>CM053147.1:67882144-69180061 GCA_028571685.1 Heterohyrax brucei
AAAGATGGATGAATTTACATTGGTATTCTCAGTTCTGTTTAGCAGGTTCTAAAATCAGGTTATTTGAGGTGTCCCACTTTGTTCTTCTGTGTTGCTTTACTTATCTAAGACCTCTTCCCTTACCGTATGAAGTTGGTGATTTATTTATCCATTTTATTTTAAAAAGTCACTAGAATTTGGATCGAGATTACATCATATCTGTACATCACTTTGGGTAGTACTGACATTTTCATACAGTTGAGTCTTCCTATCCATGAGCACAGTATGCTTTTCCGCTTATGTAGATCTCTTTTGATTTCTTGCAGTAATATTTTGTTTTCTTTGTATAGATCTGTGGTTAGATTTATTTGTAAGTATATTTTCTTCATGTGGGCTATTGAAAATTGTATTGATTGGTGATTTACTCTGACATTCATTTTTTTGGTATAGAGGAATATAATTTATTTTTTTATGTTTATGTTGTTTAGCCTGATACTTTTCTGTAATATTCTATTCCAATAGTTTTTGTGAGAATTGTTTTAGATTTTTTGTGTATAATAAATACCATATCATCTGCAAATATAAATGTTTTTACTTCTTTCTTATCAATTTAGGTGTGCCTTATTTCTTTTTCTTGCCTTATTAGTCTGGCCAGGACTTGCTGTACAATCTTACATAAGAATGGTTGTAAAGGACATCCTTGTCTATTCTACTTCTCAGGGGCAATGCTTTCAGACTCTTCATTTAGGGTGCTGTTGGTTCTTGGCTTTGTACAAATGTCTGTCATTTTATGAAGGAATTTCTTCTATTCCAACTTTTTTGGGACTATCATCAATGGGTATTAGACTTTATCAAATGCCTTTTCTGCATCAATTGATAAAATCATGTGGTTCTTAATCTTTTGTTTTATTTATATAATGGGTTATATTGATTGTTTTTCTAACGTGGAATCATTCCTGTATACCTTGTGTGAATAACGCTTGGTCATGATTATTTATTTTTTATATGCTGTTGAATGCTATTGGTTAGAATTTTTTTTTTAACTGTGATTAAGTGAAAGTATACAATCCAAAGTGGTTTTGCATGCCCACCTATCCAAAGCTCCTTCTACTCTTCCCATCTGCTGACAACACTATCATCCTTTCCATTCCATACTTCTGATATCCCCTCAACAAGCATGTGTCCTCTCCTCCTTCTCTCCCATCTAGAAAGAGACCTGTAGGACCACCTCCTATAAATGTATAGAACCTAAAGTAAACACACTTGATGGTCACGCTGTGTCCCTGAGTCCAGTCCATTTTTGTCTGAAGAGCTGATGTCATTACTAGTTTCCTGTCAGGGATAGCAGCAGGTCTAGGGGCGAGGTACCCAGGGGAGCATCAGTTCAGGTCTTTTAGAAGAGCTCTTGGGCTGCACACCTCTTTGTCTCATGTTGGTTCAGGGACTCTAAACTGTGTCCCCCATCACAGCTTGGTGGTGGCTGGGCACCGTCTGGTTCTTCTGGTCTCATGTTGATCCAGTTTCCCATTCATATAGGTCTTTCTGTCTCCTGGGCTCTTTTTTCCTTGTGTCTTTGATGTTTTCGGTCATCATCTGTTCTAGATGGACTAGGACCATTCAGTGTACCTTAGATGGCAGGTTTCTAGCTTTTAAAACTGCAGGTGCCACTCACCAATATGGGGTGTAAAACAATCTCTTAGCAATGGACTAGTTATGCCAGTTGTCCTCGATGTCCCTGAGTACATGGTACCCATACCCCCATCTCTGCTACTCCACCTTTTGAAGTGATTGCATTGAGTTTAGAAAACCTTTCAGTTTATGGTGAAGCCTGGTTTGAGTTGTTCTGCTCTCTACTGTGTGCTGTCACTGCTTTCACCTAACCAAATTTCTATCAACTATCTAATCTATGACCCACCGTCTCCCTCTTTCCCCACCTTTGTAGCTGTCAAATAGTCTTTTCTTCTGTCCCTAAGTCCATTTGTAAGTCCTTATAGCAGAGGTCTCATACAATTTTTGTCCTTTTGCAGCTGACTGATTTCAATCAGCATGTCTTCTAGTTGAAACCAGGTTATGAGATGCTTCCTAAATTCATCATTGATCTTATCATTGCATAATGTTCCAATGAGTATACATACCACAGTTTATTTAGCCATTTATCTGTAGATGGGCATCTAGGTTGATTCCATCTTTTTGCTATTGTGGACTGTGCTGCAATGAACATTCATGTGTATGTATCTATTTGTGTGATGGCCTTTATTTCTGTAGATATATTCCAAGTAGTGGGATTGCTAGACCAAATCATATTTATATTTCTAATTTTTTAAGGAAGTGCCAAATTGCTTTCCAAAGAGGTTGTACCATTTTGGAATCCCATATTATGTAGAATTTTGTTGAAGATTTTACATTTATCTTCATGAGGGGTATTGGCCTGTAATTTTCTTTTTCTATGATATCTTTAACTGGTTTTGATATCAGAGTTATGCTGGCCTCATAGAATGAATTCTGGAGTATATTATGCCCTTTCCTATGCTGTGAAATGCTTTTACTGGTATAATTCTTCTCTAAACATTTGGTAGAATTCTCCAGTGAAATCATTAGGGCTAGGGCTTTTTTTTCCATATATACATATATGGGAGGAAAAAAAAGAAATGAGAACAGATGGAGTTGCAGAGAGGCAGGTGTTCAGGGTTTTATATGGCAAATTGTCTTGGACTGAAAGTTTACAATTTGCTGTATAAAACCCTGAACACCCACCTCTCTGCAACTTTATCTGTTCTCCTCACTCTGACAACACACTCTTCACTCTTTACTTCCAGCATCCATTCAACCAATACTTATCCTCTCCTCTCTACCCTCTCTTCTCTCCACAAAATAAATCAGCAAGGGAAGCCTCATATGTGTAATAAACCATAAAGTACACACACTCCCTGCATTACTCTGTGTCCCCCGGTCCACTTCCTTCTTTGTCTAAAGTGTTGGCTTCAGAACTGTTTTCAACTCTAGGCTACCAGGAAGTCTCAGGGTACCCTGGAGGGTGTCCAACCTTCATGTCTTTTAATAGAGTTTTAGATCTCAACAGCCCTTTCTCTCGTGTTACTTCATGAACTCTACATTGTGTTCCCCATCAGGGCTGTCTTTGGTGGTGAGCAGGCATCATCTACTTCTGATCTCCAGCCAATGTAGTCTCCCATTCATATGGGTCTTTCTGTCTCCTGGATTTATTTCACCCTGTTTGTTTGACATTCTCCAGGTGGGCTGGGACCAATTGATGTTCCTTAGATGGTAACTTGTTGGCTTTAAGACTCCAGGCACCACTCATATGGGGTGCAGAAATTCTTTTAGAAAAATACTAGCTGTGCCAGTTGTCTTCCTCCCCAGAAAACATGATCCCCATACCAGGCCAGCCAAGTGCCAGACCAGGGCCACTGCTTTTTTGTTGTTGCTGTTGGAGATTGTTTTATAACCCCTGCAATCTCTTTTATTATAGGTTTACTTAGTTTTTATACCTTGATTTGTGTTAATTCAAGTAGGTTGTGGGTTTCTAGAAGTTTTGCCCATTACTTAGGTTTTCAAATTTGTTGAAATACAATTTTTTACACTATACTGTTATGATTCTTATAATTTTCATTCCTTCTGTTGTAATAGTGCCCTTCTCACTTCTTATTCAGATTATCTGACTCCTCTCCTATTTTTCTTTTGTCAATTTGGCCAGTGGTTTATTGATTTTGTTCATCTTCCCAAAGATTCAGCTTTTGGTCTCACCGACTCTTTTAATTGTTTTTCTGTTCTCTATTTCATTTATTTCAACTCTAAAATTTAGTATTTCTTTTATTCTGGTGCCCAAGGATTTCTTTTGCTGTTTTCCTTATATTTGTTTGAACTGTAGGATTAATGTTTTAATTTTGGCACTTTCTTCTTTTCGGAAGTGTATGTTTATTGCTATAAGCTGACCCCTGAGTACTGCTTTTGCTGTGTCCCAAAGGTTCTGGTAGGATGTGTTTTCATTATCATTAGATTTTACGAAGTTTTTTTTATTCTGTCCCTGATTTGTCCTATAACCCAGAAGCTTTTTAACAAGGTGTTGTTCACTTTCAATGTATTCGATTTTTTTTTCCTTGCTTTTTCTGTTATTGATTTCTGCTTTTATGGCTTTATGGTCTAAAAAGATGCTTTGCAATATTTTGATGCTTTGGATTTTGTTAAGGCTTGCTTTGTGGACTAATATGCAGTCTTTTCTGGAGAATGTTCCATATATTAGAAAAGAAAGAACACTTCTGCTTGTTGGGTGGAGAGTTCTGTATATGTCTGTGAGATCATGTTGGTTGATTGTGGAACTTAGATCTTACTTGTCTTTATTGTCATTCTTTCTGTATATTCTGTCCTTCACCAAAAGTTGTGTGTTGAATTCTCCTACCACTATTGTTTGTTGTTGTTGTTAGGTGCTGTAGAGTTGTTTCCAACTCATAGAGACCCTATGGCCTCATGCCCACAATTGTCATTATGCTTGAGCCCATTGTTGCAACCACTGTATCAGTGCATCTCACTGAGGGTCTTCTTTTTTGCTGACTCTCTACCAAGCATAATATCCTTCTCTAGGAACTGATCCCTCCTGACAACATGTCCAAGGTATATAAGGTAGTCTTGTCATCGTTGCGTCCAAGGAGCACTTTGGTTGTATTTCTTCCAGGGTAACAGATCTGTTCATTCTTTTGGCTCTCCATGGTAGATTCAATATTTTTCTCCAACATCAGAACTCAAAGGCATCAATTCTTCTGTCTTCCTTATTCACTCTCTAGCTTCCCCATGCATAAGATGTGATTGAAAGACACCATGACTTGGGTCTGGCACACTTTAGTCTTCAAGGTAACAACTTTGCTTTTCTAAACTTTAATGAGGTCTTTATGTTTTGTGTTTGTTTTGATTTTGTATTTGTGGAGTCTAAGTTTTTATTTTTTTATTTTCATGTGTAGATTTATCAGCTTCCTTTGTGGTTAACTTAAAATTTAACTCTCTCTAAGGTTCAACCAATTTTTATTTCTTGGTTTCGCCTTGGCTTCCTCTTCATATGTAAGTGCTGTGACTATACTATATAGTCCCTGTTTTTTTGTTTTAATATTGTCATGTTTTATATATTGATATTTCTGTATCCCTATTTTTAGTGTTTAACTTATTTCAGTGACTTCTCAGTCTAGGTTGAATCTGGTTGTTCTGTCCTGTGTTCTAGTCTTGAATTGTTGTCTGGTATTTTTTTGTTTCCTAGCTGGTTCAGTTTTTCACAAATTTTCTTAATTTCTGTTTATCTGGAAATGCCCTTATTTTATTTTATGTATTTTTATGTTTTCCAGTGTGTCTCAAGTGAAAATTTACAACTGAAGTGAGTTTCCCATACAAAAACTTACACTTCGCCATGTAACCTTAGTTAGTCTCTCCACACTGTGACACCACACTCCTTCCCTTCACCCTGTATTTCCCCCTCTGTCAGCTCCTGTTGCCTCTCTACAGGAGCTGCCTAGTTAGTCTTATGTATCTGCCTCTGCCAGGAAACATACTCTCCACTAGTATCATTTTGTGTCTTCCATACTGATTTGATCTTTGAGGAGTTGGCTTTTGGAATAGTTTCAGTTCTGGCCTAACAGAGAGTCAGATGCATGTCTTCCAGGGACCCTTCTGTCCATCAGATAAATTGAGTCTGGTCTTTTTTACTACAGTTTTAGTACTACACACTGCATTTCTCCCACACCATCAAGACTTATTTGTTGAGTTCTCTGTAAGAGCAGTCTTTAGTCATAGTTAGGTACCATCTAGTTCTTCAGGCCTCATGTTGATGTAGTCTGGTTTATGTGGCTCTTTCTTGGACTCTTGGGCTCATATTTTCTTTGAGTCTTTGATGCTCTTCTTTCTCCTTTGCTCCAGATGGATTGAGACCAATTAATGCTTCTTAGATGGCCACTTGCTAGCTTTTAAGACCCCAGACACTACTCAACAAAGTGAGATATAGAACATTGGCTTAAACAAGTTTGTTATGCCGGTTGACCTAGAAATCCCCTGTGTTTTTTCTCTACTATCACCTAAACTTGTTCTTGTCAATTATCTAATTAGTGAATATACTTTTCCCTCCAACCCCTCTTTGTAGCCATCAAAAAATGTTTTCTTCTGTGTCTGAATCAATTCTTGAGTCCTTATAGTTGTAGTCTCATAAAATATTTGTCCTTTGGCTGTTGACTAGTTTCCCTCAGCATATTGTCTTCCAAATTCTTCTGTTTTATGACGTTTCCCCAATTCATCATTGTTCTTTATCATCATATAATATTCCATTGTGTGAATATACTATAGTTTGTTTATCCTTTCTTCTGCTGATGGACACCTAGATTGTTCCCATCTTTCTTTGCTACTGGGAATAGTGATGCAATGAATATTGGCATGCATGTATCTATTTGTGTGGCAGTTCTTATTTCTCTACAGTATCTTCCAGGAAATGAGATTACTGGATTAAATGGCATTTCTATTTCTAGCTTTTTAAGAAAGCACCAAATCAATTTCCAAAGTGGTGATACCATTTTACATTCCCACCAGCAGTGTGTGAATTTTCTAGTCTCTCCACAACCTGTAAACCATTTATTATTTTGTATTTTTTGGATTAACACCAGCCTTGTTGGGTTGAGGTGATGGCTCATTGCAGTTTTAATTTGCACTGGAAATGCCCCACTTTTGCTGATCTAATAGAAATACCAAAAGTGGATGGCTTTAAAAAGAGAAATTTTATTAGTTGCAGTCCAGTAAGCTAGAAATCCAAATTCAGGGTATTAGTTCCAGGGGAAGGCTTTCTCTGCCAGCACTGGAGGAAGGTCCTTGTTGTCAATCTTCCCCTGGACTGGAAGCTTCTGAGGCACAAGGGTCCTGGTACTTTCCAAAGGATGTGCTCAGCTCCCCTATTAACATAATAGAGGCAGGAATTCCAACATGGAGGAACATCACACAACACCAGGAATTATGGCTCAACCAAATTGCTACAGGGTTTGGGGACAATACTATTCAATGCGAGACAACTTCATATTTTAGAGACTTTTGCCAGATATTTCTTGGCTGGCAATTTTTTTTTGCTTCAAAGCTTTATATATGTCATCTTACTGCCTTCTAGTCTGCAAGGCTTCCGCTGAGTAGTCAGATTTTAGCACTATTGATTGTCATTTGTGGGTCACTTTCCATTTATCCTTAGCTGTTTTCGAATTTCCTCTTTGTCTTTGAATTTGGCAAGCTTGATTAAAATATGCTTGGTGACTTTCTTTTAGGATCTACCCTATGTAGGTCTGATGAGTTTCTTGGTTAGATATCTGCTCAGCTTTCACAACATCAGGGAAGTTTTTTGCTAACAAATCTTCAGTAATTCACTCTGTATTTTCTGTTATCTTCCGTCTTCCCCCTTGTTCTGCTATTCCAGTCGCTTGTAGTTTATTCCTCTTGATAGAGGCCCACATAGTTAAGTTTTATTTTTTAAATAATTTTTGCTAATTTTTCTGGAAATAAATTGCTGTCAAGTGCTTTATCTCTAATCTCACTATTTTTGACTTTCAATGTCTTGTTACACTCCTATGACTTTCAACTGAATTGTCTAATTCCGAAATTTTATTGTTAAGCTTTTGGATTTCTACTTACTGTGTCTCTGTGTCTTCTATTTACTATGTCTCTCTAGCAGCCTGTTAAATCCATTATTTTGCTCCTATATAGCTTTCCTAAATTTCTCTAGTGCTTTGTCTGTGTGTTCCTTGACATGGTCTGAGTTTTGCCTCATATCCTTCTTGACCCCTTAAAGAGCTCTGTATATTAATATTTTAAATTCTACCTCCAGAAACTCCAAGACTCGCTATTCCTTTGAGAAGTTTCTTAGCTTTTTGTTTTGGTCACTTGCTGACAACATCGTGATTTGTCTCTTTATGTAATTTGATATTGACTGTTGTGACCAAGCCATTAATAAGTTGTCATATTTATTATTTTTGTTTGCTTACTGTGTTCTAGCTTCTTGTTTAAAGCATGGAACTCATAGGTGACCTTTATTGTATGACCAGACTTGTTATTTAAGTGAAAGATGACCTCTAGGAGTGGTTTCAGTTCCAGATTTAACGGGTGTCTCAGGGAGACAGTCTTATGGATTCCTCTGGTCTCTACTGGTACAGTAAGCTCTGTCTTTCTCTCCCATTCTGACTGAGACCTGTGTCCCTGTTGAAATGATTGGTAGTGGTAGGTAGACAACTTTTACCTGTTCTTGTCTCAGGATATAGGGTCACTATGAAACCCACTGCCATCAAGTCAATTCTGACTCGTGGTAGCCCTACAGACAGAATATGACTGCCCCATAGAGTTTCCAAGGAATGCCTGGTGTATTTGAACTGCTGACCATGTGGTTAGGAGCTGTAGTACTTAACCACTGTGCCACCAGAGTTTCCAGGACTGCTCTGAGTCAGTCAGAATGAACTCGACAGCAGAGAGTGCCTTTTTTTTTTTTTTTTTTTGGTTTGGTTTGGTCTCAGGAAAGATGAGGCTGCACCCCATATGGGTTATTAGTGCTTATAGTAATTTCTTCTTTGAGTGTTTAGTTTCTTTCTTTCTTTTTTTGTTCCAGATGAGTAGAGACCAATACTTACATCTTAAAATGGCTGTTTACAAGCAGTTACAACCCTAGATGCTACTCAGTAGATTAGGATATAGAATATGAACTTTAAAACTGTGTTATCCCAAATGATCAAGTTGTCCCAGGAGACTTTGGTTCCAGACTTTCAAACACAGTAAACCAATCCTGTGAGGTATTTGGTTCTGTCTAATAATTTTCCATGATTGTGCTATCTATGTGCTTTATTATGCATATGAACACACATGCAGTACAGAAAACTACACATAAAGCTGTGTCTATAGATACACTTGTAAGTGCACATATATATACACACACAGAGTTTCCCATATGCATGTATACATACTTATCTATGTATTTAACCACACATATGTTTTGCTTGATGACACCATTGCTACAAAATGGTGTATGTTATAACATCTATAAAAGCAATCTGTATTTTTGTGTACTTCTTAGAGTTGGTGTTCATCTTGATCAGTTTAGGTGGACGTCATCTGTGTTCAGTGTCGCCTTTCCCACCTGCAAAAACAAGAAGTGTCTATAACCTAGAAAGTGATCCCCCTCCCATTACTGGTAACCACCAAAGATTGTCTCAAAAAAAGACTTAAAATCAGGGTCTACAGGAAGGTTACGTTTATGGGCAACAAGCTAGGACTGTATGATAAATTATCGGGTTTAATATGTCAACATTGTTTGTTTTAACTATAAATCACCATTAATTTCAGTATTTCATCATAGAAGAAACCCACTTTAGATAGCAATCTCACAAAACCTGTGGCCATCAATCACCTTCCTGGTAAACAGCTTGCCAGATTATGGCATCTTGCTATCTCAAATTATCTGCATTAATTTTTCAAGGCCTTAGTGCAATTTTTAATTTCAATATGAAGGTGCAAATTAATCAGGCATATAATGCGTTTTTCCTTGCATTCAGTAAATTAAATGGACTTTGTAAGGTACCCAAAGTCAACTAAATGATGCCTTTCTAGAGACTTTGCTTTATGAAAACCAAATTAATCAGACTTTCCAGTATGTTTTAATATGTAAATATTTGTTCATTTTATTTCCAGTGCAATGAATGTTTTAAGTTAAACATCTTACCTAAGTACTTTGTGCCAGGGAAATGAGGTGAAAACTGCCTTAATAATCTGTTAATGTCCACGAACAGCTTGATATCTCTGACAATGAACAAATAAGAGAAGAAGCACAATATTAGTTGGGAGTTAGCTGTTATTTGTAAAATGAAAACTGAGTTTGCAGACAAATCCAGAGTTTGTTTTAGTTCCTTATGAAAACTATAAAATAAAAAGAGTAATAAAATAAACTCAGAAATCACCTTGGCTAAAGCCTGAGTGAGGTAAACTGAATTTTGAGTCTTTCAGTAACAGAGGAAATGAAATAAACTGTATTTGGCTAAATGGAATGAATGGAAGGGTAGGGATATATCCCTAGATTTGGTCTACATTCCATTAAGGAATGAAATAATTACATAAAAGAATATTGTACATGTCCCAATGATACTAGTGCCTCATGGATCAGTGAGTATACTGTAGTTAATGTTACCACTGAGGTCCATAAGGAGCACTCATGCTGCTGTGGTTAAGACAGCTAACCAAAATATCAGCAGTTTCAATCTACCAGCTACTTCTTTGAAACTCTATGGGCCAGTTCTATTCTGCCTTGTAAGTTCAGTATCTGTCAGATTCAATTTGACAGCAATGGGTTTTTCAACTGGTTAAGGTCCATTGCCAGCCAAGTGCTGTTGAAAGAGAAATTAATACACGCAGCCTCTATGTCCAGGAAACTGTCATGGTTCACCTTACAGGATCACAGCTTATCATCTTATAAGTATTATATGAAAAAATAAAACCTTTTGTTGTTGTTGAGTTGATTCCAGTAAGATTATAGGACAGAGGACAAATGCTGTATGTGATTTTCAAGGAGTGGCTGGTAGATATGAACTGCCAATCTTTTGGTTAGCAGCCATAGCTCACCGTGGTTAACTATAGCTTTTAACCACTGCACCACCAGGGCTCCTTGCAAGAGGAATAACAAAAGGTGTATATCATACTCATCATGCCTAAACAGATGTCTGCTTTTTCTGTCTCATGCTTGAAAAGAGCAAAGGAGAAATTGCACATGGAGAACTGGAGGTACTAAAGAGCCTAGCTCTCTAAAATTGTAGCTTTAGAACCTGGTATCAGACTGATCTCTGACTTTTTGTGAGGACGGACAAGTAAGACAGTCAACTCAAATTAGAAAGTCAACTATCTTGACCAATGCCTCAGGGACTTAGGAGGTAAAAGTTCTTAAAATTTCCTGAGTGGTTGTCATGGATTGAATTGTGTCCCCACAAAAGTATGCGTAGCCAAGTGGCTGGGCCATGATTCCCAATATTTTGTGATTATCCTCCGTTTTGTGACTTTCCTGTGCTGTATATTGAAGGGTTAGGGTGGGACTGTAAATACCTCCGTAGGATTACCTCCCTGCTCTGCTGTAAAGGGAGTTTTCCTGGAGTATGGCTTGCCCCACCCTGAATCCTTTTTTCCTACAAGAGATAAAAGGAAAGAGAAGCAAGCAGAGAACTGGGAACCTCACGCCACCAAGAAAGCAGCACCAGGAGAAGAGCGTGTCCTTCAGACCTCAGGTTCCTGCGCTAAGATGCTTCCTGGACGAAGACTGATGCAATGCCGACTTTTCTCCAGAGCCGACTAGGGGGAAAGCCTTCCCCTGGAGCAGACATGCTGAATTTGAACTTGTAGCCTACCGGACTGTGTAAGGATAAACCTTCCTTTTTTAAAGCCATCCACTCCATGATATTTCTCTTAGAACAGCCCTAGCTGACTAAAACAGTGGTGCAAATAGTAAAGTTCTCTACTACTAGCCAAAAGGTTGGTGGTTCAAACCCATCCAGTGATAGCTCAGAAGAAAAGCGTAGTCATCTGATTTCCAAAAAAACTCTAGGAAGCAGTTCTACTCTGCATACATGGGGTACTCATGAGTTGAAATTGATTCATTACAGCTAACAAAAACAACAAAAGTTTTTAAAGGGCTTTCCAGAATCCACACATGTCATAAATTGCATTGTATTCCAAAAGTATATGTATCAGTGTGGCTGCATTGTGATTTCTGGTATTACGTAATTGTACACTATTTTGTCATCTTAGGTGATTTTCCTATATATTGTAAATCATATCAATATAATGTTAATGAGATAGATTAGCAGTAGAAGTCAGATCTGACTCGACGGCACTTGGCTTGGCATATTCATGAGATCTATAACATTAGATTGCTTTTTAAGCCAATCTCTTTTGAGATACAAAAGAAGGACGCAAGCAGAGAGATGCAGGAAATCTTGTATCACCAAGAAGGCAGTACCTGAAGCAAAGCATGTCTTTTAGACTCAAGGTTTCTGAGCAGAGAAATGTCCATACAAAAGGAAGATTAATTCACTAAATTAAATGGACTTTGTAATGTACCCAAAGGACCATCCTCCAGAACTGAGAGAGAGAAAGCTTTTCCCTGAAGCTGATATCTTGAGTTTGGACTTCTAGCCTACTAGACTGTGAAAGAATAAACTTCTCTTTGTTGAAACCATCCACTTTGGTGTTTCTGTTATAGCAGACTAAGACAAAGTGCATCCACATTGGTAAGCAAGAAGTAAAATCATCCCTTTTCACAGACAGTATGATTCTATACATAGAAAAATGTCAGAAAATGCACAAGAAAGCTATTGGAATAGGATTCAGAAAACCAATAGGATGCAAGGTCAGTATACAAATATCTGTTTGATTCTTCTACACTAACAAAAGAGGAAATCAGAAAAATAATACCGTATTTCCAAAAGATAAATATTTAGGCATAAACCAAACTTGAGATGTAAAAGACTTGTATAATGAAAACTACAAAACACTACTGCAGTAAACCAAAGGTACCTTCATAAATGTAGAAACATGCTATGCTCATGGATAGGAAGACTCAGTATTGTGAAAATGTCAGTATTACCCCAAACAATCCATATATGATGCAATCCTAATCCAAATTTCAACAGCATTCTTTAATCACAAACTTTATATGGAAAGGATAGAGCCCTCAGTAAATAAAATATTGCTGAAAAAAGAACAAAGTAGGAGGCTTCACACTACTCGATCTCAGAACCTACTCTACAGATACAGTAGTCAGTACAGCCTGGTACTATGACAGCAGACACATAGACCAATGGAACAGAATTGAGATCCCAGGAATAAATCCATCCACCCATGGATACGTGAATTTCACAATAAAGGGTTGAAGTCTATTAAATGTGGAAGATAGAGACCCCTCCACAAATGGAACTAGCAAACTGGATATCCATTTGCAGAAAGATGAAAAAACATCCATACCTCATTCCATATACAAAAACTAACTTAAAATGGATAAACTGAATATCAACTTACCTAAAAATGAAAAAAACTCCAGAAATAAACTAAGTAACTTAGACCTACTAGAAATTAAATACTTACACTCATCAAAAGACTTTTTCAAGACAATGAAGGAAAACCCATAGGCTGGGACAAGCATCTTTGGCAACAACATGTTTGACAAAGGTTTTATCTCTAAAACATATGAAAAACTTTAATTAACTCAACAGTTAAAGGGTAAGCAACCCAATTATAAAACGGACAAAGGACATGAACAGACACTTTACCAAAGAGGACATTCAGGCGGCTGTCAAATACATGAAAAGATGCTTGTGAGCATTAGCCATTCAAGAGAGGCAAATCAAAACCATGAGGAGATGCCATTTTACCCCTGCAAGAATGGCACTTATTAAAATGTCAGAAAACAGTAAATGCTGGTGAGGTTATGGGAAGATTGGGATTCTTATATACAGCTGAGGGGAATGGAATACAAAAGGATACAACCACTATGGAGAACAATTTGACATTTCCTTAAAAAGCTGAAAATAGAAGTACCATATCATCCAGCAATACAGCTCCTGGATATGTCCCAAAGAAATAAGATCCATCACATGAGTGGACACAGGCACACACATGTTCATTGCACCAATATTCACAATCGTGAAAAGATGGAAGCAACCTAGGTGTCCAGATAAACAGGTAAACAAATTATGGTTTATACAGACAATGGAATACTACAAAACTATAAAGAACAATAATGTATCTGTGAAACATCTCACAATGTGGCTATCTTTGGAGGACATTATGCTGAGTGAAAAGCATAAAGGACAAATACTGCATGAGACCACTACTATAAAAACTCAAGAAAACAGAAGGAAACAAAGTGATGATTCATAAGTCAGGAAGGGAAGGAAGGGAAAGACTGAGGGGGAGGGAATCACTAACTGGAGAATAGGCAAGTGGTCACTTCGGTGAAGGGAAATGTAACACACAATATAGAGTTAGTCAGCAGAACTCAATCAATGCAAAAAAGATGCTTAGAGGAACAGAAGGAGATGGGGAGAGGGGAGAGGCAGCCACAGTAAATGCCATAGCATGTGCAACCTTACAACAAGAGTAGAAACAAACAATAACTTACAAGCAGATACGTAAGCTAAAAAGAAAAACCAAAAATGAATATTCGTAGAACAGCAGAGTATTAACTGTCACAGATGAGAATCAATGCTTTCCCTTCTGCCAGTACAGCATTTTTTGAAATTTTCATTTTGTTGTTATCTGTGTTTCCCTAAAAACTCTGTTGACATGCTCCTTAACTTTGTATTTTAGCAAAATTAAGAGTAACAATAATAACAGTGAAAAGTCTGCCTTTCCCTATTGCACAGCCGTTAGGTAATCAGTAAATATGAGCTAACATGTATGTCTGGTAGACGTGCTGCAGGGCTGCCAGATTTGGCAAATAAAAATATAAGATGTTCAGCTTAATTTGAATTTCGGTGATTTTTCATATGCCGTATTTTAATGCAAATAATGTGTACTCTCTACATTTGTTGGCCAACCACTCCTTCCTTCCTGGAGCTATTTTCATAAGTGACGCTATGCTAATAAATACAGTGTAATTAATATATTCTGAAACTGACATAGTGACACAAAAATAGTTTGTGGAGGAAGAAGTAGTTGACAGACAAATGTAAAAGGTATGCTTTATTTGGGTAAAAATTCATGAAATATTGTGTCCCATGCACTATTTGCTGAACTGAAACGACCTTTCTGAGCCTTAACATTACCATCTTCTTGGTATGAAGGATCAAGCCTTATCCTTCATTTCAGCTCTGAGTTAAAAGGGGTCAGCTTACTTGGGAAAATATAGGAAACCGTCTCTTAGGAAAGACTGCCGGTGCTACTGGTAACAGGCAAGAAATAACCACGTTCGGTTATTCATTTCTCAGGGAGTAGAACCTCTATAGCAATTGACTTCCAAAGCCTGGAACAGAAACTGAGTTCATAGACAAGGAATCTCTGAGGATTGTAGTGTTCAAACATTTTTATTTGAGTGTTCTCTAAAAGAAATTTTAAAGATAATGTGTTCTCTTGAACATCTAAAGTGGAACTTCAAATTTGGTCATAATTTTAGGTTGTTGCCTTCCTGTTGTGTTGCATATTATGGTGGTGTTTTGTTTCGTGCCACTGAATCAACTGTGACTCGTAGTGAGCCTGTGTATAACAGAGTGAAACATGGCCCTGTCCTCAGTCATCCTTAGCATCCTTCTGATGGTTGAGCTGCGCTTTCAATGTATCTTTGTTAAAGCCTCAGAGCTTCCTATGTAGTTCATTCTATTTATGGAAAATGTCCTGCATGTGACCTAATTGGAAACCAATCCACACTATCATAGGTCAAATTAAAAAATAATAACAACTTTCTTTTACAATTTAAGCATACATGTCACTGAAAGTTACCGCAGATTCCGGTGGCAGCCACTTTACAATTCCAAAACAGATAGGAGGGAAAGCAGGAGTATCATGAAGTTTGTCTTCTAGGTGAGCTCGTACATCAGCCCGGTTATGGCACTGTTTATCTTTCTTATATAACCTCCTTTTGCTTTATTCTCAGGCTCTTCCTTTAAGAAAGAGCTAATGCTTTCCACACCGTGTCTTTTTCATTGCCTTTCATCTCCTCCCCTGCTGCTCCCTGATCCGTGCCCTACCCCACCCCGTCCCAGGTTTTTACCTGGAAAAGTATACTGTAATAAGGTTTAGAATGAAGGAGAGACAGTGAAGTTACAGTTAGCCCGTTACTAACATTCCAGTGTTTGAAGATAGGTTTGAATTACAAAATTAAAGGCTAGACCCAGAGGGACGTTTCAGTAAATCTGGCCCCCAAATGCCGCAACGGCAGACTATCTGGAAAGGCTCACAACAGCCAGGTTGAAAAAACTTCTGCAAATTTCTCTTGCAGATATTTAAGGCCAACAATTTCTGATATTTACTAAGTGTTTCTTGAGTAAATCCCCAAGGATTGTGAGTGACCTGGCTGCCCAGTGAAGTCATGACGAGGAAATGTTAAACTGTACCAGCAGAGGATAGCATAGCCACCAGGATTCCAGTGACTGTTATCAGGGTAGCATAGTGGAGATGGGAAATTACCTTTGTATCAGAGGGACCTGGGTAGCAACAGATTTAGTCTAGCTGGTTAAGTGAGAAAAGCTCTGGGGCATGCTGAAGTTTCCTTAGTCTGCAAGTAAAACATTGGAGCAGTGGACTATTGTTGTTATGTCTACTGAATCTTTCTAACTCTTAATAGAGCTTCTTTCAAACCTTGGGAGCAATGTGCTTATAAGTTAGTCCCTGGGTGGCAAGAAGAAAGGTTAGCAGATCAAACCTACCCAGAGGTGCCTTAGAAGAAAGGACTGGTGATCTGCTTCTAAAAGGGCACTGTCTTAGTCAGCTGATACTGCCCTAACAGAAATACCACACGTGGATGGATTTAACAAAGAGAAGTCTATTCTGCCACAGTCCAGCAGGCCACAAGTCCAAATTCAGGGCCGGCCCCAGGACAATGTACTCGCTGTCAGCTCTGGAGGAAGGTCCTTGCCTTGCATCAGTCTATCTTGGATCTGAGACCACCTCAGTGCAGGAACCTTTAGTCTGAAGAATGTGCTCTGCTCTTGGTGCTGCTTTCTTGATGGTATAAAGCCCTCAACTCTCTGCTTGCTTCCCTTTCCTTTTATCTCTTGTAGGATAAAAGACGGTACAAGCCACACTCCAGGGACAATCCCTTTATATTAGAGCAGGGAGATGACCTTAGGAAGAGTGTTACTGTCTCACCCTAATCCTCTTTAACATAACCCAGTCTATTAACCACAGGCAGAAATTAGGATTTACAGCATGAGAAAATCACAGAATGGAGGGCCTTTGCAAAGTACTGGGAATCATGGCCAACCAAATTGTTGTATATAGTTTTTTAGGGACACAATTCAATCTAGGACAGTCATAATCTTGAAAATTCTATGGAATACGGTTCTACTTTGACACACACTGGATTGGCATGAATCAAAATCCATTCCATGGCAGCTGGTTTTGTTTCGGTGCTTGCAAAAGAAGTCATTGATAATAGAACACTGGCACTAATGAGACCCTGGTGGCACAGTAATTAAGTGTTATGGGTGCTAACCCAAAGACTGCAGTTCAGATCCACCAGGCACAGCTTGGAAACTCGAGGGGGAAGTTCTACTCTGTCTCATAAGGTCTCTATGAGTTGGAATTAACTCAGTGGCAATAGATTTGGTGTTTTTGTTTGCTTGTTTGATTTTCTGTTATTGTCAGGGAGATTTTTTCTAGATTTCTTGAAGAAATTCCAATCAAATGAGACAGATTGATAATTTTTCCTGTTTGTCTGTTATTCAAACCAATGTTTAGAATATTAGACTCATTTGTATTTCCTGTGATACAATCCTGATTCTTCGTGATTCTTCATGTTCCGGGAAAGTAAAATGCATACGCACGCACGTGCACGCACACACATGCACACACACAGATGTTCATACACAGTGCATTATTTTTATCATTCCCTTGCCATTTCAGCCAAGGTCACATGTTACCATTTCTTAGGCATTTCACCCAGATGGTCTTGTAAGGCAAAGTCAAAAGACCATTGAGATTGGGTAAAGATGGGAGTTACATGTAATTTGGGGTTGAAGTATGATAGTATGACCGTAAATGGTACTCTCAGTGAGTCTTGGATCCTCTTTTGCTTTAAGATAACAATGTTATTTTTCTTTCACATTTGTGTGGATGATATGAGTTGACTAAGAATACATATGTACCCATGTAATCGTCTTAGTTACCTAATGCTGCTATAATGGAAATATCACAAGTTGGCTTTAACAAAACGAAATTTATTTTCTCCAAAATCTAGCAGGCTAGAAGCCTACATTCGGATGTCATCTCCAGGGGAAGCCTATCTCTCTGTGTTGGTTCTGCAGGAAGGTCATTGTCATAGTCTCCATGGACTAGCAGATTCTCTGCACAGGAACCCCACATCCAAATGACATGCTCTGCTCCTGGCACTCTCCTCATAAACATCATAGAGATGGGATTCACAACACATAAGAAAATCGCATCAGATGACAAAATGGTGGACATTCATACAATACTGGGAATCACAGCCCAGCCAAATTGACATATGTATTTTGGGGAGACATAGTTCAATCCATGACAGTAATATAACACATATTTTTGGTTGTTATTGCTGAATAGCTTATTTTTGGGAAGCAGATCATCAGGCATTTCTTTAAAGGCCTTAGGTAGACCCTAACTTCTATCCTTTGGATTAACAGTTGAGTACCCTAAACATTTTCACCACTCAAGGACTATTATAATTGGTTATGTCTCTAATCTACACCAAGTACATTTCATTGGTGAAATGGCAGTATATTTTCATTGATATTTAAGATGGTATATGTCCTCCCATCATTGCCCAAATTGATATAAGACTCCATCTAGCAAGAACTGTGGTCTGTACCCTGATATCCTGATATGCAAACTCTGTCTTGACAGGCATAATATATCCCTTTAGAAATACAAGATCTCAGGCCCCATCCCAGACCTATTAGATCAGATTTATATTTTAACAAGTTTTGCATGAACTTTAAAGTTTGAAATACCATGGTTTCCTGGACTTGCTATTTTGAATTCCTCCTGTATTAAGGTATGTAACAAAATTTTGTCTCAACTCCTAAAAAAAAAAAAAGGTGAATCCTGCTGCTAAAATACCGTATAGTCTCCTCAGATAAAATTCTAATACAAGGTGTTTGCTGGACGGCCTGCTATGACACAGAATTGGGACTTCTTTGAGTTTGTAGAATAGCTTGTGCCTGCTAGCTAATAAGTATATGCCTGTGTGGTAAAATTTTCTTTGTTCATAATACATATTACCTAGGATTGGAATGGTGTTAACTTTATCTCTAAATATTGTTAATGCTACAGATAGCATTGAAAAGAATCTAAATTTTAAGAAAGCTCAGAATTATTTTTACAAGAAAATCTTGGCTTGTCCCATATACAAAGCTTTGACTTATTTTCTTTTGGAAGACTGGCATTCTATTTAAGCCTGTACCACCTTGGTGGCCGTATTATTCATAAGGAAGATTCTCTCTATTTTTGACACTTAGTTGATTGCCAGGATATATCAATCTGTCCTGACTTGGCAAAATACGATATGTTTCTTCTGGATTCCTACCAGAGTATGTCCTAGATTTCTTGTTGCTCATTTCTTATCACAAGCTCTTTAGTGGAAATTTTTTTTTTTTTTTTTTTTTTTTAGGATTAGGAGAACTATCGTAAGTCCACTTCTCCTTTGCAGCAGATCAGACATTCAGAATTTAGCCAGTTCCCTCTAATCTATGTGTATGAGACTCTCAGCAACTTGCTTTTATTAGATAATCTTTTTCACCTATATTACTCACTTATCTTACTGGATATTAAAATAAACAGGACTGCAGCTAAGTTATTAGATAACTTATTAAACTATGTGTAACCCACTGTTACTGTAATAAATGTATTCTCTGAATTAACAGAAAATAAATTCTCAGAGATATCTTAAATGTTATTATACTTTGACCAATATGTATGTTCAAAATTTGCTGTCATACGTATTTTTTAAAAAAAAACAAAACAAACCTTAGTGTCGTAGTGATTAAGTGCTATGTCTGCTAACTAAGAGGTCAGCGGTTCCAAAGTTTGAATCCACCAGGTGTTCCTAGGAGACTCTCTGGCGCAGTTCCACTCTGCTCTGTAAGGTCACTATAAGTCGAAGTTGACCTGACGGCAATGGGTTTGGTTTGGTTTGGTTTGGTTTGTTTAAACGTGTTTATACAATTTATTAGGAATTTTTTTAAATTAAAGTAAATAAGATTTTGTTGTCACTAATTACCTGTCAGTGTACTCACATAATAATATGTGAGTGTTTTTCAGTGCTGTATTGGAGCTGGTTTATGAGAACTGATGGTTAAATTTTCAAAAATTTTGCATTGCTAGTTTGAAATCAACCGTGGTAGGAGTACTTACAGAATGAAAATTGGCAAGTACTGCAAACCAGGACTCTTCCAATTCCTGCAGAAAGCTAGTTGTTAAACAACCACAAGGATACCACTGATTTTCCTACATTATTTTATGAACTAGCATATTTCCAAATATATATAAAAGATTCTACCAGTTTTGGAGATTCAGTCTCATTTACAGGAAATACTTTAATGTTTTCCAAACAATAGAACAAATATTGAGACTCATACCAATAACCAGCCTGCTTGATTTTTATCAGATCAGTATAATTGCTATTTTGATTTTTAAATCAATACTATACTCCCCTTGATTCCTTAGGCTGCTGTGAAGCAAATAAACACATATTTGCCATTTATTTTGGAAAACTAAGACTGTAAGATTAACCAGGTATACAGATGCTTCTCCACTAGAGCTGCTCTGCTACCTGTCTGATCAGAATGAATGATGAGAGAGAGAGTTGGTTTTACATTAGGAAAGGGTTAGACTCACTGACTGACTTGAGTTCAAGGGATTAGTCTCGTGTATTACTAGCAGAGAATTGACATATCTATTTCATGACAGTAAAGATGAATCAAGAGTCAGGCTGTACCAGATAAAAATCATCCTGGAAAACATTGTCTTCACTGGAATCTACCATCCTGAACTGCAAATCAGAATCAAAATGACATCTGGATTCCTGGGGAAATAGTTTTTGACTTTTTTTTTTAGTAGTAAAGTAAGAAGACCCGAGCTTACAAATCAAAAAGTCAAGGTGAAAAAAGGCCTTAAACATTTATATACTTTCACAGTATGTGGCACTTCTATTTTATAACACAGCTAAATAATAAAGTGCCAGAAGATAAGGGAGTTATTTCTATACTTCTGAAGCAATTGTAAAGCTAGAAATATGAAACCTAGCAAAGTATACTTACTTAGATTCCAGTAACCTTCTCTTGCCAATTAACCTTGATTTTGATGACTCTTCAGGCACTATAATATACATAAAATTAGTTCTTTTTGCTCTGGATTCACCTTACAGCAATGAAACTACATTCTTAACAAAGAGAATTGGCTATGAGACAGTATGCTATGCTGGTTTCTTATACATTTCATGTAGTGTCCCAGAGACAACTTCCCAGTGTATGATGAAGCTATGTATTATTTAATACCGTGTTACAGTGATTTTGTCTGTATAATATTTGTTGTATAATATGATTGACATTGTTAATCTATAGCTGTGACAATAATCAGGTGTGACAAAATAAAATAAACAGTCAAAAAAAGAAAGTCTCATACTCTCTTAAGGGTGAAAGAAAAGAGGTTTTAATGAGGAGTTATACAACTTGACCCGGCCAGCTCTAACTAAAAATACAAGGCACTCCATGTTTCAAGTGGAGAGAGGAGTCTGTACACATAGAGAACGAGGGAAAAGTTGAGAGTTAGTGGTTGATAAGATCAGCTTCAGCCTGAAGTCTTTTGAAAAGTAAAGGTTGTCCACTTGGCTGGGAAGGACGGAATTAACACATAGGTAGGTGGTACCACCTGTTCAGTTATCCATGAGTGTAGACCTCAATAACATTCTTGATGGGAACAACAAATTATTTACATCTGGACACTTTTCTTCTCAAGTGGCATATAGGCTGATGTTTTGCTTACAGGTAATGCATATTGGCCTCATTATTCTTTTCTTTCTTTTTTTTAATTGTGATTAAGTGAAAGTATATAATACAAGTTAATTTGGCATGCCCACCTATCTACAGCAACCTCTGCTCTCCTTGCCCAGTGACAGCACACTCCTCCTTTTTATTCTGTACTTGTCATACTCTCTTAACAATCTCCTGTCTCCTCCTCCATCCCCTTCTGTCCTTTCTGGAAAAATACGAGTAAGACAGCATCCTATAAATGGATATATCCATACAGTACACACACCATATGGTCACATTTTGTTCCCAACTCCAATCCATTTCTGTCTGAAGAGTTGACTTTGGTAGTGTTTTCTGGATAGGGGCCATGCTCCCAGGGGATCCCCCAGGCCATTGGACCATTAATTGTGGTCTTTTAGTAGAGTTCTTAAGCTGAACCCCTTTTTTTCTCATGTTTCCACAGGGACTCAACATTGTGTGCCCCATCATGGCTGTCTTTGGTGGTAGGCACCAGCTGGTTCTTCTGTCGCATGTTGATGTAGTCTCCTGTTCACGTGAGTCCTTCTGTCTCCTGAGCTCTTTTTTCCTTATGTCTTTGTTGTTCTTGGTGATCATCTGTTCTGGATGAGTTGGGTCAATTTGGTGTACCTCAGATGGCAGCTTACTAGCTTTTAAGACCCCAGACGCCACTCACCAACGTGGGGAGTGGAAGACTCTCTCAGCAATAGGCTGATTATGCCAATTGGCCTCGATGTCCCCCGAGAGCATGGTCCCTAGACCCCGCCCCTGCCACTCTATCCTTGCAATAATGAGTTGAAAGTAGAAGAACTTTGAATTTATGGTAATGTCCACTTAAGTTGATCTGCTGTCTACTGTGTGCTGTCACTGCTTTCACCTAACTAAATTCCTATCAGCAATCTAATCTATGCCCAACCCTCTCCTGCCCTCCCCACCCTTGTAGCCATCAAATAGTCTTTTCTTCTGTACATAAATCTATTTCTAAGTCCTTATAGTAAGCGTCTCATACAATATTTGTCCTTTTGCTGGTGAGTAATTTCATTCAGCATGATGTCTTCCAGTTGAAACCAGTTTAGGAGATGCTTCCTAAAATCATTATTGTTCTTTATCATCACATAGTGTTCCATTGAGTATATTTGCCAGTTAAGGAAAGAACAAGACCATTAAGGCAAAATATTATGTAGGATTAATATAGTGAGTAATGTTGGTACTATTGTCAAGAATATAGCGTAGCAGTCAGATTTTGTTGTGGCACTGGTACCTCCTTATGTTACAGTGAGAATGTACAGTTCTATTTCATTTTGGAGTATTGCTATTCCGATCATTACTGTTTAAGCATTAATATCTTGAAGGCCATGGGCACATGTCCACTATTTAGGATAGTTTGTACTTTTCTATAAGTGCCATAAAAGCTTCAAGTCCTATCTGATGTACTAATACCACTGTTAAATGAACAGCCCAACTAACACTGATTGAAACCATTGAGTTGTTAATATGGGTACAATAACTGAAAAAAGGATTTCAGCTAAAATACATCCTTGAGTCCAGCTCGGGTCCAGCGTGCACCTTCCAATTCCGCCTGGTGGGAGCCAGGGACAAAAATTTATTCTATATAGACAGTACAGTACCTGAGCATCACAGCCAGCTGACAGTGAACCAATCAGTAGCTTGTGAAGTTTTAATTAATGCACATTTAGATACTGGAAGCCATCGCATAGGTCTGATGATGAATGGATTATTCATATGTGTATTATTAGATTGTTCCCAGCAAAAGGGAGCAACCTGACTTAGCCACCCTACTGGGAGAGTTAACCAGATGAAACTATACCACAGTTTTGATACTGTTTGTGTGTTTGGAAGATTCTTTACCTAGCTTCTCTTGAATGACTTTATGAGGCCTGACAATTGTTTGTGAACTCATCCAAGAAAAACTGTTCTGTGTCTCATTGCTGAATGAAAATCACTGTGGTCAACTAACAGCTATCTCTTCACTGGCTAAAACTCCCTCACAGACAGTTCCATGTGAGCTAGTGCATTGTCATGATGCAAGAGCCATGAGTTGTTGGTGAAGAGTTGAGATTGTTTTCATCTTTTTCAGGTAGCCTTTTTAGTACTTCCAAATAGTAAACTTTGTTAATTGTTTGTCCCGTTGGTACAAATTTGTAATGAATAATCCCTTTGATATGAAAAAAGTTAGCAACATCGATTTAACTGATGGAACTTTGTTGGTTGTAGAGAATTGGTTGACTGCCATTGTGCACTTTGACACTTTGTTTCAGGGTTGTATTGGTACACCGATGTTTCATCACCAGTGATAATACAGCTCTAAACATTGTCTAGCCTCTCCAAGAGGTCATGGCAAACTTCAACTCTCCTTTGTTTTTGTTCATCAGTAAGCTCTTTTGGGACCATTTTTGCATACACCTTTCTCGTGCCAAGATTTTCCTGCTTCTCTATCAATGTTTGCTTGGTCTGCTATGCTTCTCACAGTCAGCTGACAATTTTGATGCACAATTTGATGAATTTTTGCATTATTTTTGTCAGCTCTGCTCATTACTGGTCACCCTGACCTCTCTTTATCAGTGATGCTTTCTCTCCTGTCAGAAAAACATTTAATCAATTTGTACACTGCCTTTTTCTTCATGGCATTAGCCCTATAAAGTAGAACTAACATGCCCCTGATTTCACTTCCACTCTTGTCAAGTTTAACAAGAATTTTAATGTATGTTTTTTGCTCTAATTCAAGCTCCCCCATTCTTGCAAAACACACAGCAAAAATGAGTACCACTCAGCAAGACACCGCCATACATCGACATAAATACAGCTGTGAGACACTGATATACCAAGGTTTTGAAACCTTATCCGGTTGTTTATAGGGTGCTACCAATGTAAGTGCACAGTGCCAAGTTTGTAACCTTAATTGTTAGACCTCGTATTTAGTAAACTAAGGATTCTATTAAGATTAAAGATTAAGTTATGGCCTAGTTTTCACTCAGATCCAAAGAGAATCCTCTCATCAATGGAAAACCTAGCAATGGAGATTTCCTGTAGTAAATTTTTTTGTTTGTTTTTGTATTTACAGATCAAGAATAACCAAATCAGATCCCTGTAGTGGAGAGATCTTTCAGGGCAGGCCGGTCTGAATTGAGATTGGGAGAATATCATGTATCTGGCAAGTAAGCCTTTTAAAAAAGTGAGCATGAGCATTCTGCCCAATCTAGGAAAGCATTAGTAGAGGCGTAATTGCAGCAAAGGCAGAAAGAAAAAATGTGAATTTTCCTACCTGTCTTGCATCAGCCATGTGCTTCAGATGTCATCTGCTTCTGGCCACAGGGGTGTTTAAATGTAACTTTCGATTTTCTAGTAAGTTCATGTCTTGGTCACCTAGTGCTGCTGCAACAGAAATACCACAGTGGATTCTTTTAACAAAGAGAAATTTATTCTTTCACGGTCTAGTAGGCTACAAGTCCAAATTCACGGCACTAGCTGCAGAGTTAAGTTTTCTCTGTCTGTCAGCTTGGGGCAAGGTTCTTGTCATCAATCTTTCCACTGTCTGGGAACTTTTCTGTGTAGGAACCACAGGTCCAAAGGACTTGCTAAGCTCTTCATGCTGCTTTCTTGGTGGTATGAGGTCCTTATATCTTTCTGACTGTTTCTGTCTTTTATATGTCAAGTGATAATGCAATCCTATAGAATGATTCCTGCTTCATTAATACAACTTCTGCTAATCTCATCAACATTATGGAGATAGGATTTACAACATATAAAAATCACATCAGATGACAAAATAGTGGACAGTTAGAAAATACTGGGAATAATGGCCCAGCCAAGTTGCCAAATTGACAGATATTTCAGGGGTAGGGGAGTGGAGAGCGTAATTCAATCCATGACATTTGGCTAGGCCAAAGAATAGTCTTAGCCTTTTTAACTGTGACACATGCATACAGTGTTTTATTCCCTCTAATTTGGCTATATATGTATTGGTGAGCAGGACAAGGTATAGTCCCTTCTGTTGAGTTTCCAATGAGTCTTTTATTTGATATCTCTTCCAATATACATTTTCTTCTGGTGTGTGTTACACAGATTTCAGAAGTAAAGTTTTCATTCATCAAAGGTTTCTATAACTTGTGAAGGATGTTCCTTAGCATATTGAATAAAAGTCTAGCAAAATGCTTCAGTAATTCAAGTTGAACAGTGTTAAGGTTGGTGCAGGTAACATAAGGAAGGACCATGGGTCTCCCAGTGATTACTTCATAGGGGTAAGTTTGTAAGATCCAAATTGTGTGAGCCTCAGATTTAAAACAACTAAGGGAAGGACCTCAGTCCAAGATAAATTTAAATTTTCACAAAGTTTTGCTATTTGTGTCCTTATTATTCCATTAGTTATCTCTACAAGACAAGAAAACTTAGGATAATAGGAATAATGTAGCCTTTGATAAAATTCAGTGCAGGTTTTGGGTGACTTCATGAATTAAATGAGTTTCCTGACCACTACAAAGAGTTTTTGGTGCTCCCCTAGTAAGTATGATGTTTTTAAGAACTTTCTTCACCACAAAGAGTATAATAGCATGAAGACAGGCAAACGCTCCTACCTATTGTGAAAACCTACCAGTCGCTACTAACACATTTATAACCATTTGAGGGTGGAAGCTGAATAAAACGTTAAGTGTTATTCAAGCATAGGACTAGAAACTAAAGTGCATTGTCTAGGTGATTCCTGGGGACTGTAGCCAGGGCAGAATGTAACATATTCGGCATCCTTGAAAAATTTTCCCCACCAATAATTTTTAAGGTATCAATAACTCTATTTTGTCTCATGTGGGAATCTTCCTGTAAGGTTCACACACAGGAATATGCAGGAAATTGGGTAAGACCCTGTTGTTGTTTTTTTTTTTTTTTTAGTTAGGTCCGGTGAATAATTCAGCGGCAGGATCTTGGTAAAGCATGCCGTTTCCATGTCTTAATTTTTAAAGTTAATTCATGAAGGTTGGAGCTATCAGTAGACAAATTTGGGTAGTTCCTTTCTTTTACAGAAGAACTTCAGAAACAGTTTGTTTGGCTTCCATAACAGAAAGATTATTTCCTCTAATTTCTTCAGTTTGTACTGCTCATTTTTGTTGATGAGCTTGTATTTTTATCACAGCAGTTTCTAAGAGGGGCAGCAGAGTTTGTAGAAGGTCTGTTACTAAAACTGCATTTTTTTATGGCATTTCTGGAAGAGGTTAAAAATAGTTTTTATTTGCATAAAATGCCAAAATCAGGTATGACTCCCAAACAAATCAATTGCTTATAAAAAGTGCTAACAGATTTTCAGCTCTAGTACAGGCTATTGGTTCAGCTTGCTGGCTTTACGTGACTTCCGGGGCAGCCTGACTCCTAAGAACTTTAGTAGAAGAGACAGCAGTGTATCCAGCTTGATAGTGAGGGCTAATAGTATTAGGATTTCAGTATTAAACATGTACAAACAAAACAAAACAAGATTAAGAGGCCTCTTTTAAGTCCTTCTGAGGAGTTAAACGTGGCTCAGCCAAGTCTAGACAATCACATGTATGACAGATGTTTCCATTAGTTTCAAGAAGTATAGCCAGATTTAAACAGACCACATAGAGTAGTCTAATATAAGACGAAGCCAGAGGTGAGCCTCCTAGCCGAAAGATGTTGTGTTAAGGCAGAATTAAGTAATAGACACACCGTGAGTCACACAGACACCTTTAAAGTTCTCTAGCACCACAACTGCTATTATTTCCATGAGTTTGGCAGTAGCAGCAAAAGTCCAAGTCAAGGAGGGATCCTCCGACTACATGGTCAAGCTGGAAGCTGTAATCAGCTATTGGTCTTTGCTGTTTTCCATGTTTCTGAGTACACCTAAAGCATTTCCAGATGCTTTATATACACATAAGGAAAAATCTAGGTGATAATTAGAAAAATTTGGAAGTGTGTTCTTTCAAGTCCCTTTGAATTGAAGTGTGACCTCTTGAAGTTCTTGTGAGATTTGGAACAGAATCTGTCTCAGAGATGTAAATATTTATACAAAGGTTGAGTCAAGAAAGAAAAAATGGTAATCTAGGTTTGACAATAGTTTCAGAGTACCCCCATACGTGTTTCTTTGTTTGGGGTATAGAAGAGATAAGGAAAGTTTCTCTCTGTTTAGGATCAATAGAAATTAGGTGGCCCAAATATTTAACAGAACGCTGAGCCAGTTCTAATCATCTTTGGAAACTTAATGGCCACCTGCAGCGACATGTTTTAAAAACTTAAACACTGTTGTCAAGGCAGCCTTACTGGGAGGGTGGACAAAGTAGGAAACCATCAACATATTACAGTAACGTGGATTTGTTTGTAAACTACAAGGTGTTACAATTAAGTCCACGAACTAAATTATTCTAAGTGCTACATGCTTCATTGCTGAATATCACTACAGTCATCTTTAAAGTACTCCCCTTGGGAAGCTATGCACTGACGCCAGCACCTAGTCCGCCCTTCAAAACAATTTTGGAACTCTTTCTGGAATGACCATTGCACACAGTGGTAATTTGGCAAACAACTGTATAGTTGTTTGTTAGGGAGTTTTTAGCCAGTAAGCAAATAACTGTATTGGAACACCCTCCCCACTTGTCTGATCTGGCCCTCAATGACTTCTCTTTACCTGAAGATAAAGGAAATACTGAAAGGAAAACATTTTGATGATATTCAGCACATCAAAGATAATACGATGACAACTCTGATGGCCATTGCAGCTTTCCTTTAAAAGTAAATTTGTGTAAGGCAAAAAACCACTTCACTTATAAGCCAAAGAAACATCAAAATCTGAAGACCCTACAGTGGAGTTCTTGGTTATCCCAGGGAGCTTACAGTTAGTAGATACCTGAATTTACATCTAGGGCTCTCCGTGAACTATCCATATTTACCAGATAATTGCTACCCCATTATTTGTTTTATGTTTAAAAGAGCTCTTCTCAGAAAATTCCATGGCATGCTGTTGTTTTTGTTATTAGCTGTTGTCAAGTCAGTTTCAACTCAAAATGACCATAGGTACAGTGGAACAAAACACTACCCAGTCTTGTGCCATCCTCACAATTGTTGTTGTCCTGTGAGCTCACTGTTGCAGCCACTGTGTGATCCATTTCATCGAGAATTTGTTTCTTTTTCATTGACCCTGTGCTTTATCAAGCATGGTGTCCTCCTCCAGGGACTGATTCCTCCTGATAACATGTCCGAAATATATGAGAAGAAGTCTTTGCTATCCATGATTCTAAGGAGCCTTCTGGTTGCCCTTCTTCTAAAACAGATTTGTTTTTTCTTCGGTCTTTTCTTGGTACATTCAATAATCCTTACCCACACCATAATTCAAAGTTCCCCATTCTTCTTGGATCTGCCTTACTCATTGTCTAAGTTTCTCATGCATATGAAGTAACTGGAAATATCATGGCTGGGATTAGTCATACCTAAGTGCTCAAAGTGATATCTTTGTTTTCCAACACTTGAAATAGGTTTGCAGCAGAAGTATTGTCTGACTTCCTTACTTCTGCTTTCATGGGCCTTGATTGTGGATCCAAGTAAAATGACATCCTTGACTACTTCATTTTTTCCTCTGCTTATTATGATGTGCTTATTGATTCAATTGTAGAGATTTTATTTTCCTTAGATATAATCCTTATTGAAGGCTATAGTCTTTGATCTTTGTGCTTCATATCCTCTTTACTTTCAGCAAGCAAGGATGGTGTCATCTGTATAATATAGGCTATACATGAGTCTTCGTCCAGTGCTGATGCCACATTCTTCTGCATAGTCCAGCTTGCCCAACTTATATATATATAATTTAATAGAGTTTTAGTCACATATAAAACAAGTCAAGAGCAAGATTAAGATATAAAATTCTCTTGACAAATTGGTCTTTTTATTTTACCTTGTCTATATCAGTACATTTTTTACAACACTAACACTGTAAAATTTTATTTTGAAAGTTTTTTTCCTTCTAGCAGTGGTCCTTAAAAAAAGCCCAGAAAGTATGTAATTCACTTATGAATTTAAAATCTCACCAAAGATCCTAGTTAAATGACAAATAACTGTGGTAGTTTTATCTGAAAAAAGTAACTCTAACATCTAGATGCGTTTATAGATAGGTACTGTCTGTCCTGGATTTAATTGTGTCTCCCCAAAAATGTGTGTAGCATTTGGCTGGGCTATGATTTCCGGAATTGTGTGATGTTCCTGTATGTTGTAAATCCTGCTTCTGTGGTGTTAATGAAGAAGCATGGGCAGCAGTGTGGAACAGGACTCAGTATATAAGATTGTATTTTACCTTGGGTCAGTCTCTTGAGATACAAAAGAAAGAAGCTAGCAGAGAAATTTGGGGTACCTCCTACCACCAAAAAGCAGTATAGGAGCTGAGCATGTACTTTGGAAAGGACCCAGAGTCCCTGCACCTCAGGAGCTCCCAGTCCAAGGGAACATCGGTAATAACGACCGTCCTCCAAAGCCTGCAAAGAAAGCCTTCTTCTGGACTGATGCCTGAATTTGGACTTCTAGCCTACTGGACTGTAATAAAATAAATTTCTCTTTGTTACAGCCATCTACTTGTGACAGTTCTATTATAGCAGCGCTAGATGTCCAAGACACTATCTTAAGATAAAAATGAGATGTTTGGTTTCTCAAGATATGCCCACTTAAAGAGGATATGTACATGCTTGTTATTGATCTAATTCATAAATAAATGATGCACAAATACATAAGACAATAGATGTACTTTTAAACATTATTGGAAACAATCTGTTAAAAATAATTTGATAAAAATCTGTGTTGGCCATCAGGATTATGATTATGGAAGAGATACAGAATATATCCTAACAATTCAGAGCAAGTTTCTTATTGAACTATTTCTAAAAGTAGATGATAATATACAAAGGTTTCTTAAACTGCAGTTTGTTTTCTTGTGAATTCTGTGTAAAATAGTATCATTATGGGCCTCGTCAGGATGTTTTTGTTACTAGAACTGGGCTGAAGTCGAAATAAAATCACAGAAGTTTAGTTGTAGACAAACAGTGACATTTGTTTATTTATTTAATTTTATAGTTACTTCACTAAGGCTGGTGCCATGGAATAGTTTCCAGAAATGCCTCAGTTGTCTTTTGAATTTTTCCCCCCGTTTTCACAACTAACAGTGTCTTTCACTGCCATCTCCTCCTTGTTTTGTGTAAAAGAAAAGCTATGTTATCATACATCTCAAGAAATAGACTTGGCTACTTTGAGGTAAAAGAGTACTGAAAATGGTTTCCAGTTCAATACTTCAGTTTGAATTTCAATTTGACCCTTTGCTGACTGTCATGGATTGAATTGTTTCTCCCTAAAACTATGTGTACCAATGTGGCTGGACCATGATTCCTAGGATTGTATGGTTGTCCATCATTTTGTCATTTAATAAGATTTTCCTATGTGTGGTAAATTCTACCACTATTTTTTTAATAAGATGGATTAGCAGCAGTTGTACTGATGAGGTCTACAAGATTAGATGGTGTTTTAAGGCAATGTATTTGAGACATAAAAGAAAGAAGGAGACTGCCATGGGGGCCTCATATGACTAAGAAAGCAGCACTGGGAGCAGATCACATCCTTTGAACTGAGGTTCCTGCTCTGACAGGCTCCCAGATGAAGAGATTGGTAACAAGGAGCTTCCTCCAGAGCCAACAGAGAGGGAAAGCCTTCACCTGGAACAAGTGCCCTGAATTAAGACTACTAGCCTATGGGATTGTGAGAGAATTTTCTATTTGTTAGAGGCATCCATTTGTGGTATTTCTGTTAGAGTGGCACTAGATAACCAAGACATGAACTAGTCTGTCAGTGAAGGAATCATTGTGCATTCCCAACCAGTCTGTCTTAAAATACTATTTTGGACAGGGTGAATAATAAGACAGTCTCAAGTATACCAGAGTTCAGGTTTGCTCTCTGGGTGGTGGACGGGCATAAAGTACCACTGTTAGAACCCTCTTGCCAGAGAGGCTAATCTTCTGAAAGAGATACAGGCTTCTGTAGAAACAAAAGAAAATTAACATTTCTCTTTAGATACACCACTTGAATCGCTATAAAATGGAGAACAAGAAAGAATAGTTGTAACAGCTATTACTTCGATGTTAGAGGCTGGGAGAGTAACGAACGTACCTTACCAGTGTATGTTGCAATTAACCTCTAGTTTTTTTGTGTTTTGTGTAAGAAGGCAAGACAGCAGTAATAGGGAAGAGAGAATTTAAAACTGTGGTACAAAGTGCCTAACCTATTCTAACTTCCACAAAGGAAAGGGAGAATCAAGATCAAGAGCTCAAGGCTGACTCTTATGACACAGAGGTCAGACATACCTTCTCTACAGTCTTTCTACTAATCCTCATAATAGCCATCCATCCCATTAAACTCTCTACTTTGCAGAGTTTCACAATTTGTTACAGTGGTAACACAGAGATCACAGACCATACTCAAGACTATGGGATTTATTAGGAAGGTAACAAATTACATTTTAGGATACTATTCTTTGATTAGGACAGCTTCTTCTCAACCATGCTTGTAGTCAGGACTGTCTCTCACCCTCAGCCCCTCAGCATGGCCTACGCCCTGCTCAGGCAAGAGTTACAAAGCCCTTTAGCTCTACCAGTAAGTGCCTGGAGTTATCTCACTCTTCCAATAATTCTCTGCCCCAAAGTGCTCAGCTTTATGGCCCTGTGGGCCTGAAAGCTCACCACACCATCTTCTACCAGTCTTCTGGTTCCGTTGCTTCTGCTGCCACGATTTCTTTGACACTGCTTCTTGTTGTCTTGCCGTCTCCAGTGTTACAGCTCTTTCCCTTCTTCTCCTGCATGTAGGAGGCTCTTAGCACAGGGATCCTCATCTAAAGGATGCTCTTGGCTCCTTTCTCTTCTTGGTATTGAACAGGTCTCCTCTCTGCTCTGGGATTCAATCTTTTAATCTCATCATATGGTTTCAAACACTTTATTTGCATTGCCATTATTAGCAAGGTATCAGATCTCTTTGGAGGGCTGCAAGCACTTTATTAGCATAGTCCCACCTAATTGTTTGTTGAGATTTAAAGGACGATGGTAAAAATGCCAGAGAAAAGTGATAGATCACAATACTACAGAATGTGTTGCTATGGCATTGTTATGGCACATGTCAAAGTTCTAACTAAATGTATTCAGAGCATTTTATTTAATGTTTTTACGTAGAACAACAAAAAGACTATTTCATTTTTGTCAGTCTTTTTTGTATGTGTATGTTTTGAGTGAAAATTTCAAATTTGAGTCCATTTTTCATGCAATAATTACACACATAGTTGATGTGACCCTAGCTGTTCTAGCCACACTGTGACAGCATACTCCTTATCTGCACTCTGCGTTTCCCATGTCCATTCCAACAGCTCCTGTTCCCTTCTGCTTTCCCATCTCACCTCCGTACAGGAGTTGTCCAGTTAATGTCCTGTATCTATGTAAGCCAAGAAGCTGACTCTTCATCAGTATCTTTTCACGATTTTTGTATGTGAGTTCAATCTTTATCTGAAGAGTTGGCTTTGGGACTGATTTCAGTCCTGGGCTAACACAGAATCTGGGGTCCATGTCTTCCATGAACCCTCCAGTGTGTCAGAACATCAACTCTAGTCTTTTTACTGGAATTCAAGATCTGCACTCCACACTTCCTTTTTACACCAGGGACTCTTTGTTGAAGTCCTTGTAAGGGCAGTCATTGGTGGTAGTAGGGAACTGTCTAGTTTTTCCAGTCTCATGCTGACGCAGTTTGTTTCCAGTAATCCTTTCTGCTTTTGGGCTCATATTTCCATTATGTCTTTGATGCTCTTCATTCTCCTTTGCTCCAGTTAGGTTGAGATCAATTGATGCTTCTTAGACAGCCACTTTCTAGCTTTTAAGACCCTAGACACTACTCACCAAAGTGAGATGCAAACATTTTAATAAATTCTTTTATGCCGGTTGATCTATAAGTCCCCTGGAAACCATGGTCCCCAGACCCTTACTCGTCCCTGGAAGTGTATGGTTATATTTAGGAAACTTCTTAGCTTTTGGTTTGGTCCATTGGTGCTGAGGTATCCATTCCTGTGTTGTCCCTCCCTTTCCCTAAAGTGATTGTCTACTAATCTAATGACTAAACAGTCCTGCCTGTCCCTTCCTACTCTCATAACCATCAAAGACTATTTTCTTTTGAGTTGAAATCTTTTCTTGAGTCCTTAAAATAGAGATCTCATACAATATTTGTCCTTTTGTAATTGACTAATTTTACTTAGCGTAATGCCGTCCAGATTCCTCCATGTTGTGAGATGTTTTCTAAATTCATTGTTTACCATTATAAAAATGTTGCATTGTGTGACTACACTGTAGTTTGTTTATTCATGCACTCATGGGCAACTAGGTTGGTTCAGTCTTCTTGCTATTGTGGACAGTGTTGCGATGAAATTGGTATGCAGGTATGTATTGTGTGACAGCTTTTATTTCTTTAGGATATATTCTTAGAAAGGATTGCTGGATTGTATGGTATTTCTGTTTCTAGCTTTTTAGGAAAGCACCAGATTGATTTCCAAAGCAGTTGTATTATTCTGACTAGTAGTGTTTAAGTGTTCTAGTCTGTCCATCACCTATCCAAGATTTATTATGTGTGTTTTTTGTATCAATGCCAGACTCTTGGGAGTTAGATGGTATCTCATTTTAGCTTTGATTTGAATTTCTAAAATGGTTAAAGTGATTGTGAGCATTTCCTAATGTATCTGTTAGCCTCCTGAATGTCTTCTTTGGTGAAATGCCTATTCATGTCCTTTGCTAATTTTTAATTGGGTTATTTTTCTTTTTGTTGAAGTTTTGCAATATTTTATAGATTTTAGAGATTAGACATTAGTCAGATTTGTGGTAGTCAAATTTTATTTCTCAGTCTTTAGGTAGTCTTTTTACTCTTTTCATGAAATATTTAGATAACCATAACTGTTTGGTTTTTAGGAGTTCCCAGTTACCTATTTTCTCTTCTGCTGTTTGATCATTGTTAGTCAAGTCTTGTAGTCCATGTATACCATGTGTTAGGGTGTCCAGTGTTGTCCATATTTTTTATTCCAAGATCTGTGTCATGTTTGCTTTCAAATTTAGGTCTTTGATCCATTTTGAGTTAATTTTTGTGAATGGTGTGAGATACGGGTTGTCTTAGTCATCTATTACTCCTTCAACAAAAATACCACAAGTGGACAGCTTTCAAAAGAGAAATTTTGTTCTGTTACAGGCCAGTAAGCTGCAAGTCTAAATTCAGGGTGTCAGCTCAAAGGGAAAGCTTTCTTTGTTGGCTCTGGAGGAAGGTCCTTGTCGTCAGCTTCTGTACTGGGAGCTTCTGAGGCACGAGGGCTCTGGATTCTTTCCAAATGATATGCCCTGCTCTTGACACTGCATTCTTGATGGTATGAAGTCCCCAAATCTCTGCTTATGCCTTTTCTTTTATGTCCCAAGAGGCTGCCCCAGTGCACAATTGAATCCCGCTCATTGAGTTCTGCCCCACCAATACAACAGCTGACCATCCTCCTTTTTTAAAAAAAAAAAATCATAGAGGCAGAATTTACAATACATAGGAACACAAGAATCCTGGGAATCACAGCCTAGCCAAATTGACACACATATTATTTGAGGGACACAATGCAATCCATTACATGGATCTTGTTTAATTTTTTTGCTGATGGATATCCGGTTATGCCAACACTATTTGTTAAGGAGACTGTCTTGTCCCCAGGTTACAAATTTTGAACTTTTGTCAAACACCAGGAAACCCTGATGGTATAGTGGATTAAGTGCTATGTCTGCTAACCAAAAGGTTGACAGTTCAAATCCTCCAGGTCCTCCTTGGAAACTCTACAGGGCAGTTCTACTGTGACATCTGGGGTTGCTATGAGTTGGACCCAACTCGACTGTGATAGGGTTTTGAGGGTCAAATATCAACTGCTCATAGGTGGATGATTTTATGTCTGGATTCTCAATTCCATTCCCTTGATCTATGCATCTGTTATTCTACCAGTGCCAAGCAGTTTTAACTATAGTACAGTATAATAAATTCTAAAGTCAGGTAGCACGAGGCCTCCCACTTTTTTTTCTTCTTCAGTAGTACTTTGCTTATCTATGTCTTTTTCCCTTTCCATACAAAGTAAATAAATTTTTTTCTTCATCCCATTAAAAAATGTCATTGGAATTTAGATATAGATTGGATTGTAGCTGTTGATCGCTTTTGGTAGAATAGTCGTTTTTACAATGTTGAGTCTTCCTATTCATGAGCAAGGTAGGTTTCTCCATTTATGTAGATTTTGTTTGTTTGTTTTCTTGCGGTAATGTCGTGTAGTTTTCTTTGTACATCTCTGGTTAGATTTATTACTAATATTGTATCTTCTTGGAGGTTATTGTAAATGGTATTGAGTCAGTGATTTCCTCTTTGATATTCTCTTTGTTGGTGTAGAGAAACTCAACTGAACTTTGTATGTTTATCTTGTATCCTGTTTCTTTGCTGACCTCTATTAGTTTCAGTAGGTTTATTTTTTTGAGTGTGAGTTCTTTAAGGTTTTGTGTGTATAAGATCACATCATCTACAAAAGAGAGACACTTGTCCTTCTTCCTTACAAACTTGGATGCTCTTTATTTTATTTTATTTTTCTAGCCTGATTGCTTTGGCTGGAACTTACAGCACAGCGTTGAATAAAAGTCACCATAAAGGGCATTCTTGTCTGGTTTTCATTCTCAAGGGGAGTATATTCAGAACACTCTCCATTTAGTATGATCTTGGCTGTATAAAAGCCTTTTGATATGTTGAGGAATTTCCCTTCTATTTCTATTATGATAGGAGTTTTTAACATGAATGATTACTGGACTTCGTCAAATGTTTTCTGTGTATCAGCTGATAAAATCAAATAATTCTTGTCTTTTGTTTTATTTAAGTGGTTAAGTACATTGATTGCTTTTCTAATGCTGAACCATACCTGTGGCCCTGGTATGAATCTCACTTGGTTATGGTGAATTATGTTTTTGATATGTTGTTGAACTCTGTTGGCTAGAATTTTATTGAGGGTTTTCACACCTACAAGTTCATGAGAGTTGTTGGTCTGTAATTTTTCTTTTTTGTCCTGCCATTACCTGGTTCTTGATTTCAGGGTTATTGTTATGGATTGAAATATGTCCCCCCAAAGATGTGTGTAGTCATTTGGCTGGACCATGATTCCCAGTAGTTGATGATTTTCTTCCATTTTGTGATTTTCCTATGCTGTATGTTAAAGACAATCAGGGTGGCACTGTAAATCCCTTCCTAATGTCACTTCTCTACTCTAATGTAAAGAGAGTTTCCCTGAGGTGTGGTTTACACCACCCTTTATCCTTTTATCTTACAAGTGATAAAAGGACAGGGAAGTAAGCAGAAAGTGGGGAATCTCACACCATCAAGAAAGCAGTACTAGGAGTAGAGTGCGCCCTTCAGACCTGAGATTCCTACTCCAAGATGCACCCTGACCTAAGACTGATGCAACACAAGGATTTTCCTCCAGAGCCAACATAAGGAAAGCTTTCCCCCTGGAGCAGACACCCTGAATTAGGACTTATGATCTACTTGACTGTGTAAGAATAAACTTTTCTTTGCTAAAGCCATCCACTTGTGGTAGCAGCACTAGCTGACTAAAACAGGCATGTTGGCTTCATAGAGTGAATTTGGCAGTGTTCCATCCTTTTCTATACTCTGAAATACCTTTAGCAATAGTGGTAATATCACTTCTCTAAAAGTTTGGTATAATTCTCCAGTGAAGCTGTCAGGGCCATGGCTTTTTGGGGGTAGTTTTCAAATTATCTTTTCAATCTCTTCCTTTGTTATATGTTTATGTAATTGGTTTATCTCTGCTTTTGATAGTTTAGATAGATAAGTGTATTTCTAGAAATTTATTCATCTCATCTAGATTTTCCAGTCTGTATGAGTATAATTTTTCATAGTAGTCTGTTATGATTTCTTTTACTACAGTTGGGTCTGTTTTGATACTGCTTGTCTCATTCCTTCTTTGGGTTATTTGCTTCCTTTCCTGTTTTTCTTTTGTCAGTTTGGCCAGTGATACGTCAATTTTGTTATCTTTTCAAAAAGTCAGTTTTTGGTCTTAGTAACTGTCTCAATTGTTTTTCTATTTCTAATACATTTAGTTCAACTATAAGTTTGATTATTTGCTTTCTTCCAGTGTCCAAGGGCTTCTGTTGATACTCTCTTTACTTTATTGAGTTACAGTGGTTATGCTTTGATTTGGACTCTTTCTTCTTTTAGAATGTGTGCATTTATTGAAATTAACTGACCCCTGAGCACTGCGTCCCCTGTGTCCTAAAGGTTCTTATAAGACATGCTTTTCATTCTCACTTGATTCTGTGAATTTCTTTTCTTTGTCCTTGATTTCTTCTGTAACCCAATAGTTATTGAGCAAAGTGTTGTTTAGTTTCCAAGTGTTTGATTTTTTTTCTTGCTTTTTCTGCTATTAATTAGTATTTTATGGTTTAATGATCTCAAATGATGCTTTGCAGTATTTCAGTGGTTTCAATTTTGTTAAGATCTGCTTTGTGGACTAAGATGTGGTCTAATTCTGGTGAAACCCCATTTGTCTGTCAGTTTATTGTACTTTGGGAGCTTGTGTGTTGCTGTTATGCTAGAATATATGCCACTGGTAGTTAGATACCAGCAGGGTCACCCATGGTGGACAAGTTTCAGCTGAGCTTTCAGACTAAGACAGATTAGGAAGAAGAACCCTAAAGTCTGCTTCTGAAAAGAATTAGCCAGTGAAAACCTTATAAATAGTAGTAGAACAACATCAAATACTGTACCAGGAAATGAGCCCCCGGGGTTGGAAGTCATTCAGAAGATGACTGGAGAACAGCTGCCTCCTCAAGGTAGAGTTGACCTTAATGATGTAGATGGAGTAAAGCCTTGGGGACCTTCATTTGCTGATGTGGCACGACTCAAAATGAGAAGAAGCAGCTGCAAAAATCCATTAAAAATTCAAACATGGAATGTATGAAGCACGAATCTAGGAAAATCAACAAAAATGATATGGAACACATAAACATCAATATCCTAGGCATTCATCAGCTGAAATTGACCAGTATTGGCCATTTTGAATCAGACAATCATTTGGTCTACTATACCAGCAATAACAATTTTAAGAGGAATGGTGTTGCATTCATCATTAAAAAGAAGATTTCAAGATCTGTCCTGAAGTACAATGCTGTCAGTGATAGGATAATATCCATATGCCAACAAGGAAGGCCAGTTAATACAACTGTTATTCAAATTTACACAGCAACCACTAAGGCCAAAGATGAAGAGACAGAAGATTTTTACTAGCTTCTGTAATCTGAAATTGATCGCACATGCAATCAGTGTGCATTGATTACTGGAGATTGGAATGCAAAAGTTGGAAACAAGAAGTATCTGTAGTTGGAAAATACAGCCTTGGTGATAGAAATAATGCTGGAGATCACATGATAGAATTTTGGAAACCAGTGAATTTTTAGTTCCAAGTACTTTTTCTCACCAACACAAATGGTGACTATACCCACGGACCTAACCAGATGGAGTACACAGGTATCATATTGACTACATCTGTGGAAGAAGACAATGGAGAAGGTCCATATCAGCAGTCAGAAGAAGACCAGGTGCTGAATGTGGCATAGACCATCAATCACTCCTATGCAAGTTCAAATTAAAACTGAAGAAAATTAGAACAAGGCCAGGAGAGCCAAAGTATGACCTTGAGTATATCCCAACTGAGTTTAGATACTGTTTCAAGAAAAGATTTGATGCATTGAACACTAGTAACCAAAGACCAGATGAATTGTGTTATGACATTAAAGACATCATCGATGGAGAAGACAAAAGGTCATTAAAAAGACAGAAAAGAAAGAAAAGACCAAATTGAATGTTAGAAGAGACTCTGAAACTTGCTCTTGAACATTGAGCAGCTAGAGCAAAATGAAGGAATGATGAAGTGAAATAACTGAATGGAAAATTTCAAATGGCAGCTTGAGAAGACAAAATACCATATTATAATGACATGGGCAAAGGGCTAGAAATAGAAAACCAGAAGAGAAGAACACATACTGCCATTTCTCAAGCCGAAACAACTGAAGAAAAAATTGAAGCCTTAAGTTGCAATAGTGAAGGATTCTACAGAGAAAATATTAAACGACTCAGGAAGCATCAAAAGAAAATGGAAGAAATACACAGAGTCATTACACTCAAAAGAACTGATTGATGTTCAGCTTTTTGAAGAAGTTGCATATGAACAAGAACCAATGGTACTGAAGGAAGAATTCAAAGCTACATTGAAGGCATTGGCTAAAAGCAAGGCTGCAGGAATTGATGGAATGTCGATCGAGATGTTTCAACAAATGGATGCAGTACTGGAAGTGCTCACTGTTCTATGCCAAGAAATTTGGAAGACTGCTAACTGGCTAATCAGCTGGAAGAGATCCACACTTCCGCCTGTTTCCAAGAAAGGTGATCCAACTGAATGCAGAAATTATCAAACAGTATCATCAACGGCGCATGCAAGTAAAATGTTACTCAAGATCAGTCAGAAGTGACTGCAATAGTATATAAGCAGGGAATTGCCAGAAATTCAAGGTGGATTCAGAAGAGAACGTGAAACCAGCGGGCTAGCATTGCTAACGTCGTGTGGATCTTACCTGAAAGCAGTGAATACCAGATGTTTTCCGTGTTTCATTGACTATGCAAAGGCATTCGACTGCGTAGATCGTAGCAAATTATGACAAACATTGCAGAGAATGGAAATTCCAGAACTCTTAATTGTGCCCATGAGGAATCTGTATATGGATCAAGAGGCAGTGGTGCCAACAGAACAAGAAGACACTACATGCTTTAAAGTCAGGAAAGTTGTGCATCTGTATTGTATCCTTTCACCACACCTTTTCAATCTATATGCTGAACAAATAATCCAAGAAGCTGGAGTATATGAAGAAGGAGGCATCAGGATTGAAGGAAGGCTCATTAACAACCTGCATTACACAGATGGCACAACCTTGCTTACTGGAAGTGAGGAAGACTTGAAACACTGATAAAGATCAACGACTACAGCCTTCAGTATGGATGGTACCTCAACATCAAAAAACAAACATCTTCACAACTGGACTAGTAAACAGCACTGTGATAAATGGAGAAAGGATTGAGGTTGTGAAGGATTTCATTTTACTTAGTTCTACAATCAACACCGATGGAAACAGCAGTGAAGCAATCATAAAATGCATTGCATTGGGAAAATCTGCTCCAAAGCACCTCTTCAAAGTATTGAAAAATGAAGATGTCACCCTGAAGACTAAGGTGATTCTGACCCAAGCCATGATGTTTTCAGTCTCATCACATGCATGCAAAAGCTGGACAATGAATAAGAGGACAGATGAATTGATGCCTTTGAACTGTCGTGTTAGAGAAGAATATTGACTGTCCCGGGGACTGTCAAAAGAACAAACAGACCTATTCTGGAAAAAGGACAACCAGAGTGCTCCTCAGAAGCAAAGAAGGCAAAATTGCATCTTGCATACTTTGGACATGTCAGGAGGGATCAGCCCCTAGAGAAGGACATCATGCTTGGTAGAGTGGAGAGTCAGTGAAAAAGAGAAAGACCCTCAGCAAGATGATTTGATACAGTGGCTGCAACAATGCCTTAAACATAAAAATGATTGTGGGGATGGCACAAGACTGGCCATTATTGTGTTCTCTTGTGCACTGGGTCACTATTAGTTGGAAGCAAAGGCAACTAAGAACAGCATTCTGGAGAATGTTTTATGTGTGTTGAAGAAGAATGTATACTTGGCTGCTGTTGGGTGGAGTGTTCTTTATATGTCTATAAGGTAATGTAAGTTGGCTGTGGCATTTAGAACTTCCATGTGTTTAGTTTGCTTCTTTCTGGATACTTTGTCCTTCATCTTTCAGATTGTGCTGTGTTGAAATTTCCAACTATTATTGTGGAGGTATCTATTTTTCTTTTCAATGCTGTTCAAGTTCATTTTATATATTTAGAAGCCCTATAATTGGGTGTGTAAATATTTAATATGGTTATATCTTCCTAGTGTATTGACTCTTTAATCATTGTATAATTGCCTTCTCTTATCCACTGTAGTGGATTCTGCTTTAAAGTCTATTTTATCACAAATTAATACTGTCACTCTTGCTTGTTTCTGAATGTTGTTTTCTTGATATATTTTTTTCATCCTTTGAGTTTTAGTTTGTTTGAATTTTTAAGTCTAAGGTGTGTCTATTGTAGGTAGTGTATAGATAGACTCTGTTTTCTTATCCATTCTGTCACTCCCTGCCTCTTTATTGGTGTATTTCATCCATTTGTGTTCACTGTAATTACTGATAGGTGTGGAACTAGTACGGTCATTTTGATGCCATTTGTGTGTGTGTTGTTGACAATTTATTTTTTCTATTTAATTTTCTGTGCTCAGTTTTTATTTTTGTGTTTTCTTTCCACCTTGTCCTCACTGCTGATTTTATATTAGCTGAGACTTTGTTTTTCTTGTTTTTTATTTTGTTGTGCAGGAATGTCAGTTTCCTTGTGGCTACTTTAATATTCCCTTTTTTCTAAATTTAAACCTATCTTTATGTCTTGACTTCCTCTCAATATTAAAGATTTATGACTACACTTTTTAGTCCCTCTTTTTATCTTGTTGTCATCTTTTAAACAATAACAATTCTGTGGCCCTGTTTTCAGTGTTTTACTTTTGATTTATTTCTGTAATTTTTCTGTCTGGGTTGATATCTGGTTGCTCTGTCATGCATTCTGTCCTTGGGTTGTTATCTGATGTTATTGATTTTCCTGCCAAAGGACTCCTGTTAGTATTTCTTATAATTTTCATTTGTTTTTTTGCTAATTCTCTAAACTTCTGTCTATCTGGAACTATCCTAATTTCACCATCATGTCTGAGAGACAGTTTTGCTGAATACATAATTCTTGGCTGGAATTTTTTTTTTACTTTAAGTCTTTGTAAATGTCATTCAATTGTCTTCTGCCTACACAGTTTCTACAGAGTAGTCTTAGCTTAGTCTTATTGACTCTTCTCTGTAAATTAATTTTTGTTTGTTCCTAGCTGCCTTTAAAATTCTTTCCCTGTCTTTAGTTTTCACAAGTTCAATTATAACATCTCTTGGTGTCTTTCTTTATGGGATCTACTTTATGTAAAGTTTGTTGAGCATCTTCTCATCTTTCACGATGTTAGGGAAGTTTTCTGTAGATAAATCTTTAACAGTTCTCTGTATTTTCTGTTATCTCCACATTCCCCCACCCCAATTCTTATATCCCAATCATTCATAGATTATTCCCCTTGATAGTATTTCACAGAATTCTTAGTGTTTCTTCATTTTTAAAAACTCTTTGTCTTGTGTTTCCTCAAATATGTTGTTGTTAAGTGTTTTAGCTTCAATGTCACTAAAAAGTATGGAATACTTCAAGAATTTGCTTTTCATCCCTGTGTAGGGGCCATGCTAATCTTCTCTGTATCATTCCAGTTTTAGTACATGTGCTGCTGAAGCAAGTACTGTCTCTATGTATTTTGTTATGTTACTTGGTTTTGTTTCTCTAGAGAACCCAACCTAAGACAAGTGAGTCTTCAACTAAGAAGGTTATTTTAAAAGATGGACACTTTACCATGGATGAATTTCAACATTTCAAACTAAAAGTGATCAAATATTCTAGTATTTACAAAAACCAAACTGAGTGCCATTGACTCCATTCCAACTTATAGTGACAATGTAGGTCAGAGTAGAACTGCTCCATAGAGCTTCCAAGAAGCACCTGGAGGGTTCAAACTGCTGACCTTCTGCTTAGTAGGTGTAGCACTTAATCACTACTCCACCAGGGTTTCCAAGTATTTGCAAGTCATAAATAAATATTTAAAAGTTACAAGTAACCTTTAAGTAGGCCTGGTTGCATAGTGGTTAAACTGCTCAGCTGTTGGCCAGAAAGTTGGCAATTTGAACCTACCAGCTGCTGTACGGGAGAAAGATGTGGTAATGGGCTTTGATTAAAGATTTACAGCCTTGGGAACTCTATGGGACAGGTGTTCAACTGTGAATGATCTATTGAATTTATCTAATTCTTTACTAACTTTGGAAACCCTCATGACATAGTGGTTAAGTGCTATGGTTGTGGACCAGGAAGGTCAGCAATTCAAATCAACCAGGTTTTCCTTGGAAAATCTTTTGGGCAGTTCTGCTCTGTCCTGTAGAGTCACTGTGAGTCTGAATTGACTTGACAGCAGTGGATTTTTGGTTGGCTTATTAAATTTATTTAAATTTCAATTAAGCCAAAGCCAAGTGCCATCGAGTCAGATCCAACTTAGGTTAATGGATTATCCTATGCATGATGACCCTGTATATGTCAGAGTAGAGCTGTTCTCTGTAGGATTTTCAGCGACTGAGTTTTTGCAAGTAGATCACAAGGACTTTCTTTTGGGGACCCTCTGAGTAGATCAGGGCCACTACCCTTTCAGTTAGCTGCTGACTGAAAAGGTTGTCTAAAACGGCACTGCCTGGAAGTATTTCTGTGATGGAAATGTTCTATATCTGCATTGTGCAATACACTATCTATTAGTCACGTGTGTCAAACAGTCAACTGCTAACCAAACAGTGAGTAGTTTGGAACTACCAGTGGCTCTGTGGGAGAGAGACGTGGTAGTCTGTTTCCGTGTAAAGTATAGCCTTAGAAACCCATGGGACAGTTCTACTCTGTCCTACAGGGTCATGATGAGTAGAAAATGACCCAACAACAGGGGGTCTTCGGGCTCATGTATCTAATAAGCCCTTTAATAATGGCTTTAATAAGGAACTGAATATTTAGATAATATTTAAATTAATTTATATTTAAATAGCCACATATGTCAGATAGCACAGATCTAGTAAATCTTTCAAACGTTCAAGTAGCGAGAGGCAGATTATTGACAATCTAGGAGTCTTAAGTTATCAACCTTGTTTTGAAAACACTGTCATTCATCTTTCAGTATATGTATTTCTAGAAGTTTTGCATTTTCAAAAAATAAACCCCAAATCAACCAAGTTCTTTAGGACACTTTTCTGTATTAATCATCTTATTAAATAGAGGTGAAAGACTGAGTCTGTTGCCAGCTCTGTCTCTTCTTCTACAGACAGAACTCAGTGACTGGGTTCTACCTCTATTGATGTTATTCTCCCAAAAAACGTGGTTTCCATACTGCAACTAAATGACAGGAACTTTTCCATTAAATTATCCCAGACAGCACAAATGTTCTTTTCAAGAGTGGAAACTGGAACCACAACCCCCTCACATTGCCTGTTACATCTGTTTATGCTTATAGAAGTGACATCTACTATGTAGACAGAAAATGCCAATTTCTTGGGAAGGGACTCAGATTTGGTGAGGCTTGGGGAAAAGAACAACAACAACAACAACAAAAAACTTACCTTGTATATTAAAGTAGAAGAGAGATAAAAGTAGGTAGTTACAAAGCCCTTTGGAATTTAAGGATTCTGGAATTTTATTCCCAAAGTACAGATTCTGTATATAGACTTGTCTGGGTTCACAATGAGCCAGAACCATTTACAAGCTGACAAACCCAAACTCAGTCTAAACTGATTTCTTCCTCTCTTTCTTTTGTTTTTTTATTGTGATCAAGTGAATGTGTAAAATCCAAATCAATTTTGCATTCCTGCCTATCTGCAGCACCTTTTGCTCTCTTTGTCTGTTGACAGCATACTCCTGCTTTTCATTCTATAGACCTAGTATCCTCTTAACAAGTTCCTGTCCCTCCTTTCCACCCTCTTCTTTCCCATCTACAAAGAGACCAGTAGGTCAACCTCCTATAAATGCATAGAACCATAGAGTACATGCACCGTATGGTCACATTGTGTCACCGAGTCCAGTACATTCTTGTCCAAAGAGTTGACCTCAGTACTGTTTTGTGATCAGGGGCAGCAGCAGGTCTAGAGTTCATGCTCCCAGGGGATCCTCTAGGCCTTTGGATCATCAGTTGTGGTCTTTTAGGAGAGTTCTTGAGCTGCACCCCTTTACCTCATTTTTCCACAGGAACTCAACATTGCATGCCCCATCACGTCTGTCTTGGGTGGTGTCTGGGTACCAGCTGGTTTTTCTGGTCACGTGTTGATACAGTCACCCATTCACATGGGTCCTTCTGTCTCCTGGGCTCTTTTTTTCCTCATAACTTTGCTGTTCTTGGTCGTCATCTCTTCCAATAAATTGGGACCATTTTGTGTACCTCCAATGGCAGCTTGCTAGCTTATAAGACCCCAGATGCTACTCAGCAATATGGGATGTAGAAGACTCCATTAGCAATAGGCTAGTTATACCAGTTGGCTCCTGAAAGCACAGTCTCTAGATCCCCACCCCTGCTCCTCTATCCTTACAATATTGAGTTGAGATTAGAAAAGCTTTCAGTTTATGGTGAAGTTCAATTATATTGATCTGCTTTCTACTGTGTGCTGTCACTGCTTTTACGTAACCAAATTTCTGTCAATTATTGTAATCTATGACCAAACCTATCACTCCCTCCCAATCTTCATAGCCATGAAATTGAGTATATGTACCGTAGTTTGTTTATCCATTCGTCTGTTGATGGGCACCTAGGTTGATTCCACCTTTTTGCTCTTGTGGACTGTGCTGCAGTAAACATTTGTGTGTATGCATCTGTTTGTGTGACAGCCTTTGTATCTGTACAAAATATTCTGAGCAGTGGGATTACTGGATAAAATGGTATATCTACTTCCAGCTTTTTAAGGAAAGTTGTACCATTTTGCAATCCCACAAGGAGTGTAGAAGAGCTCTGATCTCTCCACAGCCTCTCCAGCATTTGTTGTTTCATGTTTAGTGGATCATGGCCAACCTTGTTGGGGTGAGATGGTATCTCATTGTAGCATTGTAGTTTTGATTTGGATTTCTCTAATAGCTAATGATTGTGAGTGTTGCCTCTTGTGACTTTTGGCTGCCTGGGTGTCTTCCTTGTCCATCTCCTTTGCCCATTGCTTAACTGGGTTATTTACCTTTTTCTTGTTGATATTTTGCAGTACCTTGTAAATTATGGAAATCAGACATTGGTCTGAGCTGTAGTTGGCAAATATATTTTCCCATTCTGTAGGTGGTTTTTAAATTCTTTTGGTAAAGTCTTTGGATCAGTAAAAGTGTTTAATTCTTAGTGGTTCCCATTTATTTATTTTTTCTTCTGTTGTTTGTGCTTTGTTTGTCAGATTCTGAAGTGTGTCTAAGCTATGTATTAGAATTTCCATTGTTTACACTATTTTTTCTTGCATTATCTTCATCGTTTTAGGTTTGATATTTAGGGCTTTGATACAATTTGAGTTAGTTTTTGTGTAAGGTGTGAGATATAGGTATTGTTTCAGTTTTTTGCAGATGGATATCCAATTTTGTCAACCTCTTTTGTAAAAGAGACTGTTTTTACCCCAGTTTACAATCTTAGGGCCTTTGTTGAATATTAACTGTTAATACGAGGATGATGGCATCTCTGGGTTCTCAACTCTGTTCTATTCATCCACATGTCTCTCTTTGTACCAGTACCAGGCTGTTTTGACTACTGTGGCAGTGCAATAGGTTCTAAGGTCAGGTAGTGTGAGGCCTCCCACTGTGTTCTTCTTCAGTAGTGCTTTACTTATCCAGCGTTTGGTCCCTTCAGAGTTGGTGACTTGTTTCTCCATCTCATTAAAAAATGTCACAGGAATTTGTACTGGGATTGTATGGTATATGTAGATCACTTTGATGAAGACTTGTTAAGTCTTCCTATGAGCAGGGTAGGTTTTTCTACTTATGTAAATCCCTTTTGGTTTCTTGCAATAAGGTTTTGTAATTCTCTCTGTATAGGTCTCTTATTTCTCTGGCTAGACTTTTTCTTGGGTATTTTATCTTCTTGGAGGCTATAGTAAATGTTATTGTTTTGGTGATTTCTTCTTTGATGGTCTCTTTGTTGGTATAAAGGAATCCTATTGATTTACTTATGTTTATCTTATATCCTGATACTTTGCTACACTCTTCTATTAGTTCCAGTAGTTTACTTATGGATTCTTTAGGATTCTCTGCATATACAATCATATCATTTGCAAATAGGGAGATTTTTACTTCTTTGCTGATGCAGATGCCTTTTATTTCTTTATCTTGTCTAATTGCTCTGGCTAGAACCTCTAGTACAAACATGAACAGAAGTAGTGAGGGTGGGCATCCTTGTCTAATTCCCATTCTCAAGGGGAATTCTTTCAGTCTCTTACCATTCAGGATGATGTAAGCTGTTGGCTTTGAACACATGCTCCTTATTGCTTGGAGGAATTTCCCCTTTATTCCTGTTTTGCTGAGAGTTTTTAGCATGAATGGGTGTTAGACTTTGTCAAATACCTTTTCTCTATCAATTGACAAAGTCAGGTGATTCTTATCCTTTGTGTTATTTATATGGCTCTTCATATTAATTGTTTTTCTGGTGTTGAACCAGCCTTGCATCCCTGGTATAAACCCAACTTGGTCATGATGAATTATTTTTTTGAGATGTTGTTGAATTTTTTTGGCAAGGATTTTGTTGAAGATTTGTTGCATCTTGGTTCATGAGTGATACTGGTTTATAATTTTTTTCCTTTTTTTTTTTTTGGTGGGATCTTTCCCTGGCTTTGGTATCAGGGTTATGCTGGCTTAATAGAATGGTTTTGAGAGTATTCCATCTGTTTCTATGCTGTGAAATAGCCTCAGTCATATTGGCATTAACTCCTGTCTAAAGGTTTGGTAGAATCCTTCAGTGTAGTCATCAGGGTCAGGGCTGGTTTTGGTTGGTAGCTTTTTTATTACTTTTTCAATCTCTACCTTTTTGACAGTTTACTAAGTTGTTCTGCTATTCCTTGTGATAATTTTGGTAGGTGATACGAATCTAGAAATTTGTCCATATCCTCTAGGTTTTCAAATCTGTGAGAGACAGTCTTTTGTAGTATTCTTTTTATGATATTTTTGATTTCAGTTGGGACTGTTTGTGACATTTCCCATATCATTTCTTATTTGGGTTATTTGCTTCCTCTCCTGTTTTTCTTTTGTAAGTTTAGCCAATGGTTTACCAATTTTGTTGATCTTTTCAAAGTTACAGCTTTGGTTTTGTTAATTTTTCAATTGTTCTTCTATTCTCTAATTCACTTAATTCTGCTCTAAACTTTATTATTTGTTTCCTTCTGGTGCCTGAGGGATTCCTTTGTTACATTCTTTCTACTTCTTCAAGCTATAGGGTTAATTGTTTGGCTTACATCCTTTTTATCTTCTTGATGTGTGCATTAATAGAGATATTTGACCTGTGCACACTGCTTATACTGTATCTCGTAGGTTCTGGTAATTTCTTTATTTCATCCTTGATTTCTTCTATAATCTGTGGATTTCTGAGCAAGGTGTTCACCTTCTATGAGTACAAATTTCTACCTGTATTTTTTCTACTATTTCAAATTTTATGGCTTTACTATCTGTCATGGTTTGAATTGTGTCCCCCCAAAAATGTGTGCAGCCACATGGCTGGGATATGGTTCCCAGTATCTTGGGACACTCCTCCATTGTGTGGTTTTGCTAACCTGTATGTTAAAGGATTAGGGTGGGGCTGTGAATTCCTGCTATGGGGGAAGTTTCCCTGGAGTATGGCTTGCCCCACCCTTAATGCTTTTAGCTTGCGAGGAATAAAAGGAAAAAGAACCAAGGACAATTTGAGAACCTCACTACCATCAAGCAAGCAGCACCGGGAGCAGAGCGCGTCGTTCAGACCAGAGGTTCTTGCGCTAGGACACTCCCTGGACAATGACTGATGCAATACTGGACTTTCCTCCAGAGCCGTCAAGGGGAAAGTCTTTCCCTGGAGCGGACACCCTGAATATGGACTCGCAACCTACCGGACTGTGTAAGAATAAATCTTTCTTTGTTAAAGCCATCCACTCTGTGGTATTTCTGTTAGAGCAGCCCTAGCTGACTAAAACACTATCTCAAAAGATGCTTTACAATCAATCAATGGTTTGGATTTTGTTGAGATTTGCTTTATGTTCTAATACATGGTCTATTCTGGAAAATGTTCCACATGCATTGGAGAAGAAGGTGTATTTATCTGCTGATGGCTAAAAAGTTCTGAATACATGGATGAAGTGTAGTTGGTTAATTGCTACATTAAGATCTTTTGTATTGTTTTAGTCATCTAGTGCTGCTCTAACAGAAACACCACAAAGTGGATGGCTGTAACAAAGGAACGTTTATTCTTACGTCCAGTAGGCTACAAGTCTGAATTCAGGGTGTCTGCTTCAGGGGAAGGCTTTCCCCCTTGTCTGCTCTGGAGGGAAGTCCTTGTTTTGCATCAGTCTTTGTTCAGGGAGCATCTTGGTGCAGGGAACCTCAGGTCTGATGGACATGCTGTACTCCCAGTGCTGCTTTCTTGATGGTATGAAGTTTCCAAATCTCTGCTTACTTACTTTTCCTTTCATCTCCTGTAAGACAAAAGGGTAAGGACTAATGCAAACCATACTCCAGGTAAACTCCCTGTTTTAGTCAGCTAGGGCTGCGCTAACAGAAATACCACAGAGTGGATGGCTTTAACAAAGGAAGGTTTATTCTTCCATAGTCTGGTACGCTGCAACTCCATATTCAGGGTGTCCACTCCAGGGAAAGGTTTTCCCCTTGTCGGCTCTGGAGGAAAGTCTGGTATTGCATCAGTCTTTGTCCAGGGAGTGTCTTAGCGCAGGAACCTCAGGTCTGAAGGATGTGCTCTTCTCCCGGTGCTGCTTTCTTGATGATATGAGGTTCCCAATTCTCTGCCTGCTTCTCTGTCCTCTTATCTCTTGTAGGATGAAAGGATTAAGGGTGGGGCAAGCCACACCCCAGAGAAACTCCCTTTACAGTAGAGCAGGGAGGTAATCCTATGAAGGGATTTATAGCCCCACTCTAATCCTTTAACATACAGTTTAGGAAAACCACAAAGTGGAGGACAGTCACAAGATACTGGGAATCATGGCCCAACCACATGGCTACACATACTTTTGGGGGGACACAATTCAATTCATGACACTCCCTTTACAGTGGGGCATGGAGGTGATCTTATGAAGGGATTTAGAGTCTCGCGGTAATAACATACAGCGTAGGAAAATCACAGAGTGAAGGACAGTCATAAAATATAGGGAATCATGGCCTATCCACACTCCTACACACATTTTCCGGGGAATAAATTTCAATCCATGACATGTATCTTTACTGAGCTTTTTTCTGGACAATCTGTCCATTACTGAAAGTGGAGTGTAAAGTCTCCAATTATTATTGTAGAGTGATGATCTATCTCATTGTTCAGTGTTGTCAGTGTTTGTTCAATGTATTTAGATGCTCTGGTATTGGGTGCATAAATATTTAATATTGCTATGTGCTGCTTATGTATTGAAACTTTCAGCAATAAACAGTGACCATCCTTGCTCAAGATGGTGGATGTTACATTAAAATCTATTTTATCTGAGATTAGTATTGCCACTGCTACTCTACGTTGTATGTTGTTAGCTTGGTATATATTTTTCCATACTTTGATTTTCAGTTTGTTTATATCTTTGAGTCTAAAGTGTGTTTCTTGCAAGGAGCATATAGACAGAAAGTGTCTTTTGATCCAGGCTGTCACTCTCTGTCTCTCTATCAGAGTGTTCAATCCATTTTCATTCAGTGGCATTATTAATAGGTATGTGTTTAGTGCTGTCATTTTGATGCATTTAATTTTGTGTTGTTGATGTTCTCTATGTTGCTCTTACAAACCCATTTCTATGGAATTGATTACAGCTCATAGTGACCCTACAGGACAGAACAGAATCACCCCATGGGGTTTACAGCAGCCCCGGTGGCACAATAGTTAAGAGTGACAGTGAATTATGGCTATTAAACAGAAGATTGACATTTCAAAGCTATCAGTTGCTCTTTGGAACCCTGTGGAACAGGTCTACTCTGTCATATAGAGTTGCTATCAATCAGAATCAATTCTTTGGCCACAAGTTTGGTTTTAGCTTATAGGATTTGTACAGCTTTAATCTTTATGGAGGTAGACTACTGCATCTTTCTCCCAAGGAGAGGCTGATGGCTTTGAACTGCCAACCTTTTTCTTAGCAGCTCAGCAGCCAAGCTCTATTACCACTGTGCCACTAGGGCTCCATTAGCTAATAAAGCTGGGGATAAATTACTAAACCCAAGGCTCAGTTTTCCATCTATAAGTACAGGTAATTATAGTTCTGTTGGAAAAACTTGTGAAAGACTGAAATGGACAAAGGATTACTAAAAGGCAATGACTGGGTTTATAGGATCTTTGGAAGTTACCTGATTCTGTAGCTGTTGCAACTGTGATTGACTTTGCCTGTGCACCCAAGTCAGTTGTAGAAACTTATGATAATGCAAATAGTTTTTCTCTGTAGAAAAAGAAATTTATTTTATACTTGAGGGGTACAATCATTTTTTTTTGCCCTTTAGAAGAATAATTCCAAACATTGCATTTTAGTGCCCTACAGGATATTCCATCACTTGTCTGTTAGTTTGTTATATTGTGGTAGCCTGTGTGTTGCTCTGATGTTGGAAGCCATGCTACTGGTAATTTAGATACTATCAGGGTTATCCACAGTGGGTAAGTTTCAGAGGAGCTTCCAGAGGAAGACAGACTAAGAAGAAAGGCCTGGTGATCTTCTTTCAAAAATTAGCCAATTATGCATGATAGAAGAATATTGTCCAGTATAGTGCCGGAAGATGACCCTCCCTGGGTAGGAAGGCACTACACAATGACCAGAAACAATGGACTCACATATACTGAAAATCACAAGTTGGCACAGGCCAAGGCATCATTTTGTTTTGTTTTATAAGATTACCATGAGTCAGAACCAATTCAAGGCAACTAACAACAACACTATAGGATATGAACCAGTTTTACCTTTGTCTGTTTTTTTTTTTTTTCAAATTGTCATTTGAATGAGTCAGAATATATGAATGATTACCTTCTCTAACTAATAAGCCATGTGACATTTTTGAGTATGCGACATTGGTGATTCAATAGCCTAATTTTCACTTTCCACATGGGAGACTTGGGTCAGTTCCCCGTCAACGTAGGTCACATGCAGTTAACAAACAGTCAGTGGAGGCTTGTGTGTTGCTGTGGTGTTGTATAGGTTTCAGCTGCAGTTTCCAGACTAAGAGTAGAAAAACCTGATGATCTACTTTAAGAAAATCAACTAATGGACACGGTATGAGATCACATGGTCTGGGCCACTGTATATGGATGGGGTCGCTATGAGTGAGGACAACTGAGGGCAGCTGACAAAAGTGATAAAGAGCTTATTCTTCATACACTTTTTGAGAGGATTGGTTTACAAGTCTACATTGATGGTTATATTCAGTTTTATATTTTATAGTAAGGTATAACTGCTGATATTTTGTATTTGTGTAAGTTGAAAACCACAGTTTATGACAATAAAGTGAGAAGACCCTTTCATTCCTTTCCTTTCAACACTGAGGCCTAAGGTTAAGGTTGGTACTAGACCGCATATAGCAGCCTACTTGTAGGCCTAGAACACCAAATGACCTAAGTTTTAGCCAGGATAGTGGCCCTGGATTGTGACCTGGAGTTCTGGATGCCCTAGGGTCACGGAGCTAACTACCGATTCCGGACAAACTGGAGTCCTGGCAGCAGGAAGCCACAGGACCGCACCAGCGCTGGAGAGCAGACCGGCCCCAGAAGAGCAGGCCTCGTCCCGGTTGAGACGCCCCTAGCCGGCGGTGGGCCGAGGGGGTGGGGCGGCCTCGCCGCGGGCCGCTCTCTGCTTTTCGCCCTGCGTTGGCCGCCAGAGGCTCCCTCTCTCTCTCTCTCCCTCTCCTGGGATTTTGCTGCCGGGCTCCCTCTCTCTGCGGCCCTAGAGTTAATTCCATCAGCTGAGGTGAGGCACCTGTTACCTCGGGCCTTCCTCACCCCGAGGCCTCCCTCCATTTCCCTGCGGCCTCCCCGGCCAGCCAAACGGCCGGCCCCGGGGGACCGCACGTGGGCGAAGCCCCTTCCCCGGCCGCAGCCCGACCCCAGAGTGCGCGCGAGGGCTTCTGTGCCCGGGCCGCGCGGCCCGCCAGCCCGCAATGGCGTTGGGCAGCGCCGCGCGCCTCCCGGGGCCGCCCGCCGCGGGCAGGGCGCGCGTGGGGCTGAAGCGCGACTGGCAGCGGCCGCCGCAGCCGCCCTCCTCCCTGCGCCGTAAGGAGCCGGGTGGGTGGCGGGGCAGCGAGTGGGACCGCGCGGAGCCGAGCCGCTGCCACCGCGGGGCGGGGGGCGCCTACTGGGAGGGGTGGGAGCCGCGGCGGCCCGACCCTCCCCGCCGGCGGCGTTCCCGCTCGGGTAAGGGGGAGGCCGTGCGCGGGGCGAGGAGGTGGGGAGGGCGGAGATGAGGAGGAAGAAAATCCGGGATGGATAAAGGCTGAGTTGCAGACTGGGGGTGGGGTGGGCTGTGGTTGGGGAGCGATAGGTTGAGGATTGGAGGCATTATCAGTGGGATCTATTGTTTCCTGGCACACTAGGAGGAAAAACAAAAGGATTTATTCTCATTACCCAGTGATATCTATCTATCTATTTTTTTAAAAAACGTGGCCCGGGAGCTCCGCTCTCCCCGTGCCACACTGGGATCCGCCTGGCAGCCGCCGGGAGCCGCAGCTAATGTTTTAAGGACTTCAGGTGCTTCTTGGCACAAAGCTAGACTGCGACCTCCTACCATAGCGCTTGGCGTCACCTCCTCTCCCGGCCCTGCCCCGGGGCCGAGGGATTACGTCCCGAACCAGGCTTGGGAATCCGCTGCCTCTCAAGTTGGTGTTATTTATGTTTGTCTTTTGTGAGGGCAGGTTTTGAATCCCCTGGCGGCCCCATTACCCCCCGCCCTCTCGGGTTGGAATTGGCGGGGGAGGGAGTGGGGTATGGGGGGGGCGGGGAGAGTGTTTAGGGCTTTAAAAAATGTCAGGGGAAAAGCAGACTGTCGATGTTTAAAAAAAGCAAGATAAAACAGGCACTACACTCTAAAGCCCTTCTTGCTTGTCTGCGTGGGCCATGCACGCGTGCTGGGCCAGGAACCGAGTTTGGAGAGGCTTTGTAAGTGAAAGAGTGTGCTTCCTCAGCTGATAGGGGTGATGTGGCTCAGTCTAATTAAAAAAAACAAAAACAAAACCCTAACAACAACAAAACAAAATAAAAAAGTCTTGAGAACTACTGTTGTCTGCTCCCTAGCAGATCTTCAAGTAATTTGATTTCTGGCTTATTGATATAAAATCCAGCTGTGGGTTAGAGGAGACCAGCAGGCATGCATTGAATTTTGAGCTTTTGGTAAGTTAAGAGACAAGAAGGAATAAACACATCAGGGCTATGAAGAGAAGTTTCATGATGTGTTTGCTCTTTGGTTGTCATTTTCTCATGCATCCATCCCCATGATTTTCTCCATCTCATTTCAAAACTTCTAGATAGTTGGTACAAGCAAAGTTACAGTGAAATTGCTATTTAAAACTTTCTTCTCTTTGTTTTGGTCTGAAACCATGCTGGTGTTGCTTTGGAGATGTTATAGATGAGGTTAGACCAGAAAGAGTGAAACAAGCTCCTATAGGCATGTTTAAGAGTTTGTAAAGTTAGATTCTAAACTTTTAATTGTACTCAACAAATTCTACCTGATTTTAGATAATCGCAAATAAAACTGATTTTATGGACAGTTTGATGACTTATTCAAGGTACCTGAACTGCTGGTTTCTTTTAAGGACCTTAACAGAAACAACCAAAATTTGAATTGAAGTATTGCTTTAGGTGTACTTGTGTTTAGTTTGTGTGTGTGTGTGAGATTTTGTCAGGGATCTCCAGATCACATTTGCAACATTTTTGTTATCAAAGACCAGTCAGAATTATAACTTTTATCTTCTTTTAACTTGTCTGTTTCAGTAAGTAATTTCTTTTGTTTGAAATATGGCAAGCCACTTTGAAAATAAAGTGTGTATTAATGGGCTAAAAACATTCAATTAAGTAAATGAATTCAGAAATTCATTCTTTTCTATTACAGATGAACTTCTAGTCTTGCTTTGAAAAAGCCATTTTGTGTAACTCTTGCCTGTGAATCATTTCCTAATACACCTGTTGAGAGGATCACTGACTGAGTATGCAATTTGAGAGATACTTTTTCCTGACAAAATACTGGTGATAGAGAAGAGAGTGGTTTTATATTTTTCTTTTTTTGATCATTATGAACATTGGCTTTTCGCCTCTGAAGTAAACATGTTGAAAACTGAGTCTTCAGGTGAACGAACCACTCTCAGAAGTGCCTCTCCTCACAGGAATGCATATAGAACTGAGTTCCAGGCGCTGAAAAGCACCTTTGACAAACCCAAGTCAGATGGGGAGCAAAAAACAAAAGAAGGTGAGGGCTCTCAACAGAGCAGGGGGAGGAAATATGGCTCCAATGTCAATAGAATTAAAAACCTGTTTATGCAGATGGGTATGGAACCCAGTGAAAATGCTGCCGTCATTGCCAAAACCAGGGGGAAGGGTAGACCTTCATCTCCTCAGAGAAGAATGAAGCCCAAAGAATTTCTGGAGAAAGCAGATGGCTCAGTTGTTAAGTTGGAGTCCTCTGTTTCAGAACGAATAAGTAGATTTGACACAATGTACGATGGCCCTTCATATTCTAAGTTCACAGAAACTCGGAAGATGTTTGAGAGAAGTGTGCATGAATCAGGACAGAATAACCGCTATTCCCCAAAGAAAGAGGAGAAAGCTGGAGGCAGTGAACCTCAAGATGAATGGGGTGGGTCCAAGTCCAACAGAGGCAGCACTGATTCCTTGGACAGTCTTAGCTCTCGGACTGAGGCTGTCTCCCCAACGGTGAGTCAACTGAGTGCAGTGTTTGAGAACTCTGATTCTCCTGGTGGCATCATTTCAGAGAAGGCTGAAAACAGTGAAGAATACACAGTGACTGGGCATTATCCACTGAATTTACCATCTGCTGTTACAAATCTTGACACTTTTGGACACCTTAAGGATTCTAATTCTTGGTCTCCTTCAAATGAACAAGGTGTCGATGCAGAGGATGCTCAGAAGAGCAGTACAACTTCAGCACCAGAAGTGGCCTCTAAAGGTACTCTAGTTTCAATGCCTAGTGAAGGGATACAGCAGAACAAGGAAACCGAGGACTCAGTGTCTCTCCAAGAGGCTCCTACCAGAATTAACAAAGATATTTCTGAAGAACCTCTTGCAGAAAATAAGGCAATGCCAGAGTCTGAAATCCTTTCACCACAAAATGAACCTTTAGAAGATGCTGAAGCTAATTTGGTTGGAAGTGAGACAGCAAAGCGACAGAGAAAAGAACTTGGAGGTGGTGATTTGACCTCTGGTGATGCTTCTGGATCCAGATATGGAAAAGAAGTGCCTGAAGATTTAAATAATTTTGAGAATTCCCATGTTTACATGCACAGTGACTATAATGTGTATCGGGTAAGATCCAGGTATAATTCAGATTGGGGAGAGACAGGCACTGAACAGGATGAACAGGAAGATAGTGATGAAAACAATTACTATCAACCTGATATGGAATACTCAGAAATCGTTGGGTTACCAGAAGAAGAAGACATCCCAGCAAATAGGAAAATTAAGTTTAGTAGTGCTCCAATTAAGGTAAGTACGTTTTCTCAGTTTTTATTATTTGGGCCTAACTCTAAGTAGAATAGATTTGACAACTAAGATTTGATAACAGAAGTTTTTGTAAGGAATCAAGGTTATTGCTATACAGATGCTGTCAGGTGATTTTAAATGTTGAGAGTTTAACAGAGAGCCATCAAATTTTTAAGGTACTTTGTAGTTGCTCAAGTCAATGAAAACTGAGAGTAATATTAAATTTCAAGAAGTTTGGTGAGTGTGAGATACATTCCAGTGAACTGGGGTTTGAGTAATGTGAATACTATGAAAACCTTGAAAAATAATTCTTTAAGTGAATTTTCCTGTGAGGGCCTGTAAATAATAAAATTTTCTAACTCAGCACTGTAAGGATATGAGGTACAGTACACAGTGGGAGAGTTATGGTAATATTGAAATACTTTCTATTTACTTAAAATCAGTTCTTTGTGAAGTGTAAGTAAACTGAAGAATGTTGGAACTTGCTTTCTGTATTGCTGCTGGTAAAAAGTGAAAGTTTGATTTATGGAAGTATAGTTAGCTGGCTTAAATACTTTAATTGAAAGGCTATTATAAGCAGTTTTGAGTTCAGAATTTGTTGTGTAGTTGTAAAATGAAATTTTGTGAAAGGAAGTAAAATTGATTTGTCATTCATGATTTATTTTTACCTCTTAGAAACTGGATAAATGCCAGTTGAGTTCAGATGCTCTGTCCAGTGCCTTCACTCAGTATTTGGTATATGCAAGTAGCACCAAGTGTATTAGCTGCAGATGGTTTAACGTTATTAACTGATACTGACGGGTTAGTTGAGTATCAGGATATTAAGTGCTTTTGCAAAGTTTACATGCCTATCAGCTCAACCCTAAGATTCTGGCATCCCCTCTAAAATTCTTGGGAGTATTCTGGCAGTGGGATATATAGTTTGAACAATTTCCTAGGGGCTTCCAGTTGAGAGAGTGTGTGTATGTGATAAACTTGGAATTTGACATCTTTTGTTAATCTAAAAATATTGTGCTTGTCTTTTTTCCAACTTAAGAGACTTCCACATTAGGATGTAAGACACCCAGTTGATATTGATTTTTTCAGAGAGGAATCTGGATTTGCATTAATTATAAAATATTGTTTTGAAATGAAATTATAATTTAGGAAGTCATTTACATGTGTAGCAGGTGAACTTGACTTTCATTGGTGTGAGGCACATGTTTTGGATGAGTGTGAGCCATGTCAGGTGAACTATGCTTAAAGTAAACTACATATGTGAAACTAGTTTCTAAGTAAGCTAAGTAAGTATCCCTGCAGTGTTCACCCGTTTCTTTTGCTATGCTGTCTGTCCTTCCTCTGTCTTTTCCCCACTTTTCTGCTGCAACTCTAGCTACTTGTCTTCAGAGGTGCCTTTCCCTCAGGCCTACCCCATGAGCTCCTAAATTTCACCATTCCCGTCTTGGTTCTTCCCTTTGAATGTTGTCTTCTTCCCCAGGAAGAAAACAGTAAGATTAAGTTTTCACACTGAGTAAAACAGATGTAACTGAGATGAACTCTGCAAAGAGTTTGTTAAACTCCAATGACTGACTCTGTAATAGTAGGATGACAGCTTAAGACAATTTATCAAGAACACTAACCCACTCAACCAGATGGGATACCAGCCCTGTATTTGGGTTCTGTGCTTCACAGTAATGAATTTAATGGATTTTAAAGAATTTATCATTGAAATGTATCTGTTCATAGGTGAATAAAACAGCTTTTGGGATATGATACTTGGCAGTTAAAATGATTGTTGCTGTGTTACTTGTAACAATAAGCATCTTGCCTCTTAATGTTCACATAGCAAAGACTGAAAAGATTACATGCATTTAACACATTCTGTGAAGAAAGTAGATCAAGCATGCAATTTGTGAAACAGATAATGCATTGTGTTTTATTGGGCAGTTAATGGTATTAATTGGAGTGGATACAGTTGGCAAACAGAAGACGCATTCTTAGCCTCTTATAAGGAATAAGATAATGATTTTTTTCTTGTTGCATCAGTTGTTTAACATGGAAGGGGATTCACCTGGAAATTTTCAGAGCTACTTTGCACTGGTGGTAATGGGTGGTGTTGGTATTTAGATTATTCTCCAATTAAGATTTTTGCCTCAGAGGATGGTAATACTTACTTAAATTCAGTAACAGTTATTGAAGTTTTATCATGTATCTGTTTCTATGTTGTGAGCTGCAGAAGATATAAAAATCTATAAGGTAGTCTTTTCCCCTGTGAACTTACAGAGTCAGTTTTTAAATACGTAGTATTTAGAAACCATATAACAGTGTAAAAGCCGGTACCAAAATATCTGAGGTAGACCACATTTTTCTGTACCCAACAGGTACTTTAACAGTACTTGGCTGTATTAAATGAATAGAGTGAAAGGGATTTGGTAGATACTTGGAAGGGAATTCACTCAGCCATTATGTCTGTTTCAGAGTTTTATTTATGGAATAGGAAGTTACGGCTTCTAAATCTTTTGCTTTGAAATTTAAGCACACTTCCTCTTTTAGAGGTGATAGAGAACATACTCCCTACAGAACTGAACTTTAGAACTTTTATGTTCTTTTCCTGGTATTCTCTTCTTGTTCTCCCTTAGGTTAAATATTGTCAACACTTTTAGTCTTCTGTTGTAGATTCTGTTTATCAATTTGTATGTGATATTGTCTTCAGTTTTTATTCTAGTTCTTCTGTTGGTGATTGAAATAGTTATTTCCTTCAGGTGTCTTAAATCTGGACCTAGAAAATTGTCAAATAATATTTGATCTCTCCTATGTGGTATGTTCCTTGTACTTGATAGTTACTTTTTATAATTGTAAGGTTATGCTGCTGTCCAAATTTAGTATGACTCCTGTATCTTTCGTTGACACAGTTGTTCTTTTTGTATAGGTTGTGTTTCACAGGGCTATGGAATAGTAGAATGAATTAAATGAAAATGTAAAGTCTTACTTCAGTATATAGAATAGAGTACTATGAACTATACTGACTTGAGATGTGGAATTATGCCATAATTCTCAGGAATTTCTCAAAACCAAGGGAATGAATGAGCAGAAATTTGTCTTTGGTAAATCAAGGATAGAAAGAAGAACACCTTTCATTATTTTCTATTAACTCAGAACATTTATTGCACCCATATTGTGTGTTGGGAAAATGTAGATGTTAGAAATAAGTAAAATGACTGGAGATGATCATTTCAGAAACTGCTTGTGAGGGGGAAATGTGTACAGCCTCATTAAACAAGTTTTTCAGGCTGTTTTTGCCCAGTGTTTTCCCTTTGAAGTTCTTTCTAAGGTCACTGCAACCTCATTAAGGAAGTTATAACCCTTTCTCTGTTTGAGTAGCCTTATGTCTTTTGTATTGGTGTTCTTAAAATATGGTATATCTGAAAAAGTAGATTTTCTTAACTCTCAGCAAGAAGGAGATGATAGGGTTAACATTGAGGTTCATTGCCCTGTATTTTTTCTTCAGTGGCATGGAGTTCAAAGGAGTACCAGCAAGGGCAACAACGATGCTCTGAACTTCACACAGTAGTTACTGAATATGGGTCCCTTGGTAATCCTTCCTTCTTTGAAGGCTTTAAGGTGTTTTTAGGGGTGCATCAGTCCTTTCCGAATGTACTAGTTCTCCTGAGATCTAAATTTCTCTGTCTTATGAGGGCTTCTCTTTCTAACAATCTTTCTGAGTGCTTCTTGAACTTTAATATGCATATAAATTACTTGGGGATCTTGCTAAAATGCAGAACTGAATTCACTAGGTGTTTTGTGAGAAGTAACTCTGAGGGAATGGTTAATTTCCAAATATACTGCCCAGGAAGCTATCCCATAGATAATGGGTCAGGAGCATTCACCACCCAAATTAAAATGCTTCAGTCACACCTTTTATCAAATCAAATTAAAATACATGGTAAGAAGCCAAGAGGAAAGCAAGGGGGTAAGTTAACATTTTTAGATGCAAGCAGGGATGCCAGGGGCCACAGTACCTGAGTCCTGGATACTTAGGGTTCATATGTCCTGTGTATCTGTCAGGTCACCTTTTCCTGTTCATATTGTTGTTATGAGGATCAAAGCTGGTGTTTGGGAAGGTCTGTACAGAACAATGCTGCCCTGGGCCAACAATATATCCCTGCTAGGGCAAGTGATATCCACCTCTGTAGCTTTGCCAGTTTGCTTGCTGATGAGCCGTGGATGGTATTTACATTTCGTTGGTAGAACAACTGTGTAGCCAGAATATGACAAGTTGGGTGCCACCAGTAGGTAGCCAGTTTAGGGGTGTCACAGCTGTTAGCCCAGAGATGGTGTGATTATAACTTTGTCTTTTTCAGTCTTCTGCCTATGAGTAAACATCTTGCTTGCTGTAGCATATTTTCTATTCTACTTTTGGCATGTCTTCTTGTTGTTATTGTTAGTTGCCATCAAGTCAGCCCTGATTCATAGTGACCTCATGCACAACCTATTGGATTGTTACAATCTCTACAGGTTTTGTTGTTGATTTCTGGGAAGTAGAACAACAAGATTGGACTGTTATGATCTCTACAGGTTTCATTGGTTGAATTTTGGGAAGTAGATTGCCAGAGCCCTTATCATAATCCTGTGTTAGTTTGGAAGCTCTGCTGAAGCCTGTTTAGCATCACAGCAGCAAGCAAGCCTCCGTGAGATGTGAGTGGTGACTGCACTTGAAGTGTCTTGGCTGGACTTGAAGCTGTGCTTCTGTGTGGAAGGTGAGAATTCTAGCCCTGAACCAACAGACTGTCTTATAGGTTACTGACTTAGTGTTTACTTTTTAACACATGTGAGGCCTGACAATTACATTCATGAACTCATTCTTGAAAAAAGTGCTATGTACCTTGTTGCTGAATATCGCTATGGTCACATTCTGAATACTTCCCTTGGGAATCTATTCACCAGTGCCAGCATCTAGTCTGTACATCTAGTCCACACTTGAAAGCAATTTTGGAACTTCTTCTGGAATGGCAATCAGAGCTGTTCTTATATTACCCTTGATGTCCTGAATGTCATCACAATGTCTTTATTTCAATGTTTCCTTTATCTTTGGGTGAAGAAAAGTTAGTCACTGGGGGCCAGATCAGATGAGTAGGGAGGGTGCTTTGATACAGTTATTTGTTTACTGGCTAAAAACTCCCTCACAGACAATTACTCAATTAAGTTCATGCAATTGCCAGCTTGCCAATGTGCTCAGTGTCCACTTTGGGTAAAGAAGAGTCATTGGGGGCCAGATGAGGTGAGTAGGGAGGGTGCTCCGATACAGTTATTTGTTTACTGGCTAAAAACTCCTTCACAGACAATTACATAATTAAGTTCATGCAATTGCCAGCTTGCCAGTGTACTCAATGTCCACTCCGTAGAGTTCCAAAATTGCTTCGAAGGGTAGACTAGGCATTGTTGTCAGTGCACAGCTTCTTAAGGGGAGTACTTCAAAGGTGACTGTCATACTATTCAGCCATGAGATATGTAGCACTTAGAGCAATTAAGTTCTTGGACTTAATTGTTGGACCTCCTGTGTTGAATTCTTCCTGTTTCATAAGCATGCATTCTCATACTCTGTACTTAACAGAGCCTCTGAGTGTTGCCTGTATTCTATAAGTTACTAACTTTGCTTACTCTGTAATTTCATGTCTTAGGAGTTTTATCTACCTTGTTTTCTTGTCCCCTGTAGCAGAATTTGGAAACTGGCAGTGTAGTGGAAACTCTGGTGGCAAGGTAGTTCAGTGCTACAGCTGCTAATCAAAAGGCTGACAATCTGAGTCTACCAGATGCTCCTTGGAAACTCTACAGGGGGAGTTCTTCTCTGTTCTGTAGGGTCTCAGTGAGTCAGAATTGACTCAGCAACAGTGGGTGAGTGGATGGGTGAGTGGGTTAGGTGGCGTAGTGGTTAAGAGTTACATCTGCTAACCCCAGCTCAGCAGTTCAAATTCACCAGGTACTCCTTGGAAACTGTATGGGGCAGTTCTACTCTATTCTATAAGATTACTGTGAGTTAGAATTGATGGCAAGGGTTTTTTTAAAAAAAAAAAATAGAAGAAATTAATATTGCTAAATAATTCCAAAAGCCTACATGGTTTTCTGTGGTATGGGACTTCAGATTGTGCACCAATAACAAGTTCTTAAGTGTTGCTGACTTCTCAGTTGTATTCAGTCAGGGACTTTTCAGAATGTGCCGTATACTGTTTAACATTGTAATATAAATTTGAGGCTACTGTCTTCTGGTTTCTGAAAGTGGATGGCCTCAGAATTTGGGGGAAGCTTATTTAGCAGGCTGCTTTTCAGATTTAGTGTAGCTAGTTGCTTGGAATAATAATCTTTGAAGGTGAATTTAAGTATAAGTGTGTAGAGTGCATTAGGCACGCTGTTGCCAGATCCAGATGGCATTGTGCTCTGGAAATTCGTAAGAAGTTTGAGTCATAAAAAGTTACCTCCAAGACTCTTCATGTGGTTTGAATTACTGATTATAAAAACTTAGGAGGAGGAAATCCTTGATAGCCTCAGAAATTTCATTTCTCCTATTCTTTTGAAAGTCTAGATTAATAAACGTCTAAGGAGAGTATAAAATTTGTCATTTAGCTTTCTTTCATTTGTATACTATTGATAACATTTAAGTTGGATCAACATAAATGTTGATATTTTATGATTCATAACCAGGTAAATGAAATGTGTCAACTATTGTTTTTATGTACTGTGTAAAGTCAGATAATGAATTATTTATTGGATGAGTTCCTTTTCTAAAATCTGTGTGTATATACTAGGACTTTTGTTTTTTACTGAACAATGGTCATTTGGTGTTTAAAAAGGGAGTCTCTTTTATAGCAGATTATTATGGATGTTTGTTGGTGTTTATGTGTAGAAAAAGTGAGTTTTTCATGTTATACATTGCTTTTCATATTATGCATCATACTTTTCCTTCCCATCTACCTACATATCCTTATAGAAAAACCTTAGATGGTTGATTTTATAGGCTTTGAGACAATATTCCAAATTTGGAGGAAAATAGCTTTCTATTACTTTATTTATGCATTATTTACTGGACTTTGACGTATTAAACTCTGAATAAAAATGTTGGATTTTGTGCCATTAATTTTTTCCCTTAATTTTCTGTGCTTTTGTTGGGAGTGGTGGTGTGGTATTTGACTTTTGTTTTATCCCATTCTGTGGTTCTCATTTTGAAGAACAAGAGAGCTTTTCAAGTTATGCCTCATATTTTTTTCTTCCTGGTCAGTGTATTTTAATATTTTCTTGTTCTGATTGCTTCACTTTGGCTCATGACATAGAGATGAAAAATACTTAAAGGTAATCTAGTGTAATTTCCCAGCGACTTCAGGAAGCCCTTCAATAGCATATTCCTGACAGATGATCTTTTAGCATCTGCTTAAATAATTTCACTCATGGGAGTTCATTACTTTATAAAGTAAAAGTAGAAGGAGAACATGCTTCTTATCTGCTTGTCTTTTATAGTTAAAAAAATAGAGACTAAATGCAAATAATATAAAAGTAATCATTTTGAAGAGTACGGTTCCGTGGTTTTTAATATATTCACAATGTTGTGCGGTCAGCGCCACTAAATTCCGGAACATTACTGTTACTCTGAAAAGAAACTCTGTGCCTGTTGCAGTCACTCCCAGTTTCCTTCTACCTACCCTTATCTTCTAGTAACTGCTAATCTCCCTTCTGTCTCCATGGATTTGCGTAGGTTGCATGCTTAGTATAAGTGAAATCAAGGCATGCTTTTAAAAAGTAAATTTACAAGACTCAGTGAGATATGTCTGTGAAGTATTTAAGCTTATGATACTGTGAGGATAGCCAGCTTAAGGAAAGTAGAGAGGAAGGGCAAAAGAGTATTCTGGTTGGTGATGTAGTTTCAATGTTAACGTCAAAGATGTAAAAGCAAGGATTGCTTTCCACTGTTTTTTTTTGCAATTTCATGGAGATAACACTAAACTGAGGAGACAGCAGGATCCAGGAAGGGATAAGGATATCTTTAAACTGGGAAAGAGTTAGGATGGTTGCAACATCTCCCTTACTTAAGACATTGCACTTTTATTAATGTAGTCTTAAAATTGTCATTGATGAAGTATGAATATTTGATTCTGCATAGCTTTTTTTAAAAAGGCACAAGTGATGCTGATGTTGTGTTTTTCACCTTTGTATTGGCCTTCTGTAACATGAAGTAACCCTTGTCCTGTTCTAATGATCCAGTGTTTATGCCTATCCTATTGCTTGTTTGTTGTTGCTTACATTATTCTTTTATGCTGATTAGAGTTGTTCATGGATAAACTTCACACTTCAGAATTCTCCACATTCTTTAATATTTCAGGATAGGTTTCCTGTGCCATACTTGCTATTATCTGTACTATAACCATCTCTGAAATTAGCAATTTGGTCTGACTTCAATTTAGGTTCTTGTATATCTTCTCGTACTAATGAAGCATATTATGTATATATTACCATTGTACATTGTCAGCTGGTAATGATAGAGGTAACATTGAGTTATTTGATATTTGTTCTGTAAAGCAGGGCAAATTAGCATCTTATTTGTAACTCATCACTAAGCTTTTTCTGAAGTTTAGCATTTTGTGATTCAGTGGTTATCTCAGACATATTTATTGTGTATAATCACAGATATTTGTGCTGTTATTTCAAAGGGAAATTTTTGTTGAAATAGTGTAAAAGGAAGAACTTAAACTGTTCTTGAGAATGTTATTTGTGTTATAGATTAAAGTAGAACTTTAAAAACATTAAAATATGAAATCTCAGGGAGTACATTTTCATAGAGTGCATTTTTAGGGCAAGTTAATTTTTGCAGGTATGGGTTGAACTATATACTAAAGCACCCGGCAGAGGAAACTTAAGAATAAAGAAAGAAATGTTTTGTAATATAGTTGATGACATATTAATTGCTTCTCTCTCACTTTTGTTCTGGAAATAGCTTCACAGCACAGCTCAACATGATTGAGATATTGATAATTTTTTTGCACACTTTCTAATTTTTCAGCCTAATTTGCTGTTTCTTGGGTACCTATCCTTATTTAAAAAAAGACAAGGTACAGGTAGAGTATAAAATGGCTTGAAATTTTATATTTTAAGAAGAGAAAAGTTTTTATTCCCTTATTTGATGTAGTCATAGAGATTTTTAAGAATTGTTTGTACAGCAAAGGCTTCCATATTTATGTGTGAGGAGAAGTAGCTTGAAATGAAAACTGTTCACAGACATGTTAGTCTACTTCCCTTTTTATTTAAGGGGCCCTGAGTGGCAACAGGAAACTCTAGTGGCATAGTAGTTAAGTGTTAGAACTGTTAACTAAAAGGTTGGCAGTTCGAATCTGCTAGGTACTCCTTGGAAACTCCGTATAGCAGTTTTTCTCTGTCCTGTAGGGTTGCTATGAGTTGGAATCGTGAGTTTTGGGTGGCACCATGGTTAAGAGCCCCCTACTAACCAAAAACTTGTTGATCTGAACCACCCCAGCTGCTTTGTGGAGAACAGTGTGGCAGTCTGCTTCTGTAAAGATCCACAGCCCTGGAAGTCCTAGAGGGTAGTTTGACTCTGCCTATAGTGTTCCTATGAGTCACAGTGGAATTGATGGCAGTGAGTTTTTTGGTTTTCTCTCTCAAAGTTATGCAATGAGTTTTATATTGGAGAAAACGAATCTTCCAAATCATTTTCCGTGCCACCTAAATACAGTGGATCAGATTAGGGCCCTAAGTGCTTGCCAAGCCAAGCCAAGTGCTATCGAGTCAGATCCGACTCGGGAGCATTAAAAACGTAAGCAGAGTCATGACCATGGGACATCTTCTCAGGAGTGACCAGAGTAGAAACTTAGGGGAATTTGGTGTTTTTCTTGACGGTTTTAGATGGACAATGCCTTGAGGAGTTGACTGCCATGCCTTGAGTTTGTTATTCTCTAGTGAGAATGGTTTTTTCTTCTGCTTCATATTTCTCCTGCAAAAATTACCTTTTGCTTCTACTCCTTCAAAAACGTGTAAGGATAGACATTCATGAATGGTGTATACACACAGGAAAATTTATGTAGTCTTCAATGTAAGAGTTTTAGATTATTTAGAGTCAGAGTTTCCTTTCTAGGCATTAGAGCCAAGCCAAGTGCTGTCGAGTCATATGGCGACCAAGAGTGTTCATTTCTGTGTGAGACACCTCAGAAGAAAAGAGAGAGAATCACATTTATTGGTTAGTTTTTGAAGGTCTACTTGTGGGGGCATGCTGTGTTGATGGGTTCTTTTAGTAAATATTTGTTTCCAATAAAACGGATGCTTATGGTGCTTTTAAAAAGGAAAAAGAAAAGGAAGCAAGTTCACTTTTTGTTGTGAGTCAGCTGTTGTTAATAGGTATTTTATTTTTATTTTTAAAGAACCCGCTTCTTAGGGAGAAATAGTATTTGAATATCATATGCCAAGATGTAAAACATGTTTATTTTGAGAAGTTTGTCCTGTAGGTAGAATAATAAAATGAAGTGATTTCAGTTGTGCATCAGTTGTTACATAATGTGGTAGGCCCCAAGCTTATATTGCTTCTTAGAAATTTTAAAATCGAGTATTGAAATTTCAGACAAACAAACAACAGACAAATGAGCTGGATGAAAAATAAAAGATGGACGAGAAATGAAAATTGGTGGTGTAATATGAAAAGCAGAACTCAAGGATGGTAATCTAGATCAGGTCTTTGGTTACTTTTCATACACATGTGTGAAACCAAACTTTAAAAGGGAATTGGCTGTATATATTTAGTTTTGTCCAAAATCTAAGATTATCTATGATTATTCAGGATGTTGTTGTTAGATGCCGTTGAGTTGATTCTAACTCATTGCAACCCTTTGTACAACAGAACAAATCACTGCCCCATCTTCTGACATCCTCATAACCCTTCCTAGGTTTGAGTCCATTGTTATAGTTACTGTGTCATTCCATCTCACTAAGGTCTTCCTCTTTTCCCTGACCCTGTACTTGACCAAGCATGCTGTCCTTCTCCAGGGATTGATTTCTCCTGATAACATGTCTAAAGCATGTGAGACGAAATCTTGCCATCCTCGTTTCTAAGAAGCATTCTGGCTGTACTTCTTCCAAGATGGATTTGTTCTTTCTTCTGGAAGTCCATGATGTTATTCATGATTCTTCACCAACACCATAATTCAGAGATGTCTAGTTCTTCAGTCGCCCTTATTTTGTGTCCAACTTTCATGTGCATATGAAACATTTGAAAACATTATGGCTCAGGTCTGGTGCATATTAATCCTCAATGTGACACCTGTACTTTTTAACACTTCAAAGACAACGTCAATCTTTCCTTGATCATGATGTTGCTTATTGGCCCAGTAGTGAGGATTTTTGTTTTATTTATAGGGAGATTTAATCCATATAGAAGTCTACAGTCTTATTCATTAAGTGCTTTAAGTGCGTAAAGTCCTTGGCATTTTTCACAAGCAGAGCTGCATTATCTGCATAAGGCAGGCTGTTAGCCAAGTCTTCTTCCAGTGATGATGCTGTATTCGTCACATAGTCCAACTTCTTGAATTATTTGCTCACCATGCAGATTGAATGAGTATGGCAAAAGCATACAATCCTGATGCACATCTTTCCTGAGTTTAAACCATGCGGTATTCTCTTGTTTGGTTCAAATAACTGCTTCTTGGTCTAAGTCCAGGTTCCTCATGAATACATTAAGTGTTCTGGAATTCACATACTTTGTAATGCTATCCATAGTTTGTTATAAGCCACATAGTCAAATGCCTTTGCATAGTGAATAAAACACAGGTAAACATCTTTGTGATATTTTCTGTTTTCAGCCAGGATCGATCTGACATCAGCAATGATATTCCTGGTTCCACATCCTCTTCTGAACTGGTTTGCATTTCTGGTGGGTTACTGTTTTAATTGCTTTTGGATATCTTCAGTGGAATTTTACTTGTGTGTGGTATTAATGATTTTGTTCAGTAGTTTCCACATTCTTCTGATCTTACTTCTTTGGAATGGGTACAAATATGGATCTCTTCCAGTTGGTTGGCCAGGTCTTCTAAATTTCTTGGCATAGACATTTGAGGGCTTCAAGTGCTGCAACTGCTTGTTGAAACATCTCTATTGATAATCCACCAATTCCTGGAGCAGTGTTTTTTGCCAGTGCCTTCAGTGAAGCTTGGATGTCTCTTGTCAGTACTGCTAGTGCCTAATCATATGCGGTGTCCTGAAAAGGTTGAATGTTGACTATTCTTTTTGGTACAGTGACTCTGTATTCCTTCTATCTTCTTTTGATGTTTCTTGTGTTGTTTAGTATTTTCCCTGTTTGACTTTCGGTATTGCAACTCAAAGCTGGAATTTTGTCTTCAGTTCTTTCAGCTTGAGAAATGACAAGTATTTTTCCTTTAAAGTTTTCTAACTCTGGTCTTTGCACATTTCATTGTAATCCTTTGTATTCTTGAGCTGTTCTTTGACAGCTCCTGTTCAGCTCTTTTATTTGCTTTAGTAACTCAGTGTTTTAAGAGCAGCTTTTAGAGTCTGTTCTAACATCTATTTGGTCTTTTCTTCTCTTTTTAGTGACCTCTTCCTTTCTTCATGGATGTTGGTCTTGAGAGAGCTTTAAATTCAGGTGGGACATACTCAAGGTCATATTTTGGCTCTCCTGGGCTTATTCTAATTTTCTTCAGTCTCAACTTGAACTTGCGTATGAGCAATTGATGATGTGTTCCTCAGTTGTCCACTGGCCTTGTTCTGGCTGACACTGAACTTCTTCATTGTTTCTTTCTGTAGAAGTAATTGATTTGATTTCACTGTATTTGGTAAGGTCCACACATACAGGCAGTGTTTATGCTGTTGAAAAATAGTATTTGCAGTGAAGTCATTGGACTTGAAAAATTCTGTCATGTGACCTCTGATATCATTTCTATCATCAAGGCCATATTTTTGAACTACTGCTTTTCCTTTCCAACTTTTGAATTCCAACCGGAAGTATTTTTTTCTTTTTTAATTTTTATTATTTATTAATTACATTAAATGGATAAAATTTCTAACGTCTTTCTATTATCTCATCTCTGATAAACCCTCAACCCCATCCTTGTAGCTAACACAGTTATTTTCTTCTGTAGATAATTCTATTTTTAAGTCCTTATAACACTGTCCTTTTGACACTGACTGATTTCACTCAGCATAGTATCTTCCAGTTGAAACCATTATATGAGATGTGTTCTAAAATCTGCATTTTTTTTTAATCATAGCATAGTGTTCCACTGAGTATATGTATCATAGTTTGTTTATTCATTCGTCTGTTGGTGGGCATCTGGGTTGGTTCCATCTTTTAGCTATTGTGGACTATGCTGGAGTAAACATTTGTGTACATGTGTCTGTTCATGTAACAACCTTTGTTTCTGAAGGGTAAATTCCAAGCAGTGGAATTACAGGTTCAAATGGTATATCTATTTCCAGCTTTTTACGGAAGCATCGAATTGCTTTCCAAAGAGGTTGTAACAACTTGCAATCCCACCAGCAGTGTAGGAGAGTTCCAATCTCTCTACAGCCTCTCCAGCATTTGTTGTTTTGTGTTTTTTGGATCATAGCCAGCCTTGTTAGGGTGAGATGATAGCTCATTGTAGTTTTGATTTGGATTTCTCTGACAGCTAATGACCATGAACATATTCTCATATGTCTTTTGGCTGCCTGGATGTCCTTTCTAGTGAAGTGTCTGTCTGTCTCCTTTGCCTGTCACCTAATTGGATTATTTACCTTTTTATTGTTGATATTTTGCAGAACCTTCTAGATTATGGAGATCAGACATTGGTCCAAGTTGTAGTTGGCAAATATTTTTTTCTATTTTGTATGTAATCTTTTAACTCTTTTGATAAAGTCTTTGGATGAGCAAAAGTGTTTGATTCTTAGTAGTTCCCATTTGTCTTATTTTTTTTCATATTTTTATTGTTTTCAGATTCAAGTCCCACATGCAGATTTTTATTCTTTTTTTTTTATTATGACTGAGTGAAAATGTACATTCCTGTATAAATTTACATGCCCACCTATATGCAGCTTCCACTGCTCTCCTTGCCTGGTGACAGCACACTATTCCTCTCTGCTGTTGATCATGCTTTGTCAGATTTCAAAGTCTGTCTAAACTGGGTATTAGAACATCCATCATTGATCCTGTTTTTTTCTTGCGTGATATTTATTGTTTTAGGTTTGATGTGTAGGTCCTTGATCACTTTAGAGTTAGTTTTTGGGTAAGGTGTGAGACATGGGTCTTGTTTCAGTTTTTTTGCAGTTGAATATCCAATTTTGCCAGCACCATTTGCTAAAGAGACTGTTTTTACCCCACTTTAAAATCTTAAGGCCTTTGTCAAGTATCAGCTGTTCATAAAAGAATGGTGGCATCTCTGGAGTCTCCAGTCTGTTCTGTTGGTCTGTATGTCTCTGTACCAGTACCAGACTGTTTTTACTACTGTGGCAGTTAGTCATTTTTGGCGCAGTAGACCATTTGATTGTCTGATTCAAAATGGCCAATAGCAGTCCATTTCAGCACACTAATCCCTAGGATATTGATGTTTCTGCCTTCCTTTTCATTTGCTTGGCTGGCTTTCATTTTTAATGATTTCCAATTTTCCTAGAGTCATAGTCTGTGCTTTTGACATTCCAGTTATGAATAGATTTTGCAGCATTTTCTTCTCACTTTCAGTCATGCAGGAAATGAAGGTCCCCAAAATTACACTACATCTATGTCATTATGGTCAACTCTATTTTGAGGACGCAGCTCTTTCCCAGTCGTAAGGTAAACTCTACTTAGAGAAGTCAGCTTTTCCCCTTCCAAAAGGTGAGGCTCATCTTCTGGCACAACACCAGTGTTCTGCTGCTACTCATAAGGTTTTTACTAGCTTTATATTTTCAGAAGTAAATTGCCAGGTCCTTCTTCTTAGTTTGTCTTAGTCTGGATGTTCTTCTGGAGCCTATCCGCTATAGGTGACCCTGTTGGTAAAACTGCCCACCCCACCACAGTACAATAAACTGGGAGAATACATTTGTAAATATTTAATTACTTGTTAAAATATTTTCAAACCTTAGTTTCAGTGTTGCTACTATAAAGGAATATCTCAAGTAGTTTTAATAAATGGAGTTTTACTGTGTAACTGTTTACAAAAACTAAAAAACCAAACTCACTGCTGTGGGGTCAATTCTGACTCATAGAGATGCTATAGAAACCCTACAAAGAGGCTAAAAGTCTGAATTCAGGCCAGGGAGTCTAGGAGAGGGTTTTCTTTTTCTTTGGGCTGTGAGGGCAGACCCTTGTCTCTTTTCAGTTTCTGTTATTCACTTCCTTGGTGATCTACATCTGGCGTGGCATCTGTCTTTCCCCACCTGAGCTTCCTTCTCTGTGCCTAAAGCTGTTCCTTTTATATTGCAAAGGTGATTGGCTTAAAACCTAATGCAGAAATCTTATTAGGGGTGTGGAGCCAAGATGGCAGACTAGACACACATCTCCTCAATTCCTACTGAAAGCTAATGCCTGGACTGATAATTGAATGGAACACTCTGGACACCCAGGAAGTCCTAGGATGCAGCATAGGGTTGTCAGATTGGACTTCATGCCACTAAATGGGAAACTGCCTCTCTGTGCTGAGGCGGAGCATGCTGAGCCCCACTTCAACTGACTGGCTGCTTGGGCAGACTGCAGGTATTTATGCTTTTTTTTTCTTTTTGTTAACTGAGAGGTGGGGGATGGCATGAGCCAGCAGTGCTGAAGTATACAACATACAGTGCAGCAGAGAGACAGTGTATCTAATAGCCACATTTTGAGAGCCTGACTGCAGACTGGGGACACCACTTCCACCGCAGTACTGTCTTTTCTGAGTTCTGCTGTATTTTCTGCTGTTTCACGGCAGGAAGTGCAGCTTGGCTGGTATGCTGTCTTGGTCAACTGGAAGGCAGGGTCACCCAACCGGAGGCCTCAGCAGGGGCTATTTCCCAAGCTGAGAAGCAGTGCCAGTCTGGAAAGTCCTTTTCCAGTAGAAAGGCTATGTTTAACACAGTGTTACTTTACGGATAGGGCCTGTCTGAGGATGGCAGCAAGGCTGTAACTCTTACTACTTTGAACTATGTTATAGCATCTGGGGACAGCTGAAGAGGTGCTTCTGTTGTCAGCCAGAAGGCAGGGCCTGCCATGCTTAACGGCTTGATTGACTTTGGCAGCTGTCAGATAGCTCCTAAATTTTTAAAATAAGACTGCTTGGAGAAATAACTGCTGAGTGGCCTGGTGGCATCTCTTCCAGCGTTTAGTATCCCATATCATAGGGTTGGTTGACGGCCCCAGTGACTCTGTAAGTAGGGTGCCATCTTTGCCAAATAGGAGCTGGAGCCTGCCACCCCAGAGAGTCCACTGGTGCCAGTTACTAGAGTATACAGGGACAGCTGGTGACCAACTCGCTTCTCGGAACTATAGCTCAGCTCCCGCTAAGATAACACCAGAGAAACTAAACAACCTTTAGGTGGCCTGAGGGTAACAAACCATCTCTAACCATTTAAAGAAACAGCCCACCATGGCTCTGGAAAACTCCCAAAATAATAAAAACATTTCCTGGATGAAGAAGGCTTTCTGAAACTAATAGAGGTTGAATACCAAATAATTATATATAGAACCCACCTAGAGATTAAACAAAATGCAGGAGAACAAACTGAAAAATTACACAAGCTATTTGAACTGATGGATCATCAACAATCTGAAATCCAGCAGCTCAGTAACAAAATTAGAGAATTAGACAATACAATCCAAGGCCAAAAGAGTAAACTTGATGAGATGCAAGTCAGATTTAGTGACTTTGAAGATAGAGCAATTGAGACCTGCAATTTGTGAGAAGAAATCAGATAAAATAAATAATAAAAATGAAGAAGCATTAAGAAACATGTGGACTGTATTAAGAGGAATAATCGATGATTAAATGGAGTTCATGTCTGGGATAGCTGAAAACACAGAGACTATTGTTGAGTTGTTGACGGGTAGCTGAAAACACAGTATTGTTGTTGAGTTTCTGACAGAAAACTTCCCTGAAATTATGAAAGAAGAGAATATACATATCCAAGACATGTAGTGAATGCCACAAAATCTTGACCCCAAAAGAAAGACACCAAGATGTATTATAATTAAGCTTAATAAAATAAAACATAAACAGATTCTCTGAACCGCTGTGAGGCTCAAAGCAAAGCTGACATTCAGAGGGAAACCCTGTAGGATTTTGTCTGATTTCTTGGCAGAAATGATGTTGGCCAGGACACAGGGGGATGACACATTCAAAGCCTTGAAGGAGAAAAACTTCCAACCAAGAATTATATATCCTTCAAAACTGTCTCTCAAATATGAAGATGAAATTAAGGCATTTGCAGATAAACAGAAGCTTAGACAATTTGTAAAAACAAGACTAAAACTATACAAAATATTGAAGGAAGCTCTTTGCTTAGAAAAACAAAACCATTAAGTGTATATATAAGGAAGCAATGTAGGTCACAGCATCCAGAAACCTACTCAGTTAGGGAAGGCACAAAACTCAATCAAAGCTACGATATTAAAAAAAGGGAAACAATGGTCATATCATGAAAACTATGGCACTATCACAATAAAAATAGGGATATACTACAGTAGTTGCAGTCCTTTCAAATGGCCAAGCCAAGTGCCGTCGAGTCGGATCCAACTCATGGCGACCCTAGGGGCCAGGGTAGAACTAACCCCCAGAGTATTTAAGGAGCGCCTGGTGGATTTGAACTGCCGACCTTGTGGTTAGCAGTGGGAGAGGAAGTTAAAAAGATATGCAGAAGGTAAAATTAAGTTTAAACTTAGATTATTAAGGAGGATTATAGGGTAGCTGCAAAGCACTGTAACAATGCAAAATATCAAAACCAGAAACACAATACAGGAGTCTCAACAGCCACAGAACCAACACTGAAAAAGACGAAAAGTCAACCCTTAAGGAAGAATGACCCTATTAAGAACAACATAGGAAACATCAACCCCAAAATAAATACATCAAAATGGCAGCATTAAGCACATCACTATCAGTAATTACACTGAATGTAAACAAACTGAATGCTCCAATAAAGAGACAATGAGTGATACCCTGGATCAAAAGACATGACCTGTCTGTATTTTGCTTACAAGTTACACACCTTAGACTTAAAGATATGAACAAACTGAAAATTAAAGAATGGAATGATATATACCAAGCTAACAATATACAAAGAAGAGTACATGTGGCAGTACTAATCTCAGATAAAATAAATTTTAATGTAAAATCCACCATCATGGACAAGGATGGTCACTATTTATTGCTAAAAGATTCAATACACAAACAGGACTTAACAGTATTAAATATTTATACATCCAATACCGGAACATCTAAATACATCAAACATTTACTATATTGGAAAATGAGATAGATCACTCCCCAGTAATAGTTGGAGACTTCAACACTCCACTTTCGGTAATGGACAGATCATCCAGAAACTCTGTAAAAACACAGAAGATCTTATTACCACAATTAACCAACTAAACCTCATCAACATATACAGAACTTTCCACTGATCAACAGATAAGTACACCTTCTTCTCCAGTACACATGGAACATTTTAGGATGTAAAGCAAATGCCAGCAAAAATTCAAACCATTGAATTATTGCAAAGCATCTCAGACCATAAAGCCATAAAAATTTAAATCAGTAGCAGGAAAAACATAGATAGAAATTTGAACTTATGGAAACTGAACAACTTGCTCAAAAATCCATGGGTTACAGAAGAAATCAAAGATGAAATAAAGAAATTTATGGAATCAAATGAGAATGAAAACATATCAGAACCTATGGAATGCAGTCAGAGCAGTACTCAGAGGTCATTTTATCTCTAAAAATGTACACATCTGGAAGTAAGAAAGGACCCAAAACAAAGAATTAACTCTGCAGCTTGAACAAGTCGAAAGAGAGCAATAGAAGAACCCTTAGACACTAGAAGAAAACAGATACTAAAGATCAGAGCAGAGCGAAGTGAATTAGAAAATAGAAAAACAATTGAAAAAATTAACAAAAGCAAAAGCTGTTTTTTTGAAAAGATCAACAAAATTGGTAAACCATTGGGTAAAACTTAAAAAACGGAGAGGAAACAAATAACTTGAATAAGAAATGAGATAGGGGATGTCACAACAGATCCAACTGAAATCAAAAGTATATAAATAAAATACTATGAAAGACTGTGCTCTAACAGATTTGAAAACTTACAGGAAATGGACAAATTTCTAGATTCTTATTGTCTACTAAAATTATCTCAAGGAGAAGTAGAACAACTTAATAAATCCTTCATAAAGAGAGAGATTGAAAAAGTCATCCAAAAGCTGCCAAGTAAAAAAGGCCCTGGCCCAGATGGCATCAGTGCACAATTCCACCAAACTTTTAGAGAAGAGTTAACTTTGACACTACTAAGACTATTTCACAGTACAGAAAAGGATGGAATACTCCTAAATGCATTTTGTGAAGCCATCATAACCCTGCTGGCAAAGCCAGGCAAAGAGCCCATAAAAAAAGGGAAATTATAGACCAATATCACTCATGAACCTAGATGCAAAAATCTTCAACAAAATCCTAGCCAATAGAATTCCACAGCATATAAAAAAAAATAATAATTCATCATGACTGTTTTAGTCAGCTAGGGCTGCTCTAATGGAAATACCACAGAGTGGATGGCTTTAACAAAGGAAGGTTTATTCTTATACAGTCCGGTAGGCTACAAGTCTGTATTCAGGGTGTCCGATCCAGGGGAAGGCTTTCCCCCTTGTCGGCTCTGGAGGAAAGTCTGGCATTGTATCAGTCTTTGTCCAGGGAGCATCTTGGAGCAAGAACCTCAGGTCTGAAGGACGTGCTCCTCTCCCAGTGCTGCTTGCTTGATGGTGTGAGGTTCCCAATTCTCTGCCTGCTTCCCTGTCCTTTTATCTCCTTCAGGCGGAAAGGATTAAGGGTGGGGCAAGCCATACTCTAGGGAAACTCCCTTTACAGTGGAGCAGGGAGGTGATCTTATAAAGGGGTTTACAGGCCCACCTTAATACTTTAACATACAGCATAGGAAAACCACAAAGTGGAGGATAGTCACAAGATACTGGGAATCATGACCCAGCCACACGGGTACACATATTTTGGGGGGGACACAATTCGATCCATGACAATGACCAAATTGGATTCATACTAGGGATGCAAGACTGGTTCAGCATCATAAAAACAGTTAATGTGATCAACCACATAAATAACACAGAAGAGGTGGCAGAGTCAAGATGGCGGACTAAACACACATCTCTCCAAATCCCTCTGGAAACCAAGACCTGAACTGATAATTAAATGGAGCCTTCTGGACACCTAGTGAGTCCTAGGACGTGGCATAGGGCTGTCAATTTGGAATTCATACCATTGAAGGCAAATCCTGTTTCACTGACTCCACTCTCAGTTAGTGTGGGCTCTCATGGACTGAAGGTAACTCACTATTTTAATTTTTTTTCTCTGTCTTAGCTTGTGGGTGGAGCTGGGACTTGACTAGCCACTAATCTCAGATGCACTGCTGGTGGGATTGGCTAGCACAGTTGCCATATTCTGGGAGCCTGGCTTTGAACTCTGTGCATCTTGGCACCTTTGGCCTATTGTGTTTCTCCGCTATATATTAGCCCTATGGAGGTGGTGGCAAGCTTGTGCAGGACGCCATCTTGGTCCACTGGGAGATAGAGACATCCATATGGAGACCCCAACTGGACTTACGTCCTAGGCTGAGAGGCAGAGCCTGCCCAGGGGAGAGTGCTTTTCTGGCAGAGAGGTGGTGTTTTGCACAATGTCACCTGAGGCTGCAGCCTGACAATAGAGGCTGTGGAATCTGAGCATCTCAGTACCTTTGGCCTCTCTTTCCACCAGTAGCCTGGTCCCAGCCAGGTAGCGAGCTTGTGAGGGACACCATTTTGTTCCACTGGGAGGCAGAAATACCCATATGGAAGCCTCAGCTGGATGTAATTCCTGAGCTGGGAGGCAGCGCATGCCCAGAAGAGAGTGCTTTTATAGCAGAAAAGCAGAATTCTGCACAGTGATGCCTACAACTGGGGCCTGACAGCAAAGGCCAGCAGGGCAGTAGTTTTTCTGTATTTTGAGCTAGTGTATAACATCTGGGGTTCGATATAGGGGTGCTTACTTTGCCAGCTGGGAATAGGGACATATATACCTGAAATCCTGACTGTCTCTGGAAGTTGTCAGATACTTTCTACTTCTCATTTTAAGACGGCCTAGAGAAACAACTGCCGTGTATTGTTACAGCATCTCTCCCAGCCTCTACTGACTCACATGAAGCTCCAAAAGCAATAAGTAACACAAAAGATACAAATCATCTGATTTTGTCAATTGATACAAAAGAGGCATTCCGCAAAGTCCAAACCCCATTCATACTGAAAACTCTCAGTGAAATACATATAGAAGGGAATTTCCTCCATGCAATAAGGGGCATCTACACAAAGCCAACTGCTTTCATCATCTCGAATGGAGAGAGACTGAAAGAATTCCCCTTGAGAATGAGAACTAGACAAGGATGCCCCCTCTCACCACTTCTGTTCAACATTGTACTAGAAATTCTGGCCAGAACAATTAGACAAGACAAAGAAATAAGAGGTATCCGCATCAGCAAAAAAGAAGTAAAAATGTCCCTATTTGCAGATGATACAATTGTATATGCAGAGAATGCTACAGAATCCGTAAGTAAACTACTAGAACTAATAGAAGAGTTCAGCAAGGTATCATGATATAAGATAAATGTAAGTAAACCTGTAGGATTCCTTTACACCAACAAAGAGATTATCAAAGAAATCACCAAATCGTTACCATTTACTATAACCCCAAAGAGGACAAAATAACTAGGAATAAACCTAACTAGAGAAATAAGAGACCTCTACAAGAGAACTGTAAGACCCTACTTCAAGAAACCAAGAGAAACATAAATGGAGAAACCTACCCTTCTTGTAAATAGAAAGACTGTCTATTTTACCCAAGGCAAACTACATGTAGAATGCACTCCCAATAAGAATTCCAGTGACATTTTTTAATGAGATGGAGAAACAAATCACCAGCTTAGTTTGGAAAGGGAAGAAACTCTGAATAAATAAAGCACTACTGAAGAAGAGAACACTGTGGGAAGCCTCACACTACCTGACCATATAACCTATTATACCACCATAGTAGTCAAAACAGCCTGGTACTGGTACAAAAAGAGACATATAGACCAATGAAACAGAGTTGAAACCCCAGAGATGCCACCATCCTCTTATGGACAGCTGATACTTGACAGAGGCCCTAAGATTGTAAGCTGGGGTAAAAACAGGCTCTAACAAATGGTGCTGGCAAAACTGAAAATCCATCTGCAAAACATTGAAACAAGACCCATATCTCATACCTTACACAAAAACTAAGATTGGATCAAAGAGTTAAATTTCAAATCTAAAATGATAAAGTTCATCCAGGAACAAATAGGATCAGCAGTGGAAGTTTTAATACACAGGGTAGACAGACTTCAAAATGTGACAAAACACGATCAATAGAAGAGAAAATAGATAAGTGGGAACTACTAAGAATCAAACACTTTTGCTCACCCAAAGACTTTATCAAAGGAATTAAAAGACCACCTACAGAATGGGAAGACATATTTGGCAACTATGTGTTGCACCAATGTCTGATCTCCATAATCTACAAGGTACTGTAAACTATCAGCAAAAAATATGTAAATAATCCAATTAAGTACTGGGCAAAGGAAATGAACAGACACTTCACCAAAGAGGGCATCCAGACAGCCAAAAGACACATGAGGAAATGCTCATGATCATTAGCTACGAGAGAAATCCAGATCAAAACTACAATGAAATACCATCTCACTCTAACAAGGTTGGCCATGATCCAAAAAACATAAAAAAAACAAATGCTGGAGAGGCTGTGGAGAGATCGGAACTCTTTTACATTGCTGGTGGGATTGCAAAATGGTACAACGTTTTTGGAAAGCAATTTGGCACTTCCTTAAAAAGCCAAAAATAGATAATACTATTTGATCCAGTAATCCCACTGCTTGGAATGTATCCTATAGAATCAAAGGCAGTCATATGAGCAGATACATGTAAACAAATGTTTATTGCAGCACAGACCATGATAGCAAAAAGAAAATGCCCAGCAACAGATGACTAGATAAACTATGGTACATATACTCAATGGAACATGATGCAATGATAAAAAACGATGATTTTAGGAATCATCTTGTAACCTGGATTCAATTGGGAGACATTATGCTGGGTGCAATTAGTCAACAGCCAAGGACAGATATTGTACGAGACCCCTGCTATAAGGATGACTTAAAAATAGACTCATGTACAGAAGAAAGACTCTTTGATGGCTGCAAGGAAGAGGAGAGAGGGAGAGGGCTGGTCATAGATAGTTGATAGAAATTTGGTTGGGTGAAAATAGTGACAGCACACAGTAGAAAGAAGATCGACTTAGCTGGACGTCAGTGTAAACTGAAAACTCTTCTAATCTCAACCCAATATTACAAGGATAGACTAGCAGGGGTGGGGATCTGGGGACCATGCTCTCAAGGGACATCAAGGCCGATCGTTATGACTAGCTTATTGCTAAGAGAGTCTTCTGCACCCCATATTGGTTAATGGCATCTGGGTTCTTAAAAGCTGGCGAGCTGCCATCTAAGGTACTCCAAATGGTCCCAACTCATCAGGAACTGATAATCACCAAGAACAACAAAGACACGAAGGAAAAAGAGATCAGGAGACAGAAGGACCCTTGTGAATGGGTGACTGTATCAACATGTGACTGGAAGATCCAGATGGTGCCCAGCCACCACCAAAGACAGCTGTGACAGGGCACACCATGTTGACTCCCAGTGGCAACTTGAGAAAAACAGGGTTTCACCCCAGGAACTTCACTAAAACTTTGCAATTGATAGTCTGGCAGCCTGGGATTTCCCTGGGAGTGTGGCCCCTAGACCTGCTGCTGCCCGTGACCAGAAAACATTACTGAGAACTCTTCAGACAGTAATGGACTGGACTCAGTGACTGTCCGTGCGTACTTTATGGTTCTGTACATCTGTAGGATGCTGTCCTACCAGCCTCTTACTAGAAGGAAGAGGAGAGGATGTAGAGGCGGGTACAGGAGATCTTTAAGAGGATATGACATTTATAGAATGAAAAGGAGGAGTATGTTATCACTGGGCAAGGAGAGCAGAAGGAGCTGCACATAGGTGGGCATGGAAATTTAATTGGGATTGTATACTTTCACTTAATCACAACAAAAAAACAACAAGATAAAACAACACCAAAAACATAACGCATACTGACACATACTGTTGTGGTATTGTCATTCATATAACAAAGAAAGCTTTAATCTCAAATGATCATGTATCTACCAGTCTGTTGTTAGTTGCCCTGGAGTAGACACTAACTCATGGTGACCCTGTGTGTGCAGAGTATAATTACTCTATGGAGTTTTTGAAACTGTACCTTTTGGAAGAAGATTGCCAGCCTTGTCTTTTGGAATGTCTCTGGGTGGGTTCTAATGTGAGCCTTTTGTCTAATAGTTGGGTGCTTAAATGATTGTACCACCTAGGAACTCCTTTTCACAGACATAAATTTTAGAATTTAGGACACAGTTCAATCCACTCTGTTGTTACTGTCCTGTTGATTCTGCAGTGGTTAAGGACTGTATCTGCAAAGTGAGTGTTGGGAGTTCAAATCAACCAGCTGTTTCTTATAAATACAATGGGATAGTTCACCTGTGTCCTATAGGGTCACTATGAGCAGCCCTTAGTAGAGACTGACAAATTGTTATTCAGTAAGATTGTCAGTTTATAATTAGCACTGTATTGGAATGCTTCTCAAATAATTTCTGCACCAAAGCTTGGTGTTTATAGTTTCCAGTTTGCTAAGTAAAAAATGGTTTGCCATAATTCCTGTGTATTTTGTTGATTTGTTAGCTAGCAAGGTTGAATATTTTCATAACTTTATATGCCTTGTTTTCACATAAGTTTTGAATCTTGTTTATTGCTTTCTTTTGTCAGTGTGTGTTAATGAGTACATTGAAGTGTCATTTGTACTGTTAGAAAGTTAAACAACATGTATCTAGTCATAGTGGAATGATTAATTCCATTCTGATATATGCATACGATAGAGTAGGATAGAGTTGCTGTTAATCATATTTTCTAAAATTGTAGCAAGAGGCATTTCACAATATGTGTTATGAAAGCTGGGTAAAATTAATATCCAGCTTTATCATGATTTTAAAGGTATGTGTATTTCTACCTTGCACAATGATTAAAAGCAAATACATCAAAATGTTAGCACTGGTCATTTCTGGGTGGAGAGACTAAAAGGTGGTATTTAAGGATTTTTATTTATCCTTTTCTAAATTTCATAATTTTTTTATAATCAACATGTGTTACTTCTTTAGTTATGTAAAAAAATGATAGTGGCAGTGGACACAGTAGGTGTAATCAGCACTAACAGTTTAAAGAAGTTGACAAAAATCCGTTTTTTTTTTTTTTTTTTTTATGCTTCCCATCTTCCTAATGTTCAGTCTTTTAACTAACTTCTTTCAGAGGACAGCATGTCACAAAAAAATTTTATTTGAACAGTATAAATTATGTAATGAAGAAGGCACTACTTTAAGAGAACAGGTGAACTTTTTGGCAGTTGAATTAAGTATGTGTCTTTAATCCTCAGTAAAATTGATCCCACATTTGTGGCTAAGCTTACAAGTGTTTTGACGGGGGTACCTTCCAGCATATTTTAAATTCTGATGATAATGTTTGCATAGGAATTAGGTATTTTTCCTTTAGTTGCTGTTATGTACGTAGTATTCTAACATGTGACTTAGAATAAGCTTTTAAAAACTGGATACACCATATTTGAAGTAAAAATATTTTAATGCCAACTGCCGTCGAGTCGGCTCCGACTCAGTAAGCAGTCTTAATAACAAATACAAGCATTTGGTTAAAGAGTCTAACAGTTGTCTCATATGGGATCATTGCTTTGTTTTTGATCTGATAGGTTATTGAGTCTCAAAGAGGTATTTTCTCTCTGAAGTTGAGAGAGTAGAGATGTTAGGCTCACTACCTTGCCTGTAAGTAAATCATATAGAAAAACTTGCACAAACTCCGTTAAAAACAGGATTAGGAGTTCTAAGCTTCTGCAATTTTCTTTTGAGTATGTTTCCTGTTTCAGGACACCAGCCAATATGTAGTTTCCTGTTGTTCTTAACAAAAGTATTAGCTGAAAAGAAATTTATTTGATGTATAGTTAGAGTATATGGTGGTATGTATTAAAATGAAAGGGTCATTTCCACCACTCTATCCAATAGCGTTCTACCTTTGAAAAACTTTGGTAGTTAGTACTAATTATAGCATATGAAATTATGAGAAAAATAATTTTTTTGGATGTTAGAGCTTTCTGAAATTAGAAGTTCAAAGTGGTGATGTAATTTATTGTTTTAAGAAGTCAAAGATCTAATTAGATCAGCTGATAACTGGAAGGAAACTCTGGTGGTGTAGTAGTTTCGTGCTGTGTCTCCTAACCAACAAGTCAGTTCGAATCCTCCATTCCCTCCTTGGAAACTCCATGGGGCAGTTCTATTCTGTCCTATACAGATGCTGTGTGTTGGAATCAACTCCATGGCAGTGGGCTTGGGCTTGATAACTGGAATATTTTAAACTCTGGTGAAGCCCTGATTAAATTACTTACTCTGTAGTCTGGTATTTACCAGTTTTCATTAGGTATACCTAAAAATATTAATATAATGTGGCACTTGGCTTTGGCTTAATGTATTCTGCTTGTATTTTATGAAAGAGTTTATAGTAGTGGTGCTTAGATGATTATATATAATTTTAAAGATTATTAAAGGGCAAGAGGAAATAACAAATGAAACATTTAAAATTTTGACTGTTTTCTTATAAATTGGGTATATTGGATAAAGACAATTGGAATTGAAGGAAACAAATGAATTTTTTTTTACTGGTTGTGATTAGGAATGCTTATGTAAGTTTGCCTTCATAAATGATGTGAGTCAGTTATAGCTTTCCTAACTAATTTTGCATCCAACCAAGATTTAGATCAAACTTGTGTTTTTTCACTGAGAATTGTGATGCAAGTAGGATTCTTATCTTGCTGGTTCCTTCTCTGAAGAATGAGTTCTATGAGTGGTATCTCTAAGGATCTGGGGAGTTCTCAGGAAATTGCCCTGTTTATGATTAGAAGAGTTTTTGTTTGAAGTTCCTGTGTTGTGGTTCTTAATTGTTTGGTGCAATTCTTAATCTAGAAAGCGCATTAGTTACTAAGTAGAGTTTATCCCTCTCACTGGAGGATGATAGAATTAAACTGAGAATATTGATATGAACTATTTTTGGAGGTATCTTTTTTCCATGTCATGCATTTAATGTTTGGTGAGTTGTTTTTTTTTTTTTAAATTTGGTTTATACCCTCCGAGACTATTTCAGGGATAAAACTCGTTTTCCCGTGCATTTCAGTGAAGGAGTTCTTCTGTCCCTCTTGTTCTTAAAAAGTCTACTGAAGGGGTTTCCCTACTTGGGGCAGTATATTTAGAGGAAGAGCACATGGATTAAAATTTCAGATATATTTGGTGTAAGAAGATTATGCGAGCTGATGTTTGATCCTGTGAATGTTTACTTAAACTTTGAGGACAGTGGTTTTGTCTGTTTCATAGCTGTGTCTGCAGGACTTTACTGTGGTCCAGTGTAGATTAGGGTTATTCACCTATATTGTTATATAGTCACCTAATTGTTATAACAATTAGGGTTATTCACCTTGGATGTGTTACCCATGCTTCCCCTTACCTGCTAACCTCCTTTTTTCAAATCTAGATTTGGAATGATGATGATAATATTTGCACATGTATAATGCTTGTGTAATTTATTTATAGGTAAAATCCTCCAAGTTAGCAGTTATAAATGAAAACTGGTTACTGCTCTGGCTTGCTGAAGCTGTTGTCCTCTCTTTCATTTGTGAAATGTTAGCCTATTGCCCTGTAAGTTAATGACAGTTCGTAAGTAACCAGAAAAAGTCATTTAAGTATGGTGTGTGAGGTGCTGCTTTGAGAGCTGACAAGGGAAAGTATTCATTTTACCTTAACTTTATTCCTGCTTTGAGTGATCATCCAAGCTTGTAATTAGTTGTGAGAAAATTTAAAACTGAGACTCCATCAGAAACTTGTGAAGCCAAATATTTTAGAAATTGTACTTGGGTGCTGTGGAATTTAAGATGAAAGTACGTCTGTTTTCCTACAATGAAAGTTATTGAAAGTCTACTTAAAGAAAGCATTGAATTAGTTTTAGTCCTCTGGTCTCCTTTCCCTCCCTTATAATTCCTGGCCATTTGTTAAATTTTGGCTTCTTTTTTTGCAATGAAAGAAGAGGAATTACTTTGGGGGGTTATCCTCTCCTGCCCATCAATACTGATTTTAGAAATGTGCTTGTTTTAATCCCAGAGCTAAACTGTGCTTTTGTAATTATTTTAATAGTAGATTGTCTCATGTTCCAGTCAAGTTCTTACTATGTATGACTTTTGTTCATCTCCTAAGAAGTTTACTGGCTTTCTTACTGACGTGCAAGCAATTAGTAATAAACTGTCTAGAAACATAAAATCCAATCATGAGTTCATATTTTTTGTTTGTATGTTTCTTTTAGGAATCACATTATCAGGAATATATCTGACAGTTGTTATTAGCCTAAAATATGAAATAACTTTCTTCATGTAAATTTTTTATGACAAAATATATTCATCTTTCCAGAAAGAAATTCCTTGACACTCTCTGGAAGGGCATGGCAAAGTGATTTTCCAGTGTTTTTCTTTTTAAATAGAAAGTGCAATGATTTTTATAGTTTTATGTACATATCGGGAGATAGTAAAAGTGTTCTGTAAAAAAGCAATGTAGACATCCAAGGTCAGTAACTTAACCTGACAACTTGAACAAATAGAAAAGGAATAGCAAAAGAAGTCTGCCATCACCAGAAGAAGTAAAATAATAAAGATGACAGCAGAAGTAAATAGAAACACAATAAAAAGAATTAACAAAACTGGAAGTGGGTTCTTTGAGAGGATCAATAAAACTGACAGAGCACTGGGCAAATTGACGAAGGAAAACAGTGTTGTTGTTAGGTACCATCGAGTTGGTTCCAGCTCATAGCGATTCTGTGTGTAACAGAACAAAACACTGCCCGATCTTGCACCATGCCCACAATAATTTTTATGCTTAAGCCCCTTGTTGTAGCCACTGTGTCAGTCTATCTCACTGAGGGTCTTTCTGTTTTTAGCTGACCCTCTTCTCTACCATGCATGATGTCCTTCTTCAAGGACTGATCCTTCCTGACAATATGTCCAAAGTATGTAAGGAAAACAGTGAGAAGATGCAAATAAACAAAATAAGAAATGAAATGAGTGGCATTACAACAGAACCAATGGAGATGAAGAGGATTTTTACAGAATATTATGAAAAATTGTATTCTAAAAATTTGAAAATCTGGAAGAAATGGACATATTTTTGGAAACACACTAACTACCTAAACTAAACAAAAGAGGTGGAAAACCTAAATAGATCCATAACAAAAGAAGAAATTGGAAAGGTCATAAAAGCTGTTAACAACAAGAAAAAGCCCCAGCCCACATGGCTTCACTGGAGGGTTCTATCAAATGTTTAGAGAAAAGTTGATACCGGTTCCATTCAAAACTATTCTAGGATGTAGAAAAGGGAAGGAATACTCACTAATTTATTCTATGAAGCCCAGCATAAATTTAGTACCAGAGTTACGCAAAGATGCCGCGTAAAAAAAAAAAAAAGAACATTACTAACATTACTCATGAGTATAGATGTGAATATGTCAACAAAATTCTAGCCAACAAAATAAAACAGCATATCAAAAAAATAATACTTCTTCACAATCAGGTGGGATTCATACCAGGAATGCAAGGGTGATTTCAAGTTAGGAATTAAGTAGTAATTCACTACATAAATGAGACAAAGGAGAAGAATCACATGATCATCTCATTCCATGCTGAAAAGGTGTTTGATAAAAGCCAGTACTCTTTAGTGATAAAAGGTTTCAGCAAAATGGGTAGAAGAGAAATTCTACAAATTAATTAAGAACATATATATATATATAGAAAACCAATACCCAACATTATTCTTAGAGAGACTGAAAGCATTCTCCCTACAAAGGAGAATGAAGCGAGATCTCTTTATTACCATTGTTATTTAGTATTGTACTGGAAGTCCTAGTCGGAACTTTAAAGCAACGAAGAGAAATAAAGAGCATCCAGATTGGTAAGGAAGAAGTAAAACTATCCCTACTGACAGATAACATGATCCTGTACATAGAAAATCCCAGAGATTCCACAAGAAAGTTACCATAACTAATGGCAGTGTTCAGCAAGGTGGCGGAATACAAGATCAGTATACAAAAGTCAGTTGGATTCCTTTACACTAACAAGGAAAACTCCAAAAACAAAATTAAGAAAATAATTACTCTTTACAGTGACATGCCAAAAGATAAAATACCTGGGAATAAATCTTACCAGGAATTATACAAGATGAACTACATACTACTACTGTAATAAATGAGAGCTGCATAACTGGAAAAACATACCATGCTCTTCATGGATTGGGGGAGTTAACACTGTAAACATATCAGTACTTCCCGAAGTGATCTATAGATACAATACCATCCTGATCCAAATCCCAACAACTTTCTTTAACCCAATGGAAAAACTTTCTTTATATGGAAAGAAAAGAGGCTTCAAATAGCTAAAGAATTAATGAGGAAGAAGAACAAAATATGAAGCCTCACCTCATCTTAGAACTTACCGTACAGCCATTGTAGTCAAAAGTGCCTGATTCTGGTACAGTGACAAAGACACAGACCAATGGAACAGAACTGACAACCCAGAAGTAAATCCATCCAGCTATGGACAGCTGAACTTTGACGAAGGATTAATGTCTGTTGAACAGATAAGAGATCATCTTTTTAATGAATGATACTGGCAAAACTGGATCTCTATTTGTGGAAAAATGAAACAGGAGTCCCACTTCACATCATGCACAGAAACTAACTCAACATGGATTAAGAAATGAATGTTAAAGCCAAAACTAAAGCTCATGGAAATTAACAGAGGGACAAAAACTAGAGGTTCTAATTTATAACATACATACACTATCAGACATACCTAAAAATGCATAAACAACCAAGGATAACAACTGGACAACTTCTAAATATTAAACACTTATGCTCATCAAAAAATTTTTCAAAAGAAAGAGAAGCTACTACAGATTGGAAAAAATTTCAGCTGTGACTTATCTGACAAGGGTCTATTCTAAGAAACACACAGAAAATGTTTATACCGCAGCAACAAAAAGGCAGTTCAATCAAAAAACTGGACAAAGGACATGAACTAAAGAAGACATTCAGGTGGCTAACATACAAAGCAATGCTACCCACTGCCACTGGGTTGATGCCAACTCAAAGCGACTAGGACAAAGTAAAACTGTCCCACAGAGTTTCCAAGGAGTGCCTGGCAGATTTGAACATTAGAGAGATGCATATCTAGGACTACAATGAGATCCCATCTCACCCCTGCAAAAATGGCATTGATGAAGAAAACAAAAAACAAACTTTGGAGAGGTTGTAGGGGACATTAGAACATTAGACATGGCTGGTAGAGCTGCAAAATTGTGCAACTACTTTGCAAAACAGTGTGCTCTTCCTCAGAAAGATAGAAATAAAAACACCATATGATCCAGCAGTTCCACTCCTTAGGTATATATCTAGATAAATAAGAACAGGTACATGAATAAAAATGGACATTCATGTTCATTGCAGCACTATTCACTGGCACAAAAAGATGGAAATAACATAAGTGTCCATCAGTGAATGGATAAGCAAAATGTGATAAATATGTGCAATGGAATACAACACAGTGATAAAAGATGGTGATTCTATGAAACATAATATGAATGAATTTGGAGGACATTATATTGAGTCAAGTAGGTTAATCATAAAAGGCCAAATATTATATGATATCACTTTTATAAAAATGAATAGATTTAGACATAAAAAGCAACATTCTCTAATGGTTACCAGGGATGAGGGGAATCACATACTAGGTAGTAGATTCTGGTAAAGGGAAAGGCAGTGCACAATATGGGGGAAATCAGCACAACGTGACCAAGGCAAATGAAGACATCAATAAATGTGTACGACCAGAGGACACCTACATTAAATGCAGTGATACATTTGTAATGAAGCAGTTGTTGGCTTTGCAAAATTCTCTCCTGTGATTTCTGGCATCATTTCTATCACCAGTGCCATATTTTCCAGCTACTAATCTTTCTTTGTTTCCAACTTTCACAGTTTAATCACCAGTAACTGTCAGTGCATCCTGATTGCATGTTTGGTCAATATTTGACTGCAGAAGTTCGTAAAAATCTTCACATAGAACATCCAATTTAATCGACCTGATTAATTCTTATGCATCTTTAAAGCTTTAATTCATTTATCACTTCCTCTAAGAAGCTGTCACTAATGATCTCTTCCTCCCACTGAATGGAAACACCCATGTTCATGAGTGCCACAGCATACTGTTCTATTTAAGGTGACTGTCTGGTTACCTAGTGCTGCCTTAACAGGATAACCTCAAGTGAGCCAAAATGTAACCTTGAATATGTTCCACCTGAATTTAGATACCCTCTCAAGAACAGATGTAATGTGTTGAACACTAATGACTGAAGACCAGACAAGTTGTGGAATGTCATTAAAGACATTAAACATAAAGTAAGCAGCATGTCATTAAAAGACAAAGAAAGAAAGACCAAAAGGGCTATCAGAGGAGATTCCAAAACTTGCTCTTGAGCATTTTAGTAGCTCAGAGTGAAAGGAAGAAATGATGAGGTAAAGGTTGAATAGAAGATTTCAAAGGGTAGCTTCAAAAGACAAAGTCAGGTATTATAGTGACATATTCAAAGAGGTGTAGATACAAAATCAAAAAGGAAGAACATTCTTGGCATTTCTTAAGCTGAAAGAACTGAAGAAGAAATTCAAAACTCAAAACTGCAGTATTGAAGAAGAAAATGTTAAATGGCGTGTATAAAAAGATGTTACAAGGGCAAGACTCAGTATGTAATATTGTTTTGTGCCTTGAGGCAGTGTCTTGTGATATAAAAGAAAGGGAAGCAAGCAGAGAGTTGGAGACTTCATACCTTCAGGAAAGAAGCTGTGCTGGGAGCAGAATGTGTCCTCTGGAAAGGAGCAGAGGTCCCCATGCCTGAGAAGCACGTAGTTCAGGCAAAGATTGATGACAAAGACCTTCCTCCAGAGCTAACGGAGAGAGACTTCCAGTGAAGCTAATGTCCTGAACTTGGAGCTTCTGGATATTACAGAATAAAATTGATTTTCTTTTCTAAAGCCATCTACTTGTAGTATTTTGTTACACCAGCACTACATGAGTAAGACAGAAGGAATACACAGAATCTCTATACCAAAAAGAACTGGTTGACATTCAGCCATATCAGAAGGCAGCATATGATCAAGAAACAATGGTAATGAAGGAAGAGGTCCAAGTTGCACAGAAGGCATTGGTGAAAAACAAGGCTCCAGAAATAGATGGAATACCAGTTGAGATATGTCAACAAATGGATGCTTGCTGGAAGGCTGGAAAGGCTCACTCATCTGTCCTAAGAAATCTGGAGGACAGCTACTTGGCCAACTGACTGGAAAAAATCCATATTTATGCCTCTTCCCAAGAAAGGTGATCCACCAACCAAATGCGAAATTATTGAACAATATGAATACCACATACAAGTAAAATTTTGCTGAAGATCATTCAAAAGTGATGACAGCAATAGATCAGACGACAACTACAAAAAATTAAAGCCAGACTCAGAAGATGACATGGAACAAGGGATATCAATGCTGATGTCAGAAGGGTCCTGAGTGAAAGCAGAAAATAGCAGAAAGATGTTTACCTTTGTTTTATTGACTGTGCAAAAGCATTTGACTGTATGGATCTTGCATTGTGAAGAATGGAATTCCAGAATACTTAATTGTGCCCGTGAGGAGCCTGTACACAGATCAAGAGGCATTTGTTTGAACAGAACAAGGAGATACTGTGTGGTTTAGGGTCAGGAAAGGGGTGTATCAGGGTTGTATCCTTTTGCTATACATATTCAATCTGTATGTTGAGCAAATAATTTGAGAAGCTGGACTGTATGAAGAATGGGATATTAAGATTGGAGGAGGAAGATACATTAATAGTCTGTGATATGTGTGTGACACAGCCTTGCTTGCTGAAAGTAAAGAGGATTTGAAGCACTTACTGATGAAGATCAAAGATGACTGCCTTGAGTGTAGATTATATCTCAGTGTGAAGAAATAAAAGAATCCTCATAACAGACCAATAAGCAACATCATGATAAACAGAGAAAAAATTGAAGTTGTCAAGGATTTCATTTTATTTGGATCCAGACTCAACATCCATGGAAGCAGCAGTCAGGAAATCAAGTTATGCATTGCATTGGACAAATCTGTTGTTAAAGACCTCTTTAAAGTATTGAAAGTAAAGATGTCACTTTCAAGATTAAGGTGCCCCTGATCCAAGCCATGATGTTTTCAGTTGCCTCATACTCATGTGAAAACTGGGCGATAAATAAGGAAGACTGAAGAATAGATGTCTTTGAATTAATGGTGCTATTGGAGGAGAATATCATGTGTACCATAAACTGCCAGAAGAACAAACAAATCTGTCTTGGAATAACTATGACCAGAATACTTCTTAGAAACAGAGATGGTGAGGCTGTGTTCTACATACTTTGGATATATTATCAGATGGGAATAATGTCTTGAAAAGGACATCATGGTTGGTAAAGCAGAGTCTGCAGAAAAGAAGAAGACCATCATTGAGATGGATTGACACAGAGGCTTCAAAAATGAGCTGAAGCATAACAATGATTGTGGAGATGGGTGCGGGACCAGGCAGTGTTGTCTTCTGTGAATATAAGGTCTTTGTGAATCAGAACCAAGGTGAAAGCATCTAACAGCAACAAAGACAACATACTAAAGGAAAAGCATTTTTCAGTAAATGCAAGTAAATCAGAGAAACCAGAGGAACTTAGGAGTGTATTTATAGCCTACGAAGGTATTTAGGTGATAGTTCAAGGAGACATTGTATACTACCCTAGGGGGCAGTTCTGTTCTGTTGTATTTGATTGATGTGAGTCAGAACTAACTTGAGATGTAACAACAACAATGGGGAGTCACTGAAGAATTCTGAGAAATAGATGACGCCTTTATTTTGCAGTAGTGCCTTCCTACTACATGATGTTTATGGAAGTTTGGAGAAAATCAATCCTTTTCCATACTTTTTCTGTCCCACACAGTTCTGTTCTAATGCATACAGGGTCGCTATGAGTTGGAGTCAGTGGCACCTAACAATAGCATGTACATAACTGGAGATACTTTGGAGGACGTGAAAGTTGAGAATTAGGGATTAAGTCTTGATGGGACAATAGTAGCATCATCTAGCTGGTCACATTTCGGAGGAATAAAGTTAGAGAAATAGTGCTTTTAAGAAAGTTTGAAAGGGAAGATTTGAAAGATTTTTAGAAATATAAATTTTGACAGCCTCGCTAGTGGGTTGGGAGGTGAAGGAGCTCTTAGCAATCTTGAGGAAAGCTGGTGGTGGTATTTATGGACTGACACAGGGGGAAGAGTACTCCTAATCTGGATGGGGAAGAGAGGTATGGATATTGAAAGATATTGCTGGTGAAGTACATTAGCACTACTAGACCATTTAAAGCATGGTAAGGGGTTAGTTACTGAGGGTTGTAAACCTATTTAGAGGGCAATCTGGAATAAGTTTTAGAATTCGTCAAAAGAACTTATGCTCTGCTTAGCTGTTAGTCTGTCAGTTTAGTTGTGAGATTGCTATGTATCCTTCTAAAATAGTTAGGTATACAGGTTGGTCTTACCTCCAGAAATACCTTGCATGGTCAGCTGCAAGGATTTTTTCTTTTTCATTTTATTTGTTGCAGATTTTTCCAGCTGTCTTTATCCTAAATAAAATCTCTGGAGATCTATAAATGAATATTGTTCTTCATCAACCAGAGACTGAGATAGCTTCTTTTAAAATCTTAACTTACATTGTGAAAATAAACACTATAATAAGTAAGGTGTTTTATTTGTTTGCTCTAAAGGCTGGAAGAGCTTCAGATGGCATTTTGGAAACTTCTGATTTATGGTCCAGTTGATTCCAAGCAATAACCTTTTTCTTTAACAGGTCATTGTAAATTAAAATCTTATTTCCTACTGACCCAGTGTCATTAAGTGAGATTTTTTTTGGAAACAGATAGTGCATCCTAAAATACAATGAAAAATATTCTTGAAAATGAATAAAAAGAACCCATAATGTATGTTTCATCTAAATACTAGGTAAACAACACCAATAATAATGTACATGTTCATTTTGAGAGATTTTTCTGCATGAATTGAACTCACTGTGTTCTTGGAAGATGGCTTCCGTGTCTGTGAATGTCTCTGGAAGTATTTGGCTAGTCAGTTCTGGTGGCAGTTTCTATGGTTGTTTCTCCTTCACTGACTTTTTGCTAATGAGTCTACACTGACTTGGCTCTTGGCATTTACTTTGCATGAGGTAGAAGTTGACCTAATCATTAACCAAAAAACTCTTTGCCTTCAGGTCTGTTCCAACTCATAGCAACACTATACGGTAGAGTAAAAGTGCCCCATACATTTCCAAGGGGCACCTGGTGGATTTGAAGTTCCAAGCTTTTGGTTAGCAGCTAAGGCCCTTGGCCAGTGTACAACCAGGTCTAGTCATTAGCCAGCTGTAAATACAAGTTTAATTTTCTTTGCTATTATGTATGAAATAGCTAGCAAATGCTTGTGTTAAGCCTTTCTACCTTCAAGGTAGGCAAAAAGAGATCTGCTTGGTTTTGTCTTTCTTTAAGGAGAATGGATTATAATTACTTTTTAAATCAGTACATGCCAGCTGAAAAGTGCTTGGGATTTTGTGTTGTTATATTTTGCTTTGTAGTTTGTGAACTGTCTCAAGAAGAATGAATTGGTACCAGCCTCATATTTGAATTCTCTAAAGTCAAGGTGTTTGCTAAGATGATCTTAAAAGTCTCTTCTACATGTAAACTTTCAAGTCTTTATTGTCTAATTCTTCCTGATGTACTAGATGAAGAGTAAGACCTTTATTATTTTGTGAATGTTATTTTCAGATGTGAGTTCAGCATTTAAAATTTTTAGATAAAATTTTGATCGTGAGGAGAGCATCTTCTGGAAGTTGAATTTAGGGCTGTTTTAAAATTGAGAGAATATATATTCATAGCATTTGACCTTGAAATTGTAGGTAGGAGTACTTGAGAGGAAGGGAAAGGAGGATGATGGGACTCAACATCACGACAGTTCCTGAATTAAATTAACCACCTACTCTACCAATAATAATTATGATTTCTTTCATTGTATGTTGTTCATCCTTTATAAAGAGGGAGATGGAGATGCCAGTCTATCTAGGTATATGTTTTGTTTGTCAGGAGAGATAATAAGATTTTGATTTATTTGCATTCTGTCATCTGATCTCCTTTGTGACCAGTTTCATGTAACTGTGAAAGAGATGCTCAGTGTCAGGAGTGCGGTATATATTCATAGAACAGAGCGACTCAGCACTATGTGACTAAATATATGACTATATAAATAAAAGTCAGCAACAGTTAACAATGACTATAAATAAACACATACACATGTACACACGAAGTATAGATTTTTTGGCTGTGCATGCATATAGACATTTATATCTGACTTATCTGTCTGTCCATCCAGCCGTCATACGGGAAAACATCAGTGCTCTCATTATTAAGAACAGGCACATTATCAAACAGTAAAACTGAAAATTCTCTGGCAGTGTAATTTGCCATGACTCCCCTTGAAATGGGCAGAGTTATATAGATATTAACAGATATTTATTATGGTATAGTTTTTAACTATAGGTCATTGCTTTTCTGACAAATCAGAAATACAACTAAGGTGAAGTTAAAATATTCTGATTACAGAAATGTCACTGAAGCATGTAAAGTATCAAAGTGCTTCTTAAGTTATTACTGAATTTAGGTAGATAGGCAGAGTGATCAGAATAGAATGTGCAGTGGGAGTCGTTCTCCTCCCTTCTTCAGCTGTATTGGAAGCACAGTTCCAGTGTAGTTAACACTGTGCTTGCCTGAGAATCAGGATGGTCAGGTTCTCTAACCTGTAGAAGCATCACAGGGCAAAGTAGTGAGATCTAAGAATAGAGCATAGTTAAGTCAGTTCAGTAATATTTTTGTTTAATTACTTTGTTTTGCAACTCTGTAACCAGCCAGGAATTTCTTAATAATTGAAGGAATTTTCTTAACCACTTGAACAGCTACACTAGTAGAATAAAAAGAAACATAGCTGGGTCTGCAGTTAAGGAAATAATAGCTTTTATAGGTTCTTGAGTACATAGGTGTACCTTGTCTGTTACTAATGGATCAGCAGTTAACAAATACTGTATTTGAATTCCTACCCCTCAAATATCCAGAAAATTTGTATGTTCTCTCTTTATCTCACATACTTCTTATTTAAAGATCCATTGCTACTCTGCTTCAACCAGGTAGTCTCAATCACTGTGAGCTACTTGAGGACCAAAAGCTCTTTGTCATTTTTATGTCCCTACTGCCTGTGACTCTGGGTCTTAGTGGCCATATCAGCTAACCAAAAGATCAGCAATTCGGTTCACCAGGTGCTCCTTGGAAACACTATGGAGCAGTTCTACTGACATTCACCGTTGCTGTACATTGTAATTGACTCGATGACAGTGGCTTTGCTTTTTGACTGCCTGTGACATGGAGCAGGTGCTTAATAGTTAATGGCACATGAATGATACTTTGTGACTCCTAACCTATAGTTTAGTTATATGAGCATATTGCCCTAATTTCCAGAGTCCTTAAGGCATTAATTAGAGTTATGAGACCCATGAATGACAAGTATAGGGCTGTCAGTGGTTTAGTTTAATACAGGATTATGTACATCTCATAGAAACTGTTTTTTTAGAGAAAAATTAGAGAAAGAAAAATCTGCCTCTCCCTTTTTCTGTCTCTCTCTTTTTTTTTTAATGTGACCTTTGAGGAGATCAAGATTTATAAGAGTGCCTTGCCAGGGTCGTGCAGTTGGTTTCTCAGCCAGGTTATCCAGCAGATGACCCTGATGACGGATATTGGTCCTTTCTGCAGAGCGTGCTGTAAATAAAACTTGGTATAGCATTTTGGATTGGTTGCAGAGTCACTTCATTTCTTAGTATAATTTACAATAACTGAGAATTAGTTTTATTATTTTTTTCTTACATAGGTTTACAATGTTGTATATACTTATTTGTTAAATGTTTGCTTTGGGCATACTAATATTTCAGTTATCTCCCCATATACCCACAGAGGCATTTGTTCTTCACTTGCCATTATCTCCGCAAATTGTGACAGTGCTTATATTGGATATTGAGGTATTATTTATTTAAATGACATGCTTAACTGTTTTGCTATTAGGCATAGATACCTTGTGAATTTCAAACATCTTTTTGGAGTACACTCTATAGAAGTCTGGGGAGTGATACACAAAAGTAGGTTTAAATTGTGTATTCACTGGGGTTCACCTTTTATTTAAAATATTTAACTGTGAAGTACATTGCTTGGATTTTTATATCAATATCATATTTATCTTTTGTGTAACTTTTATTTCTGTTTTCTATTTTCCTATTACATGGTTTAATTTTTCCCCTCTGAGAAAGTCACTGGAGTCCTAGAATCTTTGGCCCTTGTTTTCTGTGGCTTGTTAATGTGTAGGCATCATATAATTGGAGATATCAAATAATTTTTTCTTTCAGTTAACTAAATTGTGATTCTGCATCAGTAGCAGAAATTTAAATCTAGTTTTATTTGATTATGCTTTCCATACAGGTGTAATTTTGTTATTAAATTGCTATTTTAAGACTGTTGCTTTCATCCATAAAACTCTTCTTCATGACTTCCCACTGCTATCTAAAGACACAGATTTTTTGTCTTTGCTACTAGAGCTTTTCCTTTCTACTCCTTTTCACTAGTTTAGATTTTTGCTAGCTTTTCCTCCCATTTTCCCATATCATTTTATTTTGTTTATATAACACATTAATCTGTTACTTAAAAAGCTATAGTTTGTAATTTATTTATTTATGTTTTTGGTAGTTTGGTATATGTGATGGTTAGGGTTGATCTGGATCCTGATTCTCAGTGGTTTGGTAGTTATGATGCAGTTTGGCAATCATTAGATGATATGATTATTTCCATGATGAGATTTGATATGCCAAGTGCCAAGTGCCGTCGAGTCAGATCTGAGATTTGATATAATCATCTCAGTAATAGAATCTGCTATAGGTAGCTGATCAATTGAAAGGGCATTCACTTGGAGGTATGCCCTGCATCAAATATAAACAGAGTTTCTGTCAGGATTCCCAGGCTTTTGCTTGTTCTGGCTTCTGCAGCTGGCTTTGGTTCATCTGACTTCTGGTTCTTGGAACTTGAGCCAGTAGCTTCCCTGTGGCCTTGCCTGCCTTGCTAGGGATTCATCTCTGCAGCCTGTGAGCAAGAGCCCCATTGTCTGACTTGTTCCATGTTGGTTACTTCAGCTCCTATGGATACATGAATCATGAGAAACTTCTCTCCTGACCCGTGGACTTGGGATGCTCCAGCCTCTATGGACTTGGGACATAAGCCCTTTCCTTGATATCAGTCTCTCACTGTATATATTTTTACCCTTCTCCGGAGAACTCAGCCTGTCAGTGTGTGTATGTGTATATAGATATTTACTATAAATCACTTTGAATCCTTTGTGAAATTAAGTATAGATATATATATTCAAGGACATATAAGGATTCAAAGTGATTTATAATATGAAGGCACAGTAAAAACAAAATTAAAGAACCAGGAATAAGGCAGATAGAGTCCAGTTATGGAGATTGTAAATCAGTGGAATTGTTTGCTTGGATTGTGCTTCACACATGGTCTTGAGCATCCTGGAAACCATACTGAAAAGGAGATGTACTTGTGTAAAAGATGCTAACTGGAAAGTCAGTGGCTCGACCCCATCACTCACCCTGAGGGACTAAGATGTGGCAGTCTGCGTTTATATGGATTGCAGCCTTGGAGACCCTGTGGGAGTAGTTCTGTTCTGTCTTGTAGGGTCTCTGTAAGTTGAAGTTGGCTCCACGGCAGTAAGGCTAATTTTGAGGGGGTTGCATTATGCTAAGGAAAAGAGCATCTTCTGTGATCTGAGAGGAAACAAAGCTTTTGTTGCTAAAGCAGAAGTGTTTACGTGGGGCTTTATAATGTTGATGATCATAAAAATCACTAAGATTTACCATTCCCAGTACTATTTAAATGACTTTAATTTTGTTAATTTACTTAGTCTTTACAATAGCCAATCACTTCACAGCTGTGGAGACTGAGACACAGAGTTTAAGCACTGCGTTTAGAGTCCCAGATTATAGGTGGAGGTCGCATGTGGCTGAGGGGGAGGGTTTATGAATAGATCCTGTCTTCTTTCTGTATTTTTAATCTCATTTTGGAAAGTAATTTTCCTCTTAGACTTTTAACAGAGTTTAGAACTGACTACCGTTTTGTACTGTGATCCGAGTACATAAAAGTGTGTGTTCTCCTTTTGAGACAAAACTCACCTTTAGTTTTACTGATTATTCTTTGAAAAATTTTTTGAAATGGTTCTTATTTTATAGGTGGGGAACCAGAAGTAGAGTGTTAAATCCACAATAGGAAGGTGAATTGAAAGCTGACCCAGGAATAATTTGAATGCAGAATTCTATTTTGCAACATTTCATACTTTTATTAGATGTGCATTTTGTATATAGAGTTGACTGTTGGGCCATGGCTCGGTTTATGTGCCTTCCTGGTGTCAGCTCACAGACAGCTTAGTAAATATAAGTGAGTCACAACAGCACACCCTTAACAATTTAGACATCAAACACTTGCTTTGAACACATTGTCTTTTGTTTAATATCCTCTAATGTGACCTTTGAAGATCTTTAACATGTGGTTTAGATTTGGGAGTTTCTCAGCCTTACTATTGAGATCTCTCTTAAATTTTATCATCCAAGTATTAGCTCTTAGGCTTACAAAAATATTTTGTTAAAAGAATCTGGCCTTTGAATTTAGAACAGACTTAGTGCATGTTTAAGAGTATGCGTCAAAACATATATAGTCGGCAGTCCATAGTATCGTTGTATTCTATTTATTATCTGTGCCTTTGTCATTTTTTTTGACCCTTTATCTTGTTTTCTTAGATCTTATTTAAGAAGCATGTATATGTTTCTGGAGTGATGAATATAATATTTTTATCAGCTATAATTCTAACAGGCTATTATGTAAGAAAGTGTGTTAAAATTGATGCAGTGAGTTGACATTTACGATGTGAAAGCTGCATGTTTTTAAATATGTGCTTTGGGTAGTTAAACACATTTTATTGCTTGAAATAGGTCACCTTCAATTCCTTCTGTTTTCTCTGCCAGGAGTGGTGGAGGTTAAGAAGATAGGATGGTGAGACTAAAGTACTACTTAATGTTTTCCTTTCCAAAGCTCTTTGTAAAGCAATAATTAGCAAGGACTTTGTACAGTTTAGAGTCATTTGGCAAGATGTGGTGATGTGTCCCAAGGATGCATTTTCCCAGATGTTAGTTCCTTAGGAAGCACTGTGAAAAAATGGTTCTGTGGTAGAAAATGTTTGGAAAGCCTGTATACTGTTACTCCTTAGAGAGTCACAAAATTATTAGCATATTCAAGGCTTCAAAGAGATCACACTTGACTGTTAGTGTTTTGAACATTGTTCCACCTCCCCCAATGCCAGTTCTTTAAAAAAATGGTATCATCTGGCATTCTGTTACTAACGAAGTGCATTTGGGGAAACATGTATAGTTTTTAAAACAGAGGTTTTCTTTTGAAGTGCATTTCAAAAGCTCAGTTACTCTTATTTGTAATTTTCACCCTCATGCTTCTTACGGATTTAATTGGCTCACCCCAGAATGTGTGTTGAATTCCTGGCCCCTGTAACTCGTGGATATGATCTTGTTTGGAAATTGAGTTTTCTTTTGTTATGTAAATGGATTCATACCACTGTAGGGTAAGGGCTAAACCTTCATAATTACTTCAGAATTACAGAAAGACCAGAAAAGAGACACCGAGACACAAGCAGAGGAAGACACCATGGAACCCAAGGAATGCCAGGGATCACTGGCAAAGATTAGAAACTGGGGAAGTCTTACAGAAAGAATCAATGTGATCAGTACCTTGATTTGGACATGTAGCTTGCAGAGCTGTGAGAAAATAAATTTCTGTTCTTTAAAGCCATCCGCTTGTGATATTTTTTGTGATAGTGGCATGATGTAACTAAGACAATAGTGATCCAAATCTGAAAATTACAGTAATGAATGTTGGATTATAATAAAATGTTGTCAATGAGTGAAAGTGCTATTATGATAAAAATAATTGGAACTTCAACATAAGCTTGTTTATTGCAACAATCTACTTTTGTTGTTTAATTCCAGAAACCAGAGATTGTGTATTTAAAATTCTCCTTCAATCTCTGGAATTAGCCTAGATTATGGTTTGCTATATTTTCTATGTCTCATGATAATCATGTTGACATAAAATATGAGAAAATTACACTTTCTATTTCTTATTTAAATAATTGGTAAGAGTGAAAGATATTTTAGGCTTTATTTATACTTGGGAAAGAAGACTGTGCAGTAATTTCGCTCCCTGAGACAGCCCATTTCGATATATGAGTCTAAATTAATTTTCTTTAGTAACTAGGTTTGAGTGTTGCTGTATGGGTACCAGAGAGGCTGCTGGACTCAGAATGAGAATACTTTTAGGCTTTCTGGTTGTATTCTATCAGTGATCATTAGACATAGGTGATCTTTTGGAGGCTTCAGTTTCCTTTTCTGTAAAATGAAAAGGTCTTAATAGTTTATCTTTCTAAGGTCTCTTCCAGCTCCTGAAATCGACTTTGTATAATTACATATCTGAACAACAGTTTCAATTCTTACTCCTGTTTTGCCTAGAAAACCTTTTTTTCATCAAATCAGGCTTAGGCTGGTAATAATCTTTGGTCTTTAATGAGACTGAGGGGGGGGGCCAGGAGAAAAGGGGTTCATCATTTTTATGCCATTATTTTCTGTCTTATCTTGTCCTTTTTTTAATACCTAATATATTTCAGTAGAACTATCTTATTTGTGTAGGACAGGTTCTACAAGTGGAAGAACCTGAGCAAAGATTGTAGAAGCCAGCCTTTTAGTTTTTTCTGAAATTAAAGTTATTTGGATCAGTTCCCCTTATGCTTAGTTGAAGGCTTTATTAGTTAATGTATTGACCTAAACAACTTTAATGTTATTTCAGGGCAAACTACTTTAAAAGGTTTACTCCTACAATCTTTGTTCAGTTTCCCCTACTTACGTTTCAAAAAGCTATCTAACAACACTAAACAATTAAGAACTCAAAAACTATTTGTGAGACATGTTACCATATGTGAAGCAGTAATTCTGTAATAAACAAACATCGTTTCTTGATGTTGGTGAGTCACTCCTTCAGTTCTGACTCCCCATCTTGAAACTAGAGGGCTGTAAAAGTATTATCTGATATCCCTTTAGGGTTCTTATATATACCGGGAGTTATCTAAATGAATTAACATAGAGAAAAACAAAAATAGGACCACATTTCATTTTTCTTTTTATGCTTCTGTTTCTATTAATGGTATTATGGCAGTTAACAACCATTTAAGGTCATTCTGTGTATGTGTGTCATCATTTTTAATAGCTCTTTAGTCAGAAACCCCAGTGGCGTAGTGCTGTGTCTGCTAACCAAAAGGTCGGCAGTTCAAATCCTCCAGGTGTTCCTTGGAAACTCTATGGGGCAGTTCTAGTCTGACTCATAAGGGTCACTATGAGTCAGACCCAAGTCAATGCCAGTGGGTTTAGTAGGGGTACTCGAGACCTAATGGTGCAGTGGTTAAGCATTCAGTCCTAACCAGAAAGGCAGCAGGTTGAATTCGTCCAGTGCTCCTTGAAAACCCTGTGGGGCAGTTCAGCTCTGTCCTTTGGGATCGCTATAAGTCAGAATCAACTCAGTGGCATTGGGTTTGGTTTTGGTTTTAGTATGACTAGACTATAATTTATTATTTACATTTTTCCCTATTGATGGATATTAAATTCCATATTTTTGTATGAATGATGCTGCAGTTAACATCCTGATTTATTTTGTGCACATGTGTGAGCATTGCTATGGGATATGTTCCTAGAGTTAGTGCTGTTTAGAGTCCTTTTGGGTCCTCCAAACTGGGTTACAGCTCTATTTCCTGAGTTCCCTGAAGCTGTCTGCATCCCTCTAGTACAGTACCATATCATATTTTATTGTAAGTATGAGATTGTCTCATTCACTGGACTATCTTTGGGGCCAGAGATTGTAGTTTATTCATTGTTGTATTCCCAGAACTAAGCACACCCTATTTAAAAATAAATTTGAACAGAAATTGAAATTTGAAAGTTACTATCCAACATCTCCATTTTAAAGTCTAACCCTGTCTTTTATAGACTTCAGCACTCCAGTAATTTTCTTTGTGATGCACTTGTATCATGACAACACAGCTCTTCCGATATCCACATCCAGAAGATGTCCATATCCACAATAGCACCCTTGTTTTTTGCAACGTAAGTTTCAGAATCTCGGACTCATTTATGCCAGTGTAGTTTCTTACAGAATGAAATGTTTTAAAAAATCTCTTGAGCTAATTCTCCTAATTAGAAATAAGAGGAGGAGAACTTTTATGTAATTAGCATTATGGTAGAATGGAAAGAATCCAGGCTTGGCAGTCAAATGTTTGAAAGCATCTGCTATGTTTCATTTACTATAGCTGAACAATGTAAGACCAGTTTATTGTCTCTGTGAGGCCAGTTTCTTCATCTGCAAGGTGAATATGATGTTCTGTATTAACAGAGGGTGTTGGAAGGATTAAAAGCGTTCTTGAAGGTAAAATACTAAATTGGAAGTTGGGGCAATGGTAGGCAATTGGGAAATGTTAGTTCTCTTCCACAGATAACTTGCAGAATTTTTTTCACCCCTGGGGGGAACTGACTTGACAACACTTAAGCAGATGAATGTGTTGACTCTGGCACTGCTGATATCATCTGGAGAAAAGTGTTCCTTATTTACTGTAAAGCTGGACTGTGTGAAGAAGAATGTGGCATCAGAATTGGAGAAAGACTTATTAATAGCCTTCAGTATGCAGATGACACAGGTTGGTTGCTGAAAGTGAAGAGGACTTGAAACACTGATAAAGATCGAAGACTACAGCCTTTAGTATGAATTACACCTCAACATAAAGAAAACAAAAGTCCTCCAACTGGACCAACAAGAAACATCATGATAAACAGAGAAATGACTGTTGTCCAGGACGTCCCTTTACTTAGATCTATAGTCAACACCCATGGAAATAGAAATCAAGATGTCAAACAATGCATTGGCCTGGGCGAATGTGCTGCAAAAGATCTCTTTGGAGTGTTAAAAAGCACAGATGTCACTTTGAGGACCAAGATCCACCTGAGCCAAGCTGTAGTGTTTTCAGTTGCCTCTCATGCATGTGAAAACTGAGCAATGAGTCAGCAACACCAAAACGGTGTGGATGCGTTTGAGTGGATGGTGAAGAATGTTGAGTATCCTATGGGCTGCCAGAAGAATGAACAAATCTGTCTTGGAAGAAGTATAGCCAGAATGTTCCTTGCATGTGAGGATGGTGAGACTTTGCATCATATACTTTAGACATGTAACCAGAAGGGACAATCTCTGGAGAGAAAATCTTGCCTGGTAAAGTAGAGGGTAAGTAAAAAAGAAGACTCAGTGAGATGAATTGACACAGTGGCTACAGAAATGGGCTCAAGCATAGCAGTGTTTTTGAGGATGGCACAGGACGAGACAGTATTTCATACTGTTGTAGTAGGGTCACTGTGAGGTACAACTGACTGCATGATACCTAGCAACAGCAGCAACAACAACATTGCCAGTTCTTATCTCTCATCTTTCTTAATGTGACTTATTCAGAAAATTTCTTTGTCCAGTTTCAAATATTCAATTGAGTTCAAACATACGGGTCAAAAGATTAGAAATAGTACTGGCTCTTACCTTTCAAGATCAAAGCCATGATATAACTAAACTGTTAATTTTGTGAAACCACATTGTGAACAAACAATAAAATTACTTTGAAGACTATTGACCAGCAGAGATCCAGTCAATTGATTTTCCTCAAAGTAAGTGTTTCTTTCGAGGTATAAAAATGAAAATTGCCACAGTTGCAGCACTTGGGATTAAAAGAGTTCTGGCAGTGTTTTCTTTGTAGATTATTGTAGACGAACTGCTACCATGTTTTTAAGGGAAAGATAGCATTTTTTTTTCCCTCACAAACAGTCAAGAAACAAATATGAATTGTATGAGCAACTGCATTGTTATTTGTATCCTGGAGACCAGGAATTCATTACAGTGTGGCCAATGAATCACTGGATACATGGGGATATATTGGAAGGGAGATCAAATTTGGAGTGAGAATATCTAAGCTTGAGACTCCACTCTTGTGCTTACGAGTTACATAGTTTTGTACATATTTTTTCTCTGTCTCAATTATTTCATCTAAGAAAAAGGATAGTAATACTTTTTCACAGGATTACTTTGAACATTAAATAAGAGAATATGTGAGGGCACTTTCCACACCTAAGAGCAATATCTATATTAATGCATGGAATTGTAATTATTTCAAGACCTTCATTTGCTTATTTGGTACAGCTCAAAATAATAGTTGGAATGCAGAATGTACATGATAGGAATCTGGGAAGATTGGAAATCATCAAGAATAAAATGGAACACGTAAACACCGATACCTTAGGCGTTAGTGATCTGAAGTGACTGGGTATTAGCCATTTTGAATTGAACAGTCGTGTGGTTTGCTGTGCTGAGAATGACAGCTTGAGGAGGAATGGCTTTGCATTCATTGTTAGAAGGAACATTTCAAGATCTATCTTGAAGTATAGTGCTGTCAGTGATTAAATGGTATCCATACATTTACAAGACAAGACCAGTTAATATGGCTGTTATTCAGATTTACTCACCAGCCAGTAATGCCAAAGATGACAAAATGTAAGACTTTTACCAGCATGTGCAGTCTGCAATTGATTGAACCTGCAATCAGAATTCGTTGATAATTACTGGCAATTGGATTGTGAAAGCTGGAAACGAAGAAGAAGGATCTGTACTCGAAAAAATGTGCCTGGTGATAGAAACTACAGTAGAAATCACGTGATTAGAATTTTGCAAGACCACCAGTTTCTGTGTTGCAATTACCTTTTTTTAACAATGTAAATAATGACTGTATGGTTGGACCTTGCTATACAGAATACACAAGAATAAAATCAACAATATCTGTAGAAAGAGACAATGAGAAAGCTAAATATCATCAGTCAGAACAAGGCCAGGGGACAAATGGGACCAGGCTGTCAGTTGCTCCTATGTAAGTTCAAGTTGAACCTGAACAAAATTAGGACAAGTGCATGAGAGCCAAAGTATGTATGACCTTCAGTGTATCACCTCTGAATTCAGAGACCATCTCAGGAATAGGTTTGCCATGTTGAACACTAATGATCAAAGACAGGATGAGTTATGGAATGACATTAAAGGCATCATACATGACAAATGCAAGAGGTTATTAAACAGATTGGAAAAAAAAGAAAAGATCAAAATGGGTGGAAGAAGAGACTGAAATTTTCTCTTGAACAGTGAGTAGCTAAAGAGAACAGAAGAACTGATGAGGTAAAAGAGATGAACAGAAGATTTTAAAGGGCAACTTGGTAAAACAGAATATTACAATGATATGTGCAAAAAGCTGGAGGTAGAAAACCAAAAGGGAAGAATACACTTTACATTACTCAAGTTGAAGAAACACAAGAGCAGACAGACCCCTGGAGATGGAACATTGAAGGACAGTATAGGGAAAGTACTAAACGATGCAGGAAGCATCAAAAGAACATGGAAGAAATACGCAAAATCACTATACCAAAAAGAATAGATCAATATTCAGCCATTTTCTGAGGAACGGAGCGTATGATCAGAACTGATGGTAATAAAGGAAGAGGTCTAAGCTACACTGCAGGCATTTTTTGAAAAGGCTTCAGACATTGGAATATCGATTGAGAAGTTTCAGCAAATGGATGCTGTGCTGAAAATGCTTACTCGTCTATGCCAAGAAATTTGAAAGACAGCTACATGACCAATTATCTGGAAGACATTTGTGTTTATACCTTTACTGACAAGAAGGCAAGAAAACTGTTTATCTGCATTTTGTTAACTATGGAAAGGCATTTGACTACGTAGATCATAACAGGTTATGGATAACATTGCAAAGAATAGGAATTCTGGAATTCTTATTTGTGCTTGTGAGGAGCCCATAAATCCATCACGTGGAATTGTTCAACAGAATGAGGGGATACTGTGTGTTTGAAAGACAGGAAAGATGTATTTCAGGGTTCTATACTTTTACTATACTTATTCTGTCTGTATGTTGAATAAATGAAGAGCTGACTGATAAGAAGAAGATTGGGGAATCAGGATTGCAGGAAGACTCGTTAACAACCTACGTTATGTAGATAACATGACATTGTTCACTGTAAGTGAAGAGGTCTCGAATCACTTACTGACTGAGATAGAAGAACACAGCCTTCAGTATGGATTACACCTCAACATAATAAGGGTAAAAGTCATCACAGATGCATCAGTAAACAATCATGATAAATGGATAAAAGGTTTCATTTTACTTGGATCCACAATCAATACCTATGGGAGCAGCAGTCAAGAAATCAATGATGCATTGCCTTTGGCAAATCTACTGCAAAAGAACCCCTTTTTATGTTTTAAAAAGCAAAGATGTTACCTTGAAAACTAAGGTATGCCTGACCCAACCCATGTGTTTTCAGTTGCCTCACAAACATGTGAAAGCTCGACAATGAATAAGGATAACTGAAGAATAATTGATGCCTTTGAATTATGGTGTTGGCAAAGAAGATTGAATATATAGTGGATTGCTAAAAGAATGAATAAATCTGTCTTGTAAGACGGACAGCCAGAATCAATGTTTTTTAAAAGCAAGGATTGTGAGACTATTTATCACACACTTTGGACATGTTATCAGGAGGGATCAGTTCCTCGAGAAGGACGTCATGCCTGGTAAAGTAGTGGGTTATTGGAAAAATGGGAAGACCATCAATGAGAATGATTGACCTACTGGCCACAACAGTGGTCTGCTGCATAACAGTGATTTGCAGGCAGTGATTCTTTCTGTTGTACAAAGTGTTGCTGTGAGCTAGAATTGACTCAGTAGAGTCTACCAACAGCAGTTATTCCACCACGTAGCACAGTGCTCCTGGTAAACATTGGTGTGCAGTGAATACTTGCTCAATAAATGAAATGGGAAAATTAAGCTGGAAGAATTGACTTCTTAATATAAGTATTAAGATTGGTCTCCTTAATCTTTTTCAAAGTCAAGAAAAGGGGTATCAGCCCTCTAATATACAGTTTTTGACAGAGGTAAGATTTTGATCATAATGATGAGCTGCTCAGTATTCCAGAGGACTATAAAGGGCTTCAGTCAGTAAAAGAGACTGAGAATACAAATTATTCATATTGTTAAATAGTTTATATAATTAAAAATTATTCATTAAATGTACACTATATACTTAGCACTCAGTTAGGTAAGTATTGATTGGGAGTATGCCATGCAGTGTTGTTACAGAGATTATGCTAGTGTATCCAGTCTTACCATCACTTAGATAAACTTTCTTCTTGTCTTAACTTTACCTGTCCTGATTGCTGATTGCAAGTTCCACAAATGCGGGAATTTTGTTGTGTTTCTTCTTGTATCATTGGCCCTCCTTATGATACAAAGAGCATAGTAAGTTCTCAATAAGTATTTGTTGAATCGTGAATAGATGAAAGTTCTGATTTAGCAGTATTTTCACAGAAAAGAATTTCAGCTGTAACAGTCATAATGGTTTAATTAAACCCTTACATTGTGACATGTCCTGTGCTAAATGATTTACAGTCTGTTATGGATTAACATGGGTCCTCCCAAAATGTGTTTCAGTTTGGCTAGGCTACTATTCTCAGTATTGTGTGGTTGTCCACCAGTTTGTCATCTGATGTGATTTTCCTGTGTGTTGTAAAATCCTACCTTTATAATGTTCATGAGGTGGGATTAGTGAGTTATGTTAGTAAGCCAGGACTCATACTCTAAGATTAGATTGTATTTTAAGTCAGTGTCTTTTGAGATATAAATGATAATAAGAGAGCAGAGAGATAGGGGCACCTCATACCACCAAGACCCAAGAACCAAGATAATAGCACATCCTTTGACCGCAGTGTCCCTGTGCTGAGAAATGCCTTGACTGGGGAAGATCGATGACAAGGACTATGGCACCCCGAATTTGGACTTTAGCTTCTTAAACCATGAGAGAATTAGACATCTGTTTGTTAAAGGCGTCTGCTTATAGTGTTCCTGCTATATCAGTACTAGGTAGGTAAGCCGTAGATGATACCTCTTTTGATCTTCTCAAAGCACCTTGAGGAGGCTACCATTATTACATTTTACATGTGAAGAGTTCGGTCAGAAAGGTCAGGTAGTGTTCCCATTGTCATATGCCCATCTTCCATTTCTTTCTTCTACTTGGGAGGTTCACGTATAACGTACCTGATGCTGCTGAGTTGATTCCGACTCATAGTGTAACAATGAGTCTTCTTTTTCTTTAACTGCAACTGAAGTTAACTAGAGCTTAGCCCAATTCATCCAAACATGTAAATCCTTATTAACAGTATTTCCCTTAACTTCTAACTAATTTCTAGTTACTACGGAAAGCCTCTCTCTACTTGATTTGTGGGCCAAAGATGATACTTTTTATAGCTCATAAACATGAGATTGAAATTATGTTTATGTGTATGATAGAAAATATCGAGATTTGAAGTAAAATGAACAATATTTAGTTAGACTCTAGAGTTCTTGAAAATAATCAGAGGATTATTAGAATCTCTCGAAGTATTTACCTCTAATGTATTAATCTTCCTCTTCTTAAACATGAGTCTTTCTCCAAAGGCTAGAGAGCAGAGAGGAAAATCTGAGGATTGATTCTTCACTGTGCTAGAAAGAAGGAAAGAAAAATTGGTTCTCTTCGGTTTGATGCTGTCTATAAACCACACCAGTGTTTTTTAGAACTGGGAAGTAATAGAACAGACATAACATACAAGAGACAAGGATAAAATGGAAGTAGAGAAAGAGTCAGAAACCTAAAACCAACTAGCCAGCCAGCCAACCAGCAGTGACGTGTAGAAGCATTTGCAAACACCACATGGCAGAAACAAAGTGAGTAAGTAGACACGAAGCAGAATTTAGCTTTGCCCAGATGGTATTTCGTGGTGAGTCTTTTAAAAGCCTCAGTGTAGATAATGGATATTGAGATTGATGCATTTTATTTTTGTTTATTTTATTTTACTTATTTATTGTGATTGAGTGAAAGTGAATAATCCAGTTTAAATTTGCATGCCCACCTGTGTTCAGCTCCTACAGCTCTCCTTGCTAGGTGACAGCATACTTCTCCTTTCTGTTCTATACATGTCATATCCTCTTAACAATCTCCTGTCGCCTCTTCTCCACCCTCTCCACTCCCCTCTGGTAAGAGACCAGTAGACATCCTATAGATGCATAGAACAATAAGGTGAACACACGATGTGGTCACTCTGTGTGTGTCACCGAGTCCAATCCGTTCCTGTCTGAGGAGCTGACCTCAGTAATGATTCATGGACAGGGGCAGCATCAGGTTTAGAGGCCATGCTTCCAGGGAACCCCCAGGCCTTTAGACCATCAATTGTGGTCTTTTAGTGGAGTTCTCGGGGTGCACCCCTTTTTATTTTCATGTTGCCACTGAGACTCAACTTCATGAGCGCCATCATGGCTGTCACTGGAGGTGGCTGGGCACCATCTGATTCTTCTGGTAACATGTTGATGTAGTCACCCATTCACGTGGGTGAGATTGATGCATTTTTATCTGTATCTTATCTTCTTCCTTGCTGACTCAGTCCCTATGTTTGTGTACAGGACCATGTGATTCATGGATAGTTCAGACCCTTTCAGTATGCCCAGTTTAAGAAGGTAGAAGAATGTATTTGCATATTTTAGAAAGGAGTTCATCTGAAAGCTCTTAAAATATAATTTGATACCTGAATGATTAAGTCTCAATTAGATACTTTGTTTTTGGCTTTGATTCATTTCTCAGAATTGAAAGTCACCCATATTAGGATTGTAATAGGCTTTTATGGGCTGGCAAGCATAGAAACCTAATTTCCATTTAAATCTTGAGATTTGTATAATTAAGTTATACTTTCTATGCATCTAACAGTCTTTTAAAATTCATCATCATGGTAAGTTAGAGTCCTATCTGTATTTTTAAAGTAGTTGAGATGAGAAAAACAATTAGTGAATTTTCAGAGAGGAAAAATAATTAATTGGGAAGTACATGAAGCTTGCTATTTGTTTCAGTTTTATGTCCTTGTGACCTTGGGCCAAAGTCACTTTCTTTCATCCTCAATTTCTTCATCTGAAAATAGTATGAAACTTGAGAGAGCTGGAACACAATGGGACTGCTTGTTTTTCTGGGTCTTGCAAGTTTTCCCTCATTGATAGGTTACAGTTTCATCACTTTTCTGTTGCTTGTTTTAGTGAAAAATATTTGTGTTCTTCTTCTCTAACAGGCTTATGCCTCACCCAGGTTCTGAATTTTGCAAGTTTTAGTGTAACAATTTATGCTTCATAGGATTTTGTTATTTACATGAAATGAATACAAAGCCTTTGTGTCTGATACATAGTACTCACTCAATGATTTTTTTTCTTCTTTTCTCCTCTTAGACTGTTTCTTTCTCCTGCCTCTTACTAGTTACTCAAAAGCAGTAATAGCTTGAAAGCCAAACTTCCCTAGGCTATTGGTTCCATAGGAGTATAATATAAGCTTCAAAGTAATTCTCCTTTTGTATTATTCAGCATAAAACATAAACTTCCTAGACTTGGATGGAAGAGAAAAAGAGTGGGAATAGTTATGGGAATAAATTAGCCATATCCATTAACAGTAATCACAACTGAATAACTGAGAATAGGCATTATCAAACAGTAGCCCCTAGACCAAATCTGCTACCCTCTGCTTTTCTATGTGAAGTTGTGCTGGGACACCCATTTCTGTAAATATTGTCTTTGGCTGCTTTCACACCACAAATGCAGAGTTGTGTAGCTGAAATAGAGACTGTATGGTCCAAAAGAAACAAAACAACTCAAACCTACTGACATCAAATTGATTCCAACTCATTAAATAAATAAGAAACCCCTGCTGTTGACTGTTTCAATTCATATTAACCCTATAGGACAGAATAGAACTGCCCCATAGAGTTTCTGAGAAGCATCTGATGGATTTGAACTGCTGACTTTTTGGTTAGCAGCCATGGCACTTAGCCACTATGCCAAGAGAGTTTCCTTTTAACTTATAGTGACCCTGTATATATGTGCCACAAACCCTGGAATATTTACTATCCACCCTTTGAAGGAAATGTCTGCTGACTGATGACTGAAAGACTGTGATAGTTCTGTAGATGAGTATTTCTTGACAAACTTTGATTTAAATATTTGAGTTTGAATAACTGTGTTCATATTTTCATTTAAAATCTTGTCTGTAATTTCTGAAAGTCCCTGGCTGGCACAGATGATTAAGTTCTCTGACTACTACTTGAAAGAGTGAAAGTTTAAATCCACCCAGAGGCATCTTGGAATCAGGCCTGGGAATGTGTTTCTGCAAGGCACATTACCTTGAAAACCCTACAGAGCAGTTGTGCTCTGCACACACAGGATTGTCACGAGTCAGAATTGACTTGACAGCAACGGAAAACAGCATAGCTTCTGGGAGATGACTACACTGATTTTTAAGTGAGCTGAGTTGTGGCCTGGAATCCATAAACCTCATCATTTTACCATTCTTGGGTTATATAGGTATTTTGGAAAGAACATGCCATCTTTATTGTTAATTTTAAGGTATTTTCTTAAAATTTCAGGAAAATGTTTCAAGGTTAATAAACCTGAGTGAACTGCTGGCTGAAATATGTTTATATACTTTTTTATTTATATTCTTTGAACATCTGTTTTCATCTCTCTGGGACAAGCTTAGGCTATTAGATATCTCCCCTGAGGGATGTACGCTTTCTATTGCTCTTCAAGTTAGGTTTTCTAAATGTCTCCTAAAAGATTGTTGGCACATAGGTTAGAATGTAAACAAAGACTTCCTCGACTTGTTTTTTTCCTTCTGTAAACAAATACTGGAAGTTTTCCTATGGAGATTTCCTAGCGTATGCCATTTAGGATTTACAGAAATTTTAGAAATGTTCATCTGTGAATGATATTTAAGGTTCATGGGCAATAACATGGGTAAAATAAGTTAACTTTGGTTAGCTGTATTGTAAGAGATTCAGCCTTGTCCTCTGGGAGTGTTTTCTAGTTGTCAACAAGGAGAGAACTAGAGGAAGTAATGACATTGCATGCATTTATTTTGTCTTCTGAAGCATCGTGTTGTAGTGCAGTATGTAAGACCCTAAGACCCCGACGATGGGAGTGAGTGGAGATGATACTTTTTGAGTGGGTGCTGTATATCAAGACACGGCAGTCAGTCCTTGTTGATAATGACGTTTGGAAAGATGTTTGTTGCCCTGTATTTGACTGTGACTCCTGACCACCTGTGCATAACAGAATGAAGTGCCATTCCTTTGCTGTCTTCATGATCCTCGGTTTGTTTCAATCTATTGTTGCAGTTATTGTGTCAGTCCATTTCTTTGAGGGTTCTCATGTTTTTCCTGACCCTGTACCTTACCAAGCATAATGTCATTTTAGCTATTGATTTTTCCTGATGATGTGTCCAAAATAAGCCAGCCCAAGTCTTAACCATCCTTGCCACTAAGGACGATTCTGGCTGTATTTCTTCTAAGTCTGATTTGTTTGTTCTTCTGGCAGTTCACAATATATTCAGTATCCTGTGCCAGCACTACAGTTTGAATGCATCAGTTCTTAAAAGATTGCCTTAAGAATACCATGATTTCTAGATATGGTAGATATTGGTAGTGATAACTTAGAAAAGAGGTCAGAAATTGTGTTGAGCATTAAGGTCTTTGGTTAAGTGAGAATCAAGGAAAACCAAACTGTGACCAACATTTTAGCAAAAATGAGTATTTGTTTTTTAAAAAATATGGTTTCTTTTCTCATTTCCGAATCTGTTATTCAGTTTTTTTTTTTTTTTTTTTTTAAAAAGTGCATAGCTTCTTTCACCTAAGCACGTGTCCTACCTGTCCTCCAAGTTCATTCCCAGTAGTGCCTCCTAGTGGGGACTCTTCTGTCTTTTCACTGTCGCTCACACACCTACAACCTGTAGATCTTGCTAGTGAAATTTGCATGAAATGATGCTACATGTTATCTCCAGTAGTGCTTAGTATAATGCCCTCTATACAGCTCACTAAACATTTTGTACATAAGTAGTGAAATAGTTTGTAACTTTAGTAGAAATGGTGGTATGTTTAAAAAAAAAAAATGTCATTACAGCATGCTCCTTTTTTACTGAAAGAGTAAGAGGGTACCTCATTTCTTAAACCTGTAGCTAAAGTTCAACTGTGACTAAAACCAGAGTGATGACCTAGTTATAAGAGTTGCTTCTTTGACAGATTTGTTCATTTGCAGAAACTCCAGTCCGTTTTCAGTGCAGTTACGATGGCCACTTTTTGCTGGGTTTTGGGCTGTCTCTTTTTCTCAAGTGTCAGATTTCCTGGATTTGTTATTCTCTTTACCTTTGAAGAGGGTTTTGAAAGCTGTTGTAGAATTTAATTCCGTTATTTCAGAGCATTGTAGATAGTGCTTTTCAGATGTATATGGATAGTTAGATTCAGGGATTCAAAAATAATTTAGTCAATTTTTTAAATTTTAAGTTCAGATTCTCTGCCTAGTCCTAGTGAGAATGAGGGGATGGACATTTCTCAATGGAATACCTTTCTAATGGGCAGGGGGAGAAAAAATTTGCTCCTAAAGTTCTGTTGATTGACTTTCCATTTACAGAGTGATAAAGATGAAATAAAGTTAGACTTTAACATAATATATGTACCTGCTTTATACTTTCATATATGTATATATAAATGAAATAAAAAACAAAGCAGTGGTTGGTAATAAAAGCTTTTAGGTCTCCAAACTCTTTCAGATTTGAGTAACTGTGTATAAGTTACTTAACCTTTGGTGCTTTTCTTACCTGTTTCAAAATCAGCGTGATTGTAGCTTCTTAAGTGGAAATTTGTGAGACTTATTTTCATGACATATGCAAAAGACAGAAATTCTTAAGGTCAATTGAACACAAGCTAGGGTTATTTAGATAACTGAGTCTTAAGCCTTGAGAAGAAGATTTTATGGAGGTGGAGTCATGTGTTTTAGGAAGGATGGCTAAATGATTTAAATCAGTTCACTGTGTCGGTTCATGGTACATGTTGCAGTTCACTGAAAATTTTCCAGTCTTTTTGTTTTGTATAAAATTGCCACTTGAGTCACTTCATATTTATGTCTTGTCTGCAAACATCCTCTTGCTGTTCTGTCACAGTAGGAGACAGTAACACTTTATGTAAGTATATCAGTAGAAATAGGCTAAACTGGTTATGAACATATGCTTTGAAATTTGGAAATGTGTTTGGTGAAAAGAATCAATAATGATATAAATTTGTTTTGCTAAAACAGTTTGAATCTTTTAAATATTTTCTTAGCAGTCTGATTGCTTCATATGTAAAAAGTAACTATAAATAGAAATAGAAGAACATATTAGCAGAAGAATTTGCGTAAGTAAAGAACTACTTATTAGTCTGAACATTAATTTCAATTATTTTTATTAATGACTCACTGGAAACTTGTGGTCTGCAAGAGGCACGTTTGATACTGAGAATGTTCAGAATTTCTTATAAAGCTTAAAATTGTACACAAAATAAATATGCAGATTTTAAACTTTGATTATGAAGATATGAAAATTGTAGTTAAAGGTAAACATAGCACATAGGCAAAACACTGTAGGTAAGTGCAAGGAAATCTAATATAAAGACAGGTGTGGAGGAAGCCTGCCTTTATTTATTTATTTATTTGTTTGTTTTTTATTATGACTGAGTGAAAATGTACAGTCCCATGTAAATTTACGTGCCAACCTATATGCAGCTGCCACTGCTCTCCCTGCCCAGTGACAGCACACTATTCCTGTCTGCTCCATACATGTCTCATCCTCCCAACAGTCTCCTTTCCCCTCCTCTCCACCCACTCTCCTTCCTCCAGCCAGAGGTCAGCAGGATGATATCCTGTAGATGCATAGAACCATAAGACATTTTACATTTTGAGGTTTCTGGTTTCATTGCTAACACAAAGAAGTTAGGATGATTTCCCATGCTCTCCCATTCTCTATAAAGAAAAGTAGGTACCAGAATGTATACTTAAGCACCAACAAGTCTCCTTTGTCTGATCTGGCTTTATAATGTGCCATATCTGGGGAATTTAGAGACAAGAACAGAGCTAGGATCTATCTTTTTTGAAGTGTCATTTAGTAACTCAGTAGGGCTAGGAACCTAAGTTACACCTTACCTATTTTGGTATGGAGACAATGTATAGAGTAGAGTTGTATCTAGCAGTGAGACAGAAATCCATAAAATGTTTAAAAATCATGTCTAGTGATTAAACATGGTTATAATTAAAGAGTCTTCCAATAAGGATGTCCTGTTTTTGACAGCTCACGGTGGTGATAATTTGTGAAGCTATGGTGATCATATTTATCACATTGTTTTGATTACCTTTGACAAATAACTATGAATAGTTACACCATTCCATAGTGCGTAAAAATTGTTAAAGTTTATTGTCAAAATGTGTTGCATTCGACATTCTGTGCGTTACATGAAATTTATGATGCATATGATCGTCCCACCAAGAGAACTATTCGACATTTGATCAAAAAAATTTGGGACAGCTGGGTCTTTTGCCAATCAGACAATGCCTGTGCATCAGTGAACCACAAGTTTGAATGAAATACATCACCATCGTTCATCAGAGTGGACCAAGAATCCTTCCCAATCAGTTTCTTGCTGAGCCCAAGAACTGGGCCTGTCATCGACCGCAATTAGTTGGATTTTGCGTCTAGACTTGAAGCTTTACCCTTACAAAATTGTTTTAATTCAAGGACAGAACTCCAGTGACCACAGATCATGCTGTACGTTTGGCTGACTCGGTTCTGGCACAATTAGAAGTTGACCCTGCTTTTGGCCAAAAAATCATCTTCAGCAACAAGGCTCAGTTTTGGATAAATGATTTTGTTAACAAACAAAACTGCTGAATTTGGAGCAATGAAAATCCAATGGAGATTCAAGAAGGTCCGCTTCATCCTCTAAAAGTTACCATTTGTTGTGGATTTTGGTCCATTGGAATCACTGACCCTTATTTTTTCCAAATGAACGAGGAGAGGCTGTAACTATCAATGATGAAAGATATCAGGCAATGATAACTGATTATTTTCGGCCCTATTTGGAAGGTGCTGCAGTGGCCGTTTATCCGAAGTGCTTTTCCACACATAATGCCGTCAGATGTACTTCAAAATAATAAAACAATTAAAACTGTATCATTTCTACAACTGGTTTCATTCAAGTTCAAAGATAGGACACCCTTATTGGAAGATCCTTTGTGTAAGAGCCTTGGTGGCATTGTGGTTAAAGCAGTTGACTGCTAAAAGGTTAGTGACTAGAAACTACCAGTGGCTCTCTTGAAGCAAGGTATGTCAGTCTACTTCCATGGAGATTTCCAGCCTTGGGAACCTTCTGGGGTCACTATAAGTTGGGGTCAACTCAGTAGAAGTGAGTGATCTTTACAGAAGCAGACTGCCACCTCTGTCTCATGGAATGGCAGGTGGGTTTCAACTGCTGACGTTTTTATTAGTAACCAAGTGCTTTAGTCACTGTGCTATTAGGCTCCTTAGAAGTTAATTACTTGGATCGTTTTTGTTATATCCTGAAGAGATAGGTCTTGATGCATTTTTAAGTCCAATTGAGAGTTCTCAATATTTTTTCATAGTGTGAAATGAAATATTTTAACATTGTTGTTAGTTCTTGTTGAGTCAGTTCCAATTAATGGTGACCCCATGTGTGCAGAATACAGCTACACCATTCAGTTTTCAGGGCTGTGACCTTTGGAGGAACCCTGGTGTCACAGTAGTTTAGAGCTTGGCTGCTAACCAAAAGGTTGGCAGTTCAAATCTGCAAGCTGCTCCTTGAAAACTCTATGGGACAGTTCCACTCTGTCCCATAGGATCACCATGAGTTGGTGTTGACTTAACAGCAATGGGTTTGGTTTTTGGTTTTTGACTTTTTAGAAACAGAGCACCAGGCCTGTCTTCAATGGCCTCTGGGTGGTTTGCAGTCACCAAACTTTTGCCTACTAGTTTGGTGTTTAACTGACTGTACCACCCAGGGAACCGTAAGTATCTTGATACAGAATCTTTGTTAGCAGAATGGTCTTCTTACCCATGATATTGTGATATGTCCTGGTAAGAAAATAAGGGATTTTTTTCCAGACTTTAGAATAGTTTTTCAGAAATGTTACCAAGGACAAAGGCAGGATTATTTGCAGAGTTCAAATATGTAAAGAATTGTGAGAAAGTCTGCTGCAAGGGACCTCTTTAAAGTGTTGGAAAGTAACGATGCAGCTTTGAAGAGTAAGGTGTGCATGACCCAAACCATGGTATTTTCAGTCACCTCTTATGCATGCAAAAGCTGAATGGTGAATAAGGAAGACAAAAGAATTGATGCCTTTGAATTACTTGTTGGAGAAGAATAATGAATATACCATGGCACTCCAGAACAGCAAACAGGTCTGTTTTAGAAGAGGTACAACTGCAGTGCTCCTTGGAAGCAAGGATGGCAAAACTGAGTCTTACATACTTTGGACATGTTATCAGGAGGGCTCAGTCCCTGGAGAAGGATATTATGTTTGGTAGAGTGAAGGGTCAATGAAAAAGAGGAAGACTCTCGATGAGGTGGATTGACACAGTAGCTGCAACAATAGGCCTAAGCATAAAAACGATTGTGGGCGTGGAGCAGGACTGGGCAGTGTTTTGTTCTGTTGTTCATAGGGTCGCTATGAGTCAGAACTGACTTGATGGCACCTAACAATCACAAAGAATTTTGGTTAGATTTAAGTAACATTTTAACTCAGATTTCTACCTTAGGACTGGCTGTTAAAACACAGATCCAAACAACATGAGTAACTCAGAGAACTCTGCTTGCAGGCCATGCAGGCAGCATCGCCTTATAGAGGTCTGTCTGGGTAAGGAAGGCATACAGATCCCTGCTGCCGGAGATGTGCAGTGCTATATCCCTGAAGCTCCAACACTGAGGTGGTTCCAGAGCTACCACCTCTGGAGAATGGAGTTAGTTGCTGCCATCCTCTTCAGAATGGATTCCTGTGCTTGTTACTTCCTTCTGTCACTAGCGTCTCTTTTAAAATCTGTGAGTAGCTGGCAGGCCCTAGATCCTGTGCCCGTGTCCTAGCTGTGAGACAGGCTGAGCAGTGTGTTATCTGGCGTTCTCCTTCATCGGAAGGTGAGCTCTGCCTCATGAAGTCAGAAACTCTCCAAATATAGAAAGTAGGTTCAGATGTTAAATAACCCAGTAAGTTCTTTCGAAGGTAAGAGGCAGCCTTCCCAGAGAGCTGTAAAGTGCCAGTTCTAGAGGGGAAGAGAAAAGAAGCTTTCAGAATCTTGGTGATTGGGCAGGTGTCACTGTGTTTGAGAAGACTCTCAGTACAGTTTTGTGAGGGTAGATTTATGCTCATTTATTGTTTTGGTTGGCTTTTGTTTTGAGTACACATGTTATAGTAGTGATTTATAAAGTTTATAAAAAATTACATGAAAAAGTAAATAAGGGAAACTATGTATGTTACAGGTAAAAACATTGAGATTCAAAACTTAGTATGTAAAATTGTGGCCTTCTGATAGGACTGACCTTTAGAGTCTGGTAATCGGTTTCTCTTGGAGAATCACAAATGAAATACTGAATGTCTGGGAATGTGAGTAAAGCTGTTTTATTACTTAAATAATGAGCCTATTCATCGGCTCAGCAACTCTGTGCATAGCCTATCCAGGTCTCCTGATATGATCATGTTACCCCTTCCATACCACCCAGCTATCCAATTATGCATCTCCTTCCCAAAAGTAGACGTTCCAGGTTCACTGGGGGTTGTAATGATATACTGGCATATATTATGCTAAGTAATGTGTGAATTTACAATTTTGGAACATGATGTTATGGTGAATTAGAAATATGCCACTTGGTACAGTGTAGGGACAGGAACAAGGCAGGGACAGATCACATGTCCACATCACAATTACCTGGCAAGCTCTAGATAGTTGTATTTTTAATTTTTTCCCTTTTTTCCTTCCAGATGGAGTTCTGGTGGTGTAGCAGTTAAGAATTTGGCTGCTAACTAAAATGTTGTCAGTCCTAGTCTACCAGGCACTCCTTGGAAACCCTGTGGGACAGTTCTGCTGTGTTCTCTAGGGTTGCTGTGAGTCTGAATCGACTCCATGCAGTGTGGTTTTGTTTTTTCCCCTCAAGATAATCACTAGCAATCTGGCATCAGCAGGTTTCTGCTACGGCATCCTCAGAGTAATTGGGAGCCACATGCCTGAAGCTGACTTGTAAGTCATTCGGGAGGGGCGTGTGTATGTATTAGCATTTTGCCAAAGAAACTCAGGTTAATCCCAGGTCATCCTGTTGTTAGGTGCTGTCAGGTCAGTTCCAACTCATACCCATTCTGTGTGCAAAAAGAGGAGATGCTACCTGGTCCTGCACTATCCTCACAAGTGGTGCTATGCTTGAACCCATTACTGTAGCTACTGTTTCAGCCCATCACACTGAGGATCTTCCACTTTTTCACTGATCCTCTACCAAGCATGATGTCCTTCTCTAGGACTCGTCCCTCCTGGTAGCATCTCCAGAGTATGTGAGACAAAGACTTGCCATGCTTGCTTCTGAGGAGCATTTTAATTGTACCTCTTCCAGAACACCTTTGTTCTTTCTTTTGGAAGGCTGTGATGTATTTAGTATTTTTTATCAATGTTGTATATCAAAAGGATCAGTTCTTCCGTGTTCCGTATTCATTGCCTGGTTTTTTCATGCATATGAGGTGATTGAATATACTAAGTTCAGATGCACCTTAGTCCTCAAAGTGACCTCTTGCTTTCGAATACTTTGAAGAGGTCTTTTGAAGCAGATTTACTCAGTGCAACACATCATTTGATTTCTTAACTGCTTCTTCCATTGGCATTCCAAGTACAGTGAAATCCTTGACAACGTCAGTACTTTCTCCTTTTATCATAGTTGTGTTTTTTGGCCCACTTGTGAGGATTTGTATTTTGCTCTGTTGAGGTATAATCCCTACTGAAGGCTGTGGTCTTGGGTTTTGATCACTAAGTGCTTCAAGTCCTCTTCACTTTCAGCAAGCTAGACTGTATGAATCTGTATAATGCAGGTTGTTAATGAGTCTTCCTCCATTCCTCATGCCCCATTCTTCTTCATATAGTTCAGCTTCTTGGATTATTTGCTCAGCATACATATTGAATAAGTATAGTGAAATGATGCAACCCCAATTTACACCTTTCCTGTCTTTAAGCCATGCAGTATCCCTTTGTTCTGTTTGAACAACTGCCTCTTGCACTATGTACAGGTTCCTCGTGAGTACAACTCAGTATTGTGGAATTTCCATGCTTTGTAGTGTTATCCATAATTTCTTATGATCTCTATAGTCAAATGTCTTTGCTAGTCAACAAAACACAGGTAAACACCTGTCTGGTATTCTCTGCTTTGAGACAAGATCTGTCTGATATCAGTAGTGGTAGCCGTCATTCCATGTACTCTTCTGAATCCAGCTTGAACTTCTGGCAGTTCCCTGTTGATGTGCTGCTGTAGCCACTTTTGAATGATTTTTCAGCAAAATTTAACACAAAACCTTTGTAGGCTAGGCAACAAATGCTTGTTTCACCTACTTTGTTTTGTGAATGTAATAAGGTGTCGGAAGGAGGAGGAAGTTTTGTCTTCTGTTTTTGAGGTACATGACTGCTAGTCCCAGGGATAATTTTAAAACAGTTAATATCTTTGCCCGTAACCTATTGTTTTGCATTACTCTGATCCATTTTCTCAGCCTCCACTAATCTATAGGAAGCTCTTGTCGGCATAGAGTTAAGTGATGAGGCTGTTAGCCAAAAGGCTGGCAGTTCAAATCCACCAGGTGCTCCCTGGAAACTCTGTTGTGACACTTTTGCTCTGTCCTGTAGGATGGCCATGAGTCGCAAGTGACTCTGTGGCAGTGGGTTTGGCTTTTTGGTGGCTCCGTAGTTCTTCAGAAGTTTGCAAGTTTTAAGCAGAGAACTCTGTAGAAACTATATTTCTCAAGAGGTTAAGAAAGTGCAACATATACTAAGCAACTTATACTGTGTGTTTCAAAAACACATTCAGCCATTCATTCATGCAACAGGTATTTATTGAGCAGCTAATGTATGCCAAAAACTAGTCTGAGAAGTGAGGAGATAGTGAACAGTAATTGATACTAAATGGAGATGGGTGAATTATGTAATGTATTTCTCATTGTTTTATAAATTGTGATTTCTCATTAGTATTTAAGAGTTTATAAATTCTTTGATGCTTAGCTCACTGATTAATTTGGCCTGTTTTCATTCAAAATTTTAAGGCTACATTTTATTCTAACTATTTAGCAACATATCACAAGTTTTTATATTATTGTTACTATTCTAAGTATCTTTTTATTTCTGTTGTGATTATTTCTTTACCATGGATTATGTAGGAGTGTGTTTCAAATTTTCTTAATGTATGCTTTCTCCACATTTTTTTATCTTGAACTTAAACCTCATGGTGACAAGAGCATATTTGTATGATACTGACTTTTTGTAATTTAGTATGGTTTGCCTTAAGGCTTGATTTATGACCAGTTTTTTAATTGCTCCTGTGTGCTTGAAAGGAGTTTGGGGTCTCCAGATCATGACTATGGCTTTCTCTGTACTCATATTAACTCAAATTTGTAATTGAACTTTGTGTCTTTGTTGTTTTATTAGCTTTGTTTATTAGTATGGAAAGAATTGTGTTAATGTCTCGCTGCCAAGTTTTCGTTTATGCATTTTGAAACCAGATTAAGTACATACGTGTATAGAAATATGTGTTCCTTTATAACTCTTAAATAACTTTTTCATTATATTGTAGTATGTCATTCCATTATTTCTCCTTATGGTCTATTATGTCTAATATATCTGTGTTGTTTCTTTTGAAGGCCTGGAATATCGTTTTTTATCTTTTTACTTGCAACTATATATTTTAGGCATTACTTGCGAGTATCACTCGATCTTTTAAAAATTCAGTTTTTTTAGATTATTAAGTGTAGTCCATTTAGATTTACTATGATTATATTTTTATAATTCATTTTTATATTGTTAGAAATATTTAATATATTTCTATAATATATTTTTATTTCTTTTTAGTGATGTGCAGTTTCACGGTATCTGTTTCTTTTTCTCGTCTTTCCTGTTGGACTGTTTTTCTCCTAATTTTTGGATTTTTCATTCTCAGTTGTTTTGTGTCCCCTACTGAGTTGGAAGTTATCGTCTAGTGTTTTAATTGGTTACCCTAGAAGCAAATAAATATATGTATCAAAAAAGTTGAATGTTATTTAACATTTTTATTATCTTCCTGAACTGTACGTGTAGTTATTATTACTGCTCACACCTAATTTATTGTCTATATTTTGGATCTGTCTTTTTTAGCCTCTCCATTTAGACAATTATTAATACATATTTTTATTTACACTGTTGTTTTCCATTTTCTTTTTCACCATTTATTCTCTTATGTTAAATCTTCCACTGGAATTAGTTCCCTTGTCTCTGTAGTGTGTATCCTTTAATAAAGACTTGTGGGTATTAATCCCTCTTGTATTTTTAATCTGGACACACAGCATAGTATTATTTTCAAGGAACCTTAAATAGCACAATATTTGATTCCTATGCTCTAAAGAAAACATGAATAGTAAAACAAGTTTTATGTAAACTTCTTACAGCTTAAAGTATATATAAGAGTATAATGATGTTTGTAATATCTATTGCTTTATTTTATTTTAATCATCCTTTCAACTGATAATTAGAAATAACCTGCAGGACATTCACAGTCTTTTGTGTAATACAAAATTAGCCAAAGATAGTTCTATTTCTTTTGATTCCCACCAGACAGTACTGTCTTTTTTTGCTCTAAGTGCTGGCCTATAATGTATCTGAACTTCACTGGTGTTAATTTGCTTTAGTTCTCGTATCTGGGCACTGAATTTCTCCTATAAAAAAGGGGGCAGTAGCTGTTCTCAGCTTATTCTAATTTGTTTCAGAGTTGTTTGTTACAGTTTGAAAGTCATTGATTATTTGTGGTAGAAATGAGCGTTAGTGTTTCTTCATTTGTGTTTTTGTATTTCTGGAATTGTGATAACCTTGTGTAACTATGTCTCTGGATTTTCTGAACTCCTGTAAGCTTACCTCACTTTCTGAGTCACTCTTGACTTAAGCTTTGGGGAATTTTTCCATGTTGTAATGAGCCTTGGTGGCACAATAGGTAATCACTCAGCCGCTAACCAAAAGCGTATACTTTAAACCCACCAGCTACTGTGCATGAGAAAAGACCTGTAGCCTGCTGAGTAAGATTACAGCCTGCAAGACCCTAAAGAGACATTCTGTTGTGTCACTCAGGGTCGCTATGAGCTGAAACCAACTCAGTGTCACCCAGCAACATAACAGCGTGTCTCTTTTGAAGGATGGGAGTCTGTGTCTTCTCCTTGTGCTTGGATACCTGCCTTCAGGAGACCTTGGCAATCTTAACTGGACTCTCGCTATCTGCTGCCAGGTCTGCAGGGGCTACCTGCCAAACTGTACTTGTCACAATGCCGTTCACTTTGTCTTGATCTCTGACTTGTTTTCTGTCTAGTACTGCCACTGTCTTAGTGGATTCGTCTCATCTGTGAATGCTGGTGTATACAACTTCTAAACCAGTCATTTCAGTAGGCATATCTGACTTCCCTGGACAGCCCATTTTGTTGTTATCTAAACTCCTGTTCTAAGGGACTGGTGGTCGTCTCACAAAGGATAAAATATGCTTTATTCTAGGTTCTTACACATGCTTCCAAGAGAAAACCAGATGCAAGTAAGAAATGTTTTTACTAAAAACTCTTTGAGTATCAATATTCTGGTTTATTTAAAGCCAACACCAAAATAAAACAAAAAAGAACTAGCACCTGTGTGCCATAAGAGTGAAATTTTAAACCTTCAATTTTATGTTTAAAGGTTGGTTTCTTAATTCTGTTCTTCGTTTTGTATTTCAGATTATTTTGTTATTTCTAATTTGGGTAAACAAAAGCAAAATCAGTACTGAAATTCCACCTCATTGGTTTTTCAGAATTTTTAGTTGCTGCACGGTGAGTAGTTTCCGTGAGCACAAGTTATGCTACTGTGACTGCTCTGCACGTTAGTGCAGCAGTGGTGAGACAGAGTTTACCAGAACACTTGGTTTTGTCCCATGAACTACACTTTTTTAAGTATAAAAGCAAATGCAAGCTGTAAATGCTTTGTATTTCTTTCCTCAAAATTATTTTGGCATCTAACTGTATCTTGAAGTAATTTTTCTTTTTTCTGAGTTTAGATATCATCTACCTTAATCTTGTGTGACTGTCCAGGTTTTACTTAAAAGCTTAAACTCTATAGTTAGCCAGCTACCTGAAAGACAATTCCTGAAAATGTATTTATTCCATAGTGCCAGGCTCTGTGTTTGCCCACAGTGAATAGTAGGTCTTCAGTTTATGCGTAAATAGAAATCAGTCTGAGGAGCTAGCATTAAAGTTTAAATTTATAATCTTCATTTGTCAGTTTTTGCAAAGATGTAACTAAATACAAGAAAACTACTTTTTGCAATTCTTTATGTACAGATAACAGTCTGTGTGATCAGTTCTCTAAAAATCAATTCTTAAACATCGTAGTGGTTTCTATGTTTAAATGCATTTTTTAGAAATTTAATTTTAATTACCCTCTTTATCCTTTTAATATATATGACGCTTATGGGATGCCAGTGTTCTCTAGTTTTACGTTTGTTGTAGAACAAGTAGAAAAACTGGCTGCTTGTTTCCTTCTTTGTTTGAAGCTGTTGTTGTGGCCAGTTTTGCCGGTTAAGTGGACTCACTCCTGGCACTTCACACCCGGCGCGGTATCAGATAGCTGAAGAGGAAATGCAGTTTCTGCCTAAGTCGCTTGTTGTGTGAACAGATGGAAAAGTTTAGATGTCAGTCACGCTACTGGGCTACCACAGTTGACAGAGGTTAAACCTCACAGTTCTTTATCTCTTACAATTTTTGTGTTTCTGGTACAACCTTGTCAATATTACTGACAGTATTTTTGGAAGACTATGAAGTAAGGATCGAAGGATTTTGAAAAGAAGGATTTTCTATCTGTTGGATAGAAAAAAACAAGAGACTGCCTAGGGAGTCTGATATAAGAATGAAAGCCAGAATTTTAGGGTAAAACTCATACTTCATTGTTAGGTGACACAGTTGGGCAGGGGAAGAGGGACCGGGAAGCAGATAAAAGTATGACAGCTAGTTATTGACAAGTGTGGAGGGAGCTGCCCAAAGTGTAGGTAAAAGAAAAGGAGGATTTCTTGTGTCTTTTCTTATCTGAATATTTGTTTAGGCTTTGGATTTAATGTATGTATTAGTGGAAATGGTATGCACATCATTTTTACTTTTGTCTTAAATTTGCATATTAATAAAACCATGTCACCTTAAATTTCATTTCTAAGTACTGTTATCTTTGAGGAAACCCTGGTTGAGTAGTGATTAAGTGCTACATCTGCCAGCCAAAAGGTTGGTCATTCACACTCCTGGATGCTTCTTGTAAACTTAGTGGGGAAATTCTGCTTTGGCCTATGGGATCTCTATGAGTCAAAATCGACTCAATGGCAGTGGGTTTTTGGTGGCTTGTCTTTGAAATTATCTGTGTAAAATTTGAGTGTAAGCTCTCATGCTTTAAGAAAACAAGACCTTGTTTGTCCTTTCAAGAAGGGACATAAAGGGATTATTATTCTTTATGTTGTTTTCAAAGAGACCTACAGTGATTAGCCCTGGCATATTTATAAATTGGTATGTGTGATATCATATTTACCCTACTTTGTTGTAACTCTGGGAACAACAGGAATAATAGCAAGTGAGCCAGACTAAGTAAAGAAACTTTAATTTTTTTCTTCTGCTTTTAGCATAATAGTTATGAGAAAGCACCTACAGATTTCATAGGCCTGTTATGGTTTCTGGGTGGAAATTGTACAGCAAGTAACAAAAGCAGTACTGTTTTAAAAGGTTAGAATGTGGCATAGTAGGTGGGGCATTACTGTTAGAACCTTATTCTTTATTGATCATAGATTATCCACAAGTGTGAGTTACGAGTACCCATTGAAGCAAGATGAAGATCAGGGACCACAGCCTTCAGTATGGATTGCACCTCAACATCAGGAAAGTAAAAATCCTCACAACTGGACCAGTAAGCAACATTGTCGTAAATGGAGAAAAGATTGAGGTTGTCAAGGATTTCATTTCACTGAGGTCCATAATCAACACCCGTGGAAGCATCAGTCAAGAAATCAAAAGACTCACTGCACTGGGAAAATCTTTGGTAAAGGACCTCTTTAAAGTATTCAAAAGTAAAGATGTCACCTTGAAGACTAAAATGTACCTGACTCAAACCATGGTATTTTCAGTCGCTTCATATGCATGTGAAAGCTGGACAGTGAACAAAGAAGACAGAAGAAGGCTTGATGGCTTTGAATTGTGGTGTTGGGGTGCCAAAAGAACAAACAGATCTGTTCTAGAAGAAGTACAACCAGAGTGCTCCATGGAAGCAAAGATGGCAAGACTGTGCCTTACACACTTTGGACATGTTGTCAAGAGGGATCAGTCCCTGGAAGAAGGATATCATACTTGGTAGGGTGGAGGGTCAGTGAAAAAGAAGAAGACCTTCAATGAGATGGATTGACACAGTGGCCACAACAGTGGACTTAAGCATAAAAACAATTGTGGACGTGGTATAAGACCAGGCAGTGTTTCGTTCTGCAGTTCATAGGATCTCTGTGAATCAGAACTGACTTGACGCACCTAACAACAACACTGAAGCAAGACATAATGTGTACTTTGTATGCAAAAAAGCCTAAGATATAGTTGCTGGTCTCAGTAGATCTACCACTTTCTGGAACATAGTAGAAACTGAGTACCTTTTGTGAGTATGTCAGAAGGAGTTTATAAATTCTGCTTTAAGTACATTGACCTTCATGCTTGTACCTTCCTTCTGAACCTTAAATTAGCCTCTCTAGCCTCAGCTGATTTTCTCCATATGTTTGCATGACTGTTTTCTGACATCCAGGTCACTGTGCCCAAATGTCTATTTAGAGGCCTTCCTTGTCCCCAGTTTAAATTAGCCCCTTGGATTCTATAAGGTATCCCATAGTATTGTCTTCATTTATTTGTTTTGGGTTTGTTTTAGTAGAATTTATGTTCCAAGACAGCCCAGACTTGTGTTTGTCTTCACCTTTATCCTCAGGGCCTACGTTAATGCACAGTATAGGTTCAAAAACTGTTTTAAACATAAATATCCTCATCTGAATTGTATTACTATTATTATTTTTTGCTTGTGGATATCTGTTGTAGGAGCACTGTAGGGAATGTTATGAGAGTGAATACTATGTGAGTCCTAAAACACAGTGAATGTCTGAAGCCAGTCATGGTTCTGAGGTACATACAGTTTCTCTAGGTCGTCAGCAATATTAAATTAAGACTTGAGATTGTATTTACTTTTTTGTTACATTGATTGTACATTTATTCTGATTCATAAAAAATGAAACCTAGATAAACAATTTCTTTTTTTAATGACTTGGTTATTTTTAAAAAAGAGACATTTTTTGTATCACTGCCCACATTCCTCTTGGGAGTTTTTGAGTAGTGTCACTTAAAATACAAAGGCTGAATCTAATAGTATATTTTGCAGCTTAAAAACAGGGAAAATACTTAGTGAACCACCACTAGAAAGTTAATGAAAGTAGCTAATGAACAACTACTAGGAAGTAGAAAGTATTCATTCATATGGAAACTAAATCTAGAATATGATTGATAATGAAAGGACAGTCTAGATTTAGCTTGAATATAAATGAAAAAGCATAAATGTGTCAAGATGAAGAAGAATTTCATCTTACTTTTGGAAAGAGTAATTATGATTTCAGCATTTAGAATTACCTGTATCTGGAGGGATTCGTTAGCATTCTGGTTCTAGAGAAGTAGCTGCTTTTAAAGTTTGTCTTTTAAATTTACTTTATTTAGTGTGACGATTTTTGAGGGTAGTGTTTGTGGGCAGAAAAAATTAGCTAGAAATTATACTGATGTTAAGAATTAAAACCTTTTGTCTTTGGTTTCTGAGTTCATTTTATAAATTATGTAATTCATTTTGCTTTGCAAAATGATCTTTAAGATATCCTCTTTAATGACAGCTTAAAAGTTGATTTTAAGAAGTTATCTTTAATGATTTAAAGATCTTTGAATATTTAATCACATTTATAAACTTAGTTTAATTAGACACCTTGGACCAGTTAAAACTATTTATAAATTTAATATTATTTGATTCCTTTAAGTACTAAAGAACTGAAATAATTCTTCTGTACCTCACAAATTAAACTGAATGTGCTTACCCTAAAGCTCTCTTAAGTATGTCAATAATATGTGTAGACCTACTAAATCTACTTATCATGTCTAAGTCAGTTGATTGATTTTGTATTTTAATTGTAATTACAAGGCTGACCTATTCATTTCATACTTCACATTATGTTAAATGTTTCAAATATTTAAAATCTGTTTGAATTTATCGTAAAATATTAACAATGTGCGCTTGAATCCTTTAAATATTGTTGCATTTAACTTTAAATATCCTTAGGATTGTATCAACCAAGCAAATTTCTCAACCATTTGAGGCTGCTTGATGAATTTGAGCAGAATGCTCACCTGATTTTTGTCAGATATTTCAATAGATATATTGAGGCTTATGTATAACAGTGACTTATTAAGTTGGTCCCTTCTTAACCCATATAGTCCACATCCCTGTTTTACTTAGGGAGAACACTCAGTTCTCTTGTAATGCTTAATTGAATTGTACGTTTCTTTGTCTCCCAAAAGGATTAAAAATCTTTTCACCACGTTCTAAAGACCTTTGAACTTGATGGAATTTAGTAATGTTTTTCCTATTTGGCACAAGCACAAATATCTTACATATATTAAAAGTGATATCTAACTGAGTTCTGGCATTCTCTCAAGGCTTTGTTCAGTCCTAATTTCCAAGTTCATTCTACGAATATTAAGTGAAAATCAGTGAACTTGTTCTCTAAATCCTTGTTCAAGGGTTGTGTGTGTCTTCTGTGCTAGGAAGTGGGGAGAGCGCTCTTAAGAGGTATACTGAGATTATTCTTGTGGTATTGTCTATATAGTTTTTTTTTTGGTTGTTGTTTATTGAGGTCCAAGTAAAATGAAAGAGAACTTCTGTAACCCATTTTGAAACTAAGAAAAAATGAATAACACTAAGTGCTGGTACATTACCAATTTTTTTTTATGTGTTATCTAACTGAAATTCATTTAATTCTCACCATAAACCTGCCAGGTAGATATCATACTTTTTTTTTTTTTACGTGTAAAGAGATGGTGGTTTAGAAGGATTAATAACTTGGCAGAGGTCATAAAATTATTAAGAGGTGGAGCCAGAATTTGAGTGTAGATCTGTCAGAAGATAAGTGACAATAAAATGAAGACTGCATCTTATTTAAGAAGTGTTTCTTGTGGGTAATGTTACCTTTCCTATATTTGCTCTTTTCCCCTGCTGATGTCTTAAGAGAGTGGAAAAGCAGCCTTCCGATGAATCTGCTAAGTTGTCCCTGTTGATTTTATAAGACTCATCTGTTGGCAGAGAAAGAAGCACATTCTGTGTAACTGGCTCTTGCTTGCAGGCTCACAGAACTTTTTCTTTATGTAAGTTAGTTTGAGTATGTAAGAGGAGAGTTGAGTACAGTCCTCTCTGGATTCTGTTGTCATATCTAAGAATTAGTTGTTGAAAATTAGGTCCTGAAGCATTACCTCTGTGTTTTTTCTAAAAGTTTTGTGATTGTAGTTCACACGTTTAGGCTGTTGATCCATTTTGAGTTAATTTTTGTTTATAGTGTGAGGTAAGTGTCCAGGCTCATTATTTTGCGTGTATAAATCTAGTTGTCCCAGACCCGTTTATTAAAGAGACTCGTCTTTCTGCCTTTGAATGAACTTCACACACTTGTCAAAAGACAGAGTTTCTCTGAAAGGCAAACTTGAACCTTATCAAGGATGGTTCATTTTTGGGGATGTATTGGGTATATTATGCCTTTCAAAATATTGAATGAAATGTTTTAGTATGCTATTCTAATATCACAGCAGGTTGGGTCACAAACTGAAAAATGAAATTCATTGTGATAAAGTTGATTCCAACTCAGAGTGACCCTATAGGACATAGTGGAAGAACCTCATAGAGTTTCCAAGGAGTGGTTGGTAGACTCTAACTGCTGACCTTTTGGTTAGCAGCCATAGCTTGCCCTAGCTCATAACCACTGTGCCACCAGGGTTCCAGGTGTTGTTCTCACTTCTTTAATAAATAAATCCAACCTGGGTAGCTTGAGTCACTTGCCCAAGGCCAAATGAGAGCCTCGAATGGACAACTTTTTAAAATAAAAGAATGACTGTGAGTGTTTCTTTTAAATATGGAATTAGATATACAAGCTACAATAGTTCTTTTCATAGGAAGTTGAAACACAGAGTTAAAGTTAGTCCTAGAAATGATTGATGTGTCTTTGAAGAAGCTATTTTGAGGTATTTGTGCCACTGTGGTGGCAAATAGTTTCAAACTTGGATACAAATGTACTCTTAGGTAGCAACTTATTTAAAAAAATGAGTTAAAGTATTTGGAAAACATTTTCCCTTGCCCTTTAACACACTTAAAAAATTATCTGCATTATTTTTTTATTCTGTTGTAAAAATATGTGTAACAAAATATTTGCTAAGTCATCATTTTTTCAGTGTGTGATTGAGTAATGTTGATTATCTTGATCATGTTGTGCAGCCATTACCACTATCCAGTCCAGTTTTTTCCATCATATTAAGAGAAATTGAAGACCCTCTAAGCAATGATTTCTCCTTATTTTTTCTTCCCACCCCTGTTAAACAGTAGTAAATTTAGGTCTCAATGTATTTGTCTGTTCTAGGTATTTCATATAAGTGAGCACATAAAATATTTGTCCTTTGTAATTTACTTATTTCAGTCAGCATAAGTTTTTTAGCTTCATGTTGTAGCATTTATCAGGACTTCTCTTTATGACTGACTGATATTCCATTGTATGTATATACCACGTTTTGTGTATCCATTCATTTGTTGATGAACGTTTAGATTGTTTCTGTCCTTTGGCAATTGTGAGCAGTGCTGTAATAACACTGTACAAGTATCTGTCTGTCTGCTTTCAGTTCTGTTGGGCACATGTGTAGGACTGAGCTTGCTGGGTAAGCGGTGGTACTGCAATAGTTAAGCACGCGGCTTAACTTTCAGACCCACTTAGCAGCTCCTTGGGAGAAAGGCGTGTTGATCTGCTTCCATAAAGATTTCCATGTAGAAGACCCTATGGGACAGTTATGCTCTGTCACATGAAGTTGTTATGAGATGAACATAGACTGATGGCACTTAAACAACAACCACATGGTCGTTTAATGTTTAAACTGTTTTCTGCAGTGGATGAACCATTGAATTTTCACAGCAAGGGGTGAGAATTCTACTTTCTCTACAACATTACGAACTCTTGTTCATTTTGCCCAGTCTGTAGGTTGTGTCTTCACTTTGTTGATGAAGTCTTTTGATGAATGAGATTTTTAATGTTGATGAAGTAAAATTTTTCTATTTTGTCTTTTGCCTCTGTGGATTCTGTTGTCATATCTAAGAATTAGTTGTTGAAAATTAGCTCCTGAAGTGTTACTTTTGTGTTTTTTTCTAAAAGTTTTATGATTGTAGTTCACACGTTTAGGGTGTTGATCCATTTTGAGTTAATTTTTGTTTATAGTGTGAGGTAAGTGTCCAGGCTCATTATTTTGCAGGTACAAATCTAGTTGTCCCAGCCCCGTTTATTAAAGAGACTCTTCTTTCCACCTTTGAATGAACTTCACACACTTGTCAAAAATCAATTGACCATAGATGTATGGGACTTTTATTTTTATTCCATTGGTCTGTGTGTCTGTCATTATATCAAGTTTAGGTTATGTTGATTACTGTAGCTTTATAGTATTTTACAGTGTTAGGAAATATGAATCCTTCTTTTCAAGATTGGTTTGGCTATTTGCAATCCATTGGTATTCCATATAAATTTGAGGATTGGCTTTTCCATCTGTGAAAAAAAAAGATGCTGGAATTTTAATGAGGATTGCTTTGAATCCATAGATCACTTTGAGTAGAACAACATCTTACCAATATTAAACCCACAGTCCATGAACCCAGGATATCTTTTCATTTGCCTACCTGTTATTTAATTTCTTTTAATAATGTTTTATTATCTTCAGTACAAGTCATTCACATCCTGGCTTTTAAATTTATTCCTAGGTATTTTATTCTTTTAGATGCTGTTGTAAATGGAACTGTTTCCCTTAATTTCATTTTCCGTTTGCTCATTGCTGTTGTAAAAATGTAACAGACTTTTGGATGTTGACCTTGTGCCCTGCTGCTTGACTGAATTCATTTTTTAGCTTTAGTAGTTTTCTTGAGGAATATGAGGTTTGACAATTAAGTTTGTGAACTCATCCAAGAAAAAGTGCTACACACCTCATCGATGAGTATTGCTGTGGTCACCATTGAGGTACTGCCCTTGGGAAACTGTGCTCTGACGTGAGCACCTAGCCCACCCTTGAAAACAATTTTGAAACTTTTTTTTCTGGAATGGCTATCAGAGCTGTCATTGTATTACCCTTGTTGTCCTGAATGTCATCAAAATGTCTTCCTTTTGATATTTCTTTATCTTAGGGTAAAGAAAAAAGTCATTGGTGGCCAGATCAGGTGAGTAGGTAGGGTGTTCCAACATAGTTATTTGTTTATTGGCTAAAAGCTCCCTCGCAGATAACTATACAACTAAGTTCGTGAACTTGCCACCATGCCACTGTGTGTGATGGGCTTTTCCAGGAAGAGTTCCAGAATTGCTTTGAAGGTGCACTAGGTGCTAACATTGGTGCATAACCTCCTAAGGGGAGTACTTTGAAGGTATCCATAGTAATATTCATCAATGAGGTTTGTAACCCTTAGAACAATTAAGTTCACAGACTTAATTGTCAGATCTTATACGTAGGATTATGTCACCTAGGAAGAGGATAGTTCTTCCTTCCTGCTTTGAAGCCTTTGATTCCTTTTTCTGGCTGGGATTGCCAGTACAGTCTTGAATTGCAGTGCTGTGAGCTGTCATCCTTGATTGTCTTCCTGATCTTAAGGGAAAGCTCTCAGTCTTTCTTCATTGAGTATAATGTTAGCTGTGAACACACACTTATTGTATTTGTGATTTGAGTTCATATGCTAGAACAGATGTTTATTGGTATAGCCAGTGTATTTAGGCAGAACCTGAGTGAGAGTTTGTCAGTGGATGCTCATTTTGCCTCATTTTAAGAATATTGTTGATGATTATGGAAATATTTGAGTGTTCATTATATGCTCAAGATGTGTCTTATGTGAGACATGTGGAATCTGCTGTTTGAATCTTCATTGGGCTTTTTGATGGAAACTTCTGTATGAATTTTTTTGCAGGTCAATAAATCTCCCCCTATTCTTAATTTACATTTATTAATGGTCAGGAATGACAGAAATTAATTCTCTTAGAACTCATTTCTTGTGCAGTTAACCTGGGTATCAGTTTTTTTTTTTTTTTAATATAGGATAAGTTAAAAAGAAGTTGATTATATCCAATCCACCTTCATTTAATTTAGCTCACTGTCTTGGACTGGGTTCTCTATAGACAGAGTAACAGTGAAGTGTGATATTGTGTGTGTCTGTGTATGTCTGTGTGTGTATGTAGTGAGTGAGAGATTTATCTCAAGGCAATGTCTCCTGTGGTTGTAGAGGCTGGCAAGTCTCAATCTTGTGGGTCACGCATCTTTTGGAGGATTTTTCTGACTCACGTAGCTGTGGAAGCTGATGAATCCCAAGATCAGCAGGTAGTATGACAGGTTGCTGGCTCATGATCGAAGAATCAGGTCAGATTATAACAAGCCGGATGCAGGATTCAAAGTGAGTCAAAGCCAGCGAGCTTTGCCAGAAGTCCAGTTCCCCTATTGAGTGCAAGCCATACCCCTAGGGAAACTCTGCTGACAGTTGATTGGCTATTGACATCATGGATATGATTACATTATATCATAAAATAGAGGGTAACTACACCATTATATAACTGCTAGACGATATTATTACATAACTGCCAAGCCACTGAGAATCACCGCCTGGTCAAGTTGACTCACAACTTTAACTATCACATTTACTCTGTGTTTCTTTGTGGTTTATTGGGCCTGAAATTTGCAAACCATAAAAATATGCTAGTGCTTCGGTATTTATTATTAATTAATCATGCTCTTTTAGCTTGGGTGGTTTAGCTCTTGTCACGGTTTTAAAGAACTTCCTGAGAAAGCAAGGCAACCTTGATATTACATTGGCAGTTGAAACTAGTAGCTGTTTTAAAATTCCACTAATTACTGTTCTTACAAATGTAAAATTATCAAATGAGTTTTCACTCTTTTGCTGGGTTTTTATGACATATGACCTTAAATTGTATTTTTTTAATTTTTTTTTCCTGTAAGATATTTTCTGTTTAAAGAAATGTAGACATTGTTCCTTATAAGGAAGAAATCTAGAATTCTATTTATAAGCATATTGCATGCAAGTCAACAGAGAAAAACTCATGCTGAAAATTCATATCAGTAGCTAGCAAAATTGCCTTGCATTAAAAAAATACATTGAAATGATGCATGTGGAATCTAAAAAATAAGTACACCTGAAACATAACAAAATCCAGCTTAATTTTAGGGTTGATGTTGGGAGTCTGAGTAACTGAATTCAGCATAAAAAGACAGGGTTGCTATGAGTTGGGATCAGCTTGATGACAGTGGGTTTGGTTTTAGTTTTATATATTCCTACTAGAGTCAATTTAGCATATTAACACAGCTTCCTTTGATTTTCTGTATCTGTGGGTTTCTCTGTAGGCAGAAGGTTTGCAATAGAATAGCAGTAAAATACATAGTAGCTCTTAGAGAAAGGAATTTCCTTTCTTGATTTGCTTCTTGAGTTAGGCTTTATCATAAAATGATTTACTTTTGAATATATCAAATTACAGCATTCAAAAGTCCAGATAGAAATAGCTTAAATGTATTAAAAATCCATCTATACAAGATGTTTGAGGATTTGAGTGCCTAGGTTTATAGACCTACATAGCCTTTATTTGAACAATTCCCGGAATATCGAAATAAACTGTCTTTAGTATCAGCGTGTAATGAACCAAAATAACGAAACACCTTGCTGTGGTGGTAGTGGAATTTCTAGTCCTCTTTCTCCTTTAAACCATCTATATCCTAAAATTTTGTATGTTAAGCGAGAATTGGTTGGATGATCTCTGTGGTCCAGTTAAAACTGTATTTTCTTCCTTCAACAAGTATCTGTTGAGTAGCTACACGGTGGCAAAATTTGAGCAAGGACCTGGTGGTAGTGTTTTCAGAGGAGCTCAGAAGCTGTTGGATGGTGGTGAGTGTCATGGGTGGGAGGCAGGGAAGGACAGAAAAAAAAGCCAAACTGATGTCAACAGTTAGAAGCCAGTGTGTTGAGTCCTGGGGGTGACAGATACTGGTGCTGGTAGACCATGGAGGAGTGGCACCTCATCCAGTTTAGGGCCAGGGTGAGGGTGGGAGAATATCTGGGAGGATTTCCTGGTAAAAATGATACTTGAGCAACTCTCAGGGAATCAGCTAAGTGGAGAAGTGGATAAAGGTGATTTTATGACAAATGCTAGCTGGGAATCATTTCATACTTAAAACTTGTGGTGAAGTAATTGTTCAAGCTTACCATGGAAGACAATGGCTTGTTTTACATTTTTTCTTTTTTTGTCTATATATTGCTAGATGTCTGAGTTATTTTTCTTACTCAAAAAGAATGTGAAAGAAGCTGATTACACTTAACTCTTACTTAGGCATTCTGTTGTTTGTTGTGATGGAGTTGACTCTGATTCATGGTGATTCCATGTACAGCAGGATGAAATGCTTACAGTTACTGACATGTACAGTAGGATGAAATGCTTGCAGTCACTGACATGCTTGAGTTGATTGTTGCCATCCAAATTAGGGGACTTGTGTTGCAGAAATATGTTGGACAGTTTTCTTTTGTGATCTATAGGGTTTTCATTAGCTAATTTTTGGAAGTAGCTCACCAGGCCTTTTTTCCTAGTCTCTTAGTCTGGAAGCTCTGCTGAAAACTGTCCACCACAGATGACTCTGTTGGTATCTGAAATACATATTGCATAGCTTCCAGCATCATAGCAATAAGCAAACCACTTTAGAGAGTTCAGTTTTCCATTCATTTTGTAAGGAGCCCTGATAGTGGCTAATGCACACTGTTGCTAACGGAAAGGTCTGCATTTTGAACTCACCAGCTTTTCCACCAGAGAAATATATGACAGTCTGCTTCTGTAAAGATTGACAGCCCTGGAAACACTACGGGACTGTTCTGCTCTGCCCTGTAGGGTTGCTGTGAGGCTAGGTCTGCCGGACAGCAGTGGGTTCGGTTTGGTTTATTTCTTTTGTAGCTAGCAGGTGAAAAGTCTGCAATTTTGGAAACTTTGTATGTGGTGATTTCTGGTGAGCATGATACTCTTCTGATACAGCATTTGCAGTTAATTTAGGGTCACTGGAAAGGCAAAGAAACAGTAACCAAGGAAAGGTATACTGAGAATTGCTGTCCTAACTTGTAGTAGTAGTAACTGAAGTATTTTTAAAATAATTTCAATACTATTACAAAGAAAAATATAACACACTTCATTAATCTATTGAAATTTCCAGGAACTTAAAATTAGAACAGGATACAAGAATTTTTTCCTCCTTTCTGTAAGTTCGTCTCTGTCTTTTCATAGTCGTACATTTTTTCAGAACTTGGTTGGAAGCTTTTACTTCAGTAAACCTTTTATCATTAAAAAAGTCTGTGTTGTTCTCTTGCATTTGCTGTCCAGTTTTATCCCTATTTGAATACTCTCATAATGAGTTGGTTTTAAATTAAAATAGAAATATATTTCTGCAGTGTTTTAATGTGATATATAAACACATTCAAATATTCTTACTTGATAACCCACGTACACACAGAAGGTGACTGTGGGCCAGCAGTGACAACACCTGATTTTAATTCATGAGTAATTTCCTGGTTTTTCCTATGTCCTTGGTTTTGTACTGTACATATTCGCTTATTCATGGTCTAGCTGTTTTGATTCAGCAGTTTGTCTACTCCTAAGTTTTAGTTCCAGATATGTAAGTGGATAAGATTCATATTAACCTCAGCTTTCAAGATTTATTACCGTGATGCCAATCAAACATAGGGTGGTTGAGAAGGAATGACCTTTCATAGATGATGCAATGCATTCCTGACTTATGTTGTTAAAGTCCACCCCCCCCAAATGTGAATGCTCATTCTCCAGCATTGACCTCTACCTTGGCCCCTACTCAGCTGGTAGGATGCCTCTCTGTGCAAATATTTTTTTAACCTTCAATTTGTTGCAAGTAGCTAAGCTTTACCCCATGATGGTTTTTCTAGCATTAGGAGAGTGACCGGGTTACTAACTTATTCCAGCTATATATTCCTCTATTTCATTCTTTTTCTCAGGGACTGGCCTCTTCGAGAGAGAAGAAAATGAATGTTCAATTAAGGTGCAGATAGAGTTGAAATAGATGTGCACTGGCCTAGCCCTGAGGAGGAGTAATTTGAAGAGTACTAACTGGTCCAACTCAGCGGCACTTGGCTTGGCTTGGCAGCTGGAATACCTTAGGCCTTAGGTGGTATAAATGTGAAGCGTGGCCAAATCCTGAGTCCCAGGTAGCTGCAGTGTAGCAAACACAGGGAGACTAAAGCTTGGAGAGATTTGCCAAATAGTCTTCTGGCTTTAACACTGAATTAATGCACACTTTCTGGCATCTGGAAACCCTGGTGGTGTAGTGGGTTAAGTACTGTGTCTGCTGGCCAAAAGGTCAGCAGTTTGAATCAGCCAGATGTTCCTTGGAAACTCTATGGGGCAATTCTGCTCTGTCCTGTAGGGTTGCTGTGAGCTGGAATTGACTTGGCACTTGTTTTTTGTATCTGACCTCAAGTTCCCAGCTCTGTCTACTCTATTGTAGTATATGAAGACCAAGGAACTGCATAGTTTCTTTTTTATAAAAAAAAATTTTTATTTAATATAACTGAGTGAAAATGTACATTCCTGTGTAAATTTACATACCGACCTATACGCAGCTTCCACTGCTCTCCCCTGCCTGGTGACAGCACACTCTTCCTCTCTGCTCCATACATGTCTCATTCTCCCAACAGTTTCTCTTTTCTCTCCTCTCCACCCACTCTCCTTCCTCCAGTCAGAGATCAGCAGGATGACATCCTATAGATGTATAGAACCATAAAGTGCATCCAATATATGGTCACTGCATCGCCAAGTCCAATCCATTCCTGTCCGAAGTGTGGACCTTCGTTATGATTTATGGTCAAGGGCAGCATCAGGGCAAGGGGCCGTGCTCCCAGGGGAACCCTGAAACCACTGGACCATCAACTGAGGTCTTTTAGTGGGGAATCTCAGGGTGTACCCCTTTTTATTCGTGTGTTACCAGTGAGACTCAACTTAATGAGCTCCATTGCGGCTATCACTGGTGGTGGCTGGGCACCATCCGGTTCTTCCGGCCCCAAGTCGATGTAGGCACCCACTGATGTGGGTCTCTTTGTCTTCTGGGTTGTCTTTCCCCCATGTCATTTTGGTCCTCGGTGAGCATCCGTTCCTGCTGAGTTGGGACCATTTGCTGTGTCCTCGGATGGCAGCTTGGCAGCTTTTAAGACCCCAGACGCCACTAACCAAAGTGGGGTGCAGAGAGCCCTCTTAGCAAAACGCTAGTTGTGCAAGTTGGCCTCACTTTTGCCTAAGAGCATGGTCCCCCGCCCCCTGCCCCAGCTACTCTGTCCTTGCAATACTGGGTTAAGATGGAAGGAGTACTCATGTTATGTTTAAGTCCACTTAATATTGTTCTTCTTTCTAATGTGTGCTAAAACTGATTTCACCCAACCAGGTACCTAGCAACTATCTAATCTAAACCCTCCTCCCCCCCCCACTTGCAGCTGTCAGAGTCTTTTCTTCTATACACAAGTCTGTTTTTGAGATCTTATCGTAGAGGTCTCATACAATATTTCTCCTTTTGTCGCTGACTACTTTCATGCAACATAATGTCTTCCAGTTGAAACCAGGTCATGAGATGTTTCCTGAAATCATCGTTGTTCTTTATCATTGCGTAGTACTCCATTGAGTATATATACCATAGTTTACCTATACATTCTTCTGTTGTTGGGCATCTGGGTTGATTCCATCTTTTTGCTATCGTGGACTGTGCTGCGATAAACATTCTGGTACATGTGCCCGTTGGTGTGAAAGGCCTTGATTCTGTAGGATATATTCCAAGGAGTGGAATTATTGGGTCAAATGGTATATCAGTATCCATTTTTTTAAGGAAGCACCAGATTGCTTTCCAAAGAGGCTGGACCATTTTGCAACCCCACCAACAGTGTAGGAGGGTTTCACTTTCTCCACAGCCTCTCCAGCATTTGTTGTTTTGTGTTTTTTGGATCATGGCCAACCTTGTTGGGGTGAGATGGCATCTCATTGTAGTCTTGATTTGAATTTCTTTAGTAACTAAACATCGTGAACATGTCCCCATGTGTTTTTTGGCTGCCTGGATCTCTTCTTTAGTGAAATGTCTGTCCATCTCCTTTGCCAATCGCTTAATTGGATGGTTTATCTTCTTCTTATTGATATTTAGTAGTATCTTATAGATTATGGAAATCAGGCGTCGGTCAGACATAGAGTTTCCAAATATTTTTTCCCATTCTGTAGGTGTTCTTTTAATTTTATTAATAAAGTCTTCAGATGAGCAAAAGTGTTTAATTCTTAATAGATCCCATTTACCTGTTTTCTCTTCTGATGATTCTGGTTTGTTTGACAGATTTTGGAGTCTGTCCATATTGTGTATTAAAACTTCCATTGTTGTTCCTACCTTTTCTTGGATGAGCTTTATCGTTTTAGGTTTGATATTTAGGTCTTTAATCCAGTTGGAGTTGGTTTTTGTATAAGGTGTAAGATATGGATCTTGTTTCAGTTTCTTGTAGATGGATATCCAGTTTTACCAGCACCATTTGTTGAAGATACTGTTTTTACCCCAGTTTAATGTCTTAAGGCCTTTGTCGAATATCAGTTGTTCATAGGTACATGGTGTCATCTCTGAGGTCTCAGTTCTGTTCCACTCATCAATCTGTCTGTTCTTATACCAGTACCAGGCTGTTTTGACCACTGTGGCAGTGTAATATGTTCTAAAGTCATGTAATAAGAGGCCTCCCAGTGCGTTCTTCTTCTTTAGTAGTACCTTGCTTAACCAGGACTTCTTCCCTTTCCAAACAAAATTGGTGATTTGTTTCTCCATCTCATTAAAAAATGTCACTGGAACTTGTATTGGGATTGCATTATATAAATAGATTGCTTTGGGAAAATAGACATTTTCACAATGTTGTCTTCCTATCCATGAGCAGGGTAGGTTTTTCCATTTATCTAAGTCTCTCTTAGTTTCTTGTAGTAAGGGCTTGTAGTTCTCTTTGTAAATGTCTTTTATTTCTCTGGTTAGATTAATTCCTAGGTACTTTATCTTCTCAGGGGCTATCGTAAATGGTATACATTTGATAATTTTCTCCTTAACAGTCTCGTTGTTGGAATAAAGGAATCCTACTGATTTACTTATGTTTATCTTGTATCCTGAGATTTTGCTGAACTCTTCTATCAGGTTGAGTAGCTTACTTATAGATTCCTTGGTATTCTCTGCATATACAATCATATCATCTGTGAACAGGGAGATTTTTACTTCCTCTTTGCCAATGCAGATGCCCTTTATTTCTTCGTCTTGTCTAATTGCTCTGGCTAGAACTTCTAGCACAATGCTGAACAGGAGAGGTGACAGTGGGCATCCTTGTCTAGTTCCAGATCTCAAGGGAAAGTCTTTCAGTCTCTCTCCATTCAAGATGAAGTGGGCAATTGGCTTTGTATAAATGGCCCTTATTGTATTGAGGAATTTGCCGTCTATGCCCATTTTGCTAAGAGTTTTTAGCATGAATGGGTGTTGGACTTCATCAAATGCCTTTTCTGCGTCAGTGGACAAAATCAGGTGATCCTTGTCTTTTGTGTTATTTATGTGGTTAATCACATTAATTGTTTTTATGATATTGAACCAGCCTTGCATCCCTGGTATGAATCCCACTTGGTCATGATGGATTATTTTCTTGATATGTTGTTGTATTCTATTGCCAAGAATTTTGTTGAAGATTTTTGCATCTACATTCATGAGTGATATCGATCTGTAGTTCTCTTTCTTTGTTGGGTCTTTCCCTGGCTGAGGTATCAGGGTTATGCTGGCTTCATAGAATGAGTTTGGCAGTACTCCATCCCTTTCTATACTGTGAAATAGTTTCAGTAGTATTGGACGTAACTCTTCTCTAAAAGCTTGGTAGAATTCTGCCGTGAAGCCATCTGGACCTAGACTTTTTTTGGTTGGCAGTGTTTTGATGACCTTTTCAATCTCTTCCTTTGTAATAGATATATTAAGTTGTTCTGCTTCACACTGTTATAATTTGGGTAGGTGGCATGAGTCAAGGAATTTGTCCATTTCCCCTAGGTTTTCAAATTTGTTAGAGTACAGTCTTTCGTAGTATTCTGTTATGATATTTTTGATTTCTGTTGCATCTGTGGTAACAACCCCTCTCTCATTTCTAATTTGGGTTATTTGTTTCCTGCTTTTCTTTAGTAAGTTTAGCCAGTGGTTTGTCAATTTTCTTGATTTTCTCAAAAAAACAGCTTTTGGTCTTTGCAATTTTTTCAATTGTTTTTCTGTTCTCTAATTCATTTAGCTCTGTTCTAATCTTTATGATCTCGTTTCTTCTGGTGCTGGAGGGGTTCCTCTGTTGTTCTCTTTCTACTTGTTCAAGCTGTAGAGTTAGTTCCTTTATTTGGTTTCTTTCTTCCTTCCCGATGTGTGCATTTATGGAGATAAACAGACCTCTGAGCACTGCTTTGGCTGTATCCCATAGGTTTTGGTAGGAAGTGTTTTCGTTCTCATTGGAATCCATGAATTTCTTTACTTCATCCTTGATTTCCTCTATAACCCATGTTTTTTTCAGCAAGATGTTGTTCAGTTTCCAAGAATTCCACGTTCTGTCTATGTTTTTTCTGCTATTGATTTCAACTTTTATGGCTTCATGATCTGAGAAGATGCTTTGCGGTAATTCAATGGTATGGATTTTGTTGAGCATTGCATCATGGCCTGCCACCTGGTCAATTCTGGAGAATGTTCCGTGTGCACTGGAGAAGAAGGTGTAGTTGTCTGCTGATGGGTGGAAAATTCTGTATATATCAATGAAGTTTAGTTGGTTAATTGTGTCAGTGAGGTCTTCTGTATCTGTACTGAGTTTTTTTCTAGATGATCTGTCTAGTAATGAGAGTGGAGTGTTGAAGTCTCCCACTATTATGGTGGAGTCATCTAACTCTCTTTTGAGTGTAGTCAGTGTTTCTTCGACGTATTTAGGTACTCTGATATTAGGTGCATAAATATTTAATATAGCTAAGTCTTGCTTGTGTACTGAACCTTTCAGCAATAAATAGTGTCCATCTTTGTCCAGGATGGTGGATTTGACATTAAAATTGATTTTGTGTGAGATTACAGTTGCCACCTCTGCACCTCTTTGTTCATTGTTAGCTTGATATATAGTCTTTTATCCTTTAATTTTCAGTTTGTTCCTATCTTTAGTTCTCAAGTGAGTTTCTTGTAGACAACATATGGATGGGTCATGTCTTTTGATCCAAGATGACACTCGGTGTCTCTTTACTAGAGCATTCAGTCCATTCACATTCAATGTGATTATTGATAGGTATGTGTTCAGTGCTGCCATTGTGATATGTTTATTTTTATGTTGATGTTTTCTCTGTTGTTCTTATTAGTCTGTTCTGGGATGGTCTTTCTTGTGAGTTGATTTTTCACCTTTTTCAGAGCTGGTTTTGTGGTTGCTGAGACTCCTGTGTTACATTTCTTGAAATGATATGATACACCTTTGTTGTGCTTTGCAGCTACCTCTATTATTCCCCTTAATAAACTATCTATAAACCCAATATTAATTACTACCAGTCTTGTCATCTTCCTGTCCATCTGGAAGGACTATAACAACTGTACGACATCCCTCTTTTTAATATGATGATACCATAGTTTTCATGATGATCACTGGATTGCTTCTTGCCTTATCAAAGCTGTGATTTGCTTTCGAGCCCTCCCTAACTGAGTAGAGTTTTAAGTAGTAAAGTCTTTCTAAAATATAAAGTTAGTAGTTTTGTTCTTCTAAGCCAGAGTCAAGAACTTCTTTCAATATTTCTTGTAGTTTTCGTTTGATTTTTACAAAATCTCTGAGTTTCTGTTGATCTGGGAATGTCTTAATTTGATTTTTGCATTTCATATATAGTTTTTCAGGATATATAATTCTTGGTTCGAAGTTCTTCTCCTTCAAGGCTTTGAATGTGTCATGCCACTTTCTCCGTCCCAGCATGGTTTCTGCTGTGAAATCTGAAGAGAGCCTACAGGGTTTCCCTCTGAATGTTAGCTTTGCTTTGAGTGTTGCTGCCTTTAAGAGTTGCTGCTTATGTTTCATTTTGTTGAGCTTGATTATAATATGTCTTGGAGTCTTGCTTTTGAGATCTATGTTGGGTAGCATATGATATGCATCTGAGATGTCTATATTCTCTTCCTTCATGATTTCTGGGAAGTTTTCTGTCAGCAGCTCAGCAACGATACTCTCTGTGTTCTCAGATGTCTCACTCTGTTCAGAGACTCCAATTAATCAAAGGTTGTTCCTGTTAATAGAGTCCCACATGCTTCTTAATGTTTCTTCATTTTTATTGTTTCTTTTTTCTGATTTTTTTGTTCATAGATGCTGGCCTCAGTAGCTCTGTCTTCCAAAGCAGAAATTCTTTTTTCTATTTGTTCCATTCTGTTGTCTTGGCTTTGCATTGAAGTTTCTATGTCTTTGATCCTGTTCTTGATGTGTTGGATTTCAGAGTACTGGTGTTCCATCAGATCGAACATCTTGTTTAATTTTTCATTTTGTTCTCCTGCATTTTGTGTAAGGTGTAGAAGGGCTCTGTATATAATCATTTTGTATTCACTTCCTGATGCTTTCATAAAAGTTTCTTCATCTGGAAAACTCCTTGGTTGCTTTGTTTGGGAGCCTTCTGAAGCCATGGGTGATTTCTTGTATGCCACAAGTGTCTGTTGCTTTTTGGGACCCATGTGAGTATGTAGAGGCTGGCAGAGGTACTGTGAGGATGGACTGCAGATGTTTCTCTAGGCTGTCTTAAAATGTAAAGCAAAAGATATCTGACCACTTCTGAAGTCAGTTAGGTTTTCAGGTGTAGAGGTCCCTCTTCTCAACTGGCAAAGTAAGCATCACTATATCCAACCCCAGATGATACAAACTAGTTGAGAATATAGCACTGCTAGTGCCCTGTTGGCCTCTGCTGACAGGGCCTAGCTTTAGGCAAGACTGTGTAGAGTCCTACTTTTCTGATAGAAAAGTTCTCCTCTGTGGGCAGGCTCTGGCTCCCAAGCTAAGAATTAGGTCCAGCTGTGGCAACCATATCCAAGATGACGCCCTCCACACAGGCAGCAAACAGAAGCGCTAAAGGTGCCAAGAGGTAATGATTCCTGTGATTCTGTTGCGGGACCCCCAAAGCAGGTGACACTAGGTAAATTACTGCTTTTCTGTCAGAGAAGCACTGTCTTGTTTGCAGGCGCTGGCTCCCAGGCTAAGAGTGAGGTCCCGCTAGAATCTCCGTATCCAACATGGCATCCCGCACACTGACTGTGAAACTCCATACAAAATTCGCTGAGACAGATATAGAACGACAGGCTCAAAGTGGCTAGATTAACAGAGTAACAAGCCTGGCTCTCAAAATATGGGAATTTCACCTGCCTGTCTCCCCAGCAGCATGTCTGAGTCTAGCAGCTAGGCAAGACCCTGCTCTGCATGCCGGCCAAGACAGATGAAAAAAAAAGTCAAAATGGTGCGTTTACCTTCTGTCCGTGAAAGCCAGGGCTAGCCAGGTGCGGGAGTCAGTGTAAGAGAGGAGGTTTTTCGCTCAGTATTACGAAGTCCAAAGTAGCAGCCCTGTGCAGTGTCCTGGGACTGATTAGGTGACGCGAAGGCTCTTTTTGATTATCAGGTCTTGGTTTCCACAGGGATATAAGGAGACGTGTGCTTAGTCCGCCATCTTGACTCCACCCCCCCAAATAGTTTCTTAATGTGGAGAACGTCACTACTTCCTGAACAGAGTATTAAAAATAAATAAATAAATTGAAAGAAGTTAACTATTTAAAATAAAGCTGAGATTTTACTTCCTAACCTTCTCTTTTGCAAAATTGTGCTTTAAGTGAAAGTTTACAACTCAACTCAGTTTCTCCTACAAAAATATGTGCAAAAGTGATGTGACCCTAGTTGCTCTCCTTGCAGTGTGATGCTGTACTTCTCCCCACTCAGTATTTCCCATGTCCATTCAGCCAGCTGCTATACCCTATTGCCACTGCATCTCACTTCCAGACAGGAGCAGCCCATTTATTCTCTTGTATTTACTTGACCAAGAAGCACTCTCTTAGTTAGTATCATGTGAGATCTCATTGTCCATCCTAATTTTTGTCTGAAGGATTGACTTCGGAACAGTTTTAGTTCTGGGCTTATGACCTTTGTGTTCCGCACTCTCTTTTGTTCCAGGTGAGTTGGTATCAGTTGATGCATCTTAAATGGATGCTTGCTGGCTTTTCAACCCTAGATGCCACTCACCAAAGTGGGATGCAGAACATTTTCTTAATAAACATTTTAATGCTAGTTGACCTAGAGGTCCCTTGAAAGCATGGTCCCCAAACCCCCCTTCTGCTACTGTGTCCCTTGAAGTGTTTGGTTGTATTCAGGAAACTTCTCAGATTTTAGTTTAGTCCAGAGTTATGCTGACTTCTGTGTTTTGTGGTGTTCTTCCTTTCACCTAAAATAATACTTGGTTCCTATCTCATTAGTGACTACATCTCTGCCCTCCCTACCTTTGTAAGTGTTAAAGAATGTTTTCATCTGTGTTTAAGTTTTTCTTGAGTTGTTTTAATAGTGGTCTCACACAGTAGTTGTCCTTTTTACTGACTAATTTCTCTCAGTGTATTACCATCCAGATTCCTCCATGTTACAAGATGTTCCATAGATTGATCATCGTTCTTTGTTATTGCCTAGTGTTCTGTTATGTGAATATATAATAATTCACCCATTCATCCACTGATGGTTCCCTAGTTTGTTTCCATCTTTTTGCTGTTGTGAACAATGCTGCAGTGAACATACATCTATTCATGAGACAGCTTTTATTTCTCTAGGATATATTCCAAGCAGTGAGATTGTTGGACTGTGTGATGGTTTTATTTCTAGCATTTTAAGGAAGCACTAAATCTGTTTCCAAAGTGGTTGTACTGTTTTGCATTCTCCCTCCAGCAGTGTGCAAGTGTTCTTGTCTCTTCACAAACTCTGTAGCACTTACTATTTTGTATTTTTTTGGATTAATGCTAGTCTTGTTCGTGTGAGATAGTATCTCACTATAATTTTGATTTGCATTTCTCTGATAGCTGAAGATCGTGCACATTTGCTCATTGTTTATTAGGTATCTACATGTTTTCTTTGGTGAACTGCTTGAGAACTATCCTTCAGTGAACTATGTTTTGCACGTTTTTTAACTGGTTTCTTTTCACTGTTGCTGTTTTGCAATATACTGTAGATTTTAGAGATTAGACGGTGACTGGATTTGTTATAGCCCAGATTGTTTTCACAGTGCATAGGTTGTCTTTTGACTCTTTTGGTGAAGTCTTTGGATGAGCGTAAGTGTTTGTTGCCTTTTTGGAGCTACCAGTTACCTAGTTTCTTCTGATATCTGTACATTGTTAGTAGTGCTTTGTATTCTGTTTATGCCATGTATGAGAGCTCCTAACATTGTCTCTGATTTTTCTTCCATAATCTTTATCATTTCAGATTTTATGTTTAGGTTTTTCATCCATTTTGAGTTAGTTCTTGTGCGTATTGTGAGGTATGAATCTTGTTTCATTTTTTGGCAAATGGCTATCCAGTTTTACCAACACTATTTGTTTAAAAAACTTTTTTTTCCTTTTTCTTTCCTGAGTTAATTGACTTTCAGCCTTTGTCAAATATCAGCTGCTCATAGATAGGTGATTTTTCCTAGATTCTCAGTTCTGTTCCATTAGTCTGTGTATCTGTAGTTGTACCTGTACCAGGATGTTTTGGCTACCTGAAGTTAAGTTGTGTGAGGCCTTCCGCGTAATAAAGGGCATTTATACAAAGCCAACAGCCAATATCTTCCTAGATGGAGACTCTGAAAGCATTTCTCGAGACCAGGAACCAGACAAGGATGCTTTTTGTTACCACTTTTATTCAGCAGTGCACTGGGATTCCTAACCAGAGAAATCAGGCAAGATAAAGAAATAAAGGGCATCCAAATTGCTAAGGAAGAAGTAAAAGTATCTCTGCTGCTTAGTAATGCTTTAGTTATTGGAGGCCTCTTTTCTTTCCACATGAAGTTGGTCGTTTATTTCTCCATCTCATTAAAAAATGTCATTGGAATTTGGATCAGAATTGCATTGTATCTGTAGATCACTTTGGGTAGAATAGACGTTTTCCCAATATTGAGTCTTCCTATCCATGAACAAGGTAGGTGTCTCCACTTATGCACGTCTCCTTTTGTTTCTTGCAGTAGTATCTTGTAGTTTTCTTTGTACAGGTCTTTTAGGTCTCTGGTTAGATTTACTAGTATTTTATTTTCTTGTGGACTACTGTAAGTGGTATTGATTTGGTTGTTTCCTTTCAGCCGTTCTCTTTGTTGTAGAAGAATACAAATGACTTTTGTATGTTCATCTTGTACCCTGATTTTTTTGTTGAACTCTTCTATTAGTTCTGGTAGTTTGTGTGTGTGTGTGTATGTATGTGCATATTCTGTAAGGTTTTCTGTGTGTACACGCATCTGCAAATAGAGATACTTTTACTTCTTCCTTACTAATTTGGATGCCCTTTATTTCTTTATCTTGCCTGATTTCTCTGATTAGTACCCCTAGTACATTGCTGAATGAAAGTGGTGACAAAAAGCATCCTTGTCTGGTTCTTAGTCTCAAGAGGAATGCTTTCAGACTCTCCATTTACGATGATATTGGCTGTTGGCTTTGTATAAATGCCCTTTATTATGTTGAAGAATTTCCTTCTGTTTCTATTGGTCTGGGAGTTTTTAGCATGAATACATGTTGGACTTCACCAGATGCCTTTTTTGCATCAATTGATAAAATCCTGTGGTTCTTGTCTTTTACATATGTGATAGATTACATAGATTACTTTTCTAATGGTGAGTCATTCCTGCATGCTTGGTATGAATCCCACTTGGTTATGGTGAATTATTATTTTTTGATATATTGTTGAATTCTGTTGGGTAAAATTTTGTTGAGAGTTTTTGCACCTAAGTTTATGAGTAATATTGGTCTGTAATTTTCTTTTTTGTAGTGTCTTTACCTGATTTGGCATTGGCTTACCTGGTTTTGGCATCAGGGTTATGCTGGCTTCATAGAATGAGTTTGAGAACATTCTGTCCTTTTCTGTATTCTGAAATACCTTTAGTCATAGTGATGTTAACTCTTGTCTGAAAGTTTGGCAGAATTTTCCAGGGAAGCTGTCAGGACGAGGGCTTTTTTTAGTTGGAAGACTTTTAAAATTACCTTTTCAATTTCTTCTTTTGTTATAGGTTCAGTTAATTGTTTTATCTCTATTTGAGTTAGTTTAGGTAGGTAGTGTGTTTCTAGAAATTTGTCCATTTCCTCTAGGCTTTCAAATTTGTTAAGTACAACTTTTCATAGTATTCTGATTTTTTTTTTCTTTAGTTTCAGTTGAGTCTGTTGTGGTATCACTCATTTCATGTTTTATTCAGTTTACTTGCTTCCTTTCTGGCTTTACTTTTTTCAGTTTGACCAGTGATTTATCGATTTTATTGATCTTTTCAAAGAACCAGTTTAGTGTTATTAACTGTTTCAGTTGTTTTTCTGTTTCATGTAATTCAGTGCTAATTTTTGTTATTTACTTTCTTCTTGTGCTTGATGGGTTTTTTTTTTGCTTTTTTTTTTTTTTTTGCTGATTTTCTCTTGATTCAAGTTGTAGGGTTATTGCTTTGATATTGGCCCTTTCTTCTTTTTACACATCTGCATTCACTGCTATAAATTGACCTCTGAGCATGGCTTTTGCTGTGTCCCAAAAGTTCTGGTAGGGTGTGTTTTCACTGTCATTTGAGTCTGTGATTTCTTTATTCTGTTCTTAATTTCTTCTATAACTCAGTCGTTTTTGAGCAAGATATTGCTCATTTTACATGTGTTTAATTTTTTTCGTTCTTTATGTTAATAGATTTCTCTTTTATGGCTTTACAGTCAGAAAAGATGCTTTGTAGTATTTTCACTGTTTGGATTTTGTTTAGTCTTGATTTGTGGTTTAGTATATGGTGCATTCTTGGAATGTTCCATGTGCTTTGGAAAAGAGTATGCTTGCCTGTTAGCAGGGAGCATTTTCTGTATATGAGGTGAAGTTGGTTGATTGTGGCATTTAGATCTTCTTTTATGGAGCTTCTTTCTGGATATTCTGTGCTTCACTGAAAGTGGTGTCTTAAAGTCTGCAGCTGTTGTTGAGCTGACTGGTTTTCCTTTCAGTGCTATTAGAATTTCTTTTATGTGTTTTGGACACCTGTTTTGGGTTGCATAAGTATGCAATATGGTTATGTCCACCTGATGTACTAACCTTTTGATCATTATATAGTGTCCTTCTTTATCCATTGCGGTAGATTTAACTTTAAATGTTTCATTATTAATTAATATTGCCACTCCTCCTCTTGTTTTATTGTTGTATGTTTTATATTTTTTCCATCCTTTAAGTTTTAGTTTTTTTCTGTCTTTAAGTCTAGGATGTATCTCTTGTAGGCAGCAGATCATGTTATTTTAATTGATTCCATTACTCTCTGTCTCTTTAGTGGTGCATTTAATTTATTTACATTCTGCAAAATTCTTGATAGGTATCAATATGGTGCTGTCATCTTGATGTCTTTTTTTTGGTGTATTATTGACAGTTTGTTACACTTATTTTTCTGTACTGAGTTGTTTTTCCCCACGCATTTTCGTTTCATTGTTGTTGGTTTTAGATTTGCTGAGTCTCTGTTTTTCCTTGTTTTTGATTTTGATGTGTAGGATTTGATTTATGGTCTAGTATATGGTGCATTCTGGGAATGTTCCATGTGCTTTGGAGAAGAGTATGCTTGACTGTTTTCAGGGAGCATGTTCTGTATATGAGGTGAAGTCGGCTGATTGTGCCATTAGGATCTTCTCTTCTTTTATGGAGCTGTTTATTTCCTTTGTGGTTACTTTAACAGTTGCCCCTATTTTTCTAAGTTTGAACTAACCTTTAATTTCTTTATATTGCCTTGACTTGCTTTCCATGTGAAAGGTTGATGATGACATTTTTTATTCCTTTTTTCTTACAGTATTGTCATCTTTTACATAATTGTATGTCTGTTACCCTATTTTCAGTGTCTTAGCTTTGATTTATTTTATAATTCCTCTGTCTTGTTTGATATCTGTTGTGTCCTTTCCTTGGGTTGTTTTCTAATGTTACTGATCTAATAAAAGGACTTCTTTTAGTATTTCTTATAATTTTGGTTTGTTTTTTGCATATTCGCTAAACTCCTGTTTATCTGGTAATGTACTAATTTCATTATCTTATTTTAGAAACAGTTTTACTGCATATAGTATTGTTAGGTGGAATTCTTTACCTTCAAGGCTTTGTATATGTTATCTCATTGCCTTCTTGCTTGCATGTGTTTAGATGAGTAGTCTGAGCATAGTCTTATTAACTTTACTTTGTAGACGACTTTTTGTTTATCCTTAGCTGCTCTTAAAATTTTCCCCTTATATTTGCTTTTGGCAAGTTTGATTATAATATATGTTGATGACTTTCTTTTGGAGTCTGCCTCATGTGGTATTGGATTAGCATCTTGGATAGGTAGCTTCTCATCCTTCACAATATCAGGGAAATTTCAGCCAGTATGTATCCAACAGTTCTCAGTAGCTTCTGTTATCACTTGTTCTGGTACTTTAGTCACCTCTCAGTTACTACTGTTGATAGAGTCTCACATAAGTCCTAGGGTTTCTTCTTTTTTTTCCAATTCTTTTATCTGATTCTGTCTCAGATATGTTGGTGTTGTGCTCTGTCTTCAGCCTCACTAATTCTCACTTCCATTTCCTCAGTTCTGATCTTGTTTGTTGTCTAATTCTGAAATTTTATATTACTTTGGAATTTCTGTTTCTTATCTGTATATGGATTCTTACAGCCTATTAAATGTGCCATTATGCTCTTCTCCTACCTTTATAAGCTCTTCTGTTGCTGTCTGTGTGCTTCTTAGCTTGTTCTATGTTTTACATGATCGGCCTTCCTGATCTCTTGAAGAGTTCTGTATGTTAATGTCTTTTATTCTGTCTCAGGTAATTTCAGGAAGCTCTCTTTCTCTGGAAGATTTTTTTAATTATTTTGAGGGCTTTCTGAAGCCATTACAGTCTGTCTATGTGATTTGATGCTTACTTTTGTCTCTGAAGCATCAATAAGTTACTGTGTATATTTGTTTCATGGTTTGTTGCTGTGTCTTCATATGTCCAAATAGCTTGGTTGTGTGAGTTTGTTTGATTATTGGTGCCTCTGGGTTGCTGTAATTCTGCATCAACTTGAAAGCTCTGTGGGTTTTTTTTCTTTATTTTTTTTTCACTTTTTTTATTAAATAAAAAAATGAAAGTGTACATACTCTGTGCTTACAATTTCCGGTTAAGAGAGGAGGAGTACACAAGTTGTGTCGAAGTCCCATTAATAATGATCTTTTTACTAATGTGTATTGTCACCAATTTCACCCTACCAAATTTCTAACAATTATCTAGTCTAAACCCTCGCCCCTTGCCTTCCCGCTGTCCCACCTTCCCCAGCCTTGTAGCTGTCAAAGAGTCTTTCTATTATGTATGAGTATGCTTTTAAGTTTTCATCATAGTGATCTCATATAATAATTGTCCTGTCACTGACTAGTTTCACTCAACATAATGTCCTCCAGTTGAGACCAAATTGAGAGATGTTTCCTGCTATCATTGTTGTTCTTTATCAGTGTATAGTACTTCATTGAGTACATATACCAAAGTTTACCCATCCGTTGTTCTGTTGTTGGGCATCTGGGTTGATTCCAACTTTTTGCTATCGTGGACTGTGCTGCAATGAACATTCGTGTGCATGTAGTAGTTGGTGTGAATGGCCTTGATTTTGTAGGATATATTCTGAGCAGAGAAATTACTGGGTCAAATGGTAATACCTATATCCATTATTTTAAGGTAATGCCAAAATGCTTTCCAAAGAGGTTGCACCATTCTGCAATTCCACCAACAGTGAAGGAGAGTTCCAATGTCTCCACAGCCTCTCCAACATTTATTGTTTTGCGTTTTTTGGATCATGGCCAATCTTGTTGGGGTGAGGTAGTATCTCATTGTTGTTTTGATTTGAATTTCTTTAATAATTAATGATCATGAACATTTCTACATGTGTTTTTTGGCTGCCTGGATCTCCTCTTTTTTTTTTTAATGTCCTTTATTAGATGGTTTGAGCTGATACTATGTATATGAGCCCAAGAGTCCTTTTAATTTTCCTCTGTGCATTCAGCTGCCTGGTAGCCATTTAGTTGGTTGCAGGCTCTCACATACAGTCCTAGACTGGCAGAGGTGATTGGTGTAGGCACAGTTATCTCACTGTCGTAGGGGTTAATGTGCTGAGCAAAAACAGGCAGCTTACAGCTGCCCTTGGTCTGTGAAGAAAGCATATCCCTGTTCCCTAGAATGTACATGTGGTTGGGTTTTGTAGCTGTGAAGTGGATACTCAATGCTGTTGACTGTAAAGTCTGAGAGGTACCACTTATTCTTGGACTTCCTGTTGTGAGTGGCTAGGTGGTATGAGTGGAACCCCCAGTCCTGAGGCCTCTGCTTTAGGTAGATGATGAACCTGTTTATTAGGCAGCACTGTGCCAGATGTCTCATACTTACCTTTCCACCATATAGCTGATACAGTGAAATTAGGGTTCAGGTATATACCATGCTGGACTCTTCTAATGAGGACCTACACTGTTATAGAGGCCCTGCATAGGTCTATGCGGTGATGAAAGGTATTCGAAGTCCACGAACCTCTTTTGTCTGTGCCTAGGCTAAAGAACTGTTTCTGCCTTAAATTCCCATTTTAGGGGATTTGGCAGGTTTTTTTTTTTTTTTTTTTTTTTTCCTGTTTATTAATTTGTTCCCTCTTCAAGGTCAGGAAGGCATGTAATGGATCCTACTTCTGTCCAAGGGCATGCCTCAGTCTCTGAAACTGGCTGAAACCCAGTGAAGTAGCAGGAGGAGGGCAGGTAAATGGAAAAGAGATTTAACCAAAGAAGGGTTCTTTGGGTCTGCAGGGTATGTAAGACGTAATTGCTTATCTTTTGCTGATTGAGTGGCACTTTTCACTGGCTGTGGAGGCGCGAGTGGATGCTCCATCACAGGGTATCTCCCAGTGTGGAAAACGTGTCTCGTATACCACTGGTTGTCTCGTCTTGGTCACACTAGCAGATCTGGCCTGTGAATGCCAGTTTCTGCCAGCTGATGTCTGGCAGCTCCTCACTGCTTCTGAATCATCTCTCCATCTCTGTAGCTCAGTCCAGTTTCTCAGCTTTGCCTTTGATGATCAGGACTCCTGTAATGTCGTACAAGGACTGACAGTTAAGTTCATGAATTCATTCTAGAAAAAGTGTTGCATGTTTCATTGCTGAATATCACTATGGTCGCTGTTTTAGTCAGCTAGGGCTGCTCTAACAACAATACCGCAGAGTGGATGGCTTTAACAAAGGCAAGTTTATTCTTACACAGTCCAGTAGGCTATAAGTCTAAAATCAGGATGTTTACTCCAGGGGAAGGCTTTCCCCTTTGTTGGCTCTGGAGGAAAGTCCAGTATTGTTGTATCAGTCTTTGTCCAGGGATCATTTTGGCACAGGAACCTCAGGTCTAGAGGATGCACTCTCCTCCTGGTGCTGCTTACTTGATGGTATGAGGTTCCCAGATTCCTCTGCTCACTTCTCTCCCTTATATTCCACAAGCCTGTAGCTTGAGTCCTGCCTCCGTCATCAGTCTCACAGAGGTAGGATTCACAACACATGGGAGGCAGAGCACCATATTGGAACGCCTAACCAAGTCAAATCAACACATATTGGGGGGGATGCAATTCAATCCATGACAGTCACTTTCAAAGTACTCCCTTGGGAAGCTATGCACAAATGGCAGCACCTAGTCCACCCTTCAAAACAGTTTTGGAACGTTTTTCTGGTATGGTCATCAGAATGTTGTTGTATGACCCTTGATGTCCCAAATGTCATCAAAATGCCTTCCTTGTAGTATTTCCTTTATCTTCTGGTAAAGAAAAGAGCTACTGGGGGGCCAGATCAGGTGAGTAAGGAGGCTGTTCCAATACAGTGATTTGTTTACTGGCTAAAAACTCTTTCACAGACAACTGTACAATTAAGTTCACGTACTTGCCACCTTGCCACTGTGTGCAATGGCCTTTGTAGAAAGAGTTCCAAAATGGCTTTGAAGGGTGGACTAGGCGCTTGTATTGGTGTACAGCTTCCGAAGGGGAGTACTTTGAAGATGACCTTAGTGATATTTAGCAATGAGGTATGTAGCATTTAGAACAATTAAATTCATGGTCTTAATTGTTAGACTTAGTAAATAATCAGTTCACTTGTTTGTTCAGGTCTTTTCTGTAGGAGGGACCACAGGAGGCATCTGACTACTCTGCCAGCTTTGGATTTGCCTTACTTCCTAAACTTTTTGCACTGTAATAATTTTGTCATTTGTCTCAAATGTTGTGAAAACAAAGGACCTCCATAAAATACCAATGTGAAAAATATGTCTACCTGGCTATTACAAAAAAAAGTGTATTTTTTTATATTTTGGTAGTTGTTTGCTAAGGTGTTTTATATGTAAATATTACAAGCCCCGACGACACTTGGCAGTTCAAAGGGGGGAAAACTGTGTTTAGTCTAGAGATGTTGAGTCTTGTGTGTTGAAAGAAATACTAGGGTTTGGCTTGGTGAAGTAGAAAGATAAGATGATGCTAAGTAAGAAGAGTTAATTAAATCACATCTAAGGGGAAATCAGAAAGAACTGTGACCAAGTAAGGTTAACTGATTGAGTGTAATTGATGGAGCCTTGAATGCTGCTCCTGGGATTTGCACATAATTTCAGAGGAAATAAAAGCCCAGTATTGGCTGTTATTGGAGCCCTGCTGGCGTAGTGGTTAAGTGTTTGGCTACTAACCAAAAGGTCAGCAGTTTGAATCATCTGTCACTCCTTGGAAGCCCGATGGGGTAATTCTACTGTCTTTTGTAGGATTGATGTGAGTTGAAATAGATTACACAGCATTAGTTTTTTTATTGGCTATTACTGAGGAAAGGAAAGATTAAGAAAATATTTTAGTAAAATTATTCTGTAGGAGACATAGAGTGAACGGAAGTTAGTTGAATGTCTAGAAGTGATTGTGGCACTGTGGGCTGTTGAGATCCTAAAAGAGTTTGGGAATTAAACATTCCCTTGAAATGTAGAGATGAAGGAGGAAAGGGTGATAGATTTTGGATAGCTGATCTGCTGGTTGTGGAGCATGTGACACTAAGATGCATTCAGGTATTGAAACAGGAATTAACATGTCAAATGATGGTTTGTGACTGAAGCAGAGTGTTCATGTTGGACAGTGGAGACAAAAATGTTCGGATCAGATTATAGAGATGTTCAGAAATTAGGAAGATGAGTTTTAATTATGGTGTCCAAGTCATGGCAAACTACAGAGCTTGACACATAAAACTAGTGTTTTAGAAGTATTAATTTGAGTAAAGTGGTTACCATTCAGGAGATTGTGGTTTTAGGATGTTGAATTTACAGCAGAAGTAAGATTTGAGATTAGAAGACCATGAGATTGGATGAACTGAGTGAGTCAAGGATGAATCTGAGGTTGAGGTTGTCAAATTTGAATCTGCATTAACATTACCTGAGTAGCTTGGTAAAATTTCCCAAATGATACCCTTAGAGGTTCTGATTTTGGAAAGATTTGTGAAAGGCAGAGGTCTGCATATTAAAATGGGATGGTAGGCAAATATGGTGTAAATGATAAATGAAAGTTCTTAGCCAGAGATAAAGGGATACCACAGATGCCGAAAATGTAAATAGAGTAATTTTGTGAAGTTAAATAGTGGATTTGGTTTTGGACAAGTTGAGCTTGGTCATTATATATGTATAAAAATAAAAACCCAGTGCTGTTGATTCCTACTCATAGAGACCCTAGAGGGTTTCCAACACTGTAAATCTTTATAGGAGCAGACTGCCATGTATTTTCTTGAGCTAGACAACTGACCTTTTGGTTAGCAGTTGAGTACTTTAATTACTGTATTACTAGGGTCATTATGTACTACAAAAAAATTATGGCACAACCTCCAAATGGAAAATGTTGTCCTATAATAATAGATTTTTAAGTTGGAATGCAGTGCATCTCTCTGGCCGTGAAAGTGTGTGACATATCCAGAAAGTGTGTTGGAAGAAGAGCAAGACCATTTATCTCAGAAACACAAAGACAGATGAATCTCTACAGTGAAGTCAGCTCAACATAGCTTTATTCTTATTCCTTAGAACATTGACATTTCTCATTTTGTTTTTACAAAGCCTGGGAAATGTACATAAATGTTTGTGCCACAATCCATCTGCTGCTGAGATGGCTAATATGCCACTTTAGAGAGCCATTTGAGCTGTTCAGTTCAGACACATAACAATGTCATGAATAAATGAAGCAGTGCTAATAATTTTAAGCACTAGTCTGTGACACTGTCAGTGACTTATTTGGGCCTGTGTCCTCTCTTCCCTATCTGTTTCAGTGTAGGCGTTGATAATCTCTTCTTTATGTACTTTATTGTGTTGGTAGATGCTGTCAGGTTGGTTCTGACTCATGGTGACCACATGTACAACACAACAAAACATTGGCTGGTCCTGTGCTAGTCTCCCAGTCATTGTTATACTTGAGCCCATTGTTGCAGCCACTGTGTCAGTCTGTCTCATTGAGGATCGTCTTCTTTTCCTTCTTTTTTACTTTACCAAGCATTGTGTCCTTCTCAAGGGGCTGATCCCCTCTGATAACATGTCCAAAGCATGTGACATGTAGTCTTGTGGTCTGTCCTTCTGAGAAGCATTCTGGTTGTGCTTATGTATTTCCCCACACAGAAGTGATTCTGCATCATATTTCAGGATCCCAAGAGAGCTTTCTTGATAATTTTAGCTAGTATTTTAAAATTTTAAAAATTAATTCTGATTCTTCTTAAAACAAGTACTTATTGGGTTTTACTGTTTAGTGGAGTGTGGACATATACAAAACCTTTAGCCTCTACATCAGATGAGCAGTGGCGTTGTACTTCATTCCCTATATTGGTATGGATCTCAGTGATAGAGTTTAGTCTGTTTGTAGATAAAGAAAAGCAGCCTAGCAGTTTGAAGCCCTTTTTTTAGCTAACTGCAGATTTTATAAAATATTAAGTAAGTTAATTTACTTCTGGACAAGTTGGAGGTCTTTGAAACTGCACCATTTGAGTGGAAGAGGCCTAATGTAAAGTGATACGTTCTTAAACATACTCAGAAATACCATGGGCCAAATTGAATCCCCTGGAACCTAACCTATATACAGACAGTTTCCAGCATATGAGCTGGTTGTGTTTCAAAAGTTTATATGTAAGGCAGCTGTTTGGAACTGGGAACACATTTTTTCCCTCACTGAAACTATAAAAAAATGTTGGGTATATTCCAAGGCTAGCTTTAACGTCTTTTTAACCCATAATATCTGTTAAGTATTAACCATACCATCTCACTTCTTTTGAAAGTTGTTATTTTTTCCTTTATGTGGGAAAATACATTGCATATCAGTTAGAAACAAGTAAATTATCTTTGCTGGTTTAGCATGGATCTTCTCAGAGGATGTCCCTGGTCGATCTGGGAACTGATAATTTATTAAGTATTGCTTTGTAAAAAGACTTCTGTCCCTTCTGAGTCCTCAGGTGATTACTGTTTCAGAAAGATGGTTGTAGTTTTTCACTCTTCCTCTTTCTTCACTTCCTCTCTTTTCTCCTCTCTTTCTTTTCTAATGAGGGTTATTGGTAAGTGCATGTTCGTAAAGGAAGAATTGCCTGTAACAGGTTTGCCTATAAAGTGGCCAGTGTTTCTGTAGTAATAACCAGCATTAATTAGTAGGGTTAACTACTTTCTGTCATAGACTGCTGAGAGTATATGACATAAAACTTGTTTGATGAATTATCTGTTTTCTGGCAAGGATAGTGATGGTGTTGCACAGGGCAAAAAATCAAAATACCTACGAAAATTATCAATGTGAGATAAGATTATATGAAACATTATTTTGCATCGTCTATTGTGTTTTAATGCTTTGCTTTCAAATTTTGTTGAGCCATGTATAATAAAGTAACTACTGTAATTAACATTATTTTTAATCTGTATCTTCTTTTGATTGGCTATGGTTTGTGCATGTATACTCAAATGAAAGGGCCTCTGTATGAGAATGTTAAGGCTGTTTTAGGTTCAGGCTTAAGGAGTGCCTCACATTGATACAATTGCTATTGGTTTAATGACTTTGAGGATCTGGAACCTCACATTCATTTAATCATTCATTTAATAAATGTTTATTGAGTGTCTGTTATATACCAGGGTCTGTTTTGGGTGCTAGGGATACTACAGTGATCAAACAGATACAGGCCCTTCTCATTTGAAACTTGACTTTCTTGCAAGGTGAGAGAGAGAATAATAACTAAGTATATATAGTGTGTGTCTGGATATGTTGTGGAGGTAGTGCCAGCTTTGCTAACAGATGTACTGGGGGATTTGAGAATCAAGTACATATATCAGTAGGGGTTTTGACCTAAGCAACTGCAAGCATATAATCCCCTGTCTCTGATACAGGGAATGTTGTAGGTGAAGAGGTTTGGGAGAGCTAGGTATATCAAAAGTATGCTCTTACATAGTAAATTTGAGATAGTTGGTAGGGATTCACATAGAGGTTTTAAATAGATAGTTTATGGGATACGTTTCTGTTGAAGGTAGAGATTGTAGATTGTCATTGAAGACTGAATATGAGAAAAGAAGAGAAGTCTAAGGCATGAGCCCTGGAGCACTCTACCACTGAGAGTTTAGGTAGGTAAGAAGTTGGTAGAGGGAGCTAAGAGCAGCTAGTAAGCTGAAGAAGTTCTTGTTTAGTTGGTTCCTTGAAGCCAAGTTAAAACATTGTTTCAAGAAGAAAAAAGAATAATGAATTCTGTTTAATGGCTGCTGAAAACATGCTCATCTGGTATTAAAATTGACTGTTGGATTCTTGAGCATTCTTGAGCAGCTATTGAGGTCATTGGTGACCTTTAACGTGAATAGTTTAGACAGTGAGAAAAAGTAAAAACCAACCAAACCTGTTACTGTAGAATGGATTTCAACTCACAGTGACCCTTTAGGGCAGAGTAGAGCTGCGTCATAGAATTTCCAGGGACCTCCTGGTAGATTCAAACGGTTAGCCTTTGATTAGCACCTGTAGCTCTTCACTGTGACTTCACCAGAGTTTCCAGGTTGTAAAATGGGGACAAAAGCCTGGGTGGAGTGGATTCAGGAGAGGAATTAGGAGAGAGGAATTAAGGCAGGTGAGTTCTGTTCCAGAGGGCATGGTGACAGGGTTTTAAGAGCTAAGTGAAGACGGGAGATGAGGCCAAGTAAAGGAACCTAGAGACCAGGAGGTGAAGGATGATTTGAGCTTCTTAGGCTTTTTGAAATAATTAATGTGAAGTGGCATAAAAAACATGATGGGTTTAGCTCCAGTGATCTTCAAAGTAGATACTGAAGCAAAGCTTGTGAATATTGAGGGTTAGAGAAAGGTGGGTGACTAATCAAAATGCAGTCTAAACCTCTCTGATTCAGTTGTTTCTTATAAGACATCTTGCTCAGGATAACCTAGCTGAGTAAGTGGCAGTAGTTTACCTGAGATTGAATTTTATAAAAAACCTAAGTATATTTATTTAATTATTAAGCCTGTATGTTTTTCATCAGGTTATCATTGTAGAATACATTTTTGCATGACATGTAGGTACCTTTTGAAAGAATACGTGCTTGAAAGAATGAATAAATACTGTAGGCTCTACCTTTGGTAAGTTTCAAAGGCCTGGTAGATAATTATAGGTGTGAATGGTATTTTTCCTATAAACATCATTTCCTCAGAAGTTGCGTAAAAATTCTGTGTTGCCACTTGATTCCTCAAGAATTTTTCTGTTTTGATGTTTTTTTGTGAGGTGTAGTAGGCATGGCATCCATTTTCATTCAGCAGATTTTTGCTGAGTGCTCTTCCTGAAATAAGTGCTGGTTGTATTTAGAATGAAGTAATGATCCAGTGTAAGTATTCTGAATAATGTTTCAACATTTTAGCATTTCTGGAAATTCTAGGCTGATTCAGTTTTCACTGGATTTATATATTCAGATAGTGTTTATTCCTAAAACATCAGAAGTTAGAGTTTTTAAAATCAAGTTTATAGAGCTTTCTGAACAAATTCTGAAGGAGCAAACATTATTAGAATTTGCATGTTTGCACAAATCTCTACTACTTTGTAAATCAACTCTCGTATTTTTAGTGCCAAATAAATTTTTATTTGTTCAGTAGTAAATTATATTAATTTCAGATTAATGATGACCATTCATATCTGTATCTCTCTGTCAGTGAGTCTTTGTAAGGCAGTAGAGCCATGAATCCATGTTGTCTCATATGAATTTTGTTGGAGATCTCTCAGTGGGATGTGTAGCATGAGTGTATATTTTTGTGGATAATAATAAGCGATAATGATAAATGCTATTTAACAAACGAATGCAAAGATTTTGCAGTAATTTTAGGTTACTTCTAGATAATGTGGACTTTGTTTTTGGAAGCTGTTTTTAGTTGACTTGCAGTTGCATGCAATCTATTATTATCAAGATTACCCCACAGAAGATCTGTGAATACCTATTGAACCATGTATAATTATTGCTTTTCAATTTAACAGAGGAAATATCCTATAGTGGGTCAGGTGAAAGAATTGGGCCCATTACTCAGTTTTTGTTTTGTATTATAACATGTAAATTCTTTACTTAAATAGGGTGACTATTGTCTATATACTGTGACCAGTTATTTCAGATAGTGGAAGCCAAATTCTAGACTGGTGTTATATAATTATAATTCTCTATTTTCTAATAAGAAGAAGAGAATAGTTGTGTATAATTCATACAGGTTGACAATTGAAAAATCATCATTTTGCTTGAAATACCTTTTACTACTTATTTGTGAAGATCTAAATGTTAGATATGAAAATTCATTCTGATTGTGAAGAACTGCTGGTGCAATTGTCTAGATCAGTCTTTTTTACAAAATTACTACAACTTATAATTCTTAGTAAGAATTCATTTTACACCCTGGCCCAGTTCACAGTCTGGCACATTTGTGTGCGTGTGCATATGTGTGTTATATGACACTGTGTGATCCATATGAAAGAAAAGTTTCGTGAAATAATACCTTTACATCATGCAATGCATTATAATGTTTGTTCTAATTTTAAAACAGTTGGGAAACCCTGGTGGTATAGTGGGTTACACGCTACCACTGCTAACCAAAAGGTCGGCAGTTCCAATCTACCAGGTGCTCCTTGAATACTCTAGGGGTCAGTTCTACTCTGGTCCCTAGGGTCGCTATGAATTGGATCTGACTCTATGGCACTTGGCTGGCTGGTGATGAACTAGAATTTTATAGCATATTGCTGGGTTATGACTTTCTTGACGGCTCAGTGGTTTGGAGCTATGGTAAGCGACTCCTGCTAACCAAAGGGTCAGCAGCACAAATCCATCAGCCCCTCCTACTCTGTCCTCGAGGATCACTGTGAGTTGGAATGGACTCAAAGGAAATGGCACATACAGAGTTATGACTTGTTTGTTTGAAAAATCCTGGTCTAGCTGATCAGCAAGGTGTCTTACAACTCTTTGAGATGCTTTACTATGACAGGATACATAAAAGTAAGTAACTTTTTGGAGAGTTCTTGTGAGAATTGTGGTAAAAGTATTGAATATTTACTTGGAGTCCATTGATCATAAAAATATGATATGCATTGTCAGGTACTTTAAGAAATATTTATGACAGAATCATTTATTTGTACAACTAAATTTGACGAGTGAAAATTGTGTACCAGGCTCTGTGCTAACCACTAGGTATTCCAAGGTGAACAACAAAGGCTACCTCCATGGATCTTCTGGTTTAGTGTTGCAAGACAGTAAAAAGAAGTATACAGTTATTCAATAATTAGTATGTAGCTATGGTAGGGACTTATGGGATAATGGAAGTGATTGGGGTAATGGGATAATGGGAGTTCTTGTTTGTGTTTGTGTATAGTTGAAGGAAGGGAAATCATAGCCAGAAGAGCCTAGGTTTTTAATTTCAGATGTCAGATACTTTCTTCTTGGTGTTCTCTTCTGATATGTGCTATTAGGCGGGGAAGCCCACCGTACAGTGTTCTTAAAAAAAAAAAAACTTGCTATTATAAATAACTTTCTTTTGAGCATTTTTATACTTTAATTATTATTTATAGCTTCCAGTTTGCATTTAGTGTTTTCAGGCAAAACCTTCATCTTAGTTTGCCATGGTTAATACATACATACACACACATACACATACACACACATACACACACACACACACACACACGATTGTTCTAATAGAAATGATTTTTTGTTTTTAGTCTTTTCACAGTAATGTCTGTATTTCCATAGCAAACATGAAGAAAAATTGAAGTTGTTAGAAATTCTTGTGGCTATTATTGTGGAAGGCTTCTTATCACTGAGGGTTTCTATAAACTCCTCTCTACTTCTCTATATAAAACATCATCATAACATTTTCTTTCAAATTATTATTCTAAAGCTGGTGGTGTTACCTTGTATGGATTTGTATGAGAAAAATCTGGAGAAAAATGAGATATTTGTGTTGTAAATTTGGTAGGTGGGAGGAGGAGAAGTGATAGGTCTTTTCAGATACTCAGAAGAGCAGTTGCACAGTTATTTATGAGTTTTGACAGTTAAGTTTGTGAATTTATTCTAGAAAAAGTGCTACATACCTTGTTGCTGAATATCACTATGGTCACCTTCAAAGTACTCTTCTTGTGAAGCTGTGTAGTGACGCCAGTGCCTAGTCCAGCTTTCACAGCAGTTTTGGACTTCTTTTTCCAGAACAGCCATCAGAGCTGTGGTTGTATTACCCTTGATGTCCTGAATGTCATCAAGGATCTTCCTTTCAATATTTCCTTTGGTTAAAGAAAAAAAATGTCATTGGTGGCCAGATCAGGAAATCAGGGAGGGTGTTCCAATACAGTGTGTTTGTTAACTGGCTAAAGACTCCCTCACAGACAGCTATATAATTGTGTGAACTTGCAACCATGCCACTGTGCACAATGCCATTCCAAAAATAGTTCCAAAATTGCTTTGGAGAGTGAACTAGGTGCTGGCATCAATGCATAGCTTCCCAAGGGGAGTACTTTGAAGGTAACTGTAGTGATGCTCAGTAATGAGTTATGTAGCACTTAGCACTGTTAGTTCATGGCCTTAATTGTCATACCTTATATAACTCTGGAAACTAACTTGAGACCAACCACTTCGCGCATTGCTGTTGAGTTGATTTCAACTCAATAGCAACCCCTTAGGACAGAGTAGAACTGCTCCATGGGATATCAATGAAACGTCAGGTGAAATGGGACTGCTGACCTGTTGGTCAGCAGCCTAATGTTTAGCCATTGCCCCACCAGGGCCCAGGAGGAAGAAAATACAATGATGGAAATTCTGACAAATGGGAAAAAATGTTATAACTTTTAGTTGAACAGCATTGGATATGTTAGATAGGTTTGTTTAAGGTTGTGGCCAACTTTCTGCACAGTTTTATTTTATTTTTTGTTTAAACTGTAGGTTTGCACTTGGTGTTTTCAGGCAAAACCCTCTTAGTTCACTATGATTAACACACACAGACACACACAGACACACATGGGTGTTCTTACAGAAATAATTTTGTACTTTTTAATCTTTTCACACTAATATCTATATTTCCATCACAAACGTGATCCAAAATTGAGTTGTAGAAGGATTTATCTATTCCCCCCCTTCTCCAGTATTCTTGTTTACCTGACGTCATACTCATTTCAGTGAAGTAATTAAAGTTATTGTCATGAATGGATTAAAATACTGATATTGGAGATGAGATTTGTGATTTGGATAGGACTTATGCTTTTAAAAAGATGATTCTTCTTTTAGTTGTCTGTCATCTTTCTAGTAATTGGATTGATTTATGTCAAGTCTTTAAATGCTCTTAAAGGATCTGTGACTTTCCAGAATTTTAGAGGATGAGCCAGGATTTGGACAGGAACCTGTGGCTTAGAGTTGTTTTTTCCTCTGGTCCCCTTTCTCCTTGACCATGAACTGTAATTGACAAGACGAGCACTGTGATTCCTTGGTGACCCCAAAGTAAGACCCAGTCAGTTTAGCAGTAAAAATATTTGGAAATTTTTATTTTTTTGCTGAGAGTATACACAGTGAAACATACACCAATTCAGCAGTTTCTACATGCACCGTTTAGTGACATTATGATTACATTCTCACCTTCCTTTTCTGAGTTGGATTATTAACATAAGTTCACTGCCCCCTAAGGTTCTTGTGTAATTCTAAGAATTGTTGTTGTAAGTTTGATCCCATATAGATAGTTCTTGAAAGTTTATAATGATGAAAGTGGACTCCCCCTCCCCCCTCCCGCTAGTTAAGCTAAACTATTCTTTGATTTTAAGAATACTTCAGGGAATATTTTTAGTTTAGGGTGTAAAGGTGATCTCAGGACAGTAGTTTCAGGAGTTTAGCCAACTTTCATAGTTCCTGGAAGTCTGGATTCTATGAGTATTTGAAGTTGTTTTCAGTATTTTCCTCCTTTTGATCAGGATTCTTCAGTAGAATCTTTGATCAAAATCTTCAATAATGGTAACTGGGCACCTTGTAGTTCTTCTGGTCTCATGGCAAGGGAGGCAGTTGTTCCTGGAGGGAGGTAGTCAAACATTCCATGTCTTCCACCTGTTCCTGACTCTCCTTTTTCCTCTTTTGTTCCAGGTGAACAGAGATCAGTTAGCATGCCTTGGGTTTCCACTTGCAAGATTTGAAGACCCAAAGCACTATACAATGAACTAGGGCGTAGTGGACTAATTAACTAGGACTAATTAACTGGGTGTCCTATGAAACCATGACCCTAAACCTGAAAAGCAAGGAACACAATCCCATGAGATTTCTAATTGTACTTAAGCAGCCTCTAAATGTATATATATAGGTGTATCACACACATTTTTAGTTAATTTAACTTTTTACTGGTGTACAACATATTGATGGCAATTACAATAATCAGCCGTGCAACCCTACCATTAACAAATGGAAAATGGAAGAATACAGATAAAGTATCAGTTGGAAGATAATATCAAGTAACTGACAAATAGCTAGTGCTGCTGTAACAGAGACACCACAAGGAGATGGCTTTAGAAAGAGAAATTTTGTTTTGTCACAGTTCGGTAGGCTGAAAGTCCAAATTCATGGCATTAGATCCAGAGAGGGGCTTTCTCTTCTGGCTTTGGAGGAAGGCCCTTATTTCAGTGTTCCCCTGGAATGGGAACTTCTCAGGCAAAGGAACCCAAGGGTCTTTTCCAAGGAACACATTCTGTTTCTGGCACTCCTTCTTGGTGGTATGAGGTTCCCCAATCTCAGCTTGTTTCCCTTTCTTTTATATCACAAGAGGCTACCCCAACCTGCAGTAGAGCCCCACTCATTAAGTCCTGCCCCACCGATTCAGCTGCCTGTCCTCCCTCGTTAACATCCTCCTCCTCTGTTAACATCAGCACCCTTCTTAGCACCACAGAACCAGGGTTTACAGAATACAAAATACTGTGAATCACAGCCCGCCAGAGTTCTACACCCATTTTGGGGGAACGCAATCTAATCTATGACTGCAAAATTAGAAATGTTTTTCTTATTGAAACAAATTCTTTTGTAAATCTAACTTTGCTGTGCCTGTGCTGTTTATCTTAAACTAGTTCATTATATTCTTTTCAGCAAGTAAATGGCCTCTCTAAATTTGTTTAAAAGAAAAAAAATGTGTTCAGTGAAACTACAAAAATGGTTGATGATTGGGAAATAATTTAATCATATAAGAATGTGCTGTTTTATATAGCAAAATACTTGTTGTACGTTAAATATAATGGGAGAGGAAGAAGTATTTCTCTACTGAAAATCAAGATATGTTTCTGTTCTTTGGTCCAGCACACCTACTTCTCATAGTGTATCCTAGCTGAATAACCTGAAAGACACCAGACACTATACAACGAACTAGGAGGCAGAATAGAAGCACTAAACATAGTATTAGGCTAATTAATTACATTGTAGATATCTTCCCTAAATGCTGTTTTATGCAGTCATTAAAAAGGATATTTATGGGACTTTTATAGCAACATGGGAAATATAAAAATGTTTTATAGAATGTATACCACTATTCTGTACAATCCATTCCTTATTATTTCTAACAAAAAAAAGTTCTTTCTGTTGGAAAACTCGTTTGGAATATTTTTGTCTTCTAATTTTTTTAACTTATTTTTTAGCAACTACTCTGTATTCTGTCACATAGATTTGTTACTCAGATTTTCGTCTTTTTATTTGTACTATATTAAATGCCTTTTGAAGTGCAGATCTGTTGCCACCTTTTGTGTTTGAAATAACAAAGAATCCTTGTGTACAGGTCAGAAGATATGTCTTTGTATAAGCTTTTGTCTCTCTTATTTAAAAAATAAGTAATACAGTAAATACTTCAACTGAGTCAGAGGTTCCTTACTTTAGACAGTTGAAGGCAAGAAGCTTAAGAAGTTGTCATTTGTGTTTCCAGATGGAAAACTGTTACTTTCTGATGTGTGGTCTTCATTATAACTAAAATACCAGGAAATTTTTTGGAAGTAGACATTGGAAATAGGTAGACATAACCCAAATGTATATTTGTAACTTCAGAGGAAATAACTCAGTTAAAATGCCAAGATTATTGAAAACTCCTTTATAATTTGATGATAGAACTTTTATATCTTCTCCTATTTAAGTGTTTATTTGAGGTATTTATAGTATGTTTATTTAAGAGAAGGTGTATCCAATGAAAAATAAAGTTGCTGAATAGGAGGCCAGTGCAGCAGTTTTGTAAAAGTGCTTTAAAAAAAAAAGTTGTTTCTAAGTCATGACACCATGTGTATTTAAGAGTTAGTAGACTGGAAAGATGAGCCAATTTGTAGAAGACCTGCTCTGATAGATTAGAAAGCCAGGCTAAATAGTTTCTACTGAGTGTAAAACCAGAATTTGGGTATCTGAATTATGTGGGTAATTATTTCAGTTGCATTCTCTTAAACTTTGTTGAAGCCGTAAAAAAGTGAGATACTTGTATTACTTTATAAAAATGAAAATAAGAGATTGTGAGTCAAAATATATGTTGAATGTAAATTAGTCTCTAGATGTTGAAATAATCTGAGTCTTAGATTTGGAATACATTTTACTCAAGTACTCATACTTGATCTTAACGTGTTAGCTTAGATTGATGTTCTGCCTCTCGATCTTTGCTCTGGTGGTGGTGGTGCTGGTTGATAATATATTTTTACTACTGTATAACTCCTGATTTAGCCAGTTTTTCCTAATGCTTAGCTTTTTCATAGTTTTAAATACATAGTAAATCTTATAGGCTATTCTTTGTAAGACTGCTGATTAACTATGGTGATCCTTTGGACTCTGCAAAGGAAAAAGAATCTAAAATATAAACCAAAAAAAACCTGTTGCTTCTGATGCAATTCTGATTCATAATAATGCTATAGGACAGTGTAGAACTGCTCTGTGGGGTTTACCAGGAGTGGCTGGTATGTTCGAACTGCCAGCTTTTTAGTTAGCAATATGAGCTCTAAACCACTGTGGGGCCAGGGCTGCAAAATAAAATTAACCCCCAAACACTGGTTATCTCAGTTGTCAGGAATCTTTTCACCTAATAATTTTCAAATTGTAACTTGCATTAGATTACCTGGAAGACTTGTTAGAAACAAGGTTGTGGGCCCTTATCTCTAGAGTTTGCGATTTAGTCTGTGTGAAAGTGGCCTGGCAGTGTACATTCCTAAACATTTCCCAGCTGATGTTGATACTGCTAGTTTGGAGACAGCACTTTGAAAGGCTGCTGCTTTAGTGTATGTACTGTTGCTTTGTGAAAATAATGTTTATTTTACTGTTTAATGAAATGTTTTATAAATGTCAGTTAAGTCAAATTTGCTGCTAGTATCTTTGCTGAATTTCTGTCTACTTCTGTCAGTTATTGAGAATGGGTTATTAGGAACAGGGGTATTGAAATCTCTAACTGCAATTGTAAATTTGTCTATTTCTCTTTGTAGTTCTGTCATTTTTTTCTGAATTTTAAAGATTTGTTGCTAGGTATGTAAATATTTAGAATTTTTATGTCTCCTTGAATTTACACCTTTATTATTTGTGAATTGACAATTTTTTGGTGGTGTTATTCTTTTTTTTGCTCTGTAATCTGCTTTGCGTGCTATTAATACAGTCATCCAGAGTTCTTTTGGTTAATATGAATATATTTTTCCACTTTCAAATACTTTTATGGTATTTTTTTATATTTAAAGCATGTTTCTTACCAACAGCGTATAATTGAGTGTTTTTTAATCTAATATGATAATTTGTCTTTTAATTGGAGTGGTTAGACTTTACATTTAATTTGATTGTTAATATGTTTAGATTTAAGTTGATCATATTGCTCTTGGTGTCTGTTTTTCTCTACTGTTGTTTGTTTTCTTTTTCTCCTTTCCTTTGGGTTAAATGCTTTTTAAGGTTCAATTTTAATTCCTTTGTAGATCAAGTAGCCACAACTTTTTTATCCCAAAACGTTTTATTTTTAGTGCTTACTTCAGGATTTATAGTGTCTTTTAGGCCTGCCACGATGCAACTTTCAAGCAAGACTATATAACTTAACCTGTTGTAAAAAATGCTAATGGTAATATATTTCCATTTCTTCTCTCTATTTTTATACATTTAGATAAAGATGTCATAAATCTCACAAACAGTATGTTTTATTGTGTAGCTGATGATCTTTTAAAGAAATTTATAACAACATCATGTCTGTGTCTGTATCTGTGTGTGTGTCTCTACAATTTTCTGTAGTGTTTGCTCCTTCGAGTAGACCCTTATTTTTGTTCTGTTATTTTCCTACTGCCCAGATTACTTTCCCTATCATTTCTTGTGTTGATCTGCTGGTGATGAATTCTTTTAGCTTTTGTATGTCTAAAAAGTTTTTATTTTGCTTTTATTTTTTGAAAACTATTTTCACTATTTGTAGAATTCTAGATTAATTTTTTCTTTTATTAAAAGATATTGCTACACAGCTGCCTTATATTATTTCTAAAGAGACATATCCTTTTATCTTTATCTTTTGACTCCTTAAAATTTTACTTTATCACTGGGTTTGAGTAATTTCATTTTGGCATGTCTTAGATTTTTTTTTACTCATTTTTCTGGTACTTGAGTTTGGTTGAGAGCCTCTCAGATCTAGATTTAAAGTTTTCATGAAATTTTGAAAAAATGTGGCATTATATTATTTAAACATTTTTTGTTTCTTCTCCTTTGGAGACTCAGTTACATGTATTTTAGATTACTTTTAAAGTTGTCTCCTAGATCACTGGTGCTCTTTTCATTATTTTTAAATTATTTTTTCTCTTGATAATTTACTTTATAGTTATTATTAGTGCCCTGGTCTGCAGTATCTTATCTCCTGTGAATTTCATTTACTGTATTTTACGTCCTGGACATTAGAGTTTTTATCTCCGGAAGTCTGATTTGACTCTTTTGTGACATCTCCCATGTGTGTACTTAACTTTTTAACCATGTGGAATGTAGTTTTAATGGCAGTTTTATTTCCTTGTCTGCAAGTTCAAAACTGTTGTGTCGGTTCTGGTGTGGCTTCAGTTGATTTGTTTTTTCAGCACCATGGTTCAGATTTTCTTGCTTTTTTGAAAGTCTTTGATTGGATGCTGTGTATTGTGAATATTATCTCACTACATAGTTTTGTTTTCCTATTAATATTCCTGAACTCTTTTCGCTTTAAACATTTGTTGAGCAGGACAAGAGCAGTATTTAGTTGTTGACTAATTATTCCTCACCACTGAGGCAAGAGCCTCAGTGCCCTATAAATTACGAGATTTTTCAGTCTGACTGTAAAGACTATATATATTGTTGGGGGGAAAAAAAACCTAATCTCTAGCTTCTCTATATGTAAAAATGAATTCGTGAAGGACCAGTTACTGTGAGTTGGAATTGACTTTACAACAATGGGTTTATCTTTTTTGATAGACCTCAAATATTAATGTTTGTAAAAAAAAAAATGAGATTATTTTCATGGTTTGGAGATAGGGAATGATTTAGGACACAGGAAGCACTGAGCATAAAAGAAAAATGGGCAATTTAGACTTCTTAAAAGTTAAAAACTTCTTATCAAAAGACACTGTTAAGAAATAGGAAAAGGAGAAACTAGAAGATATTTGCTGTATACAGAGACTATTATGTAGACTATTTAGAAAGCTACAGCTGCGTTTAAGATTTTGTCTTTATCATCAGTTGTCAGAAGTATGGTACTGCTATGTCCTGATGTGGTTTTCGTTGTTCATATCCTAGTGAAACTTGTACTCTGCATTTATGGTTTTTATAAAAATTAAAAAAGTTATTAGCCATTATTTCCTGAAATGTTTTTTCTGACCTTTCCTTTTATCTTTCTTGGAGGGTAATTACTTGTGTTCAGACTATTTAATATTGTTTCCCAGGTTAATGTTTTTGCAGTCCTTTTTTCCCCTCATTTTTGTTCATTTTCTATAGCTATCTTTTGTGAAATTTACTAATCTTTTCATAGGTGATAAAGTTTTGAGTTTAGATAGTGTGTTTTCAATCTCTAGAATTTCCACTTGCTTTTTAATCTTCACTTTTCACCATATTTTAAAAACTTGAACTTATATTGACTGTATGAAAGTTTCCTTGCTCACTGTGTTTATCATTTCTTGTGTTTTGAGATCTGTTTCTTTTCTCTCTTTTTTCCAATGATTCATGGATCATATTTTTATCTTTTTATTCATGCTTGGAATTTTTTATTAGCTGTTAGATATTATGACTGTTATGCTGGTAAATGTCTAGATTTTATTGCTTTCTTTTATGTTTTTGGAATTTTGTTTTGGGTGGTGGCTAAATTACTGTTTCATAAGTTGATGTTTTAGAGGCCTTTATCAAAGCTTTGCTAGAGTCATTCAAGAGATGTTTTTCCTGTATGGTTTGTTTAGTCCCGCTTCTAAGATACGACCTTCTGGATATTTAATCAATGCCTGGGGTATTCACTGAGTCTCTCCACTCATGGCTGTCAGAGCTGGATTATCTTCTAGTGGGTCCACTGAAGATTATTCAATTTATAGCTCTCCAGCCTCATGTAGGTTTTCCTCTCCATATGAGTCAAGGTTCAAGAGACTTCTGCTTAGATTTTTGGAGCTTTTGTGCTATCTAGTGACCAACCTTCTGGCCTTATATATTCCAACCTCTTGAGTCTGCCTGGAAATCCTGGTTGGGTAGTGGTTAAGAGCTGCAGCTGTTAACCAAAAGGTCAGCATGTTTGAATCTGCTGGACATTCCTTGGAATCTCTATGGGGCAGTTCTACCCCGACTTGTAGGGTCACTATGAGTTGAAACTGACTTAACAATAGTGGGATTGTTTGTTTTTTCATTCTCCCTGACATCTAGTTTCTGTTTCTGCAACTCAGTGATACTGCCATGGTCTACTTGGTTTCTCCTTCCTGGTGGTGTATTATGGACAGGGGCCTCCTGAAAGAAGGATTTACTTCCTTTGTTTTTCTTCACTAAAGGATTATAGTCTTGAGCACCCTGTTTACACACACACAAAAAAAATCTGTCTTTTTCTAGTTGTTTTGGTTAGAGGGTATGATCAGTTCCATTTATTCCATTGTGGCAGAAGTAGAACAGTTGTTGTTTTCAATAGAAGTATTTATTGCACTCATGACTTTACATAAATATAATCTAAGGTTATTTATTTTTGTTGTTTTCTAAGTAATTCTTTTCATCTTTTTTTTTTTTTTTTAACAAATGCTATATAGGATCTAAGTATACAAAATACTTCAGCTACTTTGTTTTTAATGGGGTGTGAAGCTGGCTTGGTTTCCATCTATCCCTGAGGCACTCTGGTGTTTCTGAATATAAAATGTGAAGACCAGTGACCTCTTTATCCCTCTCATTTTACATATGAGGAAACTAACTTCTAGAAGGGTCAAATGTTCTGTCCTAAAGTAATGAATCTTAAATTGTCTTTCCCATAATCATTTTTTTCTGGTGTCTGAAATAAGACCTATCAGATCTTAACTCAGTGTTTGATTCTCCTAAAGCCAGCTTTTTGAAAAAATTAGGTCTCTTTGAATTTGAGCTGTTTCAGCATGAAATTCGTAGAGACCTTCCATTTCTTACTAACCTTTGTGTAGTATGTTGAGCTTATATGGACTGTGTTGCAACTGGTGTCTGTTTAAGCAGTTTTGTAATAGTTTATTTTAAAACCAACCAAGGATTTTGGTTTACTCTGCTTTGTCAACACTTCTATATGCTAGATTTTTGCCTAACCATTTTACAAGAACTTCATGTGAAAGTGGTAGACACACACAGTTGTTTTATTCTCCATTCCCTTCAATTATTGTGCTTGTTTAACCCTCAGGAAGCAACCTGAGGTACATTCTGAAGAATCCTATAATTTGAAGTCTGAAAGGTAGAATATTGATTGTGACTTGAATTATTGGGGGAAGTTTTCATATTGAAGGAGGGAGGGAATGACAACAGCTTGTATTATGTATTGTCAAAAATGTGCCTTGTATGCATCTGGGTCATTTGCAGTTGGAATCTAAAAGCTCAGTGTTAGAACACTGTTTTGTTGTGTGAGCTATTATATGAAATGGGGTAGTTGCGATAGATAAATGAGGATAGACAGGCAGTGTAGTATAGCAGTATTCCACCTCTGTAGTTTTCTGACGTAGCTGAACTTTAATATTGAAGAACTCTATTGCTGCATTTCTGTTGTTTTTCTTCCAACTTAAAGAGGAAATCAACAGAAAGCATCAAATAATTTATTCGTCAATTATACCATTGTGTATTTCTTAAACAAAACCAAACCTGTTAATGTTGAGTTGATTCTGACTAATACTGACCCTATAGGACAAGGTAGAACTACCCCACAGTATTTCCCAGGGACACCTGGTGGATTTGAATTACTGACCTTTTGGTTAGCACCCCTAGAACTTAACCACTATGTCACCAGGGTTTCCTCTATATATCTTAGATAAATCCTAATGGGCCAGTCATTAAAATCTCCATCTGCTGTTAACCGAAAGTCAGCAGTTTGAATCCACCAGCAACTCCTTGGAAGCTCTATGGGACAGTTCTGCTCTGTCTTACAGGGAGAGTATAAGATGTTGATGGCAGTGGGTGTGGATATATCTTGGAGTCAAGACTTCCCTTTAAGACAAATCTGTAGTGACTAATAGGAGCTCAAAGAATATTTGTCCAATGAATGAATGAGCCAAATCCAGTCAAACCAACAAAGCATCCCAAAAGAAATTGGCAAATCTAGTCGTGTTACCTTAATTATAGTAAGGCTGTTCATGAGTTTTGATGTAGCTCTTACATGAGTAGTTTAGGAAAATTTCCCTCTTAACTCATCTTTATGTTTTCACACACAGAAAGGGCTTCACACATGAAAGGTGTTAGGAATTGTTTGTAGAATGGGATGATAAAATTTTCTCTATCTTGAGCATCTAACTGGGCACATGCCCATTTCAGTGCTTGCTCATGGGCAGCCTAGCAGGTCCTGAGAAGGCCTTCTTTCACAGCTGTGATGAAGCTCCTGTGGATTTTTGCATGCACATGTCACATACATACACGAACAGTTTCGTCATAGTATCTTTAGAGCCATTTCTAACATTGACCCTTTGTTTGATTTTTTTAAAAAATCATGTATTCCTTTGTGTAGTTAATTGCTTTATCTGTGCACACTTCCTATGGCCTAATTAGCTTGAATTTGTTAGATGTTTTTGTTTCTCTAGGTGAAAAATCTTCAGCTACAGGAAATACAACTTGTAGATTCTTGAATGATTATATTACACATTTATAAAAGCCAGACCAATTTAAAAATGTCAATTATTTTGTTTACTCCTGCAGCTTATTTGTAAGGCAGGTAAGAAGGTAAGGTTAGGTGGTGTGTCTCACTCTAGTTGTATAGCTAGTTAAATTACAGGATTAGGACTCCATGGCCATTGTTTTTTTCTGTTGATTTTACACTGTCTCCAAAAGTGACAAGTATTGTTTTCATTTTAAATTAATTTTTGTTAGAATTAATTTGCAATTTTAATTATAAAGAATGATACGGAAATGATAACATACGTGGTAGCGATAATAGGGATTCAAAGGTTGATTTTGAGTTTTTTTTTTTTTTTAATGATTTTAACTCGCTTGCATAGGGCACTATGTCTTTACATCCTCAGTTCGGTAATTTGTTACTGATATAAGCAGATGGTGAGATAACAGTGACTCCCACATGTGTCATTACTGCTGTGGTAATTTGATATTTTACAGAATTTTTACAGAATTTTTACAGAATTTTGACTGGTAGGAGGCTGGTCTGGAATTCACGTCTGTCAAGGGAGCCATATTGATTGGGTTTGGAAGAATACTAGCACTTGAATTCAGGCATGGCTGTTGTAAACAAGGACTTGACTGAGATCATAATTAAAATTTTTGAATCTTTTTTGTAACTATTCATTTGAGCTATAGAAGGAAAATGTCTGTCTTATTTTTGACATAGAGAAATTGAAGCTTTTCAGTGGTCTCTGCCTTTCTCATATGTAGTAACCATCACAGTGATAGACAATACATTGCCATGTAAATTCGGACTCAAAGTGACCATATGGGACAGAGCAGAACTGCCCTATAGAGTTTCCAAAGACTGGCTGCTGGGTTTGAACCACCAACCTTTGGGTAGGAGAAGTTATTCCTTAACCACTACACCACCAGAGTTCTTTGTCTTATTTTTGAGATAGAGAAATTGAAGCTTTTCAGTGGCCTCTCATATGTAATCATCATCACAATAGTAGGTGTACATTTTTATATAAAGGCAGAGAAGTTGAGAGCCAAAAGATACTAAATCTCTGCAGTGAATACGAACTTTTGTACCGTATAAAAGTTCGGAGATTCTTAACAGGTCTAATTGCCAGGTGACTCCTACAGGAGACTGTTGTATACCCACTGCCGTTGAGTCGATTTTTACTCATAATGACCCTGTAGGACCAAATAGACCTGCTCCATAAGGTTTCTAGGGAGCGCCTGGCAAATTCAAACTGTTGACCTCTTGGTTAGCAGACATTACACTTAACCACTATACCACCAGACTGTTGTATGAGAAGAATAAAATGATGCTTTGAGGGACTTTTGCAACATTTAAAATCAAATGAAACACAAATTTTATTTTGACTTATTAGCCATGTTCATTTATAATTTAACTAATTATCCTACATTTTCTATATTCCCTGTCATACTGATTGATATCAGTTGTTCATATTGTTGCCTCTTTCTAAAAGCTGAAGCCTATTTTATAAGTTTTCTCAATGTATTGAAGACAAAGGAATTAGCTAAAACCTGGTATTAAACTCTCACTTTCCAGAGGTAAAACCAAATGAAACCTTAGTGTTCTTGTTAAGAATTATTGTTTCAGATATGTCAACACTAGAAGTTATTCACTGATATAATCATTTGAAATGTTTTAATGTTCATGTGTCACAGGCCATGCTTTGTACAGGTGCCTTTTCTGCATTAGTTGTGAAGTGGCTTTATCTGTCATAAGTATTAATGTTTATCTGTTAAAGAGGAAATAGCCCTTCAAAGTACTTTGTAGGGGTGAAAATTGCCTTTTGTACCAAAATTTGCTAATTTACAATGAAGACCCTCTGTCCTGTTCAGAAACTTTTGATTAGCAGTATGTGTGTGGTGTTCTAAGCATTGAATCACTACAAAAATTATGAACTGGTAAGTCCTGTTGCTTTCAGTGCTTAATATGGTGACGTGAGGTACATTCCACTTAAGAAGGCCGTTCACTCAGGAATCAGGATTATGATCAGTCTGGAGTTATTCATGACCTGTTGGTTGTAGGAAGGAAAGAAAGGAAGGCAGAATTGAGAGGGAACTGGGATAGATGTCAACGTAGGAATAAGAAATATAGGAGTAAGCTCAGCCTTATGGGTGCTGGGTGACTAATATCATGGGGAAGTCTAGTTAGAGATTTCTTGGAGGAGAACCCAAGAATCCTCACCAAAATGAACACTGAAATGAAGATGAGATCAGTTTAGACCTGTAGTCCTATTTGTGGCTGTGGAATTCAGAGTTAACATAAAATATGCAGAGTTGAAAGCTGTTACTTGACCTGGGGTTGGAAGTAGAATGAACTAAAAGGAAAGAGCAGTGAAAAATGAAGTATCTCATGGGAAAAACAGAAAGTGGGGTCCAAAAGAAATCATGCTGCATTTTCAACCTGAGACTAGCTAATTCAATGAAAATGTATACATGTCTAATGTACCTGTATACAACTTGATCTCTTCAGATATCCTTACTCTGTAGTGAAAGTATTCACCTGTGCTTACTCTGTAGGTATATTCCATCTTTGATAGCTGTGAGAACTATGTCTCGAAAAGGAGGGCTAGCTTCAAAGCTCCCTGGATAGCCACACTGAAATAGTACCCAGTTGGTGTGTCTGTGGGAACCTGATCATGAGGCCTTCTGTTTGGAGAGTTGCCAGTGTCCTCATAGCATATTAAAAAAGTCTCATTAGAGTACTTGTAAAGGATATGTCTTTAAAAAAGTATGTGATAACATATCAGTAGAAAGCCATCTTTTAAAAATGTTAAGTAATTGTTTCTTTTCTGTCTTTACTAACCTTTAAAAAATTATTTTTGCAGAGTGTAATTCTTAATGACTAAAAAAAAATAGTTGTCTGGTTTTAGTGGCCAGATTCAAACCTCTTAAGAAAAATTTAAGAGTAATTATTAATTATATGTCTCAATTTAATATGAAGAATTATGCATAAAATATAGACTCAGGCTTGTCTCTAAAATGAACAAGGAAATACAATTTCCTGGTCCTGTTAGTTATTACAAAACATGACTACTTATTATTCTGTACCATGGGAAAAAATGTTTCTGTATTGATTCCAAGCAAAGTCGTTTAGAAATTAAACTCTACTGTGTAGAATATAAAACATGGTGTTTTAAAGGGAAAATTCTAAAACCGTCTGATGGAGAAACAAAAATATAACATCTGTTGGTGTCGTGAAACTAGAACAATATTCTTCTTGTTTGATGAGAAGCTCTAGTTTTAGTCTTTGCCTTTTACAGAAATTATTTAGAGTAGGGGAAGTAACTCTGAATCCCAAACATAAGCTAAATACCTGCTGACTTATTTGACCTGTATAGTAGCTGTCAACTTTGTTTGCACTTCAGTATCACCTGAGAAGCTTCTTAAAATTACCGGTGTGGTCTTGTCCCAGAGAGTCTGATGGAATTTTGGTCTAGGGTAGAGCCTGGATGTGGCTATTGGACTTTCTAAAGGGAATTCTGAGGAGTGTTTTGGTGACACAAATAGTTAAATGTTTGACTACCAACTGAAAGTTTTGTGGTTTCAACTCAATCCAAGGCATTTTGGAAGAAAGACTTGAAGTTTTCTTTCTGAAAGGCTATAGCCTTGAAAAAAACATATGGAATACAGTTCTGCTCTGAAACACATGGGGTCACCATGAGTTGGAATTGACTTGGTGGCAGTTGGTTGACTCTTGGTTTGTTTTGTGTGCCATCAAGTTGATTTTAACTCAGAGCAACCTTAGAGGACAGAGTAGAACTGCCCCTTAGGGTTTCCTAATCTGAAATCTTGATGGGAACAAGTTACCAGATCTTTTTTCCTATACAGTAGTTGTGGGTTTGGACCACCAGCCTTTTGGCTAGCAGCCAAGTCCTTAACCATTCACCAAAGCTCCTTAGTTTTTGGTTTAGGGAATTCTCATGTTAGTCAAGTAGGCTTAATGGTAATAGTTAAAGCCTCTTGGCTGCTAACCAGGAGGTAAGCAGTTGGAACCCTCAAGCTTTTTTGATGGGAGAAAGATGAGGAAGTATATTTTGATAAATATTTACAGCCTTAGAAACTCTGTGGGGCAGTGCTTCCCTGTCCAGTAGGATCATTGTCAGTTAGAATCAGCCTGATGGCAGTGGGTTTTGGTGTAAAGTGTAGTCAGGATGGAGATTCACTGCCTTAGAAACAGGCAGCTGAATTTTTACTATAAAATCAGAAAGAAAAAGAGGAAGGAAAGGAGTGACTTGTAGCATTTGTTACCATCTGTGCTCATTGTAAAGACAACAGGCTAAGGGAGCAAGAGAATGTGACTGATTTCTCTTCCTGTGCACAAGGGCACACAGGTCACCATGCAGAACTGGAACTAATGTTCTTGAATGTTGGCAGTAAAGTGTCATTTATTGCCAAGAGTAGAGGGGATGATAGGCTGTGTTTGCTTCTCTTGTTTTGTTTGAATGAAAAAGTTGACCATCTCCTGCTGTTCTGTCATTTTATGAAGAAAACTACTGTGCCAAAAGTCTCAGGTAATCTGTTGGAAATATATGAATGGAATAGATTTTCTGTGTATCACTTCAAACCAAGACATTTAAAAGCATTCCTTTTGGTCTCTGGCTGTGCTGTGGCAGAGCAGTCACCAGTAGTTTTGTAAAGACATTTATTTTAAAACAGCAAGAGAGCCAAAAAAAGCTATCAGAAGGAGAGGGAGAGAGGACACACCTGGGTTGCACTGTTTCTTTCCAAATTTATGAGAAATGTTTAAAGTCTTTAAAGAAAGCTTGCTTTGTCATTATTCTATCCATGCTACCTTATTTGTATAACCTTATTATATATTTTAAATTAACTGATCTATGAATAAATATTTATTGAATGCATTCCATGTATATAGAACTATTTAAACACTCTGAAAAGAAGAATAGGGATCTGTCCTGTTAATAACAACCGTGGACATTAGGTGCCTCATTTAACAGTTGCTTTTTTGCAAACCTGGAGTAGCACATTGCCTAAGTGGTGCTCTGTTGGCTTACTGCCATCCTGAAGGCGTACTGATAGCTTTATGGCAAAGCACTTGCCTGCTAAATAAAAGGTCATTGGTTCAAACATACCCAGGGCTCCATGGGAGAAAAGACTCGGTGATCACTTTCCGTAAAGACTAGAGAGACCTCTACAGTGTTACTGTGCATCAGAATTGATAGCACACAACAGTGATGAAAAGGACAGCAGCTGCTGGCTAAACACGCTGTTGATGACGGGTGGGTGCACCCAGTGTGTCCAGTTTGCTCTGCTTATCCTTATGTTGTAGGGGAGGAAAGGTGAGAAATGATGGTCCCCTTCCATTGATGGCGCCCTATAGTCTATCAAAGAGATGATGGAAAAGAGGGAAATTTTTTCCTTCAGTTGACTGAGTAGATTTTAGGTCATCTTACAGCAAAATTGATGGAAGTAATTTTTACAGGAACTCAGACTCTTTTGTTAGTAAATTATGTTAAAATTTGTATTCTGTTGGTTTGGTTTCAGGACATTAGGCTAACAAGTTATACAAGGGCAACAGTTTTGCCCATCTTGCTCACTGTTGTATCCACACTGTGAGTTAAATGCTTTAATTTTTATTATATCTATGTGAGTGTGCACATATATATGTGATTTAACGTTGGTGAAAATGTACCCAACAAAGTGTATGCTCGTTCAACAGTTTTTAGATGTACAGTTCATTGACGGTGACTATATACTTCAAATTGTGTCACCATTCTTCTGATCTCTGCTCATACTCTTTTGTCACCATTAACTGAGACTTGCTACCCTACAAAGCTCTTACCTGTGTTTTAAAGTTACTGCTGTCTGTTTGGAAACCGTGGTAGCAAAGTAGTTGAATGCTACAGCTACTACTCAAAAGGTCAGCAGTTCAAATCCCCCAGATGCTCCTTAGAAACTCTGTGGGGCAGTTCTACTATGTCCTGTAGGTCATTATCAGTCAGAATTGACTTGATGGTAGCGGGTTTTATTTATTTATTTATTTTGTTTGTCTGTTTAATTTCATAAAGATAACTGCTTAGAAGATCGAGATGTTCTAGGTGAATATTCTTTATTAAATGAGGTAAATTATTTATTGTTTAGTTTAAAGATGGATTCATGGAATAGTTTTAGTTCAAGGCTTAAAAGTTCTTTCCAGGCAGTAGATTTGGGGGATTCTTCAATCTCAAGGTATTCAGTAAGTATGGTTTCCAAGATTTTGAAGTTCTGTTTCACATTTTTCTTTGTTTTGATCAAGATACATCTAGTAGTTCCTTGGTCAAAATATTTAATAATGGTAGCCAGCATCATTTGCTTCTTCAGACCTCATGGCAAAAGATGTAGAAAAAATGCTTTGAATTTTTTATACAGTCATTTACTAATTTCTGTTTCTTCTTTTATTTCACTTTGTAATTATGTAATACAGTCCATTTATAGTTTTTTAATGGGCTAAATACGGTGACATTTTACAATTTATTAAGGACACTTAATGAAACTAATGCTTTAGAATAATATATGAATTAATTTTATATGGAATAGTGGAAAAACTGACTTGAACATTAGTTCTCAGCCTTTGTCTTCTAGTAGCTTTTATAAGAGCTTAAATAAAAAAATGTTTCAAATCATTTAATCACAGATATGAAATATATAAAGGAAACTCATTCAGAATTATACATATTTATTCATATTTCAAAAGAATTGTGCCAAACAATTTTCCACAGGATGGGTTTAAATCTCACACTTACCAAGTAAATTTAAACATAATTTTATCTTCAAAAATTGAATTTTCAGATCATTTTAGGACCATATTAATTGTAGAACTTGATCTCCGCTAGTGTCTGGTTATGGTCAGCATGTACCAGGAAAGTTATTACAAAATTTCTGTATGATTTATGGCCTAGAAAAGTTTCCTGGATGTATTTATAGGAGTTTATATAATAAAGAAGTGCTTCAAATTTATTAGTTCACAGTATTTGTTAGTACTTTTTCAATAGTGAACTCATGCTAATAAAAAATTACTTATTCCTGTACTTGGTGTCTTAGTCATTGGTACTGCTCTAACAGAAATACCACAGTGGATGGCTTTAACAAAGAAGAATTTAGTTTTCACACAGTCCAGTAGACTGGAAGTCCAAATTGAGGTTTCTGGCTTCAGGGGAACACACACTGTCTCTGTTGGCTCTGGAGGAAGGTCCTTGTGTTGCTTCAGTCTTTTTTTGGTCTGACAGCATCTCGGCACAGGCAACTCAGGACCAAAAGTAACTATCTTCTCCCCATACTGCTTTCCTGATTGTATGAGGTCCCAAACTCTCTATTTGCTTCTCTTTCCTTTTATCTGTTGTAGGATAACAGGTGGTGCAAGTCACACTCCAGGGAACCTCCTTCAGTAAGTATGTTGTAGTCCCACCCTAGTTCACTTCAACATGATCCAATCTATTTACCACAAGCAGAGATTAGGATTTACAGCGTAAGAAAATCACAATATGGAGGATGACCACAAAATGCTGGAACTCATGGCCTAGCCAAATTGTTACACACATTTTTGGGGGGACACAATTCAATCCATGACACCTGGTATAAAATATTCACATTTAAAGATACACAAAAAGTGGTAATGTACAGAAGTATAGAATTCTAGAGATGGGGGTCTTAGAGATAATTGAGAATTATCTTTCGCACATATTATTAATAGATTTTAGTGTTGTAAACAGTTTGGTGGTACTTTTTGGAGGGACATTTTCATTGGCTTCTTTTGATACCTTAGTATTCTTGCAATTGCCTTGTTTGTAAATATTTGCAAAGAATTCCACTGAGAGATCTGAATGGCTTGCCCAAACTTTTGATTTACGTAGAATGAAAGTACACTGAGGTCTTAGCATTTTTGACAGCAGCTTGCAAGTTGTGACAATTAAGTTGAGAACTCATCTTAGAAAAAGTGCTACATATATCACTTATGGTCACTTTCTAACTGCTCTCTTTGGGAAGCTATGCACTGATGCCGGTTCCTAGTCTACCCTTCAAAGCAATTTTGGAACTCTTTTTGTGGAATGGCCATCAACACTGTTGTCATATTACCCTTGATATCCTGCATGCCATCAAAATGTCTTCCTTTCAATGCTTCTGTTATCTTTGGGTAAAGGAAAAAGTCATTGGGGGTCAGATCAGATGAGTAGGGAATGTTTTCCAAGACAGTTGCTTGTTTACTGGATACACCCTCCCTCTCAGACAACTGTACACTTAAGTTTGCAAACTTGCCACTGTGCCACTGTGTGCAATGGCCGTTCCAGAAAGAGTTCCAAAACTGCTTTGAAGGATGGACCAGGTGCTGGCATTGGTACTTCGAAGGTGATCATAATGATACTCAGCAGTGAGGTATATAGCACTTAGAACAGTTATGTTCATGGATTTGAATTGTTGGACCTTGTAAGTAAGAAGATGCTTAGTCCTTTGTTGTTTGAAAGAAGACGTTATGTAAGGTATGTGACCTGTTATAATTTATGTTTAAAAATATTTCAGCAGCACAAGAAGTTCACTTTTCATTCAGTGAGAGAATGCCTCCTGATAACTTTTTAAGAAAAAATGCAATATACTGCATTCTAGTTTTAAAATGTGAAATTGGCCAGTCTCTTTCTCTTCCTGACTCTGATACGATCTGTCTGAGATCAGGCAGGGTTTGTTTTCTAATATATTCTCAACGAGTTCAGTTACTTTATTAGCGTCCCATCCCTTCTGAAACAGCAGTTTCAATGTCTGACTCATACATTTGTGTGTATGTGTAGGTTTTGTTTTGTTTGCCTTTAATGCATAGTCTATCCTTTTTTTTTTTTTCCCGAAGTGTATTTTTTCTTGAATAGGTCCTAAATTTTAGATGCTTGTTTGAAATATGGAGTGTTTTTTTTTTCCAAATTATTTTATTGTGGTAAAAAGATAAAAGAAAATATTTACCAGCAAAATATTTCTAATGTATAAAATAGTGTGAGGTTGATGATGCTTATCATGTTGTGCAACTGTTACCACTGTCTATTTCCAAGTAATTTCACCACCTTTAACACATACTCAGTGCCTACTAAGCAAAGACCCTTCCTCTCACCTCAGTGTAGAGTTTAACCCTTGATTTTAAGTTACTGTAGGGAAACTTTTCTCAGCCTAGGCACTGTTGACATTTTGCACTGGATAACTGTTGTTGAGTCTTGTCTTGTGTATTGCAGAATGCTTAGCAATGTCTGCTCACTAAATAAAGTACACTGGTGACGCTATAGGTAAGTTCTAGGCTGGTAAACAAAAGGTTGGTATTTCAGACCACCAGTAGCTACACATTAGAAAAGACCTGGTGGTCTACTCCAATAAAGATTATGCCCTAGGAAACCCTATAATGTCACTATGACTCGGAATGTGGCACATCTCAATTATAACCCACTTAATGGCTATGACGTCAAATGATGTGTGGAAGTTCATGTTGCTAAGCCCATGCATAACCCTTGTCCCTGCCACCATGTCCAGTTTGTTTATAGCCCATTGAGCTATTATAGGAGTAACTGGGGAAGTAGATGAGTAGTTTCCATAGACTGTATCATCTTATCCACTTGATTGTTAAAATCTTCCTCTACTGAGTTCACCTCTTGGTGAGCATACATGTGCAACACAAATATTTTCACTTATTTGGCCCATTTAGAAAGGTCTATCCATATAGACATAAAATGAGAAGAAACAGCTGGAAACATCCGTTAATAATTGAACTGTAGAATGTGTGAAGTATGACTCTTCAAAAATTGACAGATGAAATGGAATGCATAAACATTGATATCTTAGGAATTAGTGCACTGAAATGGACTAATATTGACCATTTTGAATCAGTCAGTCATGTAACATACTATGCCAGGAGTAATACCTTGAAGAGGAATGGTGGTGCATTCACTGCCAAAAAGAACATTTCAAGACCTGGCCTGAAGTGCCATGCTGTCAGTGATAGGATAATATCTATATGCCTACAAGGAAGACTGGATAATATGATTGTTATTCAAATTCAAATTTATGCACCAACAACTAAGGCCAAAGGTACTGATCTACAGTGTAAAACTGATCAAATGTGACCAAATGTGCAATCAGGATGCTTTGATAATTACTGGTGATTTGAATGCGAAAGTTGGAGACAAAAAAGAAGGATTAGTAGTTAGAAAATATGTCTACTGTGGTAGAAATGATGCCAGAAATCATATGATAGAATCTTGCATGTATATTGACTTCTTCATTGCAAGTGTCTGTTTGTACCAACATAAATGGCTGTTATACACGTGCACCTCACAAGATGGAATATACAGGTATCAACTTGACTACATCTGTGGAAAGAGATGATGAAAAGGCACCAATATCATCAGTCAGAACAAGACCAGGGGCTGAGAGCTGAACCAACCATCAGTTGCTCATATGAATTGAAACTGAAATTGAAGAAAATTAGAAAAAGTCCACATGATCCAAAGTAAGACCTTGAGTATATTCCATCTGAGTGTAAAGACCATCTCAAGAACAATTTTGATGCAATAAACACTAATGACCAAAGACCAGATAAGTTGTGGAATAACATTAGGGACATCATACATGAAGAAAGCAAGAAGTCATTAAGAAGACAGGAAAGAAAGAAAGAAAGAAAAGAGATAATTGAATGTCAGGAGAGACTCTGAAACTTGCTCTTGAATGTTGAGTAGCTAGAGCAAAAGGAAGATGAAGTAAAAGAACTGAACAAAAGATTTCAAGGTGGGGCTCAAGAAGACAAAGTGACATACCATAATGATTTGTGTGAAGAACTGGAGAGAGGAAACTAAAAGGGAAGAGCATGCTCTGCTTTACTCATGCCAAAGGAACTGAAGAAAGATTCAAATCTCGAGTAACAATAGCAAAGAATTCTAAGGGGACAACATTAAGCTACACACAAAGCATCAAAAGAAAGTGGGAGAAATATATGGCATTATTATATCAAAAAAGAATTGTTTGATGTTCTGTCATTTCAAAAGGTAGCATATGATTGGGAGCCATGATGCTGAAGGAAGAATTCCAAGCTGCACTGACAGCGCTGGTGAAAAACGAGGATCCAGGAGTTGACACAATTATTCATTGAGATGTTGCAACAAATGGATGCCGTGCTGGATGTGCTGATTCGTCTATACCATGAAATCTGGAAGACAGCTACCTGGACAACCAACTGGAAAAGATCCATATTTATGCCTGTTCCCAGGAAGGTGATCCAGTGGAGTACAGAAATTACTGAATATCTCGTGCAAGTAAAATTTTGCTGAAGATCATTCAGAAGCATCTGAAGCTGTATATTGACAAGGAATTGCAAGAAATAGAGGCCAGATTCAGAAGAGGATGTGAAACCAGGAATATCATTGCTGATGTCAGATGGATCTTGACTGAAAGCAAAGAACACTACTGTGTTTTATTGACTATTCAGTGGCCTTTGACTGTGTGGATCATAAGAAATTATGGATAATACTGGGGAGGATGAGAATTTTGGAACACCTAAATGTGCTCATGAGGAATCTGTACATGGATCAAGAGATAGTTGTTTTAACAGAACAAGGAACACTGCTTGGTTTACAGTCAGGAAAGGTGTGTATCAGGGTTGTATCCTTTCATCATACCTGTTCAATCTTTATACCAAGCAAATAATATGAGAAGCCAGACTATATGAAGAAAAATGAGGCATCAGGATTAGAGGATGACTCAATAACAACCTGTTATTCAAATGACACAACCTTGCTTGCTGAAAGTGAAGAGGATTTTAAACACTTACTGATGAAGATTAAAGACCACAGCCTTCAGCATGGATTACACTTGACATCAAGAAAATAAAAGTCCTCACAACTGGACTAGTAAGCAATATTGTGATAAATGAAGAAAAGACTGAAGTTGTTGAGGATTTAATTGAACTTGGATTCACAGTGAATGTCAATGGAAGCAGCAGTCAAGAAATCAAAAGATGTTTACCCTGGGAAAATCTGCAAATGACCTTTTTAAAGTTTTGAAAAGCAGTAATATCAGCTGGAAGACTAAAGTGTGCCTGATCTAAGCCATGGTATTTTCAGTTGCATCATATGTGTGCAAAAAGCTGCACAACGAATAAGGAAGGCAGAATGAGAACTGACACATTTGAAGAGTGGTGTTAGAGAAGGATATTGACTATACCATGGACTGCCAAAAGAACAAATGGTTCTACCTTGGATAAAGTACAACCAGAGTGTTCCGTAGAAGAAAAGATGATGAAACTGCACCTGATGTACTTTGGACATGCTGTCAGGAGGTATCAGTCTCTTGAGAAGGATAATATGCTTGGGAGAGGATCAGCAAAAAGAGGAATACACTCAGCTAGATGGATTGACCCAGTGGCTGCAACAGTGGGCTCAAGCTTAACAACAATTGTGAAGGAGACACATGACCAGGTAGTGTTTTGTTTTGTTGTATATAGGGTCTCTGTGAGTTGGAACCTACCTGGCACCTAACAACAGCAACAGTGTCCAGCTACCTATTTCTTATAGCTCTTTGTCTGCAGTTTTCAAGTCTTGTTCCTTCAGATTTCTTGACCATCTAGCCAAACCATTGGCCACAGGCCAATGAATCAATATTCATTCTCACACACGGTCATCTCTCCTTCCAAGCAAAGTGAAATGAACAGCCAGGGGCACTGCTTGATGTAATACCCACGGGTAGTATTTCACTTCACCACTATCCTTCAGCAAGGTCCCAGGAAGGTGCTGCACTACTGCTGTAGTCCAGTTCTGAAGTGGTACCTCCATCTGTGAATTAGACATGAATTTTCTCTTCTTCAGTCAGTTGATTGTAAGGAGCTCCCCATGAGGCCATAGGTACAGACTAAGAGACTGAAGGTAATGTGACAAGAGTTGGGACCATGGACAGTTGGGACACCTTGTTCCGTAACTTACATGTGTCTGCAGGTTTGGCTTGAGCTCAATCTTGTATATACCTCCTCCATTTAGTAATGAAGTACTGCTGTGCATGTCCAACTTTATAAACATGTGGGTCAGACATAACTTGATCCTTGGGGACCTTGATTGGGCTAGAGAAATGATATGCCTCTTAAGAACAACGGGGTGGGTGTGTTGCTGGCCTTGCCACGAAGACAAAATGCTGCTGGTGTTCCTTTGAGACTAGAATCAAGAAAAAGGCATTGGTCATATCAATAGCTACATGCAAGGTACCAAGAAGATAAATTAATTTGTTCAAGCAATGAAGCTATATCTCAAACAGCACCTGTAATTGGAATCGCCATCTGGTTAGGTCTGTGATAATCCACTGTCATTTTCCCAGATACGTCTGTTTTGTGCACAGGCCAAACAGACAGGTGGAATGGAGATATGGTAGGAATGACCACTTCTTGCATTCTCCAAATCCTTGATGGTGGCTTCATCTCTGCAGTCCCTCCAGGAATTCAATATTCCGTTTACTATTTTCCCAGATAAGAGTAATTCTCATAGGTTCCACTTGGTTTTCCTACCATAATAATTCTTATTCTACCTGTCACAGATCCGTTGTGGGAGTTCTGTTGGTTGGTGAGTATATGTATTCTAATTATGCATTCTGGAAATGGGGAAATCCAGTTATGAAGCACCCCTGGTCATTCATTACCTGACCTCCATGTGCTTCTGCTCTGACTGGTAGACTCCAGTGATGCTTTGGGTCTCTTGGAATTAGTGTCAGGTCAAAGCCAATCTCCAGTAATGCCTCAAAAGTATGATTATTTCCTCTGATAAACAGCAATTCTTGTAAAAGGCTGTAAAAAAAGGCTAGGAGAAAGATTAACTGTATACATTTTTGGTAGTGCAGTGATAACCTTTTTCAAGGGGATCAAAAAGCAGTTGTTGTTCTGTAAACTGGGTTAAGTCTGAGAATTGATTAGACTGCTGTCCACTTAATGTAGAATTCTTCTGCTTGTGCAGGTCACGTAAATAGTAGATTTCCCATAGGGCTCCTGTCACTCATTTGTTCCTCACCATTGTGGTAAAAGTAGTGTCTTTGGGTGGATCTATGGTTCTGACCTAGTAAATCTACTTTAACATGACAATTTCCCTAAACCTTTGGATTCGTTCTTCTACAGTGTACTGTGACAGGCCTGGCACTTGAAATTGATTTAGTGTAGGCCACCACTTAATCCATGCTTTAGTGACCCAACAAAATTATTAAATACTTTCTAATCTTTCGAGCTGATACACTGATAAAAAATTAGTGCTTAGTGGGCCCATATCAATAAACTCAGACTGATCCAACTTGTTATCTCAGACCCTTAATAGCCATTCCCATACAGCTTCCCCAGGTTTCTCCATGTATATATTAGAAAAGTCAAGTAGTTCTTTTGAAGTATCATGTGGCTCCCTCTGGGTCACACTTTGTACCTCCCCTGCGGGATTCTGTGGCATTTAAGTCCAGTTATAGGTATAGAAGTAAAAGTGCATGGGGTGGGTCCTGGGAACATTCAACAATGTTTTGTAAGGCATCTGGCTCAGGTGATACCCTAGGCAATACTCTTGTACAACCTCTGGTCATATATTAGACAAAGACTCTTCAGGTACAGCTAGGTTAATCTCATCAGATGGATGTGGGAGGGGCAGGTATTTTACTGGGAAGGGTGACTGAGTTGACCAAGATGGAATGATCTCTTCAGATGGTATTAAGAGGACTGATTCTCTTTGCAGGAATGATTGAGTGGAACTTAAGGACTAGTGTCCCTAGCTTTCTGATTATCTTCCCATATATACTCGTTCCAGGTTTCAGGGTCCCATTTACCTCCAGTTAGTGTCCTCACTTTAACTTCAGACATCATTCAAGGTTGGGAATTTAGCTGGTGTCGTGCTTCAGCATCTCTTCCACTAAGACTGTGGGTTTGGTTTTCAGCAATATCAGTTCTATAACTACTAGAAATAAAACTTCCTTTTAAGATGCAAGTGATACATTTCAGGATTTTTATTCAACATTTGAGTTATGACTCTGAAGCCCTGATGTCATCTCTTTCTTTCATCACACTTTGTCTGTTGAAAGTACAACCAACCAGCCAGCTTCCTTCTACTTGTCATTCTGACAAAACTGTAGAGAAGCACCAAATGTGTAGTCACATAGAGCCTTGTTTTCCACAAATGTTTGAAACATTGATGGTGAAATTTAGCATATTTATATTGCTGCCTCACACCATAGATTAACATTGCCTTCTTTACTACCAGAGGCAAGGTTATCAGTGCCTTTAAGATTAGCCATACTTAAGAACCAGATCATAAAACTCATCCTTAGGATTTTGTTCCTCTAGATTCACTGTCAGCACCAGCTTAAGCTGAGTTCTCTAGGGACGTAAAACCAGTGAATCTTACGCAGGCAGGGACATATTCTTATGCGTACAGAGACATATACACATATACAGAGGTTTAGCTCAAGGAAATGGCTCTGCGGTTCTGGAGGCTGGCAGGTCTTAGATTTGTGGGTTGGATGTCAGGCTGGAGGCTGTACCCAATTTCACATGGTTGGAAGGGCTGATAAACTCAAAATCAGTATGTCAGATGGCAGTCTGCTGGCTCGCAGTGCTAAGGGAGTAGGCAAAGCCCAGTATCAACAGGTCAGACAACAAGGTACTAGCTCATATCCCCAAAACTGGAAATCAAAGGATAAATTGGATTCAGGATCCAGAAAGGGCAAACTTTTCCAGAACGTCTGTATAAATTGGTTGTAGTTCACCTATCCAGGGACACACCCCTTTCAGCTGATTGTTTGTTCACATCACATTACAAACTTGAGGATGATAACATAATATCTGCCAAACCACTGACAGTCATAGCCTAGACAAAGTTGAGACACAGCCTTAACCTTTACACAAAGTTTGGTTTTACTCTGTTATAATAGTAATTTTTCTTTATAGATTATGTGTACCAGAAAATATGTGAAAGCTTGAGGGTTACATTAAGAGAAAATGTAAATATATTGTAAGCAGAGAGAATGAGCTTTCTAGTATTAATACTAGCACTTCTTTCTAGTATCAAAGTCTGATGCAGTTGTAACCTCTTGGCAACAAGAAGTGATAGCTTTCCAGTGCTACCTGAATTTAGGTGTTAGAAATTATTTAATACTATCTTTGATTAGCACCTCTCAGACCCATCAGGGCTGCATCTTGATCACTCCTGATGGGAAGTCCAGTCTAGGTGTAATCCATGGACTGTTGAAAGTTGTTGATTTTCAGGAATATGGAACTCTGCAATAAGGTAAGCTCTGACGGTCAAACAGGTCAAGTTTCGAGCCTTGGCCAAGCGAGTAGTGACTTAGAGTTGTTGAGAAACAACCACAATGAGGGAAGTATATGTTAATAGGCTATTAAAGATTGAAATATGTTGATTACTTGGCTGTAAAGAGGCTAGAATAGTTTATATGGTATATGTTTCCATTCCTTGGAAGGCCGTGTAACCTAGCAGGGTAGAGGAGGTTAGAAGGCAGAATGACATAGGAAAAATGCAGTGTTTCTTCAAAGGATAAATGATACCAGGTTTTATAGGTATGGACAGTGGTAAATATTAGCACAAAAGAAAGAGGAACTTTGAGTTACATGTACTCATTTAATTAATGATCTGACCTATTAGAAACCTTTCCATGCTAGAGATCTTTGGAAAATATACTAGGAATTGCTAAGACTGTATTATGTACCATTTGGAGGTAATGAATGTTAACAGTTTCAAGAAAGTTAGTGTCAAAGACTATTTGCAAATACTGAATTTCATACCTTCCTGTAAATATGAACTTATTTCTAAACATCTCTTGTTTTTCTTTCAAGTTTGATAATTACCTTTGCTTTCAAGTAAATTTTTTTATTATGACTGTTAAATAAAACTTTTATTATACATTCCCGTATAAATTTACATGCCCACCTATATGCAGCTTCCACTGCTCTCCCTGTCTGGTGACAGCATGCTATTCCTCTCTGCTCCATACATGTTTCATCCTCCCAACAGTCTCCTTTCCCCTCCTCTCCACCCACTCTCCTTCCTCCAGACAGAGGTCAGCAGGATGATATCCTGTAGATGCATAGAACCATAAAGTGCATCCAATATATAGTCACTCTGCATCGCCAAGTCCAATCCATTCATGTCCAAAGAATAGACCTTTGTTATGATTTATGGGCAAGGGCAGCATCAGAGCCAGGGGCCATGTTCCCAGGGGAACCCTAAAACCACTGGACCATCAATTGAGGTCTTTTAGTGGAGATCTCAGGGTGTACCCCTTTTTATTCTTGTGTTGCCAGTGAGCCTCAACTTAGTGTACTCCATCATGGCTATCACTGGTGGTGGCCGGGCACCACCTGGTTCTTCTGGTCTCAAGTCAATGTAGACACCCAGTCATGTGGGTCTCTCTATCTTCTGGGTTGTCTTTACCACGTGTCATTTTGGTCCTCAGTAAGCATCCGTTCCTGCTGAGTTGGGACCATTTGCTGTGCCCTCGGATGGCAGCTTGGCAGCTTTTAAGACCCCATACGCCACTCACCAATGTGGGGTGCAGAGAGCCCTATTAGCAAAATTGCTAGTTGTGCCAATTGGCCTCAATTTCGCCTAAGAGCATGGTCCCCCGCCCCCTGCCCCAGCTAGTCTATCCTTGCAATATTGGGTTAAGATGGAAGGAGTATTCAAGTTATGCTGAAGTCCACTTAATGTTGTTCTTGTTTCTAATGTGTGCTGTCACGGATTTCACCCAACCAGTTTTCTAGCAACTATGTAATCTAAACTCTTCCCCCCCTTGCCCTCCCTTCCTCCCCTCCCTTGTGGCTGTCAAAGCGTCTTTTCTTGTATACATAAGTCTGCTTTTGCGATCTTATCGTAAGGGTCTCATACAATATTTGTCCTTTGGTTGCTGACTACTTTCACTCAACATGTCTTCCAGTTGAAACCAGGTCGTGAGATGTTTCCTGGAATCATCATCATTCTTTATCACTGCATAGTGCTCCATTGAGTATATATACCATAGTTTACCTATCCATTCCTCTGTTGGTGGGCATCTGGGTTGATTCTATCTTTTTGCTACTGTGGACTGTGCTGCGATAAACATTCTTGTGCATGTGTCCATTGGTGTGAAAGGCCTTGATTCTGTAGGATATATTCCAAGTAGTGGAATTACGGGGCCAAATGGTATATCTATATCCATTTTTTTAAGGAAGCACCAGATTGCTTTCCAAAGAGGCTGGACCATTTTGCAGCCCCAGCAACAGTGTAGAAGAGTTCCACTTTTCTCCCTTAAGTTAATTTTAATTTTACTTTATCTTTTGGCTTCTCCCAGTGAGTCCTATTAGTGATGCATTATAGAAGCAGAATCTTTTATGCAGTCAAATTATGTCTTATTAAGTTGCGGTCTATATCTTTTAGTATAGCTACTCGGTAGTGACATTAGATTGACAAATATTTTCTATAGTTAGTAGGACTTGGAACAGTTTTTTCCCTTGTTTTCTCCTTTTGTTTAGCCTAAAATACATGATCAAAACACCTGATTTTTAAAGAAATTTATGGAGTTACAGAGTTATAATGATTTTTTAAATGCCTATCAGTTGATAGAAATAAAAAAATATATTGAGAGATGTTTGGGGAAAATTTGAAGAAGCTGGTGTCTTTTGATACAACAACATCATCAGTAAATCAAAAACTTAAACAGGAGATTTTGTCAAGGGAACATATTCGATTAGTATCTTACTTTTAGCTGTATATATTCCTGTCCGTAAGAATTTACATGTTGAACTGATGTCATTGCTATACATAGCAAGTCGAGAAAAATGGTAAATTACATGATCTGCCTAACAGAAATGCAGTCTGAGAGAAGAATTTTCCTCTTTGAATAGAACTCTCTTTACACTTGGCCTGAATTTACGACAACAATGCCGTCTTTCAGAATTCTGCATTTCTCTGAAGGTATTTTTCGTATCAGCACAGCACATCAGAATACTTTATGCTAAATTTTGTGTTAAATTTGAAATAAGAATCAGACATTAAGATCTGAATTATGTACACCAAAATCAATTTTATACTTTTAATGTGGTGATTCCAATAGAAGCTTTCTTTTTTCAAAGTTGATTTTTAGATTATTTTAAAAGTAAAAGCATTTAAAAAATTTGGCAGGCACTCATTTCTCAGAGTGAGTGTGACTTTCTTTTCATTGGGATGTCTTTGCAGATCGTGGTCTTGTTTTGTGAGCTCTTGATTGTGGAGGGAAATAAAGATGCTTTTTTGTTTGTTTCTTTGTTTGTTTACAATGTACTGTCAAGTTAAAACCTAAAAAAAAAAAAGTTTCAAAAGTAATTGTCATGTATGTATTTTTTACTAGTCTATCTTTATATTTTCCATGTACCATATCTTTTTTCCCCTTTCAGTTCATTAATATCTTTTACTGTTATTCAATTAAAATTTGTTAATCATGCTTTTACTACTAGTCAAGAATTGATATGAGGAATGACATTCAAAATCTGTTCTACTAGAGGGCAAAACTGTTTAGTTAAAATAATTCACAGCTGGGTGGTTGAAAGTTCTGGGAGAGCGTGGACTAACTGAATCAGTGTCAACTTGGAAAGAGCTCTTTTTTTTAACTTGGTTATACTGTTTTAAAGAATGACTTAGATGAAGACACACAAAACAAGATTTTAGGCCATGCAAAATTGAATGGTTAATGGATTGAGTAGACAAATTAGAATTTACAGTTGTTTCAGTGGACTGATAAACACAATTCAATATGGATAAATGTAGATGACTGCATTTAATGGGATTCCATACTCCTGACTACTCAATGATAAGTCAGTTATGATATAAGTTTAATATTTCATTTTTTGTTAGTTTTCATTATTTTTGCCTTTTATTACTAGTGTCTTTATAAATGCAGTCTTTGTGGTTAGGAATGGTTAGGAATGTGGTTAGAAACTATATTTAAGAATAATGACACCAGCAAATTACACACCACGTTGAATGTAGTATGTGTTACCAGTGATAAGACGTACAAAAAAACAGGACAAAACAAAACTACATGGTTGTAAGTATGGTTCATTGAAACTTGAAAATATTGTAAATTGCAGACTACCTGTGCATGTAACAGTCACTCAAGTTCATGAAAACACAGTAAAATAGGTTTTGCTAACTACATGTTTTATATGATCTAGAATATGATAAACCTGCTAAGATGGCCCAAGTAGCAAGCGTGATTTCTAATCGTAGTTTCCAAGGTGCTCCCTGAGCTCACTCCTGTTTAGAATACCTTTGAAGTATTGTTTCATTCTTGACTTCATAAAGGATAAATGAACACCCAGAAGAGTGAACAAATTCCCATTTTGAGAAATAGAGGTTTTTATTTGTAGAGAATGCTATGAGAAATCTAGTGAAGGAGAGGGGAGGATGCTGAGGGACTTGATCTGAGAAATATTTTCTGGCTGTGGAATAACTTATTCTACCTTCTTACAGAAAACAGGACTAGCATTGTTTACCAGGTAGAAACTTAGGGAGGTGGGTGATTAGTGTCCTTGCATTGCTCCTCAGAGATTTGACAGGTAAGGGGAACCAATGGGAACAGGAAGCTCATGCTATATGATATGTCAAGAGTAATAAAGAGCTTTGACTCGGATCCAAGAGTCACATGACTTTCGTTAGACTCTGTGAAACTATGACTCACCATCTTATTAACTTGCAAGTTGGATAAAATCTCAGATCCTTCATAGTTATTGACAGAGGCAAAATGTAATTATTGGGAAAGGAAGGCCTTCTTAGAAAATGGCACCAGATCAACTGGATATCCATCAGGAAAAAAATAAATGTAGGGTCGCCATGAGTCGGACCTGACTCGACGGCACTTGGCTGGCTTGACAGTTCTTATTTCATACCTTGTACAAAAGTCAACTTAAAATGGATCATAGGTGTCTGTATATAAAACTTAAAACTATACTATTTTTGAATAACAATGTGTGGATTTGAATTGCTGGACTTTAGATTAGCAGTCAAGAATTTACCCACTGTGCCACCAGAGCTTAGCAAAAACAGAAAGTAAAATCTACATCTGTGGTGTATGATGCAACAAGATCATACTATAAAAGAAAACAATGATTTATTTGGATACTTAAAGATGATAAGCTTTCTGTCTTAACAGTAAATCATTTGGAAATAGGCAAGATGAGGAAAAAACATTTTCAAAACGTATAGCAGAGAAAGAACCAATATAAAATACTTTTTCAACTAATTAATAAGTAAAAAATCCAATTTAACAATGGCCAATATAGTTTTCAAACACTTCACATGCAAAACATGTGAATGAGGATAAACAGAGAAAGAGGACCAGCATATGTTTTCTTCAGCAAAGTGACAAATAAACTCAGTTCTAGCCTGTTATTACCCTACTGCACACCTATTAGATGATGATGTGCCTCAAGTGGAACTTTTATGCATTACTGATGTGAATGTGAAATGCTAAAGAATGTAATATTATACAACTACTTTCTAAAACACACTGACATTTTGAAAATGTTAAACATACTACGCTACAAGCCAGTCATTCCACTTCTAATTATTTACATAAGAGAATTGAAAACATGTCCACTCAAAGACTTATGCATGAGTGTTTGTAGCTGTTTTACTTGCAATTTTTTAGAACGAATACTAATTTAAATATTTTTGGCAGGTAAATGGATGAACAAACTGTTATGCCCAGCCTGTGGGATACTGCTCAGCAAAAAAAGAGAGGAACAAACTCTTGATATGTACACCATTATGGATGAACCTCAGAATAACTAAAGAAGACAGACAACAAAATAATGCATACCATGTAATTCAATTTATATAAAATTCAAGAGAGAGGCAGGGCCAAGATGGCAGAATAGTCAGATGCTTACTGTGAGCCCTCTTATAACAAAGACCTGAAAAAAAAAGTCAATCAATTACATATGTCAGTGTAGGAACCTTGAATCTCAAAGGCAATGTTGAAGAGTCAGACTGAATTTCATTGGAAGGAGAGACAGTTCAGAAGTAGTGAGGAAATGCCAGACTTGCCCTGGCTGGCACCTTGCATGCTGGATTGGCTGGTTTATGTGGGCTGAGGCAAGCAGTAGAGCTTGGGACACATTTTTGCACATCAGGAGAAACTGAGCAGTGGAGAGTCTCTGCAAGCTTCTGGAGGCAGGGAAGTGGTACCAGACCTGCCAAAGTTAAGTGCAGTTATCTAACCTGTCATTTGAGGTCAAGATAGCTCTCTGCCCCTGGAAGTGTCTCTCACTCCCTCACTTGACCCCTCCCTTTTCTTCTCTGCTAAGGAACTACTGTGTCCCATGGGCAAGAAATGGGACCCTTTGTACTGGAGCCAGTCTCCTGGCTTTAGAGGGTGTTGGGGTGAGAAAAGCAAAAAATAAACTGCTAGCTCCCGTAAGCCAGGAACTCAGAGTGGTCACTGCTCCTTTGCCAAGGCACAGTAATAAGGGGTCCATGGACTTCAGGTGCCGTTTACCTCTACCTAGAACTGTGTGGTACCATTTCAACACTTATACCCTCACTAGTGTAATACAAAAGGGTATATTCCTGAAGCCTGTTGTCAACTGCAACAGCTAAGGAGGAGTGGCAGGTTTGTGACATTTGACATTGCCTCGCCTGTGAAGTAGGGTCCTCACTCCCCCACATCAAGAGCCTGAAGACTCGTGACTCTATCCACTGCACCTAGCTATTCCTGACAGGGGCCTGAAATTAGTGGTGCCCCCCCCCAAGCCCTTACAGACAATAGGATTGAGTGCTCTGAGTTCAGCTGTAAAACTCACCCACTTATGCTTTGTAGGAGATGGGGACAAACCTTCAAACCAAACACTCAGGGACAGCTATCAGCCTCCTACCTTGCTCAGCATGTAGTCCCCTACTGAATCAGGATAACTGCTTGCTACTATCACCCAGCTGTAGCCCTGCTTTGTCTAGAATTGTAGGTTAGAGCCTGTGCCACACAGTCAGTAACTGACTAGCTAGATACCTGAGCTGATTTAACTCAAGAAAAGTAACCAACCCCCTGGGCTTGCATATCTAGTAGCAGCTGTAACCAGTGAATGATAGAACATGAGAGACACCAAAACTCGAATGCCTCACACGACCAGCCTATTTGGGCATATAAAAACAAAGCAAGAAGCTAGAACATAGTAAGCAAATATACAATAAATAAATATAATTACTGATCGATAGCTTGGAGACAAAAATCAATGTTAAATCACATAAAGAGGCAGATTGTGGTGGCCCCAGCAAGTACTGCAAACAACCAGAAAATCCCCTAGAGGAAGAGATGTTCTTGGAATTACTGAAGGTAGAATTGGAAATATTACTATACAGAGGTCTTCAAGAGATTAGGTAGAAGATCAGGCAAAATGCAGTGCAAGCCAAAGAACACATACACCAAGTGGCAGAAGAGTTTAGGAGAACCATACAAGAGCAAAATGACAAGTTTAACAGGCTTCTAGAATCCATAGAGAGGTAGCAAATAAAAATAAAAAGGATTAACAATAAAAGTCAGAGTTAGATAACACAATAGAAAGTCATAAGAGCAGAATTGAGACAATAGAGTTACAATTAGTGAGACTGAAGACGGAACTTGACAGCAATTTGCTAGAGAAAAAATTAGATAAAACAGTTAAAAAATAAAATGTAAGAATTACATGAGACTCCTATGCATGACTGAAGTACCAGAAAGGGGGACAATAACAGAAAATACAGAGAGAATCATTGAAGATATGTTGTCTGAAAACTTCCCTGGTATCATGAAACATGAGAAGAACTCTATCCCAAAAGCCCAGCAAGCCCTACATAGGATAGATCCCAAAAGAAAATTACCAAGACATAGTATAATCCAACTTAATAAAACCAATGATAAAACAGAGAATTTTTTTTCTTTTTTATTTAACATAACTGAGTGAAAGTGTACATTCCCGTATAAATTTACATACCCACCTATATGCAGCTTCCACTGCTCTCCCTGTCCGGTGACAGCACACTATTCCTCTCTGCTCCATACATGTCTCATCCTCCCAACAGCCTCCTTTCCTCTCTTCTCCACCCACTCTCCTTCCTCCAGCCAGAGGTCAGCAGGATGATATCCTATAGATGTATAGAACCATAAAGTGCAACCAATATATAGTCACTCTGCATTGCCAAGTCCAATCCATTCCTGTCCAAAGAGTGGACCTTTGTTATAATTTATGGGTAAGGGCAGCATCAGGGCCGGGGCCATGCTCTCAGGGGAAACCCGAAACCGCTGGACCATCAATTGAGGTCTTTTAGTGGAGATCTCAGGATGCACCCCTTTTTATTCTTGTGTTGCCAGTGAGACTCAACCTAGTGAGCTCCATTGTGGCTATCACTGGTGGTGGCCAGGCACCATCCGGTTCTTGAGGTCCCAAGTCGATAAAGGCACCCACTGTTGTGGGTCTCTCTGTCTTCTAGGTTGTCTTTACTGCATGTAATTTTGGTCCTTGGTGAGCATCCTTTCCTGCTGAGTTGGGACCATTTGCTGTGTCCTTGGATGGCAGCTTGGCAGCTTTTAAGACCCCAAACGCCATTCACCAGTGTGGGGTGCAGAGAACCCTCTTAGCAAAACGCTAGTTGTGCCAGTTGGCCTTGATTTCGCCTAAGAGCATGGTCCCCTGCCTCCTGCCCCAGCTACTCTATCCTTGCAATATTGTGCTGAAGGATATTGTGCACCATTATGCTGAAGTCCATTAATGTTGTTCTTGTTTCTAATGTGTGCTATCACCGGTTTCTCCCAACCAGATTTCTAGCAATAAGACTTATAGTCAACTGGTATTGTTTTAACAGAAGTATCACGGAATAGATGATCTTAACAATGGAAATTTTTACACAGTCTGGTAGGTTGTAAGTCTAAATTTAGGATGTCTGTTTTAGGAGAAGGCTTTTTCCCTTGCTGGCTCTGGAGGAAAGTCTGGTATTGTATTAGTCTTTGTCTAGGGAGCATCTTGGTGTAGGAACTACAGGTCTGAAGGACGTACTCTTTTCTATAGAGTGGATGGCTTTAACAAAGGAAAGTTTAGTTTTATACAGTCTGATAGGCTATGATTCTAAATTTAGGATGTCTGCTCTAGGAGAAGGCTTTTCTCCTTGTGGGCTCTAGAGGAAAGTCTGGTATTGTATTAGTCTTGTCTGGAGGGAATTTTGGCACAGGAAATTCAGGTTCGAAGGACGCATTCTTCTCTCGGTGTTATCTGTTTGATGGTATAAGGTTTCTAATTTTTTTTTTTTTAATCTCTTGAAGGATGAAAGAATTAAGGATGAGGAAAGTCATATTCTAGGGAAACTTTCTTTACGGTGGAGCTGGGAGGTAATCTTATGAAGGTATTTACAGTCTTACGCTAATCTTTTAACATACAGTGTAGGAAAATCACCAAATGGAGGACAGTTACAAGACATTGGGAATCATGGCCCAGCTACGTGGCTACATGTATTTTGGGGGGGACACAATTTAATTTATGACATTTTACTCTTTGGCACCCCAAAAATCACATTTTTGAAACATGTACCATATTTATTTCATATGATATTGGTGAAAACTAGAATATAAGTTGTTTTTAAAGGCGCAGTGGCAGAATAGGTACAGGTTAGACATTTTATTACAAACGGCAGAAACTGTAGTGAAAGAAGGCATGAATAGGCAACAAGTAAGTCAGTAGGGCTCCTGACATTGGCCCTCAAAGTTTTGAAAGTAGTTGGACATTTTTTTTTAACATTTTATACCACAGCCCTGTTTTCTAGGCTCTAGATATTGGCTACACTCTGTGGATTTTGAGTGGAGACCCCCAGTCTTGTATTATAGTTCTGTCCCATCAGCTTTAGGAGTACTTTAAGCTAAAATGAGTGGTAATTTTACCCTTATAAATACAGGATGGCACGGTTTCACCCGTTTAAACCCCTGAGGTTGTAGCTATGTCTTTTGAGACTCAGGAAGCTCAGCTTCTCACACTTTTGTTTTTTATCACCTCATGGCCCTGGCATCAGGCCCACATTTGCCCTGTCAGGGCAAGTGTTCCAATGCTGTGTACTTTTATTGATTTAAGTGCTCAGAGGGAGGAAAGAGAAGCAAGCAAAGAATTGGGAACCTCACACCATCAAGCAAGCAGCACCGGGAAAAGAGTGCATCCTTCAGACCTGAGGTTCCTGTGCCAAGATGCTCCCTGGACGAAGACTGATGCAATACTGGACTTTCCTCCAGAGCCAACAAGGGGGAAAACCTTCTCCTGGAGCAGACATCCTGAATTTGGACTTGTAGCCTATCAGACTGTGTAAGAATAAACTTTCCTTTGTTAAAGCCATCCGCTTGTGGTATTTCTGTTAGAGCAACACTGCCAGCCAACACTAGCTGACTAAAGCAGAGACCAATCTCTGACTACTAAGCAGAAACCACACAAGCAAGAAGGCAATGGGATGACATATATAAAATCTTGAAGGAAAAAACTGTCAGCCAAGAATAATGTATATATTAATGTATTTACTATTATTTAATATATTGTCATTATATATTATTTAATATATGTGTGTATACAAATATGTATATATGTGTATGTGTGTGTATACATGCACACATCACACATCTATATAGATATATACAGCAGAATTTTTTCTGACATATAAAAGCAAAAATTTAGGACATTTCCACATACACAGAACTTAAGAAAATGTGTAAAAACTGAAAGCAAATTACAAGAAATAATAAAGGGAGTTCTTGCAGTGGGAAATCAGTAATATGCAGTAACAACCCAAGACTGTAATACAGGACACACAACTAGATTAATCAACCCAGATAGCGAAGTCAGAAAAATAAGTCAACATGTAAAAGATGACAACCGTTAAACAAAACAGAGGGATAAATAATGTAGTTACAGAGCTTTCACACAGAAAGTGAAGGTGGCATAAAGAAATGAGATTGGTTTAAATATAGAAAAAAAGGAGGTAAATTCTAAGATGAACACAAAGGAAACTAACAAACCTACACATCAAATAAAAATATACTATCTCATTTTAGAACCTGCTGTATCTCCATAGTAGTCAAAACAGCCTGTTACTGGTACAGATATGTAGACCAAGTGGAACAGAATTGAGAATCTAGGGGGAAATTCATTACCTGTAAGCAGGTGGTATTTGATAAAGGTCCAAAGTCTGTTAAATGGAGGAAAAGACAGCCTTTTTAAACAAATGGTGGTGGTATAACTGAATATCCATGTGCAAAAAATGAACCAAGGCCCATACTCACACCATGCACAAAAACTAACTCAAAATGAATCAAAGACCTGTATATAAAATCTAAAACAAAAAAAAGATCATGGAAGAAAAATTAAGGACAATGCTAGGAACCGTAATACTTGGCATAAACAGAATATGAACCATAATTAACAATGTGCAAACATCAGAAGAGAAACTAGATAACTGGGGCCTCCTAAAAATCAAACACTTTTTAAAAGACCTCACCAAAAGAGTCAAAAGAAAACCTACAGACTGAGAAAAAAATTTAGTTGTGACAAATCTGACCACCATCTAACCTATAAAATCTGTATGATACTGCATTACATAAGAACAAGAAGACAAATAACCCAATTAAAATGTGGGCAAAAGATTTGAACAAACATTTCATCATTTAGGAGGCTACCTCTTCATGAGGAAATGGTAGTGATCATTCACCATTACTGAAGTGCAAATAAGAACTGTAATGATATACTGTCTCTTTACAGTTAGAATTAATCTAGAAACCACAAAACAGTAACTGTTGGAGAGGTTGTAGAGAAACTGAAACACTTACATATTGCTAGTAGGACTGTAAAATGGTACAATCACTTTGAAAGTGATTTGGCGCTTCCTTAAAAATCTAGAGTACCATTGTGATCCAGTAGTTCCACCCCTTGGAATATGTCCTAGAGAAATAAGAGCTGTTCAAAATAGATATACGCACACCTGTGTTCATTGCAACATTATTCATAATAATACAAATATGGAAACAGCCATCATCAGACAAATGGATAAATTGTGGTGCATATACACAATGGAATACACAAAACAATAAAGACCATGAGGAATCTGTGAAACATCTCACAACACAGATGAATCTGAAAGACTTGATAGTGAGTGAAATTAGTAGCAAAAGGATAAATGTTGTATGAGACTACTAGTATAAAAACTCAGGGAAAAGATAAAGCACAGAAAAAAACATTTTTTGATGGTTATGAAGGGGGTCAGTAGGGAGAAGGGAATTCATTAGGTCTGAGTCCACTGCCATCATGTTGGGTCCGACTCATAGTGACCTTATAGGTCAGGTAGTAGAAGATAATTTTCTTAGGTGACGTGGAGGACAACACACAACACAGGTGAAGTCAGCATAACTGGGCTAAACCAAAAGCTAAGAAGTTTCCTGAGCATAAGCAAATACTTTGAGGGACAGAATAGCAGGGTCTGGGGGAAATACTTTCAGGGAACATGTAGGTCAATTGGCATAACAGAGTTTATTTAGGAAATTGTTCTGCATCCAGTGTTAGTGTATGACATTTGGGATTTTAAAAGCTTTCAAGCCTGTTATGTAAGATTTATCAATTGGTCTCAACCCATTTTGAGCAGAGGAGAGTGCAGAACATCAAAGACAAAGGATAATATCAGCCTAAGAGCCAGAAGGGTCACACATGTGAGAGACTCCATAAGTCTAAGACCTGAAGAGATAGATGGTGCCCACCACCAGTGATTACCCTGAAAGGGAACACAGCAGAGAGTCCCTCATGGAACAAGAGACAAGTGAGGAGCAGAAAGGCAAATTCATGTAAGACTACACTTAATGGTCGGATATTGGAGGAACCCCTGAAGCTTTGGCTCCTGGAGGTTCTGTTAACGCAGAACCAAAACCATCCCCGAAGCAAACTCTTTAACAATCAGAGTGGATCATGCAATACGAAATAATACTCAAGAGGAGTGTGGTTCTTATTCAAGCAAATGCACAATCACAAATGGACAGCTGCCATTCAGGATGAGAAGGCAGGAAAGGACAGGAGCTGATTGGATAGATACAGGAAACCTAGGTGAAAAGGAAAAGTGTACTTTCACATTAAAGTGATTGTAACTAGTGTCCCATAACAATATTATTGTTAGGTGCTGTCAAGTCCTTTCCGACTCATAGCGACGCTATGTACAACAGAACAAAACACGGCCTGGTCCTGCGCCATGCCCACAATTGTTTTTATGCTTTAATCCCCTCATTGCAGCCACTGTGTCAGGCTTATTGGGTCTTCCTCTTTTTTGCTGACTTTGTATTTTACCAAGCACTGTGTTTTTCTCTAGGGGTCAAGCCATCCTGACAACATGTCCAATGTATGTGAGATACGGTCTTGCTGTCTTGAATTCTAAGGTGCACTCTGGTTGTACTTCTTCCAGAACAGATCTGTTTGTTCTTTTGGCAGTCCATGGTACATCCAGTATTCCTCTCCAGCACCACAATTCAAAGGCTGAAATCAAGTCTTCTGTCCTCCTTTTTGTCCAGCTTTTGTGTACATATGATGTGATTAAAAATGCCATGGCTTGGGTCAGGTACACCTTAGTCTTTAAGGTGACATTTTCACTTTCCAATACTTTTTTACAAGGTCCTTTGCAGCAGATTTTCCCAGTGCAGTGAATCTTTTGAGTTCTTGACTGCTGCTTCCATACTCTTTGATTGTGAAGCCAAGTAAAATGAAATCCTTGACAACCTCAATCCTTTCTCCAGTTATCATGATGTCTTTTATCGGTCTAGTTGTGGGAATTTTTGTTTTCCTGGTGTTGAGATGCAATCCATACTGAAGTCTATGGTCTTTGATCTTCATCAGTAAGTGTTTCAAATCCTCTTCACTTCCAGCAAGCCAGGTTGTGTTATTTGCATAACACAGGTTGTTAGTCTTTCCTCCAATCCTGATGCCTTCTTCTTCTTCATATAGTCCAGCTTCTGGGATTATTTGCCCGGCATACAGATTGAAAAGTTATGGTAGAAGGACACACCCCTTTCCTGACTTGAAACCATGAAGCATCCCCTTATTCTGTTTGCACAACTGCCTCTTGATCCATATACACATTCTTTCAGAGCACAGTTAAAGTGTTCTGGAATTCACCTTCTCCGCAGTGTTACCCGTAATTTGTTATAATTCACACAGTTGAGTGCCTTTGCGTGGTCAGTGAAACACAGGTAAACATCTTTATGATATTCCCTGCTTTCAGCCAAGATCCGTTTGGCATCAGCAGTGATATCTCTGGTTCTACCTCCTCTTCTGAATATGGCTTGGATTTCTGGCAGTTCCCTCTGTATATACTGTTGTAGTCACTTTTGAATGATATTCAGCAAAATCTTACATGTGATAGTCATAATTTCTTCAATAATGTCTGCATTTGGTTGGATCACCTTTCTTGGAAATAGACATAAATATGAATTTCTACCAGTCAGTTGGTCAGGTAGCTGTCCTCCGAATTTCTTGGCATGATGAAAGAGCACTCCTGTGCGGCATCCGTTTGTTGAAACATCTCAGTTAATATGTCATGAATTCCTGGAACCTATTTTTTGCTACTGCTTTTAAGATAACTCTGACTTCTTCTTTTATTATCACTGGGTCCTGATCCTGTACTACCTCTTGAAATGGTTGAACATTGACCAGGTCTTTCTGGTATAATGACTGTGTTATTCTTCTTTTGATGCGGAGTCATTTAATACTTTCCCTGTAGAATCCTTTTATTAGTAGCAGCTCGAGGCCTGAATATTTCCTTCATTTCTTTCAGCTTCAGAAATGCAGATATGTGTATACATTTTTATATGAGAAATTAATAAACTATAAGCTTTGAACTAAAGTACAATAAAAAAAAATAAATCCTAGAAGGGTAAACCAGGCTGTCATGAGGTAAGTGATATCAATCGTTGCCTAACAGTAAGAGTAGATAGAGCAGGGGGCGAATTACTAATGGTAGCAAAGAAAACTCAGGTGGAAATGTTGTCTTCGTTGTACTGATGGTTTCGCAGGTGTTTATATGTTGTAACTTATCAGATTGTGTATTCTAAATGTGTAGATCATTGTGTGTCAGTTAATTTTAAATATAGTTGGAAAAAACAAAAATGCAGTTTCAAATATTGTTTTTGTAATTATTATTTTTAATTTGTATAATTTGGAATATTCCATTTTTATAGCATAATTTTATATGAAAGAGCTTCATTTTCTTTGTTTTATTTATGATGGACATGAAGTTTTCTGCTTGTATTTATTCTTAGGTCTGTTTAATGCCTCATGTTTAGGTTTTGGGATAGTTTAATTTTAATTGATTCTACTTTTCATAAATACTAATTTAGGATTATATCCAGTTTCCAAAGATTTTTCCTTCACTGAAATTCTATAATTGCACACGTGGATAATTGTTCTTTGGGTTTCCAGATCACCCTATAGGAGAAAATTGTAAAGAGATGAAGAACATTTAATTATAGAAAAAATCATGTTAAACTTTTAAGACATTATTTTGATAAGTTTAGACTGGCTGGCTGACAATGCAAAGTTGGACAACCAGAAGACAACTGACCAAAGGATAAAAAAACTAGCTTTTGTCTGGATTAGTCAATAAATACTAATTGCTATTCATAATCAATATAAGTGAAGTGTTAGGAATGTTAAATTTTCCTGTATAAAAGTCAATTTACATTGTTTACTATATACTTGGAATGACTCAGAATCATACTCTTATAAGCTTTGCTCAAGGAAAAATTTTAAATCAACACAACAGATTTTTTTAATATATATTTTTCCATGGTAATACATACAACATTTGGTAATCTAGGTAAATTTTTATTAGAAATTATGTGATGGGACAAATACTGAATAACCTTTTAAGAGCTGCAGGAAAGAATGTGTGTTCTACCTGGCTAAATAAAATGTGGAACATGGTGTGGATATTCAAGAAAAAGCATCCTTTTTTTTTAATGTAATAGGGAAAAAAAGCTTTTATTAAGTAATTGAATGCTATTGGAATATTCTCATATGTTTTACTCTAACACATGTATTACTTAAAGGACATCCTATGTAATAATACAAATAAATTCTGTGACGAAGATCCCCAGTGACAGAACTGAAACCCCTAGAGGAGTTGTTTGCAGTGGGGCTGTATGGCCATAAGAGCCCTTTTGAGTGGAGCCTGGAGCAGGAAGATAACTTGACTGACCAGATCTTGTGGTCTTGCTCCTTAGGCCATGTTTGCACAAACAAGGAGGTCAGTGTGAACAGTCTGCTTGTGGGTTGGTCTCAAAAGAAATTCTCTGAAGTTATTTTTAAAAAGCCAAAGAAAATAGAGGTTCTCTGTTTGCTACGTATGTCACAGCTGAGCCCCCCATTTAGAGAACTTCATTTTATATTTTTTGCCTTTTGGAGGGTAAGCTTGAAACTACATCCTAGACACTGTTGCATTGAGAAATGTTAGCATACAGAAGCTCTGTGTATTTTTTACAACAAATACTTTCTCACACTTCTATGTCACAAATCTTTTTCATGGAGTGAGAAAGTGCTTCATGGATGGGCAAACAAGCTTTTAAAAGATGGTATGAAAAAAATCATCAGGAAAAATTTAAGAAAACTGAGTGAGAAAATAAAAAAGGAAGTCAGGCAGTAACTTCTGAAATTAACACACTCAGCAGTTAGGTAGAATATATGTTGATGGTCATTGACTGGAGGGAGACTAAAATGTTTGCTTAGTCATCAGAAATTCTATAAGAAATCTATTTGTAAAGGGCAGTGTCTTTTTTTCTCCATAAATTAAGAACTGTTAAGTATGGCAGACTTAAAACTTTACTGAAATTATACTGCTGAAAATTATTGTGAGTAATTTCCTTTTTAAAGTATTTTATTGTGCTTTTGGTGAAAGCTTAGAATCCAAGTCAGTTTACCATATAAAACCCTGAACCCACATAACTATGCAACTCTAGTGGCTCTGCCTACCCTATGAAGCACATTCCTCGTTTTTAGTGTATATTTCCTGTATCATTCAACCAACTCCTGTCCCCCTCCACCCTCTAATCTTGCCTCTGGACAGGAGCTGCTCAGGCCAGCATCATGTATATATTTAAACCAAGAAGCACACACTTCCTACCATCACTCTGTGTCTTACAGGCTAGTAGAGTATTTATCTACAGAGTTGGCTTTGGTACTGATTTCAGCTCTGGGCTAACAGAGTCAGGAGGCCATGTCCTCAGGGTGCCCTTCAGTCTGTTGGACCATCAGGTCTGGTCTTTTAATAGACTTCTAGTTCTGCACACTTATTTTTTTTTCCTGTTACTTGAGGGACTCTGTGTTGTGTTCCCTGTACAGGCAGTCATTGGTGGTAGTTGGGCACAATCTAACTCTACTGGTTTTATGCTGATGGATTCTCTGAATCATATTGTGGCTTCTGTCTCCTTGTCTCATATGTTTCTCATGTCTTTAATAGCCTTCGTTCCCCTGTGCTCTAGGTGGATTGGGATCAATTGATGCTATTCGAATGGTTGCTTACTAGCTTTTATGACCCCAGACACCACTCAGCAAAGTGGTTTGGAGAACATTTTCTTAAAAAAATTCTTAGTTATTCCAGATGACTTAAATGTCTCCTGAAACTGTGGTCCCCAGATTCCTGCTCCTGCTCTGCCTTCAAAATGTTGGGTCATATTTAGGAGACCTCTTAGCTTTTGGTGCAGTCCAGCTGTGCTAACCTCCCTTCTAGTGTGTGCTGTCACTCTTCAGCTAATCCTGTTCCTACCCACCATCTAATCTGTGAATACCCCCTCACTTACTCTTCAGCCTTGTAAACATAAAAAATTTTCTTCCATGCTTAAACCTTTTCTTGAATCCTTACAACAGTGGTTTTATGTGATATTTGTCTTTTTTGCATCAGGCTACAGGATGCTTCCTAAGATTATTGTTGTTCTTTATTATTGCATAGTATTCCATGATTATCGATAGGTGTGAGTTTAGTTCTGTCATTTCATGTATGTGTGTGTGTGTGTTGTAGACAGTTCCTTTATTCTGTTTAATTTTGTGTACTGAGTCTTTTGTCTTTTTATTTATTTTTTTATTTAATATGACTGAGTGAAAATGAACATTCCCGTATAAATTTACATGCCCGCCTATATGCAGCTTCCACTGCTCTCCCTGTCCAGTGAGTTTTCTTGATGTATTTTCATCTTTTTCAATGTTGGTGGCTTTGTATTTGCTGAGACTTCATGTTTTTTTATTTTCATGCTTAGGATTGATAGTTTCCTTTGTGATTACCTTAATATTTACCCCCTTTTCCAGTCCTTAATTTGTTTCTTTTTTTATTGTGATTAAGTGAAAGTGTACAATCCAGATTAAATTTGCATGCCCACCTATATGACGTCCTTCTGCACTCCTTGCCCAGTGACAGCACACTCCTCTTAGGGCTGTTACTGGATGTTACTGTTTTTCTAATCAAATGACTCTCTTTAGTATTTTTTGCAATTTGTGTTTGGTTTCTGCAAATTCCCTAGATTTCTGTTGATCTGGCAATGTCATGATTTCACCATCGTGTTTGAGGGACAGTTTTGCTGTGTATATAATTCTTGGGTGGCATTTATTTTCCTTGTGTGTGTGTCCCTCATTGTCTTCTTCCCTGCATGGTTTCTGCTCAGTAGTTCAAGCTTAGTCTTACTGATTTTCCATTTTAGGTTATTTTTCTTCTATTCCTAGTCACATTTAATTGTCCTCCTTTAGTTTTGGCAAATTTGATTATAATATGACTATCTGTCTTTTAGGATCTAACTTGTGTGGACTTCAATAAACATTTTGGCTAGATATCCAGTCATCTTTCGTTGTATCTGGGAAGTTTTCTGTCAACACATCTTTAACAGTTCTCTGTATTTTCTGTTATCACCTGCTGTTCTGGTACCCTAATCACTCATGGATTAGTCCTTTTGATAGAGTCCCCATAATTATTAGTATTTCTTGATTTTCAAAAATTCTTTTGTGTGTTTTCTCCTCAAATATGTTGATATCATCTTATTCAATTTGCCATTATTTGTTCAACTTTTCATTATGCTCTGCTGCATTTTGCCTCATCTTCCTGATTTCTTTGAGAGCTCTAAATATTAATCTTTTGTATTGTACTTCTGATAATTCCAGTAAGTTCTCTTCCTCTGGAAAATTTGATTCTTTGTTTTGAGAGCTTCCTGAAGAAACCATACTCTGTTTTTGTTTTTTTTTTTAAGTGATTGGAAATTGATGGTTATCTCTGAGCCATCAGTAAATTGCCTTTATTAATATTTGCCTACTGTGCTCTAGCATCTTATTTTGTTTTGAGATGTCTAAATAGGCTGGCTGTATGCATTACTTTTGTTATTGTTATCTTTGAAACTTTAATGTTCTGTCACCAGGTAGTTGGAGCTGTTACTTGACATGTGAGCTCAACAGTCCAGTTAGTCAGTCACCAGGCGTATGGTGTGGGTTATTGCCTACTGTCCTAGATAGGCTGGGGTCATTGCTTCAGGCACAGGTATCTGACTGGAACTTCTGAGAAAGGCGGGGGTCTAACAGCTATGCCAGAGTGTCAGTGAGGATGGCATGTCTCCTTATTTCTGAATCTAGGTGAAGGACCAATTTCTGCCCTGAATTTCTGACATATGGGAGTCAGCAGATTTTCGTTCTTTTCTCATTTCTCCCTTTTTCCGTTTGTTAAATTGTTCTCTCTCCAAGTCTCGGAGAATGGCTCAGAGTGGGCCAAAGGAGTCCCACTTCCAGCTCAGTTAATGTTATTAGGCTCCAGAGCTGGTGCAGTACAGAGAAGGGAGGTGGAAGTGCTTGGAGAAGGGATGGAGGTGTATTCTGAGGGAAAGATTTAGACCAGCATGTGCTGTAGGTTACCTGCAAAGACTTAGCTTTTAATGATCTTGTACTGTTCCTTGACTGGCTCTAGAGGCATGAGTGGATTCTGTGACAAGTGTTTTTTGCTAGTGGAGAATGTCCTGTAACCACCACACCTAGCTTACCACCCTGTCCACTGCCATTTCCCAGCGTGTCCTATTTGGTCAATCCTGCTTGCTTCCCTGTTGTTCAGTCTGATTTCTCAACTTTCCCTTTGGTGTTCTGGGCTGCTGCGATGTCGTATGTAATAGGTCCATTTGTTCTTTGGTTCTTTGTTGTAAGGAAGGGTCAGAGGAAGTGTCTGTCTACACTGCCATCTTGGCCCAGCCTTCCCTATGATAATTTAAATGAGAGTTTTATCTTAAAATTCCCATGGATCAGAATCCTGTTTTGAAACATGTCTTTCTGTCATGTTTATTGATTATTTGCTATCTGGAAAATTATTTTAGATATATGCAAGGATTGCCAATTAAGTTCACAAACTTCTCTTTAGAAAAAGTGCCACATACCTCATTGCTGAGAATCACTACAGTACCCTTTGAAGTACTCCCCTTGGGAAACTATTTACCAGTGCCAGCCCTTAGTCCACCCTTCAAAGCAATTTTTGAACTCTTTTTCTGGAATGGCCATCACAGCTGTCATTGTATTATTCTTGATGTCTTGAATGCCATCAAAATATCTTCCTTCCAATGTTTCCTTTATCTTCAGGTAAAGAAAAAAGTCGTTGGGTGCCAGATCAGTAAAGAGGGGAGGGTGTACCAATACAGTTTTTGTCTACTGGCTAAAAACTCCCATACAGACAACTAGACAACTAAGTTCATAAACTTGCTACTGTGCCACCATGTGTAATGGCCATTCCAGAAAGAGTTTCAAAATTGTTTTGAAGGGTGGACTAGTTGCTGGCATTGGTGCATAGCTTCCCAGGAGAGCACTTTGAAGGTGACCATAGTGATATTCAGTAATGAGGTATGTAGCTCTTAGAACAGTTAAGTTTGCAAACTTGTCAGACCTCACCTCGTATTTGATTTCTCATTTCTGATATATATTTCACTGAATCAGAGCTGACTGACCTGCTTTAACATTTTAGTTGGTGTTTATCCTATGCCTGCCCTGTAGTTTCGATGTTATATAGTCTTGGAATGACAGCAGGCCCCACTTGAGTAGTATATCCACTGCTGTGTGTCTGACTCACAGCGACCCTAGAGGTCAGAGCAGCACTGCCCTCATAGAGTTTCCAGGGAGCACCTGGAACAGCTGACCTTTTGGTTAGCAGATGTAGCCCTTAACCCACTATTCCACCAGGGTTTCCTTGAGTAGTATAGCTAGTGCAAACATTTGGGGTCCCTCTACTACTGCTTCGCGCTTGCTTGTGTAGTAGGATGAATATGATAATCACAGTGTATAAGAGGCTCCATTGCCATGTATCTGTCTGAGCTTCTCCTTGATTTAGAAGCCTCTGTTTCTTGAGAAACACTTTAAGCTTGTTTTATGTTGTGTGTGGTGCCTACTTTTGTGTTAGTGCTTTTTTTCCCCCAGATATCAACGTTCCTATGTATTTGTATTTGACTCAGCACAGTTTTCATATCCAAGTAGTTCTGAAATTCTTGTCATTGTAATGACAGCCAAGAAAAGGGAGGTAGCAACCCAGAAAAGGACAGAGTGACTGACTGTCTGCATGAATAATTCTGCCGTTCATTGATTAGTTCAACCAACAAGACTGTGAAATTTCATCTCAGATTTGTTAAAACTGTTATTTTTTTCCTTTAGTGTTCAGAAAATAGTTTACTTACAGTTTTCCCAAGTGTGATTTTCTAAATATTCATCAGATAGTGTTGCAATGGTTAAAGTACTCAGATGCTAGCCAAATATTTGATGGTTCAAACCTACCAGGAAGAAAGTTGTGGCAGTCTTCCTCCATAAAGATTCACATCCTTGGAAACGCTATGGAGTTGGTATGAGTCAGAATTGTCTTCATAGGTGTTCCCCCCCCCCCCAGTGGCATAGGCACGCAGGAGTTAGGGATGGAATAGTATCTTGGGGCTATTTAACAAAGATCTAAATTAAGATTTAGATTTTTGTTAAAATGTGGTTAATTTGGGGCCTGTGGACTAGTTAAGTTTGAGTGGGAAAAGAGCAGTCAGAGGCTTCTATTGAACAGTGGCTGCCAGCTCAGTAGTACAGAAACTGTTACATAAGTGATATCAGCCCTGAGTTTACCTAAATGTGTGTATCTAAAAATGAAATCTGTTATGCCTGGTTTTCAATTTTATTTTAAGGGAAACTTGACTTTCCCTACTTTAATCAGCTGTTGAAGAGTGTCATGCATTGCATTGTGTCCTCCCAAAACTGTATGTATTTGATTTGACTCGGCTATGAATCCCAGTGTGGTACAGTTCCTCTCATGTGTTGTGAATCTTGCGTCTGTCATGTTGATGAGGGAGAATGGGCAGCAGTTGTATTAGTGAGGCAAGACTCAAGGTACCAGCTTGTGAAATGTAAGGGAGAGAAGTGAGCAGAGTTGAAACCTCACACCACCAAGAAAGCAGGACCAAGAGCAGAACACATCTTGTGGACCTGAAGTTCCTGTGCCAAGATGCTCTTATTGAATTTGAACTCATCCTACCAGACTATGATAATTTCTCTTATTGAGTGGACTTGTACTCATGAGTGGATTTGTGGCTTACAAGACTGTGATGATAAAATTTCTTTTCCTGAAGCCCTCCACTTGTGGTATTTTCTGTTAGTGCAGTACAGCGTTACTGAATTAGAGGGATAGTTGTAGGTCTGGCTTAAGTGTCATTTACATTTGCACATTAATACATGTTTTTGAAAGAAAAACCAGTTACCATGGAGCTGACTTGAACTCATGGTGATACCCATGTATGTTAATGTAAAACTATGCTTCATGACGTTTTCTTTAAAAAAAAAAAAATTTTTTTTTTCAAATGTATTTTTGATGAAAATTTACGCAGAAAATTAAGTTCCATTTAACCATTTCTATACATATTGTTCAGGGACATGGGGTACACTTTTCATAATGTGTCAGCATTCTCTATGTTTCTATTCTGGTTGTTTCATTTCGATTACTGTATCCCCTGACACCTCCTCATCTTCACTTAGGCGCTGTTGACCATTTCTTCTTACACAGATGATTTTTTTTTCTTAAGCAGCACAGCACTCATGGGTGAAGTTTTTTTTTTTTTTTTTTTTTCATGAGCCAATCTGTTATTTAACTGAAAGATGACCTCTGGGAGTGGTTTCAGTTCATGGTGTTCTCTGAGCAGCAGTCTTGGAGTTTCTTGTAGTCTGAACCAGTCTTATGAGTCTGGCCATTTTTAAGAATTTGAATTTTCTTCTACTCTGTAGTGTTTTTAATGACTATTTTTTCATAAGTAGGTCACTGAGCTTTTCTCATAATGTACCTCTAGGTAGACATGAACCTCCAGCCTTTTGGTTAGCAGCTAAGCATGGCCATCGTTTGTACCATTTAGGACTGCTTCTTAAAGAAAGATGTCTATAAAATTAGAAATGTAAACGCTAGAAAAACTGTTTAAACTTTAGTTTTAATCCTTTTATAAAGTGATGATTTTAATTTATCTTGGTTATAATATTGGATTTTCATTTATTAGATTTGATGTAATAGCAGCATCAGTAGAGTTTAACACTTCAGATAGTACAGAGTTTCAGAAGGGCTAATTTACATACATAGATATGGAAGGAACCTTATTTTGCTGGCACTAGTCCAACTCATCTGTGCTCATCACTCTGCTGGTAAGTGTGGGCTAGACTTCTGATTCTTGTCTGCTGCTGTTTGTGCTCGCCCTATTCATGGTCAGAAGCAATAGTGCTTTTTAAGGTCTGTACATTTTCTATCACTTTGACAAACATCATAATATGGCCTTTAAGGTATGTAGCATAGAAGTTGGTGAAGAATACTGGACACCAGGTCTAATAAGTTCAAGAACTCAGAAAAAGTGCTACATACCTCATTGCTGTGATCACCTTCAAAATATACCCCTTGGGGAGCTATGCACCAATGCCAGCCCCTAGTAGTCCACCCTTCAAAGCAATTTTGGAGCTCTTTTTCTGGAATGGCCATCAGAGCTGTTGTCATATTACCCATGATGTCCTGCATGTCATCAAAATGTCTTTCTTTCAGTATTTCCTTTATCTTCAGGTAAAGGAAAGAACTCACTGGGGACCAGATCAGGAGAGTAGGGAGGGTGTTCCAAAGTGGTTATTTATTTACTGGCTAAAAACTCCCTCACAGAAAACTAACTGTACAATTAAGTTTGTGAACTTCCCACTTTGCCATCGTGCTCAGTAGCAATTCCAGAAAGAGTTCCAAAATTGCTCTGAAGGGTGGACTAGGCACTGGCAACAGTGCATAGCTTCCCAAGGAGGCTGCTTCAGAAGTGATTATAGTGATATTTAACAATGAGGCAAACAGCACTTAAAACAATTAAGTTCATGGACTTAATTGTTGGCCCTTATATGCCATGGACTGCCAAAAGAACAACAGCCCTGTCTTGGAAGAAATACAGCTGGAGTGCTCCTTTACAGTGAGGATGATGAGACTTTATCTTCTGTACTTGGACGTGTTATCAGTAAGGAATAGTCCCCGGAGAAGAACATCACACTTGGTAAGGTGGAAGGCCAGCAAAAAAGGAGAAAGATACTGGAGGAGATGGATTGACCCAGTGGCCGCAACAGTGGATTCAAATGTAGCAACAATTGTGAGGACGGTTTAGGACTAGGCAGTGTTTCACTTTGTTGTACACAGGATCGCTATGAGTAATGATATTGATGATATTCTTTTTAATTGAAATTTAGGACAGCAGACTCAGAATTGCCTGGTTCCCAGCATATCTGATTTCAGTTATTCACACTGCTTGAAGTCAAAAGATGCAGCTTGTCACTTTTCCTGTGTAGGAAGCCAAAATTCTAACCCCTGTACCTTTCATGGTTGCTTAAGATCACAATAAGACTTAATAGGCCAGATCTATGGACTCTTTAAATGTGCTTGTTGGGCAAGTATGTCACCTGGGAGAGAAAAACGTAATACTTTCTGTTTTCACTTAGGTGTGATCCTTATTTATTTTTTAAGTGAGTGAGAAAACTGAGATCCAGGAAGCAACCTAACTCGGGAAGCTTTGCTTGTCAAACTTGACAGTTGGATTAGTGGAACTATTTGAATTCTTTACTTGATCTATCCATTGCCATTGAGTTGATTCCAACTCATAGTGACCCTATAGAACAGAGTAGAACTGTCCCACAGAGCTTCCAAGGCTATAATCTTTTAGAAGCAGGTTGCCACATTTTCCTCCCTTAGAGCAGCTGATGGGTTTAAACTGCCAACCTTGCTGTTAGCAGCCAGGTGCTAAACCACTGCACTACCAAGGCATCTTTTCCCTCATCTTCATGAGTCTTTTCTCTTAAGACCCAGACCAAATGTTATCTCTGCTATGTAGCTGCCTCTGGAGAATTCACTATCTTTTATTGTGTTGTATCCACATATGAGGAGCCATAGTGGCACAGGGATTAAGTGCTTGGCTGGTAACCAGATACTTGGTGGTTTGTAACCACAAGGCACACCACGGATGGAAAATGTGGCAGTCAACTTCCATAGGGAGGGATTACAACTTTGGAAACCCTGTGGAACAGTTGTATTCTGCCCTCTGGGGCTGCTAGAGTCAGAATTGACTCAAGAGTAACATTTTGTTTTTTTTATTTTTTTAGTTTTTCTGGCCACTCAGACTACAGAACAATAGAGGGGGAAAATCTGAATCTAAAATCTATATTTCTTAAGGAGAAACTTTTTGGGGGGTATGTAGAGTAGGTTATCTGGAAAATTGTCATCATCTAGTGTGTGCTCTTCTAGAACACATTTGAAAAAAATCTGCTTTTATTACAAAATGTAACACATGCGCATAAGTTCATAAAACAGTTACACAGTATTGTGAATGATTCTAAAATAAACACACATACAACTACCCACCACATCAAGAAATAGAGTGTTGCTATCACTCCAGAAGCCTTTATCATTATGTATATGGGTCTGTTTCTAGGTACTCTAGTCTGTTCTGTTTATCTTTGTTGTTGCTGCTGTACCAATACTTTGTTCTTTGAGATTGCCTTGTCTATGCTTAGCCTTTTGCATTTCCTTATTAACTTTAGAGTCAACTGGTCAATTCCCATACAAACCTTCTTGTGGTTTTAGATTGGGAATGCGTTGAATCTCAGAGAACAGTTTGAGACAAATTTACATCTCTGTGACATATTCCTGTATTTAACTAGGTCTTCTTGAATATATCTCAGTAAAATTTTATATGTTTATCTTTGAAAGTTTGTGTAGTGTTTTATGTAGATATATCTGTATTGTCAAGGTTTCTGGCATACAAAATAAAAATTAATCATGTTTATATAATCATGTTTAAATAAAAGGTGAAATTTGTAAATATATAATTTACATATAGTAAACCCACCCGTCCGACTCATAGTGACCCTAGAGGTCAGAGTTCAACTGCACTGTAGAGTTTCCAAGAAGCACCTGGTAGATTTGAACTGCCAGCCTTTTGGTTAGCAGACATAGCACAAGCCACTAGTGTTTCCTATGTATAGTAGAAGTTATTTTATATATATTTGAAGTTAAGGTATAAACAGTCTATCTTATTTTGTGTTTTCAACTCTAAAAGTTTATGGTATTTGATTTATAAATGCAGTAGTGCCCCACTGACCCTCTAATTATTTGTAAAGTCAAATTGATTTATTCAGAATGACAGAGTATTCTAGTTTGAGGTAAACAGATATTTGACTTTAGTGTTAATAACATTATTATATGGCACTATGTATAGCATTAAATAGAGTTGATGGTATGTGTTCTCTTGTGTAAGTCTCATTTAATCCTATAACAACCTTATGAATGTAAGACTGTAGCCCAAAAGCCACTGCCATGAGTCGATTTTGATGCATAACAACTCTATAGGACAGAATAGAACTGCACCATAGGGTTTCCAAGGAGTGTCTGGTGTATTCAAAATGCCGGCGTTTTGGTTAGCAGCCATAGTTGTTAACCATGTGCCACAAGCGCTGCCGTGCTGTGTTATAGTGTGTATTATGTAGCAGGTGAAACTCAAGTGCAGGAAGATCAGTTAATTTGCCCCATGTTACAGGGCCTGTGAGTTGTGATTTGGAAAAGAAAAAAGTCTTAACACTGGAGTCTGTGATGTTTTTGCTCTAATATTTTTCCACATTTCAGTAACTCTTGTGGGCAGCATAAAAATTATGATAGGGAAAGCTGAAAGTATCAAGAAGACAATTTGATTTTTGTTCTGTTTTATTAAGCAGGAAGGAAGATAATTCATTTTGGAAAGATTTTTGTTCAGAACATTAATATCAAAGTTGAAGCCTACTGAGCTTTAACTTTGAGGATGTTGATTCAAAGTATTTTTTCCATAGAATGTAGGATATATAATGCATAAATATACTACATCCTAAAATATATACTATGTATGTTAAAATAGAAAAAATTTTTAATACTCTTGCTTTCTACATAAGCCCCCATTTTTTAGGATAGGAAAATGTAAAACTTTAGTGTGTATTTATATATCTTTTCTCCTTCTGTCAGTGACTGCCACCTTGCCAAATCTGTGGGAGTTTTATGATCTGTTATCCTCTGAGATCTGTGGATTCATTTAACATTTTGCTGTGATTTTATTGGTTTTGGAATCAAGAACTAAAAACTGAATACAGTTCACTATTCATATAACAAGATTTAAGGATGGTTAGCTTGAAAATTTTCCTTTGGTTCCCATTAGATTTATGTCTGTTTGACTAATGAGTAGATGAAGGGAAAAAAAAAATGTTAAATACTGCATATGGTTTCTAGAGGTATGTTTTAATAACAAAATCAAGTCTGGTCAATGAAAGCTTTCAGAAAATCACTGTTAAAAAAAAAAAAAAAGCTAAACATGTTTTTAGGTCTAGAGAAGTTTTCCCCCCCGAATCTTAATGTCACTAGGAGTACTTTTCCCTCTGTTACTGTTTTCTGTTTTTGTTTATTAAAAATATGTATTTTAGCTAAGTGGTGATGAGGCTGAGTGCCCCCTCCTACTTAGGTCAAAGTCAATTAAATGTTAATTAGACAAATTCGCTATTGTCTGTCATGAAGGCTGGGTTAAGATAAAAGAAAAACAAGTAAATGCCGTCGTCATGTTCAGCACTGTGCTAAAGGTTCAAGTAATGAGATTACGGTGTAAGCAGTGCCTTTTAAACTGACGCTTGCAAGCCATTGTTGGGTCATTCAGTTGGCTCAAGGTATCACCGTTATTAAATTTATTTAATACATTGACATAGAATGGCATGGAATTTTAAATTGAAAAGAATAAATATAAGTTGGAAAGCATTTTAAATGGCACAAGAAAAAATAGAATAGTGCATTACACGTAATAAAGGTGAATGTTAGTTTGTGGAAATTTGTTATTAGTTGCACTGACATACACTGATTTATGAAAGAGTGTATAAGTCAAAATTCAGTCCAGGAAGAAAAAACAAGTATGTTTTAAGCAGGGAGATAATTTAACATAGAAGAATTAGGTGCTTGTTAATTTATAGCAAGATCTAAATAATGAGTTCTAGGTTGTTCTGCTGGAACGACTTCCATAAAGAACCGAAATGATCCATAGAAGTGCTGCGTACACCCAAGGCTATGAGTTTAAGACTATTCTCCCCCTACTTGCAATCCAGTAATCAGGAAATCAAGATTAAACTGCTGTTTTTATGGCCATAATTACCTATTGTTAATAGAATTGTGCCCTCCTAAAAGGTATTTTTGTGATCCTAACCCCTATACCTGTAAATACGACCATTTGTACATAGAGTTTTCCTTCTGTTATGTTAATGAGGATGTACCAGAGTAGGGTGGGTCCTAAATCTAGTCACTTCAGAGTAAGTGTCTTATAAAAAGAGCACACACAGGTGAAAGATGTCATGGGGAGTTCCCTCTGTAAGCAAAAGTATGCCAAGGATTGCTCGAAGACATTGGAAACTAGGATAGAGGCCCACAGAAGGAACTGACATGAACTTCTAGGCTCCAGAACTGTAAGAAAACCAGTTTCTGTTCTGTAAAGCTGCTAGGTAACTAAGACATTACCCCTTGACACCCAGAAAATTGAAAAGTACCTCTGTAAACAATGCTGTACAGCAGCTCACATTTTTTCCCCTTATTTGCAGTTTGCAAGAAACACCCAAAAGGAATAGGAAAGTGGCCTCTCTTTTACCTGTGCTGTCATCAGCTTGGATGAATTGCTTCTGTTTGCAAAACCTAATTCTCACCCAGAACTCTAATTATGGGGAAGCGTTTTTAGCTTACCAGCCTCTCCAAATACCAAAAGAGGGAATGGAAAGGTAGATAAAATTATCAGTGTGTAGTATCCAAGTCATTTTTTCAGTATCTGTGCATACTCTTATATTCAAATTTAACTTTCCAAGCATCAGCACTAGAGGCAAAGTTTTCTGTAACTAAACACTCAGAAAAAATGTATAAATGTAAACTTTCATCATATTTCTTTGACTTAAAAAAATGAGTTTTACTTTTGAAAAAATAAAAACAGAGAAGCAGTGAAACAAAGAAATTGAGTCATAGTGATAAGGACCTATTCAGAAGGAATATCCTTCCTTTCTGAAATTCTTTAGTGATTGCATTCTTTAATATAATATTCTTTAATTCTTTAATATAAAGCATTGCCACTCTGAGCTTCTTCTTTTAAAATGAAAATGCTAGCTGGGGTTATCATAATGATAATTAACGCCCACATATGTTATGATTAAAGAGAGATTTCCCATCTATTTGACTGAATGAAGATTAGAGAAGTTGAACGATGTATTCGATGTTTCACTTCTGAGAAGTTTCAAGGGCCAGTCTTCTGACTCTAAATACCAGATTTATACCATTGTAACAGCTAAGTTGCTGTATGCTATATACATACATTTTCTTTTACCTCTATTGAGAGTTGGGATCTGAAAGAATGAGATTGTGTGGGTGTGCATGGGTGCATTTCATATGTATGTTGTTGCCATTGGAATCTGTTGACTTGTAGCTATGCTGTAGGACAGAGTAGAACCACTCCATAGGCTGGCACAATGGTTAAAAGCTATGACTCTTAAGCAAAAGTTCGGCAGTTCAAATCTGTCAGTTCTCCTGGGAAGCTGTATGAGGCAGTTCTACTCTCTCTTTACAGGGTTGCTATGACCTGAAATTGAGTTGATGGCAGTGGGTTATTTATTTATTTTTTAATCTTAACCAGCAGATGGTCAGATCTTTTTTCCTGTGGAGCTGCAGCTAAATGCTTAACCACTGTGTTATACCACCAGAGCTCTTCTGTGTGTCTCTCTCTCTGGACTCAGTTTCCATTGTGTCCATTCTGACTCATAGTGACTCTATGGAACAGTGTTGAACTGCCCTGTAGGGTTCCCAGGGATTGGCTAGTGGTAGATTCAAACTACCAGTGTTTTTGGTTAGCAGCCAAATGCTTACCACCTTGCCACCAATGCCCCATACATTGACACGTACATATACTAGCTGCTACTTGGAAATCCTGTAGGGTAGTTCTGCTGTGTTCTATAGAGTCGCTGTGAGTCATAGGGGGCTCAGTGGCAACAAGTTTGGTTTGGAAAGGTATGTACATATACACATGTAAATAAAATTATTTTTTAACAATCTGAAATTAATAAGAAAAGATGTTATTTCCAGATTCAGCTCTGACATTTAAAAAGCTTGAAATATGTACTCCCTTCTTGCAAGAAAACACTTGGAAAGTCTGAAAATCAATGAGTTTTCTTAGATCTATTAGAGAACTAAGATTACAGATGGACAGTGTGACCTCTAGAGAGACAGGCTATCTAGAGACTCCCAGTCAAGGTTTGTACATGGAGCCATAAAATGGTGCTGCTGTTGATGGGTGCTTTTGACTCAATTCCAACTTGAACATTTAAGTGGTAATTGTGACAGATCACTGTAGACTGTGCACCAGTGCTAGCTTTAGAAACTTCTGGGAGTCTCGGTCTTAGACCATGTCTGTGGGCTTTACCTCCAGGAACCCCCCAGAGTCTCATGGTTGAAGATTTAGTCTCCTTTGGCTCTTGCAGGAACGTGTATGAGATGAGTAGTCATTGTGAAATACACTCAGAGTCTTCATCATAACAAAGCCTATTCTGCAGGACAGAATGTCTTAGCCTTGTCCCAGAGCCATGAAAGAATGGGATTTCACTCAACCCAGTGTCCCCTAAATTTTCTTATCTATGGAGGGGGGAGAAAAGTTATATAAGAAGAAAGGTCATAAATTAGAGACGTAGGCCCACTAAAAAATGGAAATTTAATCAGAAGATTATAGAGCACTCCTTCTTGCCTGTATTTTCACATCACACCAACAGGTCCTGCTGTATAAAACAGTGGATTACAGCTGAAAGAACTATGTAAGACACAGATTGTCTCAGAGTAGGAGTAGTTAAGTAGGTTCAAAGTCAAAAGGCAAGACAAAAACAGACACTAGAGGGATTTGAAGCTTCCGACACCTATAGCTAAAGCAAGCATGCAGTCCCGTGCTGTATTTGCATAAATCTTTATAAAGTTTTCTGATACAACGTGTTCAGCTTTCAACAGAAAATTTTGCAGCATGCCATTAGGCAAAAAAAAAAAAAAAGCATTGTCTGAAGAGACAAAGCAGTAGTGAGAACCAGAATCAAATATGACACAGTTATTGGAATTATGTGACAGAGAATTTAAAATAACTTGGATTCATTTCTTAAGAGTACTAAAGGAAAAAGTATTCTGTATGCAAGAACAGATGGCCATTGTAATCAGAGAGATGGAAATTCTAAGAAAGAATAAAAATGCTAGAAAAAAATAATGCTAACAGAAATTAAGAACTTTTTTTAAAGATATAGCATATGCTTATTTGGGACATCAGCAGACAAGAAAGAGAAGAACAGAATAAATATTTAAAGTAATGGTGACCAAAAACTTCCTGTAATTAAGGACAGAAAATAAAATAGAAACCCCAACACACAACCCAAAACAACAAAAAAAAGAAACCACATCTATGCACATCACTTTCAAATTGCAGAAAACCAAAGGCAAGAAACATTAGGAAAATAAGAATGCATTCATTATCTGTAGCAGAAGATGAGAAAAGTAAATATTGAGGCATGATTGCATATATTTACTGGTGATTTTTTTATACCTTCAATTTAACAAGAATTTTTAAAATACATTCTGTAAGACATATAGGTGATAGAGGATAACTAAAACCTAATAACTTCATTTCTTGCAATCAACTAGTTAAAATTTCATAGACTATGGTAAAATTTAGCAGAATAAAATAACGAAAGTATATAAAATACAACACAGATTATAAGTGAAGTACAAAAATGTAAATGTGTTGTAGGAGGTTCAGAGAAAGAACAGATAGATGCTGGCTGGCCAGATCAGAAATGACTCCGTGAAGGGTGATGCTGAGCTGTTTTACTCATCAGCGCTCAGCTCCCTTTCTTGTTACACACAGGTTGATCCAGAACTTGACCGTCACCATTCTCCTAACATCTCATGAACTTTCTTCTCACTCTCACTTGGAAACCCTGATGGTATAGTGGTTACTTGCTACATTTACTCACCGAAAAGGGTGGGCAGTTCATTTCCACCAGGTGCTCCTTGAAAAGTCTGTGGGACAGCTCTTCTCTGTCCTGTAGGGTTACTATGAGTCAGAATCAACCCGGTGGCAGTGGGTTTTGGTGTGGTTTCTGCCTCTCACTCAGGTTATGCCTGTTCTTTCATTGAGAAAGTAGTCATTGTGTGGAACTTAAGCCATTTTCGTCACTGCCCCTCCTGCCTTCATCCACTTCCCATTTTTACTAGGCACTTCTTATTCTCTGTAGCAATGATTTAACATGTTCTCTCCTCTCCAATTTTACTGTTACTAACTCAACCATGGCCTGTCTTGCATGATTCTTTTGAGGATCACAAAACAGGTTTTCTTAATACTGTCTTCCTAACATCCTGTTCCTTTTCCATGAAACAGATTAATCTTATCTGTCCTCTACTTAAAATCTTCTATGTTTCTCACATTGCCTACAGAGTAAAATCTTGCCCCAAACTATAGTTTGTAATTTCCGAGAGGAGATATCCCATGCAATATTTTCCAAATGCATTTGACAGAAATATCCATTTAATGTCTCCTGGGCCTCTAATGTTTTGCAGAGCACAGTTTGGGAAATGCTGGGATTGAAGGAAGAATGTGAACATTTGGGAGTGGGAGCAGAGGGGAAAAGCATGACTAAAGTCATCTAGGTGGTAATGAGCATGGAGAATAGGCCAGCTGCGTATGAGGTCATGACATACATTAGTAGACTATCCTCGAAAAGCTGACTTTTTTCCCAAAATCTTTAGAAGCGAATCTGTGTCTGTTTATAATCTGCAAAGACTCTGTCATGCAGAAAAATAGGAGGAAAAACCCTTCCGCCTGTAATCTCAGGAGAAAAAAATTTTCACTGTGTTTTTGGAAATTTATATTGGCAGAACCTGAAGTCTTCCATAGAGCTCAGTTTTATTTCATTCATAGTTGTATTTCATTTTGACAATGTGAATGTAGGATTATTTGGCAAATTTGAGAAAAATGATGTGCTTTCCTTGCTTTTGAGCTTTTTGCTTTCTCACTGTCTTTCTAAACTATTAATTACATGTAGCCAGATTTACCTCTAAAATAAAAATATGTATGTGGTAATATTTCTCTTGCACTATTATGCTTCATTGAGTATTCTTATATTTGCAGTTTCTTGTGACTGAATATCTGTTGTTTTAACACAATAGAAATAATTGAGTGTTTTCATATCCTCAAGCACTTAGAAGTAACTTACAGCACATCCAAATATATGTATATATGCACACATGAATTACAGTTTTTAGGTGGATGTTGTACTTATAATAATTAAAAAATTCATTATTTCCTTCAGTAGTTTTCAGTGATACTGCCAGGACCTGGACCGAAGGGCCAGTTTGAGAGACTGTCATCACACTGGTTGTTGCCAAGTAAAAGTTACACCTTTATGTAGGGTCTTTTAATAGGTAGAGCGTGAAATGCATGCTGAGTCAAGAAGTACATGCTTGGAAATAGCAGAGTCCTTCTAGGGCTCACCTACTACTGTTAGGAGAAGGTCCCAGCAGCCAGGTGGGCCTGGCTCCATCTGGTTCTGGGCTTGGGCAGGCCTGAGCCTTGGGAGCAGTTGTCACCTGGGCTGGCAGGGAAGGAGCTAGCCAAATGTGCTCTTGCTGCCCCTGGCGTCTTCCCAGGCTAGTTGTCTGTGAACCACAAGTATATCTAAGCATTTAATTTGAAGATTATACCATAAATATTAGCTTTTTAAATGTAAAATGTAGAGTTAGCAGTGGAGGAAGAAGTGCTTAGGGCTTTCGTGATGCAGATGTGCCATGTGCAGAGAAATGGGTCTCTTTTTAGAAGTTTCTCTTAAAATTCTGAAATTCCTACTTGTATTTCTGCTTTTTGAAGCTGATGTCCTGTATTAGAAAAATCAGAGGGCAAGTCTCTTTAGACAGAGGACTTTTCACCTTAGAAATGTTTAAGAATGCTATCTTAGGCTCCTATTTTTGTGTAAGATGTCTATATTATTTTTAGTCTTAGCAAAGGAAAATATCTGATTTTGGTAAAACTGCTACATTTATGATGCCTTGAAAAACAGACTACACACTGTGATTCATATAAATTTTAGATGCTTGACTGTATGTCCGTTTTCCTTACTGTGTAATTTCCAAATATCTTTTTCTGTATAACATACTTGTTTTCACCATGGAAGCCTCATCATCTTCTTCATGGAAACCTTGTGAGGCCCTGATCTACAAAGTAGAATTTCTTATAAATATCAAAGTCAAGGGAAAAGATACCAAACTGCCAAAATACAATGTGTTCATCATCACCTATATGTTGAAATAAATTCCAACTGGTCTTAGACCTTTAGCTGGTAACTAATTTTGAGCTTATTGTCCTTCTGGTGTATGTGAAAGTGTATGGAACACTGGTGTATAGTAATTAAAAGCTTGGTTGCTAATCAAAAGGCAGACAGTCTGACTTTACCAGGTGCTCCTCAGAAACCACATGGGGTAGTCACACTCTGTCCTGCAGGGTCACTAGGAGTTGGAATTGACACAGTGGCAACAGATTTGGTTTTGGTAGAAAAGTATGTTTTTGCTGCAAAATGTTTGCTTAAGGTAGATTTTAGTTTTCTATTTGCCTTGTAATGCACTGGTTTAGAACCATATGTTAAAAAATGTTTTCACTGTGTAAGAGATCAGGAAATTTTATTATGTACTGTTACCGTGTCTTATTTATGTAGTGCTGCTGTAACAGAAAAACCGTAAGTGGATGGCTGTAATAAACAGAAGCCTATTTTCTGACAGTGTAGGAGACTAGAAGTCTGAACAAGGAGCCAGTTTTAGGGGAAGGCTTCCCTCTCTCTGTTTTGGGGGAAAGTCCTTGTCATCAATCCTTTACTGGTCTAGAGCTTCTCAGTGCAGGGACCTTGGGTCCAAAAGACATGCTCTGCTCCAGGTGTTACTTTCTCGGTAGTATGAGATCTCCTGTCTGGCTCCTTGCTTCTCTTTTTTATATCTTAAAAGACGTTGACACAAGATACAATCTAATCTTGTAAACTGAATCCGGACTCATTAACATGACTGCCTGTAATCCTGCCTCATTAATATCATTGAGGTAGGTTTTATAACACAAAGGGAAATCGCATCAGATGACAAAATGGTGGATAGTCACATAATACTGGGAATAGCGGCCCAGCTAAGTTCATATACATTTTTGGAGGACACAAGTCAATCCGTGACACACAGTAATGTCTATGAAAGCGAAACCACTAATTTAGATCTTCTTTACTTTCTTTAAAGGTATTATATTGTATTCTGTTGTCATCTTCCATCACTTAAGGAAGTGAGACTTTAAATTAAATTCTAGAGAGACAGAAATTCCTCTTGGGTTCACTTTCACTGAGGTATGTGTGTGCTGTGAGGTAATTAGTGGTGCTGCATTCGGGTAATACAAGCAGAATGGTAAGACTTCTGCCTTGAAGAACTGTGCTGACAAAAAGCAGACACATTCCACTAAATACTCTTCCTTGTACTTTCAACAGAATTAAAATATGTTGGACAGTAAATATATAGCACAGCACAAACAAATGAAAAACAAATTATGTACTCCTTGTAAGAAATTGTTAAAAAATCATTTAAAAATGTGGGCTAACCTCTCTATCTCCCATGGACTGTACCACACTATTTTTTTCATACTCCTAATTCAACTTTTCATTTTAATTCTCCCCAGTTCTGTTCTCAAGTATCTAAGCCTTTCATTCACTGACTTTCTTAGATTTTAAAGTCACTAAAGGTAAGACTTAGTGGATCACTTTTTTAGCTTGATCAAGATTTAAATTTCACTTATAAGAAAATTGTAGTTTGTGCTTTAAACTTTGACTCGCGAGGAGAAAAAAGAATAATATTAGGCTTAGTGAGAGAAATGGGAGGCAGTTGCAGCTTTTTAGTTGGTTGTAACTACTTTCCTGAGTCGGACCCGCCTCGACGGCACTGGGCTGGGGTTTTAACTGCTTTCTAGTCATTTTGCTCCAGTGACAGTTCTAAACTGCTTCCTTTCTCGTGAAGTCCTGAAAGACACACTTTATGCATCACTTTCACCTCCTGTTTACTAAATAGATTTGAGGTCATTTGAAATAAATTCCTTCTACTTCCTTTAGTTTCACCTTAACTGTTGCTCTTAATCGTCACTAATAGTCTTTTCATTTTCTGCCTCCATTTATATATGTAATTGAAGTTTTTAAAAAATGAGCGTCATGCTTCTACAGTATCATTTGCAAAACCAGCAATGTAATGTTTTAGAATTTCTAACTCAAAAGAATCTAATGATTCTAAAAGGAAAATAGATATGTAAATGGTTTAAAAGGTAAAGGGTTATATAATAAACAAATTGGTATTATTAACCGTCTTTTGCATTGTAGAACCTGATACAGATTGAGTCAGGTTTTGTTAATGGGGTAAATTTTGTGTAAAAGAAGAAAGGCCTGGTGATCTGCTTCTAAAAATCATCTGGTAAAAACCCTGTGGGAAACAATAATCTGGTTCACAGCTGGTCATGGGATTGAACCAGGACCAGTCAGTGTTTTGGTCACATTGTACATGGGGTCTCCATGAATTGGGGACTGATTTGATGGCTGTTCACAACAACAACAACAATGCAAAATGTGTGTGGATTTGGAAAAGACTAATGAAAGAATAGAAAATAGGTCTTAAGACTAAACATGAAAAGGGGGTGGGACTTTACGTGCCCTTATAAGTTTATGTAAGGTGGCCCATTCTCCTTCAAGCTTATGAAATATTATATTAACATAAACTCATTGTCTCTTCAGAGATCTAAAGGAGAAAATGGACTTAAACTATAGTAGAGGGTAAATAATTAGGACCTCTGAATCAAAGGGGTTGTTAAATGTTGAAACTGGCTACTGAAGGAGGATGCAGAATTATCATCGAGTATCATTAAGATTAGGTATTATTAAGGGTTTCAGTTACTGTCTTTTTGAGAAGCAGATGAACTGATGACCTCTTGTATTGTGTGTAACTTTTGGACTCTTGTTATTTTATAATACTGTATTATGTAGCATCAAATGAAGCACTTTTCCCCCTTTTTTCTGATTTCAGCTTTTCTTACCATCACATTTTTTGAGAAGATACTTTTGTCAGAAAGAAAAGATAGAGGCCAGAGAATTCTCTTTTGTGGATTTCAGATTATGAAGACATCAAATGCTATTTATTTGCTACTGACTTCTCACCTCCTCCTTTTCTCATATCAGTTTGCAATTGCTTGTTTCTAAATAATCCACCGTATTTGATTAAACTAGACTGACAAAAAATCCCACAGATCATCACATAAAAAGGACATTCAGGTCTTCTTGACCTTGCATTCCAAAATTATTCCTTAATGTTTATAATCATCTTGGTTGATAAAGTCCCGTTTCCTTGTTGCTTCTCACAGAAACAATGACCTGCAATTATGTGTGACCAGCTGAGCCAAATTGTTTTGTGATGTTGGTAGTAGAAAGCTTTTATATGTCTTGGTTGTGTTGCTGACCTCACTGCTGAGTTCGTTGATCTCAACAATGGAGTAATTGAGGAGAGTATCCAGAGTGTTCCAGGTGCTGTGTAACCTACACCCTTGTTGGCAGCATCTGAGAGTTATTTCACCTTCACCTCGACCAATAGCACAGTAGTTCCAGATTTGAGATTAAAGTCATCATATCCCAGTATGCAGTGGTTAAGTGTGTGGCTACTATCTGAAAAGTCTGCGGTTCAAACCCACAAGAGACTTGGCTGTTCGCTTGCATAAAGATTGATAGCCTAGGAAGCTCTGCAGTTCCTTTCTGTCAGAATTGACTCAGTGGCACACAACAACAACAAAAACAACAACAGCAACAACAACAACATCTCCTTGTATTCTTTTTAAGGGCTTTGGACTTCTATAGTAAAAATGCATTAAGTATTTCATACAGACTTAGTAGTGTGCTTTTTGGACCAATTGCTTTAGCGAACATTTTTTAGTTGTGATCCATGTCACTTTAGAGAGTCACCAATCCAGTTTCTGTCTTCGGTGACATAACCTTTGATTATCTTTTCCCAGCTCACTGTAGATCTTTTGTTTTAAGAAACATATTTCTTAACCCATGATGACTTCATTTCTGCAGAATCCTTTTGACTATTTTGAATGAACTTACGGTTTATTCACAGTAAAGAATGTTTCCAGTACTGCTTTGTTGTGCATATAGTGGTTGAGTGCCCTCATTGATGTGCTAGTTGAGTCCAAAACATCTATTCTGAGTTTACGGTCTCTTTGGCTCCACCATTGCTAAAACTCAAAAAGGATATTTTGAAGCATTTTTCCAACCTCACCAGCTTATTTTTAACTGCCTTCAGTTTTCCAACTCTCCAGCTATGGAGATTGATTTCTCTAGGGACCTCTTTTTTCTTTTGCTTTGTGGTATGAGGCATGGGTTTAAAAACGGACATATTATTGGGACAGCTTATTCTGCTAGGCCTTTTCGGTTGGAAATAAATCAATATAGGAGGTATTTAACAAGCTAGAAGTATAAAGCCATACTGGTTGATAGATCTTTCCTGTTTTTCCCCATAGAAAATATAGTTTTATTTGTATGACCAAATTCAAACAGGATTTCGGTCATATTTTCCCAAATTGATTTTTTTCAAACATAATAATTACTTACAGAATAAGAGGACTTCATTATATTTGAATTATCCATGTAATTTTAAATTTAAAAAATGTACGTTAGATGCACGTAGTAAAGTCTAACATAGCTGTGCAAATATTGACACTTTTCAGTAACTAAAATGCTGAAAAAAACCAGAAAATTGTCCCGCTAGATACTTAACATTCATTAGATCTAACTTTATAGCTTCTTGTATTGTAATCCATTCATTTATTTATTGTTTTTGATTTGTCCATTCAGCAACAACAGAAATTTACGTGGCTTGTATGGTTTTAATGTAAACAAGGTAGTCCCTTCCTCAAAGAGTTAATATAAGAAACTTATATGTGAAAGACAAATGCTCTGTGAGAAGTATAATAATAGAAATATTATACCAATGCCTTGGAAGAGAGAGGAACTAGCTTGAGTGGATAAAGGTAGAGTTTCTGGAGAAAAAGAACATAAAACGGATTTAAAAAGGTGAAATTTAAGTTCTCAGGTAGGATAGAAAGGAGCTTTGGTGGTACAGTGGTTAAGCATTTGACTACTAAGTGAGGGATCAGTGGTTCAAACCCACCGGCCACTCCTTGGGAGAAAGATATGACAGTCCGCTTCTGTAAAGATTTACAGCCTTGGAAACCCTATGAAGTAATTCTACTCTGCTCTGTAAAGTGCTATGAACTAGAATCAACTTGATGGCTTTGGGTTTTTTTTTTTTTTTTGGTTTGTTAGGACAGATATGGGAAACTCCAGCATGTGTAAATGTACTAATATGTGAAAAAGCATAGTATTTTCTGGGGTTAACCAATTTGGTGTTGCTAAAACATAATGTATAAAGAAGATGAAGCTAGAAAGATAACTAGAAACCAAATTACAAGAGATCCTTCATGCCAAAACAAAATGAAATTACAACTATGGCTGTGTCATTTATTGAACATTTATAGAACCAGGTACACTTGATATTTATTACCTCTCCATCATGAAGGAATAGTAAGTCAGTCAAAGGTTTAAAGCCAAGGAGATATATTAACTGGTTTGAAATTTAGAAAGATTGTTTTGCCAAAACAGTAGAAGATTGACTGGGACAAAGTGCAGTGAGACAGGGGGCAAGATAGGTGCCTATTTTAGTAGTCCATAAAAGAGATTAAAATTTCCTGAAATAACACAGTGGCAGAGGAACTGGAGAAAAGTGAATCTTCTGGAGGGTTAACTGAAAGGTGGCTTGAACCCGTCTGTTACAAAGGAGTAGCTGAGAATCACACTCATGCTTCTGGCTGGCCCCGGAGTGGTGGTCTCATCCCCTGAGATAAATAATACAGGGAGAAAAGCGAGGTATTGGAGATGATGATGAATTTACTTACATATGCACTGAAATTAAGGTACCTTTTTAAGTCACATGATTTTGTCTGGGACCCACTGCTAAGGTAAATGACTTTTGAAAAATTAAAGCAGATTAGTCTTGGGCAATATGGTAAGGTAATAGTAATAATGAGTCAAATATTGTGCTCAGTGCTAGTCATAGATTGTGTCAGTCTTAGTTATCTAGTGCTGTGGTAACACCACTTATCTTGGGCCTAATAATTAACATGAAAAAAAGGAGACCCAAGGTATAGGCTTCCAGTTAACCAATAGCTTGTGTGGTCAGGGGGCAGGGTGAAAATCACGTGATCTCAGGTTAGCCAGTAGCTTGTGTGGTCAGGGGGCAGGGTGAAAATCACGTGATCTCAGGTTAGCCAGTAGCTTGTGTGGTCAGGGGGCAGGGTGAAAATCACGTGATCTCAGGTTAGCCAGTAGCTTGTGTGGTCAGGGGGCAGGGTGAAAATCACGTGATCTCAGGTTAGCCAGTAGCTTGTGTGGTCAGGGGGCAGGGTGAAAATCACGTGATCTCAGGTTAGCCAATAGCTTGCGTGGTCAAGGGGCAGGGTGAAAATTACGTCACCTCAACTATAAAATAAAGGAAGACAGACCTCAGGGGGCTACCATTTTTTCTCCAAAAACTCTTTTCTGTCTCCTGTCTCAATTTTTCCTCTGCCAACGCCAATCCCTCCCTCCGTGGGGCCCCAAAAAAGATGTCCGGGCTGGCTCCAGGCAACTACAAATTGTCAATTCATAGTTTACGCATACAAGTAGCTATGAATGCAGTTCCCACTGGAAATACTAGTATAAAGGCAAATAAATCAACGTCAATAGTCTACATCATGTATGCTTTTTAAGGAAACCACTGGAGAGAAGCTGTACCAGGGGTCTCCAACCTCTGTGTGGATGTCAGGTTATTTTAAGCGTTTAAGCAATCCCAACATTGACTGTAGGCTGAATTAATAATATATGACTCACATATTTATTACTCTTTTCAAAATGTGTGTAGAAGCTATTCTATTAGTGAAATTGCATTTATTTGGTTATCATATTACTAGTAACTTACTGATCTATCAGTCAGCTGATGCTGAAAGTATACTCACTATCATGTGATGAGTCTGTGAAAGCCGTTCATTTTGAAAATTAATGCCGAGACGTGCTGTAGGATTCTAAGATTTATTGAGCGAGTTTAGCCACTCTCAGTCCTGTCATATTTGAGAAGTTTGAGTTTTTGCTGAAAATGGCTCCTTGGTTGGGCTTCCTCTCTGATGATCAGATCTCTGAGTAATATCAGCTCTGTAGATGATGCTTCGACTTAGATCTGCCTTCTGTACTTCCATTAAGCGTCTCCTAGAAAATGCCATAGAGGGTTTGTATTGCCTCACTGACCTCCTAAGCCCAGAGTATTGACTTCACTGTCAGAACTAAGGCTTTTACAGCATCACTGTGTTGACCAAGTGTTTTCAGCATGGGCCTCTTCTACTTTTTTTGTTTTTATCAAGGAATTTTCATTTAATTATTTCAGAGTGGTTTTAGTATAAAACCAGTCTTTGTCACCTTACTGACGTTGATTCTTTTTCCTTTGAAGAAGTCAAATTCTTTCTGAACAATTTAAAAATCAAGTATTTGGGACTGACTGAAAGCATTAGTGGTTCATAAAAATATAACAGAGCTTAAAAATAAGATGCTGAAATTGATGTTTGCAAAAATTCTGCGTTGAGTCATTTTCTGCGAGTATCAGAGATTATAAAGTTTTATAATAGGCTTTAATATTTGTAATTGCTTTATGTATCTGAGTCGGCATTTGAAGAGTTAGTGGTACACATAAGAAATTTCTTGTGGAAACATTTTTCAGATATACTTAGCTGGTTATGGACAATCAGAGTATTTTCCATTTTATGAAAGAAATACCTGGTTGTTCTGCTTCTTATAAAATACTGTGAGATTATACTGGTTCCTTTTCTTAGGACAATGGAAGATAGATTAATATTTTTTAAATTATTTGATAAATAACCAAATTCAAGATATTAAAGTGAATAAATAACCTTTCTTAAAATTCTAGGAACTCAGCTGTCTTACTAAGCATAGGAGATCACTCAGGAGTATGATATGGAATTCATGTTTCAATTACTCTTTTTTAAAAATTCTTTTTCTATTATTTGAGTGTCCTGTCATTGCTTCATCTTTTCCCCAGAGCCGAATTTTCTTCTGTGTTCCCAGTTTTAGTTATTGGCATCAATTAACAGGCAGGACTCGGGACAGAAACGTAGAGTCGTTTGCAGTTTTCTTTTCCTTCACCTTCTGGCTTCAGTCACTTACCAAGTACCTTCAATTCCAAGTCTGCAATATCTCTTTTACCTTCGTTTTCTGTTGCCACTGTCCCTGCTCTGTGTTGTGATCTCATCATTTCTGCTCTGGAAGAGTGAGAAGACCTTTGAATTATTGTCTGAGCCCTCAGAGCAGTCTTTGTGCATGATAAACAGTGCCACCTTTGTGGAGGTTGTTGATTGATTTTCAGTGGGCTAGGAGGAGTATTTCCTTCTGTTCTCATGATGACACTCCTGTTAAAATGTTGTTCATAGTTTGAGTGTCTGCATGTTTACATGGATGGCGAGGATCTTACTACTGAAAGATGAGCAAAGAACTGAAGTTTGCACAAAATCAAATCTGAGTGAAGATAATAGGAATAGGATATTTTATTAAGTAGACACTGGTATGTGCTTGTCAGTATTTTACAAAGCAGAGGAATTGGGAGTAAAGTGACTGGAATTTCAACCTCACACTGAGGAAGTTTATTTCAACTTTTTTTCACAATACAGTTGGCTCTGGGGAATCTCACTCATGTACTTGAAAGAAATATTGCAGCAAAACTCATTAAGTTTGTATGTTTCTCCTGTCTCCAACAAAATAAAAAACACTAGATAACATTGGCAACAATAATGAAAATGTCAGAGAAAGCTTAATCTTAGAGGTAACTTTACTTTTTAAACTGTGGTAGGGGACAGAGAGAGTGTGGCGTTGGAGTCCAGCATCGCACTCTTGGAGAGAGCTCTTAACAACATGGGTCTCTAAACCAGAATATAAGATAGCAGCTCAGTCTGAAATCTTTTTGTGAGCCTATCCTGTTCAATGTGGTTGCTTGTAGTATAGGCCAGAGGACCTTCCCTGACTTAAATTCCTACTGTCCTTAAGAGAGGATCCACAGGGGCACAATGTTTAGTGCTTGGCTGCTAACCAAGAGCTTGGCCATCTGTGCCCACCAGCTGCTCCATGGTTGAAAGATGTGGTAGTCTGCTTTTTTAAAGATTTACAGCCTTGGAAACCCTTTGGGGCAGTTCTTCTCCATCCTGTAGGGTTGCTATGAGTTGGAATAGACTTGATGGCAGTGGATTTGGTATTTTAGTTGACCCTTATCAAATTTTGGAAGCCTTATCATCTTATGTATTTGGAAATGAATAGTAGAAGGGAAAAATCAGACCACTATTTCAAAAGCCCTGTAACAGAATACATCATGGACTGCTTTCTAAAAGTATATACAATTCAACTTGTGTAGGTTTATGGCAGATAGGAAAGAATTAGAGAAATCATAGAACAGTGTTTAACTTATGAGCAATCTAATGAAGTAGAATATTAAAACAGCTAAAGAAGCATGCATAGATTATGTTAGGCAAATAGAGAAGCATGCATTTTGGAAGGGAAATATTGGTCATCATATGTTAGTCCATTGTAGCTTCCTCCAGTGGTTTCCGGCTACATTTTGTATCTTTGAGTCAGAATCAACTTAATGGCAATGGGTTTGGATTTTTGACCATGCATTGTGTAGAACCAGCTGAATTTTTTTAGTTTGTCATGGAAATTATAACCACTTTTAGAAATTATAACACCAATTGCACTGCAAGAACAGAAGTACCCAGCCCTCTCCTGGGTCTGTTAGAATATATGGTAACCAAACTACAAGACCTACAGGCCCCCCTGCCTTCCTGGTCTCTTCTTTCTTCTCCCATGTAGTCAACCACTCTTTCCTGCGTTCTACCCTCTTTGTTTTTCTCTTAGTTGACTGGTCCAGGCTTGTACTTGCCTTAGGGCCTTATACTTTCTCTGCCTCCTGCCTGACACATTTTGCCTCCAGATCCTCACATAGCTCACTGCTTGTTATTCAGGTCTTTTCATCGGTAAGGTTTTCTGTGTCTGTCTCATCTAAATTCGCCCTTCTCTTTCCCAGCACATCAACTTTTGTCTTTATAGCACTTAACTCTACCTGAATTTTTTTTCCCGTGTTTGTTCCCTTGTTTATCTTTCCCCTGAAATAAAGAGCAAAGATGGACCGTAGTTATTTTGTTCACTACTCTACTTCCAATGCTTAGTGCAGTGCCTGGTTTGTAAGGTTTTAAACATTTGTCAAGTGAATAAAAAGTAATCTGGTTATTATAACTTAAGTCATCAACTCTTGATGAATTTTATATCACGGCGTTAAAAAGCCCAAGTCAGTCTTGGGAAAAGAACCTGGTTATAGGAGGTAAAGAGGCCTAATGCTTTGGGTTGTCATAAGCTTCTCTGTGCCACAGCTTCTGAATCTTGTTAAGTTGGGATCAAACCAGTATTTCCACTGTCAGCATCAACTATGTGTTTGGGAAAGGACTATACAAACTCTTAAGAAGCATTTTATAATTTGAAGGTGTTAACTTGTCATATATTAGTGAAACACTTTTCATTTAAAATACTGCTCTTTTCCAACTCCCCCATGTCTATTGCGATCTCAAGGCTAGAAACATTAGAATTATTCTTCATTCTAGTCATACTTTCATTCTTGACATGGCATTAAAGTATCTAAGCCCTGTTAATTCTTCCTTTGAAACAGCTCCAATTTCAGGTTTTATTGCCACTACTTATCACCAACTCTTAACAGTGACACATCCCTCTTTCCTTGATTGCTGTGATAACATTTCAACATGTTTGTTTTGTCTCTCGTATATGACTCACCAGAGGAAGGTTAATCTTCCCTAAAAGTGATGTTTGCTATAACCTTCAGTAAGTAATTACCCCATCGCCTCGTTGAAACCATCTACATTCCTAAGCCTGCCATTTGGAGACTTCTGAGGTCATACTCTGCGTGTTCATCCTGCATGATGTCCATCTTCCAGATTTCTCGTTAATACACTTATTTCTGTGCTGGTTTGTCTTCATTTTTCTTTCTAACCCAGGTTGCCCTTCTGATTAGGCACTCTCTACTCCAGGAAAACTTTCTTGACAGCACACTTCACTTTTGGTTAACGTACTTTACAAACTTCTTGAACTTATTTTGTGTCAGGTACACATTTGTGTCCCTAGTCTAGCTTCCATTTGTTGAGTACCTACCATATGCTAGGAATAATATGCTAAATGTTTTGTTTAATCATTACAAAAATCAATGTAAAGCAATCCAAGATAGGTGTTATGTGGTTACTTACTTCCTTGCATTGTGTATGAATGTGTTGTTAAAAATTCATAGGCTCTCAGAAGGCAAGAGCTGTGTCACATTCTTCTTTCAACCATTGGCACATACTGTTAGCACATATTAATTCCTTACACTTGTTAAGATTTGAATGTATGTTTTATATTTTCTCAGAGAGGGGCTTTTTGTTATCATTAGCATACTTGATACCAGTGATTCTGTGTCCTAAAATACTTTAAGGATCTAAGAAGTTCTTAGCTAAATGATTAAGTTGGAATGATGAGAGTTCAGTGAATTTGCTAATTGTGTCGTAATCATTCATTATGCAGGAAAAAGTCTTTAAGTCTATAGCCATGGGATTTATGTGGCAATCATCCTCCCTCCCAGTAGATCAACACACTGGATTATAGTCATGCTAAGCTAATTTCTGTGTAACACTGGAATACTTTGACCAGCATAGAAGATTTGTGTTTTACTTTTAGTGCTGCTTACTTCAAACCCTGCAACTCAACAGTAGTCCAAGGTTAGTGAAGTGTCACATTCTTATTAACCATGGTACGCTAATGGGGTTACACAATTCCAGACTTTTCCTGCCGTGTGATTTTGCTGCAATTTACAGTATGTGAATACTGCATACATTTTATTATGATATTCCCGGAAGTTGCTTAGTGATAGCCAAGTATACCTGCAGCAATACCAATGGCATTTACAGCTGTGTATAATATTAACTGGCATTTTGAAACTTATCACTAATCTGTTTAAACCAAATGTTTTATCTAGCATATTTCTTGTAGAGATTTTTCTTAGCAACAGCTCTGTAGAAAAAGATGAATTCACATAGCACTGAATCCTAAAAGGGCTAAAATCTAAAGCCGAGCCAAGTGCCGTCGAAATGAGTTATTTATATTTGGACCTCTTCTGTGTAATTCAGACACGGCAGTTTAAAAAATAATCACACACACATCATCACAGAAATCTGTGAGACACTGTCCAGTTATTTATAAGAATTGATTAAACTATAAATGTGATCTGGTTTTAAAAGGTTATTGAATTTTGATTTCTCTCTGTGTAACATAGGTATTATCTGAGATTTCTTAGAAAATAAAACAAGGAATTTATGACTTCATCAAAGTCCTCATTAGGGAATGTGTTTGGCTTTCCTGTTGAAGTTCTCCCCTGCCCCACCTCCCAAGAAATGCCATCTTCTCACTCACTTAATTTGGGGACTTCAAATAATACATCACACCACCACAGTTGCTGTAGATATGTACAAATTGGAATTATACAAAGTTGAATTTTCTTTGTTCTGAATGTGAAGAAAAAGCAAAGAATAAAGAAAACAAAATGGGGGCAGACTTGAACATCTTCACTGAGTAATTCATGCAACAGAACTGCTGTGACTTCATTGTGACTCCCTTGGTTTTTACCCACATGTCTTGTCAGTTTGTTGCACTCTGGGGCTTGGGCATTGCTATGATATGGGAAGTTATGCCACCAATATTCCAGTACCAGCAGGGTCATCCATGACAAACAGGTTTCAGGTGAGTTTCCAAACTAAGACAGACTAGGAGGAAGGACCTGGCAGTCTATTTCTGTAAAGAATTAGCCAGTGAAAACCTTAGGAATAGCAGCGGAACATTGTTTGATGTAGTGCCAGAAGATAAGCCTCCCAGATTGAAAGTCACTTGAAACATCATTGAGGTAGAGCTGCCTCCTCAAAGTAGGGTTCACCTTAATAATGTGGATGGAGTCCAGCTTTCAGAACCTTCTTTTGCTGATTTAGCATGACTGAAACAGCTGCAAACATCCATTAATAATTGGAACGTGGAATGTATGAATCTAGGAAGATTGGAAATTTTGGAAAATTAAATGGAATGCATAAACATCAGTACTTACACATTAGTGAGCTGAAATGAACTCATTTTTGGCCATTTTACATCTGGCTGTCATATGGCGTGCTGTGCTGGGAATGACAGCGTGAAGAGGAGTGGCATTGTGTTCATCACCAAAAGACCATGTCAACATCTGTCCTGAACTGCAATGCTGGTAGTGATAGAATAATAGCTGTATGCCTAAAAGGAAGACCAGTTAATGTAACTGTTAATCAAATTCACGCACCAACCACTAAGGCCAAAGAGGAAGAAACTGAAGATTTTTAACCACTTCTGCAGTCTGAAATTGATTGAACATGCAATCAGAATGTATTGATAATTACTGGTGATTGGAATCTGAAAGTTGGAAACAGAGAAGAATGATCACTGGTTTGAAATATGGCCGTGGTGATAGAAATGATACTGGAGAGTGCAGGATAGAATTTTGCAAGACCAATGACTTCATCACAAAAACCTTTTTCCACCAACATAAATGATGACTGTACACATGAATCTCACCAGATATAATATACAGGCATCAGACCCACTGTATCTGTGGAAGGAGATGATGGAAATGGTCAATATCATTAGTCAGAAAAAAGTGAGGAGCTAATTATGGAACAGACCATCAGTTGCTCATATGCAAGTTCAAATTGAAACTGGAGAAAATTAGAAGTCCATGAGAGCCAAAGTACAACCTTGAGTATATAGTACCTCAGTGTAAAGACCATCTCAAGAATAGCTTTGACACGTTTGAAAAACTAATGATAGAAGACCAGACAAGTCGTGGAGTAAAATCAAGGATATCATACCAGAAGAAAGGAAGGTTATTTAAAAGACAAGAAAGAAGGAAAGACCAAAATGATGTCAGAAGAGACTCTAAAACATGATCTTGAATGTCAAGTAGCTAAAGCAAAAGGAAGAAATGATGAAGTAAAAGAACTGAAGATATTTTTAAAAGGTAGCTTGGGAAGATAAAGTATTGTTGACATGTGCAAAGAGTTGGAGACAGGAAACTGAAAGGAAAGAAGGACCTCTTTGGATTTCTCAAGCTGAAAGAATTGAAGAAAACTTTCAGGCCTCAAGTTGTAATAGTGATATTTTCTATGGAGATAATATTAAACCATGCAGAAAGCATCTAAAGAGAATGGAAGGAATGCAGTCATTACACCAAAAAGAATTAGTTGACCTTCAGCCATTTCAAGGGGTAGCATATGATCAGGAACTGATAATACCGAAGGAAGAAGTCCAGCTTGCGTTGAAGACATTCACAGAAAAAACAAGGCTCCACGAATTGATGAAATATTGATTGCGATGTTTCAACAAATGGATGCGGTGCTAGAAGTGATCACTCCTCTATGCCAAGGAATTTGGAAGACAGCTGCCCAGCCAACTGATTGGAAGAGATCTATATTCATCCCTATTACCAAGAAAGATGATACAACTGAATGTGGAAATTGTTGAACAATAGCATTCATGTCACATGCAAGTAAAATTTTGCAGAAGGTTATACAAAAGCAACTGCAACAGTATTTTCACATGGAACTGCCAGAAATTCAGGCCAGATTTGGAAGGGGACTTTGCAACCAGTGATATCTTTGCTGATGTGGTTGAAAGCTGACAATACCGTAAAGAGGTTTACCTGTGTTTTATTGATTATGCAAAGCCTTTTGACTGTGTGGATCACAAGAAATTATGGATAATATTGGGAAGAATGTGAATTTCAGAATGTTTAATTTTGCTCACAAGAAATCTGTACATGGATCAAGAGGCAGTTGTTCAAGCACAACAATGAGACACTGAATGGTTTCAAGTTGGGAAAGGTGTGCACCAGCGTTTGGTCCTTTCCTCCTACCTGTTCAATCGTGCGCTGAGGAATAATGCAAGAAACTAGACTGTGTGAACAAGAACATGGCATTAGGATTGGAGGAAGGCTCATCAAGAATCTGCATTTGGCAGATGACACAGCCTTGCTTGCTGAAAGTGCAGAGGACTTGAAACACTTACTGATAAAGATCAAGACTGCCGTCTACAGTATGGATAACATGTCAACATAAAGAAAACAAAAATCCTCACAATTGGACCAATAAGCAACATCATGAGAAACAGAAAAGATTGAGGTTATCAAGGATTTCATTTTACTTGGAAGTCAACGCACTTGGAAGCAACAGTCAAGGTATCAAAAGACACATTGCATCGGGCAAATTTGCTGCAAAGGACCTCTTTAAAATGTTGAAAAGCAAGCATATCACCTTGAAGACTAAGATGTGCCTGACCCAGGCCATGGTGTTTTCAGTCACTTCTTAATACACAGAAAAACTGGGCAATGAATAACAAAGACAGAAGAAGAACAGATGCCTTTGAATTTTTGGTGTTGGAGAAGAATGTCACATTTACCATGGAATGCCAAAAGAATGAAGAGATCTGCCTTGGAAGAAGTACAGCCAGAGTGCGCCTTAGAATCATGGATGGCTATACTTTGTCTCACCTAGTTTGGACATGTTGTCAGGAGGAATCTGGCCCTGGAGAAGGACATCATGCTTGGTAAAGTAGAGGATCAGTAATAAAGAGGAAGGCCCTCAACGAGGCCACAGGGGGCTCAAGTATAACAGTGATTGTAGGCATTAGCACAGCACTAGGTAGTGCTGTATTCTGTTATACACAAATTTGCTGTGAGTTGGAACCTACCTGATGCAGGTAAGTGAAACAAATTTAAAGAACTGTTTGATAAAATTAAATTTCTTTCAGTATTATACTGAAAAGGTATAAGAAAGGACTCAAGTGGTTTCTGTTACATATGTAATTATTCCAAGTAGAAAATTTGGTAAGTAGAAAGGACAAAAACTAGTAACAGAAAACGAAAGTTAAACACTTTCATTTAAGTGTTGGTGGTTTGTTTCTCAACTTACTGCAAGTGTGAAATATTTTACATCTCTAGGAGGTTTATAAGAAAATTATAATCATGATAGAGAGATTTAATCTGGGTCTACTCCATGAACTAGCAAGGAACTAGCAGGTAAATTTAAGGTACATTTAAATAAATAAATACATAAGACTTTTCTGTTTTTTTTTTTTTAATATGTACTTCTTTGTAAATAACTTTCCTTTTCTGTCACTAATTTTTGTCCTTTCCAGTTACCCAATTTTCTACTCAGAATAATTAATATATGTAACAGACTCCATCTGAGTCCTTTTCTATACCTTTTCATTATAACATTGAAAGGAATTTAATTGTATTGAACAGTTCTTACATTTGTTTCACTTAGCTTTTCCTTACTCATCCTTTTTTTTTCTTTTCTTATTTTGAGCCTTTAAAAAATGCTATTTATTATCTTCAACAAATGGTGCTGGCAAAATTGGTTATCCATCTGCAGTACACTGAATCAAGATCCATATCTTACACCTTACACAAAAACCAACTCCAACTGGATAAAAGACCTAAATATCAAACCTAAAATGATAAAGCTCATCCAAGAAAAGGTAGGAACAACAATGGAAGTTTTAATACACAATGAGGACAGACTCCAAAATCTGTCAAGGAAACCACAATCAACAGAAGAGAAAATAGACAAATGGGAACTATTAAGAATCAAACACTTTTGCTCATCCAAAGATTTTATTAATAGAATTAAAAGATACCCACAGAATGGGAAAAAATATTTGGCAACTCTAGGTCAGCCCGACGCCTGATCTCCATAATCTATAAGATACTACAAAACATCAATAAGAAGAAGATAAACCATCCAATTAAGTGATGGGCAAAGGAGATGGACAGACATTTCACTAAAGAGGAGATCCAGGCAGCCAAAAAACACATGCGGACATGTTCACGATCTTTACTTATTAAAGAAATTCAAATCAAGACGACAATGAGATACCATCTCACCCCAACAAGATTGGCCATGATCCAGAAAACACAAAACAACAAATGCTGGAAAGGCTGTGGAGAAAGTGGAACCCTCCTACACTGTTGGTGGGGTTGCAAAATGGTCCAGCCTCTTTGGAAAGCAATCTGGCGCTTCCTTAGAAAAATGGATATCGATATACCATTTGACCCAGTAATTCCACTACTTGAAATATATCCTACAGAATCAAGGCCTTTCACACCAACGGACACATGCACCAGAATGTTTATCGCAGCACAGTCCACAATAGCAAAAAGGTGGAATCAACCCAGATGCCCAACAACAGAAGAATGGATAGATAAACTATGGTACATATACTCAATGGAGCACTACGCAATGATAAAGAATAATGATGATTCCAGGAAGCATCTCCTATCCTAGTTTCACCTGGAAGACATTATGTTGAGTGAAAGTAGTCAGCGACAAAAGGACAAATACTGTATGAGACCTCTATGATAAGATCTCAAAAACAGACTTGTGTATAGAAGAAAAGACTCTTTGACAGCTGCAAGGGAATGGAGGGAGGGAGGGTGAGGGGGGAGGGTTTGGTTTAGATAGTTGCTAGAAATCTGGCTGGGAGAAAGCAGTGATAGCACACATTAGAAACAAGAATAACATTAAGTGGACTTCAGCATAACTTGAGTACTCATTCCATCTTAACCCAATATTGCAAGGATAGAGTAGCTAGGGCAGGGAGCAGGGGACTATGCTCTTAGGCGAAATCGAGGCCAATTGGCACAACTAGCGTTTTGCTAAGAGAGCTCTCTACACCCCACATTGGTGAGTGGCGTCTGGGGTCTTAAAAGCTGCCAAGCTGCCATCCGAGGACACAACAAATGGTCCCAACTCGCAGGAACGGATGCTCACTGAGGACCAAAATAACATGCGGTAAAGACAACCTAGAAGACAGAGAGACCCACAAGAGTGGGTGCCTTCATCGACTTGGGACTGGAAGAACCGGATGGTGCCTGGCCAGCACCAGTGATAGCCACGATGGAGCTCACAGAGAGGAGTCTCACTGGCAACACAAGAATAAAAAGGGGTGCATCCTGAGATCTCCACTAAAAGACCTCAACTGATGGTCCAGCGGTTTCGAGGTTTCCCTGAGAACATGGCCCCTGGCCCTAATGCTGCCCTTGCCCATAAATCATAACGAAGGTCCACTCTTCGGACAGGAATGGATTGGACTTGGCAATGCAAAGTGACTATGTATTGGATACATTTTATGGTTCTACACATCTATAGGATATCATCCTGCTGACCTCTGGCTGGAGGAAGGAGAGTGGGTGGAGAGGAGGGGAAAGGAGGCTGTTGGGAGGATGAGACATGTATGGAGCAGAGAAGAATAGTGTGCTGTCACCGGGCAGGGAGAGCAGTGGAAGCTGCATATAGGTGGGCCTGTAAATTTATACGGGAATGTACATGTTCGCTCAGTCATGTTAAATAAAAAAAAAAAATGCTATTTATTCAGTTCTGACTTGGTATAGCTAATAGGTAAGGGGTTGGGAAAACTTCTTCTGTGTGTTTAGAGTGACCATGTATGCTCTTGTTCTGTAAGACTAGAAAGTGAATCTGGGAGATCATGGAGTCCTGAAAAATACATATGGTTTTGTCTCTGATGGTGGGAGCGGAATTCGTTGTAGGAGAGGCAACAGTCAAAGTGATTCTAGTGACATCTTATGGATGTTCCTGCCAAGCCAAGAGATGGGAAAAAATCCTGGATTAGATTGTTGCTTCTGTAGAGTTTGCCGTTCCCAGGTTCTCACACAGCAGAGATTATGAATCTTACTCTAAAAGACCAAAGCTATAAAGTCTGTAGCACCTTAGGAAAGGAATCCAGGGTTTCTGTTTGACTAACAAATTAGTTTCTGGATAGATTGAGTGTGCAACACTGGAAACCTCCGACGGTGGAAGTTTGAGGCAGCTGTGCAGTTTGGGAAGGAGGTATGGGGTAGAGTTGGGCATTTATGTAAACTGCTTTTATGGAGTAGGGAGTTACAAGTTAGGAATTGAATTTCTGCACTAATAAGGAACAGACACTTTAAAGGAAGGTAAAGTGGCCATGACTTGTCAGCCAAGCCTTGTCCCACCATCTGTGCCAATTGAGAGAGTCCTTTGTGAGTAGGGCTGTAAGCTGAGATCAGGAGTCTACAAAGGTTAAACAGTAGAATTCTTCAGTCTTGCTTTGATGTGCATCGCAGTTAAAAAGATAGTGTCAGGAACCCCTAGACTTTGCCTCACAAGTTATAACTGGATTTAGATGTATATATCATTTAGGTGTTTCTATGAAATCTCAGAAAATTGGCACTTTAATTCCAACCAAATCTCATTAAGTCAGCAATTGAATGACAGACTACAGAGGATTTATATTCCAATTTAAGTATGACTTTAACATCATAAACTTGTATATTGTAGCAGTAAATTCACATATATATTGCTCAGTAATAGTTACGGTGGAAACTACTTTATGGTGTAGATGACCTGGGAAAATTGGGAGTCGGTATAGTGTGACTGGGGTGTGGAGTAGCAATGTGATGCACAGACAGAAACTGTCTCCACCTTTATTATTGTGTATATATACACCTAGAGACAAGTATTACCATAACAGAATCAAATAATTACATGAGATTTTTTTTAATCATTTATATTTTAATGGGAATCCTAGTTCCAGTCAATCAGAAACAAGACAACTGGGATGTTCAGGGCTTCCTGCCTCTCTAGACTTGTGCTGTGGCTGAGTGTATTGCCATCTATTTGAAATTCTCTGTAGAAATCAGTGTTCCTTCTATCTGCTTTTTAAATTTTTGTATTGTACATTAGGTAAAAGTTTATAGAGAAAATTAGTTCTGAATTGATAGTTTGTACATAAAGAGTTCGCAGACATTGGTTTCATTTCCCACAATGTGTTACCATTCTTCCCATTTCTGTCCTGTGTTCTCTGTTTCCTTTTGTCTGATTTTCCTACCCATTCTTGCCTTCTCATCTTTGCTTTCAGGTAGATAATGCCCTTTGGATCTCTTATTTGATTATTCTGAGGAGCACATTTCTCTCAGGTGCTAATTGTTTATTTTATGGTACCGTATGTGGTTTGGCTCAAAGGCCATCTCTGGGAATGGTTTTCGTTCCTGTTCAAAAGGGTTTCTTAGGGCCATAATCCTGGGGGTTCTTCCAATCTCTGTCAGACTGAAAGTCTGTACCTTTTTTGTGAATTTTACTTTTTTTTTGTCCAACAAATTTTTCCTCCTGTCCCCTGGACCCTCTGTTGTGATCCCAGTCAAACCAGTCAAACCTAGTAGCCAGGCACTATCTAGTTCTTATGGTCTTGGGTTCACATAGGCTGTGGTCCATGTGGTCCATTAGCCCTTTGGACTAATTGCTTCCTTTTTTTCTTTAACTTTCTTCACTGTCTCTTGTTCTGGACAGTATGATGTCCTTTGCTCTTAGATGGCCATTTGCAAGCTTTTAAGACCCGTGAAGCTACTCACCAAAGAAGGATATAAAACTTTGTCTTTATAAATTATGTTGTTCTATTTGATGTAGGTGTCTTGAGAATACCTTCAAGCTTAAGAACTTCATCCAGATGTTTGATTATATCTAAGAAGTTGCCATGACTGTGGCTCTTGTGTGCCCATATTAATATATAAGCAGCACCTACAGTTACATATGCAGAAATATCCACCACTAAACCTGTATCTGTAAGTGGGTCCTTCCATCTTATTTTGGTGTTTCCGACATCATTCATTGTTTTGCCCATAGAATCCTTCAATACTGTAATCCAAGGCTTGATTTTTTTCTTTAGTTCTTCCAGCTTGAGAAATGCTAAACGTGTTCTTCCCTTTGAGTTTTCTAAGTCCATGTCTTTGCTCATTTCATTGTAATACTTTAACTTCTCAAGCTGTCTTTTAAATTTATGCTCAGCTCTTTTACTTTATCAATTTCTTCCATTCCTTTTAGCTACTGTGTGTTCGAGAGTAAGTTTCAGAGTCACTTTTGACACACACTTTGGGTTTTCTTTCTCTCCTGTCTTTTAAAATGACCTTTTGCTTTCCTCACGTTTGGTGACCTTAATGTCATCTCACAACTCTTCTGGTCCTCAGTCATTCGTGTTCCGTGCATCAGATCTATTCTTGAAAGGATATCTGAATTCATACAGATATACTCAAGATTGTACTTTGGCTCTCGTAGGTTTGTTTTAATTTTTGTCAGCTTCAACTGACATTTGTATATGAGCAATTGATCCAATTCGACGGCACTTGGCTAGCTTTAATTGATGGTCTGCTCTGTAGTCGGCTCCTAGCCTTATGCTGACTGATGCCTATTCCAAAGAAAAGCTATCCAATAGAATGCCAGAATTATCCAATAAGATCATTACCAAATACAATTTTGCTGAAAATAATTTAAAAAATTATTGTAGCCATACATCAAAAGGAAATTGCCAGAAATTCAAGCTGGATTCAGAAGAGGAAGTGGAATGGGTTATATCATTGCTGATATTAAATGAATCTTGGCTGAAAGCAAAGAATACTGAAAGCATTAACTGTGTAAAGTCCTTCAGCTGTGTGGATCGTAACAAATTATGGATAATATTGTGAAGAATGAAAATTCCAGAACACTTAATTGTGCTCATCTGGAACCTAGACATAGACTAGGAGGCAATTCTTCTAATAGAACAAGGGGATACTACCTGGCCTGAAATCAAGAAAAGTATGTATTAGGGTTGTATTCTTTCACCATACTTAACTCAGTTTGTATGCTGAGAAAATAATCCAAACAGCTGGACTGTGTGAAGAAGAATGTGGTATCAAGATTGGAGGAAGAGTTCTTAACAACCTTGATATGGAGATAACACAACCTTGCTTGCTGAAGGTAAAGAGGACTTGAAGTACTTACTAATGAAGATCAAAGACTATATAGCCTTCAGTATGGGTTACACCTCAGTATAAAAGCCAAAAGCCAAAGCCACCGTGGATGGGTTGATTCTGACTCATAGCAACCCTATAGGTCAGAGCAGTACTGCCCCATAGAGTTTCCAAGGAGTGTTTGGCAGATTTGAATTGCCAACCTTTTGATTGGCAGACAGAGCACTTGACACGTACACCACCAGGGTTTCCCCTCAGTATAAGTAAAGGAAAAGTTCTCACAGCTGAACCAATAAACATCATATAAATGGAGAAAACATTGAAGTTAACAAGAATTTCATATTGCTTAGATCCACAATCAATGCTCGTGAAAGTAGCAGTCAAGAAATCAAAAGATGCATTGTACTGCACAAACCTTCTGCAAAAGACCTTTTTCAAGTATTAAAAAGCAGCTGTGTTAATCATAGCAAACTATGGATAACACTGTGAAGAACGAGAATTTCAGAATACTTAATTGTACTTATCTGGAACCTGTACATAGATCAGGAGGCAGTTCTTCTAATTGAACAAGGGGACACCACCTTTAGCATGGGTTACTTTGAGTACTCTGGTGCTTCTGATCCAAGCCAGGGTCTTTTCAGTCATCTGATATGCATACAGAAGCTGAACAATGAATGGGGAAGATCAAAGAAGAATTAATGCCTTTGAATTGTAGTGTTTGTGAAGAATATTGAAGAATGGACAGCTGTGTCTTGGAAGAAATACAACCAGAATGTTCCTTGGAAGTGAGGATAGTGAGACTGTCTCACACACTTTGGATATATTATCAGGAGACACCAGTCCCTCAGTCCCTGGTGAAGGGCATCAGGCTTAGTAAGGTGGAGGGGCAGTGAAAAACAGCAAGATTCTTGATGAGATGGATTGACACAGTGGCTACAACAGTGGAGTGAAATAAGGATTTGGGGGATGCTGCAGGACTAGCAGTATTCCTTTCTGTTGAACATTGGGCCTCTGTAACCTGGAACTGACTGCAACACTTACGAACAGCAGCACAGACATCTGTGGGAACTCTTCAGCACGGGGATGGGTTAACCCCAGAAAAAGATGAAATGGACAACGGTTCAATCAGTGTAGATTATATTCTAAGGAAACAGAGCCCTGGTGTTGCAGTAGTTAAGGTGATTGACTGCTACCAGCAAGGCTGTTGGAAGAAGATGTGGCAGTCTTTTTCTGTAGAGATATAAATCCTTGGAAACCCTCTGGGTCTCTGGGAGTCAGAGTTGACTTGATAGCAGTGAGTTTATTCTAATGAGTGAAGTTTGGAATGCTATCAGTCATGTCATAAAAGAATTTATTTTTTTTAAGTAGACTTTAGAAATGTGGTCACTGTTCTTTGAACGGTGTTTAATAAGATAAGAATTTTTCCATATTGGCAACACGATTCAGGGTACTGTCATTGTTGTACAAAAGACAATAAAAACTTGATTAATACAGAGCAATGCAGTCCAAAATTACTTGTACATTAATGGTTTTCAAAATAAGAACAGTGGTGGTGTTAGGCTAGTGAATATAGAATTTAATTAAAATACCTTAGCAGTTGGAACAAACTGGTATTACCATTGCAAAGTGTTATATTAGGGTCCCCAATTCTTTTAAAATTAAACCACTTGGGTAATTGAAGAGAGAACTTTCAGCTTGCATCCTCTGGTAATTATTTGTGTTCTCATTCTTCTCTGACAAGGGAAATTGTGTAGATCTTCAAGATAGGAGAGATAGCAGTCTACAAAGCTGAGCAAGTGCTTAAGACAGAGAAATGGGTTAGGTGACCGTTCAGGGTCAGTGAAGCAGTTTGCCCAGACTCAGCCCTTCTTAAAACACCAGCACCTTCACTCTCAGTGCCCCTCCTCTTGTTTATCGTCACATTTGGGAGAGTATAAGAAGATAATTACAAAACCCTACTCCCCCAGTTGTCTGTGTTTTGGTACAAAAGAGGACCACAAATGTTCTTTACAGCTTTTCTTGTTAGTACAGACTGAAGCAGTGCAGCTCATCCAGTGATTCTCTTCCTTTTGGGTGTGATGGTTACCAGTAAAATTATAAAGCTATACTTTTCCTCTTAACATCCCACCCCGTTTTTTTGTTGTAGTAGTCACTAAATATTTTAAGGAAAAATATTCACCATAGTCTTTTACTGCCACAGAGCACTTACATCCGTGTTTCTCCCTTTATGAAGAGAGGAGTGTTGCTTGGTAGCAGTAGTGGTTGTGGGTGTTTGATGGCAGATGGGAACTTTAGGGCTTTAGCTGCAGTCTTGCAAATATTGTTAAAATAAACCTCCATTGCAAATTGACTGGTCAAATAAAGTACTTTGTGATGAAGCGGAGCTGAAAGTCAAATGTAAAAGACAGCCAGCACAGTGAGCCGTGGAAACTTTTATGCAGAGCAGTGTTGAGGTTTCTTGGCAGGGATCTGGTGGGCTGTAACACCAGGAGGGCTCTGGGGAACCGCTGGAAACAGTGTCACTAATGGAGTATTTTGATGAAAGAGAAAGCAGTTCTGTTATTTATTGTAAGCAAGTTTCATTTCACAAACTAATCTTCTGTAACTCTGTAACATGGACCTTACTCAATTAAAGGTATATTTTCTACACTTCTGCGCATTCACAAGTTCATATGATAAAGTTTAAATGTGGTCAGCCTGCATACTAGATGTTACTCTAGCCAGTGCAAATGGCCATTGTGTACACAGCAATGGCAGCTGAAGACATAAATGGGCAGTTATCAGAAGAGTTGTGGACATTTATGGACAGTTGTCTTCTAATGCAGTTTACAGTGAAGCATGTGCAGTTGCTGTTGTATGTCACTGAGTTAATTCCAACTCATAGCATGCCCATAGCGTTTCTAGGCTGAAATTTTTACTGGAGCAGTTTGTCTTATCTTTCCTTCCAGGGAGCTGCTGTGCTTAACTGTTGAGTCACCAAGATTCCCTCTGAGGTACATATATACGTAATGAAATTACATAAGCACACATACAATGAAATTATGTGACAACACATTTCTCCTTTCCACTCTATACTTCCTGAATCTATCCACCCAACTCCTGTCTCCCTCCACGCTCTCATCTCACCTCTGGACAAGAGGTGCTCAGACACTCCCCTGTATATATTTAAGCAAAGAAGCACAATTCTTTGCCAGCATCACCCTGTGTCTTACAGTTCAGTGTAGCCTTTGTCTGAAGAGTTGACTTTGGTCCTAATTTCAGCTCTGGTGTACCGCAGTCCTGGGGGCCATGTCCTTAGGGGACCCTCTGATGTGACAGACCATCAAGTCTGTTCTGTTAATAGAGTTCTAGTTCTGCACACCTGTTTTTCTCCTGCTACGTCAGGGACTTTACATTGTATTGCCTGTCGGGGAAGTCATTGGTAGTAGTCAGGCATAATCTAGTTCCTCTGGTCTCCGGCTTATGTAGTCTGTGGATCATATAGTCCCTTCTGTCTCCTGGGCTCATATTATCCTCATGGCTTTGATGTCCTTAATTATCCTCTGCTCTGGGCATATTGGGACCGGTTGATGCTACTTAGATCACTGCTTGCTATCCTTTAAGACCTCAGATGCTGCTCAAAAAAGTGGGATGTAGAACATTTTCTTAAAAAAAAAAGCCAGTTAGCCTAGATGACCCCTGAAACCATGGTCTCCAGACCCCTGTCCCTGCTACTCTGTCCTTCAAAATGTTGGACTGTATTTAGAAAACCTTTTCGTTCTGGTATAGTGCAGTTTTGCTAACCTCCCTTTGACTGCATACTGTCACTCCCTTCTCCTAACCCAATTCCTGTCTACTGCCTAATCGTTGCATATCAGTCTCCCTCTTGCGCCACTGTAAACCATTGAAGATTTTTTTTTTCTGTGTAAAAACGTTTCCTAAAGTCCTTATAATAGTGATCTCATATGATATTAGTCCTTTTGCAGCTGACTAATTTCACTCAGGATAGTCTTCAAAACTAATTCCATGTTATGAGATGTTTCCTGAGATCATCAATTTTTTTTTAATTGTGTAGTATTCCATTGTGTGAATAGCTTATTAACCCATTTATCTGTTGATGGACACCTAGGTTGAGTCTATCCTTTTGCTTATGGACAGTGCCGCAGTAAACATTGATGTGCATGTTATCTGTTCATGTGAGAGCCCTTGTTTTTCCAGGATACAGTCCAAGAAGTGGGATTGCTGGATCATATGGTATTTCTATTTCTAGCTTTTTAAGAAGGCTTCAAATTAACTTCCAAAGTGGTGGTATCACTTTACATTCCCTTCAGCAGTGTAGAAGAGTTCTGATGTCTCCACAACCTCTCTGACATTGTTCTGTGCTTTTTGAAGTAATACCAGCCTGCTTGGGATGAGGTGGTATTGCACTGAAGTTTTGATGTGAATTTGTCTAATGGCTAATGATGGTGAGCATTTCCTCACATATGTGTGAGTTGTCTGGATGCCTTCTTTACTGAAGTGCCTGTTCATATCCTTTGCCCATTGTTTAATTGGAGTATTTGCCTTTTTTTTTTTTTTTAACCTTTCTTGTTGAGGTTTTGTAGTGAAATCAAATACCAGTCTCATTTGTGATAGCCAAATATTCTTTCCCACTCTGTAGATAGTCTTTTTATGCATTTGGGGAAGTCTTAGAGTTTGAGTTTCAGGAGTTCCCAGTTATTTATTTTGTCTTCTGGTGTTTGTAGATTCTTAGTAATGTTTTGTAGTCTGTTTATGCCATGTGTTAGGGCTCCCAGCATTGTCCCTACTTTTTTTCCCGTTATCCTCATTGGTAGTAGGCAGATTTGATATTTTGCTCTTTGATCTATTTCGGTTAGTTTTTGTACATGGCATGAGATATGGGTCTTGTTTCATGTTTTTGCAGATGGATATCCAGTCATGCCAACATCATTTCTTAAAGAGACTGTCTTTTCCCAAGTTTATGGACTTTGGACTTCTGTCAAGTATCATCTCCTAACAGGTGGATGGTGTTATATCTGGATTCTCAATTCTGTCTCATTGATCTGTGTATCTGTTTTTGTACCAGTACCAGGCTGTTTTGACTACTATGGCAGTGTATTAGGTCCTAAAGTCAGGTAGTGTGAGGCCCCCTCCTTTTTTCTTCTTTTTCAGTAATGGTACTTATTCGGTGCTTCTCTTTCCGTATGAAGTTGGTGGTTTTGTTTCTCTATCTCATTAAAAAATGCCTGTTGGAATTTGTGTTGGGATTGCTTTGTATCTGTAGATTGTTTGGGTAGAACAGATATTTTGACAATATTACATCTTCTTATCCATGAGCATGGTAGGTTTCTCCACTAACGTAGATCTCTTGGTTTCTTGTAACAGTGCCTTGTAATTTTCTTTGCATAGGTCTTTTACATCTCTCATTAGATTATTCCCAGGTATTTTGTCTTTGTGGGGCTATTGTAAGTGGTATTGATTTGGTGATTTCCTCTTTGATGTTCTCCTTGTCAGTGTACAGGAATCCAGCTGACTTATGTATGCCTATCTTGTATGCTGATACTTTGCTGAGCTCTTCTACTAGTTCTAGTAGTTTTTTTTGTGGATTCTTTGGGGCTTTTTTTGTGTATAAGATTATAGCATCTGCAAATACACATATCTTTGCTTCTTCCTTACCAGTCTGGATGCCCTTTATTCCTTTGTCTTGACTGACTGCCCTGGCTAGAACTTCCAGCACAGCGTTGAATAAAAGTGGTGACAATGGGCCTCCTTCTCTGGTTCCCATTCTCAATGGGAATGCATTCAGACTATCTCCATTCATAATGAGGTTTGCTGTTGGGTTTGCATAGATACCCTTTATGATGTTCAGGAATTATTTCGCTGAGAGTTGTTAAAGTGAATCGATGTTGGACTTTGTCAGATGCCTTTTTTCTACACTGATTTTTAAAACTAAGTGGTTCTTTTATTTATGTAGTTTTGTTACATTAATTGTTTTTCTAATGTCGAACTATCCTTGCATCCAATGTATGAATCCCACTTAGTCGTAATGAATTATGTTTTTGATATGTTGTTGAATTCTGTTAGCTAGAATTTTTTTGAGGATTTTTGCATCTAAGTTCATGAGAGAGATTGGTTTGTAATTTTCCTTTTTTGTGCTGTCTTTACCTGGTATAGTTATTGTATTTATGCTGGCTTCATAGAATGAATTTGGTAGAATTTCATTCTTTTCCATGGTCTGGAATGACTTTAGTGAAAGTGGTGTTATCTCTTCTGTAAAAGTTTGGTAGAAGTCTCCAATGAAGGTGTCAGGACCAGAGAGTTTTTTAGTTGGGATTTTTTTAAATTACCTCTTTAATCTCTTCTTTTGTAATGGGTTTCTCATAGTTGTTTTACTTCTCTTTTTTGTTATAATGTTTATAATGTTGGAGTCTGCCTTGTATGGAATTCAGTGATCATGTGATATGTTTCTAGATATTTTTCCATTTCCTCTAGGTTTTCATATTTACTGGAGTACAGTTTTTCACAGTATTGTGTTATGATTCCTTTAATTTCAGTTGGTTCTGTTGTAATACCGTCCATCTCATGTCCTATTCGAGTTGTTTGCTCCCTCCTGTTTTTGTTTTGTCAGCTTGACCAGTGATTTATCAATTTTGTTGCTCCTTTTAAAAAAGTAAGCTTTTGGGCTCATTAACTCTTTCAGTCATTTTTTTCTGTTCTCTAATTCATTCAGTTTTGCTGTATTTTTTATTACTACATTTTTTTCTGGTTCCCAAATAAAAAACACAACCCTTCTGTATGCTGCCTATAAGAGACACATTAGACTCAAAGACATGAACAAACTAAAACTCAAAGGACAGAAAAAAAAAAAGACAGGCCAATGACATTTAAAGAAGCAGAAGTGGCAATGCTAATCTCTCATAAAATAGACTTCAAAGTAAAATCCACCACATTAGATAAGGAAGGATATTATATAATGATTAAAGGATCAGTATTCTAGCAGAACATAACCAATTTAAATATCTATACACTCAATGACAAGCCTCCAAAATACATAAAACAAACACTGACTGCACTGAAAATAGAAATAGACAGCTCTACAATAATAGTTATTTTACTGCTCTCTTTCCACTTGTTGCCCCCCCCCCTTTTTTTTGGATGTGTGCATTAATTGAGATAAATTGACCTCTGAGCAGTGCTTTTGCTGTCTCCCATAGATTCTTGTAACGTGTGTTTTTATTTTCTTTTAAGTCCATAAATTTCTTTATTCCATCTTTGATTTCTTCTGTAATCCAGTTGATTTTGAGCCAGGTATTGTTCTACTTCTGTTTGATTTTTTTTTCTTCTTTTTTTTGTATTATTGATTTCTACTTTTATGTCTTATGGTCTGAAAAGATGCTTTGTAATATTTCATTACTTTGAATTTTGTTGAGGATTGCTTTGTGGCCTAATATGTGACCAAATCTGAAGAATGTTCCTTGAGCTTTGGTAAACAAAGTGTCCTCTGCTGCTGTTAGGTGGAGTTGGTTGATGGTTGCACTTAGATCTTCCTTTTCTTTATTGAACTTTTTTCTAGATGTTCTGTCCTTCACTGAGAGTAGTGTGTTAAGTCTCCTACTATTATTGTGCAGCTGTCTTTATTTGTTTTCAATGCAGTTAGTGTTTGTTTTTTGTATTTTGGAGGCTTGTCATTGAGTGCATAGATACTTAATTTGGTTATGTTCTGCTAGAATATTGGTCCTTTAATCATTATATAATGTCCTTCCTTATCTAATGTGGTGGATTTTACTTTGAAGTCTATTTTATAAGAGGTTAGCATTGCCACTTCTGCTTTTTTAAAATTTCATTAGCTTGGCTTTTTTTTTTTTTTTTCTGTCCTTTGAGTTTTAGTTTGTTCATGTCTTTGAGTCTAATATGTGTCTCTTATAGGCAGCATATAGAAGAGTTGTGTTTTTTATCCAGTCTGCTACTCTCTGTCTCTTTAATGGTGTATTTATTCCATTTGCATTCACCCTAGTTGTTGATAGGTATGAGTTTAGTGCTGTCTTTTTGATGACATTTTTTGTTTGCTGTAGACAATTCCTTTGTTTCCTTTAATTTTCTGTCCTGAGTGTTTTTTCTTTGTGTTTTCTTTATATGTTTCTCAGTGTTGGTGGTTTTATATTAGCTGAGACTTCGTTTCTCTTGTTTATTATTTTGATGTGTGAGTGATAGTTTCCTTTGTGATTATCTTAATATTTAGCCCTGCTTTTCTAGCTTTAAAACAGTCTTTAATTTCTTTGTACCCCAGCTACCACTTTAAGTGTAAGGTAACACTAGAAGAATTCGTCCGCAAATAGTACACTAAAAGTAATTATGTGAAAAAACCAAACCCGCTGCTGTTGAGTAGATTCTGACTCATAGCCACCCAGCAGACAGAGTGTAACTGCCCCGTGAAGTTTCCAAGGAGCGCCTAGTGGATTTGAACTGCCGACCTTGTGGTTAGCAGTGGTAGCACTTACTCGGTATACCACCAGAGTTTCCAAGAGTAATCGTAGCAACAGCAAATTGTAAACCCACCTGAACCTTTAGTATTTCTTTTTAGACTATTATAAAATTATTATGTGAATTCTTCTTCTATAAAAAGAGAAAATATTAGTGAACAATGGCTTCTACTTTGAAACTTTTAACATGAAGGGAAACAGTATTTAAATGATCAAGATAATGATAATTGGCTACAAAAGTATCTAGAATTTTTTTTTAAGAGAATTAAGGAAAAAATAGGAAATGCTTTTAGATAAGGTACTAGAGACAATTATGATTTGTCTCAAACTGGAAGTTGATTTTTAAATAAGACTGTAAATGGAAGATTTCATTTCATCTAATTACATTCAATGCTTGTACATCTGAGTCCTCTTAAATGTGATTTGATACTGTTGCAACACCTGGGAGAATTAATAGGCAATATCTCATTATTACAGATTGCTAGGATGTTGGCAATTTAAAAATGTATTAAATTATAAGGTATTAGGATATAGAGAATAATTACTTCAGGCTGTCCTGGCTGTTGTGAATCGTCAGTGGTTTAGAAGTATTTGTAATACAATGGGATAAACAAGATAAATAAGAAAAAGGGTAAACCTGGGGGCATGTGATACATGCTAATCTATTTTTCACAATTTCTTGCTAAAGTATCTATGCTTGTTTGGAAATTTTTGAGTTTTTAAATTTTGTATTTCGTGGATTTAATACATGGGGCCCTGGTTGTGCAATGGCTAAGCTTTTGGCTGATAACCAGAAGGTTAGCAGTTCGACTTTGGCAGCTACTCCTTGGCTCCTTGGAAACCATAGAGGGGTGATTCTGCTGTGTGCTGTAGGGTCCCTTTGTGTTGGAATCAACTCAATAGCAACAGGTTAACGAGCTTAGATATAATACTTTGTGGGATGTTTTTATGTGTGAGTTCTAGGAACAGCGTGGAAATGAGACAAAAGAGTAATTGTGCAAAGCTTGACTCAACTCACCTTCTCCTTTTATTCCAATATACAAAAGTCACATAAGCAAGAAGAAAATTATTTGTAGCTCCATTACCTGGTGGTAGTTAGTATTATAACTTGAAACCAAATTTTCACTCTATTTTACTATGAATATGTATAGTATTATTTTTAAAGGATCATATTTTATATATCCTATAGTTGTCCTTTTCCCAACTTACTAGTATATTTTAAATAGCAGCCCATTTATTAAATATGATTCTGCAGTATAATTTTAATAGCCATATAGTATGACATAAATGAACCATAATTTCATATTTAAGTGAATTAATTAATTTTATTAATCCTCTTTTATCAATATTTTGGGGGGAAATACTGTTTTTTTATTAGTTTTAGAGAATGTAATAGTATGACAGCTCTTCCTAAAAAGAAAATTTATGATCATTTTTGATAATTTAATGATTATGTTATGAATTAATGTTTTAATTATGTTGTTGCAATGCTGTTCAGTTGATTTTGACTCATGCATTTTATTATAGTTGCATATAAATATAAAACCAGACTCACTGCTGCAGAGACGATTGTGACTCATTATCGAAGCAAACTGCAATGTCTTTCTGTCGAGTGGAGCAGTTGGTGGGTTCAGTCCACTTTGGCAGCCAACCACTGGGCCACCAAGGGCTTCTTATGTAAAGATACAGACATGCATAAAATGTAAGATAGTAATAAATTTGAATTTGATTCCAGTGTACTTGTTACAGAACCTTGGTTGGGCAATGGTTAAGAGCTCAGGCTGCTATCTAAAAATGTCGGGAGTTTGAACCCACTGGCTTGGGACCCTTGTGGGACAGTTTCACTCTGTGCTATAGGATTGCTATGAGTTAGAATCAAATGGACGGCAGTTGGATATAATTGCTCTCGAACTTGTTTACTAGAAAGAATACTTGCCAACACCCTGCTTTTTGATAATTTTGCTTGTCTCTGTTAAAGCTGAAATAAAATACTTGCAGCTATCTTTCTCCAAAGTTTATTGATAGCTTTCCAATTGCTGTTATTTTCTTTCCCTTGTTTACTGCTAGTCTCGTTGTCTTCTGATTTATCATTATTGTTGACTGCAGTGCCTTTCTGCCATGGTTTTACCGTGCAATGGACCATACTGTTTTGAGTTCCGAGAAGTTCATAGATTGTGTGTGTGGTAAGATGGTGCTGGAAGGCTTATCTTTAAAGATTTCTAGAATATGTATGTTAATATTATTGGCTGGTTTTCTTCAAAACTTGAGTATTTTTTATGAGAGGAAGATGAGAAGATTCTTAAAAGTAATACGAGTCATTTTCTGTGATTGCTTTTGAACTGAAACTTGTGCACAGTAACAATTTAAATTTCATTTAAAAATTATTACAAGGTAAAAAAGATCTGTGAAGTGAGGCTGATATGTCACTCACGTTCTCATAATTTTTTTGTCACAGAGTGTCAAGAGTCTGAACAACACTCTATTCAGTAAGAAAAATTGAAGAAGTAACTCTGGAGATAATAGCAAAAGACTAAAAGTATTCTTAAATCTTACTTTGACTTTGGTAATAACCACTGAGATTATAAATCAACAGAATGTCATTGCCACTTTGATGAAAATTTCTGAAATAATGTGACAAAAATAAAGGATGTGTTCTCAAATAATTTCCATCTTCAGATTTCATCATTCTCTACATAGTAGAATCTATTGAATTTATAAGATGAATTAAGTGGGATATAACATGTTCATATTCTGTGAGATTTCGTTCTTGAGGTGGTCATAAATAGTATATTTCTTTCATCAGCTTTTCTGTCATTATTATTTCATATATGAGAAAGCTTTCAGGTTATTTGTATTAGTTTGTGACCTGATTTCTTACGAGTTAAAGTTGCTAGTATTTTCCCATTTATTGTTTCATTTTAGATGTATCATTTGTGGTAGTTTTGTCTCTTGCTTTTAGTATTATTAATGCCTTTAGATGATTATTTCTTTCATTTTTCTTGTATCATTTCACTGGATTATTCTTTCCAAACAGTGACACTTTCAATTTTTTTGTGTCACTTTATTCCAAATGACCTGTTTATATAGAATTGGCTTTTAGCCTTTAAACTCTGCTGTATAGTGGTTAAGTGCTACAGCTGTTAACCAAAGGTTGCCAGTTTGAAGCCACCAAGCACTCCCTAAAAACTGTATGAGACAGTTCTGTTCTATCCCATAAACTTGCTTTGAGTTGGAATCGACTCTGTGGCAATGAGTTTGGTTTTAGGTGTTTTGGCTTTTAATTTGAGCCAGGAATTATTTTTCCTTCAAATGGGTGAATTTAACCAGTGATTATTACGACAAAAACACTTGATCTTATTTTACGTGCTTACATTGTTATATTTTTTTGTTTTTAGTTCCTTCTTTTTTTTGCCTTACAGTCTGTCTTTTCCTTATTTACACTTAACAGTAGTAATCTTTAACATTTAAATCATGTAATCTGTGATCTTTTATTAATGAAGTACAGGCTATCCATTACCAGCTTGTTACTGAATTCAGGGTTATTAATTTACACTTCTTTCCTTTTCCCTTTTTTATTTATGCTATTTATTTGTGTTAAAGGATAATTTTCGGAAAAATGGAAAAAATCATAAAATGGACACATTAAGGAATTTATTTTACTCATATGATATGAATGTAGCAAATCAATGCTGTAACAGGTTGAAAGAAAACATCAGAATAACTCAGATTTCTATGAAATACAAGAATGTTGAGATGACTTGCAAATTGTAATAAAACTGCTTTTTCCACTGGGAGAGGAAGTCAATTAAATCACTCCCTGACAGGTTAGAATTTACATATATATCAGTTACCTACAATTTACAGAGTTATAAAATAGCTCAAAGACAATGAACATGGTTAGAATCTGGTAACCCAGAAGGATATGCTATGTAAGATCTATAAATTTCCAATGAAACACTTATTTTTCCTATGAATGTTACTTTTACATAGAAGATGCTTATCATCATTACTGTATATATTAATATATAATTTGTAAGTTTATTTAGCCTTCATTGATCTGACTCCACTTGGCTTGGCTTAGCTGACTGTTTATATCAGGAGTTAGGAAATTTTCTAGTAAAGGTCTAGATAGCAAATGTTTCCGTTTTGTGGGACACATGATCTCTGTCAGATATTCTTTGTTGTATTATTTCTACTTTCCTTTTTATATGCCTTCACAAATGTAAAAACCATTATTAGCTTGGAGGCTGTACAGAAACAGGCTGTAGGTCCTATTTAGCTAACCCCTGAAGTATACAAATGACTTGAAGTTCACCAGTCTTTTCATACCATGAATTTCAAAATCATGATATCTTTGCTTTAGTAAATCTGTTGACTGGTATTCATTATCAGATTCTCTTGCTCTCCTCTCTCTCTCTCTCATATAGACATACACACACATTTCCTAAGAAAAACCCCAGTGTAATATATTTATTTCACATTAGGCTCTGAATACTTCTGTGCCTCCTTCTAGTGTCTTTATGTGACACAATGTCACACCAGTGGCAGGGAAATGGGAGTCATGTGCCTTGGGTATAAGCAGTGTGGAGTTCCATTGTTTATAGGAAATTTAAAAATAGTAATATGACTGCTAAAAAGGCAGTCTCCTTTTTACTGTAGTCATAGCCAGCAAATAAAAATAATGTGAGAAATAAAATAGCCCTTCTGTCAAGAAAGTTATTGGTTTAAGGTATAAGGAATTGCTGGGGCTACTGTTGAGTTTAATAATGTAATATATAAGTAAGCTTAAAATTATTACCTTTTTATTTTTCCCCTTATATTGTCGATAGAACCAGGGCTTCTTCTCAAGTTCACTAAAAGTAAATTAAACTTCTTTCACCAGTTTTGATGGACTAAGAAAGATACAGTTTACTCTTCTTCAAAAAAAGTGACAACCAAACTATATGGAATAACAGCAAAAACATAGGATATCAGGTAGGGAATAACAGTGACCTCTGAGCTATGGGAATAAAACGGTTGAGTTCTGCAGCTGCCCCCGCTTCTCCTAAGGAAGTTTTTAGACTATGGTGTAGCAATATGGAACTCAGGTGGGGTCACTAAAGTGAAGTGACAGAGCTGGGTGTCTGCAGAAGCCAAGATGACTGGAGCTGACGAAGGGAGGGCTACGCACAGAGAAAGAAGGCCAGAGGTCTGTGAAAGGCTGCCTCAGACATTTAGCTGGAGATCGATTAGTTCATCTGTATGAGAAAATTCCCTGAGGCTGTAGAATGAAACACCAGAAAGAATTAGAAGGAAGGAAGCCCAAATGTCACCTAGAGTGTTCAACAGTGCTTGTTCCCGATGGCCAGAGCTGAGACTTTCATAATTATGCGGGTATCAGTTAGAGTACTAAAGAAGAAGCTTTCCTCTATAGCACAGAAAAGTATTAAACCTAGACTAAATGCAACTCCATTTCTGGACTGGTGAAATTACTTAGCCACGTGCCAGGGCAGGGGGTTGCAACTTCAGAATACTTACAGAAATAGAAAACTATCTAGCACCAAACAAAATAAACATCATCAGCCATTCACTAAGAAATGGCCAGGTGTATAAAGAAGTGAAAAAAGAAAGGCATAATAAAAAATAAAGCAGTCAATCAAAAGTGACTCAGCAATGACACCAGTGACAGCTTTGTAGACAAGGGTGTTAAAGCAGTTACCATGGCTGTGTTCCGTAAGTCTGAAATGGTTGAGAAAAGATGGTAAGTAAAAATATGGGGGGTACAAAATAAAAGCTATCCAAATGAAGCTTCTAAAGTTAAATAACTTAATATCTGAGGTGAAAGATACAGTGGAGAGGATTTGCTGCATATTAGACTTGGAGAAGTAAAGATTAGTCGACTGAACACACAGAAATGAAAACTGGCAAAAAACTGGAAGGAAAAAAAACAACCACCTCGAAAGGTGCATCAGGATTAGTTCAGTGAAGTCACTAAAGACCCTAAACAACAACGATAAATTTATGTATGATTCAAAAACTGAAGTTGGAGAACGAAAATATACTTGAATAAGTAATGATGAAAAATTTAGATTTGGTGAGCATTATGAATCTACACATCCAAGTAGTTTGGTGAACTCAACCACAAGAAAGACAAAGAAAATGGTGCAGAATTGCTTAAAACTGGTGATAGAGACAAAAAGTTTCAAGTAGCTGAAGGAAAAAAATTACATACAAAGGAACAAAAACACGGATAACAACAGGTTTCTCATCAGAAATGCATTTGAAGTGCTGGAAGCCAGAGCAACAGCATCTTTACAGTCCTTACCAAAAAAAGCTGGCAGCTTAAGCATTCTCACCAAGTTGGATATTTTGCAAAATTAAAGTGAAATAAAGATTTTCTTCAGACATCTAAAGTCTGAAATACTCAGTTATCACCATACTTGCTGCACACTGAAAGTATTAAAGGAAGTCCTTTAAGCAGAAGGAAAATGATAGCGGTTGGAAACCCTGTGTATACACAAAGGATTGTACAGTGGTGGAAATTTTAGGTACATAAATAAAATATAATTTTCTGTTATTATTTAAATCTCATTATTATTGACTGCTTAAAGCCAAAATAATGGGATGAATTGTAGAGTTTATAACATATGCTGAAGTGAAATGTATGACAGTAATAACACAAATGATAGCAGAAGCTAAAAGGAAGTATACTGTTTACAAGTTTTCCTTCTCTACAAGAAGTTCTGTACTATCACTTTGGAATAGACTGAGATAAATTGATGATACATACTATATACTCTGAAGCAACCCATTGAAGTAACATAGGCAACAGTTCTGGCTAGTAAGGCAAAAGGAAGTTGAAATAGATTATGAAAAATAATCAGTAAATCCAAAATATAGCAAAAATAAAAAAACAGGACAAAGAAAAAATGGGACAAGACAAATAATTGGTAGTTTTAAACCCAACTCTTACAATAATTGCATTAAATGTAAATTTTCTAAATAAAGGATAGAAGTTGGTTAAAAAGCATTCTGACTCGACGGCTCTTGGCTGGATGGCTGCCTACAAAACCAGTTTACATAAAGCAATGCTAATAGATTTAAAGTAAAAGAATTCAAAAACATGTATCATGGTAACACTTTAAGAATCATGAGCTGGAGTAGCTATATTAATATACGAAGGAGATTCCAGTGTATGGAATTATTTTTTTAATTTTTTAAATAATATAACTGAGTGAAAATGTACATTCCCATATAAATTTACATACCCACCTATATGCAGCTTCCACTGCTCTCCCTGCCCGGTGACAGCGTATTATTCCTCTCCGCTCCATACATGTCTCATTCTCCCCAACAGTCTCTTTTTTCCCTCCTCTCCACCCAATCTCCTTCCTCCAGCCAGAGGTCAGCAGGATGACATTCTATAGATGTATAGAACCATAAAGTGCATCCAATATATGGTCACTGCATCGCCGAGTCCAATCCATTCCTGTCCGAAGCGTGGACCTTCATTATGATTTATGGTCAAGGGCAGCATCAGGGCGAGGGGCCATGCTCCCAGGGGAACTCCGAAACCACTGGACCATCGATTAAGGTCTTTTAGTGGGGATCTCAGGGTGCACCCCTTTTTATTCGTGTGTTACCAGTGAGACTCAACTTAGTGAGCTCCATCGCGGCTATCACTGGTGGTGGCTGGGCACCATCCGGTTCTTCTGGTCCCAAGTCGATGTACGCACCCACTCATGTGGGTCTCTCTATCTTCTGGGTTGTCTTTCCCCCATGTCATTTTGGTCCTCGGTGAGCATCCGTTCCTGCTGAGTTGGGACAATTTGCTGTGCCCTCGGATGGCAGCTTGGCAGCTTTTAACACCCCAGACGCCACTCACCAACGTGGGGTGCAGAGAGCTCTCTTAGCAAAATGCTAGTTGTGCCAATTGGCCTCGCTTTTGCCTAAGAGCATGGTCCCCTGTCCTCTGTCCCAACTACTCTATCCTTGCAATATTGGGTTAAGATGGAAGGAGTACTCATGTTATGTTTAATTCCACTTAATATTGTTCTTGTTTCTAATGTGTGCTATAACCGATTAGCCCAACCAGAAACCTAGCAACTATCTAATCTAAACCCTCCCCTCTTGCTCCCTCCCTCCCCTCCCTTGCAGCTGTCAAAGAGTCTTTTCTTCTATACACAAGTCTGTTTTTGATATTTTATCATAGAGGTCTCATACAATATTTCTCCTTTTGTCGCTGACTACTTTCACTCAACATAATGTCTTCCAGTTGAAACCAGGTCATGAGATGTTTCCTGAAGTCATCGTTGTTCTTTATTATTGCGTAGTGCTCCATTGAGTATATATACCATGGTTTACCTATCCATTCCTCTGTTGTTGGGCATCTGGGTTGATTCCATCTTTTTGCTATTGTGGACTGTGCTGCCATAAACATTCTGGTACATGTGTCTGTTGGTGTGAAAGGCCTTGATTCTGTAGAGTATATTCCAAGTAGTGAAATTACGGGGTCAAGTGGTATATCTATATCCATTTTTTTAAGGAAGCGCCAGATTGCTTTCCAAAGAGGCTGGACCATTTTGCAACCCCACCAACAGTGTAGGAGGGTTCCACTTTCTCCACAGCTTCTCCAGCATTTGTTGTTTTGTGTTTTCCGGATCATGGCCAACCTTGCTGGGGTGAGATGGTATCTCATTGTCGTCTTGATTTGAATTTCTTTAATAACTAAAGATCGTGAACATGTCCCCATGTGTTTTCTGGCTGCCTGGATCTCTTCTTTAGTGAAATGTCTGTCCATCTCCTTTGCCCGTCGCTTAATTGGATGGTTTATTTTCTTCTTATTGATATTTTGTAGTATCATAGATTATGGAAATCAGGCATCGGTCTGACATAGAGTTTCCAAACATTTTTTCCCATTCTGTAGGTGTTCTTTTAATTCTATTAAAAAAGTCTTCAGATGAGCAAAAGTGTTTAATTCTTAATAGATCCCATTTATCTGTTTTCTCTTCTGATGATTGTAGTTTCTTTGACAGATTTTGGAGTCTGTCCATATTGTGTATTAAAATTTCCATTGTTGTTCCTACCTCTACTTGGATGAGCTTTATCGTTTTAGGTTTGATATTTAATTCTTTTATCCAGCTGGAGTTGGTTTTTGTATAAGGAGTAAGATATGGATCTTGTTTCAGTTTCTTGCAGGTGGATATCCAATTTTGCCAGCACCGTTTGTTGAAGATACTGTTTTTACCCCAGTTTAATGTCTTAAGGCCTTTGTCGAATATCAGTTGTTCATAGGTAGATGGTGTCATCTCTGGGGTCTCAGTTCTGTTCCAGTGATCGATCTGTCTGTTCTTATACCAGTACCAGGCTGTTTTGACCACTGTGGCAGTGTAATATGTTCTAAAGTCAGGTAATGAGAGGCCTCCCAGTGTGTTCTTCTTCTTTAGTAGTACCTTATTTAACTGGGACTTCGTCCCTTTCCAAACAAAATTGGTGATTTGTTTCTCCATCTCATTAAAAAATGTCACTGGAACTTGTATTGGGGTTCCATTATATAAATAGATTGCTTTGGGTAAAATAGACATTTTCACAATGTTAAGTCTTCCTATCCATGAGCAGGGTATGTTTCTCCATTTATCTAAGTCTCTCTTAGTTTCTTGTAGTAAGGGCTTGTAGTTCTGTTTGTAGAGGTCTGTTATTTCTCAGGTTAGATTAATTACTAAGTACTTTATCTTCTTAGGGGCTATTGTAAATGGTATTGATTTGATAATTTCTTCCTTAACAGTCTCGTTGTTGGTATAAAGGAATCCTACTGATTAACTTATGTTTATCTTGTATCCTGAGACTTTGCTGAACTCTTCTGTCAGTTTGAGTAGTTTACTTATAGATTCCTTGGGATTCTCTGCATATACAATCATATCATCTGCAAGCAGGGAGGTTTTTACTTCCTCTTTGCCAATGCAGATGCCCTTTATTTCTTGGTCTTGTCTAATTGCTCTGGCTAAAACTTCTAGTACAATGTTGAATAGAAGAGGTAAGAGTGAGGATCCTTGTCTAGTTCCTGATCTCACGGGAAAGTCTTTCAGTCTCTCTCCATTCAGGATGACGTGAGCAATTGGCTTTGTATAAATGGCCCTTATTGTGTTGAGGAATTTTCTGTCTATGCCCATTTTGCTAAGAGTTTTTAGCATGAATGGGTGTTGGACTTTATCAAATGCCTTTTCTGCATCAGTGGACAAAATCAGGTGATCCTTGTCTTTTGTGTTATTTATGTGGTTAATCACATTAATTGTTTTTCTGATGTTGAACCAGCTTTGCATCCCTGGTATGAATCCCACTTGGTCATCATGGATTGTTTTCTTGATATGTTGTTGTATTCTATTGGCAAGAATTTTGTGGAAGATTTTTGTGTCTAGATTCATGAGTGATGTTGGTCTGTAGTTCTCTTTCTTTGTTGTGTCTTTCCCTGGCTTTGGTATCAGTGTTATACTGGCTTCATAGAGTGAGTTTGGGAGTACTCCATCCCTTTCTATACTGTGAATAGTTTCAGTGGTATTGGAGATAACTGTTCTCTAAATGCTTGGTAGAATTCTGCAGTGAAGCCATCTGGACCCAGACTTTTTTTTTGGTTGGCAGTGTTTTGATGACCTTTTCAATCTCTTCCTTTGTGATGGATTTATTAAATTGTTCTGCTTCACATTGTGATAATTTGGGTAGGTGGTATGAGTCAAGAAACTGGTCCATTTCCCCTAGGTTTTCAAATTTGTTAGTGTACAGTCTTTCATAGTATTCTGTTAATGATATTTTTATTTCTGTTGCATCTGTGGTGACAACCCCCCCTCTCATTTGTAATTTGGGTTATTTGTGTCCGTTCCTGCTTTTCTTTAGTAAGTTTAGCCAGTGGTTTGTCAATTTTGTTGATTTTCTCAAAAAAAACAGCTTTTGGTCTTTTCAATTTTTTCAATTATTTTTCTATTCTCTAATTCATTTAGCTCTGCTCTAATCTTTATGATCTCGTTTCTTCTGGTGTATGAGGCATTCCTCTGTTGTTCTCTTTCTACTTGTTCAAGCTGTAGGGTTAGTTCCTTGATTTGGTTTCTTTCTTCGTTCCAGATGTGTGCATTTATGGAGATAAACAGACCTCTGAGCACTGCTTTGGCTGTATCCCATAGGTTCTGGTAGGAAGTGTTTTTGTTCTCATTGGAATCTATTAATTTCTTTATTTCATCCTTGATTTCCTCTATAACCCATGTTTTTTTGAGCAAGATATTGTTCAGTTTCCAAGAGTTCCACTTTCTATCTATGTTTTTTCTGCTATTGATTTCAACTTTTATGGCTTTATGATCTGAGAAGATGCTTTGTAGTAATTCAATGGTGTTGAGCATTGCATTATGACCTATCACATGGTCAATTCTGGAGAATGTTCCATGTGCACTGGAGAGGAAGGTGTAGTTGTCTGCTGATGGGTGGAAAGTTCTGTGTATATCAATGAAGTTTAGTTGGTTAATTGTGGCAGTGAGGTCTTCTGTATCTTTACTGAGTTTTTTTCTAGATGATCTGTCTAGTATTCAGAGTGGAGTGTTAAAGTCTCCCACTATTATTGTGGAGTCATCTAAGTCTCTTTTGAGTGTAGTCAGTTTCTTTGACATATTTAGGTGCTCTGATATTAGGTGCATAAATATTTAATATAGTTAAGTCTTGCTTGTGTACTGAAACTTTCAGCAATAAATAGTGTCCATCATTGTCCACGATGGTGGATTTGACATTATAATTGATTTTGTCTCAGATTAGAATTGCCACTCCTGCTCTTCTTTGTTCATTGTTAGCTTGATATATATTCTTCCAATCTTTAATTTTCAGTTTGTTCCTATCTTCAGGTCTCAAGTGAGTTTTTTGTAGACAACATATGGATGGGTCATTTCTTTTGATCCAAGATGTCACTTGATGTCTCTTTACTGGAGCATTCAGTCCATTCACATGCAATGTAATTATTGATAGGTATGTGTTCAGTGCTGCCATTGTGATGTGTTTATTTTTATGTTGATGTTTTCTGTGTTGTTCTTACTAGTCTGTTCTGGGACGTTCTTTTTTGGGAGTTGATTTTTCCCCTTTTTCCGAGCTGTTTTTGTGGTTGTTGAGATTCCTGTGTTACATTTCTTGAAATGATATGATACATCTTTGTTGTGCTTTACAGCTGCCCCTATGATCCCCTTTTAAACTATATATAACCCCAATTTTAATTACTACCAGTCTTGTCATCTTCCTCTCCATCTGGAAGGACTTTAATAACTGTAGTACATCCCTCTTTTTAATATGATGACACCATAGTGTTCATGATGATCACTGGATTGCTTCTTACCTTATCATAGCTGTGATTGGCTTTGGAGCCTTCCCTAACTGAGTAGAATTTTGAGTAGTAAAGTCGTTCTAAAATATAAAGTTAGTGGTTTTGTTCTTCTAAGCCAGAGCCAAGAACTTCTTTCAATATTTCTTGTAGTTTTCGTTTGGTTTTTACAAAGTCTCTGAGTTTCTGTTTATCTGGGAATGTCTTAATTTCATTTTCGTATTTGAAAGATAGTTTTGCAGGATATCTAATTCTTGATTGGAAGTTCTTCTCCTTCAAGGCTTTGAATATGTCATGCCACTGTCTCCGTCCCAGCATGGTTTCTTCTGAGAAATCTGAAGAGAGCCTACAGGGTTTCCCTCTGAATGTTAGCTTTGCTTTGAGTCTTGCTGCCTTTAAGAGTTGCTGCATATGTTTCATTTTGTTGAGCTTGATTATAATATGTCTTGGAGTCTTTCTTTTGAGACCTATATTGGGTGGTGTACGATATGCATCTGAGATGTCTATATTCTCTTCCTTCATGATTTTTGGGACGTTTTCTGTCAGCAGCTCAACAATGATGCTCTCTGTGTTCTCAGATGTCTCACCCTGTTCAGAGACTCCAATTAATCGAAGGTTGTTCCTCTTAATAGAGTCCCACATGCTTCTTAATGTTTCTTCATTTTTATTGTTTCTTTTTTCTGATTTTTGTTCATAGATGCTGGCATCAGTAGCTCTGTCTTCCAAGTCAAAAATTCTTTTTTCTATTTGTGCCATTCTGTTTTCTTGGCTTTTCATTGAAGTTTCTATGTCTTTAATTTTATTCTTGATCTGTTGGATTTCAGAGTACTGGTGTTGCATCAGATTGAACAGCTTGCTTAATTTTTCATTTTGTTCTGCTGCATTTTGTATAAGGTCTAGAAGGGCTCTGTATATAATCATTTTGTATTCATTTTGTGATGATTTCGTAAAAGTTTCTTTATCTGGAAAGCTCCTTGGTTGCTTTGTTTGGGAGCCTTCTGAAGCCATGAGCGATTTCTTGTATGCCACAAGTGTCTGTTGCTTTTTGGGACCCATGTGAGTATGTAGAGGCTGGAAGAGGTACTGTGAGGATGGACTGCAGATGTTTCTCTAGGCTGTCTTAAAATGTAAAGCAAAAGATATCTGACCATTTCACAAGTCAGTTAGGTTTTCAGGTGTAGAAGTCCCTCTTCTCAACTGGCAAAGTAAGAGCCACTATATCCAACCCCAAATGATACAAACTAGTTCAGAATACAGCAGTGCTACTGCCCTGTTGGCCTCTGCTGACAGGGCCTAGCCTTAGAGGACACTGTGTAGAGTATTGCTTTTCTGATAGAAAAGCACTCTCCTGTGGGCAGGCTCTGGCTCCCAAGCTAAGAATTAGGTCCAGCTGCGGCCACCATATCCAAGTTGGCATCCTCCACACAGGCAGCAGACAGAAGGGCTAAAGGTGCCAAGAGTTAGTGCTTCGTCTGATTCTGTTTCAGGACCCCCAAAGCCGGTGGCGCTAGGTAAATTACTGCTTTTCTGTCGGAGAAGCACTGTCCTGTTTGCAGGCGCTGGCTCCCAGGCTAGGAATGAGTTCCTGCTAGAATCTCCGTATCCAACATGGCGTCCCGCACAATGACTGCAAAACTCCGTACAGAATTCGCTGAGGCAGATATAAAACGACAGGCTCAAAGTGGCTAGATTAACAGAGTCCCAAGCTTGGCTCTCAAAATATGGGAATTTCCCCTGCCTGCCCCACCAGCAGCATGTCTGAGTCTAGCAGCTAGGCACGACCCTGCTCCTCCCACCAGCCAAGACAGAGGGAAAAAAAAAGTCAAAGTGGTGTGTTTGCCTTCAGTCCATGAGAGCCAGGGCTAGCCAGGAGCAGGAGTCAGCATAAGAGAGGAGGTTTTTCGCTTAGTGGTATGAAGTCCAAAGTAACAGCCCTGTGCCGTGTCCTGGGGCTGATTAGGTGACCAGAAGGCTCCGTTTGATTATCAATTCAGGTCTTGATTTCCAAAGGAACATAAGAAGACGTGTGCTTAGTCTGCCATCTTGGCTCCGCCTCCTGTGAGTGGGCAGTGTATGGAATTTAATAAGGAAAAGTAGGCCATTTCATAATGATAAAGGTATCGTTTGGCCAAGGGGCTATAATAGTCTTGAACACTTACTTTGCTTATACCAGAGTTTCAGCATGTTGGTCTGTGCTGTGGAAACCCTGGTGATGTAGTGGGTTAATTGCTCTGTCAGCTGACCAGAAGGTTGGCAGTTCGAATCTGCCAGGCATTCCTCGGGGCAGTTCCACCCTGACCTAGTAGAATCACTATGAGTCAGATCCAACTCGACAGCAGTGCTTTTTTTTTTTTTTTTTTTTTTTTTGGTAAGTCCACACCATAGATTTTAGACTTGCAGTCCCACAATTGTGTGAACCAATTCCTTTAAAATATACATAGATCCATTTATATCTGTATATGGAAACCCTGGTGGCATAATGGTTAAGTGCCTAAAGCTTTAGCAGTGCAAACCACCAGGTGCTCCTTGGAAACTCTGTGGGGCAGTTCTACTCTGTCGTATAGGATCACTGTGGGGTGTGAATCAGTGAGGTAGATTTGGAGGGGTTACACTAACTGATGTCCCTTCACGAGAAAAGTGAAGTCGAGGGAAAGGTGGTTTCCTTTTTGCCTCACAGCGAGACCTGCTGAGAGTGGAAACCACTAATGCAATGATGCTGTGCCACTTTCAGATAGCAGGACTGCTCGTAGGTATGGTTGTGGAATTTTAGAGCTGAAAGTGATCTTGGAGAACATTTAATTCATTTCCTTTGTTTTTATAGTTGGGGAAGATGTGGGCCTAAAAAGGTCAACTTACTTAAGATAACACTAGTAGAAAAGCAGATCCTCTGAGTCACCATGCCAACATCTATTTATAAGTAGGAACAGTAATGTATTGCTTTTTTAATAGAAAAGTAAGTGACTTTTCTCATTTCCATTTTTTAGTGTGGAAAATCAAAATATGAGACTACAAAGACAATAAGGAAAATTTATAATCCAGGTACCCCAAACAACTGCTACCATTTTTAATGTATTTTCTTTGCAAATGCTTTGTAATGCTTGAAAGTGATGTGAAATATAACTGTGATGTCCAAATTGGAAAAAAATTCTGAGGAGGACTAGCAACTTGTTTCCTGTGGAAGGACTGATTTACTTTGCTACTTGTTTTTTCATAGAGAACCATTCTGACGGAATAGGAGGTCATATCAAGAGTATAACGTATCCAAGTCATTTTAGCTCTAGCACCAGCTTTGACAAACTGTGTGGTCTCAGACTGTTCCCCCTGATGTTTATAATGAGGGATTAGACAAGCAAACAAAAAAACCCACAAGACCTGTTGCAGTCCAGTTGATTCTGACTCGTAGTGGCCCTGTAAGAGAGTGTGGAACAAACAGTAGGAATGGCTCCTGGATTGGAACTGCCGAGCAGCTGAGATCTTAATCACTATAGACACGGCAAACAGGTTTCTTTTGTCTTTCCTTCAAGTTGATCATTTGGGAAGCTGCTGCTTTGAAGATTCTGGAAAGCTGACTGCCCTTGCATAGCGTTCTTCACCGGGATGAGCTATCTATCACAATTAGGAACTGCTTGTGTGGCATTTATTTGCATCCCTTTTTACGTGATTGCTAACACTTTTTTCTGGTTATGAAATTGTGTGATTTTATACTTTATAAGCTAAGTTTTCCTGTGATAAACTATTTTTTAATTTTACTGAGCTTTGAGTAAAATTAAATTCTTATGCAAACTGGACAATATGCTTCAATAATCTGAATCTGTAACTTGGGGACTAGTTCTTCTGTTTTCATATTTAGAAAAAAAAAGTTCTGTATACACATACACAAAGCCATTGTGAACTAAGACCAGAACATGTCAACTGAAAAACAGTATTGTTGTTATTATCTTTATTTGCTCAGCATGAGTAGTCATTTCTGCTGAGGAGACCCTCAGCCAAATGTCTGAAAGAACAGAGCATACAGTTGAATTTCCTCATCGTATCTGCAAATGTAATGTCAAAATGTTTTGGTAACTAAACACTGATGAATAAAAAGCAGAATCTTATATCTTCTTGGTTACTGAGGGTCAAGTCTTGGGTGTTTTTCGGTATTCAATGTGAAAACTCACTAATAACTTTTTTGTCAGTGGCAGCTTTAACTATAAAGTGTAGTGCTGAACTGTTTGGCACATATATGCTAATTACTTAAATAAAAACAAACTAAGTTTGATTTTATTTCTAAATGAGATTTACAGGCAAAGTCTTTGTTCTTTAGGCTCATCATTGTTAACATCAGTTAATGCTGTATAAATTCACACTGGAAATGCTATTAAATACATTTCAAATGAATAGAAAGCCAGATAAATTTGTTTTTGCAACACGTGGAAAGATTTATTGCTCATTGACCATTCGAGATTGGTTAATGAGCATTTTTATAATGACATTACTTTTCTTCTGCCTACCAAAGCTCCACATTTAACAAGAAGTGGGAAATGCAAAGAAAATAAAAATCATTCATAATTCTCACATCCATAAAGATTTGTTGTAAATTTATATGTATATGCATAGTTGGGATCATTCCTATTTTCTGTGTACTTGCTTATTTTGTGTGTAAGGCTATTCATTTTATTTTACTTTTTGTTTTTAATAGAGTTTCCTCTTTTAAAGCTGTATGGCATGGGGAGAGGGCATCAAATTTTATTCTCCCAGGCCTTGGCTTAGATTTCACATCTGTCACTTAAGTATTTACTTTGTGTCTCTGAGCAAACTACCTGTCATCTGTGTGTCTCAAGATCACTGATCTGCAAAATAGGATTGTTGTATGAGATTTAAATAAGACACCTATCCCCAAAGTAGCACAATTATCTTCTCTTCCTGTCTTCACTGTCACCTACCCATCATTCTCTACTTAGGCATTTTTGAACATAATGGAAGGAAGGGTCTTTGGAGGACTGCTTTTTGCCTGTGAACACAATTGTCCATTTGGTAGTCCCTGAAATTTTCTTTTTGATTTTTGTGAGGACTCTCTGACAGGACTGGTGAGACAGACAGCAGTGGAACAGGCCCAACCACCAGGTACTAGCTTCTGGTATCTTGTTTCTGATGCTGCTTTTTTGTTAATCACTAGCTCCCTGTGTTGCAATTTTCTGCTGCCTGTTACTGTTGCTAGAACCTTGGGTTCCCTGAATGCCAGAACTTACAGGATAGACCAGGCACTAGGATTCCTTTGTTCAGTGTTGCCAGCATATCTGGAAAACTTTAGTAACTGTTTAAAGAGAGAATGGTGTAGCTATTCAAAGGAGTTTAGTTACAGAATTTCCCAAAGAACTATATTTATCAAGCAATAGTCCTTATAAGACTCATCCATCAACAAGCATCTGTGGAGCAGATACCCTGTATAAAGCACAATGTCATGTATTGAGGATTCAAAAGGGGGCCCTGTCCTCAAGATGTTAAGTAGTGAAATAAGATTTAAATGTGTAAAGATGTTGTTATCACATGAAATACAGGATATAAGTACTAAACCCCATACCAAACCTGCTGCTGTCCAGTGGCTTCTAATTCATAGCAACCCAATCAGACAGAATAGAACTGCCGCACGGTTTCAAAGGGAGTGGCTGGTGGATTTGAACTGCCAGCCCTTTGGTTAGCAGCTGAGCTCTTAACCACTATGACACCAAGGCTCCTTGAGTACTAAATGAAGGATAAAGAACTTGAAGAGTTCTGGAGTAGACAGTAGTCATTGAATGTATGAGAACATTGTCTTAGTAAGGCTTCAAAATATTCTAGAAGTTAAGTCGTATTTTGAGGCATTGTGTTTTAGTTCCTTTCAGAATGAGAAAATGAAACACAATTCTTTGTTAAATTTTTCTTTTAAATTCTTTGGCTATGCAGGATTCATTTAAAAGAAACACAAGGGTATTTGAGTATATCCACACTGTGTTACTGGTTTCCACTACCCCTAAGATCTAGACTAAGGAAATGTGAACGTTTTAGTTTTAAACACATCATTCACATTTACCATCTTCATGTCAGTATGGGAGGTGGAGATAATGTGGGCACAGGTTTTTCCAGACTTGAACTCTCTTACACTGAGCTATTTTTTTTTTTTTTTTTTTTGGCTTGGGAGAGGACAGGTACTAGCAGATGAATTTTCTCAAGAATAAGACTGTATCCCACCCCGAAGGCACTTACAGATATTTTGAATAGGAAGGAAAAAAAAAAGCAAAAAAACTTTGCAAACATGTACAAAACTAGTAACATTTATTTTTATAAAAGGGTGAGTGCAAGGAAATAGCAGGGGCAGCCAGATCTTGGAGGCCTTTGGATGTTTTGCTGAAGTGTTTGAACTTTATTCTCTAAGATAAGGAGGCTGTGGAGACAACTGATTTAAAAAGGATGGCAGTTAACACAATATTTACAAAGCCATCAATTGTTTCAGAAGATACGAGGTCAAAGTTAGTGTGATTCAAGGGTCAGTGATCCTCAAGTTTGACCCTTAATCGTATGGTAATGGTAGTAATGGCTGCTTTCACTTCAGACACACCATGAGTAATGGGACACCATTGACCTCTCCATGTTTTGACAAAGATTGCTTATTATTTTGTTTCCTGTAAAGTGGTCCTGCTCTTTAGGTTCCCCTATAAATTAGGGGGGTGTGAAGTAGAAACCACTTGTAGATTTAGCTGCATGTTGACATGTTCAATGATGATCCAGAACATGTCAATTATATAGAGGATCCCTATGAGTTGGAATTGACTTGACAGCAACAAGTTTGTTTTTTTCTTGTTTCCTGTAGTGCTTGGAGAAGTCAAAAGAGGACGGGTGGTTGGTTTATAAGGACAAAAAAAAGTCTCTGTTTTGTGGAGGTAAGATGTTTGATTGTAACTTGGGTCACAGTTGTCCAGATGCAGTGACATTCCATTTGCTTCCAGGCTTTGATTTACAAGCTTAGCCTTGTATCGTAGCCTCTGTGTCCTCGTGTATCTGTGCATTCCCTAACAATTACTTGTTTGTGCTTCAGTCATGTGTTTTAGTTTTTTCCACCATGTGATGTCTAGCCTCAGCTTGTGGTTTAAAAATGAAGCCTATTTTACTGATGACCTTTTCAGAAATTGAAATTTTCTGTTGTACTATATAGGTTTCAGCTAGTGCTAAAAATGCTTGCTAACACAGTTTTTTGTTTGTTTATTTTTAAAGATCTATTGGCATTTGAATCTGTTTGAGATTTCAGAAAATTGTGCGTTCTTTTATTATTTGGCCCCTGGTAGATAGTTTTAAACCTTAAGGTATGGTTTCTCTCTTCCAGAGAACAGCACGCTACTTATATGCAGAATATCTGATAGGCCTTTAGTTTATATATATTATGTATAGTTTCACCCTAAAAATATCTCAGACATATTTGGCAAAGGCAAACCTTTATTACTGTCATTCTCCTGACTTTGTTGAGCTTGACTGATCTTGGAAGAGGAACTTCCATTCTCAGGACTTTAGTTTACTCAGGTGCAGTATTAGATGGCTGATACTTTTGCTCTTTCTCCTTCTCAGTTGTGAGAACAGCTCCCTGCCATCCTTCTGCTGTTGTTTGAGTGACCAGCCACACCAATAGGGTATTTTGGAAAAAGTTGCTTAGTGCCAGGAGACCCTAGGCTCTCACAAAGTCCCTGAAGACATGTGAAGATTGAGGATTCCTAGAGCTCCTGCCTTGCTTCTCTCCCTCCGTTTCTGATCCCCTCGGATCCTCTCTATAGACTCCTTTCTCTAAAGGAAGAATGCTCTCTGCTCTCGGAACTCTGTATAGTGTGTGACCTTAGTCCTACAAGTGACCATGTGCCACCAAGTTCTCCCTATATACTTCTGTCCCATCCCGTACCGTTCATTCCTTAACTCCAGTCTTAGCCATGTACAATTACTTCATGTTCTGTAATTCTGTTCCTCTATTTCTGACCTTGCCAATGCTGCTCTTCCTTCCACATACTCAGTAGTTGCTGACTCTGTCTACAGCTGACTGAGGACTGTGTTTTGGAGATCTCAGTGGAAATCCTTTCTTGCCCACTCTCCTTCACTCTCTCCCAGCCAGCCTTAGACATCTCCAGTGTACACTACTGTAGCAGCATCTGCATCTCTCTGTACTACTCTTGTGCTGGTTACAGTCACAGATCTGATATTAATGAGATGTTCCCAATATTTAGCACAGTGTCAACCATGGAGGTGGTGCTCAAGAAGAATCAAAAGCTCAAGGAGGAGAAGAAGGGGTAAGGGTAATTATTTCTGTACCCGTAGTCATCATTCACAGGTTCAGTAGTTTAAGAAGCCTGTATTCCCTGCTTTGACTTTGGTACATTAAGTTAAATGGAAATTTTCCATGTGGATTAGATTTATTGAAAACTAAGTGCTACTGTTGCTGTAGTCTCTAAATCGTAACCATTATACTTTGAGACATGGCATATACATGTGTATATACGTGTTTATTTGCAATGGAAAGTTCTAAAATAAATATGTACTCTTATTGCTTGTAATGAATACTGATATTTCCCAGTATTTTCCATTTAACTTCTGTCAATGCTATTAATGACCCTTTACAACTGATTTTACAACTCTACCCTGGTGGCGTAATGGCTTAAGTGCTACAGCTGCTAACCAGAAGGATGGCAGTTCATATCTACCAGGCAGCCTTTGGAAACTCTGTTGGGCAGTTCTACTCAGTCTGTAGGGTTGCTGTGAGTCAGAATCAACTGGACAACTGTGAGTTTGGGTGAGTACAGGTCATAAGGCCATGGGAGAAAGATGTGGCAGTTTACTTCCCTAATGAGTTACAGCCTAGGAAATCCTATGGGGTTCTTCTACTCTGTCCTGTAATAAGGTCACTATGAGTTGGAATCAGGTTAAGGCAATGGGTTTTTTTAGGTGTAGGTTATAGCAGTTTGAAAAATTACTGTTCTAAATAACTGCATCTGATCGTGCAATGAAGGGTTGAGGTGTAAGTATTTCAGTCAGGATTCAACCAGAGAAACAGAACTAGTAAGAAAAACATATTAACACATTTAGAATAAGGAGTTGGCTCATGGGAATGTGGGCGCTGGCTCCAGAAAACTAGTTATCAGGAAGGGCAGGCTAGAATCCTTGGGTATGAGCTGAAGCTGCTATCCTTAGGCAGAACTTCTTCTTCTTTAGGAAAGTCTCGGCTTTGCTCTTCAGGTCTGTCAACCGACTGATTCATGCCTACTCAGATTGTCTTAGGACAATCTTCCTTGCTTAAAGACAGTTGACTGTGGATTTTAATCTTTACAGCAACCCCTAGATAGCTGTTTGAGTTTATAACTGGGTGTTATAACCAAGTCAAGTTCACACATCAGAAGACCATCACAATCAGTATGAAGTGTCCAGTCTTCAAACCTTTTTATCTGGGGAGAAGAAATCAATCTTAGTTCACCTACCACTACTGTGCTTTACATCACGACTTTCTTTCTTTGTACTAAAGGTCACCTTGTTGCTATCCTCACCTCCTCATGTAACTGTTAATTCAGTCTCATGTTTTGGTGTGTTTTTGTTTTTCCTAGGTAATGGCCATTCCCCAGAATTTTACAAAGTTCAGTGTGGTCAGACAGAGCCCTTCTGCTTTAACCCACAACACTGTTCTATTTGATAATCTCCTGGAATAGATACTCAGGCTCCCTTCAAAGCTACTTTACTCTGTTCCTAGGCAAAATCCTGGAACTGCGTTCTTTCCAAGGTCATAAGACCTCAGAGTTCACTGTTTAGTTCTTAGGATACCGCTTCAGCTTTTCATTAGAGGTGAGGTCATCCTTGAAGGCTTTGCATGGGACAGCATAAATCTGTGTACCTGAGGAACCCAGAAATCCTGCTTTGCCTTCCCAGACACCAGAGAAGATGTCAGACCCTCTTGGATGTGGTACATGTCCTCCCCTACTTTTCCTCTTTAACTGTATCCACACACATTGTGGTACTCCTGTTGTTTTCCTGTTCAGACAATTCACAATAGTTTTTCCTCATGGGCCTTTAGAAGCACAGTGCTGTCGCTGATAAACGAGAAGCAAATGCCAACTTCTAAGACAGATGCTAATGGAAACTGTCTTGCATCTATATAAGTACATTAACTCCTAGAATTGAAAAATCAGTTATTTCTCGTAAGCAGTTGCCTGTCCTCCTTCAAAAAAAAGTGTCAATTGCTACTAATTTGTTGAATTTTTCTGTGACAAGGACCCTTGTCCAATGGGAAGTAAACTAAGGCTGCCAACTTACTTCGTACTGACCACCAGTTGCTAGTTTGTAAAACTTTTGCCAGAGTGTAAACTGAAAGTCTAGTGGTGCTAAAAGAAACCACTGCTAATTTCTCATGGATATATTTGTTTGTAATAATTGGAAAATATAGAGAGAGAGAAGAAAGAACATCAGTAGAATCAACCAGTTTCCTATTAATTGTCTACTGCACAAGACTCACTAATTGGGGCTTCACTATCTTAGAATTGTCCAAATTTGTCCAGAGTGTGATAAGATTAGTTTTTCTTACGCAGAAATTTTTTTTCTGATTAGTGCTGTACATTTTTTAAGGAGGCACTAAACTTACTTTAAAAACCATTTCCCAGTACTTCAGTGGCTTATATTTTCAGGGGAATGGTACTCATTATCATTTAATTCTGTTTTGTCAAAAGCAAAGGGCATGGGACCTTCTTATTTTGTTTAATAATTTCTGTATATGTATCGTTAATAAAATTATTCATTTTGAAGTACTCTTTCACTTAAAATCTTCACATATATTAAGTACATAAAGATTTCAAATGACAGAATATTATCTTTCCACAGAGTCAGCAATAGCTGTTCTAAACTTAAAGGTTTAACATTATCTGTATTTGGCTCAGGAGCCCTGGTGGAGCAGAGGTTAAGTGCCTGGCTGTTGACCAGAAGGTTGGTGGTTCCGACCCACAGGTCAGTCCCTGGGAGAATGAGATGACTGTCTGCTTCTGTAAAGGTTTACAAATTTGGAAACTCTATGAGACAGTTAGATTCTGTCCTACGGGGTTGGTATGAGTCAGAATTTAACCTGATGGCATACGGTTTGCTTTTGCGGTAGTTATGTTTGGCTATTGATTATAGGTATGAGTTGGTTGGTGCCAGTGATAATACACTGATATCTACTTGATTTTATCATGGGCTTTTGTACATATGCTATGCTATGAATGTGTCTGGTATATGAAAATTGGCAGCATTTCAATTTATATCAGAAAAACACTCTCAAGATATGAATTAAGAGAACGTAGGAAGCAGGGCAATTTATCTTTTTCTGACACCTCTGCCACATACCTGTGAATGTTTAGTTCTTAAAGAATAACTGTTTCTGAAAACTGTCTTTGTGTTGTGTAAGGAGGAAATACAGGAGAGGCAGGTAATATGTCCACCACTCACCTGTCAGTGTATCATACTGTGGTGACTTGCAAGTACTTTTTTCTCACAACATCAATAGAGACTTTACACTTACACCTGGCTGGATGGAATACATAGAAGTATCAGATTGATTACATCTGTGGAAAGAGTTGATGAAGGAACTCAATATTAACAGTCAGAGCAAGGCCATGGCCTAACTTCTGAACAGATCATCAGTTTCTCATTTGAAAGTTACACTTGAAGGTATAGAAAGTTAAAACAAGTCTGTGAGAGCCAAAGTACTATGTTGAGTATATTCCACCTGAGTTTAGAGACTATCTCAAGAATATGTTTGATGCAGTGAACACTAATGACTAAAGATAGATTGGGATGACATCAGAGACATCATACATGAAGAAAGTAAAAGGTCATTGGAAAGTCAGGAAAGAAAGAAAAGACTAAAATGGAAAAATAGGGTATCAGAACTGGAGGATGACTCAATAACAGCTTGCAATATACAGATGACACAATCTTGCTTGCTGAAAGTGAAGAAGACATGGAACACTTAATGATGAAGATCAAAGACTGTAGCCTTCAGTATGGATTACACCTCAACCTCAAGAAAACAAAAATCCTCACAGATGAATCAGTAAGGAACATCATAATAAATGGAGAAAATACTGAAGTTATCAAGGATTTTATTTTACTTGGATCCACCATTAACACCTGTGGAAGCACCAGTCAGGTAGTCACATAGTACACTGGGCAAATCTGCTGCAAAAGACCTCTTTCATATGCTAGAAATGAAAAATATTACTGTAGGGACAAGTCATGATATTTTCAGTCATCTCGTGCATGCAAAAGCTGAACATGAATAAGGAAGATGGAAGAAGAATTGATGCCTTTGAATATGGTGTTGCTGATGCACATTGAACATACCATGGACTCCCAGAAAACTCAACAAAGCTGTCTTGGAGGAAATGCAGCCAGAATACTTCTTACAAGTGAGAAGGGAGAGACTTTATCGTACCTACTTTGGCTGTGTTGTAATGAGGGCTCCTTACGTGAAGAAAGACATCATATTTAGTAAAGTAGAGGGTCAGCCAAAGAGAGGAAGACTGTCAGAGAGGCAGATGTTGTGACACAGTGACTGCATCAGTGGGCTCAGACATTGCAGTGATTGTGAGGATGGCACAGAATGGGACCATTTTGTGTTCTTTTGTACACAGTGTTGCCATGAGTTGGGTGGCAGTTAGTCCTACTCTACAGCACCTTGCAACAGCAAGATAAGGTGTAGAAGCCACCCCTGAATACCCAACGCAAGGATGAGGAAGAGCTGAGAAGATTTAAGCTGAGGATGATATTTAGTCCTCTTCTTGAGGCCCTTTCACTCCCAAAACTATGTTTCTTTGACAGAAGAGCAGAAGGTAGGGAGTTGTACTTAACGATCAGTGATGCCAAGACTTTTCTGGGTCTTTTTCTGGTTTTGTCACTCATCTTTTCCCTTAAAATGAAGTGAAGGTTTTCTGTTAGATATGTCTCTTTTCCCCCACTATTTTTTCTTTAAAAATATAGGACTCTTTGCAATCCATGCTTACAGTGAGCTTGTGGTCCTTTTAAATGGTAGACTAGTCAAGGTAGACTAGCTTACATTTCACTGACAGAGAATCCCCAAATCTTCCAAAAAATATTTCTCACTCATGTTTTGAGTCATTGTAAGCTAACTCTGTGTGATAAAGTTTAAAAAAAAAAGCTAAAAGATAATTTTTATGTAAGTAAGAATTCAACCTCTTAATTAAGTTACCAGTGAAAAGTAGGTGTGAACAGTCCAAGAGCTGTCATCAGAATAATATGTAGTGACAGGAGTTTTCATCAGGTCTCCTATAATCCAGAAACCTGAGTGTCAGGATGAGTTTTGCCTTCTTATTTTACAGGTAAGAGCCTGAGCACACATAGCCACAGATAGCTAGCCAACCTCACAGAACATAGTGGATTCGGGTTCTACTTACTCACTAGAGGAGAAGACTAAAGCCTTCAAGTGTTTGGAATCTTTGGAGACTATCAATGGGTATTCTAAAATGCCTGATAATTTTAACCACCAGTTTACATTATTTCGAAGCTCTCAACAGGTACCTAACATACTCCTTGTCAGACACTAGTAATTCAAAAAATGATACTTCTTACTATTGGAAATCTTTGAACTGGCCTGTTGGTTTGGGGCTGAAAAAAAAAATAGAGGTTATGCATTGCTCTAAGACTGTCATGACACTCTTTTCTCAGGATAGTTTATTAACTCCTATGCTTTCTTTCTGTATGAATATGTGTGTGTACAGACATACATATACACATATACATATACACACACTTTTGAATATTAAGGCCATGAATGCTATCGGCCTTTAGACTTATGATGTTGCAATAATATATTGAGACTCTATTATTTGGTTAATTCGTCATTCCTGTTTTGTGGTGACGCTACTTAGTATACATAAAAATAGTAGAATGGCTGTAAGAAAATTGAATCAAGAGAAGATACTTGCCTGTCTCAGTTTTCCTGTCATCTTTGAGATTCTTCTTGAGCTAGGCAACACAGAAAGAAAGCATGGGAGTTAATGAACCATTGTCTGATGATAATCATTGTTCTAGACAGGTGTAGGGTTTTGGAGAGGCCAATCTACATTCTAACACCAATTTTTTTATGTATATTTCTGTTTAAAGAACACTGAACAGAATATTGAGTGAAATATTGGAAACTTTTTGATGGAAAAGAGTATGAGATCAATAGTAGATATCTGGAGAAATACCACTGTCTTCATATTACCTTGGGAAATTTTTTTCTCCACTAAAACTGAGCCAGACATGATTATGTGGATCATCTCCTGTCATTTTCACAGCAACTTCATGAAGTATAAATTAATCTTAGCCATTTTGTAAATATGGAAACTGAAGCTTAGAGTGATTTTACAATTTGACGGGAGCTATGTAAACCCATGGCCACTGAGTTGACTCCTATTCATAGCAACCCTGTAGGACAAAGTAGAACTGCCCCATAAGGTTCAATCTTTTTGTTGAATTAATAGTGTGTGTATTAGAAAGCCTTCTGTGTCAATAGAGGTAGATCTTTTAGCCACTGCATAGATTTATGTATTTGGAAATATCATAATGTATTAAGCCATTTTATCTACTGGTGGATATTTAGGTTATTTCTCACTTTGGGTTACAAGCTGCAATGAATTTTCCTTCTGTATTCATCTTTGTTCACATTTGGAAGTATTTCTGTAAATACTTAGATGTAGAATTATTTGGTCACATTTAAAACGTTGATACCCCAGACCCACTGTCCTTGAGTTGATTCTGACTCGTAGCAACTATGTAAGAGATTAGAACTGCTCCATAGGGTTTCCAAGGCTGCAAATCTTTAAGAAAGCCAACTGCCACATCTTTTTTCCTGCTGAGTGACTGGAAGGTTCAAAGTGCTGACCCTTGAATTAACAGCCAAGTTCTTTAACATTGTGCCACCAGGGTTCTGACAAAATGTTGATAGCTGCATCAAGCTATGTTTTTTCCTTATACTTCCCATGAACACTAAATGTCATTGGCCTTTTTTTAAAATCATGTTTTTTCTGGGTATATAAACATGAGTTCCCTAAAAGAATACTTGTTTGAATTTTCACTTGCTTGTTTCTGAATTAAGTTGACTGTCTTTATAGCATATATTGGACATTAGTATTTCTTTTTTGTTAAATTCTTAGTTTCCTTTTATTTATATATGCAGTTATTTGAGTTAATGAAGGAGTATTTCCTCCTAGTCTTTGGCTTTTTTTTTTTTTTCCCCATGAACTCGTTATGGTATACTTTGTTATAGAGCAGTTTTTAGGTTTTGTTTTTGTTTAAGTTAAGTAACATTCACTTACTTTGTAACTTAGTATCTGTAATTTTTGTTAAGACTCTCTGTAGCCTAAAATTAGTTAAACATTGTCCTAAAGTGCTCTGCTACTACCAAAAGGACAGTGGTTTGAGCTTAATAGCCACTCTACAGGAGAAGAGTGTGGCTGTCTACTTCCCTAAAGATTACAGCCATGGAAGCCCTGTGAGGCAGTTCTACTCTGTCCTATAGAGTTCCTATGAGTTGATAATGGTGAGTTTTGGTTTTATATTTCTCTTTAGTATTTTTGTACTTCATATTTCTTTTGTTCTTAACTGATATCAATTTTAATCTTATGAAAAAGAATTTTTTTTTTTTCCAAATGGATAGCTAGCTTAGTTTTCTCTGATACTGTTTACTGACTAGGTCATTCCCAGTTAGTAGAAAAGTAGATCAGTGGAACAGAATTGAGTATAAAATAAATCTGACTGGGGAACAGCAACAGTACTGATATCCTCTACGCGTTTCCTGGTGAGTGAGATGCTGGGGCTCAGCCAGCTGGAAGGCTGTCATCATCTATTCAGTCTGTTGGAGAACAAGAAGATATGACACCATCCCCAAGCACATCGTGCACCTTTAGGGCCACCAAGAGGACTTTATGTGATATTAGTCCACTGTAAAAGTGCATAAAAACTTCTGAAGCATAAAAGAAGTCCATTGAGAAGTAATGTTTAAGTACTTGGCAACAAAGGGGCGGTTGTACCTCTAGATAATCCTATTCAGTGTGCAAAAGGTGAATTGCATTCACTTAGTGAAAAGAAATACCAGAACCAACTGCAAAGGGATAAGACATCCAACTCTTTCAAAAACCGAGAAAGAAGATAAAGAAGGGAAAAAAAAACTGAAAAAGTTTATATTTATCACTTAACATAATTCTGCCGCTGGTTCTTTGGGCTTCTAAATTATCATAATCCTTTTCTGGGACTACCTCAAGATCAGTGGGGACTGTACTCCTTCTAGCATGGTATCAAGCATAGGTTCTACTACAGCACATTGGAACAAAATGTGTGGGAGCTTTATTAGTTATCACTAGTGAGAGAATTTATTTTTCTCAGCCCCAACCTAGATTCTTATGGACTGAAGTGTGCATCTTCTTCCCATGAGTCAGTTATGGTTGGAGTGCTATAACTGTCCACCAAGGAACACTTGTTTGGGTATATTTTGAAGAAATTTTTTCACTTACTTATTTCCTTTTTGTGGAAAAATACTTGGAAAATCAAATGTATCAACAATGTGAGAATTGTTGGAGATAGTTCCTTTGCTCTTGGAATAGTACAGGAACTATTTTGTTTGAATCATGTTATGTAGAGGCCTTTTAAATTTAATCACATTATGTGTTACTGAGAAAATGTGACTTAATGGAAAGCAGACAGTGGATAGTGGAGCTAGAGACCAAGCTTTAGGTACTGGAAATGAAACATTGTTAAAAGAGAACTGAGTTTGCTGCTAAAGCACTGAGGACCCTGTGTCGTCACAGAAATCTTCTGTACCAAAGCTCTTCCAAATACTGCATCGGTAATGTTTAATTGATCTCAGATCTGAGGATTGATATATTTTAGTTGAGATACCTGTCTTGACTGCTGATTGATATGTGGAATACTTACCTATTTCTACATACTTTGCAGTGCATGTTCTGAGAGGATAATGCAGTTAATCAGCTAAATCCCACTTTAGATGTTATAGTCTATGGTGTGTGTTAAAAACTAAATAATGCTTTCATTTTACTTAGAGAATATTGTAATATCTGTGCTTTTCAAGTAGGAGGGGATTAACAGTACTGAGATCTCATCTCTTAATTTTCTTGCTTATTTTTATCTAAATCTGAATAATTAGGTATTTTACACATACATCCCACTGCAGTACTGTACTCATCAAGCTTGGTAGAGCTGGAGGGCCAGAGAAAAAGAGGAAGACGCTTAACGAGGTGGACTGACACAGTGGCCACAACAGTGAGCTTAAGCATAAAGATGATTGTGGACATGGCACAAGATTGGGCTGTGTTTCCTTCTGTTGTTCATAGGGTTCCTATGAGTCGGAACTGACTGGACGGCACTTAATGACAACAACACAGTACTGTTTAAAAAAAGATGAAATGTTTTAGAGGTGTTTAAATAGACTTGGAAATCCTGATGGTGGAGCCATTAAGAGCTATAGCTGCTAACCAAAAAGTCAGTAGTTCAAATCTACAAGGCACTCCATGGAAATCTTGTGGGCATTTCTGCGTGTGCTGTAGGGCTGCTAAGGAATTGACTCTATGGCAGAGATTTTTTTTGGATGCAAACTCAAAATTCTTATTTTGGAAAACTTGAAATATGTGACATTCTTAAAATGAATGATTTAACAGGTAGGGAAAAATTTGCTTGTTCAGAAACATGTTTTGGTTATCTGCTGTAGTTCAAGCTACAAATATTTTATAATATAACATTTCTAAAAGTATTTTGGACAATGATAAATGCTGTTGCCCAGATAGGCCTTATTCTTACCTAAGCTTCAATTAACCAGTTGCATAGAGCATTTATATTAGCAACTTACAGTGCTGAAATTTTTCAGAAGGCATACCTGGTTCCTAAGTTTTAAATAAATTGTCCTACTTCCTCCTTGAAGAAGTGACAGGAAACCCACAAGTTTGTAATGTATGCATACATATATACATCTACATCATAAAGTAAAATTCTTAATTTTGACTTGTAATTTGTATTGCTATGTTTGAATTACAAGGTTGAGTTACTAGATTTATTTCATAATTGCTTTAAAGTTTAAAATCCTTGTTATCCAGCAACTGGATTTAGTTAGTAATTTTAATTTACGTAAGTGCCATTGGGACAAAAAATTCAACTGGACAATTGTGACAATATATTGTGCATGTTAAGTTTTACCTTTAACTCTGCTTATGATCATGTAGGGTGATTGATATGTGAATGTTGGAAGCAGGAAGAGAAAATTTACTATTTGGTATTCTTTTAATTGCGTGCCTCTTATGAGGGGTGAGAGTTGATGTGTCCTAAAATAAAAACTTAACAAAGGAGGGAACTCTCTTTTGCCTGGTGTAAGAATAGTGTATTGTTTAAATTTCATTTACAGTTATCTTATTCTTAGATAATAAAGTTTTAGGCACTTAACCACAATAAAACAAATTTTACTGCTGCTTGGAAAAAAAAAACTATCTCCTGGCCGCAATAGTATATTTTAAATTTGGTTTTGATTTTATGTCTTGATACACAAAATGACATGTTTCCATAATTGTTTGTCTTTTTTACACAGTTTGTTAGTTTCCATGAAAAAAATCTGGGCAGGACTTCAATTTTGATTGCCTTGAATTCATGTGTTAATGGGATACAGATGTTTTATGAGGTCTGCCAGTTAAGTTCATGAACTCATCCTGGAAAAAGTGCTACATACTTCATTGTCAAACATCACTGTAGTCACCTTCAAAATACTCCCCTTGGGAAGCTATGCACTGACACCAGTACCTAGTCCACCCTTCAAAGCAATTTTGGAACTCTTTCTAGAATGGCCATCAGAGCTGTAATTATTATTACCCTTAATGTTCTCAATGTCATCAAAACGTCTTCATTTCAATATTTTCTTTATTTTTGGGTAAAGAAAAAAGTCATTAGGGACCAGATCAGGTGAGTAGGGAGGGTGTTCTAATACAGTAATTTGTTTACCAGCTAAAACCCCCCTGAAAGACAATTACACAATTAAGTTCACGAACTTGCCCCTTTGCCACAGTGTACAATGGCCACTTCAGAAAGAGTTCCAAAATTGCTTAGAAGGGTGGACTAGGCACTGGTGTTGGTGCATGGCTTCCCAAGGGGAGGACTTTGAAGGTGACCGTAAGTGATACTCAATAATGAGGTATGTAGCACCGAGAACAATTAAGTTCATGGACTTAATTGTTAGGCCTTCCATTACAGTGATTTCGAGCATGGTCATCTTTGTAACTTTAAGGCTTTTAATCCAGGAACAAAGTATGGCAATACATTTAATCAGGGTATTTTTTGTTCTTTTGCTATGTTTTCCTAAGAAGGAGATTCTTGTACAGAGTTAATCATTCCTGGGTATTTTATAGTTTCTGGATTTTGTGGTTATATTTTCTGAAGTTATTGGTTTTTTTGTTTGTATATATTTTTTAGTATTACATTATTATCTCTTATTTCTAATAGCTTTCCTGTTAGATTTTCTAACTAGTCAATAGTTAATCTGTAAATAATGAGTTCTGATTTTTCTTTTTCAATTATTGAAACATTTTTCCTAGATGCTCACAGTTTACTCAACTACAAGCAAGCTAAAAATGAAAAATATCTTACATTATTTCTTTTCTACAAAATGAAATGATGAAAGTCTTATTTCTGATGCCTGTAAAATTTCTTTTTTTTTATTATGACTGAGTGAAAATGTACATTCTCGTATAAATTTACAGGCCCACCTACATGCAGCTTCCACTGCTCTCCCTGCCCGGTGACAGTGCACTATTCCTCTCTGCTCCATACACGTCTCATCCTCCCAACAGTCTCCTTTCCCCTCCTCTCCACCCACTCTCCTTCCTCCAGCTAGAGGTCAGCAGGATGATATCCTATAGATGCATAGAACCATAAGGTGCATCCAATATATGGTCACTGTGCATCACCAAGTCCACTCTATTTGTATCTGAAGAGTGGACCTTAGTTATGATTTATGGGCAAGGGCAGCATCAGGGCCAGGAGCCATGCTCCCAGAGAAACCCTGAAACCACTGGACCATCAATTGAGGCCTTTTAGTGGAGATCTCAGGGTACACCCCTTTTTATCCTTGTGTTGCCAGTGAGACTCAACTTAATGAGCTCCATCATGGCTATCACTGGTGGTGCCCGGGCACCATCCGGTTCTTCTGGTCCCAAGTCTATGTAGGCACCCACTCATGTGGGTCTCTGTATCTTCTGGGTTGTCTTTCCCCCATGTCATTTTGGTCCTTGGTGAGCATACGTTCCTGCTGAGTTGGGACCATTTGCTGTGCCCTTGGATGACAGCTTGGCAGCTCTTCAGACCCCAGACACCACTCACCAACGTGGGGTGCAGAGAGCCCTCTTAGCAAAATGCTAGTTGTGCCAATTGGCCTGAATTTCGCCTAAGAGAATGGTCCCCTGCCCCCTACCCCAGCTAGTCTGTCCTTGCAATATTGGGTTAAGATGGAAAGAGTATTCAAGTTATGCTGAAGTCCACTTAATATTGTTCTTGTTTCTAATGTGTGCTATAACCGATTTCACCCAACCAGCTTTCTAGCAACTATCTAATCTAAACCCTACCCCTCCTCACCCTCCCTTCCTCCCCTCCCTTGCAACTGTCAAAGAGTCTATTCTTCTATATATAAGTCTGTTTTTGAGATCTTGTCGTAGGAGTCTCATACAGTATTTTTCCTTTTGTCGCTGACTACTTTCACTCAACATAATGTCTTCCATTTGAAACCAGGTTATGAGATGTTTTCTGGAATCCTCATTATTCTCTATCATTGCGTAGTGCTCCATTGAGTATATATACCATAGTTGACCTATCCATTCCTCTGTTGTTGGGCATCTGGGGTGATTCCATTTTTTGCTGTCGTGGACTGTGCTGCGATAAACATTTTTGTGCATGTGTCCATTGGTGTGAAAGGCCTTGATTCTGTAGGATGTATTCCAAGTAGTGGAATAACGGGGTCAAATGGTATATCTATATCCACTTTTTTAAGGAAGCGCCAGATTGCTTTCCAAAGAGGCAGGACCATTTTGCAACCCTACCAACAGTGTAGGAGGGTTCCACTTTCTCCACACCCTCTCCAGCATTTGTTGTTTAGTGTTTTTTGGATCATGGCCAACCTTGTTAGGGTGAGATAGTATTTCATTGTAGTCTTGATTTGAATTTCCTTAATAACTAAAGATTGTGAACATGTCTGCATGTGTTTTTTGGCTGCCTAGATCTCCTCTTTAGAGAAATGTCTGTCCATCTCCTTTGCTTGTCGCTTAATTGGATGATTTATCTTCTTCTTATTGATATTTTGTAGTATCTTATAAATTATGGAGATCAGGCATTGGTCTGACATAGAATTGCCGAATATTCTTTCCCATTCTGTAGGTGGCCTTTTAATTCTATTAATGAAGTCTTTGGATGAGCAAAAGTGCTTGATTCTTAATAGTTCCCATTTATCTATTTTCTCTTCTGTTGACTGTGATTTGTTTGACAGATTTCGAAGTCTGTCTGCATTGTGTATTAAAACTTCCATTGTTGTTCCTACCTTTTCTTGGATGAGCTTTATCATTTTAGGTTTGATACTTAGGTCTTTTATCCATTTGGAGTTGGTTTTTGTATAAGGTGTAAGATATGGATCTTGTTTCAATTTATTGCAGATGGATATCCAATTTTGCCAGCACCATTTGTTGAAGATACTGGTTTTACCCCAGTTTAATGTCTTAGGGCCTTTGTCGAATATCAACTGTTCATAGGCAGATGGTGTCATCTCTGGGGTCTCAATTCTGTTCCATTGATCGATCTGTCTGTTCTTATACCAGTACCAGGCTGTTTTGACCACTGTGGCAGTGTAGTTTATTCTAAGGTCTGGTAATGAGAGGCCTCCCAGTGTGTTCTTCTTCTTTAGTAGTACCTTACTTATCCGGGGCTTCTTCCCTTTCCAAACAAATTTGGTGATTTGTTTCTCCATCTCATTAAAAAATGATGTTGGAACTTGTATTGGGATTGCATTATATAAGTAGATTGCTTTAGGTAAAATAGAAATTTTTCACAATGTTAAGTCTTCCTATAGATGACCAGGGTAGGTTTTTCCATTTATCTAAGTCTCTCTTAGTTTCTTGTAGTAAGGGCTTGTAGTTCTCTTTGTAAAGGTCTGTTATTCCTTTGGTTAGATTAATTCCTAGGTACTTTATCTTCTTAGGTGCTATAGTAAATGGTATTGATTTGATTTCCTCATTAACAGTCTCGTTGTTGGTAAAAAGAAATCCTACTGATTTACTTACGTTTATCTTGTATCCTGAGACTTTGCTGAACTCTTCTATCAGTTTGAGTAGTTTACTTATAGATTCTTTGGGATTCTCTGCATATACAATCATATCATCTGCAAACAGGGAGATTTTCACTTCTTCTTTGCCGATGTAGATGCTCTTTATTTCTTGGTCTTGTTTAATTGCTCTGGCTAGAACTTCTAGTACAGTGTTGAACAGGAGAGGTGAGAGTGGGCGTCCTTGTCTAGTTCCTGTTCTCAAGGGAAAGTCTTTCAGTCGCTCTCCGTTCCGGATGACGTAGGCAATTGGCTTTGTATTAATGGCCCTTATTGTGTTGAGGAGTTTTCCGTCTTTGCCAGTTTTGCTAAGTGTTTTTAGCATGAATGGGTGTTGGACTTTATCAAATGCCTTTTCTGCATCAATGGACAAAATCAGGTGACCCTTGTCTTTTGTGTTATTTATGTGGTTAATCACATTAATTTTTTTTCTGATGTTGAACCAGCCTTGCATCCCTGGTATGAATCCAAATTGGTCGTGATGGATTATTTTTTGGATATATAGTTGTATTATATTGGCAAGAATTTTGTTGAAGATTTTTGCAACTAGATTCATGACTGATAACTGTCTGTAGTTCTCCTTTTTGGTTGGGTCTTTCCCTGGCTTTGGTATCAGGGTTATGCTGGCTTGATAGAATGAGTTTGGGAGTACTCCTGCCATTTCTATACTGTGAAATAGTCTCAGTAGTATTGGAGATAACTCTTCTCTAAAAGCTTGGTAGAATTCTGCCGTGAAGCCATCTGGGCCCGGGCTTTTTTTGGTTGGCAGTGTTTTGATGACCTTTTCAATCCCTTCCTTTGTGATGGTTTTATTAATTTGTTCTGCTTCACGTTGTGATAATTTGGGTAGGTGGTATGAATCAAGGAATTTGTCCATTTACTCTAAGTTTTCAAATTTGTTAGAGTACAGTCTTTCATAGTATTCTCTTATGATATTTTTATTTCTGTTGGATCTGTTGTGACAACTGCCCTCTCATTTCTAATTTGGGTTATTTGTTTCCTTTCCTACTTTTCTTTTGTAAGTTTAGCCAGTGGTTTCTCAACTTTGTTGATCTTTTCAAAAAACCAGCTTTTGGTCTTTTCAATTTTTCAGTTGCTTTTCTGTTCTGTAATTCATTTAGCTCTGCTCTAATCTTTATGATCTGATTTCTTCTGGTGCCTTTGGGATTCCTTTTGTTCTCTCTCTGCTTGGCTACTTGTTCAAGCTGTGGAGTTAGTTCCTTGATTTGGTTTCTTTCTTCCTTCCAGATGTGTGCATTTATGGAGATAAACAGACCTCTGAGCACTGCTTTGGCTGTATCCCATAGGTTCTGGTAGAAAGTGTTTTCATTCTCATTGGAAGCCATGAATGTCTTTATTTCATCCTTGATTTCCTCTATAAGTCATGTTTTTTTGAGCAAGATGTTTTTCGGTTTCCAAGAGTTCACTTTCTATCTGTGTTTTTTCTGCTATTGATTTTGACTTTTATGGCTTTATCATCTGAGAAGATGCTTTGCAGTAATTCAGTGGTATGGATTTTGTTGAGACTTGCATTATGGCCTATCACATGGTCAATTCTTGAGAATGTTCCATGTGCACTGGAGAAGAAGGTGTAGTTGTCTGCTGATGGGTGGAAAGTTCTGTATATATCGATGAGGTCTAGTTGGTTAATTGTGGCAGTGAGGTCTTCTGTATCTTTACTGAGCTTTTTCCTAGATGATCTGTCCGGTATTGAGAGTGAGAGTGTTGAAGTCTCCCACTATTATCGTGGAGTCATCTAACTCTTTTTTGAATGTAGTTGGTGTTTCTTCGATGTATTTAGCTGCTCTGATATTTGGTGCATAAATATTTAATATCGTTAAGTCTATTTGTGTGCTGAAACTTTCAGCAATAAATAATATCTATCTTTGTCCATGATGGTAGATTTTACATTAAAATTGATTTTGTCTGAGATTAGAATTGCCACTTGTGCTCCTCTTTGTTCATTGTTAGCTTGATATATAGTCTTCTATCCTTTAATTTTCAGTTTGTTCCTATCTTTGGTTCTCAAGTGAGTTTCTTGTAGATAACATACAGATGGGTCATGTCTTTTGATCCAAGATATCACTCGATGCCTCTTTACTGGAACATTTAGTCCATTGACAGTCAATGAAATTATTGATAGATATGTGTTCATGGCTGCCATTGTGATAAGCTTATTTTTGTGTTGATGTTTTCTCTGTTGTTCTTGTTAGTCCGTTCTGAGATATTCTTTTTTGTGAGTTGATTTCTCACCTTGTTCAGAGCTGTTTTTGTAGTTGCTGGGACTCCTGTGTTACATTTCTTGAAACGGTATGATACATCTTTGTTGTACTTTACAACTGCCCCATGATTCCCCTTAATAAACTATACATAAACCCAATTTTAATTACTACCAGTCTTGTCATCTTCCTCTCCATCTGGAAGGACTGTAATGACTGTGGTACATCCCTGTTTTTGATATGTTGGCACCCTAGTTTTCATGATAATCACTGGATTGCTTCTTTCAGTATTAAAGCTGTGATTGACTTTGGAGTCTTCCCTAACTGAGTAGAGTTCTGAGTAATATGTCATTCTAAAATATAAAGTTACTGATTTTCTACTTCTAAGCCAATGCCAAGAACTTCTTTCAGTACTTCTTGTAGTTTTGGTTTGATTTTTACAGTCTCTGAGTTTCTGTTTATCTGGGAATGTCTTAATTTCATTTTCGTATTTGAAAGATAGTTTTGCAGGATATCTAATTCTTGGTTGAAAGTTCTTCTCCTTCAAGTCTTTGAATGTGTCATACCACTGTCTCCATGCCAGTATGGTTTCTGCTGAGAAATCTGATGAAAGCCTACAGGTTTTCCCTCTGAATGTTAGCTTTGCTTTGAGCCTTGCTGCCTTTGAGTTGCTGCTTATGTTTCATTTTGTTAAGCTTGACTATAATATGTCTTGGAGTCTTTCTTTTAGATCTATATTGGGTGGCATACGATATGCATCTGAGATGTCTGTATTCTCTTTCTTCATGATTTCTGGGAAGTTTTCTGTCAGCAGCTCAGCAACAATACTCTCTGTGTTCTCAGGTGTCTCATCCTGCTCAGGGACTCCAGTTAATCGAAGGTTGTTCCTCTTAATAGAGTCCCACATACTTCTTAATGCTTCTTCATTTTTCTTCTTTCTTTTTTTCTGATTTTACTGCTCATAGATGCTGGCGTCAGTAGCTCTGTCTTCCAAGTCAGAAATTCTTTTTTCCATTTGTTCCATTCTGTTTTCTTGGCTTTGCATGGAAGTTTCTATGTCTTTGATTTTGTTCTTGATCTTTTGGATTTCGGAGTACTGGTGTTCCATCAGATTGAACAGCTTGCTTAATTTTTCATTTTGTTTTGCTGTATTTTATATAAGGTCTAGATGGCTCTGTATATAATCCTTTTCTATTCACCTTCTAATGATTTCAGAAAAGTTTCTTCATCTGGAAAACTCCTTGGTTGCTTTGTTTGGGAACCTTCTGAATTCATGGGTGATTTCTTGTATGCCACAAGTGTCTGTTACTTTTTGGGTCCCATGTGAGTAAGTAGAAGCTCGAAGAGATACTGTGAGGATGGACCACAGATGTTTCTCTAGGCTGTCTTAAAATGTAAAGCAAAAGGTATCTGACCACTTCCCAAGTCCATCAAATTTTCAGGTGTAGAGGTCCCTCTTCCCAAATGGCAAAGTAAGCACCTCTTTGTCCAACCCCAGATGGTACAAACTAGATCAGAATACAGCAATGTTACTGCTCTGTTGGCCTCTGCTGACAAGGCCCAGCCTTAGGTGACACTGTGTAAACTACTGCTTTTCTGGTAGAAAAGTGCTCTTGTGTGGGCAGGCTCTGGCTCCTAAGCTGAGAAATAGGTCCATCTGCGTCCACTGTATCCAAGATGGCGCCCTCCATGCAGGCAGCAGATAGAAGGGCTAAAGGTGCTGAGAGGTTGTGATTCCTGTGCCTCTGTTGCCGGGCCCCCACCATAGGTGATGCTGTGTAAATTACTGCTTTTCTGTCAGAGAAGCGCTGTCCTGTTTGGAAGCACTGGCTCCCAGACTAAGAATTATGTCCCACTAAAATCTCTGTATCCAACATGGCGTCCCACATACTGGCAGTGCGGTTCTGTTCAAACCACGCTGCGGCAGTAATATAAAGACAGGCCCAAAGTGGCTAGATTAACAGAGTCCTAAGCCTGGCTCTCAAAATATGGAAATTTTGCCTGCCTATCCCCCCAGCAGTGAATCTGAGTCTAGCCACTAGACAAGACCCAGCTCTGCCAGCTGGCCAAGACAGAGTTTTAAAAAAGTCAAAATGGTGCTTTTACCTTTAGTCCGTGACAGCCAGGGCTAGCCAGGAGCAGGAGTCAGCGAAAGAGAGGAGTTTTTTTTTGCTCAATGATATGAAGTCCAAATTTACAGCCCTGTGTCATGTCTTGGGGGCTCACTAGGTGACCAGTAGGCTCTGTTTAGTTATCAATTCAGGTCTTGGTTTCCAGAGGAATATAAGGAGACATGTGCTTATTCCACCATCTTGACTCTGCCCCCTTAAAATTTCATGTATTACATTCCGTTTTCCAATATATGATCTTGTATTTTATTTATTTTGCTTTATTAATTTATTGTTATTTTAGATAAAATAAATGAGCACAAATAAAGTTCACAAACCAGCCTGATTGGGGAAGAATATTTTAATAACAGAACATTTTTAGATCCTGTAGAGATACCTCTGGGAAGTGCTATTTGTAACAGTTACTTTGCAGTTTTTTTAAATAAAGAAACAATGTATACTAACAAAACTGAACTATGTTCCAAAGAGAAAACTGTTTAAACTCTGGTTTTATGATCATAGGGGTAAACATATGAGCAGAAAATCAGCGTACCAGTGATTTACAGGGCATCTAAGACCCAAATCCAGCTAACTTTTTTGGCATATTCACTTCTTCAGTCATCTTACATTGTAATCTTTTCAAGCATTTAAGAAAATACATATATATAACAGTGAATATATATTTTTGTCTGTTGTATGCTGTTGCGTCCATTCTGACTCACAGTGACCCTGGAAGACAGACTAGAACTGCCCTATAGAGTTTCCAGGCAGCAGATGGTTCATTTGATCGCCAAGCTCTTAACCACTGTACTGTGAGGACCCCCACTTCTATGCAGGCAGTACACATTCCTGGTTTATAAGTTACTGTCTGTACCATACACGCATTGTCAGTTTTCCAATAATGTGACTATAGAGTACAACTGGATTAGCAGGGCCAGTTTTATAGGCAATAGACGTGCTTTCTCTCATCTTTGACTTTCTGTTCTGCTTTTTATTTTTTCTGTATACAAGCTCTTTATTCCTAGAGTTTTAAGATTTTTAGGAACACAGTAGTTTTTTTTCAAGTACTGTTTAGATACTTAATTTAATTCAAAATAATCAGCTTTTATTATATGTATTAGTTGAACTTGAGAAATTATGTATTTAAGTGTTCTTTATTAAGATAAAGACTGGGCATGTATCTTCAGTTCTTTTCCAGTAAATAAAGTGTTTAAGTAGAAATGAAGGTCCTCAGTTTCTTATAGCTACATTTAAAGACCAAATTCAGTGGTCTCCTGAAAGATTTAGGTCAGAAAGAGAAAGCTGTCAATATTCTATTGGTGCCTCAGCGGTGAAGTAATACTTTGATAGTAATTTAATAGGAAGGCTCAGTAAGAATTGAATTAAAAATCTGTATGTAAATAAAATGAAAGATGACAGATGGCAACACTTTAATACAATCCAGCTCAATTTGGAATAAAAATCAGTTCACTCATTATATGATTGAAATATAGGTGTAGTACTGGCACCCTATAACCTTGTGGCTAATATAGTGTTTAGGATAAAATAGGCTCAGTGCAATTGCTTGCTTAGGTAGCTTCAGGACCCTTTCGTTTTATCAGGAACCAATATGTTAAGAGATACAGCTGCTAATCACTAGGTCAACAGTTCAAATCCACCAGGCAGTTCTTGGAAACTCTATGGGGCAGTTTTGCTGTGTCTGTTAGGGTATCCATGAGTTGAAATCAACTCAACAGAAAGGGGTTTGGTGTTCTTTGTTTTTTCATAATTGAACATTGCAGCTAATATGGTATATTCTGAATTTGTAAAAGACAGTGAAAATTGTTATTCAGATAGTGTATTCTGTAGCTACTGTTGTCTTCTAAATTGTTAAATAATGGTAGAATGACTCCATTATTTTCTGGTTAGCAGATCACTTTAACTCTGTTCAGTTTCATTTTCTTAGCATCTCAATTTTAAAGAAAAAAATAACTGTAGAGAAGAAATTCATCATACTTTCTTTTAAACTTAAATTTAGATATCTAGCTGATTTTTTTCCTAATTGATAAAGCTATCTTTGCTGGATTACATCATCTTTGTTTTTATTATAGGTTTTCAATACGTACTCTAATGAAGACTATGACAGGAGAAATGATGAAGTTGACCCTGTAGCTGCTTCAGCTGAGTATGAACTCGAAAAGCGTGTAGAAAAACTTGAACTTTTTCCAGTGGAACTTGAGAAAGGTATGAGTTCTCCAGTGTTTACAGCATTATATTGCTATGTGAATAATGCAGAAGTTACTTACTTCTCCTACAGGTAAACTTTTTCCTATGATTGGCTGAAGTGTTAGTTCTTGTGGAGTACCTTATGTATTAAATCTCCAAAACAATGGATGTGGATTCTAGGTAGATGTTGGATTAAAAGACTCGTCCCTTTTTCACTGTAACTGAGACTCATCTGCTTCAGTTGTCTGAAGTGGGCAGTGAAGACTGGGGAGCTATGACTGAGTGCTGATGTTTCACTGGTTATCCTAGAAAGAATTGTTAGAGGTGAAAGCGCTGAGAGAACTCCTTGGAGCATGTGATATGTATTTATCACATCATAGGGAATGTCGTCATACTTACACTTAGATAGTGTTGATTAAGATATGGGGAGAACTTGTCTTTAGAGAATGAAATATTTAACAACTAACTGACTCTTGGTTAGGAAGGGCCTCATTTATATAATTTTGCCAGTTTCCATTGGTAATTAATTCCTACTATGACTGATTTCAGAAACTGATGGCGTTGTAGTTAAGCGCAACACTGCTAATCAAAAAGGTTGGCAGCTCAAATGTACTGGGTAGTCTTTAAAAACTCTGTGGTGCAGTTCTGCTCTGTCCTGTAGGGTCACCATTAGTCAGAATCCACTCTAGGGCAACAGGTTTGGTTTTCGGTTTTTATGATTGGTTTCAAGCAACCAACTTAACATCAGCCAGCTCACGGTATTTCTGAAAATTTCACAGTTGGCTCTCATGTGTCAGTACAAGGTGGCTACAGCTCCCCATAGTATAAAGACTGTCGTTGTCACACACATATGCTTGATCTCCCTGGTTTCTGCAGAATCCCAAAAGATCTGAATGAGAGCTCTATGTCCCCTCCACCTCTGAGGGTGGAGTGCTGAATGAAGACAGGGCAGCAGGGAGCAGACAGACTTGATCTTGAGTTCTCTGCCTGGATTGACAGCATTCATACAGTACCTGCTGACGTGCAGAACCAGAGACTGTCCTGTTTATCATCATGTAAGATGGACATCTGGGAGCTGGACTGAGAGCCAGGGAACAGAAAAATTATACATCTTTGGGAATGTTAAAAAGAAAAAACCAGAACAGATAGGTTGCAATTTGAGTGACAAAAAAATAAGCAAAATAATCCCAGTAAGAGGTACTCATGTACAACTGTGAAAGGATCTCCTTGATTAAACTAACAAAAATCTCGATTTTCAAATTGAAATTTCAGTGTAGGAGTTACAGAGGAGATGGTTATTTTGAGACTCAAATTGGTGACCTACATGATCAAGTGTAAGAAATGTCCCAGATTAATTTTAAAATGATAGAGCAAAAAAATCCAAGGAAAATCATGAGTGAGATCTAGTGGAAGGAAAAAAGAAGACTGTGGAGGAGGAAAGGCAATTATTATACAAATAACAGAAGAGAAATTTCCGAGCTGAATAAAAGACCTGAGCCTCATGTTAGAAAGGGCTCATCTGGTTCCAAGTGAGAGGGGCAAAACAAAATAAAATAAGCTTCCCTACCCTCACCTCCCTCCCCCCCCCTTAAGCATAAACCAGTTGATTCCTGTATAGCCCAGCAAAATCCTCATCTCCAAAGATATAACCATTTAAAAATGGAGAGACCATTCTTAGCTCATTGGCAATGTAGTAACAGCCGTGGTCCAGATTTAGCCCATATGCTGGGGTCACTATGAGTCAGAATCAACTCAGCAGCAGCAGGTTTTTGTATGTGTATGTATGTGATAGTAAGAAAATGAAAATAATAATATATCTGTACAATAAAATATTATTTAATGATGAAGACAAATGAGTCATGGTTACAAGCAGCAATGTATGTGAGGATTGCCAGTTAAGTTCATGAATTCATCCTAGAGAAAGTGCTACATACCTCATTGCTGAATATCACTTACAGTCACCTTTAAAGTACTCCCCTTGGGAAGCTATGCACCAATGCCAGCTCCTATTCCAACCTTCAAAGCAATTTTAGAGCTGTTTTTCTAGAGTGGCATCAGAGCTGTTGTCATGCTACCCTTGATGTCTTCAGTGTCATCAGAATGCTCCTTTCAATATTTCCTTTTTCTTTGGGTAAAGAAAAAAGTCATTGAGGGCCAGATCAGGTGAGTAGGGAGGGTTTTCCAATACAGTTATTTGTTTACTGGTTAAAAATTCTCTCATAGATAGCAGTTAAGTTTATGAACTTACCACCATGCCACTGTGTACAATGGCCATTACAGAAGGAGTTCCAAAATTGCTTTGGAGGTTGGACTAGGTGCTGGCATGGGTGCATAGCTTCCCAAGGTGGGTACATCAAAGGTAGCTATAGTGGTAATTCAGCAATGAGGTATGTAGCACTTAGAACAATGGAGTTTGAGGACTTAATTGTCAGGCCGTGTATAATTCTTAAAAACATGCAGTTGTGGGTGAAGAAAAAGCAAATTGGAGGAGCCAGTCAATATAATTCAACTTACTTAAATTTCAAATCCAGAAAAAAATTAAACAACATTGTAGTATTAAAAAGATAAGTGGTATTAAAAAGCAACATTAAGAAAAGGAAGACAGTGATGAGTATAGTATTTAGGATAGCAGTTACTAGGGGAAGAGTTATGTTATGGGGGGGTAGGCAGTAAGCTTTAGTAATAATGATAATGGCCTATTTCTTTGCTGACACATGGATGTTTGTTTTTATCTTTTGGTGTTTAAATGCAATATTTTATAGATATTGTCATAAACTCATTTGTGTATACACTATTTCATAATAAAAATTAAACTGGAACTTGAACTAGGAGAATCATGTGAAATACAATTTTTGGAGATTCTGATACATTTCTGTCAGAACTAGAAAGATCTGTAGACAGAAAATAACAGAAGTGGATTAATGTTAGCAACAAGCTGAATTTAAAGATAAATTTGAAAAAACAAAAAAATTTACCTTTTGAAAAAAAGAGTCACTAAGGAAAATGAAAGCAAAGTGTTTTCATAGAATGAACCCAAACATATATCAATTGACTAAACAAAATTGAAAGCAAGTACATACAAGTTAGGAATGGAAAGCAAATTTACAAGCATGCTTTATAAAATGAGCTGTCAGCCACTGGAAGTCTTTGGTAACAAAGAAACATTCCTAGAATGTACTCACTAATTCTTAGGAAAAGGTGAATTACCAAAATCAACTTAAGTAAAATTATAATCTCCATAGAATAAACCAGAATGGAGGTTAAGATATAATATTAAAAAGACATCAGAACCATGTGTGTGCTTTAGGGTTTACTGTATATGTGAGACTATCTTACTGGTTTCTTTTTAGAGGGGAGAGGGTGGAGAAGAAAGGACAAGTGTTGGTTGAGTGGGTACTGGAAGTTAGGGATGAAAATGGAGAGTGCTGTCATGGGGAAGTGAGAGCAGATGGAGTTACAGAGAGGGGGGTACTTGCAGTTTTATATGGAAACTTTAACTTAATCAATAAAAAATTTTTTAAAAAGTCAACAGAACCAGATGATTTTATCATACCTTTAAGGAACATGTAAACCCAGTGTTATTTAGATTATTTTAGAAATGAAGAAAAGCTCTTCAGTTCATTTTATGGAAATAACCTAACAGTTCAAATTAAAAATTTGTGGTACAAGAAAGATACTAAGGTTTAACCTCCATTATGAATATATGTTTTAAATTTATAATTTGAATAAAATATCAGATACATGGTTGTTCTTAGGTGCTGTTTAGTTAGGTCTGACTCATACAGACTTTAATGTACAACAGAAACAAAAACCGCAGGTCCTGTGCTGTCTTCACAATCGATACTGTGTTTGAGCTCGTTGTTGCGGGCCCTGTGTCAGTCCATGTTGTTGAGGATGTCCTGATTTCTCACTGACCCTCTGCTTTACCAAGCCTGACGTCCTCCCCCAGGGACTGATCTCTCCAGATAACAGGTCCAAAGTAGATGAGTTGCAGTCTCACCATTCTTGCTCCTAAGAACATTTTGGCTGTACTTCTTCCAAGACAGGTTTGTTCACTTATGTGGAAGTTCATAGTACCTTCTGTATCCTTCTCTGAAGTTGTTCTTCTGTGGTCTTTATTCGTTGTCCACCTTTCACATGCATATGAGATGATTGAAAATAGCATGACTTGAGTGAGCTGTGCATTAGTCCTTGTTAACACTTTAAATAGATCTTTTGCAGCAGATTTGCCTGCTACGATACCTTATTTTATTTCTAGAATACTGCTTCCTTGAGAATCAATTTTAGAGCAAATAAATAAATAAATAAATAAATCCTTGACAATTTCACTGTTTTCTCTGTTTATCATGATGCTGCTTATTGGTCCAACTGTCAGGATTTTCATTTTCTTTTTTGTTGATACATAATCCATATTGAAGGCTGTGGTTTTGATCTTCATCAGTAAGTGCTTCAGTGTCCACTTCGCTTTCAGCAAGCAAGATTACATCATCTAGATATTGTAGGCTGTTAATGATTCTTCCTCCAGTCTTGAAGCTGTGTTCTTCTTATAGGCGAGGTTCTCAGATTATTTTTTCAGCATACAGATTGAATGGTGAAAAGATACAACCCTGGCACATGCCTTTCCCAATTTTAGACCATGTAGTGTCCCCTTGTCCTATTTGAATGGCTGACTGCCTGTTGAGTCTTCATACAGGTTCCTCATGTTAAATGTTCTACATTTTCCATTCTTCACAATATCGTCCATAACTGAATGCCTTTGTGTAGTTAAAGAAACAAAGATAAACAAACATCTTTCTGATACTCTGCTTTCGGCCAGGATCCATCTGACATCAGTAAAGATATCCCTTGTTCCATGTGCTCTTCTGAATGTGGCTTGAATTTTTGGCAGCTCCTTATTGATGTACTTGTGTAACCACAGTATCATATCAGATACAGAGATGTTTAAAAAGAATATACTGTAAGCAAATAGGATATTAGTCCAAGGGCACAAGGTGGCTCATCATTAGAAAGCTTACCCACTTGAAATCAAAAGGAAAAAACCTAGGGTAATATGTTAACAGTTTTCATAAAATTCAGACATTTCAAGTAAAAACTCTGAGTAACTTAATACCTAAAGAAAATACCTAAACATTATACCAACCATTGATTAAAATATGAGCAGAAAATTTCATTTTTAAATTAAGGAAGTCATTTCAGTTAAAACTAAGAGTTGAATTTGGAATGTTCTGTATCACCATTATTATTCAGCACTATATTAGAGATTTAGGTAACTCTAAAGGACCAAAAAATGAAATAATCAGTGTAAAGAACAGAAAATAAATGATAAAAAGTATTTCTTTTTGCTTGATTATGTTGTATACCTAGAACACTAAATTCATCCAGATTTACAACTCTTAGAGTTGGTGAGCTGATTTGTCAAGAAAATTGTGTCAAAAATATATTTAATAAAACCAGTAGCTTTTCTTTATATAAACATTAAGAAGCTACAAATAAGCATGAGGAAAATCTTCATTTATAATAGTGTAAAATGACAAAATGCTTGTTAAAGTTATTTCTAAGAAGATCATGAAACTTATCTATAGAATGGTATATTTCTGAAAGACATAATATGAGATCTAAGCAAATAGTTGTGACAGAAAATTGTCTATAGATCAGTACATAAATTTAGTAAAGTTACAAATAGAACTGTTAACAAAGTTGTGTTAGAAGAGGGAGCTAGATAAAATAATATTTAGTTTTATATGTAAAAATACGTAAGTATGAATGAAATGTCTAAACATGTTTATAAAACCTCTTTAATCAAAACAAAGTTTATTGATGGCATTTATCATTGGCACAAAAAAGAAAATCTAGTGAAAGATGTTAGTATGCATGAGAACTTATTTTATGACACATACGATATTTCGATTTGGGGGTAAGAGAGTGCTTTATAAATTGTTCATGTATAATTGAGCATCTGTCTGGAAGAAGGGGCCTTTGTGGCACAGTGGTTAAAAGCTCAGGTGTTAACCAAAAGATAAGCAGTTCAAATCCCCCAGCTGCTTCTTGGAAGCCCAGTGGGGCAATTCTACTCTGCTCTGTAAGGTTACTGTGAGTTGGAATTGACTTGATAACAGTGGTTTGATATTTTTGGTTATCTGAAACAAAATAAAATTGGGCACCTTTATTACATCATATGTAAAAGTAACTGTATGGATTAAATAATTAAGTGTTAATCGTAAAATAATAAAAGCATTTGAAGAAAATTTACAAGGCCACAGGTATCATTTTGGGCTTATGGGAAGAGGAGCTTAATAAGATGAGAAACCCAGACGTCATAAAGAAAAGAACCAATTTAATCATCAAAATTAAAGTAAAATGAAAGACAATGATATAAAACAAAGTCAGGAGATAAGTGATGGATAATAAACGTAGGAGAAAATTCTGCATTATAGATGGCAGATTCTTAATGCCTCTGTACTGTATTAAGAATCTTCACGAATGATTAAGTTAAAAAAGAGGTCAGAATCAGTATAAAATCTGACAGTTGGCTGAACAGGAAATTCAGTGACCCATGCTCACACGAGAAGGCTCACATCTCAGTAGTAATAAGAAGAATGTTAACACTGTTTTCTTGAGAGAGAAAACAAGCTTTGTGTGCAAGTGTGTGGAGATAGCATCTTTAGTAGTAAACAGCCTCACTGTCTTTTGTGTCTCTTCCTGTCCTGCTTTGCTTGCTTGGCTCTCTGCCTTTCTCTTGGAGACTAAACAGAGAAAGAGAAGGTGACTACTGGGCTCTTGACAGTGTAGCCACAGGAATCAGTGGCCTTTGAGTATGTGGCTCTGCTTGACACATCTCAGAGAAATTTCTCCATTCATCAGTCGGTTTTCATGTGTTCATCCTTCTGTAGCTCTTCAGTCTCCACCCTGTCCTTCTAGGTAGTTTGCCTGGAACTGAGGATTGCTCACGTTGATACAGAAACCCTGGTGGCATAGTACTAAGTGCTGTATCTGCTAACCAGAAGGTCGGCAGTTCAGATACTCCACGTATTCCTCAGAAGCCATATAGGACAGTTCTACGCTGACCTACAAGGTCACTATGTGTTGGACTTGGCCCAGTGTCGTGGGTTTGGTTTTGGTTTTTCATGTTAATATAGCTTTCCCACAACCAGATATTAAGTTCTGTAAATTCTAATAATTTCTCATTTAGAGCAAGAAGAGCTATGAAAGGAAAGAAGATACTTCTACCAAGGCCTGAGTTCAAGGCAGGCAAAGTGGACTTAAAATGGAAACAGTAATTTTCATGCATGTTATCCTGAGCAAGAAACCATTTAAAGGCACAGCAGTACAGAGATTGCACATTTGAGTGTAATGGACATGGGAAAGTTTCACTTGCAGCTGACATTGGCTGAATATATGATAATTCATAATGAAGAAAAACCCTATAGCTATAGTGAAAGTGAGGACAAATTCAGCCAGAGATCTAAAACTGATATGCATGATTGTTACACAGGAAAGAAACCCGGTCACCATCTAGTTTCAAAGAGCCTACAGCGTTCTGTCATTTCTTAACTAGCAGAAAAACAAACATGGACAGGGGGATCCTTTATGGGTATCAAGACCGTGGGAAGACTTGCAGTTATCACTTATCACGCCTGCAGCATGAACCAGTTCACACTCAAAGGGAACCCCACGAATATAATGAACACGGATGAGAATTCCGCCACAGAACTAGTCTTCCTTTATACACTTGTGAGTTCATGTAGAAGAAAAGAACCCCTCTATGTGTAACCAGTGTGGAAGAATATTCGCCCATGCATACACGTTTCATTTGCACAAGAAAACTCATTCTCAGGAGCAACTTTTAAAATGTACTGACCGTAGGAAAACCTTCAGGAAGAGAAAGCCTCTTGCTGAACATAAACCAGAGAACAATGTGAGTGAAGCAAATTTGAGAAATCACATGTATGTTGTGATTTGTAAATGTAATAAATGAAAGAAAGCCATCAGTGATCACTAATAGTCAACGTTAAGTTTTCCCATTGGAGAGATGCCTATATGCTGGCAATCATTTCAGTGGGAATTCCCCTCCCAAAAGTTAACCCTGGGGAAATTCTGTTATAAAGGTAGCTTTAACACATAGCTGAGCCAAAAAATCAGTCTTTTACCAAATTGTATCTTTTTAACCATATATATAATAAGATTGTAGAATTGTGAATTAACATAGAAATACTTAAAGCGGACCAATGATTGAGAGGTCTGTAGGGCCAGTAATACACATGAAGCATGTGCTTCATAGTTACTCATGCAGATGAGACCAAGGGGCACACCAGCCCCAAACAACAGTGAGGAGATAGGAAGGGACAGGAAGGCTGGACAAATGAAAACAGGGGGTCTGGGGTGAAGACAGGAAGAATGTTGGCACATCATGGGATGGGCAACCAATGCCAAAAAAGAATCTGTATATTTACTGTTTAATAAGAAATTAATTTGCTCTACACATTTTTACCTAAAGCACAATTTAAAAACAAAATACATAAAACAGTAAAATAAACAGAGCACTAGATGCCCATGGGAAAAAAGAACTACTTAAAACAGACATTTGTTCAAAAGTGATAACCGAGGAGATGAATGAACTCTTTCTAATAGTGATTAGAGCTTAAAAACCATTTAAACATCTGAGCCATTCTAGTGAGTTCATGAGGCAGTTTTCCAGTAACAAATGATCATTGTTGATAGGTTAGTCAGTAACCTTTTTTTGTGTGTGTGATTAGGAACCATGATTGCAAACACTGACGCTATTAGACTATAACTTTTAATGATAGAAAATAGATGTGAAATCTTTTATTTCATTGGTGTTGAAATATATGTTTATGGGAAGAACAAACAGAAATACAGATAAATAAACACGTGTGTAAGTGAGCAGGAAAACATGTTTGTCAGTAGTTTTCAAGGCCAGTAAAATAGAAACTAAGTGTCTCTGAGTAGAGAAGTGGATGTTATTCTACAATCTCACAATGAAATACTGTGCAGTCATTAAAAATAATGTAGGAGTCTCTAAGTTGATGTCCAGGAGATAATAAATGTGTAAAGGAGAGTTGCACAAATGTATACTGTCTAATTTGTATAAGCCAAATAAGAAGTAAAAACAAGCTGTCTATGAATATATACATGGATGTATTGCAGTAGTGGTGGTGTTAGGTGTCATGGAATATGTTTTTGATTCCTAGCAACCCCATGTGACAGAATACTTCCTAGGGTTTTCTAAGCTGTAGTCTTCCTGTAGCAGATCATCAGGTCTTTTTTCACATGGAGACTTTGGGTAAGTTGCAACTGCCAATCTTTTGGTTAGCAGCCTAGTGCTTAAGCATTGTACCATCGTGACTCTTTTCAGCTATAGACCAGCATACACCTTTGCATCATAGACTAAAGGAAGCTACTCAGTGAAGTGTACCGTTTTATTAACAAGTATAAGACAAATAAAAAAAGAACAGATCACATGAATAAGGGGAAAATATCGGATATGATCATATTTACTTAAGATTGTGTGGTGTTTTAATGGTGAAAATAATTCTTAGAGAGCCTTTGAGAAAGATTTATTACTTAGTAGACAAATTACTACCTTTTTTGGAATCATAGTGAATTGCCAACCATAGTAGTCAATGTGAAACTAAACCCAAGTGCCTTTTGTGGAGTATTGTTGGATACCTCTGCTACTCAGAATGGAAAAAAATTCTGCCAAGGCAAGTAAATCATATGGTCGGTCCATAAAGAAGGGGGGAAAAAATCAGAAGCAGCAAATAGACCTCACCAGTTAAATGTAAACTACTATCAAACCCAGATTGTGGCTTTTTTTTTTTTTTTTTTTTTTTGTAGATGAGGACGGACTTGGTATAAGTATTATTGGAATGGGTGTTGGGGCAGATGCTGGACTTGAAAAACTGGGAATATTTGTCAAGACAGTAACAGAAGGTGGTGCTGCTCAGCGAGATGGCAGGTAAGCTAACAATAGTTAATATTTGAAATCTAAGAGCCTTTCCTGGGAATTTCTTTCAATGATAGCTTGTTTCTGATGTTTTAGAACAGAATATAAGAGTGTGTCTTAGGTATACCATGCTAAAACACCTGAATCACTTTCTGAGTCATAAGCAGAATACCTGCTTACTTTAGTATATATTAAATGGATGGGTGTGTGGGTGGCTGAGTGGGTGGGTGGATGGGCGGATGGACAGATGGATCTGTCTGCCTTTCTATCTGCTCATTCATCTGTTTGGTGGGAAGTAAGTAGAAGCATGAATGTATATAACTGAAGAACATGTATACAGGGAGATCTCTCTATAGCTGAGTCACAGAAATCTGAAAACAATCATTCTGGCACTTTTGAAAATGACAGAGGTACAATGGAAAATAGGAACAGTGACTCTGCATTGTCATTAAGAGCTCCACCACTAACCAAAAGGTCAGCAATTCAAATCCATCAGCCGTACGTTGGAAACCCCATGAAACAGTTCTGCTTGGTTCTGTAGGGTTGCTATGAGTTAGAATCAACCCTGTGTCATTGGGTTTTGGCTTTTTTTATGGTCATTCACCAGGTTAGCGTTTTTCAAAATGCGTTCTATAAGAAAACAGATTCTTAAGAGGCAACCAAAACCTGTGAAATTAAAATATTTAGGAGTAGAGCGTGCACTTAAACAACTACCTTGGGTGTTTCTGATGTATGCCAGAGCATAAATAATTATTGTTTTAGATCATAGTTTTCATTATCTCAAGCTATATTTATCTTTAATGTAAAGATTTCAGTTCAGGGCTGAAGCAAAAAGTTGGTGAGAGAAACAGAAGTAAACTCAAAACAATGAAAGCCAAAAATCAAAGAAATGCTATCTTATTTTTTTAGGAGCACTGAATAACCAGCTTTGATATTTTTTTCTTTGCTTTAATTTATAAGTGTATAGTCACTTAACCATCTTGTCAAGAGGTTATGAAGTACAATGAAAATAATTTGTGAATCTCCGGTGAGATCTATAGTAACATTACTTCTTTTGTAATCGTAAAAACAAAAGCACATACTGATATACAGCAAGGATATTTCCCAAGGAGAAATAAATTCATTTCTTTAGAAAGAAAACCTCATCTTCAGTTTCGTTTCTTTTCCATAAGGTTAAACCAAAAACCAAACCTATGGGTGTCAAGTCAATTCTGACTCCTGGTGACCCTATAGAACAGAGAATAGAGCTGCCTCATATGGTTTCCAAGAAACATCTGGTGGATTTGAACTGTCAGCCTTTTGGTTAGCAAACGTAGCACTTAACATTATGCCACCAGGGCTTCCAAAGGTTAGGGGATGTATTTTATTTAACAGCCACACTGCAGCCTTATTTAAAAAAAAAAGTTGCTGTCTAGTTGATACTGACCTATAGAAAAAACTGGAAATGAATAGTTTAAGTAGATGTTAACTAACTGCATGTGTATCATATTTAAAACAAAGAAAGTGGACTATGCAATAATGCTAAGATGAAGTAGAACTGCCCTATGTGGTTTCCAAGAAGCAGCTTCTGGATTCAAACTGGTGAACTTCTGGTTAAGAGCTGAGCTTTTAACCACTGCACCACTAAGTCTCAGTGTATATAGCAAAAACTATAAGTAAGCTAATATAGATAAAAGGTTCTTTCCTCACCCCTACACCTGCCCTACCCACCCTTACATACGAAGCCTTTTGATATGATTGTTTTTACAAGGGCAGAAACCCTGGTGGTGTAATGGTGAAGTGGTACAGAGGTTGGCAGTTCAAATCTCTCAGGCGCTCCTTGGAAACTGTATGGAGGACTTCTGCTCTGTCCTATAGGGTCACTATGAGTTGGAACCAACTCAGTGGCACCTAACAACAACAACAAACCTTTCAGAGGAAACCCTGATTGGGAAGTGGTTAAGTGCTACATTTGCTAAACCAAAGGATAGCAGTTAGCAATCCTTGACAGTTCTGCTCAGTCCTGTAGTGTCTCTGTCAATTAGAATGAACTTTTTGGTTTTTTAAACCTTTCAGAACCTCTCACCACAGTGAGAGTAAACCAGAAAAAACAAGTGCTGTTGAGTCGATTCCAAGTGATTGCGACCCTATAGGCCAGAGTAGAACTGCTCCATAGAGTTTCCAAGGAGTGCCCAGCAAATCTGAACTGCTGATCTTTTGGTTAGCAAACATAGCCCCTACTGCCAACCTTTTGGTTAGCAGATGTAGCCCCTAACTACTGTGCCACCAGGGTTTCTACAGTGAGAATACTGAGTATTTATCTTTTGAGTTACCCAGCACAGTTAAAGAGTTTTAACTCTTCTTGATTCTTTGGTATTATATTTCACATTTAAAATTTTGTTTTCTCAAGATATTTAGATCTCTACTTTCTTATGCCGTAAACGTAGGGGTGCTCAGTACGTATTTGTTGAGTAGTGAATGCCAAGCCAAAAGCCAAGTGCCGTCAAGTCGGACTTGAGCATTTATCATTTTTGACACATTTATTTAGGGCTGACATTTTTACTTTCTTTGATCTCTTTTGATGCAACTTGCCTCTTATTAGGGAAATTTATGATTTAAATGAATGACCTAATAGCCATTTCCACCTTCTGTTTTAGTTCTAAAGTTTTAGTAAGATAATATTCAATATATTAGCCATTGTTTTTTGCTGTTGTAAATTTTACGATTGCACAAAGGACACTTTCACTGTAATGGTTTTTTCAGCCCACTGTTTTGATTGTATAACATTTAAGTAAGTTTTATAATAACATAATTCAAACGCTGATAGTAGAGTAAATCACATGGATGATAACTGACAAAAGACATTAATAGTCCTTTGTTTAACAGGTGAATTAAAAATACACTTACGATCTATTTTGTTTCTGGCTAGTTTTGTTTCTTAGTCTTTTGTATATCATCACAGAACATTGCCCTTTTCAATTTTATCGGAAGAGAGGTTAGATGTGAAATTAAGATACTGCATAGTTTATCCTCCCTCAAGTGATGGTTTTTAAATGATTCTGTTTTTGAACATCTTTTGTGTAACACCAATGTAGGAAACAACAGAGAACTATTTTAATGCTTATCCCACAGCAAACTTGCCTTTGCACAGGACGCTTCTGTGGCCTGTCCAGCCTAGGGGAACCCTGAATTGAAGCTGCTGTTTTAATTGTGCCCCTGTGTCAGAATGTCTTAGTCCGTGGTTTCCTCTTTATGCGAACACTCTTCCCTCACTCTTCTAATGACATGTATTTTGCTTGTTCACCCCCTAGACAGTTGGCGTATTGCTACTTTGATATGTAGTTCCACATACATTTAAAACCTCACTATCAAGCATTTTGAGGGAAGACTCTCTGTTGACCAGAGTTCATTAATGTTGCTCCAGCTGGTGTCTTTTATTCATCCTCAGTTGCTTTGTTTGCATAAGCCTTGTGAAGGAGAGTTTTATTTTTTTTCCCTTCCCAGAAACGTCAGAGTCAATAAATAACTGTCCAGTAATACTAAACAAACCCTAGAATAGACCACCATACATGTTTTCATTACCTTAATTCCCATTGATTCTGATTTTTAGATTAGGAGTTACGAAATATGAGAAATTTCACATTGAAACTGAAGAGCACATAGAAACTTCTCAGAACCAGCCAGGACTAGATGGCTTTTACTGACTAAACCAGGTACTACGTGTCTATAAATTCCATTTTGGTAGATAGTGTTTCCATGGAAAAACCAGCTATTTCTTTTGTTATTCCTGAAAATTTTTGAAAACTCTGGATTAGCCATATTTAGTCTTTGAATTCTAAGATAGTCCGATGCTGAGAGCTGTCCGTTTATATTATTGTAGTAAAAGATACAAAAGAAAAAATTTGCCATTTTTAATTATACCATTCATTGACATTTATTACATTTACCACGTTGTATACCCATCATCGCTATCCATTTTTCACAAGTATTTTTGTATCCCAAACATAACTTCAGTATCCCTTACACAGTAACTCCCTCATTCCTCATTGTGCCCACCACTGGTAACCAGCTACTGATAAACTTTGTTGACAGTTGTAGATAGTTCCTAGAAGTGACTCATTGTTCTTTTTTGTCTGACTGATGTCATTCAGCATGTTTTTAAAGTTCGTTCATGTGATAGCATGCATCAGAAATTTATTTTTCTTTATGGCTGAGTAAAATCTCATTGTATGGATATAGCACATTTTGTTTATCTATTCATCTGTTGATAAGCATTTGATTTATTTCCGCCTTTTAATTATTTTGAATAGTGCTGCAGTGAACACTTTTCAAGTATGTGTCTGTGTCACTTCTTTAATTAGGCAGTTTTTGATACATACCTAGGATTAAGATTGCTGAACTATACAGCAATTCTGTTCAACTTTTTGAGGAACCACCAGACTGTTTTCCACATTGGCTGCAACATCTTACATGATTATCAGTGAAGAATGAAAGCTCCAGTTTTTTTACATGTTTGCCTGTAGTTGTCATTTTCCATTTTTCTGATTTTAGCTATCTTTAAAAGTGTCAGGTGATATTTTTTTATGGGCTTCATTTGAATTTTTCTAGTAACTTGTGTCATTGAGCATCTTTTCATGGTCTTGTTTACTGTACGTATATCTTCTTGGGTAAATATTCACATCTTTTGCTGGTATTTTGATTGGGCTGTTTGTCTTTTTGTCTTTGAGTTGTAAGCATTCTTTATATAATTCTAGAGACTAAGTGCTTGTCAGATACAGGGTTCCCACATATTTTCTACCATTATTTTCACATTGTTGATAAATTCTTAGATGCACAACAGTTTTAAATTTTTATGAAATGCATTTCATATATTTTATCTTCATACTTTTGATATCATATCTTCAGAATTCATTGTCAAAAAGTAGGTCCTAAAATATTGCCTCTAAGTTTATTTGTAAGAGTTTTTTGGTTTTAGCTTTATATTAGGTGTTAGGACCATTTTGAGTTAAATTTTGTATGTGGTATGAGGTATAGATCCAGCTTCATTTTCTCATGTGTGAAAGCCCAGTTGTCTCATCATTATTTATTGAAGAGATGATTATTTCTCCATTGAATGGACTTATTGAAACTTTTGTTGAAAATCAGTTGACTATAGTTTGGGTTTATTCTTGACTTTCGGTTCTATTCCACTGCTATATATATATGATTGCTCTAATTCTACATTTTGAAATTAGGAAATATGCATCCCCCTTCTCTGCTCTTTCTCTTTCAAAAATTCTTGTGTCATTTGAAGCATCTTGCATTTTCATATACATTGGAAAAATTGGTTTTGCCATTTCTGTAAAGACAGCTGTTAGAGTATTGATAGGGTTTGTGTTTCATCTATAGGTCATTGTGGGTAGTATTGACATCTTAACAACGTTAAGTGTTACAATTCATGGAGATGGAATGTTCTTCAACTTACTTAGGTTTTCTTTAACTTCGTCCAGTAAAACCTCATCGTTTTTCAGCAAAACCTAGAAGTTTCTCACCTCCCTGGTTATGTTTATTCCTTGATGTTTATTCTTTAGATATTATTGTAAATAAAATTGTTCTCTCTCCTTTTCAGATCACTCACTGCTAATGTATAGAAACTTAACTGATTTTTATGTCTTGACCTTGTACCACACTACTTTGCCAAATTTGCTTATTGACTTTAGTAGCTTTCTTGTTCATTCTTTGAGGTATTTTTATATATAGGATCATGTCATCTATGAAAAGGGCAGTTTTAATTCCTCTATCCCAATTTAGATAAATTTTCTTTTTCTTGCCTAATACTTTATGGAACTTCCACTACAATACTGAGTACTAGTGGTAAGAGTAGATACCCTTTTTCTGTTACTTATTTTAAAGGGAAAGCTGTTTCCCACTGAGTATGATGTAAGCTGTGAGTTTTTCATAAGTATTCTGTATCAGATTGTATAATTTATCTTCTGTTCCTAGTTTGTTGAGTGTTTTTGTTGTGAAAGAGTATTAGATTTTGTCAAATATTTTCCTTCATAAATTGATCATGTGACTTTTTCCTTTGTTTTATTAATATAGTTTGTTACTTTCATTGATTTTCTCGTGTTGAACCTTGCATTCCTGTGGTAAATCCCCCTTGATCAAAGTGTACAATGCTTTGGATTCACTTTGCTAGTTTTGTGTTGAGGATTTTGGCCTGCAGTTTTTTGTGATGTCTTTATCTGGATTTTGTTGCCAGAATAATGCAAGCCTCGCAGAATGAATGAGCAGTGTTTCCGCCTCTTTTTTTTAAAGAAGAGTTTAAGGATTGGTGACACTTCTGTAAATGTTTGGTAGAATTCCCTAGTGAAACCATCTGCTCTGTGACTTTTTGTTGTTATTTGAAGGTTTGTTTCTTTTTTTAATAATACACGTCTTTTCAGACTCTTCATCCAATCTAGAATCGTGTTCCCCTTAACATTTTGTTACTTTTACTTCAAGGCTGAATTTGGGGTCCAGTTTCTTAATGAAACCTTTTATCCTCTCACTAGCTGACCTCAGCAGAAGCCCTGGCCTCTGTACTCTTGAGAGTCATCATCTATAGCATTTGTATTTGAGTTCAGTTTTTAGCCGTCACGTTATGTATACTGAGTGTGTATCTCTAAATTACATGGCAAACTCATTAAAAGCAAGAAAGAACCCTGATTATATTGATAGTCTGTCATATAGTACTTGCTCAGTACTTTACTCTTAATAAGCAGTATAATACATTTGTGGATGGATTGAATCCAGTTCTAGGAATCAGTCTTTATTTTTGGAAGTTTCCATATGACTATAGGCTTATTTGTCTTTTATATTTGCTCTCTCACTTTCCCTCAAGATGATTAACAGTAAACTAGTTTTTTTTTTTTTTTTTTTTGAGAGTCACGTCACTATTTTGGGGGACAATGTTATATATTATGTCTTGATATTCTTGGCTTATTTGGAAAAACATGATTTCATTGTGAATCCATCTTTTCTTCTTTTTGAACTTGCTCCAGCTGATTTCTCCCTCAGAATCAATAACCCTCTCCACTTCACACCAAATCAGAGCTCTGGTTACACAGTTTTAAACGCTGATCTACTCACCAAAACGTTGGGAGTTTAAATCCACCAGTTGCTCTTAGAAACACTACGGGGCAGTTCTACTCTGTCCTTTAGTGTTGCTGTTAGTCAAAACAGACTTGATGGCAATGGATTTTATTCTGCTTGGCTCCACAATCAATGCCCAGCAGTCAAGAAATCAAAAGACCTCTTTAAAGTGTTGAAAAACAAAGATGCCATGTTGGAGACTCAAGTGTGTCTGACCCAAGCCATGGTATTTTCAGTTGCATCATGTGCATGTGAAAGCTAGACAGTAAACAAAGAAGACATTTGAATTTATACCTTTGAAATGTGGTGTCAGAGGTGAATATTGAATATCCTTGGACTACTGAAAGAACTAACAGATCTGCCTTAGATGAAGTTCATCTAGAAGCAAGAATGGTGAGACTGTTTTACATAGTTTGGATATGTCTTCAGGAAGGATCATTCCCTGGTGAATGCCATCATGCTTAGTAGAGGGTCCGCAAAAAAAAAGGAAGACCCTCGATAAGATGGAATGACATGGTGGCTGTCACAGTGGGATCAAACATAAAAATGACTGTGGACATTAGAAAGAAGATCAGTAATAACTGGACTTCAATACAGTTTGAGTACTCCTCCCATCCTAACCCAATATTGCAAGGACAGAGTAGCTAGGGTGGGGGGCTGGGGGCCATGGCCTCAGGAAAAGTCAAGGCCAACTGGTACAGCTAGCATTTTGCTAATGAGGACTCTCTTAACCCCACATTGATGAGTAGAGTCTGGGGTCTTAAAAGTTGCCAAGCTGCTATCTGAGGGTACAGCAAATGGTCCCAACTCAACAGGTACAGATGATCACCGATGACAAGACCAACATGGGGAAAAGAGAACCCAGAAGACAGAGATACCCGCATGAGTGGGTCTCTACATCGACTTGTGACCAGAAGAACCAGATGGTGTATGGCCACCGCCAGTGATAATCACATTGGAGCTCACAAAGTTGCGTCTCACTGGCAGCAAGAGAATAAATAGAGGTGCACCCTGAGATCTCCAATAAAAGACTGCAACTGATGGTCCAGGGGCTTCGTGGTTCCCCTGGGAGTATAGTCTCTGTCCCTGATGCTAGTCAACCCTGATGAAGGGTCAACTTCTCAGACAGCAGTGGATTGGAGTTGGTGATGTAGAGTGACCATATCATGTGTGCACCTTATGATTTTATGCATCTATAGGATGTCGTCCTGCTGACCTCTTTCTGGAGGAAGGGGAGTGGGTGGAGAGGAGAGGAGAGGAGACTGTAGGGAGGATAGAACATGCATAGAGCAGAGAGGTGGAGTGTGCTGTCACCGGACAGGGGGAGCAGTGGGAGCTGCATGTAGGTGAGCATGCGAATTTATATGGGAATCTACATTTTCATTCAATCATAATAATAATAAAAAAAATGATCGTGGACCTGGCTCAAGAGTGGGCAGTGTTTTATTCTGACATATATAGGATCGCTATGAGTTGGAACTAACTCAACAGCACCTGGCAACAACAGTGTTTATGTGTATATTATTCTAATACGAGAATCATACCTCACTCAAATTTATATCCCCCAAACTCTCTCTGTCCTTGGAATGCAGTCAAAATTGAATAACTATTGCTAAATTACAAAGTGAATCATTCAGATCAACAAAGCAAGCATATCATGTTCTCTACCTATAGCTTCTGGCACTTTTGCTGCCTTTTTTTCTATCAGAGGACTTAGAAATATTTCTCAAATTATACTTGTTATCTCATTTTATCTAAATTGTTCTGTACAAAAAGTCTGTGTTCAGAAACTTCTTTGACGTATCTTTAAATTCTTTCTCCTTCGCAAATGTTCTGCTTGATTAAAGCTGCCATATCTTTTCACTTAATGAAAATATGACTGTTCTGTTCTTTTGGCCTTTGGAAACTTCACCGTTACTTTTGTTTTTTTACATTTTTTTTTTGTACTTGAGATGAAGGTTTATATAGCATACTAGCTTCTTGTCAAACAATTAGCACACGTTGTTTTGTATCATTGGTTGATTACTTTTTTGTTTTTGAAAGACCAACTGTCGTTTTGAAATTCACATTTCAACTTTAATTTGGCTTTCAAAATAGAAAGCATATTAAAATTAAATATTTGAAAACAAAAATATTTCTTCATGTCTTTGTCTTCTGTACTAGTACTAGTTGCTACCCAGCTGATTCCAACGACTAACTCCGGGTGTGTCAGAGACATAGAGTTCTCATTGGCTGTTTTGGGGAAGTAGATCTTTGGGCCTTTTGTCCAAGGCGCCTCTAGGTGGCATTGAACCTCTAGCCTTTTGGTGAGCAGCAGAGTGCAAAACGACTGTTCAACCAATTTGTACGGCAAAGAACAAATCCTTTGGCATAGTTGCCACACATGTGTAAACATAATCGTTGGTCACTTAAAAACACTGATGACCTGTCACTATCAAAGCATGGCTTGAGTCCTTATTGCTTTCACAGTGTTTGAGTCAGTATTGCTGCTCTAACAGAAATACCACAAGTGGATGGCTTTAAAAAGAGAAATGTTTATTCTTATACAGCCTGGTAGACTACATGTCCGCATTCAGGGTACCCACTCCAGGGGAAGGCTTACCCACTGTCAGCTCTGGAGAAAAGTCATTGTGCTGCATCAGTCGTTAGTCAGGGAGCATCTTGGCCCGGAAACCTCCCGTCTGAAGGACATGCTGTTCTCCTGGTGCTGCTTTCCTCTTGGTGAGAGATTCCCAGCTCTCTGCTTGCTTCCGCGGCCCTCTTGTAAAATGAAAGGATAAAGGGTGGTGCAAGCCACACTCCAGGGTAACTGCTTTTACAGTGGTGCAGGGAGAGGACCTTAAGAAGGAACTTACAGTCCCATCCTAATCCTCTTTAACATACAGCATAAGAAGATCACAAAATGGAGGACAGTCATAAAATATTGGAAATCATGGCTCAGCCAAATGGCCACACACATTTTTGGGAGGATGCGGTTCAATCATGACACATACTATTCTGTTTTATTTTATGTAAAGGTTAAGAAGAAATAGAATGTATAATTCTGACCATTAAAGTAGCTTAGAGTCAACTTATACTGCAAATTTTCTTTATGTAGCAAAAGAAACATTATAAAGCAATATATTAAAAATATTAAATTAGGAAGTCTTTATATATCCCATATGTGATTCAAATAGCTTCAACCAATATGTAGCTTGTCTTTTTACATTGCTTTGAAAAAGGGTGCCTTTGAGAAAAATAACTTTTTAAAATACAGTCACATTTGAATTTTATCTTCGTATTGGATATTTTTTACATTTTAAGTAATCCCTCTCTTCCCCAAGGTTATAAAAATATTCTATGTTTTCTTCCTAAGGTTTTTATATTTTGGCTTTTTTTTGTATTTAAGTAGTTATAAATCTGGAATTTTTTTATTATTTTATGTGTCAACAATCTAATTTTATTTTTTCCACATGTATAAACAATTGATATAGCAGAATTAATGAAGAATTGATCTTTGCACCACTGATTTGTAGTGCCAGCATGTTTTCTGGGTTCTTGGTCTGGTTGTATGTGTCTGTTTATCACTTCATCAGTACTATATTGTTTCAGTTAATATACCTTGATAATTAGTTTTGACATTTCATAACATGTTCTTCTCACCTGGTTCATCATCTTTTTTTTTTTTTTCCCCTGAGCAATACCTGGGTCTTTATTCTTTGTAATTAGAATTGGCAGCAGGCAGGCAAACAGATTCTTATACACCATTATTTATTGAAGTATTGAACACAGTACCCAACAGCTGGGAATAAGCCAAGGATCATCAACATATAAATGGATAAACAAAATACAGTATGTATATAAAATGGAGTATTATTCTAGCACAAAAAGTAAAGAAGTTGCAATAGACACACAACATAGTTATTTCAACTTGGTTTATAATAGTTGAAATTGAAAACCACTCAGTAGCCATCTGTGAAATAATAGATTCATATGATTTGTTTTATTTGTAAAAGAAAGTACTATACAGTTGTTAAAAGCATTAGCTAGAATTTCATTTATGACTATGAATAAACCTTATATATAATGGGAACGAAGCAACCCAAATTGCAGAGAGAGGTATACTACATCATTTTGAAAGCATACAAATGTGTAACATTATATTTATGCATACGTACATATTACTTCTTTTTCAGCAAATCCATTGAAATGCTAGACATGGAAAATAGTCTGGGGAATAGGATTAGAGACAAATAATAAAGGGGTTTCACACTTTTCTGTAAAGTTTAGAAATATCTTACCATAGTGCACAGAGTTAAAATTTGATAGACATGAATGTTGAGTATATGATTGCTCATTATCTCATTTCTTCTACATTTCTCCATGTTTGAAACATTTCATTATGAAGAATAAATATGGCATATATTTAAAAAAGTATATTAATTTGACAGTATTATGCACCGGACACTAATACTGTATATTGCCTTTAAATATACACACACAAACCCCCACGTACATATGTATGTATATATCCATCTACATATATTTATATATAGTTTACTATGTCTACTTATAAGTGTTACATATTTAACACTTATAAGGAGAAATTATTTCCTGTAGTTCCTGGTGGTGATATTCCTTGGAAAGAAGCGGGGTAAACAACTGGAAATAAAAACTGACAGGTATCTTGACTGGATCTGTTATGCTTTGTTCAATGTATTAAGGACAAAGTATGATGTAAATCTGTCATACATTGAAAACCAAATGCATTACTACCAAGTTGATTCCAACTCATAGTAGCCCTATAGAACAGAGTCGAATTGCTCCACAGGGTTTCCAGAGCTGAAATTTGTATGGAAGCAGACTGCCATATCATTCCCCTGTAGGGCACCTGATGAGTTTGAACTACTCACCTCTCAGTTAGCAGCCAATCACTTTATCACTGAGCTACCAGAGCTAGTAGCTATCAAATCTTTTGTCAGGAAAACAGATCTTTGGTAAACTGAATCTCTTCATTTACCGTTATTTATTTCTATCCTTCAAAATTGTTCTTCAGAACATTAAGCATACAACTTAAGATCTGGAGCTTGTATATAAGATCTGACAATTAAGTCCATGAACCTCATTGTTCTAAGTGCTGTGTACCTCATTTCTGAATATCACCATGGTCACCTTTGAAGTACTGTCCTTGGGAAGCTGTGCACCCACGTGAGCACCTAGTCCACCCTTCAAAGCAGTTTTGGAACTCTTTCTGGAATGACTGTTGTGCACAGTGGCAAGTTCGTGGACTTAATTGTAGAGTTGTCTTTGAGGGAATTTTTAACCAGTAATCACATAAGTGTATTGGAACACCTTCCAGACCCACTTGATTTAGCCCCCAATGACTTTTTCTTTACCCAGAGACAAAAAAAAATTTTGGAAGGAAGACATTTTGATGACATTCAGGACATTAAGGGTAATATGATGACAGCTGCTGATGGCCATTTTAGGAAAAGAGTTCCAAAATTGCTTTGAAGGGTAGACTAAGCTCGGCCATCAGTGCATAGCTTCCCAAGGGGAGTACTTGGAAGGTGACTGTAGTGACATTCAGCAATGAGGTATATAACACTTTTTATACAATGAGTTCGTGAACTTAACCGGCAGGTCTTATATAAAAGATAAGTTTTAAATAAACTTTAAAAATTAACATTTCGTTGGGAATAAGAAAGTGCTATCAGAAAAACTAACTGTGGGTAATTTTTCTTTTTCTTTTCCCCCATTCCCACAGAATACAAGTCAATGACCAGATTGTGGAAGTGGATGGAATCAGCTTGGTGGGTGTCACCCAGAACTTTGCTGCAACAGTTCTCAGAAACACAAAGGGCAATGTCAGGTTAGTAAGAGACTTTATATATGTACAGGTTGGTTTTTATATTTTGTTAAATTTTAGATGTATCATACTTGTAAAAGAAAAATATTGCTGTCAAGTCAATTCTGACTCACAGACTCAATAGAACAGAGTAGAACTGCCTCAGAGAGTGTCCAAGGAGTGCCTGGTGAATTCAAGCTGCCACACTGAGTTAGCAGCTGCGACTCTTAACCATTAGGCCACCGTGGCTTCCTCTAGTGCTTAGGGATCCTATAAATTTATATAATTACAGTAAGAATTTCATCTACATACTAAAAACTTGCTTAGTTTTTTTGTGTCTGTGTCTGTGTTTGTCTGTGATAAAAATAAACAGTATCTGTCAGTTTAATCGTTTTTAAGTATGTAATCCAGTGGCATTCATCACATTCGCAGTGCTGTGCAGCTGTCATCATTAATGTTCCTATGACTTTTTCCATCACTCAGACAAAAAGTCTGCCTGTACTGCCCAAGTGCAGTATAGCCACCAATCTACTTTCTGTCTGTATTCATTTCACATTTAAGTGGGATCATATGTTCCTCTTGTTTCTGGTGTGTTTCATTCAGTGTATTTTCAAGTTTCATTCATGCTGTACATGTATTACAACTTCATTCCTTGTGTTCCATTCTACATATACACCATTTTTTTGTTTATCCACTTACCTGTTGTTAACACTTGGGTTGTTTGTAGCTTTCAGCCACTGTGAAGAATAGTGTAATGAACATTGATGTAGAAGAATCTTTTTGCCTCCGTGTTGTCTGTTCTTTGGAATATATATGAAGATAGGACGTTGCTGGGTCATGTGGTAATAGTATGTATAACTTTCTGAGGAACCAGCAGTACATGAAGGTTCAAGTTTCTCTACATCTTTACCTACATTTGATGTTTCATGTTTTTTATAATAGCCACCCTAGTGGGTATAAAGTCATGTCCCATTGTGGCCTTCATTTGCATTTCCTTAATGATTAATAGCAATAAGTATTTTTAAAAGTTTTTATTGCTTGTTTGTATACCTTCTTTGGAGAAATGGCTACTCAAGTCCTTTGCCCATATTTTTAATGGGTTATTTGTCTTTTTTTGTTGTTGTTGCCTTTAGTTTTATTTAGAAACCTTGATGGTACAGCAGTTAAAAGCTTCAGCACCTGCCTAAAAAGTTGGCAGTTCAAATCCATCAGGCGTCCCTTGGAAACCCTTTAGGGCAGTTCTGTTGTGCCCTGTAGGGCCGCTGTGAGTTGGAATCTACTCAGTGGCAGTGGGTTTGGTTTTGAGGGGGGGGTTAGTTTTAGTTTTAATTTTCCTCTCTTTATTGTAATTATTTCATGTGGATGTAATTTAAAATTTAAAAAAATGATAATATTTGAGAAAGTTATAAAGGTAAGTAAATATATAGTAAAAATCTAGTGTGGTTAATTTCTGAGCTATCTTAGTGTGGCTTATTGTTGATACAGTAAAAATTACTGGGAAGAAAAGTTTAAGAAAAGATTTAAAGTAGAAGGCTGGTGAGTTTGTTTAGGAGTTGGCCTGCGTATATATTTTGTTGTCTTGAAAAGTTTTTTTTAAAAAAAAGTTTGAATTTTAATGCCTGTAGACAAGGAAAACCCCACTTTTCCTATTATACTTGGTTTTCTTCACTCATTCACAGTGTTGTTTTTTTTTTTTTTTTTTTTTTGGTCCCTGAAGGACTAGAGCTTGTGATCCACTGCCTCCCCCTGTTATAGGTATAAAGTTCCAAGTTCAAAGGACTTTCAGCTAGCATGATACCACATTTAGAATAACCAGGATTCTGAGAGGCAGGAAATGCATTTTAAACTGAGATTTGCCATTAACTATTACTGTGGAAGTCCAACTTAATGGCCACAGGCTTCAGTTTTTCTTCTATAAAATGAGAAAGTTAATTCTAGATGATTTGTGAGTTTTCTTCCCAGAGCTAATACTGGATGAAGCAGCATTAACATCAAGTTGGGTTTTTTAGTGAGTATTATTATATTACATACAAGTGTAGCCTTTGAAATGCAAACTACCATAAAATATTTATAAATGTATTCAGGATAGGTATAGCTAAAATGATTTGTTAGGTAAATTACCTTGATAAATAGCATGTATTGCCTGTTAGAGAAGTTTACATAAAGCCTTTTTCCCCATCAGTATTATTACAGCTCAGCATTTACAAGTAAATGGAAGTAAATAATTCTTCATTCATAAACTATTAAATTATTGTTTGCTAATTAATAAATATTAATGTTTGGGGTTAGAATACTTACCTTACGGAAAAAAGTCTCCATATCTTACAATTCTTCATCTGTTGTAAGTATAAATTAACTTCTTAGCACCAGAGATATTATTTGTGGATTAATGTTTTAAGTTATTGCTTAAACTCATATAATCCATGAATAGAACATAACATTTTAATTTCTATCGTTACTATGACTAGCACTAAAAATTCTAAAGGATGCCCACAAAAACAGTATTGCCCTGAAGGAGACCTCAATATTTGTTTACTGAGCTCTGCAGCTGTGTCAGAAGTAGTGTTAAACATGTTTGTCCTAATATTGCAGGCAACGACTAATGATGTTTATATATGATAGAATTAAGCTTCCCATTAGACTTTAAATTCAGTAATGAAATAAATAAGAATATATATTCTGACTAGAATCTTTTCACTCTGTCTTTTCACTCTGACTGTTCAACGCATAATTCTGTGCTCATCATTTCAAGTCTTGCACAAATTGCAAATGTCTTCTTAACTGGTCTCCAATCTCCTCTTCAGTCTGTCCTGCACATGATTATCCCTAATGGAGGGAAATAATAGCAGTTTTCAAATACATAAGAGACTATCCTGGAAAAAGGAATTGATTCATTCACTGTAACTCCAGTAGAAGGACAGAGCACTGCGGATAGAAATAATAATTCTGCATTTATCGTGTACTTCTCTTCAGCAACCTTTAATGGCTCTTTGTTCTGTGTAGAATCTAAGTTCGTTTCCTGGTATTAAACATCTTTCATCACTGGTCTTATCACTTACCTCTCCTCGCAGTAACACCTGGTACAGTTATACTCAAGCAGCCAACATCCTTCAAACATGACTTGCGTATTATTATTTTGTGCCATTTTTTTCTTTGTGTGTGTTTGTGTAAAGTGCCCTCTCTTCTTTTTAGAACCTACCTGTCTTGGAGAACATATTTCAGCCTTTCCGCCCTTCAGACAGCCCTCTGTGATTTCCCTGTGCCCATGTGAACTCCTGTTACTGATAATATGTATTCCTTAGGCTATTTTTCTGACCTTGAGGTTATACAGCATTCTTTCCTCATCCTTTAAGGGCCTGTACCTCATCTCCCCATTCATTTTGGAAAAATCTTTGTATTAATATGGGACATTTTGTCTCTTTTGTTCCCCCAGTTTATTTAACCCAATGTCTTAATTGATTGAAATCATTTAATCCAGTGTCTTCATTAAATTAATAGAAGAAAAAAGTCATTTCTCAATTTTACCTCATTGTGAAGAATATTTGAATTATCTGAATATAGTTTAGATAGAAGTTCCCTATAAATTGTTACTATAAAAGCAGGATCCAAATACAGGACCTATATCTTAAGTGAACTATTTTAAACAGAGAATTTGCAATGCAGTCATGTGCCACATAATAGAGTTCACAAACCCTGATTGGTGAAGGGGACATATGTTGGAAAGCGGGACTAAACACAACACGAAAGGAAACTTCCCTGGTCTTTTGAAAAACCAGAGAGTTTGGTTGTGGCTAACCAGGGCTGACCACAGCAGGCTCCCCTGGAGCCTGTGGTATCCATGCCCTGATGTTTCATAGACCCCGCCTTATGAGCCAACCTGAGCACTGAGACGGCAGTCTCCAGGGGCATGAGTTGCCTAAGGTACTCACACAACATCCAAAGTATGTAATGCCCTGTCTCTCAGATCAGATCGTGGACATTATGTGACGCAAACCACTAAGTGATATATATACATTTTATGTTTCTTTTTAATTGACAACTTAGATTAATAAATAAATATTGAAATTTATTTTCAAATCAGGATGTATTCAGCTTACTAAATTTGTTTTAACATTTTCTAGCTACTAAGCCCGGACCCAGGAGAAATGTGTAAAACAATTTTCAAGAGCTCAGAAGGGGAGTAACATGAAGCTAAAGAAAGGGATGACAAAGTCAGAACTGAGATTAGGTTGCAATTATCTGTTTAGGTATTAGAGATTAAAGTTTTTATTTATTTCCTGAAAATATATATGAAATTGGTATCTACATTTGGATATGAATTATAAGCACACAGTGATTTCTGTGACTTTACCCACAAGTGCAAAAAATCATTTTCTGTCGTATTTCTTAAAGTGCTTTTCCTTTTCAGGATTCAATTGCTATGTGAAAGTTTATAATAAAAAATAATGGTACTTTTGATCAAGTCGATTGTGACTCGCATCAACCTTGTGTATTACAGGGTAGCACTGCTCCTTAGGGTTGTCTTGGCTGTAATCTTTATGGAAGGCAATTGCCAAGGGTTTTTTTCTGTGGTGTTGTTTGGTAGATTTGAACAGCCAACCTTGTTTTTTGTTTCTTTTTCAATTAAAAAAAAAAAAAAATTACTGTGATTAAGTGAAAGTTTACTATCCACGTCAATTTTTCATATAAACCCCGAATGCTCACCTCTCTGTATCTCTGTCTGTTCTGTTCGTCCTGTGACAGCACACTCTTCTTTTTCATTCTTTATTTCCAGAATGCACTCAGCCAGCACTTGTCTTCTTTCCACCCTCACCTCTCCCCTCTAAAAAGAAACCAGTAGGACAGCCTAATAGATACATTAAACCATAAAGCACACACACCACATGCATCCCTCTGTGTCCCCAAGTCCAGTCCATTCTTTGTCAAAAGTGTTGGCTTCCATACTGGTCTCAGCTCTGGCCTAGCAGCAAGTCCAGGGGCTTTGTATTCAGGGCTGCTCCAGGTTGTCAGACCATCAAGTCTGGTCTTGTTCTAGGTCTGCACCCCTCTTTTTCTCATGCTGCATCAGAGACTCTTTACCTTGTGTCTCCTATCAGGGTTGTATGTAGTGGTGGTGGGCACCGTCTGGTTCTTCTGGTGTGATGCTGATGTAGTCTCCCAATCATATGGGTCCTGCTCTCTCCTAGGCTCATATTTACTCGTGTCTTTAGTGTTCTTGATTGTCTTCTGTTTGAGGTGGGTTGGGAGCAATTGATGTTCCTCAGATGGCAGTTTGCTGGCTTTTAAGACCCCAGACTCCACTCACCATTATGGGGTACAGAAGACTCACTTGAAAAAAGACTACTTATGCCAGTTGACCATGATGTCCCCTGAAAACAAGGTCCCCAGCCCCAAGTTCCTGCTGCTCTGATTTTTGAAATATTGGGGTGAATTTGGAAAATGTTTTATCTTGTGGTATAGCCCAGTTATGCAGATCTGGCTTCTACTGAGTGCTATCACGCCTTTTACCTAGCCAAATTCCTATCAACTATGTATGAATAATCTCTTCCCTGCCTCCCCACCCTTGTAGCCATCGAAGTGTATTTTCTTCTGCGCGTAAGTCCTTTCTTAAGCCCTTATAGTAGTGGTCTCATACAAAATCTGTCTTTTTGCCACTGAGAGATTTCACTTAGCATAATGCCTTCCAGTTAATTCCAAGTTATGAGATGTTTCATAAAATCATCATTGTTCTTTATCATAACATAGTGTTCTTTTGCATTTACATACCATAGCTTTTTTATTCATTCATCTGTTGATGGGCACCTTGGTTGATTTCATCATTTTGCTATTGTGGAAAGGACTGCAGTAAACATTTCTGTGCATGTGTCTAAAACAGTCAACCTTTAATATCTGTAGTCAGGCCCAAACCATTTGTGCTAGTCAGAGGCTTTTATGAACTAGCGGTACCAAAGAAATCTTCATGAATATGCTATTTTTAGACCACTAGATAAATGATACTGTAGTATTTTAATATGATAACTTACAAGCGTATATACATTTTCAACTTTGTATCATTTATATGTGCTAATAGCATATTGGGCCACTGTAAAGGAAAGGATAAACTCAAACCAGTTTAGGTTTCTGTGGAATCTGAAGCTCAGACATGGCTCAGAGCACTAGTAAAACTATTATTATTAATTCTTTTATTTTTGACATCACTTAAAAATGAGTTTCTCATAGTATTGTGCTAATATCACATTAATTACCTTAAGTGAAAGATGTTTACCTGTATTTCATTGGCTATGCAAAGGCATTCAGCTGTGTGGATCATAGTAAATTTTGGATAACATTGCAAATATGGCAATTCCAGAACACTTAATTGTGTTTATGAACATCTGTATATGAATCAAGAGACAGTCATACAAACAGAACAGGGGGACACTGCATGGTTTAAAGTCAGGAAAAGTGTGCATCAGCGTTTTATCATTTCACCATACCTCTTCAAATCTGTATGCCAAACGAATAATCCGAAAAGCTGGACTCTCTGAAGAATGAGATATCAGGATTGGAGGAAGACTCGTTATACAGATGACACAACCCTGCTTGCTAGAAGTAAAGAGAGTTTGAAACCCTTAAAGATTCAATACCGTAGTCTCCAGTATGGATTACACCTTAACATCAAGAAAAGAAATATCCTCACAACTGGGCCAGTAAGCGACACTGTGATAAATGGAGAAAGGGTTGAGGTTGTCAGGGATTTCATTTTACTTGCTTCTTCAGTCAACACCCATGAAAGCAGCAGTCAAGAAATCAAAAGAAGCATTGCACTGAAAAATCTCCTGAAAAGGACCTCTGTAAAATACTGAAAAGTAAAGATGTCACCTTGAAGACTAGGGTGTGCCTGACCCAAGCCGTGGTATTTTCAGTCCTATAGTGTGCATGTGAAAGCTGGACAGTGAATAAGGAAGACAGAAGAATGGATGCCTTTGAGCTGTGATGTTAGAGAAGAATACTGCATGTACCATGGACAGCTGAAAGAACAAAGATCTGTTCTGGAAGAAGTACAAGCAGAGTGCTCCCTGGAAGCAAAGATAGTGAGACTGTATTTCACATACTTTGGACATGTTGTCAAGAGGGATCAGTCCTTAGAGAGGGACAGCATGCTTGGTAGGGTGGAGGATCAAGAATGAAAAAGGAAGACCCACAACAAGATGGACTGACACAGTGACTGCAACAGTGGGCTTAGAAATAAAAACCATGGAGCAGGAACAGGCAATGTTTTGTTCTATTACGTGTAGGGTCTCTCTGAGTTAGAATCGACTTGACCACACCTAACAACAAGTAGATGATGAGGAAAAATACTCAGAAAACTCCATTTGTACTTAGAAAGGATATAACGTAGCAACAGCAGGAGTAAGATATGCATTGGAGTGAAATGGAGAGCTCAGGCTTCTCTTCTTTGCCTACCCTTCACTGGGTTGCACAGGATGCACGTGGCTCCAAATGCCCTGCTGGCATGTTTGTGAATTATCAAATATCTGTGTATAGCAGGGGGCTGTCTCAGCAAGTTGTTCACTAAGACAGCATTCCCACTACTTGACTAGCCGCATACATTGAAAATCTCCAGGCTCCACCCAGTCAAGCACAAGTAGTAAATCCAATAATTATTAACTTAACAGTTCTGAAAGGGTGGTATGTAGAAAGAAATTTCTTTGCCCCAAACAGTTCATTGACCTGTATTTACAGTATATCATTTACTACTGTTTGGTGCATTTCAGAAGCTTTGATCAAGGAAGGGTAAGTACCATCCTTCAGGTACCTGTGGAGGTAAGCAGGGAGTCAATCTAGACTGAATCTGGGTTAGCCTATGCTCTACATTGCTTGTTATGTAACACGTTAACTGCTGTTTTCATTTTAGATTAATAACATTTAATGTGTGCTTACAGTATGTTTCAAAAGTTCTTGATGAAAAACTAAAAGGAAAATGTAATAGTCATTAAAAGCCAACAATCTTTTGTTGATAGTATATTACACCAAATGTAGTATACTTAAAAAGTGAGAAAAAATTCTGTTCTCATTGTCAGAATTTGCATTATATAATAACTTAAGCACTTCCGATTCATTTTATTTGAATCAGTAAGTTTATCCAACTATTCATAATTTATGTTTCTATTATGATTATACTTATGATACTTTTCTTGGATATCCTTAAAAGCTAAATTATATTTGTCGGACCATGTTTAATTATAGGAAACTAGATCTTAAACTGTAAACTATAAAATCTTTAAAGAAAACTTCAGGTCAAGTTTCTTTCACTGGTGAATCTTATCTGATATTACAGGCAAAAATAATACTGGTTTTACTCAATCTTTTTCAGTTAGTAGAGGAAGGGTCAACACAACATAGTTGTATGATGCCAGCATTATGCTTATATTCAAATCATAAAAATATATTAAAATAACAATCATTATACACAAGTATTTCATCAGTTCTAGTACAAAAATATCCTTAATACAATTTTAAAAGATTTAAGTTACCAATACATAAGAAGGATAAGTCACGGCCAACTGACATATATCTTGGGACTACATGGTTGGTTTGGTGTTTGAAAGTCAGCTTATATAGACTCCTCCATACTAATGGAATAAAGGAGAAAAGTCTTAAGATAATCTCAATAATGATTAAAAAAAACTCAAAAGAAACTTGAGGTAGAAGGAAACTCAGTGTGATATAAGTAAAATCTACAGCTGATATCAGAGTTAATAGTGAAAAGTGTAAGGCTTTATTTACTCCTAGTACCATGAAAAGTGAAGTATGGTCACTTTTACCACTTCCATTCAAGGTTGTACTGAGGTCACAGCTAGTCCACTTGAGGCAAGAATAAGAACTGAAAAGTATACATATTGGAAAACTTCACCTATGATATGATTGTTTATGTAGAAAATCCTATGGAATCTATACAAGATACTACTAAAACTAGTAAGTGAATGAAACAAGATTATAGGAAGCAAAGTTGGTATATAAAAATTTATTGTCTTCCTGTATACTAACAACAGCAAACACTTGGAAACTAAAAATAACATTTATGGTAGCATCAAACTCCTGAAATACTTAAAGATAAATGTAACAAAATATGTTTAAGATTTCCATATTTAAAACACCACACTATTGCCAAGGAATAAAGATTACCTAAGTGAGTGCAGAAGTAGTCTGTGTTTTTGGATCAGAATACCCAATACTATTAAGACTTCAGTTTTCCCTAGTTTGTTCTGTAGGTTAGATACAATGACAATGAAAATATCAGTGAGATTGTAAAATTTAATGATTTTTAAAAAGAAGAACAAAGCTGGAGAAATTCAGCTCCATGAAAGCTACAGTAATCAGGACAGTATGGTTTATATATAAGAATGAAAGTCTAGATTAACAGAACAGAATAGAGAGTTCCCTAATGGGTCTACACAAATAGAAACAGCTGAGTTTTGACAAAGGCACCAAATGGGGATGGAACAATTGCATAGCTGTATGGGGAAAAAAACTTGACTTTTATCTCACAAGGTATATAAAAATTAACTCAAAATTGATCATAGACCTAAATGAAACAGCTAAAACCATGCAAATTAATAGAAAATAGGTAAATGTCTTCATAGTCTTTGGTCAGTTATTTTCAAGAACACACAACAAGAGATATAAAAGGAAACCATTGATAAATTGCATCACAATTTAGAATATTTGTTCAAAAAAATGCTCTTAAGAAAATGAAAAAACAAGCCACAAGATGAAGAAAATATTTGTGAGATCATCTGATAAAAGACTGTTACTTCAAATTTAAGAAGCCATTTTATAACTGAATGAGACTATAAACAACCTGGCTAAATATGTGCAAATTATTTAAGGTATACTGTATCAAAGAAGATAAATTATTAAGCAGATGAAATTTTACTTAATATTCTTAACCACTGTTATTGTTGTTAGTTGCTACCAGTTCGTTCTGACTCAGCGCAACCCCATGGGTAGCACAAATGCTTAAGCTCTCCATCTACTATCTGAAAGGCTGGTGGCTAGAAATTAGGCCTGGCAGGCCTCTTCAGAAAGTTTACGGCTTTAAAAACCCAGTGGAATAGTTCTGCTCTGCACACACGGGGTCTCCAGGAGTCATTAGTCCTTAGGGAAATGTAAATTAAATTCACATTGAGAAGTTATCATGCACATAAATATGGCTAAAATTTAAAAGGTAACACTACACATTGAGTAGGATGTAGAGTAAGTTATTTCAATGTCTATTCATTGGTACAATGTAAAGAAGCACAGCTACCTTGAAAAACAGTTTGGTAGATTCTTATGAAGTTAAACGTATTCTTACTATATCACTGACCAATTCTTCTCCCAATTATGTACTCAGAATCAGTAAAAACACGTATCTACACAAAGACTTACATTTACACTTTCATGTGAGCTTTAGTCATAGTAGTTAGAAACTCAGATGTCTTCTAACTGGTAAACGGATACACAAATTTTATTATACAACATACAGGGAAATATTTTTCAACCATACAAAAGAAACAACTAAGAATATTTTGAACACCATGTATGAGTCTCAAAACTATTGTACTGAGTACAAGAAGCCAGATACAAAGTCTAGATTACTTGACTACATTTATATAAAGTTCTAGAAAAGACAGACTGTGGGTACAGTAATAAGATATGTGGGAGCAGAGTCAAGATGGCAGACTATACAGGCATCTCTTTAATTCCCTCTGAAAACTAAGGCCTGGATTGATAATTAAGCAGGTCCTTCTGGACACCCAGTGAGCCCTAGAACACAGCACAGGGCTGTCAACTGGACTACATGCCACTGAATGAGAAACTTCTCTTTCACTGACCCCCACCCTTGTTGAATGGCTGGCTCTTGCAGACTGAAGGTAACTGGCGTTTCTAACTTTTTTCTCTGTCTTAGTCGACAGGCATGGCTTGGGTTTAACTGCCAGCAAAGCTCAGTCACACTGCTGACGTGATCAGCAGGCGGAATAACCACATTTTGAGAGCCCTGCTCTGGACTGAGCACCTGGGCCCCTCCACCCTTTCTTTCCAAACCTCCACCATTGACTTGGCTATTTCACAACAGGAGGGAGAGCTTGTGCAGGACACCATCTTGTTCGACTGGTAGGTGGAGTTACCCAATCAGAGGCCTCAACAGGGACTAATTCCCCTGGCTGGGAGGCAGTACCAGCCCGAGGAGTTCTTTACCAGAAGAAAAGCTATGTTCATCACAGTGTAGCCTTACAGGCAGGGCCCGGCAGTGAATGACAGCAGGGCAGTAACCTGTCCATACTTTGAACTAGATTACAGCACCTGGGGTCAGATACAGAGGGGCCTACATTGCCAACTGGAAAGAGGGGCCTGCACATCTGGTAGTCTGACTGATTTTGGTGGCTATCAGATAGCATTTACCTTTTAAAAAAGGCTACCTAGAGAAATAACTGGCGCATCCTGATGGCATCTCTTCAAGCTTTCTGACCCACATCATAGGGTCAGCTGATGGCCCTCCAGTGACTCCATAAGTAGGGCCGTATCTTTGCCAACCAGGAGGTGGAGCCTGCTACCCCAAAGATTCCACTGGGCCCAGTCACTGGAGTACATAGAGGTAACTGGTGATCACTTTCCTTCTCAGACTGTGCTTCATATCCTGTTAAGGTAATACCAGAGAAACTAAACAACCTCTAGATGCCCAAAAAGCAACATACCTTGGCCAGACACAGAGAAAAATACACCCATGGTTCCAGAAAGCTCCCAAAAGAAAGAACTTCTCAGATGAAGAAGGCTTTCTGAAACTATCAGAGGTCAAGTACAAATGGATTATATAGAGAGCCCTCCTAGACATTATACAAAAATACAAATATACAAAATGGAAAATTAAGCAAGCTGTTTGAACTGATAGAGCACCAGTATTCTGAAATTCAACAGATCTGTAACAAAATCAAAGAAATGGAAATTTGAATTCACAGTCAAGAAAACAGAATTGAATGACTGGGAAACAGACTTCCTGACCTTGAAGACAGAGCTACTGACTCCAGCATCTATGAGGAGAAATCAGAAAAAAGAAACAAGAAAAATGAAGGAGCATTAAGAAATGTGGGACTCTATCAAAAGGAACAATCTACGATTAATTGGAGTTCCTGAACAGAGAGGGACACCTGAAAACACAGAGAGTATTGTTGTTGAGCTGCTGACAGAAAACTTCCCTGAAATTATGAAAGAATACAATATAGATATCCAAGATGCACATCAAACACCACACAATATAGACCCCTAAAGAAGGACACAAGAACATATTATCATCAAGCTTAACAAAATGAAACATAAGCAGAATCTCTTAAAGGCAAAAAGACTCAAAGCAGAGCTCACATTCAGAGGGAAGCCCAGTAGTCTTTCATCTGACTTCTCAGCAGAAACGATGCTGGCACGGAGGCAGTGGGATAACACCTTCAGAGCCTTGAAGGAGAAAAACTTCCAACTAAGAATTATATATCCGGCAAAACTGTCTTTCAAATATGAAAATGAAATTAAGACATTTGCAGATAAACAGAAACTAGGAGACTTTGTAAAAACCAAACCAAAGCTACAAGCAATGCTGAAAGAAGCTCTTGGCTTAGAAAAACAAAACCATTAAGTCTATATTTTAGGAGGCAATACAGGACACATCATCCAGAACCTACTCAGTTAGGGAAGGCACAAAACTCAGTCAAAGCTATAATATTAAAAAACATGATCCAGGGATCATCACATGAAAACTATGATATCATCACATTAAGAAGAGGGTTGTTACAGTAGTTATAGTCCCTCCAGATGGAGAGGAAGTTAATAAAATATGTAGAAGTTAAAATTGGGTTTAAACATAGATTATTAACAGGAATCAGAACAGTAGCCACAAAGCACAATAAAGATGCAACATATCCAATCAAGAAACGTAATGCAGAAGTCTCAACAAACACAAAATCAACACTGAAAAGGATTAAAAGTCAACCCATAAAGAAGAATGTCCCAGGACAGAATATTAAAGAGCAACAGAGAAAACATCAACACAAAAATAAATACATCAAAATGACATCACTAAACACATACCTATCAATAATTACATGAATGTAAATGGACTGAACGTTCCAGGAAAGAGACAGTGAATGACATCTTGCATCAAAAGACTCAACCCATCTGTATGTTGCTTACAAGAAACTTACCTTAGACTTGAAGATATGAACAAACTGAAAACTAAAGGATGGAAGAACATATATCAAGCTAACAACATATAAAGAGCAGGTGTGGGAATTCTAATCTCAGATAAAATAGATTTTAATGCTAAATCCACCATCATGGATGAGGATGGACGCTGTTTATTGCTGAAAGGTTCAGTACACAAGCAGGACTTAACAATACTAAATATTTATGTATGAGCATGTAAATATATCTAAGAAACACTGACTACATTAAAAAATGAGATAGATCACTCCACATGACAGTGGGAGACTTGAACATTCCACTTTCAGTATTGGACAGATTTTCTAGAAAAAAAGCTCGACAAAGACACAGAAGATCTTATTTTGTCAATTAACCAATTGATCCTCATCAACCTATACAGAACTTTCTATCCATCAGCAAATAATGATACCTTCTCCAGTGCATGTGGAACATTTTCCAGGATAGACCATGTGTTAGGACATAAAGCAAATCTCAATAAAATCTACACCATTGAATTATTGCAAAGCATAAAGCCTTAAAAATCTAAATCAATAGCAGAAGAAACATAGAAACTGGAACTCCTGGAAACTGAACAACATCTTTCTTAAAAAGCCATGGGTTATAGAAGAAATCAAGGATGAAATAAAGAAATTTATGGATTCAAATAAGAATGAAAACACTGCTACCAGAACCAATGGAATACAGGACAAATAGTGCTCAGGGGTCGGTTTATGTCTATAAATGCACACATCTGGAAGGAAGAAAGAACCCAAGCCAACGAATTAACTATACAGCTTGAACAAGTAGAAAGAATGTAACAAAGGAATCCCTCGAGCACCAGAGGAAAACAGATCATAAAGATTAGAGCAGAACTAAGCGAATTAGAGAATAGAACAATTACAAAAATTGATAAGACCAAAATCTGTTTTTTAAAAAAAATATCAACAAAATTGACAAACCATTGGCTAAACTTACTAATGGAAAACAGGAAAGGAAACAAATAACCTGAATAAGAAGTGAGATGGGAGATGTCACAACAGATCCAACAGAAATAAACAATATTGTAACAGAATACTATGAAAGACTGTACTCTAAGAGATTTGAAATCCTAGAGGAAATGGGTAAATTCCTAGATTCGTCTCACCTACCGAAATTATCACAAGGTGAAGCAGAAAAAGTTCATAAACCCATCACTAAGGAAGAGATTGAAAAAGTCATCAAAAGCTACCAACCAGAAAAAGTCCTGGCCCTGATAACTTCACCGCAGAATTCTATCATGCTTTTAGTGAACAGTTAACTCCAATACTACTGTAACTATTTCACATCGTAGAAAGGGATGGAGTAATCCCAAATTCATTCTGTGAAGCCAGCATAACCCTAATACCAAAGCCAGGGAAAGACCCAACAAAAAAGGAGAACTACAGACCAATATCACTCATGAACCTAGATGCAAAAATCTTCAACAAAATACTTGCCAACTTGCCAATAGAATTCAACAACATATCAAAAAAAATCATTATTACCAAGTTGGGTCCATACCAGGGATGCGAGACTGGTTCAACATCAGAAAAACAATTAATGTGATTAGTCACATAAATAACACAAAAGACAAGAATCACCTGATTTTGTCCATTGATGCAGAAAAGGCATTTGATAAAGTCCAACACCCATTCATGCTAAAACTCTCAGCAAAACAGGAATAGATGGCAAATTCCTCAATGCAATAAGGGCCAGTTATACAAAACCAACCATATACATCATCCTGAATGGAGACAGACTGAAAGAATTCCCCTTAAGAACAAGAACTAGACAAGGATGCCCGCTCTCACCTCTCCTGTTCAACATTGTACTAGAAGTTCTTGTCAGGGAAGTTAGACAAGACCAAGAAATAAAGGGCATCTGCATTGGCAAAGAAGAAGTCAAAATCTCTCTATTTGCAGATGATATGATTGTATATGCAGAGAATCCTACAGAACCCATTAAGTAAACTACTCAAACTGATAGAAGAGTTTAGCAAGATATCAGGATACAAGATAACATAAGTAAATCAATAGGATTCCTTTATACCAACAAAGAGATTATTAAAGAAGAAATCACCAAATCAATACCATTTACTATAGCCGCCAAGAACATAAAATACTTAAGATTAAAACTAACTAGAGAGACCTTTACAAAGAGAACCAAAAGACCTTACCACACAAAACTAAGAGAGACTTACGTAAATGGAGAAACCTACCCTGCTCATGGATAGAAAGTCTTAACATTGTAAAGATATTTGTTTCACCCATTGCAATGTACTTATATAGTGCAATCCCAATACAAATTCCACTGACGTTTTTTAATGAGATGCAGAAACAAATCACCAACTTGGAAAGGGAAGAAGCCCTGGATAAGTGAAGCAATACTGAAGAAGAACACCACACTGGAGGCCTTTCACTACCAAACTTTAGAACCTATTACACTGCCACAGTAGTCAAAACAGCCTGGTACTGGTACAAAAAGAAACATACAGACCAATGGAACAGAGTAGAGACCCCAGAGATGACACCATCCTCTTATGAACAGTTGATACTTGACAAAGCCCCTAAGACTTTAATCTGGGCTAAAAACAGTCTCTTTAACAAATGATGCTGGCAATATGGGATATCCATCTGCAAAAAAATTGACACAAGACCCGTATCTCATACCTTATACAAACACTAACTCAAATTGGATAAAAGGCCTAAATATCAAATCTGAAATGACAAAGCTACTCTGAGAAAAAATAGGACCAACAATGGGAGTTTTAATACACAAGGCAGACAGACTACAAAATCTGACAAAGCACAATCAACAGAAGAGAAAATAGGTAAATGGAAACTACTAAGAATCAAACACTTTTGCTCATCCAAAGACTTTATCAAAAGAATTAAAAGACCACCTACAGAATGGAAAAAAATATTTGGCAACTATATGCCAGACCAATGTCTAATCTCCATGATCTGTAAGGTACTGGTTGTTCCACTTCCAGGTACTCGAGTTTCACCACCCCCTTACCTTATTGTCTTTGCTTTAGAGTACATGTTAACATTTTGGTCTCATATAGATGACTTTTTTAAGTAAAGCACCATACTTAAGGGTAATAGCCTTAATTTTTTGTCCTAGTCTGCTAAAAGGTAATGTCAGAGGGAAGTTGTGGTTCAGGGTTTAAAGAATAGCTCAGGGTAGTAGCTTCAGGTAGTCCTTGGTCGCAACTAGTGAAGTAATCCTGAACTTTTTAAGAATTTGAGTTCTGTGTTTTTCTCCCCCCACCCTCCATCTGAGTCCACCTGTGGTAGCTTTGATTTTTGAAATTTTCTAATGTTTGTATGTTGTATGTATCTAGCTTCCAGTGTTGTCGTTAGGTGCCATCAGGTCCGACTGACTGCAACACTGTGTAAAACGCAGTGAAACACTACCCAGTCCTGCACCATCTTCATGATCATTGTTATGCTTCAGCCCAGTATTACAACCACTGTGTCATTCTCTCTTGTTGAAGGTCTTCCTATTTTTCACTGACCTTCCACTTTGCCAAACATGGTGTTCTTCTCCAGGGACTGGTTCCTTCTGATAACATGTCCAAAGGATGTGACACAAAGTCTCACCATCCCCACTGCTAAGAAGTATTCTGGCTGTATTCTTCCAAGACAAAGTTGTTCATTCTTTTGGCAATCCATGGTATAGTCAGTATTCTTCATATTCGTACAGAATTCATATTGAAGACTCTAGTCAACTACTTTCATAGATAAGCACATTGAGACCTCTTCACTGTTAGCCATCAAGGTTATGTGATCTACATAACCCACTATTAACAAGTACTCCTCTAATCCCAAAGCTTTGTTCTTCTTTATGTAGTCCAGTTTCTTGGATTATTTGTCCAGCATAGAAATTGAATAACTGTGGCACACACCTTTCCTTAAGCCATGCAGTATCCCCTTGTTCTTTTCAAATGACTGACTTGTGAATGGAAATTCCAGACCACTTAGCTGTATTCCTGAGGAAGCTATACATAGATCAAGAAGCAGTTGTTCAAACAGAAGCTTCTAATACAGAAAGGAGAAATCTACATGTACAAACAAAGAGGAAAATATTTTGTTCCTTAGAATGTTAATCTCTAAGTGCTATCAGCAAACTCTAGTCAGTGTAGCTGGCTATACTTTTACCAACACTAACTTGGTGAGTTCAGAGTTCAGAGTTAAGTCATACAATGTGATCAACATAGGAAAACTGAGAAACTTTTTTTTTAATTATGATTAAGTGAAAGTATACAATCCAAGTCAGTTTTGCATACCCGTCTCTCTACAACTCTATCCACTGTCCCCACCCTGTGACAGTACACTCCTACAATCACTTCTTGCTACCACTATCCCATCCTCCCAGTGAACACCTCTCCCCTCCTCTACACCCTCTCCCCTCTAGAAAGAAACCAGCAGGGCAGCCTGCTATAAATGTATAAAACTATAAAGTGCACATACCACATACTCAATCTGTGTCCCTAAGTCCAGTCCATTCTTAGTCTGAAGTGTTGACTTCAGTACTGGTTTCAGGTCTGGGCCAGCAGCAAGTCTAGAGACCATGTTCCCAGGGGACCCTCCAGGTTGTCAGACCACCACTTCTGGTCTTTTTGTAGAGTTCTTGATCTGTGCACCTCTTATGTTATGTCAGGGACTCTACATTGTGTCCTCTATCAAGGCTGTCTTTGGTGGAGGCCAGGCACCGTCTGATTCTTCTAGTTTCATACTGATGTAGTCTCCCAGTTATATGAGTCCTTTCACCTCCTGGGCCCACCTCTCTTCAAGTCTTTCATGTTCTCACTCATCATCTGTTCCAGGTGGATGGGGACCAATGGGTGCTCCTTGGATGATAGCTTGCTAGCTCCTGAGGCCCCAAATGTTACTCACCAGTATGGGGTACAGAAGACTCTCTTAGCAACAGAGAGACCCACGTGAATGGGTGACTACATCGGCTTGTGACTCGAAGAACCAGGTGGTGGTGCCCGGCCACCACCAGTGAGCTCCATGATGGAGCTCACAAAGTTGAGTCTCACTGGCAACACAAGAATAAAAAGGGATGCACCCTGAGATCTCCACTAAAAGACTGTAATTGATGGTCCAGGGGCTTCGGGGTTCTCCTGGAAGCATGGCCCCTGGCCCTGATGCTGCCCCTGTCCGTAAGTCATAATGGAGGTCAACTCTTTGCACAGGAATGGATTGGTCTTTGTGACACAGAGTGACCATATCATGTGTGCACTTTATGATTTTATGCATCTATAGGATGTCATCCAGCTGACCTCTTACTGGAGGAAGGGGAGTGGGTGGAGAGGTAGAGATAAGAGATTGTTGGGAGGATAGGACATGTATGGATCAGAGAGGAAGGGTGTTCTGTCACTGGGCAGGGAGAGCAGTGGGAGCTGCATATAGGTGGGCTTGCAAATTTATATTGGAATGCACATTTTCATTCAATCATAATAAAAAAAAAGAAGACTGATAGCCAAAACCTAGTTACGCCAGTTGACCTCAATGCCCTCTGAAAACACAGTCCCCAGACCACTGTCCCTTCAAAGTGTTGTGTTGAACTTAGAAAACCTTTTAGTTTATGTGTAATACAGTTATGCTGACCTGCCTTCTAATGAGTGCTGTTAGACCCTTCACCCAACTGAATTCCTATCAGTGGTCTAATCTATGAACAACCTTTTCCCTCCCCCCATACCCTTGTAGCTGTCAACAAGTCTTTTCTTCTTTGCATAAGTTCTTTTTTTAAGTCATTGTAGCAGAAGTCTCATACAGTACTTGTCGTTTTTCAGCTGACCGATTTCACACAGTCTTCTAGTTGAAACCACGTTAGGAGATGTTTCCTGTAATCATCATCATTCTTTATCATTCTGTAGAGTTCCATCATGTTTATATACCATAGCTGGTTTATCCGTTTGTCTTTTGATGGGCACCTGAATTGATTCCATCTTTTTGCTATGTGAACTGTGCTGCAGTAAACATTCATGTGCATATATCTGTTCATGTGGCAGCCCTTATTTCTGTAGAATATTTTCCAAGCAGTGGTACTGCTGGATTGTGTGATATTTCTATTTCTAGCATTTAAAGAAAGCACCAAATTGCTTTCCAAGTTACATTGCCATCAGTAGTGCAGGAGAGTTCCAGTTTCTCCACAGTCTTCTCAGCATTTTTTTGTTTGTTTGTTTATTTGTTTTGTTATTGCCAACCTCGTTGGGGTGAGATGGTATCTCATTGTAGTTTTGGTTTGGATTTCTCTAATAGCTCATGATCCTGAGCATTTCCTCATGTCTTTTGGTTGCCTGGATGTCTTCTTTGGTCCAGTATATGTCCATATCCTCTGCCCATTGTTTAATCAGGTTGTTTGTCTTTTTCTTGTTGATATTTTGCAGTACTTTGTGGATTATGGAAATTAGGCATCCATCCAGTACATAATTGCCAAACATTTTTTCCTATTCTGTAGGCAGTCTTTTAACTCTCTTGATAAAGTCTTTGGATGAACATAATTGTTTGATAGAAAAGTGAGATAATTTTAACAAGTCTTTAAAAGCATTATGTGATCTTGTGGTGCAAGGCTCATTATAATGGGATTATGTCTTTCGCTTTCTTTTTTTTAGAGATGTACCATTCCAGGCTTTTGGTATTGTATTCAGTAATATATGTTTAAAGAATGTCTGAATGAAAGAATAGGTTATGTAAGAATGAATACCTATATCCTAGTATAACCCTTCCTTTTTCTAGACTAGTTTACTTCCATGTTGAAAATTTTTGAATTTTGATATTACTTAAATGTCATTTTTTAGTAATATTACTTTTATTAGAGCAACTTATGTCTGAAAAACAAGACAGGTGTCATTATTTTTTTTACATATCCCTTCACATCATTCACACAAAGCAGGTGTGATCTCTCTGGCTTTGGTTTAGCAAGTTATAAGTACAGTTTTATAGTTCCTTAGTTTTTGTTCAGTAGCTCACAAGAGAATTCAGTAAACTAATCAAATGAATCTCATGTAATGTAGTTATTTAGACTCTGAATACAGTCTATGGACATTACTTGGTATAATAATAGATGAAAAAGAAGGGAAAAACTGATTCATCTGTCTTAATCCCATTATATGACAGCGTGAAGGGGAGTGTGGGCAGTTCTAAGTGACTAATATATGTTTAAATAAGATGATTTTTTTAAGTCCTAGAGAAAAGCCAAGCTAAAGAAATAAACCGTAATTGTAGATTTTAGTTTTAATATTGCCATTGTTTTTAATCATTACTTAGAACATGTTCAGTTTTTAATTTTATTATCTAAAAAGATTTGGTTTCTGCTGCCTCCTTTTTCATATCTACGAAATCAACAGATTGCAGTTTCTGTGGAAACAAGAAAAAATGTTGTGACAAGAAAAAATACTTTTAAAAAAACTTTAAGGTTAGAAATAAGCTGATTCAGATGCATGTATAGTCATAAACAGTAATGATAAGGTCCATGTACAAAAACGTATTGTGGGGAATGACTGGTCACAGTTATTCAGGTGGGATTGATTATTTTGGGTGGACATTATTCATTAATTATAGTTTCAAAGTTTTAAAACTTTAAATTACTTATATAATCCATAGTTTTATAATTTCAGTGACAACTGTAGTGGAAATCGTTTATACTTTTCTTATGGTTGCCTGACAAATTCTTACTCTTTTGAAAGCCATTGTGATCAAATGAGACATAATTGAGACAACTTAAATATTAGACTTTACTTAATAATAATAATATATCATCTAGGTAATAACAACAGTAAACATTTATTAAACTCCAAGTACTCAGTTAAGCTTTTTATATGATATACATAATATATAATTGTTACAGCTATTATTCTCATTTTACAAAGAAACAAAAGGAGGCGTAGAAATATTAATACATTCAAGATCGTGGACCTAGTAAATGGTGTTTACAGTTTGATGGAGCCGTCCTATCAAAGTCATTTTTGTCTTTTACAGCTACTTCTGACCTTTCCATTATACTACTAGAGCATATCCGTACTCTTTAAATTCATGATTTATATAATAACCTGTATCCTAAATTTTATAGTTTCCACTGAAATCTATATATACTAGATTATACATAAAATCTTATAGGACAGACCTACAATGACAGATTTAAAAACTGACCAAATGCCTAAGAGCATGTAGAAAGTGATGTTGCATGTCGCAGTTTTGAAATGTGACCGTTGATCCATTTTGTCATGGTAATAATAATAGTACCTTAAAGTCCTTTCATGCCTGAACCATATTTTATTATTTTATCAATCATTGAGACAGGTGGGGTAAATACTAATTTTCATATGAGGAAAATGAGACAGAGAGAGTTATTTGGCTCCACTTTGATATGCTTTTCCTCAGACCCATACTCAACAGGGTAACATTCCATTAGTTCAGATTCTGTATTATAATTTATCTCAGAGTTTTGCTCTTGTGTGCTGTGAGTTGATTCTGACTCCTCTAGAGACACTATAGGACAGAGTATAACTACTCTGTAGGGTTACCTAGACTATAATCTCTACAGGAGCAGATAGCCAGGTCTTTTTGCTGGGGACTGGCTGGCTTTGTTCCAACTACCCCCCTTTTGTCTAGCAGCTGAGCTCTTAACCACTGTACCACCAGGGCTCCTTTATCCAGGATTACACGGGGAAAGAGACATGTGTAGCTGGATGCTATAACACTGCCCAAAACAACTGCACAGATAAAGATGTGTGGGGTTTAACATTTCTTACAGCAAAATCCATGAACTTGTGAATGTATTTCATGAGAGGCATTGTCTCTTATTCTATACAACTACAGATCATTTCTGTCTCATCAAGACTGCAGAGTGATTTTGAATACAGACCGATAACTGTGCAAATAATTTATGTTGAACTGTTGGGGGCACATTCAGAAAGCCAAACTGTTGATTTTGATAAATTGTGCCCTGTGATTTAAAATACTAGTTTCCTGGGGAATGTGGAACAAATTATTTCTATTGAAGCTGTGATTGTGTATGTGCGTGCATCTGTTAATTTCCATTTCACAAATAACTGTTGTTTGAGGTTATGGATTATTGTGAATAGAAAGAAACTTTTACATCATTATTTGAGTTGTGATCTCCTCTGTTGGTTTACAGAGTTTATCACTATGTGGCAATATAATTTATTATTATATAATTAATTATGGGAGGCCTTGGGTGGCATGCATGGTTAAGTGCTTTGCTACTAACTGGAAAATGGTATTTCAGATCCACCTAGAGGCCCCTCAGAAGACGAGCTTGGTGATCTGTTTCCAAAGGGTCGCAGCCTTAAGGACTGTATGGAGCAGTCCTACCCTGTACACATGTGGTCTCAGTGAGTCAGAATCGACTCCACCACAACTACCACCACCAATTTATTATAATATGATTTTGTTTGTTATAATTTCATACATTAAGGTGACTCACAAGATTTTTCTTAAGACTCCATCGTTCGCCGTTAGAATTAATCAGCAAATTCTTTGGGAAATAGGTAATTTCCAAGTCACGTCTATTTCTCTGCCTCATTTCCCTTCAGAGTAGCTTGAGACAGTTGTCTGGCAATTCCCTTCTTTTGGGAAGACTGCTAAAAAAAAAATCTGACCATGTAGTTAGTTCTTAAGTGAGTTTAAAGAAATGGTGGCTTAAATGACTGAATTCTAATTTACCTTGTATGTTGAACTTGGCTACTGTTCGCATTAATACGCATTTTGTACATTAATTGCTTCCTTCGGCCTCATACCACCTTCTTAGTTGGCAAGCAGTGCCTCCCTCTCCAACCTTCCCTTTTTAAAAAATAAAATAAAATGAAAAGATAATAGTCAAACTGTCCTGTCCTAAACCTATCATTCTAGGGTAAGTGTATCTGAAGTATTTTAATATTTTAATATCACTAGATCATTTCTTGCTTTTGGGCTGTTACCAAAAATATATTAAATTCAAGATGGTTATTCTGTACTCTGCTGTGTCCTGTAAGGTCCCTATGAATCAGAAATTGTTTGATAGGAATAGATTTTTTTTTTCTTTTCTTTTTTTTAATGTGTTTTGGTTTGTTTGTCAGGTTGTAAAGACTTCATGAATCTTCAATCTTAATAACAAATGTGCCCAAGTAATTCAGTGAGGATAATGAATAGTCTTTTCAACAAATGGTGTTGAAACAACTGTTCATCCCTTTGGGAAAAAAGTGAAACTCCATCCTTACCACACATCACACATAAAATTTTATTTGTAAGGCATCATAAAACCAGATACAGTCAAGTCTGCTCCGATTCATGGTGACCTATGTGTGTCAGAGTAGGACTGTGCTCCATGGAGTTTTCAATGGCTGTTTCTTCAGAAGTAAATCACTAGGACTTTCTTCTAAGGTATTGCTAGGTGGCCTTGAACTTTCAAAATTTTTTATTGACGGCCAAATGCGTTGATCATTTGCATCACCCAAGAGCTGTAACACTTTAAGAAGAAAAGTAAGCAAAAGCCTTAGCAATCTTGAGGCAGCCCAACATTTTTTTAGATAGGAAACAGAAGTTTTTTGTATTTTTTTTAAATGGGATATATTGGACTTCCTTGAAAGACACAATTAAGGAAATGAAAAAGCAAGTCACAGGCCAGGACAGTAAGTTAAACAAGTGTATATATGTGTATTGTATATTGGCAAGGGTATATATCTAGAATATATAAAGGAAACTTACTGCTCAGTAATAGTCAGCCAATCGTTTTTTTAATGGAAAAAGATTTGAAAAGATATTTCACAGAATAAAACATAAGAATAGCCAATTGCACGTAAAATGAAACTTAGCATAGTTAATCATCAGTGCATTACCAACTAAAACCTTAATGAGGTACTCACTACACACCTTCTAGAATGGCAAAAATTTTAAAAAGACTATACTGAGATTAGTTGAGTGCATGTAACAATTGTAACTCTCATGCATTGCTTGTGAGACTGTAAGATGCTGTGACAATCTTGAAAAATAATTGGTAATTTCTTAAAAATTTAAGTGTGCACTTACCATATAAATTACTAATTCCAGTCTCAGTTATATGTCTAAGAGAAATGAAACTTATATCTAAAGACATGCAATTATTTATAGTAGCTTTATTTATAACATATAAAATTGAACTCAAAATATCTATGCATAGAATAGATAAACCTAACTTCAGCTATTCAGTACAATGACACGCTATTCACTAGTAGAAAAAAAAACAAATTATTGATAGTTACAACATTAATAAATCTCAAAAGCATTATTGTGAGTAAAAGAAGCAGGTGCTCTATGTATGCACTTATATGATACTGTAGAAAAGACAAATATAATGTGTATCGACAGAAAGCATATTAGTGGTTTCCAAGGCCTCAGGGTAAGAATAATTTACTGGAAAAAGAAATAAGGGAATATTTTGAATTGATGGAAATGCTCTATATATTGATCAATATGGTGATTATGCATTTGTCAGACTTATTGAGCTGTACATTTCAAATAGATGTATTTTATTGTACATAAACTATACTTTAATAAAGATGGAAAATGGTAGCATTTATAAATTGTAATACTTAATTCTCAAAAGAAAATAAATGATAAGTGAACATGTAAGCATAATTTCAATGGTAAGTCCTATTTGAAAACATATAAAAGTATTTTAAGTTTAAAAATTTTTGGCTTTTTATATATTTCTATTGATAATTACTTGCATTTTTAATTTAAAATTATGCTTAAATATGGACACATAATAAGAAAACATCAAGTACAGAATTAGAAGTTTAAATTTACATTTAAAATAATGATGTGATATTTAGAAACCTATATCTTACCTTAGAGACATATTATTTTCATTTTCAAAGTAATAGAACCATGACCATTCCTGGCCATCAGTAAATGTCCTCCCTGTTTTTTGTCTTTAGAATTTCTTCTTACAGGAATGGATATCAACAGATACTTTCCTTTTCTCCTTTATTTCTAGAAAGTTTACTCTTCCCTCTTTCTCCAGAAGACTTGAGTTACTTCAGCACCCCTCATTATTTTATTTTTCCATTTTACAAGCAAAATTTTAAACAGTGCTGTTTGTCCTTCATTTTCTTCAGTTACAGTAAGTTAACAAAAAATTCAGTGCTCCTCCATTTATTTACTCAGCTAAGTTATGCTGCACTTTAAAATGACTTTGAAGCAATTTTTCATTATAAAGACTACAGTTTTAGTTTGTTTTCATTTGTCAGGTATCAAAAATGTGTAAAGTGCTTTAGAATGGGTTAGGTCCCTTACATCTTCTCCCAGTGATAATTCTTAAGATATTTTTATGGCCTTTTTACTTTTCTTCTTTCTATTTCCTTATGGACTGTGTCTGCAGAAATTACTTTCATTGCTCAGCTAACCTTTTCTTCTATCAAGACATGTCATGTGAAGTATATAAGTGATATTTTATTGAGGCTTGATAGACCCTGCTGAGGTATTAAGCTTGATTACTTTCCTGAGCACTCATTTTTCCTGGGGAGTCTAACTGTGTTAGTTCTCTTTAACCTTTCTGCAGATTTGTTATTGGGCGAGAAAAACCAGGACAAGTGAGTGAAGTTGCCCAGTTGATAAGCCAGACCCTGGAGCAAGAAAGGCGCCAGAGAGAGCTCCTGGAGCAGCACTATGCCCAGTACGATGCTGATGACGACGAGGTAAGTACAGTCTGTAGACATTCTTGCCACTACATTTCTTTTCACTGCTTTATAAAACTCTCTACTGTATGAAAAGTGTGATCAGTTCTTTTCAGATTCTCAAGGAGGATGTGTCTGTATTCAACTAAAATTTAATTCCACAGAAAAGAAATATTATTTGTGTTTGATGTGAACTTACAAATCAAATAATGGCAACCTATTAACAGTGTGAAGACTCTGAAATCAAGTAAGTCTTGTCACACTGATATAAAGAAATTCATAGACACACACAGGTAAAAATAAGATGTGCATAACAGTTGTCTTTAAGTTTGATGGTTAGGTGGTACTTTTCCCCTGCTTTATTTTTTCCCCAATTTTCTACAAAAAGCATGTAATATTTTTTTGCAAAACATTGGTAAACATCTTCAGAGAAACACACACACACACACACACACACACACACACACAGATGCACACATCCACCAGGAGAGTACCAAACCTTGCAAAATACTTGCAAGAATTTTATTCCCCCGGGAAGAAAAAGTTCTTTGGATCTGCTGACTGTGATTTGTGCTAACATAATGCAGAACAAAGCTTTTCCACTAGCACATGTTATATAGAACAGATACATGTTGGAATAATTTCACATCCTGCTCTCTGTACAAGATCAAGTACGTGAATAGACACTAACCCCCAAGTGAAAATGGCTCTCTGGAACCCTTGTATGTTGTAATATGATACAGATGCTGGTTTATTTCTAATGTGAATGCCAAATATACACAGAAATAGTGGAACAACATGTTTTATTATAAACATGTTGAAGCATGCACATGTTTCATATTGGCATGTCAAAAGATCCATCAGTAATTGAGTTGTATTAGTTTTAGCATCTTATACTTTATACACATAATAAATATTCAAGTAAAATAAACACTGTTCTCTATATAAGCTTTTGTAAGTGTAGTACAGCTTCATCAGCCTCTACTTATCTGAGTGTATTATTTTCTAGAATTTTTTTTGTTTATAGCTAGGACATAGTGGAGATTAATAAACAGACATTCAAACATTTTTCACATATTCTTAGTTTGAAATGTTTTAATCCAAGTAATATTAAGCTTTCTTGTTGTATTATGAGAATGCATTCTCCATTATTTATAGTAGAAAATGAGAAGTCACACACTTATTTTTGATCCAGGAAGGAGTTTGCAAACTCTTTACATGAAAGAATTAGTCTGTTGGAATTCTAATCACCTGATAAAACTTTTCACTTGAAAAATTCATTTAAATGGGTAGTATTTTCTCATTATACTGATAGATATGAAAATATGTTGTCTCAAATGTTGAAACTGTCAAAGAAGCTATTTTCTAAAATATTGGAACTTATGTTGTTACCTAGTTTTCAATTGTCTGCAGTAGTACTTGGCATTTTATCAGAGACATTGAGTTGCTTTGGCTACAAGCCCATTTTAATACTGTAGAAACAGTCAGTGCAGATTTGCTTTTTAAAAGCTAGACAGACTTCCTCACTGTGCTGGAAAGAGTCTGTATGTGAGCTTAAGCGTGCTATGGTGACATCAAGTGGTGGAAAGTGGGGTAACCAGTTTTCTAGTCTGTTCCTCAGTGTCCATGGATGTAAACTACAGGATGGACCTGGCTCTCTAAGTTCCTTCTAGCTCCTAACGTTCCATGAGCCTGTAAGAAGGCATCAGCTCTAGCAAGGACAGAAGTAAATTAAGATAGTCAGTCTCCTCCAGTGAAATTTTTAGATCATGTACCATGTTCTCCCTCAGTTATCCTGAAGAATCAATTTTACTTATCTCTAAAAGTTTTCAACTTGAACAACTGAAACTTTTCCTCCCAAGTATAAGAAGTTTTCTCTAATTTAAAAATTTGTGTAAATGGAAGCTGAATATTTGCCATTTGGCATTTAATACATAGCAGCGTTATACAAAAAATGGAAGATTGCCTGTGGGTTTTCTGTTTGGCTGTTTTTCTAAGAAAGCAGACTTGATTGTCACTTGAGCAGGTATTTTCCAGGAGTGAGGTGAGTAAATAAATAAATACCGAGTACCCGGTGACTTCCTTGCATGATCTTGGTTCATCTCTATAGCTACTAGAAGAATGGTTTTGTTTTTTTCCCCTAGTAATGCAAAAACTAAAACATTCCTTAGTGGTAGCTAGTATTGGCAGATTTGGGCTTGGAATGAGAGAGTCTCCAAAGAGCCTGGACACTGCAATACACTGCCGTTTTAGAATGGAGTGAACATACTCTTCTGGTTAGTCTGGCTGTGTTCAGGCACACACTGAGTAACTGGGTAAAAAGAAATGCTGGAAGGAGGCTTCCTGTTTTGGGAATACTTGGATTCATAATACTTGGATTTGTTTCATTTTCTGAACTTCTAATAATAGGCAATCAGAATGTTTGGTGAATTATCTTGTCTAAGTAGCATTCCATAAATACCATCTTTATCATTCTTAAGGGAAAAAAAATAATTGGGTAAACAAATATTCCAGCAAAGGAATTAGAGTTTAGCTTTAAGTTAAAATGGTCCATTTTTGCTGCAAGCTCCAGAAGTTGGGTGCTTGCCAGGATGATATTCTAAGTAACCCTCACATTCTTGATAAAGGTCAAGGAGCCTTTTCCTTTGCATTTATCTTTCCTCTTTCTTTCAGACTTGTATCTTCTTTTTTTCTTGCCTCACCAAAACATTCTAACTGAAACATGCCCAAGTAAATTCAACCATTATTTTTCTGTTTGCAGGAGAAATGAAAGCTGTACCGATAACGAAAATACACTCCAGTCTAGATACTCCGATGCATCTACTTGATTCAAATTCGTTTTCCTTTACTCTTGCTACTAAGGAAACCCTGATGTCAAAGTGGTTAAGCTCTATAGCTGCTAACCAAAAGGTCAGCAGTTAGAGTCTGCTAGATGCTCCATGGAAACCCTATGGGGCAGTTCTACTCCGTCCTATAGAGTCACTGTGAATCAGAATCGACTTAACAGCAGTGGGTTTAATGCTACCAAGTGTTATTAAATTAGTTGATTCAAATTTCACATTCATTTTCCCTGTTTTCTCTCCATTAATGGGAAATAAAATCTCCAAGAGGCTGAAGGAAATGAGAACAACCAGCATTGGATACCCAGTGGATAATGGTCTTTGAATAATTGGGTTAATTTCATATGTTATTGAACAATTTATTGATTTACAAATCTTTGTTAGAACAAGTGTAGAATATAGGTAATCAATCACTTGGTTTCTCCCTTTTCATATAATTTATGGAATCAGCCTGTGATTTCAAAGTTAGAATCGTTTTTCTTTGACAGTTTTACCTGTGACGTTCCCTGGAGCAGCCAGAGACACCTTTCATTAGATGCAGAGGAATCAGTTTCTAATATGTACAGCCAGAACTCAGATCAGTGTTGCCTGGTGAAGGACAGATACTCTTTTCTTTCAATCATATCATCCAAGGTTGATTCAAGCTTGAAACTTGTCCAGTCTGCACAGTGGCCTAGCTTGCTTGAGTTGGCTAGGCAAAACATTTCAGTGTGGGAAATCTACCTCAAATCATTACGGTACAGTTGTCCTCAGTGACAGCCATATTTAAGAATAAGAGCCCATCATCAAGTACTGTATAGATACATGAGTGCTAGTATAGAATCTGTTTTGATGCTTTAGCAAGTAATTGTAAGTCATGCTTCAATAAAATTTAAGTGTGTAGATAACCCATACACTCTATTTAAATTTCTGCTTTTTGTCTTTTTTCTTCATCTAGTTATTTAAACCAAAAGAGTTTAAAATAAGCACAAAGCCAAGTCAGTTTTAATTTACCTTTATTTTCTTGTTCCCCCTGTTAAACGTTCTGATTTTAAAAAAATTTCAAGTGGCTGTGCCTAATGCTGAAGAATAAAAGGTGGGAGCCTATGAAAAAAGAAAGTGATGCAAATTTGAAGAATTTCAGAAACTTATAGATCTGAATATGTCTATAACTAGTGGTGTCATTTCTGCATTTAATAGAATTATTATTTTTTTCTCCCTTTCTTCTTTTTTTCTTTGTTTCCTTCTTTCTTCCTAAACAATATGAAAGGTAACCATGGAGGATTTGAGTATCCCCCTCAGACAGTCACCACTATCTCACGAAATTCTGGGGGTATGGTAAATTTTTCCACATGATTTTAATTTTCAATAAGAAATTTGATATTCCAACTTGGTAATTATCGATGTGTAACTTTGTAGCAGTGGGATGAGGTAACTCTTACATATCTTTTGTGGAGTGTAGGACATGTTCGTGTAGTTTGGGTATCTGTTTCTATCAGTGAGCATTATACAGTTTGAAATGCTGTAGGCTCATACTAGACATGAAGTATGAACTGTTGCAAGAGGAGCTTTTAAAATTAGAAAGTAGGTGTGGTCACTCTAATTAAAATGAACTATTTTCCATGTACTTTAAAAATGATATAATTGCTTAAATTTTCTTTCAAAACATAAAGCTTATTACAATTTAAAGTCTTAAACTATAGATGGCATTTTAAAGCGTCTTTGACAGTAGTCCATAACAAGGTTAATCATGACTCCAGAAACTGAAGGCCATTTCTCTAAAATATAATCTGTCTTTCACATTTTGTTTTAATTACTGAAAATTAATATCATACTGTATTATGATGGCAGTAGCTTATTTCTGGGCTATTGAATATAATTTAGAGCAGCTTCCTACATGGATCTGCATCTTTATTGCTTGTATTAATGTGTGATAATTAGAGGCAGAAATATAAAATCTATGGCTTATGCAAGTATTAAAAAGTTTATAAGAATATGATTTTCATGTGAAAAGCATTAAAGGGATAACATTAAATTTGACTCATACTGTTTGTTATTCCTGGTTGGAAACAGTTTGTGCTGGATGAACAAGATGTTGCAATTATTATGGATGCCCTTTTAATAATGTGAGTTTAATAACATGAATTGACTTTAGACTGTGTCTGTAATATTGAGAAACTTAGAGACTTTTTTCCCAAGCTGCTGCAGTATTCTCTTGGTACTCAGTCTCTGTCTTACAGCAAGCAGTTGACTGTCAGTATTTTTGCTGTCCCTCATCATGAGGCCACCCTTTGTAGGGGGGAAAGCCTACTTTAACTTTTGTTGTCGACCGTTTTAGAGCACTGTGCCTGAATTGCAAGGATTCTCTGGCAACCGCAATAACAGTAACAACTATTTCCTTAAGGTTTGTTTCTTGGAAGAGAATAATGCTTATTGTACTTTTCTGCTTTGTGTGTGAAATTAAATATTCTGTTTGTCTTATTAACTAGCTGTGTGTTTTGAAGATTTGTGTGCTTTCATTTGTTGAATATTAGTTTGAAAATAATCATCCCAAAAATAATATTTAATTCTGAAGCATAGCACTTACTTTAGGCACTAGTTATGCAGTTTGATTCACTTTCTAATGTTTAACCATGAAAGTTTTTATCCTGTAACACTTTAAATTTTTTATTTGAAATTAAATGAGAAAAAGATACATCAGGGCAATATGATGCTTATAAAATATATTCAGTAATAGATGTTGTCTTTTATATATAGTGAAATATTTTGATACAAATTTCTTAATTTTTCAAAATAAAAAGGAAAATGTTAAAAGCCTAAATGCATGTATCGTCCAATTATAGCAGTATTCTGTCATGCAACTTGTATGGCAGACATACAGATGTGTCTAAACAGATTTCATATATATATATTTTTTATTATGACTGAGTAAAAATCCTTATTATTTTTACATGGAAGAGCTTAAAAAAGAGGAACAGGTATGTTTTAAACAGAAATTGGCTTACAGTGGTTAGATAATCCTGAAGAATAAAAGAAATAAAGAATCTTTTTAAATGGCTCATTGTAAAGATCAGGGCAAACTGAAGTCTGTGAACACCCAGATTCTAATTTCCCTCAATCTTTACAATTACTAAACTTAACTAACATTCTTGAGTTTGTGAAACCGAGAATTATAAGGTTCTTGGAAAGAATTCATTTGAAGGCCCTATCAGTGGCTGAATTAACCTAAGTAATGTAATGCATGTATACACGGGCTCACACACACACACATACACACTGCTGATTAAGTTTGCAAACTCATCCTAGAAAAAAGTACTGCATGCCTCATTGCTGAGTATCAGCGAGGTCACCTTTGACATACTCCCCTTGGGAAGAGATGCATGTATGTCAGTGCCTACTCCACCCTTGAGAGCAATTTTGGAACTCTTTCTGCCAACTCTTTCAGAGCTGACATCATATTCCCCTTGATGTCCTGAGTGTCATCAAAATGTCCTCCTTTCAATATTTCCTTTGGGTAAAGAAAAGTCACTGGGGCCAGATCAGGTGAGTATGGAGGGTGTTCCAATATGGTCATTTGTTTACTGGCTAAAAGCTCCCCTACAGACAACTACACAATTAAGTTCACGAACGTGCCACCGTTCTACCATTGCAGCGGCCATTTGAGAAGGAGTTCCAAAATTGCTGGGAAGGGTGGACTAGGCACTGGTGTCAGTGCGTAGCTGTCCAAAGGGAGTACTTCAAAGGGGACCTCAGTGGTATTCAGCAATGAGATGTGTAACAGTTAAGTTCACAGACTTAATTGTCAGACCTCACATACATACACACGATCCCCAGGAACTGGTCTTTTTCCTCTACTTGAAATGTCCTCTCTAGGAGTATTCTTTGTGTATAGAGATATAATTATATGTAACGATGAGCACAGACAGGGAGATGAATAGTTTCAAGGGGAGGTAGGTGCAGGATGCCAAGCCAAGCCAAAGCCAAGTGCCGTCGAGTCGGAGTCAACTCATGGCGTAGGAATGTTATTTTTTGTAGTACACTTCTTCGTTGTATTTTTTTTTTATAATACAAGTGATTGGATTGTGTTTTCTTGCTATTTCCAGCTACAATGCTGTTGGAATACTAGATACAAAAGGAACATTATCAGATTCTTCCATGCCTTTAAATCCCACTAAAAGTAAAAAAAAAAACTCATTGCCATCAAGTCAGTTCAGATTCATAGTAACCCTACAGAACAGAGTAGAACTGCCTCAGTTTCCAAGGAACACCTGGGGGGATTCAGGCTGCTAACTTTTTGATTAGCAGCTGTAGCACTTAACCACTACACCACCAGAGTTTCTTTCCATTAGACTGTGTATTTTGTAGACACCACACTAAAAAAATTGTGTGTTAGTAATGATGAACTACAGAGGTTACAGTGTTAAAGAGTATTTTAGAAACAAATACAAATGGCAGTATTTGTCCAACTGTAAAAACACTTATATTTTGTAAGTTAAATATAAATATTTACCAAAAGTTCCAAAGTGCTGAAAGACACAATGCGAAATCATTCTTTCAAGCCTTGGAATCACAGATGTAATTTTGGTGGGTACTGGGGGCTCCCACAGTTTGTGCGCATCTTTGCTCTTCTTCCTTTCTACACCGTGAATGCCTGGCCTCCATGTGCACACTCAACTTGCTGACCTTTCAGGCCTCTCTTAGGCTTCATCTCTTCCATAGAACTTCTTAGATCCTCTCACCTGGGCTAGGTGCCTCCTTTTTAGGCTTCATTAGCAGCAGGTACATTTCTATCACTGCTTACCTGTAACTTTCCCCCACTATCATGTAATATACTCAGTGACAGTTTTTAATAGTTTGTTAATTTTTACAATGTCAAGGAATAAGCACAGAACAGGGCTGATTAGAGATGACCAAGGAATTGAACCGAATTGAATCACACAGAAGAGATTAAGATGAAAGCGAGAGAGTAGACTTAAATTAGGGAATGATGTTTAGTCAGGAGCATGAATTGAGGAAGTGAGGGAAGAGTGGTACGGAGCATCACTGTTGCTGCTGTTGTTAGGTGCCATTGAATTGATTTGGACTTGTAGCAACCCTGTGCACAACAATAAAATGGGCCTGGTCCTGTGCTGTTCTCACAATCATTGCTATACTTGAGCCCCTTGTTGTAGCCACTGTGTTAATCTATCTCACTGAGGATCTTTCTGCTTTCACTGACTCTACTTTATCAAGCTTGATGATGACCTTCTCTAGTGACTGGTCCCTCCTGATAACCTGTCCAAAGTAGGTGAGATGTAGTCTAAGTATCCTTGCTTCTAAGGAGCGCTGTTGTAATTCTTTCAGGACAGATGGCAGTCTATAATTTGCCAGTAGCATGAGTCAAGACATCAGGTTTTCGTCAGTCTTCCTTATTCATTGTCCACCTTTTGATTTCATGTGAGGCATGGTACAGGATACAGGGAAAAAAATAATGTCAAACCTAGTAAAACCAGAGATTAGAAATAAGGACAAAACTGAAACAATGATCCATTTTTACTCTTTGGCATTTTGGGATCTAGCACCTCTCTGAGGGCTTGTGCTGTATAATACTTTGTCTTGGGGGACCATAGAATTTGTATCATTCGGTAACAAAATCCTCTGAATGTAAAACCAGAAAAAGTGAATATACGTGTCTTAGTCATCTACTGCTGCTATAACCCAGAAGTAGATAGCTTTAACAAAGAGAAATTTATTTTCTCACAGTGTAGTAGGCTAAAGGTCTGAATTCAAGGTAGTGGCTCCCTAGGAAGGCTTTCTCTCACCTGTGGAGAAAGTACCTTGTGATTTATCAGTCTTCCCTTGTTCTGGCAGCATCTCTTTGCGGGAACTCCAGGTCTAAAAGACGCTGTCTGCTCCTGGTGCTGCTTTTTTGGTGTTAGGAGGTTCCCACCTCTTTGCTCACTTCCTTCTCCTTTTGTCTCTTGAGAGATGAAATGTGGTACACACCCCAGGGAAACACGTTTTCCACTGGATTAGGAATGTAAACAGAGCAAGCGTATTACAGTCCCACCCTAATCATCTTTAGCATAAAATTATAATCACAAAGACAGCCATATAATACTGAGAATTGTGGCCCACCCAAATTGATAAACACACATTTTAGGGCAGACATAATTAAATCTATGACAAGGTATATTTGATTCTTTGAAAACATTTGGGACTTTGAAATAGCAACTTGATGACTCATACTGACATCATTGAAACACCATCAGGGTTTCCACATCTACCACAGAAACACAAAATTCAAAACGGCGTAAATGAATTCAGGGCTACTGGTGCGTAAATAACTGTCTTGTCCTTCCCAGCGTATTAGAAATTCTCTTCAATCATGGAAATACATTTTCAATCATAGAAGTTTTGTCGTAGTTCTCATGAGTAATAAAAACTAAACAGTGGCCCCTGGTGGCATAGTGGTTAAATGCTACAGCTACTAACCAACAGGTCGGCAGTACAGATTCGCCGGGGGCTCCTTGGAAACCCTGTGGGCCAGCTCTACTCTGTCATATAGGATCACTGGGAGTTGCCATCAACTCAGTGGCACTGGGTTTGTTTTTTTTTTTCAAATAGTGGACCAAGCAAGAACTGATATTGTAAAGCAGTCATTTGAGGGTTTTCCAGTGTTCCTAAAGACTATTTATTTTAGACTGATATGATATGGAGGGAACAAAACAAACTCACTACTGTCAAGTCAATTCGATTCATAGTAACTGTGTTGGACAGAGTGAACCTGATTCATCGTTTCCAAGGAGCACCTGGAGGATTTGAACTGCCAACCTTTTGTTTAGCAGCCATAGTATTTAACTACTGTGTCGTCAGGGTTTCCATGATGTGGGCAAGGGTGGTAAAAACTGTAACTGATTTCTGGAATTCTAGTTCATACACACACACACACACACACACACACACATTGGTGAAAGTATACACATTGAAACAGGTTTCCATTCAACAGTTTCTATACATAATTTTCAATTACATTGGTTACATTCATCACTTTCTGTCAACATTCTCATTATCTTTGTTCTACTCCCATTAATGTGGTCTCACCACCTTCAAAATTCTCATCTTTGCTGTATAGTAACTGTTGTCCATTTAATCTCACATGGATAGCTTTTAAAACAACACCGTTTTCAAGGGTAATTTTTTTTTTTTTTTTTGCTTTCTGAACTAACCTGCTGTTTAGTTTAAAGGTGATTTCAGGAAATAGTTTCTGTTCAAGATTTAACCAGTATCTTAGGGTGACGGTCTCGTGAACTCCTCCGATCTCAAAGAGTCCATTGAGGATTCTTTGAGAATCTGATGCTCTGTTCCATATTTTTTTCCCCTTTCTATCTGGATCCATCTATTGTGACCCTGATCAGAACATTTGGTAGTGGTAGTTCTGTCTCCTGAGACAGTCCTGGGTTTTAGTTCCTTCTCTGATTCTCAGATTTTCTTGATTATCTTTTGCTCCAGATGAGTAGATACCAGCAGTTGTACCTTAGATGGCCACTCACAACCTCTTAAAACTGTAGACATTCTCCAGATTAGGATGTGAGCATGAAATCTATGCACTTACTGTTATACCAATTGATTACATTGACCCATGAGACCATAATCCTAAGTCTTTTGGAAGGATTTTTACCTGTGTATTTATTTATTTATTGTGATAGAGTGAAAGAGTACAATGCAGTTTAAATTTGCATGCCCGCCTGTGTGCAGCTCCTACTTCTCTCCTTGCACGGTGACAGCACACTTGTCCTTGCTGTTCTATACATGTCATATCCTGTTAAAAATCTCCTGTCCCTTCTTCTCTAGGATTTTTTTAAAAATTATTTTGTGGAGGTAAAATTTACATAGTCTGCCCAGAATTTTAGATCAGTCCAAAAAACTACCGTCATGCTGCAGAATTTGGGAGTTGCCAAGATCACTCTTACTTCTGACACCAGTTACAAGTTCAGACAGAATTACCTGTTTGTACAGCCTTAGATTCACTGAAAGCATTCACTGAACGCTGTTATACTCATGGCTACAATTTATTACAATGAGGAAATACAGATCAAAGTCAGCCAAGGGAAGACATACGTGGGGCAAAGTCCAGGAAACTTCCAAACATGGAGCTTCCTGTTGTCCTCTCTTAGTGACGTGGTGGGCAGCTTAACTTTTCCAGAACAGTGTGTAAGAGTATGTTTGCAGTATTACCAACCAGCATAGCTTACCTGAGCCCAGGTGCCCAGACCTTTTTTTGTGGTCCTCTCAGTGTAGACATGGTTGACAAATGATCTGGCTAATCTCAATCCCTAGTCTCTGTTGAAGTCAAGCAGGTACTACATGATGCAAAGGCCCTAATATAAATCATACTGTTGAAGTCTCTGATGTGGCTCAAGGCTCCCAAGTAAACAAAGACAGTTTTATCAAGTGTAATATTCCAAAGACCTAGATGGTACCTCTCAGAAGTCAAGTGCAAAGGCCAGATCTCTCTGTCAACAGGTTACGTTATTTATTACACAGATTTTAGGTGTGTAATTTGATAATAATTTATCATTATATATCTGACTCGACGGCACTTGGCTGGCTTGGCTATGTTTATTTCAGATTGTAAAGCCAACCTTAATGAGGGGTAATTTACATACCATAAATCACACCTATTTTAAGTGTTTTGGGTTAATAATTTATGAGTAACTAATACCACAATGAAGATACCGAACATTCTCCTTACTGCAAAAAGTTACCTTGTCATTTTAACCCTAAGAAACCACCTGATCTAGTTTCTGACAGCATAGATGAAATTTGCCTGTTCTAGACTATCATGTAACTAGAATCATCAAGCATAGCCTTGCTTGTGTCTGCCTTCTTTCTACCCCTTATAATGTCCTTGAGATATAACCATGTATAATAGCATATTTCCTTCTATTCTCAAGTAACAGTCCATTGTTGTCTTCCACAGTTAGTTTATCTACTCATAGTAATGGAGATTTGAATTATTTCCCATTTGGGAAAATTAATAATAAAGCTGCTGAGAGGATATATCACGTTTTCTTTATCATCTACTGCTGAACTCTTGAATTATTTGTAGTTTTTCCTTGTTATGAACATTCAAATACATGTCTTTAGGTGGAAATATGCTTTCCAAGAATAACAAGAAGTGAGTCATATGATAACTTCTGTTTCATTTGTAACGAAACTACCAAATTGTTTTTCAAGTGATTTGTAATCCAGTGAGCACTAAAATCGTAGTGTATGAGAATTCCAGTTTCTCTACTTCCTTACCAACAGTTGCTAAAGTCTTATCTTTTTTTATTTTAGATGTTCTGATAGGTGTTAAATGTCGTCTCATTCTGGTTTTCATTTCTGTTTCCTAGAATTCTGGTAGTATTAGACAGTATTTTGTGTCTGTCCTTGTAATCTGGTAATGTTCAGTGAACTGTCTGTTTTTATCTTTTGCCCATTTTTAAAATGGGAAGATTTGTTTTCTTATTTTTGCCTTTTGAAAGTCCTTTATCTATTCTGGGTACAAATCTGTGTCAGACATGTAATTTGCAATATTATACCCCATATGGTTTGTCTTTTCATCCTGTTAACAGTGTCTTTTAAAGAACAGAATTTTTTTACATTAATGAAGTATAGTTTATTAATTTGCTATTTTATTGATCATTCTTACTGGCATCGTACCTAAAATATCTTTACTTAATCCAAAGACACAAAGATTATCTCTTATATTTTCTTTCAGAAATCTTTAACTTTATAACTAAAAGTTACGTTAAAAGCTAAAATTTATAACTTTAGGTTTTATACTTAAATCTACAATCCATTTTGAGTTAAGTTGTTGTATGAGGTGTGGATCAAGATTTATCTCTTGTATAAGGGTATCGGTTTTTCTACACTTACAGGCACTTACAGAAAAATATAAACAATATCATACCGTTCATTCAATTTTCAATAAATAAATTTTAAATAATATTATTAAATCATACAAATATATACCTACTCCTTACTGAGTATCTTGCTTTCCAACATTTTGCTTTTGTAACAATAATAAAAAGAATCTACTTTCGGGGGGTGGAGTCAAGACCGCCGACTAAGCCCACGTCTCCTTATATCCCTCTCGAAACCAAGACCTGAATTGACAATCAAAGAGAGCCTTCTGAGCACCTAATCAGCCTCAGGACAGGGCACAGAGCTGTTAATTGGGACTTTATACCACTCAGCGAAAAACCTCCTCTCTCTCGCTTACTCCTGCTCCTGGCTAGCCCCGGCTCTCACGAACGGAAGGTAAATGCACCATTTTGACTTTTTTTTTTTCCTCAGTCTCAGCTGGCGGGCAGAGCTGGGCCTTGCCCGGCGGCTGGACTCAGACACGCTGCTGGGGGGATAGGCAGGCGAAATTCCCATGTTCTGAGAGCCAGGCTCGGGACTCTGTTAATCTAGACACTTTGAGCCTTTCATTTTGTAGCTGCCTCAGTGGGGTTTGTGCGGAGCTTCACAGTCAGTGTGCGGGACGCCATTTTGGTACCGAGATTTTAGCGGGACCTCGTTCTTAGCCTGGGAGCCAGCGCCTGCAAACGGGACACCGCTTCTCCATGAGAAAAGTAGTGATTTTGCATAGTGCTGCCTACATTGGGGGCCCTGTAACAGAAGCAGAGGAATCCCTGCCTCTGGGCACCTTTAGCCCCCCTGTCTGCTGCCTGCATGGAGGACGCCATCTTGGGTGCGGTGGCCGCAGCTGGACCTAATTCTTAACTTGGGAGCCAGAGCCTGCCCACAAGAGAGCACTTTGCTGTCACAAAACCAGTACTCAACGCAGTGTTGGCTAAGGCTACGCCCTGTCAGCAGAGGCCACCAGGGCACTAGCAGTGCTGTATTCTGAACTAGTTTGTTATCATCTGGGGTTGGATACAGTGGCGCTTACTTTGTCAGATGGGAAAAGGGACCTGTACACCTGAAAACCTAACTGACTTGTGAACTGGTCAGATACCTTTTGCTTTACATTTGAAGACAGCCTAGAGAAACATTTGCAATCCATCCTCACAGTACCTCTTCCAGCCTCTATATACTCACATGGGACCCAAAAAGCAACAGACAATTGTGGCATACAAACAATCACTCATGGCTTCAGAAGGCTCCCAAATAAAGCAACCAAGGAGTTTTCCAGATGAAGAAACTTTTATGAAAGCATCAGGAAGTGAATACAAACTGATTATGTACAGGGCCCTTCTAGACCTTATACAACATGCAGCAGAACAAAATGAAAAATTAAGCAAGTTGTTCGATCTGATGGAACACCAGTACTCTGAAATCCAACAGATCAAGAAGAAAATCAAAGACATAGAAACTTCCATGCAAAGCGAAGAAAACAGAATGGAACAAATGGAAAAAAGAATTTCTGACTTGGAAGACAGAGCTACTGATGCCAGTGTCTATGAGCAGAAATCAGAAAAAAGAAACAAGAAAAATGAAGAAACATTAAGAAGCATGTGGGACTCTATCAAGAGGAACAGCCTTCGATTAATTGGAGTCTCTGAACAGGGTGAGACATCGGAGAACACAGAGAGTATTGTTGCTAAGCTGCTTAAAGAAAACTTCCCAGAAATCATGAAGGAAGAGAATATAGACATCTCAGATGCATATCGTACACCACCCAATATAGATCTCAAAAGAAAGACTCCAAGACATATTATAATCAAGCTTAACAAAATGAAACATAAGCAGCAACTCTTAAAGGCAGCAAGACTCAGGGCAAAGCTAACATTCAGAGGGAAACCCTGTAGGCTCTCGTCAGATTTCTCAGCAGAAACCATGCTGGCACGGAGACAGTGGCACGACACATTCAAAGTCTTGAAGGAGAATAACTTCCAACCAAGAATTATATATCCTGCAAAACTGTCTTTCAAACATGAAAATGAAATTAAGATATTTCCAGATAAACAGAAACTCAGAGACTTTGTAAAAACCAAACCCAAACTACAAGAAATACTGAAAGAAATTCTTGGATTTGGCTTAGAACAACGAAACCACTAACTTTATATTTCAGAACGACACACTACTCAATACTCATTTAGGGAAGGCTCCAAAGTAAATCACAGCTTTGATTTGGAAAGAAGCAATCCAGTGATCATCATGAAAACTATGGTGTCATCATAATAAAAGAGGGATATACTACAGTCATTACAGTCCTTCCAGATGGAGAGGAAGATGACCAGACTGGTAGTAATTAAAATTGGGTTCATAAATAGTTTATTAAGGGGGTTCAGAGGGGCAGCTGTAAAGCACAACAAAGATGGATCATACCATTTCAAGAAATCTGACACACAAGTCTCAACAACTATAAAACCAGCTCTGAAAAAGGTGAAAAATCAACTCACAAAAAAGAGTGTCCCAGAACAGACTAATAAGAACAACAGAGAAAACATCAACATAAAAATAACCACATCACAATGGCAGCAGTGAACACATACCTATCAATAATTACATTGAATGTGAATGGACTGAATGCTCCAGTAAAGAGACACCGAGTGTCATCTTGGATCAAAAGACACGACCCATCCATATGTTGTCTACAAGAAACTCACTTGAGACCTAAAGACAGGAACAAACTGAAAATTAAAGGATGGAAGAATATATATCAAGCTAACAATGAACAAAGAAGAGCAGGGGTGGCAATTCTAATCTCAGACAAAATCAACTTTAATGTCAAATCCACCATCGTGGACAAAGATGGACACTATTTATTGCTGAAAGGTTCAGTACACAAGTAAGACTTAACTATATTAAACATTTATGCACCTAATGTCAGAGCACCTAAATATGTTGAAGAAACACTGACTATGCTCAAAAGAGAGTTAGATGACTCCACAATAATTGTGGGAGACTTTAACACTCCACTCTCATTACTAGACAGATCATCTAGAAAAAAGCTCAGTAAAGATACAGAAGACCTCATTGACACAATTAACCAACTAAACCTCACTGATATATACAGAACTTTCCACCCCTCAGCAGACAACTACACCTTCTTCTCCAGTGCACATGGAACATTCTCAAGAATTGACCCCGTGATAGGCCATAATGCAATGCTCAACAAAATCCATACCAATGAATTATTGCAAAGCATCTTCTCAGATCATAAAGCCATCAAAGTTGAAATCAATAGCAGAAAAAACAGAGATAGAAAGTGGAACTCTTGGAAACTGAACAACATCTTCCTCAAAAAAACATGGGTTATAGAGGAAATCAGAGATCAATTAAAGAAATTCATGGATTCCAATGAGAACGAAAACACTTCCTACCAGAACCTATGGGATACAGCCAAAGCAGTGCTCACAGGTCTGTTTATCTCCATAAATGCACACATCTGGAAGGAAGAAAGAAACCAAATCAAGGAACTAACTCTACAGCTTGAACAAGTAGAAAGAGAACAACAGAGGAACCCCTCGGGCACCGGAAGAAAGGAGATCATAAAGATTAGAGCAGAGCTAAATGAATTAGAGAATAGAAAAACAATTGAAAAAATTGAAAAGACCAAAAGCTGGTTTTTTGAAAAGATCAACAAAATTGATAAACCACTGGCTAAACTTACTAAAGAAAAGCAGGAAAGGAAACAAATAACCCAAATTAGAAATGAGAAGGGAGTTGTCACCACAGATGCAACGGAAATCAAAAGCATCATAACAGAATACTATGAAAGACTGTACTCTAACAAATTTGAAAACCTAGGGGAAATGGACAAATTCCTTGACTCATACCACCTACCCAAATTATCACAATGTGAAGCAGAACAAGTTAATAAACCCATCACAAAGGAAGAGATTGAAAAGGTCATCAAAACACTGCCAACCCAAAAAAGTCCGGGCCCAGATGGCTTCACGGCAGAATTCTACCAAGCATTTAGAGAAGAGTTATCCCCAATACTATTGAAACTGTTTCACAGTATAGAAAGGGATGAAGTACTCCCAAACTCATTCTATGAAGCCAGCATAACCCTGATACCTAAGCCCAGGAAAGATCCAACCAAGACGGAGAACTACAGACTGATATCACTCATGAATTTAGACGCAAAAATCTTCAACAAAATTCTTGCCAACAGAATACAACAACATATCAAGAAAATAATCCATCATGACCAAGTGGGATTCATACCAGGGATGCAAGGCTGGTTCAACATCAGGAAAACAATTAATGTGATTAACCACATAAATAACACAGAAGACAAAGATCACCTGATTTTGTCCATTGATGCCGAAAAGGCATTTGATAAAGTCTAACACCCATTCATGCTAAAAACTCTTAGCAAAATGGGCATAGACGGCAAATTCCTCAACACAATAAGGGCCATTTATACAAAGCCAATTGCCCACATCATCCTGAATGGAGAGAGACTGAAAGACTTTCCCCTGAGATCAGGAACTAGACAAGGATGCCCACTGTCACCTCTCCTATTCAACATTGTGCTAGAAGTTCTAGCCAGAGCATTTAGACAAGACCAAGAAATAAAGGGCATCTGCATTGGTAAAGAGGAAGTTAAAATCTCCCTGTTCGCAGATGATATGATTGTATATGCAGAGAACCCCAAGGAATCTGTAACTAAGTTACTCAAACTGATAGAAGAGGTCAGCAAAGTCTCAGGATACAAGATAAACATAAGTAAATCAGTAGGATTCCTTTATACCAACAACGAGACTATTAAGGAGGAAATTATCAAATCTGTACCATTTGTGATAGCCCCTAAGAAGATAAAGTACCTAGGAATTAATCTAACCAGAGAAACAACAGACCTTTACAAAGAGAACTGCAAGCCCTTACTACAAGAAACTAAGAGAGACTTAGATAAATGGAAAAACCTACCCCGCTCATGGATAGGAAGACTTAACATTGTGAAAATGTCTATTTTACCCAAAGCAATTTATTTATATAATGCAATCCCAATACAAGTTCCAGCATCATTTTTTAATGAGATGGAGAAACAAATCACCAATTTTGTTTGGAAAGCGAAGAAGCCCCGGATAAGTAAGGTACTACTAAAGAAGAAGAACACACTGGGAGGCCTCTCATTACCCGACCTTAGAACATACTACACTGCCACAGTGGTCAAAACAGCCTGGTACCGGTACAAGAACAGACAGATTGATCAATGGAACAGAATTGAGACCCCAGAGATGACACCATCTGCCTATGAACAGTTGATATTCGACAAAGGCCCTAAGACATTAAACTGGGGTAAAAACAGTCTCCTCAACAAATGGTGCTGGCAAAATTGGTTATCCATCTGCAATAAACTGAATCAAGATACATATCTTACACCTTATACAAAAACCAACTCCAACTGGATAAAAGACCTAAATATCAAACCTAAAACGATATAGCTCATCCAAGAAAGGGTAGAAACAACGATGGAAGTTTTAATACACAATGAGGACAGACTCCAAAATCTGTCAAAGAAACCTCAATCAACAGAAGAGAAAGTAGATAAATGGGAACTATTAAGAATCAAACACTTTTGCTCATCCAGAGACTTTATTAATAGAATTAAAAGAAGACCCACAGAGTGGGAAAAAATATTTGGCAACTCTATGTCAGATCGACGCCTGATCTCCATAATCTATAAGATACTACAAAATATCAATAAGAGGAAGATAAACCATCCAATTAAGCGATGGGCAAAGGAGATGGACAGATACTTCACTAAAGAGGAGATCCAGGCAGCCAAAAAACACATGCGGACATGTTCACGATCTTTAGCTATTAAAGAAATTCAAATCAAGACAACAATGAGATACCATCTCACCCCAACAAGATTGGTCATGATCCAGAAAACACAAAACAACAAATGCTGGAGAGGCTGTGGAGAAAGTGGAACCCTCCTACACTGTTGGTGGGGTTGCAAAATGGTCCAGCCTCTTTGGAAGGCAATCTGGCGCTTCCTTAAAAAAATGGATATCGATATACCATTTGACCCAGTAATTCCACTACTTGGAATATATCCTACAGATTCAAGGCCTTTCACACCAGCGGACACATGCACCAGAATGTTTATTGCGGCACAGTCCACAATAGCAAAAAGGTGGAATCAACCCAGATGCCCAACAATAGAAGAATGGATAGGTAAACTGTGGTACATATACTCAGTGGAGCACTACACAATGATAAAGAATAACGATGATTCCAGGAAACATCTCCTAACCTGGTTTCAACTGGAAGACATTATGTTGAGTGAGAGTAGTCAGTGACAAAAGGACAAATACTGTATGAGACCCCTACGATAAGATCTCAAAAACAGACTTGTGTATAGAAGAAAAGACTCTTTGACAGCTGCAAGGGAGGGGAGGGAGGGAGGGAGGGAGGGCGAGGGGGGGGGTTTAGTTTAGGTAGTTACTAGAAATCTCGTTGGGAGAAAGTGGTGACAGCACACATCAGGAACAAGAACAACATTAAGTGGACTTCAGCATAACTTGAGTACTCCTTCCATTTTAACTCAATACTGCAAGGATAGAGTAGCTGGGGCGGGGGACGGGGGGACCATGCTCTTAGGCGAATTCCAGGCCAATTGGCACAACTAGCGTTTTGCTAAGAGAGCTCTCTGCACCCAACATTGGTGAGTGGCGTCTGGGGTCTTAAAAGCTGCCAAGCTGCCATCCGAGGACACAGCAAATGGTCCCAACTCAGCAGGAATGGATGCTCACCGAGGGCCAAAATGGCATGCGGTAAAGACAACCGAGAAGACAGAGAGACCCACAAGAGTGGGTGCCTACATCGACCTGGGACCGGAAGAACCAGATGGTGCCCGGCCACCACCAGTGATAGCCATGACGGAGCTCACAGAGAGGAACCTCACTGGCAACACAAGAATAAAAAGAGGTGCATCATGAGATCTCCACTAAAAGACCTAAATTGATGGTCCAGCGGTTTGGGGGTTCCTCTGAGAGCATGGCCCCCGGCCCTGATGCTGCCCTTTCCCATAAATTATAGCAAAGGTCCACTCTTTGGACAGAAATGGAATGGACTTGGCAATGCAGAGTAACCATATATTGGAAGCACTTTATGGTTCTATATATCTATAGGATATCATCTTGCTGACCTCTGGCTGGAGGAAGGGGAGTGGACGGAGAGGAGGGGAACGGAGACTGTTGGGAGGATGAGACATGTATGGAGCAGAGAGGAATAGTGTGCAGTCACCGGACAGGGAGAGCAGTGGAAGCTGCATATAGGGGGGCATGTAAATTTACATGTGAATGTACATTTTCACTCAGTTATGTTAAATAAAAATAAAAAAATAGTAAAAAATGTCTACCTTGACAAATTGACTTGGATTGTAAACTTCCACTTAATCACAATTAAAAAAAAAAAAAAGAAGAAGAAGAAGAAGAAAAAAAAAAGAATCTACTTTCAGATTATTTTGTATATTAACAAGGCAGCAGGCATGGCTGCAATACTGCAAGTGTCTCCTTTCTTGAGTAGGGTGTCTAGCTGGCCTCCAGGAAACTAGATTCTTCTCTGTGCCAGTGGCTCCTTCAGATGAAAGTGCAGGCAGCACCAAGCCAACATGCCAGTGTTCTGGCTTTCTAGCTTCTGCACAGCCAGAGACCCTACAGCTGAGAATTGCTTTGGGGGGAGGGAAAGGAGGAAACAAAGCCATTGTAGAGGAGGGTATTGAGAAAAATGCACCTGAGTTTAATGATGTCCCAAAGTAAGCTGACACCCATCAGGTCCTAAAGCCTCCATCTCAGTGGGGCAGGGTACATGGCCAGGAACCCAGCAGCCTTGTGCTAATCTTGGAACCTTGCAACTCACTAAGGTAGAGGGCCAAGGGGGCAGGTCTTGCAGTAGTAAGAGTGGAGCCTTGCAGAAGAATGCTCTGACCTAGCACGGGAGGAAGGTGACATAAAGCTATAGGTCCTTCAGTGACATAGTCCAACTTGATCGAGATTTGTCTCTAAGCCTCCTTCACTGCTTAGTAATAATCTGTCACTAGACGTGTCACAAACCCAGGTGGCATAGCAGTTCAGTGTTATGGCTGCTAACCACAAGACAGTTCAAATCAACTGGGAGATCCTCGGAAACTCTGTAAGGCAGTTATGCTGTCTGTAGGGTCATCATGAGTCAGAATTGACTCAGTGTAATGGGTCAGTGGCTAAGACTTGTCACAGTGAGGACCACATCAGTAAATATTCGATGTTTCTATTTCTATGATCATGTTTGTAATATGGTTTTTAAAAATGGACAATGATTTGAAAACAGAAAAAATAAATCATTTTCACATAATGCAGATATTCACATAAAAACCTGCTCTTTGGAACCTAACTTTGTCATTCAGTGAAAAGTGGGTACATATTAAAACTAAGCAGAAGCAAAGAATGATATTTAAAATCTGTGACACAGATAAGTGAAGAAATGTTGGACGTTTTAGTAAATGATTCTGGGGCTGTTACATCTCCATAAGGAACTGATGAATTTGAACCCTCATCCCAGTGTATACCCAAAATTCTATCTCAAGTGGATTGACTACTTAAATGTGAAAAGAAAAACTATAAAAATTTAAAAGACTGTATGAAAGGAAAGTTTTTTCTCATGAAGCCCTTAAAACAGCAAAACCATGAAAAAAATTATTGAGAAAATAGACAACATTAAAATTTAGAACATCTGTCCATCCAAAGAATACCTTAGAGAAAGTGAAAAGGACAAACCAAGAACTGGAGAAAATATTTGGAAAATATATAACAAAATTATATTAAAAGTATTCCTAATAGTCAATAAGAAAAGATAGTATATGGACAATTGCATGTCACAAAAGAAAAAATTCTGAAAAGATGCTCAAGCATGCTAGTAACGTGGAAGTGACAATTTAAAACCAAAGTGAAGTACCATTTCATGTTTATGGAAATGATTTAAATCAGGCACTAGTAAGTTTTGGCAAGTATATGCCACAAAAGGAGATGCTGTCATCTGAATGAAGGAATGTAAATTGGCCCAGTCACTTTGAAAAAAATTTGGTACTGTCTAGCATAAAGTTGAAAACCTTGTGGCATATTGGTTAAGTGTTAGGTTGGCAGTTTGAATCCACTAGGTGCTCCTTGGAAACTGTATGGGGCAGTTCTGCTCTGTCCTACAGGGTTGCTATGAGTTGGAATTAACTTGACAGCAATGGGTTTGGTTTTGGTTTTAGTATAAATTTGACTTGGTAGTTTGATTTCTTGTTGAAGACCTTAGTGAGACTTGTCTATATGTGAACCGTAAGATGTGTTTACTGTTATTCTTATAATAGAAAGAGCTTTAATAATAACATAAATCCCAATCAACAAGAGAATAGTAGGTATAATATAGTCATACAATGGAATGATATACAGAAGTAAAAATGAACCAATTCCAGCTATCCACAAGTGGCTAAATCACAGGAATGTATTATTAACAGAAGAATACACTCAGTATGTTTCCATTTATATAAAGTTTAAAGTCACATAACATTGAAGTCATATAAACAGTGTAATTATACAAAGATATAATAAAACTAAAGAAAAACAAAGAATGATAAGAATATTCTTCAGCACAATTACTTCTGAAGAATAAGTGACCAGCAGGAGATCAAGGAGGTGCACATGTGGGACTGTAATTAAAATGTGTTGGAACTGTTTCTTTTCTTGATCTAAATAGTTAAGTTCACTGCTAGCTATTAGATCAATATTCATTATTCTTTCTATGTATGTCGTAAGTATTCTTTTCTGTCAACTCAATATTGAATAAAATTTTAATGGTTACTGTGTTAAGCTAAGGTATACACATAAAATGGTTATGCCATAGTTCCTGCTCTCTGTGAACTTATAAAAGGGCCTGAACATGAGAATCCCTTGTTACATATTTAAAAATGCAGTTTTTCTCCAGCTAGCCTCAGACCTACTAAATCAGAGTATGTGCTGTGGGGGACCTAGGGCTACTGAACTTTGTAGGGAGAAGTTAGACACAATCAAAGCTGGAATTTTTCAGTTACGAAGATGCCAGGAAAGCTAAAGACAAGACCTGTGAGATGTAGTATTGCAGATACTTTGTAAGGAGTTAATCCATAGAGATACCATTGATGACCTTTTTGTTGGTTTTATTTTTGTGTGTGTGATATAATTTCTGTGACTATAATTTGTTTCTATTTGGTTTCTGTCAGCATTTTCCAATCACGTTAGTCATTATTTTAGTATCTACGTACCACATTTTCCAAGATTCACTTAGTTGTACAATTACCGAATTATTAAAATAATAGTAATGCATCCTTCTTCAGTCACTGTAGTTGCTCTTTTCTGCAGATTAAAAATTCAGGGAGATACAAATGTCTCAGTCTCTTCCCACAGTTCTGCTGGCATCAGAATAAATGTTTCATTGTTTCTTTGGCAAGGAAAATGAAACACAAGGAAGACTGCCAATTCAAAATTGCAGTGTGACATTTGAATTACAGAGGTCTACTTTGGTCTATTGACAGTTTAGTTCTAAATCTCGGTGGGAAAAGTAGTTATCACCCATTCTCTCCTTGAGTAGAATGTATTTATGAGAAACTTTTAAAAAATGATATTTATCTCTTAGTAAGCAGGTAACATTTATTAAAAGGAACTGAATTAATAATAGTCATTGCAAAATATATTTTGTATGCTCAAAAAGTCTGCTGTTCAGATGTAGAAAGTCAATACGCCTAGCAGAATTTAAATAATTTTCAAGATAAGCCCATCAAAAGTTCATACAGTGTAAAAGAAAGAAACAAAGTATCAGTTTTGAGGTTCATGGTTCCAGTTTTTCTTTGTTAAGTTTGTTAAGTTTCTTTGTTAAGTTTTTTTCTTGTAATACAAGAATCTGGGACAACTTATTTTCAAGACTTAAAAAAGAAACCAGTTTACTTACAGAGTAGAGAACACAGAGAAGGAATAATGGTGAGGAAATCTTTGAAAAGGTAAATTCGATAAGATTGTAGAGACTTAAAAAAAACTTCAGCTGTATCCATAAACACTTTTTTCTTTTTTTTTGCGTTAAATAGGTATTGGGAGACAATTCTCCACAAGTCTCTTGCATCCAAGGCACTGACTTACCTTTGTTGGGACTGACTTTTCAATGGTGTTTGTGTACCGAACAGCCTTGAAAGAGACAAGCTTCTTGGTGAAGCCAAAGGAAAGCATGCTTCCTGCCTACTATAAAAACACTGGGGTCCCCTATGCCCTGAGTTCCTCTCCTGACATGGGCAAGTGAGCAGCCATCATCTGGCCTTCACATTGCTCTTTGGAAATTGCAGCTGGAAGAACCAGCAAAAAAAAAAAAAACCAAAAAATTGTCTCACCTAGTACAGAGACCCAGTAGATTGGAGGAAGATTCTGACCTTGTTACAACAGTTTCAGAGATGAGATACACACCTGCACTGGTTAGGAAAAGAAGGAAATTTTCAGTCTCTGCTTGGAAACCTTGTGAGGACAGTTCTGTCCTTCCAGGTTGCCGTGGGTTTGAGTGAGCTTCAAGCCAATGGGTTTGGGTTTTTTGTTTTGTTTCATTTTTTATGGTGAAAGGCCTAGTGAATTCTTAAAACTTTGGCTGGTTCATTTAGGAAAAGGTGGAATAGAACATATAATACTAGTTAAGAAGGAATCGAACAGTTGGTTTCCTTTTTCCTCAGTCCCTCATATGGTCTATCATACTAACTTTAGGCTTCTTCAGACAGTAAAAGATCTACAAGTTTGTTGCACAAGATCCTGACTTCGGTGAGGAAGTATTTCTCGGAGACAGACAAACTTTCACGGGAAACCATAAATCAGTGTGCAGGCCCTCAGTGCCTGGATTGGGTCTGTAGTGCTGATGAAGGCAAGCGACTGCAAAATGAGGAACTCGCAAAACAATCTAAATGAAGTTTTGAGGTCAATTCCGTAACTATGGAAAACTTTGCTATTCCTTACATTCAAACCAAACTTAAAGTGATGGTCTCATAATTTAAAGAGATGTTGTACTGACAATGAGGCAGTCAATTTCACAGATTAAACTGGATTCTATAACAAATTGTCACATTTGACAGATGTTGTCATTAAATGTGGGGCAGCAAATACCCCACATTCAGGTGTACTCTTTGAGAGAAAATCATTGTTGTGTGAGTGAATGCTATGGCTTCTCAGCAGAAGATTCTGCAAAGCAGGGTATGGAGTGTCAGCGATGGTTATCTCATTTTGAGGTGGGTCAGCTTTAGCCCACTGACCAGCGAGATTGGACAGGCCCAGCAAACCTTATTTGTCTAATGGAAATGATATATCCAGGAAAGCAGCCAGCCTGGCTCAGTAGCAGCTCAGATTTACATGCATAAATAAATGACAGTTTTCCTTTTGGAGAAAGCATCGTCTAATATTTGACTCCTGAAATGAAGCTCTGGCTTAGTGAGGTTTTCAGTTCACAGATGTCTCCTGAAATGTCTGGGCTTGGTTCACTGATAGTCCAGCTAAGCCCTCTGTTAGGCCATTCATCTTCAGCAAAGGGTGTGCAGAAACAAAACTGGGCGTAGCGCTTCTGTTAAATAGGCAGAACTCGAGGCCATTCTTATAATTTCGGCCAGTACTACAAGGTCTGACAAGTCCACAGATTTCATTGTTCTAAGTGCTACATGCCTCATTGCTGAATATCACTACAGTCACCTTAGAAGTACTCCTTTTGGGAAGCTATGCACTGATGCCAGCACCTAGTCCACCTTTCAAAGCATTTGGAACTCTGTTTTTCTGGAATGGCCATTGGAGCTGTTGTCTTGTTACCTCTCTGTCCTGAATGGCATCAAAATGTCTTGCTTTCAATCTCTCCTTAATCTTTGGGTAAAAAAGTCCTTGAAGACCAAATCAGGTGAGTAGGGAGGGAATTCCAATACAGTTATTTGTTTACTGGCTAAAAACTCCCTCAGAGACAACAACAAGTTAAGTTCATGAACTTGCTAACTTGCTACCATAAGCAATGGCCATTCCAGAAAGAGTTCCAAAATTGATTTGTAGGGTAGACTAGGTGCTGGCATCAGTGCATAGTTTCCCAAGGGAAGTACTTTGAAGATGACCATGTTGATACTCAGCAGTGAGGTGTGTCGCACTTTTTCTAGGATGAGTTCACAAACTTAATTGGCAGTCCTCATAGATTGTTATGTTTTTACTGACTCTTAGACTGTTGTCTATGACCTAGGAGTTTGGTCTGTCACTTGCAAAATTAGAGTGATAGCTTAAAGATACTTGTGTTTGGGACAGCAAACTGTGGCAACAGTATCAGAGCAACTTATCAAACCATGGGCTGCTCATGTAACTATCCCTTAAGAGTGATCATTAAGAGATCTCTGTGTATTTCAAGAATTCTCAGCAAGAGATCACATGGCAGTCAGACAAGTGATATGAATTAAGTAATCTCTGCTGCTTGGAGTCAATAGATAAGTAGCCTTAATCATAGGATATAAAAAACTGAGTGAGTTTTCTACATCTTTGTCACAATGATTAATGTGGCTGAAGGAATGTCATACTTACAGGAAAATTCACCAGAAACCAAGACAGTATAGAAATGAGGTGGATGTTATTGGGAAATAATTCCTAGTAGATTTCTGCATAGCTTTTGAGCAGGGGCACAAAAAACCTTTGTGTTAGACTGCCTCTTCAGTGAAGTCTATATAGGTCTCTGGATGGTGCACACTGAGCTCAATTACCATCGTAGTCATCTGGTACTGTTCTAACAGAATGCTACAAGGAGATGGCTTTAAAAAAAGAAATTTCATTCTGTGACCGTCTAGTAGGCTACAAGTCCAAATTCAGGGCATCAGCTCCAAGGGAAGATGTATGCTTTTGGCTCTGGTTCTTGTCATCAGTCCTGGTCTGGGAGCTTCTGTGGTGCAGAGACGCTGGGTCTTTTGCAAAGGACACTCTCTGCTCTCAGCACTGCTTTCTTGGTAGTATAAGGTCCCCCACATTGCTGCTTGCTTCCCTTTCCTTTGTATCCCAAGAGATTGCCACAAGGCACAGTACAGTCTTATACCTTGAATCCTGTCCTACCAACATAACTGCTGCCCATCCGACCCCATTAACATACATAGAGGAAGATTTTATGGCATACAGAAATATCGCGCAATACCAAGAATCGTGGCCTAGCCAAATGGCTACACGCATTTTAGGGGGCACAGTGCAATCTATGACAACTGGTAACCTAAAGAATGGTGATACAAACCTACCCAGTGGCATCATAAAAGAAAGGTTTGATGATCTACTTCTGTAAAATATCACAGCCAAGAAAAATCTGTGAAAGAGTTCTACTCTGTAACATAAGGGATTAACACAAGTCAGAATCAACTTGATGGCAAGGAGTTGGAATTTTTGTTGTTAGTGGGTTTTGTTTTTTTGTTTTTTTGTTTTTTTTTTTTTTGGTATTGTGAACAGAGAGCATTAGTGAGCTGAAATAGACTGGTATTGGCCACTTTGAATTAGACAACCCTATGGTCAGCTATGCAGCAATGACAACTTGAAGAGGAATGGCACTGCATTCATCGTCAAAAGGAACATTTCAATATCTGTCCTGAAATACAACGATGTCACAAATAGGATAATAGCCATAGGCCTACAAGGAAGATTACTTAGTATGACTATTATTCAAATTTGCACACCAACCACTATGGCCAAAAATGAAGAAATTTAAGAGTTTTACCAAATTCTGGAGTCTGAAATTGGTGAAATATACAATCAAGGTGCATTCATAATTGCTGGTGGTTGAAATACGAAAGTTGAAAACAGAAGGATCAGTAATTGGAATATATGACCCTGGTGATGGAAATGATGCCAGAGATTACATAATAGAATTTTGCAAGACTGGTGACTTACTTACTGCAGACAGCTTTTTTGAACAACATAAACAGACACTATACACATGAACTTTGCCAGATAGAATACACAGAATGAAATCAAGTACAGATGTGGAAAGAGATGATGGAAAAGCTCATTACCATCAGTACAAGGCCAGCGGCCATCTGTGGAATAGGACTTCAATTGTTTTATGCAAGTTCAAGTAGAAGTTCAAGTTGAAAATTAGAACAAGTCCACTAGAGCCAAACGATGACCTTGAGTTCATCTCATCTGAATTTAGAGGTCATCTCGAGAATAGATTTGATCTGTTGAACACTAATGACTGAAGACCACACAAGTTATAGAATTACATCAGAGACAATATATGAGGACTGCCAATTAATTAAGTTCACAAACATTCTAGAAAAAAGTGCTACATACCCATTGCCGAATATCATATCACTACAGTCACTTTTGAAGTGCTGCCTTTGGGAAGCTGTGCACCAATGCCAGTGCCTAGTCCATCCTTCAAAGCAATTCTGGAATTCTTTTTCTGGAATGAGACATCAGAGCTGTCATCCTATAAACGTTGATGTCGTGATTGTCGTCAAAATGGCCTCCTTTCAATATTTCCTTCATCTTTGGGTAAAGGAAAGAGTCCTTGGTAGCCAGATCAGGTGAGTAGGGAGGGTGTTCCCATACAGTTATTTGTTTACTGGCTAAAAACTCTCACAGATAACTATACAGTTAAGTTCATGAACTTGCCACCTTGCCCCCATGTGCAATGGCCGTTCCAGAAAGAGTTCTGAAATTGCTTTGAAGGGTGGACTAAATGCTGTCTTTGGTGCATAGCTTCCCAAGGGGAGTACATTGAAGGTGACTAGTGGTATTCAGCAATGAGGTATGCAGCACTTAGAACAATTAAGTTTACAGACTTAATTGTTAGGTCTCCTTCATGTAGAAAACAACAGATCATTTAAAAACAGGAAAGAGACAACAAAACTGACATCAAGAGAGATGCTGAAACATACTCTTGAACATAGAGTAGGTAAAGTGAACACAAGAAATGATGAAGTAAAAGAACTGAACAGAAGATTTCAACGGGCAGCTTGAGAAGACATAATGAAGTATTACAATGACAAGTAGAAATACCTGGCGTTAGAAAACCCAAAGAGGAAAAACATGCCTGATGTTTCTGGAGCTGAAAGAACTGAAGAAAAAAATTGAGCCTTGGAGTTGTAATATTGAAGGAATCTGCAGGTAATCTGCTAACACAGGAAACATCAAAAGAAGATGGGAGGAATACACAGAGTCAGTGTAGAAAAGAATTTTTCAGCAGTCAGCTATTTCAGAAGATCAAAAACCAATGATACATGAGAAATTGAAGCTGCACAAAAGACATTGGCGAGAAACAGGGACCCTGGAATTGATGGAATACCAGTGAGATGTTGCAGCAAACAGATGCACTGCTGAAAGTGCTCGCTTGTCTAGGCCAAGAAACTTGGAAGACAACTACTGGGCCACCCCACTGGAAGAGAGCCACGTTTAGGCCTGTTCCAAAGAAAGGTGAGCAAACATGATGTGAAATTTGTCATTACTGTCACACAAAATTTGCTGAAGATCATTGGAAATTCAAAAGTGGCTGCAGCAGCACATTGACAGAAGACTGCGAGAAATTTGAGCTGGATTTAGAAAAGGATGTGGAAAGAGGAATATCATTGCTGATGTCAGGTGGATCCTGGCTGAAAGCAGAGAATACCAGAAAGTTTAGCTGTGTTTCATTGACTCTCCAAAGACATTTGACTGTGTGAATCAGCAAAATATGGATAACATTGTAGAGAATGGAAATTACAGAATGCTTTATCGTGTTCATGAGGAATTTGTACATAGACCGAGAGGTAGTTTTCAGACAGAGCAAGCAAATACTGGATCATTTAAAATCAAGAAAGGTGTACATCACGTTTGTATCCTTTCACCATACTTGTTCAATCTATATGCCAAGCAAATAACCCAAGAAGCTGGAATATATGAAGAATGAGGCATCAGGGTTGGAGAAAGACTCCGTAACAACCTTCAGTGTGTAAATATCACAATCTTGCTTGCTGAAAGTAAAAAGGTCTTGATGCACTTACTGATGTAAATCACGGACTATGGATTACCCTCAATATAAAGAAAACAAAAATCTTCACAACTGGACCAATAAGTAGCATCATGATGAACAGGGGAAAGATTGAAGTTGTCAAGGACTTCATTTTACTTGAATCTACAATCTATACCCATGGAAACAGCGGTCAAGAAATCAACAACGTATTGCATTGGAAAAATGTACTGCACAAGAGACCTCTTCAAAGTGTTTAAAAATCAAGAGTCACCTGAAGGACTAAGGTGTGCCTGACCCACCCCATGGTGTTTTCGGTTACCTTTTGATGCATACAAAAGCTGGACTATGAATAAAAAACACCAAAAAAAGAATTGACGCCTTTGGGTTATGGTGTTGGTAAAGAATACTGAATGCAACGTGGACTGTCAAAAAAACAAACAAATCTGTTTTGGAAGAAGTATAGCCAGAGTGCTCCTTAGAGACAAGGATGGCAAGACTGCATCTCACCTACTTTGAACATGCCAGGAGGAATCATAGAATGACGTCATGCTTGGTAAAGAAGAGGGTTGGTGCAAGAGAGGAAAATTCTGAGTGAGATGGATTGATACAGTGGCTTCAAAGCAAACTCAAGCATAACAGCGATGGCGAGGATGGTGCAGAATTGGGCAGTGTTTCGTTTTGTTGTTCAGAGGGTCACTATGAGGTGACACTGACTCAAGGACACTCAGTAACAACAAGTTTAGGATTCTTAAAAGATTTTATGGTCATGCTCTTGGCTTTATTTTTAGACTATCTTTTAAACCTTGTTCTCTGCATTTAGTACCTTGGTTGTTATCTTAGTTTGAAATCATTTCTTAATTTCAGAAATAAGACTTCCAAGCCCATTAGGCTTACTTCCTTTCTGTTTAACACACCCTCTCTCAGTTTATTTCTCCTCTCCCACATTAAAGCAACATGATGAGAAATTAAGCAGCACCTTCAGCACTGTTTGGAAACCTACTTAGCTCAGTTACTCAGTTCTCTAGGCACGTTTCCTACTTTGTTGTTATTGGAAATAATAATGTTGCTAAATTTCCTGTTGTAACATAACAGAGACATCTATTCTAGATTTCTAATAGCCTGTTCAAGACAGTTTAGGTTCTCTCTAACACACTGTTGAAAAGCCTTCCAGGTTCTGTCCACTACTCATTTCCAGTGCCTCTTCCCATATTTCAGTGTTTATTATGGCAGCATGCCACTTCTCTTGTTCTATAATAAATTATCTCTAAAGCTTAGCTACTTAGAACAAGAAATATTTGTAAGCTACATTCTGCAGTCTCTGCGTCCATTTAGCTGGATGCTTCTGACTCAGACTCTCCCTCAAGGCTACAAGTAAGGCATTAACCAGGGTTAGCACTCAACTAAAAGCTCAACTCGGAAAACCTGCTGCCAAGGTCACTGAACCTCTGTTGTCAGTAAAAAAAAAAAAAAAAATACTGGTGAAGAGTGCTGCTTGGCTTGGGCAGATATGGGAAACTAACTGGCCAGCACCTGTCTGGAGGTGAGACGAGATGACAGGGAGACAGGAGGTCATTAAATGGACATGGGAAACACAGGGCGGAGGGAAAATGTGTGATGTCACAGTGTTAGGAGAGTAAGTAGGGTCACATGGCAAAGTGTGTGTACGTTTTTGTATGAGACACTGACTGTAATTTTAAACTGTCTCTTAAAAACTAAGGTACCCAACGTACTGCCATCAAGTTGATTCTGACTCGTAGTAACCCTGTAGGTCTGAGTAGAACTGCCCCATGGAGTTTCCAAGGAGCATTTGGTAGATTTGAACTGCCTGCCTTTTGGTTAATAGACAGAGCACTTAACCGCTACACCACCAGGGTTTCCTTCTCGTAAAACACAATGAGAGAAAAAATTAAAACTTATGTTTAAAACAATCTCTTGGCACAACTCAGAAGGTCCACTCTCCAGCTCCTTCGTGCAGCCTCTGGCAGGCTCAGGTTCTCACTGGCTACTGTCCTGAAACATCATTTCCTTGGCACTTGAGCTTTTTCATGGTGCCACTTATAACATGATATCTTGCTTTCCCAAGAGTAAAGGCTCACAGAGAGGGAAGCCTACAAAAGAAAAGTCACAGTCTTTTTTATAACCTAACCTTGAAAGTGACATCCCACCAGTTGTATAATCTTCTGTTTCTTAGAAGTACGTCAGTAGATCCAGCTCACACTCCAAAGGACAGGAGGTCCCTGGAAGTGGGGCTCCTGGGGGACCATCTTACTATCTGCCTACCACAGCAGGAAGTTGAGTCCCTGCTTTAGAGGAATGTACTGTCTAGGTGGAAGAGAAAGAAACAATGACGGCTGTAAAATACTGTAAAGTCAGATGCTGATTTATGAACTGTCTACCACAGTGACCAGAAAATGTTTAGAAAGGGAAGACAAGTTCTAGTTATTGAAAAAGATTTGACAGGCACATTCTCACTCTAACTGGTCAAAATTTTTGGAAGAATAATTTGCTAGTACTAACAATGACCAGAAGAAGTGAGCACCCTGAAAACAAGGAATACTGAGGTTCTATTAGTAATTCAGATGTGGATTTTAGATGTTACTTGAGCTGCTGACAAAAGTTAAGAATTTCTGAGAACAGAAGATTAACAAGAAAACTTTGAATGAATTGATAAATAGAAGTAAAAATTAATGTATATGAGGGGCTAGGCAGCATTGTCGGGATTTTACATAGTTTATTTCTTTTAATTTTCTCAATATATTCGATGAAAATTATATCTTTTGTGCCAGTTTGTAGAAGACGAGATCACAAAAGAGTGAAGCTAAATGATTTTTATACTTCTATGCAGCTGTTAAGTCAGTGTTTTCGTATTTGGCGATTCTGATCTCTCTAAGCCTCAAGTCCATTCTGCTTATTGTACTAATCTGTGTTATCCTGGGGAAACAAAGGTTGATGAAAACAATCATAGTCATGCAACCCAGCAGCCATTCAGTCTATGCAAGGCACTGTGATGCACACTTTGCTCTTATCATTACTGTAAATTTTCACAGCAACCTTATGAACTTGATGTTATACCCATTTTATAGATGAGCAACTTGATGTTCACAGAGAGTAAGTTACCAATCATGAAACTAAGACCTACAGAAACCACTGAAAAGAAGACAAGATAGATCCCTTTGCTGAAAGCCATTTGGCTAGTTGGCACAGTTAAGGAATTTTAAACATTAAAGCATTAGTTGGAGGTCTTTCTCCTCCAGATAAAAAGCAACTCTCTTCTGTTCTTTCACAGAACAGAGTCTGAAAATGTATATAACTAAATTCAAATCCAGTAAACAAATTCAAACAAAAACTACATAATTAAGGCTATTTTTATGATTAGCACCATTTACTTTCCCTGAATTTACCAGAGCAAACATTGCTACGGCAAAAATGACTGCTAATAATTGAGCCTAACAACAAGCAGAAATTCCCACAGGGTCATTGAGGGCCCAGCTGCAGCTGTGCTTCACCATATTTCTTACATGATAGCTGAGAATTAACAAGAAAATCGGGCTCTGCTGTGCAGTGCAGATGTGGCTAAAACTGTATTAATTTATTCAGCAAAAATGTATTCAGTGCCTGCTGTATGCCAAGCAATGTGCTCGCCACACTAGGGTTATACATATAAATTATATATGGCTGTTTCAAGGAGGTTACAGTGGAAAGAAGTTGATGAGAGAAGACTGACATCAAAACAGCAGAGTTGAATGGGCAGTGCACGGCATGTGCTGGCAGCATGAAGGAGTGGATTAGGAAAGTCTTAGGGGCAGCAGCTTTCATGGGATGTGTTAATGTAGAGAGAGACTCTTCTTGACTCACTGGGGCATGTGGAGGGTGGTGAGTGAAGAGGAGAGACGCGTAGGGATTGCTTGGGCAGAAACTGGTAACCACCAAAACCATGAAGCTAGGAAGAAGAGCAAGTTTGAGGGAAGAGAACATTTTACTCCAGAAATGAGCAGTTTGTGTAGATCAAGATTCAGGCTGAGGACATTATATTTATGAAATGTAAAGCTTAACAGAGTTCTGGTTATGAGATACATATTGGAGAGCCCCTGGCGTGTTACTGCTCTTACGTGGGGAGTAGCCACAGCAACGGCTGCTTATTTTGTTTTGCCACCTTTCACTTATTTTGAGTACCTACCATGTCCCAAGCCTAAAAACTTGATATCCATCATGTACTTAATTCTTATGATAACTTTGTTACAATAAGGAATTCTTATTGTCTCTGTATTATACATGAGGCTGAGGCTTAGGTCTAGAGGTTCACCTTCTTACCATCACAGAGCTGGGATTTGAACCAAGGCATAATTGACTCTAAAGCCAAGAGTCTTTCCTTGATCCTCACTTAACCACCTCATCTGAACAGGAGCTCTTCATTCTTTCTGTGTTCTACAGCTCCTCTAAGTAGTAGAGGGTAGAGGCTCTAGTCCATCCACACACTTCTCCTCCCAGTCAAGTTCTGTGTTTACCAAGAGCCAGAGCCTGTCTGCTGCATTTATTATTAAAAAAAAGAAACCCAGTGCCGTCAAGTGGGATCTGACTCCTGGCGACCCTAGAGGCCAGAGTAGAACTGCCCCATAGAATATTCAAGGAGCGCCTGGTGGATTTCAGCTGCCGACGTTTTGGTTAGCGGTGGTAGCATTCAACCCAACCATTCAACACTACCAGGGTTTCCTGCATTTATTATTATAATTATGTAATTCAATATATATTTTTAAAAATAAGTGTTCTGCTAGAATATGAGTATAAAAAATGCATCTGTGAAAGTTAGGTAAAATGCTTTGGAAAGATTCAGTAAGGCTGGTAGCTCAAGTTTAGGTTTGAAAGGGAAAGGTGAAATGTAAGACACACCCTAAAAATTGAGGGAGATTTTGTACTCATTTTGCCTTGCAGACATCTTCCAGTTTTCATCAATTTCAAAGATATTACAATAATTTTATAGTTCATGAACTTAATTGTTCTAAGTGCAGTATACCTCGTTGCTGGAATATTGCTGTGGTCACCTTCGACATTCTCCATTTGGAAATCCATGCACTGAAACCAGTGCCTAGTCAACCTATCAAAGGAATTTTGGAACTCTTTATATTTCCATTACACATGGTGGCAAGATGGCAAGTTCATAAACTTAAATGTATAGTTGTCTGTGAGGGAGTTTTTAGTCAGTAAACGAATAACTGTATTGGAACACCCTACGTACTCACCTGATCTGGCCCCAATGGCTTTTTTTTGGACCTGAAGATAAATGAGATATTGAAAGGAAGACATTTGGTGACATTCAGGACATCAAAGGTAACACAACAACAGCTCTGATGCCCATTCCAGAAAAAGTTCTAAAATTGCTTTGAAGGGTGGACTAGGTACTGGCATTGGTGCGTATCTTCCCAAGGGGAATTCTTCAAAAGTAACTGGCGATACTGAGCAATGAGGTATGTAGCCCTTTTTGTAGCATTAGTTTGGGAACTTAGTTGGCAGACTTCACACAACAGAATTAAACCCTGCCTGAACCTACACTGACTCACAGTCTTTGCTGTGCTTGAGGCCATTGGCGAGCCATCCTGGCTTCCAGCGAGCTTTCCAGCCCTACTTCTTCCAAGCTAGCATGTGCGCACATACATATTTTGCAGCATTCTACATATTTCTCTGTAGATGCCTGATTAATCCAGTCGTATCATTTATTTTGCTTGCAGAGCAACCATAAAAATAATGTTTGTTGTCAATAAATAATCAGAGGAACTCACTATTCTTAGTTCACTAAATGTAACTGTTTTGTTGCCAGATGTCTATGTCTATAAGAGACTGTAATAAATGCATTCTTGATTCTAAAGACCATTCAAGTTGGGAATGGCAGCATAAAGCACTCTCTCCAGGGCACTATAATAAAAGTAATAAGTAGAATCAAAACTGTAAAAGATATATCTTATCCTCAGTATAAGACTAACTGGAAAGAGAAAATGTGTAAATGAAAGAATTTTATCAGATAGCAGGTAGTTCAGTGATGGGTAAGGTGAGGAGACTGGCCGAGTCAAAATTATAGGAATCACACAGACGGATCTTATGTGTGTGTGTGTGCGCGCGCACGCGCGCGTGCTTTAAATGAAAGTTTACAGTTCAAGTTGGTTTCTACTATAAAAATTTATGCCCATTGTAATGTAATCCTGGTTGCTTTCCCTGTAATGCTCCTTTCCACCCCAGATTTCACCCTGTCCTTTAAGCCACATACTGTCCCCTTCTGCCACCTTATGTTGTCTCCAGACAGGGATTGTCTATTTAGTCTCGTATATCTGCTTCAGCTGGGAAGCACACCCTTCATGAGTATCATTTTGTCTTACAGTCGCGTCTGATCTTTGAAGAAGTGGCATCAGGAATGGTATTAGTTTGGGGCTAACAGAGAGTCCCGGGGCCGTGTCTTCTGCGGTCCCTGCAGTCTCAGCCAGACCATTAAATCTCATCTTTTTACTAGAATTTGAGTTCTGACCTCCACTTTTCTCCTACTCCATCGGGGACTCTGTTCTGTGTCAGGGCGGTCACTAGTGGCCGCCAGGCATCATCAAATTTGTCTGGTCTTAGGCTTACAGAGTTTCTGGTTTATGTGGCCCTGTCTCTTAGGCTAATATTTCCTTTATATCTATGGTATTCTTCATTATTTTTTGCCCCAGGTGAGTTGGGACCGTGATGCATCTTAGATGGCCACTCTCTAGCTTGTAAGACCCCAGGTGTGTCTCCAAAGGGGAATGCGGAATGTTTTCTTCAAAAACTTTGTTATGCCAGTTGACCCAAATATCCCCTGAAACCATGGTCTCCCAAAGCCCCACCCCTGCTACTCTGTCCCCCAAAGTGTTTAGTTGTATTCAGGAAACTTGTTAACTTTTAGTTTAGTCCAGCTGTGCAGCTCACCGTGTACCGCGTGTTGGCCTCCCTTCACCTAAAATAACTCTTGTCTACTCGTTAGGTGGTGAGTATGCCTCTCCCTCCGTCTCCCTTCCACCCTTAAAACCTTCAAAAGATGTTAAAATTCACTGCTGTCAAGTCAGTCCCAGATCATAGCTACCCAAGGACAGAGTAGAACTAGTCTATAAGGTTTCTAAGGGGTAGTTGTTGGATTTGAACTGCCCACCTTTTGGTTAGCAACTGTGGTTCTTAACCACTGTGCAACCAGGGCTCCAAAACTTACTTTCAGAAGGGTAATGTTAACGACTAAAGTGGATGACGAAGCCTGAACTATGCTAGGAGGTGGGATTTGTATATGCTGTGCGTACCCTAATCCTATCATTCACTATAAAAACAAAACAGATCTGGGGTGCCTTTGGATTGATTCTAACTCATGTTGGTCCTGTAGAACAGAGTAGAACTGCCCTATAAAATGTTCAAGGAGTGCCTGGTGGTTTCAAACTGCCAGCCTTTTAGATAGCGGCCACAGCACTGAACCAGTGTGCAACCATAGTTTCTATTATTTGCTATAAAACCCATTGCTGTCAAGCTAATTCTGACTCATAGCGACCATGTAATACAGAAGAGAACCACCCCAGGAGGTTTCCAAGGAGTGCTGGGTGGATTCGAACTGCCAGCCTTTTGATTAGCAGCCCTAGCACTTAACTATTATATCACTAAGGTTTCCATTCACTATAAGGAGAATTAAAAATATAAAACAGAATATTGCCTTCCTACAAATGACTGTATGGCTAACTTTTTTTGACATTACTGAAAAACTTCTTAGGAGGTTCTAGGTATTCCCAAGTAAAAGAAATTGGCATTCTTTGATATATTCTTGAAGAAACATTTTTTGAGATCATGTTACATGTCAGGCCCCATCCTAGGCACATGTTAATTCCCTCACATACAATGAACAAATAACTATTTTTAAGCTGGCAAAGGCAAGTCAAATTGTTATTGAAGTCTTACATTTGAAATGTGCCATGTTGTCAAGGCTTAGTCACACTTTAAATGTAGCTTATGTTTTTATTAAGTCATTCATGAAATTCACCATATACAGACACACACATACATATGTATGTAAGTTATGCACACATATATACATGCTAGTTATATGTGTACATAACTAATTCGTAGGACACCACAAAAAAGTACGCTAAATTTAGAATTAGAGTCCTTTTAAGTTTTACAGGATCTCGCTGAAATAGCAAAAGGAGCCAGCCATTCCCCACCCTTCAACTACAGTCAGCTGCCTGCACCGGCTAGTTCCAAAGATACTTGGGATGGTACTTTTCATTTAGACATCTGCAGACAGGGTTTGAAAGAGTCCTAGGATTCCAGATGCTGCGATTTGTGCAGGATCAAGGTGGAGCCTCCTGACCTCTTTCCATTTCAGTCAAAGCATTTCTGATTTTATTTGGAAGAAAAGTTTCTGTGTAGTCAGTTTGACAAAGTACTGCTGTTATGTGAAATATCCTGAGCCCCCTGTTATACACATCTGGACACCACAGTCACTGGCAGTGACAGCTTCCTCATGGGAAAGTGGATCAGAAGATGCTGAGGCTGTTTGTTCATCATGGTCCTTGCCCCCATATTCCTTACTACAAATTGTGCTGTCTTTTGCCTCCACAACTTAAGAAGAATGCAGAGAACTTTGAGAGGTCAGAGGAAAATCATAAAGACAATTACAGAGAAAGAAAATGAGAATTATGAAGCGACTACAATTGTTTTGCATGAGAAAGATGTTTAAATGGCAATGGGGTAATGGTCTTCAACGCATTACATTGAGGTTGATGACCAGATATCCTTTACATGCAAATGTAGTAAGAAAGAACTAGGGTTTCAATTTTAACAAGAGGAATGCAGTACAGAGCCAAAAAAAGAAAAACAACAATCAGATGTTAAGTGTATTTCTTCAAACTAATAGTTTATTCACTTGACTGCATGACCTATGAAAGTTTTCTTTTAGATAATTATGAAAGGTTTCTAAAGGCAATATGAGTTCCTTTCTGTGTTTTATATATCAGTATAGTACTGCATGAAGGTACAGGAATAAATGTAATGAACTTTGTCTTTTCAACACAGTGAATCGATGCTTTATCTTTAAATTACATCATAATATACAGATGTGAACCACTTATTTCAATGGTAGTCTCATAGTCTGATCCTGCCAGAAGGAGAGTTACTTTCTACTAATGTTAAAGAAGTTAGTGTGAGGCAAAATGTTTGTTCTAGAAGTCATGAATTTGGATACCTAGAGGGACCCACAGGGTTGGTATATAATTTTGGTTAGTAAAACTATCAAATATTCGGATTAAAAAAAGAAAAACACTCTCATTTCTCTACTAAAAATGCTACCTATGCTAGTAACTGATTTTTAGGGATGCTTTTGTGTACTGTGTGGACATGCCACTTTGAATCTTTACACTAACTTTGTAACAGTTGGCTGCATGAAGCATGATTGATTTAAAAACATACTTATTCTTCTACCTTCAAGTCACAGTTTTTAAAACAACCCACCTTCCCCTGGGATAGGGACAACTGGATTTCTGAAGTCCCCTTCCTTTCAGACAGGAGAATATGCCACAGATGAAGAGGAGGATGAAGCAGGACCTGTCCTTCCTGGCAGTGACATGGCCATTGAAGTCTTTGAGCTGCCTGAGAATGAGGACATGTTTTCCCCGTCAGACCTGGATACACGCAAGCTCAGTCACAAGTTCAAAGAGGTAAGTTGTCGAGCTGTGAAAGATTTTTCTGTGCCTGTCTACTTTATGAAGTATGTTTCTGTTTGAATAGTATACTAAGAATGATAGCAGGAATTTCTTTTCTTTTCAAAAGAAAACTTTTCAGTTCTTGATTGAATTTCATTGAATTTCTAGGTAAAATTTAAGCAAACATCATTCTACAATGTTTAATTTAAATGACTGTTCTGTGTCACAGTGATGGTTTCCAACTTGTCTAGCCTGTAGTTTAAAAGTGTAATTTAAGTGTGCAGTTGTTGTGATAAGCTCAGGTAGTTTTTTTTAATTTTACAGTAATTTTCATGGCTGGTGATATACATTACTCTAAAGTAGTAATTTTCTTAAAAGGCTCTTATTAAAATCTTTTCCTTAAGAAGACAGAGTCCCAAAGCATACCCAGTTGGCATAGTCAAAGGTTTGTTGAAGGGAATCTAAGAATAGCCCATAAACAGGTTTAAGATAACTGACAAGGAACAATAAAAGTGCATAGGAGCTGGATATCATTACCATCTTTTACCTTAATGGGCAGAGAGGGGAAGGTAGTACCTTTCTGACACACTTACCTTCATGAAAATATAGTCACTGCTGAGGAGCATATGCTAGGGACACAGGCAGAACAACCTGATGCTGTTGTCCTTCTGCTGATGCTTGCAACTGGCCAAAACCCAGCAAGGGAGCCTGGTTGATGCAGTCCTGAAGTCTGAGGGTTAGCAAGTGCATGTAACCACATGAACACTTTTGCCAAATTAACTCCTTAGAACCTCAACATGTAAAACAGAAATAGTGATGAACAAGTCCCCAAGCAGTTTGGTCTTCATTGTTTTGGGGAACGTCCTCTGTTGTTTGGTGGCTAATGTATCATCAAGTACAGCTTCTCCTATTATTATTATCCTAAAACACTGAGGTTTGGAAACCACTACTTTGTGTTTTCAAGCCTGTTAAGGACTCAACTGAGAATTGGACGGGGGATGGGTAAATCTCCTGTCCTTGATAAATACTTTTGAAAATTGTAGATTTGTAAATTCTAATTGTATTTCCAATTTTCTTACATTTCTGATTTCTAATTTTGATGCATCATAATAGGTTGTAGAATACACTGTTATGTAGTAATCACAAAACTCAGAATTCTCTTATAGTGGGGAAAAAAAAACATTGCAGTAGTGTCGATTCTGACTCATAATAATCCTATAGACGGATAAGAACTGCACTACAGAGTTTCCAAGGAGCACTTGGCAGATTTGAACTGCCAACCTTTTAGTTAGCAGCCATAGCACTTCACCACCACACCATGAGGGTTTCCTGCCTTATAGTAGAAATAGCAGTACCTACCATTTTAGCATCATTTATTAAAAAGGTTTTTATATTTATTGATAGCAGCAAACCAAGGAACAAATCAGAAAAAGCAGAATTCTTCTGCAGGAGGTGACTAAATGGAAGAGAGAAGTAGAATCTAGATTCCCATTCCTCTGTGGCACTGATTTGGTCCAGGAATGTAAATTATTTAAAAGACCGGATGGACTGCTTGTTCTTTAAGAATATGGCCTTCAGTATTCTAACTCAATCTAGTTTTGACAGATGTTGGGAGCTGAGGTAGTTTGTAAAAACCTGTAATAATGTGCTTCTATTTGGACATGATTTTGAGCAAAAGTTTATGTTGTACTGTTTGGGCAAAGCGTATTAGACCAAAGTTACTTTAGTCAGTCCCACAGATTATTTACCTCCCTGCGAGACACTAAACACCTCCGTTCTCACTCGCTGTTACATCCTTGGTTGTTGTGTAGTTCTTGACATATTGTTAATAGTTACATGCTTGTTCAGTGAAGGCTATCAAGCATGGATGACAGTTTGTAGAATGAAACACAAATATCTAGTTTAATTTTTCCATATAGTTGACAAACATCTGTTAAATGCTGACTTGCCCACGTCCGTCTGGCTGGAAGAGCCTGCATTACTAGCTACAGAGTTTGTGCTGTTATACTGTGGACTGCCTGTGACCTTCATGTTCTATTTTATCTTCTTGTTTTTCTGAAGTCTGTGCTGATAAAATATGTACTCGCAATAATAGAATAAATCAGATCCATCCAACTCTTCAGAAATTTCTTAACTTTACAACTTATTTACTATTCAAGAACATGTTTGAATCACTTTATTAATTCCCTTGAAAACCCTTCTTTGCAATTTTGATTGTGTTTACAATAAACTAGGCAATTAGCTTTTAGAAAATTGTTATTTTTGTCACATTAGTGCTTTGCTCCAGGTTTATGGACTGTGTTTAGTGCAAGTCTTATTCTGAGCCTCTGTGAAATTTTACGATACCGTCTGTGTTAGTCATCAAGTGCTGCTTTAACAGAAATAAGAAAAATAAGAAAAAGTGGATGGCTTTTAAAAGAGAAATTTTATTCTTTGCCAGTCCGGTAGGCTAAAGTCCAAATTCATTGTCTGTAAAACTAAATTAAAGAGAGGCACGAAGTAGCTCTTGTTAGTTTCTGTTGTACTAAGCTGAAAGTTTTCCCTTATCTAATTCAGTCATTTCTGCCTCTGGTGCTGTTATTGTTTTATTGATTCCATCATGCTGTTTTCCTTAGGAATGTTTGGTCTTGTTCTGGTGATAGATGCTTATTGTCATGTTTTATTGTTTAAGCATTAAAGCCTCTAAAGTTATAAATTTGTCTTTGACCAAGGGTCTCTAGTACTGCATTGATTAAAGCACTCAGCTGCTAAGCAAAAGGTGGGCAGTTGGAACCCACTAGCTTCTCTGGGGGAGAAGGATGTGGCAGTTTGCTCACATAAAGATTACACCCTAGGGTATCCTTTGGGGCAGTTCTCGGCTGCCCTGTAGGGTCAGTATGAGTCAGAATTGACTTGATGGCAACATATATTTTTGGTACCTTTGGCGACATCTTTTGGTTTCAGTGTCCACTCTTCTTGCTGTTATTGATAAATAGTCTACACTTTCTATTTTTAGATTTTGTTCTCTCTTTCACTCAAATAACGGAGGACACAGTTTTTAATTTACAACTTTTTAATCAGTGGAATGTTTTAATACATCATGGTCATTTAGTGTTGTCCTTAGACTTTTTGCTTTTTGATTAGTGTAGATATTTGTGATTAAAGCTGTCTTGTTTTATTCTTTCTTCCTTGACCCCTGTTTGACCTAGCAAACTGAGATTCATGTAGTAATCATACCTCCTTGTTAATGTTTTGTATCCAAAGCTTTTGTTCTTAATTTTGATGTTATATTGTAAGCACATAAAATATCCTAACTTAAAGATTTTTTTTTACCTTTAAATATGCTTTATCTGATATCAGCATTCTAACGACTACTTTTGTTTGTAGTTGTTTTGATAGACAACTTGTGTATAAATGTGTACCTACTTTTAGTGTAACCCTAATTGCAGCACTTTGTTGTATTGTAAATTTAAAAACTGTAATCTTGGAGTCCACATCTTTTATTAAGAAAATGTAGCCAGCTTAAATGTACTGTTATAATTGTTCAAGATCTAATTTCAGTCACTTCATTTTATGCTATATATTTCTCTTATTTTTATTGTTTTTTACCAAAAATTGTCTTTTTTTTAAATTTTTTATTTAATATAACTGAGTGAAAATGTACATTTCCATATAAATTTACATACCCACCTATATGCAGCTTCTACTGCTCTCCCTGCCCGGTGACAGCACACTATTCCTCTCTGCTCCATACATGTCTCGTTCTCCCAACAGTCTCTTTTTTCCCTCCTCTCCACCCACTCTCCTTCCTCCAGCCAGAAGTCAGCAGGATGATATCCTATAGATGTATAGAACCATAAAGTGCATCCAATATGTGGTCACTGCATCGCTTAGTCCAATCCATTCCTGTCCAAAGCGTGGACCTTCATTATGATTTATGGTCAAGGGCAGCATCAGGGCGAGGGGCCATGCTCCCAGGGGAACCCCGAAACCACTGGACCATCATTTGAGGTCTTTTAGTGGGGACCTCAGGGTGCACCCCTTTTTATAAGAATTATCTTAATAGTAGTTTCTGTTTCCATGGTTTTCAAAATTAGGGCAAAACAATAACATCTGCAGCTCCATATAGAAGTTTTTGTTCCAGTCTGGGGTTCTAAGATAAGATTGCTTTTACATTTTAATTGTTAGATTTAAAAAATGGATTGTTTTCACTTAGGTTTGTAGTAATGTATTCAACAAGTAGCTATACTTGGTACTTAATCAACTTTAACTGTTTATCCTTTTACATCACAATTTCCTAGTTTTCAAATTCTACATTTTTCCTAATTTATCAAATATATTTGTAAATGTAGTAAGTATTCACTGGGGACTTCCATATCTCAGAATGATTCCTGTCAACATGACATAGGAATGATACTTTGCTGGGTTTAATAATTTGGTTTGCAACCTTTTTTCCCTCATCTGTTGTAGGTCAAGCTCTATTGTTTCACGTTAGCAGTGCATGAAGGACAAGTCAAAAGCTAGCCTGACATTTCTCGGCATAAATGTTTTAGCTTTATATCTTAGAATTTTTATCACTATTTCTTGAAATGTGCCTCCTTTTGTAGAGTTTTCCCTCCAATCTCCTTACCTTCTTTTGTGTTTTAGGTTTTGTGTGTTTTCATTATAGCCTACGCATATTTTCTTCAGTTTCTGTTTTCGAAACACTTTGTCCTCAGCTTTTATTGTCTTCTTTTCATGGTTTAATCTTCTTTGTTTATTTATTTGTATATTTTGTCTGAAATTGTTTCCCTAATTTGTCTTCCTATGTCATTAGTTTCATTTTTGGTAGTATTAAATATGCTTTTAACATCAGATTTAATTCTACTTTTCCACTATAACCTAATTCTGTGATTAAATTTTAAGTTTCCTTTTTTCTGTGCTTTTCTCGTTACTTACTTTCTTTTCATTCTAATAACTATAGTGTTACTTGAGAGTACTTTTTTACAAGATAATTCCTATTCACATGCTTTGATTTGAGTTTCCAAGTTGGTATTGTCTTTACGTTGACCTGAAATACCTATAATAGATCTAGTGTTGCCTGTTCCTCTGTTGTTTATCGTGAAATGAGGGGAGAAAATATACTTGTAATTGGTTTTGGTCAATAATTTCTGCTTTTGTGATTATGAATCCTGTGTCTAGACACACATCAGAAGGGCACATTATATATACTTAGTTTTTAGCCCAGTTTCTGTTTTGTAGCAGTCTATCACCTAGTGCAATTCTCTGTACTAAGATGAGATATTCTGAATCTCTTGGCTCAATTATTGGAGTGAAAAAAAAAAGAGATAATTCCCAGTATTCCTTGTCACCAAGGCACTTAATGTCAACATTGCTATATTTTAGGGTCTGTAGCTCAAAGTATGTAATATGCCACTCTGAGCCACTATCACACATCCCGTCTTCTAGTTGCTTTGTAGTGAATGTGGAATATCATGTAAGTAGGAGAGCGACTCTGGATCTCATAGTGAAGGTGGCCCAAGTATCTTTCTGTCTTTGGAGTGAAGCTTGGATAGGTTTTCCTCAATTAACTTCATAAGTCTCTCATATCCTAGAAACCTTTTTTTGTTTTGTTTTGTTTTAAGTTTTAGTGTCCACTGTGCTTGTGAGTCTTTTTTAATGTGACTTCATTGGTAATTTTGTGTGAAGCAAAAAGACTGCATCTGGATCTGCCAGCCAGGCACTGCTTACGCTAACCATTCGGTGTTGGTCCCCCTCCCCAGCCCTCCCCAGCCCTCCCCAACCCTCCCCAGTGATGGTAGTTATCAGCACAGGTGAAAACATTTCTACACTTCTCTTGAGGGAAAACTGTAGTCCCTGAATTGTAGCATTCTGTTTATTTAAACTGTAGAGAATCTGTGAAAAAGGATCTAGGAAAAATTAAAAGTGCATTGACTAGTAAAATAAAGTTCTCTGTATGGAGCTTCCCATTATCATGTAAAGCAGCTATAAACTGCCACTTACTTTCCAGTAAGCATTTATTTAAAAAGAAGCTGTGATGATAAGCTATTAGGTGCATTTAGCACCTTCATCATTAGTAGCCAGTTCATTGAGTACCTCCTAGAAGTTATCTTGTCGGAGGGACTAACCCTGTGCTGCATGTGCTGCAATTAGTATTGGCCTTCAGATTAAACTATGATGTCATTCAATGTGCCTTTTCAGCTAACGATATAAATTATTCCCTGAGAAACACACTTAGGTTAATGTAAAGATAGGTATCATATATAAAGCATTGTGCAGATGTTACAAAGGAGTACAGTATAGCTTCATTTTGACAGTTTTAAAAAAACACTGTTAAGTCAACTCTTATTCCTATAAATGCTGTAGGGCAAGGTAGAACTGCCCTGTAGAGTTTCCAAGGAGCACCTGGTAGATTTGAGTTGCCAGATTTTTTGGTTAGCAGCCATAACACTTAACCACTACACCACTAGGGTTTTTATTTTGACTACCAGGAAAACCCAAATTCCTAAAGTCATTAGCTTTTGTATTGTTTAACACCACCAAAATTTAGGCAAAAATAGATCTGATTCTGGGTTTTAGGGAGCTTACACTGTCACAGGTAAACAGACATCAATCAAATAATCCGAAAGACAATTCTAAACATCCTGATTACAGTGATGAAGCCACGTTGTATACAGTTCTGTGTAAATATCAATTGTTTTATCCTTGTAAGGTGAGGGCAGAGAATTCTGCTCTTATCTGATCATAAAATTTATAATACTAGAGCTCTCTTAATTTTTCCTGCAAAGATAATATTTTTCACTTTGGAAAACGTTTTTGCTGTTTGCACAGGATAAGGAAAGAGAGTGCAGAAGTTCAGTGTCGCTGTTTATGTTTCTGTATAAGGATGTTTCTATTTCTAGTATAGTTATATTTGGATTATACTGATTCAGGGATATGATTACATGTTTTTAATTCATTTTTCTGAAAGAAAGAAACAGAATATACACAGCAAGTACATTTGCAGAATGTTAAATCAGAGCTCCTATTCTCTGTGGGGAAATGTATGTTTATTTGTGCTGTGATTTTGGAACAGATATCTATGACATTCATGTTAAAGATGACAGAAGAGTTAAGACAGCTTTATGAGTCAAATGACACTGACCTGCAATCCTTAATTTTTCTTTTTTATTTATATCCTCCCGTCCCAAATCTTTCCTCTGACCTACACTGTGTGTGACCCAGATTCCAGCAAGTCTGTTAAGCGACCCTGTTGACTCCCTGTCTCCCTGCGGTCAGTCAGCCTGACCATTCTCAAGGGGTAAAAATGTACTTTGGCCTGTATTTTGGAAAGGTGATTGATCCCTGACATAAAGTTCTTAAGCATGTAAAAGAGAACTGCTATAGAGTTGGGAAACTCAGCATTTTACCAACTGTGTCTCTGCCAAGTCTTAGAAAAGCGGTTTTCTCTTCCTCATGAAATGGAGGTCTCTCAGACACATCGAGCGCACTTTGCTTGGATGGTCAAGGTCACGTCAGAGCTGAGATGTGACAAACAGGCCAAAGGCATGACAGACTAGTGAGCGGAATAACAGACTATTCAAGCCCTTAATCGACTAATCAAGTAGATTTCCTCTGACCTTTCTCTGTGTCTGATCTGGGGAACTTCTCAGGAGGTGTGTTTATTAATCTTGATGTGGTGTCTCGAAGGTAGCACCTGTGTCATATTCAGGAGTCCTCAGTGACTGACTAGCACAGTGTCTGGTGCAGAGTTGGATCTAGTAAGGATTGCGTGAGTAGCAAGATGTCTCGTCTAAGTTTTGTTAGTAACGGGAGCAACTGCTTGAGCGCCGTTTTGCACTCAGTGTAAGAATACTCAGAGACCACCCAAAGCGTGGTTTCCAGTGGGAGTAATAATTTCACTTCAGCCAGGTGAACATGATGCTACATAACTCACAGGTTTTGTGACCATTCAATGAGAAATGCCTCCCAAGGCAGCTGGTTCAGGCTAGGTTCACAGTGCATGGGAATTGAATGAGGTGGACTGAAGCCAGCTTTTTGAAAACAAAAGGGCACTTCTGCTCTCTGTCTCTCAGCCTTTCGAGGAGGAATAATGGGTAGGGGCAGTCAGGATTGGTCCCAGTATATTAGTCTAGTTTGTAAAGTCACAGAAATGAAAATGACATAAGGATTTGAGACTCCGCAACCATGACAACACACCACCTGCTTCTAGTGGAAACATGAACAAGCCAAGAAACTTTTCTGAGTCTTCCCTGTCTGTCGGGTGAGGTCAACACTGCCTGCCCTGCCCACCTCTCAATTCATTTGCGGTTATGAAGGGAGATGACCTGAAAAGATAAATGGTTCTCTAAATATAGAGGTTTAGTATTGGTGGAAAGAACCATGGATTGAGATTCTAAAACCTGGCTCTGTGAATTAGGCTTACAGAGCCACAAGTTTTTGTTTTTTTTCTTTTTTCTTGTATAAAATAAAATGATTAGTTGATTTTTGTGCTTTTTCTGTGAATAGTGATGGATCTGTGGAAATTTGCTTCATGTGCAAGCAGACTCAATGGCACTTGACTTCGCATCTATAATTTTGGAATTCATACGTACTAAGAAAACTTGGTACTAAAACTTATGCATATCTTCTAAATAACATCTAGATTTTCACAAATTACTCTCTTCTACAGGAAGGGTAACACGTTAAGCTTCTATCTGCCATCCTTACCCCGTTACTAATAAGTTCAGCTTCTTTGTCTTACCCGTTTTGGATGAGACGGGAGAGCTGGAATAACTGGAGATCAACTTGAGCTGTTTTGCAGTTTTACCTAGGATTGGTGCCACAGATCAGTGTGTTAGTCTAGTTCGTAAAGTCACAGAAATGAAAATGACATAAAGATTTGAGACTCTGCAACCATGACAACCACTTCCAAGTTCTTCATTTTGTAAATGACTTGTGGTCAAGTCAATTCAGACTCATAACAACCCTACAGGACAGAACAGAACTGTCTATGGGATTTTCAAGTAGCTGGTGGATTTGAGCTGCTGATCTTTTGATTGGAAGCCAGGTTGTTAACCATTGTGCCACCAGGGCTCCTCATAAATGCCACACCTATAGTGTTTGAGAGGGCCTTGGAGTTCTTCCTGTTCAGCACATTCAGTTTCATGTGGGAAACAGAGACTCAGAGAAATAACTTGGTAAACTAAAGTCACCATGATGTGAGCAAAGAAAGCCCAGAGTTTACACAAATTGCAGGGCATGTCTTAGTTATTTTGTCATGAGTTACCCCTTGAGTTACAAAAATAGAGTCTGGTGTTTTCTCCATGGAACAGTGTTTACTGGGAAACCTCCTCCTTCAATTTCTTACTCCTCAGGTAGCACCACAGGTGTCTTTGTTTATTTCAGGTATGACAGTATGCTTTTTAGTACTTTTAACTGTGAAATACAGTTGGGGATAACCATATTGGAGTTTAGGTCATTTCTTTTTATTTTGGGCTGACTTTAATGAGGGTAGATTCTTTGCTTTTCTAAGAAAACAAGTTACTGAACTAGAAAACCGAAAATCTGATATCCAGTCATGATTCTAATTGTGATTCATGATTATTGCTGTGGTTTCAGAGCAGCCCTGCTATGTCTGCTAGCTTCTTCCGGTCAGGTCAGGGAGAAAGGTTGTGAGACACTGCATGCCAGGTACACTAGTGCTCTGGGCTTCTGGTAAATGATGGTAAATAATAATTATATCACTAGGGCAGGGAGCCCCACCAGTGCAGTGGTCGGCATTTCAAATATGCCAGCCACTATATGGCAGAAAGGCTGAGCAGTCTGCTCCTGTGAAGAGTTCAGCCTAGGAAACCCTAAGGGCAGTTCTGCCCTATCATACAGGGTCAGGGTATCGAGTTCCTGTGGTGAGTGTTGGAATCACTGCCAACACCACCTCCACTAGTCCTAGTTGTCTGGGCTTCAGAAAAGAAGGGCAGCTTTGGCACAGAAGGGCCTCCTAGGAACCAGAGATGGTGCATGGTTCAGTAACCACAGCAACAAGACTTCAGGGCTCACCAGGTCAGAATTAGTAAAGGCAAGATAAGTGATGTGAGTGGGACACAGTCAAGTTTATCATAACTTCAAAATCACCTCTGTGAACCAAGAGCTGCGGCAGAACTGCAGGAGTACAGATCATGCTTCCATGAGAGCATAGCAGTCCCCTCTGGGGACTGCTTGCCAGTGACACCGAGGACTGTTGAGTCAACCTTCCCTTGATTGTTCTTCTTTCCATCTTCACATTTCCAGTACAGCCCTACCAGCTGAGTAAATACCAAGGAAAACAGAGAGAGTAAAACAGAGAGAGAGCCAAGGCTGGCAGAGCTTCGGTGGTCTCCAAAATTCACATTGCTGGTCCACGAACTCCACATTTCAGTCCTTCTGGCAGTGCAGTCATCTGCACAGCCGATTTTTTTTTTTTTGATAAGTAAACCTCTTAGGCTTAGTTTTAGTCATAATAGAAGTCTGTAGTCTCTTCTATATACTTTTTAATCTTGAATTTCCTCTGTACGTTTGTGACAAACTCATTTGGTGGTAAAACCTGTCCTAAACTGACAGGATGTTATTTCCAGTCCTTATGTACTTTACTTTGTGAGACTATTCATATGTTTGAGGACAAAAATATTAATGTGTTTGATGACAGAAGGTCTCCCTAGATCTTGTTGGGGATAATTCATAGTTTTCAGAAGATGCATCTTATTAACCATTCTAAAACTAGAATAATTCTGAATTCCAAGAATATCTGGCCTCAAGGATTTTAAATAAGAGATTGTAAACCCATAAACTGTTTCCCTTTGGAGTATCTGGGTGGCATAAACAATTCAACACTGAGTACCAGCAGCGTAGTTACTGGGCTGAACCCTCCCAGAGGCAGCTGGGAAAAGAGGCCTGGAGATTTGCTTCTGAAAGGCCATAGCCTTGAAAACACTATGCAGCAGTTCTACGCTACACACACGGGGTCACTGTGAGTCCCAGCCAACTTGAGGAAATTGTCTCTTTTTTCTTTATAAGTAAAACAGTGGGGGAGGGCAATAGTGAAACAAATACTTGTAAATGGTAGCTGTCCTGCAAATAACCTATAGCTGAAGGTTTTCAGGCCTGGGTCTTCATTAGAATAGATATTTGGGAGGACAAAAATCTGGCTCTGTATTTTTCCTCCAGTTAAGATGTAAAAATCACAAGTTTCACTGTGGAAATTGCGTCATCTCCCTCTCTGAGGCAGTCTGAACTGTGAAAAAAGCTGCTCGGCAGAATGTGTGACTCACGGAACCAGAGCGCCACCTTTCTTCCAGATTTGGAATTGAGTCTTCCCACTGCCACTGGCTGTTGTGCCTGCTGAAGTGTTTCGGTGGGCAAGACGACAACACAATCCCTTGTGGGGTGTCTTGACATTCAAATCATAAAGGAAAAGCTGAAAAGAGGGCAAGACAATATGTTTTCTTCTCTTTGGTCCCCGAGCAATTAAACTGATAGCCTAATGTGAGTTTAGACCGTAAACCCTACGTTTAATTAGTCTTGTGCCCAGCGAGTCATTGTACACATTAGACATTTTAATTTAATTTAGAACCTGCTGGATCCAACTTGACAGCACTTGGCTTGGCTTTGGCTTTGGCTGGCACTGCAGCACTCTTCTAGGCCTTCTGCTGTGTAATAATTAGCCCTGTAGCTGCTCAGGCTTTAAAAATAAGAGATTCACTCTCTTAGTTCAGGTTGTTTCTTCCTTTTTTCAGTTGCAAATCAAACATGCAGTTACTGAAGCTGAGATTCAAAAACTGAAGACAAAGGTAAGAACAGGTATATGGTACCTGAATTGTATGTTTTCAACTCTGGACACTATGGACAAGTTCAGCCCAGCTCTAAAGGGTTTGTTCCTATACTGTCAGTGCTAGAGATTCAATTGCAGTGTTTGATGGGGAGCAGACCTGCCAGTGAGAACCCTCACTCCCACCCTCAATACAAAGAACATATTTACACAGATTTTGCATAGATGCTTATGTAGTTGCTCATGTCCAGTTATTTCTGGACTTTCATCAAGAAATGATATTTTTAATGGTTCAAGCATCTAAATAAGTTTTGATCACTAATACCATAAGCACAAGCTGTTACCATGTCGCCTCTCTATTGATTAAATAGATTTAGTCATTTATTTTTCACTTATTTGACAGCACCTTAAGTGGGTCTCTCCATTGCTGTTGTTTCTGGGTTCTATGCCTGGCACACAGACTAGTGGGTAACAGACCAGTTGACCCTGAGTGAGCTCCCTGTGCATTTGTTTGTTCAATCATTTGTTCATTTACTAAGATCCTAATCCTAATTTTGATAGAAAAATGTCAGATTTCTAGTCTTCGAATATTATGTATTTAATATATTATAATACTGAAACTCATTGCTGTCAAGTTGATTCCATCTCATAGAGACAGCATACAATGAAGAATTAGTTTGGGGCACCAGGTGCTACTGGAAACTTTTAAATAAGTTTACTTCACATTGTTTAGATTTGTGAGGGGGAAAAAAAGGCATTAAAAACGGGAAGTATGTATTTCTGGTCTATATGTGGAATAATAGAATATTCAGAGAGCATTTTTCATTAGTAAGCTGTAAGGTTATTGTATGAGAAATAGTTCTACGAATTGTGTCTAGTTTTATCAAGTAGGTAATTTTACAAGTTTAAAAAATATATCTTTTGAATTGACTTTTAAAGCAGGATTCTGTATTGTTTTTGTGATCTTTTAAAAATGAAGACTTAATCCAGCCCCACCTTCCATGATCTGTTTTCCTGTTCATAGTGAACACTGGTTTGTTTTTCTTTGTATTTTAAATGAAGATAAATTAGCAAGGCTATTTTAGTTGAATGGAATTTTCAGCTAATACATGAGGTAGCTCTTTAGTCAAAACATGTCTATACATCATTCATGATGTCAGCCCAGCTCTGTGAATAATAATTTTTAAATTAGTAATGGTTGTTAAATAAACAACTTGAATACAGGACAATGCTTATTAAAAGATGCTTTTAAAATCCCTGTCCTGTTTGAAGTTGTTATTATTTTTTGACAGAAAAAAAATAGAAGTTTTATTTTCAAATTATTGGCTGGAAGCAGGAAAAAAAGATGTTTTCTTATTCCAAGTAGAGCTTTTGTCTTAGACTAGAAGCATTTAATTTATAAAAGCGTATATATTCATATTTTATGTTTTTCTTCTAATATGGACATAAAATGTCCGTAAATGTGGCTTCCTTTACTGTGACTATTACCTTTTTTTATCATAAAATTCCCAATTTTGAAATTCTGTTCCTTTTTTACTTTGGAATCTGCTTTGCCCTTGTATTCCTTTAAAAATACTCATACAAACATATATTTCTGTTTGTTGAGTGCTGTATGGTTTTAGAATACCTTGGAATTTGAGCACTGGTAGTTTGTACGGACTCTACATGCTTTTGAACTTTCAATGAGGCATATGAAGTAGATGAAGCACTCGTTTGAAGGTCAGACAGTCATTGTGATTAAACGACCTTTGACCCTTCATCTAATGGCTCAGCCTTGAATTTCTATAGGAATAAGAGGATTAAAGTAACACGCTTTCTATTCTTAAGACTTCCTGAAAGTGGAAACTAGGAAAAGCTGCTTTTTCACTGCATTGAATGTATTTAAATTAAGCCAGCAATGGTTTATATTTTTACTTACATTGTCTTTTATACTTTTAGGCAAGTATGGGATTTGTAAATCTCTAGGAGTTCATAACACTGCCTGTAAAATAGTGAACTGCAGACTATATTCATGTCAATTAAAATGAAGAATATGGTAATATCAAAATCAAAGTAAAAATAGGTAGCATTTATGAGATGATTACTATGTCGAAGGAGCTGTTCCAAGCATACTGATGTATTATATCACTGTTCTGTTTTATACGTGACATAACTGAGTCTTAGAGAACTTAAGTTACTTGCCCAAGATGAAACAGCCAACAGTGGCCAAGCTGGGATTCACATCTAAGCTAAATGACTTTGGAGTTCTCATCTTAGCAACCAGGCCGTACGGCACTTCTGTTCTTCCTTCCCTTCCTGACTCTCCTACTGATTTCCTAGTTAATTTTTTAAAATGTAATTATTTATTTTTAAAAAAGAAAACCTCAAGACTTGTTGAAGTCCACTAGATAAAGTCAGTCAAGCTCTAAAATATTGTTTACTGCTCATAGAACTTCAGAACCTATAGTGTGATGAAAGATGACAAGATTTGAAATTAAGTCTTTGTTTTATCACTTATCAGATGTGTGGCCTTGGACAAATCATTTTACTTTTTACAGTTTCCACTTCATCATCTGTGAAATGGGATGAAAATAATGACTTGTTCTCCTTATCTCAAAATGATTTGATGATCTACAGTATGTAATAATGAAATTTAATCATGATACCTGCTATAAAAACCTGAGGGATTTTTGCTATGTTGGTACCCTATGATCCTTGCCTTGGCATTTATGTTGTTTAGCTGCAAGCAGCAGAAAACGAGAAAGTGCGGTGGGAACTAGAAAAAAACCAACTCCAGCAGAACATAGAAGAGAATAAAGAAAGAATGTTGAAGTTGGAGAGCTACTGGATCGAGGCTCAAACATTATGCCACACGGTGAACGAACACCTCAAAGAGACCCAAAACCAATATCAGGCACTGGAGAAGAAATACAACAAGGCAAAGAAATTGATCAAGGATTTCCAGCAAAAGTAAGTAGCTTCTAATGACTAAAGAATAGTTGTGTAAGTCCCAAGAAAGTTTCTCATGCAGTAGTTGTGTCATGTCTACTGCAGTAGACACGGTGACCTTGGAGATGTCCTCAGAAGCACAGTTACAGCATAAATAGGCATTATGTTTTGGAAACCACTTATCTCATGTTTTCATTTGAGATTATATTTTGTATATTTTATAATTTTGGCAGCCAGTTGCCTCCTGATTTTTTCTTGGATAGTCATTGCTTGTAATATTTTAATCCCTTTATCCTTTTTGAAATATGTCTGTGATTTAGAAGCAAGAAGCCCAGCTGAAGTAATGCAGAATGACTCTGAGTATATATGATACATGCAAAGTGTTGACTGGGGCCTTGATCAAGTGGCTTCTCTCTCTGTTCTTAGGATCACTTACTACAACATTTTCCCGCTGTAAATTGTTACAGTTGAGTGGCAAGACACCCTGCCCTGCCACTCTGCTCAGCTGCTGCTGAGAGAACTACAAGAGCCTCAGTTGATGGTGCTGACAGGGACTCTTGCGCCTCTCGGCCTTTGAATGTCAGCAGTCCTTTGTGAGCAGTTACTGTGTCACTTCTTTTTGTTGGATCCTGGTGTAATGTTGGGGAGACTGACCAGAGAGATGTTTATGGGGTATTTTCATCAGTTATTTCTGACTCGCTAGGACAATGAAAATTAATACCAGTGCCTTTTCTGGTCTTCCATTTCAAGCCTTAGAAGCTAGGTATATGTGTAGGAGGCACCATATCTCTCTTGGAAATAATGTGTTCAGTATTTAAAAGGGGATGCTCTAAAAGTTTACCGTGAGAAGCAAGGAAGGGAGTTACTCTTTGCAGCCATGTATCGTACCTGACTCTATTTCATCTACTGATGTTGTGATGAGTTTTGCTGAATTTGAATATTCTATTCCAAGCTCTCAAAATGGAGCTATTTCTTCTCCTGATATTATACTGGGTGCAAAAGTGCTCCACTTCAATGTTTCTGATCCACCCAGCCCCCTCTCTGTTCTTTAGTAGAAGCAATCTTGTTATGATTATCTTTTTGTAATCCCACCATCCAGTTCCATTAGCTTATTGTGTATATGGCCTTGCAAATGTGGAATTCTTTCTGACATGCTAGTACTTCCACTAAATTGCCCAGAGTAGGTCGTTAGTGCAGTAACTCCTATCTGTGTGGAGGTGCTCTAGAATCAGAGCTACAAACAAAAATCACAATAAGCATAATTAAGGCATTTTTCTTCACATTGTGACTCATCAGAGACATTTTTATTTTCTTTTATGACCATACACCTTTTCCCTAACATTTCAGAAGACTTAACTGCCTACTTCTAACTATGATTGAGTTTTGCTTACTTATCTCACTGCACAGTTTATTGCTTCAGTTACAAACTTTCCATATTTCCTTATTTATTGTTTCATGCAATCACATCTATTATTTTCTTCTCAAGAGAACTTGATTTCATCAAAAGACAAGAAGCTGAGAGAAAGAAAATAGAAGACTTGGAAAAAGCTCACCTTGTGGAAGTTCAAGGCCTTCAAGTGAGGGTGAGTTGGGTTTTCAAAGTCAGTACATAATGAGATGATTTTGCCTGGTACTTGAAGAGGAGTGCTAGTTTAGAGTTTTATGAATGAATTTGTTTTTCCTAGATTAGAGATTTGGAAGCTGAGGTGTTCAGGCTACTGAAGCAAAATGGGACTCAAGTTAACAATAACAACAACATCTTTGAGAGAAGGACATCTCTTGGTGACGTCTCTAAGGGAGATACCATGGAGAACTTGGATGTCAAACAAACATCTTATCAAGATGGCTTAAGTCAAGGTTTGTTTGACCTCACAGCAAAATTCGTTTTTAATGACTGAATGATTTGTCCTTACATTCTTCTTTTTCTTACTTAGGGATTTAATAATTGAAAAAGAAAGAAACCTTCATACTATGTGAAAATGGAAAAGATTTATCAAAATAATAACCTATAATTTTAGCTCGTATCAAAAATAAATGTTTTAATGGAAAGAATGAATAAAATTCCAACTAATATCAAACCAAAGATTATTATTTTCAAACCCGTATAAAAGTGATAGACTTCATTAACTGCCTTAAGGATCACAGTCTGTCTCATGTAGGGTGGTCTGCACTATATCACAAACCAAACCCGCTGCCACTGAGTCGGTTCCAACTCACAGAGACCCTATAGGACAGAGCAGAATGGCCCCCACGGTTTGCCAGAGGTCATCATTATGAAAGCAGACTGCCACCTGTCCCCCTGAAATGGCTGGTGGATGTGAGCTTCTGGCCTTTCTCTTAGCGGCTGAGCACTTAACCACTGCCTCACCAAGACCCTGTTAGGTATTAATGAGAAGGCTTAAATTTTTAAATCATTAGAATAAAAACTTTTTTTGTTATTAAAAAATATATGTATTTCAGAAGGCTTGAGTGCCTGCTTCTAGCATTTGCAGTCCATGTACTTAAGAAGCTGCGACATTTTGTGTTTTTTCCTTGGTGTCCTATGTGTGCTTCTCACGTCCTTCCTGTGAAAGACCAAGTGTTGTTGTTGTGTGCCATCCAGTTAATTTTAACTCACAGCAACCCTGTAAAACAGAAAACAACTGCCCCATAGTGTTTGCCAGGCTGAAATCTGTATGACAGTGTGTCACCAGGTCTTTGCTCCTGCAAAGCAGCTGGTGGGTTGAAACCAATGGCCTTTCAGTTGGAAGCCAAGTGCTTAACCACTGCATTACCAGCACTTCTTCAGGCCCCAAATAAGAAGACTGAAACCCTGGAAATTTTCTAGCATAAATGATTGTCTTCTTGTATACACCAGACACAGATAAATGGCTTGTTTTGTTTCTCACACACACTATAGATTGAGGGCATAGGCTTATGAATGATTTTTTTTTTCTGTAGTATATTTATAAATTAGAAAATGTATACACAGAAAATGTATGCATAGAAACCCTTAGAAAAAGTGAAATTAAAAGAGTGCTGGGCAGCAGGATTACCATGGTAGCCCCAACATACACAGGCAGCAGTAACTTGTTCATTAAGGAGCTGTTAAAATTTGGGGTGAAACTGTCTCATGTATTACCATATCTCTAATGAGACTTCCCTGATTAGACAGATGTTTCTTTTATATTGCTGACTTTAAGAACTAAACTGTTAGCCATTAAAAATTGAAAAAAACAAGCAAACCCACTGCTGTCGAGTCCATTCTAACTCAAAACTACCCTGTAGGACTGAACTGCCCCATAGAATTTCCAAGGAGCACCTGAGGGGCTTGAAATGCCGACCTCCCTGTTGGCAGTGGAGGTACTTAAACAAACACTGCTGCCCCTGGGGTATCTAAAAATAAACAGCATTAGAAATTTTCATTTAACATTAAAGCTATAGGGAGAGATTTGAAACCATGCCCTGGGTTTATATCCTTTTGATGGGTTTCCTCATAACAGGATGGACTCTATGAATAATGTCTCCTTCGCTGATGAAAGAGGAGGGTTTACCTCTAGCTTTACAGTGGACCAAAGTCCTGGTGGTACAGCCGTTGGTTAAATGCTACAGCTGCTAACCAGAAGGTCAGCAGCTCAGATCTGCCAGGTGCTCCTTGAAAATCGTATGGAGCAGTTCTCTGTCCTATAGTGTCTCCATGAGTTGGAATTGACTTGATGGCCGTGGGTTTTTGGTTTGGTTTTACCATGAACTGCAGAGCTGTGTGACTTCAGGAAAGTCATTCAGGTTCTCTGTGTTGCTTCTGCTGTGTTTAACATAAAGATAGTAATGGTTCTTTTCCACTTAATGGGATGTTTTGAGAATATACATCTTATTCTACAAGATATGTGTTAGAACTATTATTAAATCATAATTTTTATTTATGGAACAATAGAAAGTTGACAGCAAAAGAAAACATAAGAAAGCAAACCAATTTGTTTTCTCACCTTTTTGAGTATTTTAATTTTTAAATTAGTTGTAGTTAGTAATAAATGTATCCCTGCTGATCAGTGGAGAGTAGCTTTCTGTGGTTCAGTTCATTTCTCTCAGTTCAGACATCTGTATCTTGTCAAGCATATAATTAATGGTATTTATTAAATTACATGACTACAGAAGATCAACAAACTCTGCTATTAACATGCTGATTCAGATCAAAACCTTATATTTCTTCTGAACTCTCTTTCAGTTTTACACCCTCCATTTTGCCACTTAATTATCAGTCTCCCTAGCAACACTGTTGGTTCACGGTGAGATGCTGAGACTACTAATTCTTACAGAATCCATGCTTGTGTAGCGGTGGTAGAATCCGTCATCTTAGACATTAATAGCATACATATCAAGAGTGCTCTTTCAGTTTTTTCTTCCAAGGACAGACAGTGATAACTCTCCTTGAATTTCAATTGCTTGATCACATAAACAAAATGGCTTGGTCGGGATCTAGATAGGAATGCTCTGGAAAGCATTTTTCTAATTTGATCCTCTGCTTCTGTTGCTAGGGAACGCTCAAGTGTTAGAGGTTTTGAAAGGAGAGTGAAGCTGCAGACCTAACACAGGCCATTCGGTGTTTAAAGATCCCCTGGCACATTTCTGCAACAGTATGGGTGCTGTGGTGACAATCCCTTTCACTGGTTTCTGCCCATCAGATGTGGTGCTCATCTTCTCTGTCTCCTTGGGGCGCTCTAGTTCTTCTTTGCTTTACAAGTGCTGGAGTGTTTTATCAATGAGATAGAGGCTTTTAGGCCTTGAAGCAGTGCTGGAAGCAAAAGAATTATCAATTACAGGTCAAGGAAAAACTGTGTCTGGTTGCACTAGTGACAGAGAGAAAGGGAAAAGGATTTCCAGAGATGCACTAAGGAAAGAGGAAGAAAGGGAAACCCATCAGCAGCCATTTCTTCACATGGACTCAAATTTTTTAAGATTAGAGCTTCCCACCTTACAGTAGATGAATTATAAGACTCTTGATTTGAGTTACTGCTAATTTTTATAGTCATTAAAAAATCAAAACAGTTTTTAAACTATACATAATTGACTACAGTTGAAAATCTGTTTCAACACCATCTGGATAAAGTAAGGAAGCTCAAACATCTTATTAAAATACTCTTTTTCCTTACCATAATTCCATAAAGCCAGTGTAATGAATTTTTTTCACCAAAACTCATAACAAGCCTCAAATTTCTTCTGGTTTATTCTTGTATACTGGTTAAATATGGTATTCCATATGTGCTATGACATGAAAAAATGATTATTTTGCTCTACTGGCATGTTCCATGTTGACCATTTCTTCATCCCTTTATAATGATGGTGTGTATGATAATTTTTTACATTGCATTCCTGAGCCCTGAAGTGACTACGGGTTGGTTTAGAATAAAAGCAGAAGACAGGCCTATTAGAGAAACCTTGGTGGAAAAAGTGTTGTCATCTTGATTACAGTTCCTAGAAAAGTCACTTAGACACACACTCTTCCCAGTATCTTTATGATGACACCATGTCAGCTTCCAGTGTCTTAAAGGCTGTTTTTTAAAAGGGATTGCCATATTTTTGCACAAATAATGCGTAACTTGTACACTTGCTTATCAAAGCTATGTCCACTCGAGGTATTCTTGTAAGTTCCACTATGACATTTTTCCTACATGTTACTGTAAAAAAAAAAAAAAAAGTTGTATAGTACTTGCAAAAATACCTCATACGGAAGCTAGCAGTTGGCAAGCCAATGTAGAATGTGCATGTTATTTGCATAAACATACAGGATGTGTGTCCATAAAGATACTGCCAACAATCACAGGTCAGTTGGTTGTCCTAGGATCGCTTGCATATTGCTGTGATGCTGAGATCTGTCACTGGTATTTCAGAAACCAGTAGGGTCATCCATGGTGGACAGAATTCAGCTGCAATATTGAAGAATTCTGCACAGCTCTGGTGTCACCGTGGTTAAGAGATTGGCACTTAACCAAAAGACCTGCAGTTGGAATCCAGCTGTTCTTTGGAAACCCTGTGTAGCAGGTTTGCTCTGTTCTGTAGGGTCACTGTGAGTCAGAATTGACTTGACAACAGTGTCTTGTGGGCCAAATACTAAACAATGCAGGAAGCATCAAAAGAAGATAGGAGAAATACACAGAGCCACCATACCAAAAAAAAAAAAAACTGCTCAATGTGCAACCATTTCAAGGATGTAGCATATAATTGAGAATGGCTGTAACTGAAGGAAAAAGTGCAAACTGTGCAGAAAGTAGTGACGAAAAATAAGTCTCCAGGAATTGATGGAATACAGTCTTAGTCATCCAGTACTGCTTAACAGAAATACCACAAGTAGATGGCTTTAACAAAGGAAATGTATTTTCTCACAGTCTAGTAGCCAGACGTCTAGATTCAGGGCATTAGCTCTAGAAGAAGGCTTTTTCACTCTGTTGGCTCTGGAGGAAGATCCATTCCATCAATTTTCTGCTGGCCTAGGAGCTTTTCTTCTCAGGAATCCTGGGTCTACAGGATGCACTCTGCTCCTGTTGCTGCTTTCTTGGTGGAATGAGGTCCTTCTGTCTCTCTGCTCACTTCTCTCTCCCTTGTATCTCAAAAAACATTGGCTCAGACACAATCCAGTCTTGTAAATTTAGTCTTGCTTCATTAACAATACTGCCACCTATCCCACTTCATTAACATGGTAACCTATTGATCCCTGGCCATTGAGTCAATTCTAACTCACAGCAACCCAGTAGAACCAACTAGAACTGCCCCACATGGTGTCCAAGCAGCACCCAGTGGATTTGAACTGTCATTCTTATGGTTAACAGCTGTAACTCTTAACCACTGTGCCACCAGAGTTTCCAATAACGTAGCAGAGGTTGCATTTATGACTATAAATATAGCAACTTACATCAGATGACAATTATACAATACTGGAGATCATGGTCTAGCCAGATTGGTGCATGCATTTTGGAGGGATATAATTCAGTGCATGACAAATATCAGTTGAGATGTTTCAGCAAACAGATGCCACACTGAAAGTGTTCACTCACCCATGTCAAAAGATGTGGAAGACAACTGGCTGGCCAACCTACTGGAAGAGATCCACATTTGTGCCTATTCCAAGTAAAGTGATCCAGCGGGATGTAAAAATAATCTAGCAATATCATTAATATCACATTCAAGTAAAATTATGCTGAGGATAGTTCAGTTGACATTTGTAGAAATTCATTGACAAAGAACTACCAGAAATTCAAGCTGGATTCAGAAGAGAATGCAGAACCAGGGATATCATTGCTGATGTCAGCTGGATCTTGGCTGAAAGCAGAGAATACCAAAAAGATAGTTACCTGTGTTTTATTGACTGTACAAAGGCATTCAGCTATGTGGACCATAACAAACTATAGATAACATTGTGAACAAGAAGAATTCCAGAATACTTAATTCTACTCATGAAGAACCTGTAGATAGATGGAGAGGAACCCCTCAGACCAAACAAGCAGGCACTGACTAATTTAAAATCAGGAGAGGTATGCACCAGAGTTGTATCCTTTTGTTATACTTATTCAGTCATATAAGTGGACTATTTGGGAAAGAATGCAGTCAAGACTAGAGAAGAATTAACAACCTATATTATGCGGATGGTGAAACCTTGCTTGCTGAAAATAAAGAAAAGTACTTAGTGATGGAGATCAAAGGCTACAGCCTCCTTAATATTAAGAAAATAAAAAATCCTCACAATTTGACCAGTAAACAACATCATGATAAATGGAGACAATATTGAAGTCGTCAAGGATTTCATTTTGCTTGTATCCACAGTCAGTACCCATGAAGGCAACATAAAGTGAAATATTGCATTGGGCAAATTGGCTTGGGGCTCTTTGAAATATTGAAAAGCAAAGATGTCACCTTGAGGACTAAGGTGCACCAACCCAAGCCATGGTATTTTCAGTCACTTCATATGCGTGTGAAAGCTCAACGATAAATATGGAAGACTGAAGAATTGATGCATTTGAAATTATGGTGTTGGTGAAGAATGCTGAATATATCGTAGACTGCCAGAAGAATGAACAGATCTGTCTCCGAAGAAGTAGAGCCAGAGTGCTCCTTGGAAGTGAGGATGACAAGACTTCATCTCAAGTGCTTTGGATGTGTTATCAGGAGATACTAGTCCCTGGAAAAGGACATTATGCTTAGTTACAGTAGAGGCTCAATGGCAAAGAGATGGATTGACACAGTGGCTGCAACAATAAGCTAGAACGTAGAAATGGTTTGGGGGATAACGCGAGCCAGGTCACTGTTTTCTTCTGTTGTCCATAGGGTCAGTGTGAGTTAGAACTGAGTCAATGGCACCTGACATCAGCAACAAAAATAGAGAAAGTCTTGAACCAATACGTGAAAGTTATATGTTTAGGCAGATTACAGTTATCTTACCTTGAGAGATAAGCAGCACATCATTTACAAAAAACTGTTTTGAGCACTGAAAGCCAGCTTCTAGGCACGCTTTTCATGGCATGCTTATTTGCAAGACAAAAGAGTAGCTACTAGGCAGATGGAATGCTAGACTCGCCCTACAAGGCGTGTAATTTGTAGGGTAGCTGGAGTTAAGGATGAGTAATACAAGAAGTTTGCTGAGACCAATAAAGAGTTCAAAGAAAAAAAAAACTGAATAAAATTAGAAAGATTCCCAACCCACCCTACCCCTTTCGTAGATTTTATGTGAAGATGGGGCCGTTTGAAGTGGTACAGGATGTGCTTGGGTAGAAGCAGGAAATAGGCCTAAAAATGCACGTTGGATACACGCAAAGGGTTTTGAAAGTAAAGAGCATATAACTGATACTGTAAGCGTTGTAACCCAGTGACACTTTTGAGACATAACAGGAAATATGCCACTTCTGGGTTTGTGAATGTAGTTCAAGGATCCCTGTGAAGCTACCGAATGCTTCTTCTGTCTCACAGCCATCTACTGCCCAGTTAGATAGCACTGCATGTTGTCTTTCCCAAAGTGTGAACATAAACAGTTCTAGGAAGCATTTTATTCTTAGTTCTGCTAGTTGCCTACTCTTCTTTCACTCTATTGATAATTGAGCAAGAAAAGGTTTAACCTTCAAGATGAAGGATTATAAGAAACCCTGGACTTGGAGGACACACTGTGGCTGTCATTATTTCCCCAATCCTAGATGTCCTTAAAAATAAGATTAGTTCTTAGCAATTTTTCAGGAAATTTAAGAATATCCTGGAACAAGGAGCATAAGGATATGGAAATAACACACTCTTGCTTTCTCTCTGTTCTCTTGTTCTTTTCCTATGTAATAGTTTGCACATAAAGTCCTGATTTCCCAAGAGTAGACCCCTAAGATGGTGGTCTGCATCTCAATTTTGAACTTTGTGTGTGTGATCGCAAACCCAGATTTAAGAAAATCTTGGTGAAACTCGGAGCTTGCTTATGTATTCCAGCCATCCAGTTCTCTGGTCATTAGTCCCCAGCCACATGGTATTTTCTTACTGTGACTTAGCTGTTAGCTTATGTTTTACATGGAATCTGATTTCTCTGAATTTATCTATCTGAAATTTACTCTGATTTCACTAAAGTATTTATTTAGAAGAGCAAGAGTAAGTAACCAGCTGCCATGGACATCTGCTTTTTATGTTGCTGGTGTAGTGTAGTGGTTAAGTGCTGTGACTACTCGCCAAACAATAAGCAGTTCAAATTTGTCAAGTGCTCTTTGGAAACTCTGTAGGGCAGTTCTGCTCTGTCCTGTAGGATCACTATATGTTGGCATTCATTTGATTGCAGTGGGTTGGTTTTATGTCACCAGTATGTTTTTTTTAAGTCTTATTATTCACTCACTCATGCACTATCTAGAAGTAACTTAGACACCTAATATGACGAAAAAGGATGAATTAAAAGTGTAAAGATAAGAAAGAAAATGAATGGCAATGAGGACAAGGGGAACTAGAAATGCTGCTGCAAGTTTGTATACCATACTTGCTGACACTCTTCCTGAGATTAAGGTGTGAATTTAGCTGTAAGCTTTCTAGTTACCAAAAACAAAAGGAATCCTTCGCCATTATGTTATTCACAATGTTCGTAAGATAAAAGAAAACGTCTGCTCAAAAGAAGTGTAATTGCTGTTAGCAAGATAAAATAATACATGGTATTTTGTGAATAGTACTATGAATATTAGTAACATTTTATAATAGATTCCTTAATGATTTTATTGACTTTCTGCATAGGGAACCTCAGTATAGGCTACTGGCATCACAGAAATATATAATGTTTAGTAAAAGCAATTAAACTACTAGAAGGGCATGGGTAGGCTATGACAGTATAGAATAGTTCTCTGTTGATCTGCCTGAGTGCTCGTGTGTAACTTGTTGACCATGTGGTTCCAGACTTCTAGAATGTGTTGACAGACATATGCCAGAAATCTCAAACTATAATTGGAGTTTATCTATTTGGCTGTTTCTTTTTGTTATATTTGTTTTTGTTCAGTGTATTTGAAGTGATGTTAGTAAGTGCATGCAATTTAGTATTGTTATGTCTTCCTAGTAGATATTTGATCATTGGAAAGTGTCAAAGAACTGTATCAGCTTACTCTTGATTAATGTTTGTATAGTGCGTCTTTTTCCATCCTGTTACTTTCAGCCTTTCACTGTCTGTTGTGAGCAGCATACAGTGTTTTTTTGTTGTTGATGTTTGATTGGTTTTAGTTCAGTCAGTCTTGTTTCATTACTGACGTATTCTAGTTTAAATCTAAAATCTTACTCTTTGTTTCCTAGTTCCGTCTTTCTTTGTTCTTTTCCATCTATTTTCTTGCTGACTTTTAGATTAAGTAAATTTTTTTTTCTTATTCCATGTTTCCCTTTATTAACTTCGATAATTCTTTTGGCAGATAAGAAATAGACTATTTGGGGGAGAGGATACACTGAATAATCATTCAGAAGTTCTCTCCATCCAAGTCTTGTAGTTTCTAAAAGACCTTTTCATAAGTATTGAGTGGTAAGGAGCTAAAGGTTATAGTCCCTGACAGATGCCTTGCGTGCAGTTTAACTGCATGGCTAATGGAGTAAGGAACTCTGTACCGTAACAAACAGTTTAGCTGGAGGAAGGGTTACTGTGGTTTTATTTATGAGACCCAAGATGTCTAACACAGTTGTATTCTGGAATAGAGAGTCATTCTTCCTCTCCTCGAAGGCAAGTACAGTGAGTGCCTGTTGGCTGGCACTTCATAAAGAAGTGTCTTCATAAAGAAAAAAATCTACTCTTTCACTAAGGTAAGTGGGAACATGAAAACTCACAACGGTAAAAATAATTTTATGCTGAAAAAATTAAGGTAAATGTAAACAAGTACGCTCATCAACCTAAATAAAAACCCATTGAGTGAACCCCAGAATAAGTAATGCTACTTCTGAGGATACCCACAGAAATAAAGTATTTGGGAAATACGTACGGAAATACATATTGAAGTGAGGTAACTTATATGGAATTATTATCTGTGAACAAATTAAAAATTGGAGAGTTCCTGCCAAAAAATTATTATTTCTGTTTTAGAATAGTTGATGTGTAGCTTACTTTTTTAGTAGTAATTAGCCAGCAGATTCAGTTAACTGTAAGCCACTACTAGTGGGAGAAAATAAAACTGTATGATCTGTTTATAAAAAAATATTCTTTTTATTGTATAAAAACCAGAGCCAAACCTACTGCTGTCAAGTTGATTTTAACTCACAGTGATCCTATAACTCATTAAATATTATATCAAATGATTAACAGATACTTTAAGAAGAAGCAGGTTTACAGAGAAGTAAAATTGTGTTTTGTTTTTACTTTGTTTTAATGCTCCAGTTGATTAAGGCTTGAGTTAGGACTACAGGACAGGTTCTTTGTTGAGTTCATGCAACTCAGCTCATAATTGATTCTCCTAAACAGACTCAAAAGTACCTTGAAAAAGTTTGAAATTATGTGATATTGTCCCTGATTGATTATTTATTTGATCTGTGTTATGATGTTGTCTGTGACCCTCTCATTTCTGAGGTAAAACAGTATCGTGAGTAACTCCAAGATGTAACTGATAAAGCAAGTAGCTAGCATATAATTTGAGTAAATTCTAAAAAATTTGAAAGAAAAGAAGATTAGGCTTTTCAAAAAATAGGGTGCATTAATACTTGGTATACTTGGATCAGGAAAGGTAATAGTGGGAAATAGCATGAGTTTTGGAGTCCTACAGACTTGGATTTAAGTACAAGTTATCTCCCGTGTTAATTATGTGAGTGAGATTCACACGATTTAGTTTCTCTGGTCTTAGAAAAGTAGAATAATTTTAAAACTTATTTTATAGAGTTGTTCGCAGGGTTAAATGATTCCACACTAGTTACTTACTTTGTTCAGCCCCAGCATATAGAAAGAGCTTAGATAGTGCTTACCATTATTATAGCATGGTAACAACATGCTATATTGAGCATTTTGGCAGTCCTTTTGGTCTATAAACAGCTTTAGATACAGAAAGGCATCTTTAACTGCTGTATTTAATTTAAATTTTTTATAAGTTCTGTGAATTAATGAGACATTACAAGATCCTAGTCAGAACAAGTCCTTAGTTCTACAAGTCTACTAGTTGACATGGGGAGCTGGACAAATGAACATTCTGAATGTTAGCCAGGATGGGCACCTCAACAACCTTGCTCAGGTCCAACTCACAGTGACCCTGTATGACAGAGGAGAGCTGTCTCTTAGGGTTCTCTAGGCTGTAATCTTTATGGGAACAGATAACCAGGTCTTTTGGAGCTGCTGGCAGGTTCAAACTGTTAACCTTTTAAACAACTATACACTTAACCATTGGGCAACCAGGGCTGTTTGATGTCCTAGAGGTCCCAGCAAGTACAATCAGACAAGCAAAAAAAGAATACACGATGTAAAGAATAGAATGAAAGAAACAAAATTGTCATTTTTCACAGGTAATAAGATTGAATATAGGAAAGCCCAAAGGAATCTGCAGATTATTATATTTTAAGAGTTTAGCAAGGTAGATAGCTCTAAGAGTCATTAGACATGAATTAATTCCAAAAAAACAGAAAATGTAATGTTTAGCAAGATGTCATTTATAAGAGCAGCACAAAATATTAATCTCTCCAGCAATGAATTTAATAAAAGATGCTCAAGACCCATAGAAACACATTAAAGAGCTGAATAATTTGGAAAAGATGAGAAGCCTCACTATTATAAAAATGCCAGTTATGCACAGATTAGTCTATATATTCCGTACAATTTCAGTCAGAGTTTGGATGAGTTTTAATTTCTTTAGAACTTGGCAAGTTATTGCTGAAATGTTTGTAGAAGAACAGTTTAGCCCAGGATAGCTAAAATAGTCTTTAGGAAGAAGATAAAAGTGAGAAAAATGTTCTTCCGTATACTTAAATTTATGTTAAATCAATAGTAACAAAACAGTGTGATGTATTCTCAGCAATTGACAGATAGACCAGTGCAACAGCATGACACATTCATAACAATTTGAGAATAACACAGAGCTGACTACTGTAGTATGAAAGGAACGGAATAAAAAAGAGTTTGGGAAATTAGCCATCTGTATGGAAAAAAAAATTGGACCCCACCTCATGTCATTCATGAGATAAATTCCATATGAAATAAAAATGTTAAATATGAAAGAATATTTAAAACATTTAGAGGAAAATATATCACTTCTTAAACAAGACACAAAAAATTCCAAAACATCAAAAACTTTGATAAATTTGGCCATGTTAATATTTGGACATTCTCGCACAATAATAAAATAGAGAAGAAGAAAAGCCACATACTGGGAAAAGATATTTGCAGTACATATAGCTGAGAAAAAAGATTGTTATCCAGAAGATATCCAGAACTCACACCAATCATACGAAAACACAACTGACGTTGTAGAAAAATGGGCAAAACATGTAAGTGGAAAGTTCACAAGAGAGGAAACCCAGGTATTGGGGAACATAAAATAAGGTTTAATCTTGTTAGCAAAGATAAAAGTTGGCTAGCATAGTTACACAGTAACATATGATAGAATACTTAGAGAAAAAGAGAAGATCATATAACTGTTTTGTTACACAATTTAGTGTTATCCAGTAAAATGGAGGAAACTCTGGTAGTGTAGTGATTAAATCGACGTCTGCTAACTGAAAGATCGGCAGTTCAGATCTGCCAGGCACTCCTCTGGAGCAGTACTACTCTGTCCGATGGGTTCCTGGGTTGGCATTGACTCAGTGGCACTGGGTTTGGGTTTTTAGTTTTAGTCAAGTGAAAGATGTACAGGTTCTGTGACCCGGCAAGTTCACATTCCAAAAACTCTTGTCCGTGTGTAATTTTCACGCAATATTAGTCACAAAGCTGTTAGTAATTAGTCTTAGCCATACCTTTTAACAAAATGTTGAGGCAACAAAAAAAGAAGTTTGCAGAGTATTATGTATGCTGTGTTAACTGTGTATATAAAGTTAAAAAGCAAACAAAATTTATCCCTCTATGACAGTCTGCTTCTGTAAAAATTAGAGCCTAGGAAACCACATGGAACAATTCTCTCTGTCCTGTAGGGTCACAGTGAATCAGAATTGACTGGATGACACACAACAAACACAAGGGTACCTTTATGGAGGAATTAGGAAAGGAAGCAGGCTTTGCAACTAGAAATGGAACCTGTAGAAGGCTTGAGAAATACTAACAATTTTTTTTAGGCATGATGGTAGGTACATCAGTGTTTTTTCTTATTTTTTTATGTGACCTACATATATAGAAATACTGTATTGTGTGAATCAGATATTTTTAAAATAGATATTGCAAGTAAAAAAAATTGAAGAGTAAAAGTGAGAAAAAACATAAGTTTTTTTTGTTTTGCTTTAAAACATTAAGATTTAGTAAGGAAAACAAAAAGACCAGGACCAGCCAACAGTTCACACAGAGTAAAAGTTCCTAAGGAAATGAGGCTCCTCTAGGAAATCTTTTTTGCCGTGGCTGTAGCCGTGCTTGTCTTTGTCCCTTCTGCCTTGATCTTGAGCCCTCAGTATCAGTGGCCCTTCCCGGATACTTGGGGCTAAGGGACTAGACCAAACCTCTACCACCATTTCTGGTTTATTTCCTTATGGAGCATGAGAGTATGTTAAGAACTTACTTTTAGCATTGGAGTCCAGAATTAAAATAAGGTTAAAGACATGATTAAAGCCAGCACTCATTAAGTGGAAGAAAGATCAATGAAAGGAAAATGAATACTTGCACAACTTTATCAGGAATGTCTCACACAAGACCGTTAAATGCAGAGCGATGAGGTAATTATTCCATGCTGTCACGTTGTTTAGTTCTAAATTGGGGTGGGGGGGGTGGGGGAAGGAATTCTGGAGTAGATTAAAACTTTTTATTACACATGAATTTTTTGGTAGATTTTCATAATTTTTATTTTCTCTCAATGGATTATTTTCAGTTCTTTTTAATTTCCAATAAATAATTTTGAACATAAAATATTATTGTACTAATTAAAAAGTGAACATTGCTGCTGAATCATTATAGAAAGTGTTTAATGAACAAGCCAAATTTATGAGAAATCAATATTTATTGATTATTTTCTGGCATATCATTAAGGTCAAAATCGGGCCTCTAACTCAAAAAGCAAGGTGCCTAAATTACCTGTCTTGTTGGGTGCGAATTTTGGCGTCTGTTTACACGTAAACAATTAAAGACCATTGTTACCAAATCATTCCAGCTGCGAAACAGCAGCTGTCCTGCTTCACATTTCTGTCCACGTCTTGAGTTCCTCGGTCATACTGAGGGTTGTGTTAGTACTGGAAGATACCTAACAGTGTGTTGATAGAAAGTGCCAAATTTATCAGAATGAGCTTTAACTTGGTGATTTTTGTTCTTTTAGGAAAAGTTGGCTACATTATATTTTATTTGGCTTTTGAATTTTATTTGCCATAGACCTATGAAGAGATGTTGATCTTCTGGAAGTAAAGGGAGCTTTAAGCCGTATGTGAGATCAGGCTCTTTGTCAAGGAAACTTCACGAGGCAGCTATATTTCAAAGTGTTTCTTACATTTTAGAAATATGGGTTGGTTCGCTGTGAAATGATAATTATTTAGATTGGAAAATGCCATATGAAAGAAAATGGACTTAAAAGAGCAGGTTTGGAAATCAGGATGGGGAGTCTAAAAATAGGAAGAAGATGTTGCATGTATTATGGTTTATGTGTTTGTGTATATATTTATATATATATGGGGTTGCTCATGTGATACTGTTTGTGTGTGTGTGTATATATATATAGGGTCACTCCAAGAGTTGGAATGGATTCAACAGAAACTGTATTGTTTTGGGTTTGTGAGGTGTGCCATGAGCGTCTGTAGAGGTGGGCCACAAATTTTGCTTAAACAAGAGGGAAGCATCACAGACCTCAGTGGCAACAGTGTAAAATTCAAACTAAGGAGGATGAATAGCAAAACTTCTCCCTTGTGTACTATTTTGAGCAGCCGTATATCATTAGTTTCAGTGCCAGCTGTATTGTCTCAGTAGTTATAGCTTGAAGAACTTTACGGTTTGTTTTGGTTTGGTTTGGCTTGTTTTTTTAATGCAGGGCACTAACATCAGGTTATGACTGAATTCCTTTAGATGGACACAAACTTATTTGTTCTACTTCAGTACTGTAAAGCAGTTATGTCTTGGAAACTATAGGAAATAGATTACACTTCCAAGGAAACTTGAGACACCTTAGAAACATTGGTATTCTCTTGCTTGTACGTTTTGGATGAGCCCAAGGGTGGTTGAGTGTTGAAAATATTATTCTGATAGTTATTTGGATTAAAAATTCTGATTTTTTTAAGGTACATTATCAACAGCCTAAATCTTTCCCTTACTAAATTTAGATTACAAATCACTTCTAAGGGCTAGTAAATAATAATTTAGTTCCAATTTACAAGCTATAGATCTACAAATATTTAAAGTTGCATTCATAGAATTGGTTATATTTTGACTCAGTTCTTCCCAAGTATGTCAAGTCTTATACATCTATTAAATTACGCTTACACATATAGTGAACCTTAAGTTTTTTTAACATTTCTGATGCTTCCCAGAGTCAAAAGATGCTTTCCTATTAAGAAGGCAACGATCATCTCAAATTACTGGTTACTTTCTACCAAAATTTCAGTCAAGCATAAGATCTGAGCTAGTCCTATACTAACTGAGGCAGTTGCTCTACCACTCTATGTAATTTAGGAGGTGCTCAGCATACTTGAAATTACTAATATCCACACATTTTGTCTAGGAAGCTGATTGGATTCCTAAAGGCAACCCTGAAGAAAAAATGGGAGCTTGCTATGTTGTCATGGCAACGACGCTGTAAAGTCAAGCAGAGGACATTTACCTGTACCAACTCACTAGACCCGGTCTATGCAGGTCACCTCCGAGTTCTACTCAAAAAGCTGTAGTTTCAAACCAGTCTGCACATTTGAATAGTATCCCTGGTTGTCTGAAAAGTATGATGCTCTGAACTGCTAACCAAAAGGTTGGAGGTTCAAGTCTACTGTGAGGTTCCATGAAAAAGTGCCCTGGTGATCTGCTTCCAAGAAATCAGCCATTGACTATGCTGTGGAGCACAGTTCCACTCTGACACAGAGTAGAACACATGGGGATTGCCATGAGTTGGAATCACCTGAATGGGAACTGGCTTGCTCGTTTGATTAGGTTTTTGCATTTCTTTGGCTTTTAGGTTCTGCAGCTACCTTTTCTGCTAGATTCTGAAAACATCTGACAGTGAAGGAATCCTGAGATACTTAAATGTTTTTCTCTGAATCCTGCATTATTTCATTCTCAGAATCATGCAACGCTTTCAGGGGTTTCAAATGATATTTAATGGAATTCAGGATGTCTCACATTCTTTTTTGACCTACAGCCACTGTGAACATTCTAGTGTTATTGCTCAGGAGGCATTCCTAAGACATAGGCATCAGATTTTGCATCTCTGCCCACTGAGTGTAGGCTACTGCACTGTAGAAACACAATGCTGAAGCAAATAACCAGACTATGTTTAAAGGTCATACCAAAACCTGTTGCTGTGGGGTTGGTTCTAACTCAGAACTCCATAGAGGAGAGTGGAACTGCCCCATAGGGCATCCAAGGAGCAGCTGGTTGATTCAAACTGCCAGCCTTTTGGTTAGCAGCCAAGCTCTTAACTACACACCATCAAGGCTCCCACAGATCATTTGAAATTGCACTTATTAATGTTGTTGTTAGGTGCTGTGGAGTTGATTTTGACTCTTAGCCACCCTGTGTACCAGAGAACACTGCCTGATCCTGCAGCACACTGGCAATCTTTGTTATGATTGAGCCTCTTGTTGCAGCCACTATGTCATTCCATCTCACTGAAGGTCGTCTTTTTTGTTGACCCTATACTTTCCCAAGCATGATGTCCTTCTCCGGGTGTTAATCCCTCTTAATGACATACCCAAAGTATGTGAGACATACTGTCTTTCAAGACAGATTGGTTTATTCTTTTGGCAGTCTGTAGTATATTCAGTATTCTTTGCCAGCACCACAATTCAAAGACTCTAATTATTACTAGAGAGGTAAAAAATAATTCCTTGAAATTCTTTCAAAGATTGATAAAGGTGTAGTTAATACAGCAATACTCAGATGACAATTAAAAGGTTAGAAAATAGCAATAATCTTTTACTGGCTCTGAAACAGTAGAAAGTCAGCTACCTGAAAAAATTTATAAACACTGTGTGGGGTACAAAATTTGACTAATAAAGCAACCAAATATTATAATTCAGAGTAAGAGCTGCCCATGAGTGGGCTCCTACAGAAAGTGCTATCATAAACTGAGCTGGTATTTAGTAACTTCATGTAAAATTACCATATCTTACTGGCTCAAAGTGCTTTATGAGGAGAAACTTAAATACGTTGTTCTAATACAAGACTAAAACAAAGTAGTAACTGGAAGCTAAACCATTTAGGACAAATGTTCTGGCAGTAAAACAGCAAGGTCGGCAAACAGTCACTATGGATGTCCTGTCGTGTCAGGAGGACTGATGGTCTTGTCGATATTTCAACAGAGTTCTCTGGGCCATCGTCAACATCTGAGACTACGGAATCCTCGAATGTCATAACTAATCAGACTATAATGGAATTAAGATGCTACCAAAAGAAATGTAGTGAATATGTGCTTTTTGTGTCTTTTCTAGTTAATTTTAGCTACACAAAACCAAAAGAAAAAACACTGCTGTGGAGTCGAGTCTGACTCACAGCAACCATGGAGGTCAGAGTAGAACTGTCCCACAGAGTTTCTAAGGCGCACCTGGCAGGTTTGAACTGCCGACCTCTTGGTTAGCAGACTTAGCACTTAATAGACTATGCCGCCAGGGTTTCCTTAGCGATACAAGTAGTACATCAATATAGAAAATATATACTACAAAAAAGTTTAAGATGACAAATAAATTTAACATACAGTTTGACTAAAATCTCCTAGTACTTTTTTTACAGGTAACTACCATTATCAGTGGGATGTGTATCTTTTCCTTTTTATTTCCCCATGTGCAGTTAATGTGCATAAATTTACTATTAGGAAATATATTTTATATTGTTACACTTTTATATTTTTAAAACAAATGTTCTGCCATTTGCTTTAGTCACTTAAGAATGTCTTGCTGACCTTTCCACATAAGTAAATAAAAGCATTTATTGAGTGCCTTTCACGTACCAGTCACTCGTGTAAGCACTTTTGTATCCATTAGTGCATTTTTCTTCATGAAAATGCAGATATTACAGGGTTGTTGTCGTGCCTGTTTCAGCTGAGGATCCAGAGGGACACAGAGGTTAAGTAAATTGCCCCTGATTGGCAGAGCCACTTGTTCTGGATTCTGTTCAAAGAAGGCATGCTCCAGATCTACTCTTTGGTGACTGCTTCTCACTCCCTCTCGGAGATGCACAAACCCACCTCCTGAGTGCAATATTTATCAGCCCAAACCCCAATGGACCCTTCTTTTATGAACTTCCAGTGACTGTGAATGATACGCAGATACAGTTCAAGTTCAAAAATACCACTGAGTGCCTCATTATGCCTAGCGTTTCAGAGGACAATAGCAGTAGCAAGGCACAGCAGTAGTAAGAGGTGTGACTGTTTCATGTCCCATTGATTTGGGAGGAATAATGTACAGAAAAATGTAGAGTGGACCCACTGTTAGGCTGCTCCATTCCCCCAGTTCCCTTGCCACCAGTATCTGATGCTTGGCAGCCTTCATTTATATCAGAAATAATGTCAATCTAGTGGAAAAACGGAGACTCACAGCTTTACAGTGGGAAACTGGCCTCTGTGTATTATGATATATAGCATCCTAATTTCACAGAGCACTTTTCATAACAGGTGCTAGATTTGTAATCAAATCCATTAAATTAAAGGACCCAATTTGAAGCAACATGGAAACTAGTCTTAAAATACAGACTGAGTCCCATCTACTCCAAACTGCCATACCATCAGGTACTTTGTCTTTTCTGTACATGTCTGTCAGTGTTTATTGGTGCACTTGAATCTGCTCTTCTCTCATGTTTGTAGCTTCACTTTGAGTCAGAGATATCAGAGTCTGAAGGAAGGAACAGTTGGTTTTCTCCTGGCTGAGTGCTGCCAGATGCAAAGGCTTAGCTGGTCCTATTCTCCCATACTCACTCCTTCCTTAGCACAGCCTTAATCAACAGTAGAACACTACTCTTATAAACCCAAGAGCCCAAGCTCTGCCTGGATCTGTCTGTCCAGTGCATCTTATTATTTGGACCATAAATGTCACAGGAAAATTTCCATTATCTCCTCTGCTTTCCTCTCTGTTCTTTCCTTCAGACTCTGATATCTCTGACTCAAGTGAAGCTACAAACATGAAAGAAGAGCAGATTCAAGTGCACCAATAAACACTGACAGACATGTACAGAAAAGACAAAGTACCTGATGGTATGGCAGTTTGGAGTAGATGGGACTCAGTCTGTATTTCTGTGTGTTGGAATGAACTCAACAGCAGTGGGTTTTTTAGGTTGATGTCTTAGGATTAAGCTTCATCCTGGTTCTTCGGCAAGTTAACTGTGTGATATAAATTAGCACATAATTAACAACCTTCTTTGAGCCTTAGTCCTTTTATCTGAAAAATAAGATTAACTCCCTGAGGTTCTTATGAGTTGTCACATTGTGATTTGTATATGGTATGATGGGAAAAGGAAGCTTGTAATGGTCAAGAGGGTCCCCCTTACTGTGACCTGCAGCATAAGTCTTGCGAGATACACATTTTCATTCTACCTGCTGACGTCTCCTGTGACTAACACTACTATGACAGATGTTACTTACAGTGTCTTTGGTAGTAATTTGTTCTGTGACTTAATTTATTCTGTGATATTCAACATGCATTCCATTTTTTAAATTTCTCTATAGGATTGCTATGAGTTGGAATCAATTTGATGGCAACAGATTTTTTTAGCTTTTTATCATATATATGGAAGATTAATGATATATTGGGTATGTAGCGTATTGGAGAAGTGAACATTTTCAACCAGTCGTGTCTATATATGATTTTATCACCTAAAACAGTGAACTCTAACAGCATTGAAATCTTACGATGTAACTTTTTTTGAATAGTAGCAAAATTTGGTAGCCAGAAAACTCACATATTCGTGTCAACTCCATATTCATGTCAACTCAAATATTCGTGTCAACAAGTTACTCAAGCTGTCTGAGCGTCAGGAGAGGAAAACCATACTTGACTGTCGTTTGTTGTGAGGAACAAATAAGATGAGGTAGATGGCAATGCCTAATATTCTAGAGGGTGCAATCCAAACGTGAAATAGGAATGACACAAAGCATACAAGTACCACAGAATTTATAATGAAATTATTGTTTTACCTCTGTGTTGTTTCCTATGTTTTATAAATAAATAGGACCTTGAAGGTTGACTTTCACCCAATGACCACAACTAATGAACTCTTAACAGGCAACTGCAAATTTAGATTTTGCTAAAAGAAGGAAATTAAAGTAATGGAAGATAATTTTTTTTTCTATTGACATGTAAAAAATAGAATACTAATTAGAAGATATGTAAGTATCCTTTCTATGTACCTGAATTGTCTGACTTTTCTGAATATTCATTCTTTCTGCAAGCACAGCAGATGGATAGTTAGAACTTTCTGTAAATACGGTCATCTGTGGATATGTATTTCCCAAGGGAAGAATATGTTTTATTTGTTAGAACTTTATGTCAAGTGGTAGGTATTTTAGCTAGAAGAAGCACAATCTGAGATGTTTCCTTTTTTTGTTGGCAATGTGACATATTTAGAGCATACTTTCAAAATAATAAAATGAAAAGAAATTATCTGATATAATAATATAAGAAATGTTATATTTGAGTAATACTGTACATATTAATTTTCTGCATCAAAAAACTATCAACAACAACAAAAAAGCCCAGGACCCGATGGCTACACTGGGGAATTCTACTACACATTAAGAAAAGAGTTGACACCAATTCTGCTCAGCGCTTTCACAAGTAAAGAAGTGGAAGGAGTACTCCTTACCTGTTTGTATGAAGCCAACATAACCCTGATACTTAAACCAGGCAAAAACATCACTTAAAGAAAAAGAAAGGAAAGAAAGAGGATTATAGACCAGTATCCCTCTTTACTATAGATGCAAAAATTCCCAACAAAATTCTAACCAGCAGAACTCAGCAACACATCAAAGAAATTACACACCAAGATTAAGTGGGATTCACACTGGGAGTGTACAGTGGAGTTTTAACTTGAGAAAATCAATCAGTATAATTCACTGCATAAATAAAAAAGAAGGAAAAGAACCACCCAATCATATCAATCGATGCAGAAAGGGAATTTAATACAATATAACACCTTTTCCTGACTAAAAAAAAAAACCCTGAGCAAAATAGGACTAGAAGGGAAATTTCCCGGCATAATTAAGGGCATGTATGCAAAACCAGCAACCGGTGTTATACTCAATGAAGAAAGACGGAGAGCCTTCCCTTTAAGAATAGAAAGGAGACAAGGATGCCCATTATCACCACACTTCCTTAGTTTTGTACTGGAAAGCCTAGCCAGAGCAGTAAGGCAAGAGAGAGAAATAAAAAATATCCAAATCAAAAAAGGAAGAAGTAAAACCATCTCTATTGACAGATGACATGATCCTATACATAGAAGACCCTAAATATGCTATAAGAAAACTACTGGAACTAATAGAAGAATTCAGCAACACTACAGGGCACAAAATCAGCACACAAAAAAGCAATTGGATTTCTTTACATTAACAAAGAATATTTAAATAAATAACAACCAAAAATCCAAGAAAACAATGCCTTTTATAATAGTCCCCCCAAGATAAAATACCTAGGAATTACCCAAACCAAGGACATGAAAGACTTACATGATGAAAATTATAAACTGCCACTCCAAGGGATTAAAAGAAACTTATATGAACTGAAGGACACTCTGTGCTAACACATTGTTGGGAGGTTTCACCAAGTTGATTCCAGCTAATAGCCATCCCATGTACGACAAAACAAAACACTGCCCGGTACTGTGCCATAATCATTGCTACACTTGAGCCCATTGTTTTAGCTACTGTGTAGATCTATCCTATTGAATATCTTCATCTTTTTCACTGATGCTGTATCTTACCATGCACTATCTCCAGGAACTAGGCCTTCCTGGTGATGTGCCCATAAATACAAATGCTGGTGAGATCATAGGAGACTAAACTCTTCCACACTGCTGACGTAAGTTTAAAATGATACCACCACTTTGGAAAAACCTCATGGCACTTCCTTAAAAGCTGTAAATGGAATTATCGTATGATCTAGCAGCTCCCTCTCTTATGTATATATACATCCAAGAGAAATGAGGCATGACACCAATAGACATATGCACACCTATCTTCACAGCAGCATTATTCACAATAGGAAAAAGATGGAAACAACCTTAATGGCCTCCAGTAGTTGAATGGAAAAACAAAATGTGATACATGCACACAATGGAATACTACACAATAATAAAGAAAAATGATGAATCTATGAAACATCTCAACATGGATGAATCTGAGGACATTATGCTGAGTTAAATAATTCAGTCACAAAAGGACAGATACTGTATGAGACGACAAAGTCAAGGATAAGTTTGCACACAGAAAGGAACATTCTTTGACGGTTATCAGGGAGGGATGGAGAATCACTTACTAGATTGCACACCAGTGTTAATTGTGGCGAAAGGCAAAGCAATGTGCAATATGAGGAAGTCAGTACAACGTGACGAGGGTAAAGATACTGAGAGGTTTGCAAGAATGAAGGGCAACTACAGAAAATGCTATAACACATAAAATCCTGCAACAACAGTATTAATAATTTGAGAGTAGATACATATGTTGATAAGTATGCTAAATGGGTGGGGAGATTGTAAGATTGTATGGGAGTATATCTGTGTACGTATTGTAGGGTATGGCTGTAGACACATAAATGCAGTATTTATAAATTTCTGTATTTATAAATGCTACAGGTATACTTTATAGTATATAATAGATCATATAGGGGACATAGTAATAGAAATTTCTTAGATGTCATGACTGAACTACTGAATATAAAAGCTAAGAACCATAGTCGCAGAAAAAAATCTATGTCAAAATCTATGTCAACTATGGTAAAACATAGTTCATGAAGATAATGTTCTACATCCTGGCCTGGTAAGTAGTATCTGCAGTTTTAAAAGCTTTTGTGTTATCATCTAAGAAGCAACTATTGGTCTCTTCCTGCCTGGAAAAAAGGGGAACAAAGAAAACCAAAGAGTTAAGTAAGCAATTTGTCCAAAGGACTAGTGGCCCACATGAACCACTGTGACTGTGATCACAATAGAAAGGCCTGGATAAAATGAGTAAGAAAACACAACAAAATTCCAATTCAGAAAAAAGATCAGACATTCTGATGTGAAAGAGACTGGAGGAACTCCTGAGACCACAGTCCTAAGACATCCTTCTAACTTTAAACTATAGACACTTCTGGAGACCACCTTTTAGCCAACTAGTAAACAGGGCTATAAAATAAACAATATCTGAAGAACATGCTCCTTAGAATAATTGACTATACAAGACAAAAACAGCAACATTTGTGTGAAACTAGAGATGACAGGGAAGAATAGGAAAGCCAAACAAATGGAAACAGGGAAGCCAGGGAGGAAATGAGGGACGCGCTGACATATTGCTGGAATTGCAACTGGTATAACAGGACAATTTGTGTAAAAATCATTGACTATGACTTTAATTTGCTATGTAATGGTTCACCTAAAACACAATAAAATGTAAAAAAAAGAAAAAATTGGCATAACAGTTCATACAAAAATAACTCATGGGAGGAGGGCAAAGTTGGCAAACAGGTGAAGAATATATGCATGGTTTTGCAATAAAATATGATAATCTCTAAAACTTATGGAAAATTTTGTAACTCTCTGGAATGGCCGTTGCGCACAGTTGGCACTGTGGCAAGTTTGCGAACTTAATAGAATAGTTGTCTGCGAGGGAGGTTTTAGCCAATGAACAAATAACTGTCTTGGAATACTCTCCCTACTTACCTGATCTGGCCCCTGGTGATTTTTTTCTTTATGTGAAGATAATGAAAATACTGAAAGGGAGACATTTTGATGACATTCAGGACATCAAGGGTAATACGACAACAGTTCTAGTGGCCATTCCAGAGAAAGAGTTCCAAAACTGCTTTGAAGGGTGGACTAGGCACTGGCATTGGTGCACAGCTTCCAAGGAGAGTACTTTGAAGGTGACCATAGTGATATTCAGCAGTGAGGTATGTAGCACTTTTTCTAGGATGAGTTCATGAACTTAATTGTCAGACCATTTATGTTCATTGTAGCTTTATTCACAATAGCAAAAAGCAGAAACAACTGAAGTGTCTGTAAACAGATGAATGAATAAGCCAAATGTGCTGCATACGTACAAGGGAAAACTATGCAGTCATAAAAAATAGTAATGAATCTGCGAAGCGTTACATGGATGGACCCAAAGGGCATAGTGCTAAGTGAAATATGTGAAGCATAGAGGGGCAAATATTATATGATCCCTCTTTTGTAAGAAGAAATATATATATGTAGAGAGACCAGTGTTCATTGTGGTTACCAGGGAAGCATTGGGAAGTGGGGAAAAACACAGTTGAGATCACTGACACTCATAATTTTTGGTAATGGAAAAAGTAGCCCTGAAGTACTGAGCACGGGAGAACCAAAGTAAATGATGTAATCTGAGAAACACTCAACAGAAAAGCTGTCTGTACTCAGGAATTTGACATATATAAGAGGGCAGCAACTCCAGCAAAAACCAAAAAAGATTGTATGATCATATATGGATGAGTGTAGGCATGTAGTTGTATGTGTAGGTGTGGATATATATGTATGTGAGAACAGACAGAAGTATCTGTGTGTGTGTGTAAATACAGATATGCGTGTGCAGGCACATATATTTATTGAAGACACAACTACAGCTACTCCTCAGACATAAACAGACACCTTCTGAGACTGGTTTTAAGCATCTGAAACCTGAGAACCATAATCTCATGGGATTACTCAGTTGAGTGGCATAATATAGTTCACAAAGTTTATATTCTGCATCCTAGGCAAGTGAGTAACATCTGGGATCTTAAAAGCTTGTGCGTAGTCACCTATGGGGAAACTATTGACCTCAACTTGTCAGGAGCAAAAGACTAAGAAGGTAACAGAAATTTCAGAGAAGAAACTAATCTATAAGCCTGATAGGCAGCATGAGTCAGGGACTCATCTACTCTGAGACAAGAATAACTAGGTGATGGCCAGCTATCAGCTCTTACCATTATGTCTAGGGTCACAGTAAATGTTCCAGATAGAATTCAAGAAGAATGTAGGGAAAAAAACATCAAATTCTTTTTTTTTAAAATTATTTTCTATTTAACATGACTGAGTGAAAATGTACATTCCCGTATAAATTTACATGCCCACCTATATGCAGCTTCCGCTGCTCTCCCTGCCCGGTGACAGCACACTATTCCTCTCTGCTCCATACATGTCTCATCCTCCCAACAGTCTCCTTTCCCCTCCTCTCCACCCACTCCCCTTCCTCCAGCCAGAGGTCAGCAGGGTGATATTCTATAGATGCACAGAACCATAAAGTGCAACCAATATACGGTCACTCTGCATCGCCAAGTCCAATCCATTCCTGTCCAAAGAGGGGGCCTTCGTTATAATTTGTGGGTAAGGGCAGCATCAGGGCCAGGGGCCGTGCTCTCAGGGGAACCCTGAAACCACTGGACCATCAATTTAGGTCTTTTAGTGGAGATCTCAGGATGCACCCCTTTTTATTCTTGTGTTGCCAGTGAGACTCCTCTCTTGTGAGCTCCATTGTGGCTATCACTGGTGGTGGCCGGGCACCATCCGGTTCTTCCGGTCCCAAGTCGATGTAGACACCCACTCTTGTGGGAAAATCAAATTCTTAAAATAATAATAATTTTTAAAAAGAGCAAATTTTTAAAATTTTTAACTAGAGCAGCTGAGAGCAGAGGAATCCCTGTAACTGTTGCCCTGAAACACTCTTAAGAATTGCACCAAAACTGTCCCCAGATCACACTGTAGTGAAACAGCAGAATGGCACACAAAATAAGGATGTTACCTGTAAGAACAGTGCTCTGCTTAAAAAAAAAAAGTCTGTTTGAAACCACAAGGTCAGCATTTAACATGAAGGTAAGATGAGGGGCCAAGGAAGACTATAGAGTACTGGAAGTGGAACAGCAAGAACAAAACGACAAGGGTGACACATTGTGAAAAAGGTAATTAATGTCTCTGCATAATTTGTGTAGAAACTGTGGAATAGAAACCCAACTTGCTATGTAAACCTTTGCTAAAAATACAACAAAGTATTGATTTAAAAGTTCAGTTATTCATATAATTTTTAATGGCTTAAAGTGAGAAGCAATTATTAATTCCTTTAACATGATGATGTTGTCTAACGGCTGCCATCCTGAAAGAGAAAGTAGGGCCCACTGAGCTCTCCCTTTAGCCTCTGCTAGTTCTTCTTCATGTTCTATTTGCTCCTTTTCCTTCCCTTTTTCTCTTCTGGGAGTTTTTCATTTAGAGACTCAAAGATTTTCCTAGAAAATCGGATCAGAATAGTTTCAGATGGAGAAAGAAGGTACCTGGAAAAACAAATGAGAGGGAGCACATGGAAATAACTTAGAATATAAACTTGGAGGCTGATGAAAGGAAAGGAAATGCTTATCCTACCCCATCCGTGCTGTTGTTCTTAGGTGCCATCAAGTCGTTTCTGACTCACAGCAGCCTTGTACACAGCAGGATGAAACACAGCCTGGTCCTTCACCGTGCCCACAGTTATTTTAGTGTTTAAGCCCATCATTGTAGCTGCTGTGTCAGTCCGTCTTGTTGAGGGTCTTCTCTTTTTTGCTGACCCTCCACTGTACCAGGCATGATGTCCTTCTCCAGGGACTGATCCCTCCGGAGAACATGTCCAAGATATGTGAGACACAGTCTCACTATCTTTGCTTCCAAGGAACATTCTGGTTGTACTTCTTCAAAAACAGATCTGCTTGTTGTTTGGCAGTCTATGGTACCTTCAGTTTTCTTCTCCAACACCACAATTCAAAGGCATCAATTCTTCTGTCTTCCTCACTCATTGCCCAGCTCTCACATGCGTACTGTGTGACTGAAATACCATGGCTTGGGTCAGGCACACCCTAGTCTTCAAGGTGACATCTTTACTTTTCAGTATTTCAAAGAGGTCCTTTGCAGGAGCTTTTCCAGTGCAGTGCTTCTTTTGATTTCTTCCCTGCTGCTTCCATGGATGTTGATTGTGAAACCAGGTAAAATGAAGTCCTTGACAACCTCGGTCCTTTCTCCATTTGTCGTGATGTTGCTTACTGGTTGTTTTCTGATGTTGAGGTGCAATCCATACTGAAGATTATGGTCTTTGATCTCCATCAGTAAGGGTTTCAAATCCTCTTCACTTCCAGCAAGCAAGTTTATGTCATCTGCATACCGCAGGTGTTTCATTAATAAGTCTTCCACCAATCCTGATGCCTCCTTCTTCATATAGTCCAGCTTCTTGGATTCTTTGTTTGGCATACAAATTGAAATGGTATGGTAAAAGGATACAACCCTGACACACACCTTTCCTGACTTTAAACCATGCAGTATCCCCTTATTCTGTTTACATGACTACCTCTTGACTCATCTACAGATTCCTCATGAACACAAATTAAATGCTCTGAAATTCCCATTCTCTGTAATGTTATCTGTAATTTGGTATGTTCCACACACTTGAATACCTTTGCATAGTCACTGACTCACAGGTCAACTTCTCACTGGCATTCACTACTTCCAGTCAAGATCCACGTGACATCAGCAGTGATATCCCTGGTCCTCTTCTGAGTCTGGCTTGTGTTTCTGGCAGTTAACTGTCAGTACACTGATGCAGTCACTTTCGAATGATCTTGAGTAAAATTTTATTTGTGTGTGATACTAATGATATTGTTTGGTAATTTCCACGTTCAGTTCAATCACCTTTCTTGGGAATAGGCATAAATATGGATCTCTTCCGGTCAGTTAGCCTGGTAGCTAACCTCCAATTTCTTGGCATAGACAAGTGAGCACTTCCAGCACTGCTTCTGTTTGTTGAAATATTTCAGTTGATGTTCCATCAACTCCTGGAGCCTTGTTTTCACCAGTGCTTTCAATGCAGCTTCAGCTTCTTCTTTCAGTACGGTTGGTACCTGATCATATGCTACCTCTTGAGATGGCTGAACACTGACCAGTTCTCTCTGATGTAATGACTCTGCATAGCCCTTCCATCTTTTGATCCTTCCTGAATTGTTTAATATTTTCTCTATAGAATCCTGCACTATTGCAACCCTAGGCTTGAATTTTTTCTTCAGTTCTTTCAGCTTAAGAAATACAGATCATGTTCTTCCCTTTGGTTTTTCTGTTTTCAGCTCTTTGCATGTATCATTATAATACTTTTGTCTTCTTTAGCTCCCCTTTGAAAGCTTCCGTTCAGTTCTTTTAGTTCATCATTCTTTCTTTTGCTTTAGCTACTTCAACTTCAAGAGCAAGTTTCAGAGTCTCTTTTGATACCCAATTTGGTCTTTCCTGTCTTTTTAGTGACTTCCTACTTTCTTCATGGATGACGTCTTTGATGTCATTCCACAGTTTGTCTGTTCTTCAGTCATTAGCGTTCAGTGCATCAAATCTGTTCTTCAGATGGTCTCTAAACTCAGGTGGGATATACTTATGGTCATACTTGGACTGTCATGAACATGTTCTAATTTTCTTCAGTTTCAGTTTGACCTTACATGAGGACTGCCGGTTAAGCTTGCTAACTTATCCTAGGAAAAATGCTACACATCTCATTGCTGAATACTCACAACAGTCACCTTCGAAGTACTCCTCTTGGAAAGCTATGCAGTGATGCCAGCACCTAGTTCATCCTTCAAGGCAATTTTGGAACTCCTTTTTTGGAATGGCTATCAGAGCTGTCATCATATTACCCTTACTTTCCTGAATATCATCTAAATGTCTTCCTTTCAATATTTCCTTTATCTTTGGGTAAAAGTCATTGGGCGCCAAATGAGCTGAGTATAGAGGGTGTTCCAATACAATTATTTGTTTACTGGCTAAAAACCCCCTCATGGACTACTATACAGTTAAGCTTGTGAACTTATCACCCTGCCACTGCGCACAATGGCCATTCTAGAAAGTTCCAAAATTGCTATGAAAGTGGACTGGGTGCTGGCATTGGTGCATAGCTTCCCAGGGGAGCACTTCAAAAGTGACCATGATGATATTGAACCATGATGTATGTAGCATCCAGAATAATTAAGTTCGCAGACTTAATTGTTAGACCTCTATGACCAAGTGATGGTCTCTGCCACAGTCAGTACATGGTCTTGTTCTGATTGCTGATACTGAGCTTTTCCATCATCTCTTTCTGCAGATGTAGTTGATTTGATTCCTGTATATTCTGTCTGGTGAGGTCCGTGTGTATGTTCACCATTCTTGGTGAAAAAAATGTATTTCAATGAAAAAAGTCATTGGTCGTACAAAATTCTATCGTTCACTCTCTGGCATCATTTCTAACACCAAGGTCTTACTTTGCAGCTACTGATCCTTCTTTTTTGTTTCCAACTTTTGCATTCCAATCACTGGTAGTTAGCAACATACATCCTGGTTGCATGTTCCGTCAATTTGGAGCTGCAGAAGCTGGTAGAAACCTTTAATTTCTTCATCTTTGGCCTTAGTGGCTGGTGTATAAATTCAAATAATAGCTTTATTAACAGCCCTTCCTTGTAGGCATGTGGATATCATTCTATCCATGACAGCATTGTCTTCCAGGACAGATCTTGAAATGCTCTCTTTGATGATGAATGCAGCATTGTTCCTCTTAAAGTTTTAACTTCCAGAATAGTAGACCATATGATTATCCAATTTAGACTAGCTGATACTGGTCCATTTCAGCTCGCTAATGCCTAGGATATGGACATTTATGCATTCCATTTCATTTTTGATGATTTCCAATTTTCGTAGAGTCATACTTTGTGCATTCCGTGTTCTGTTTATTAATAGTTGATTTGAGCTGTTTTTTCTCATTTTGAGTTGTGCCACACCAGCAAATGAAGGTCCTGAAAGCTTTACACTATCCACATCATTAAAGCCAACTCTACTTTTAGAAGGTGACTCTTCCCCAGTCAACTTTTGATTGTCTTCCAAATTGGGGGGAGGGGAGTCTTTTCCAGCATTATATCTGACAGTGTTCTGCTGCTATTCATAAGGTTTTCACTGGCTGATTTTTTTCAGAAGTAGTCTGCTGGGTTCTTCATCCTAGTCTGTCATACTCTGAAAGCTCAGCCAAAACCTATCCACCGTGGTTGACCCTGCTGATACCTGAATACAAGTGTGGCATATCTTCCAGCCTCACAGCAGCACACAAGCCCCCACAGCACAACAAACTGGCAGACAAATGGGAGAACCCCACGTATAATACTGTTGAATTAAGTATTTGTGATTATTTTGATAATCTGACCTTATTTGGTATTTTTATGTCCTCAGTTGCCTTAAATTTGCTGTTGAGGTTCATTCTTCAGCCTTCATAAGTAATTAGATTTTCTTTTAGAAAAAAAATTAACTCAGAGTAGCATTTATGCTGACAGCCACCTTATGTTGCCTGTGTTTCACCTTGCTATCTGACTCCTGTAGGTTTTTGTCCTTGCTTTCTAAGATCTCCCAACTTGGGTATATCTTCCTTTTATTAGATTTTCAGAAACTCTATGTAACAGATTAAATTGTGTCCCCCAAAACTGTGTGTAGCAATTTGGCTAAAACTGTTATTACTGATACTATGTGATGTTCCTATAAGGTATAAATCCTGCTTTATAATGTTAGTAAGGGAGGACGGGTGGCAGTTGTGTTAGTGAGGCAGAACTGAATCATATAAGAGTGGGTTGTGCCTTGCGGCAGTCTCTTATGATATAAAGGAAAAGAAAGCAGAGTGTGGGAGATCTCATACCATCAGGAAAGAAACAGTGCCAGAAGCAGAGTGTGTCCTTTGGACCCGGGGGTCCCTGCACATCAGAAACTCCCAGTCCAGGGGGAGGAAGATTGACAAGGAACTTCCTTCAGAGCCCCATAGAGGAAGATTTTTCCTGGAGCTGATACCGTGAATGTTGACTTTTAGCCTTCTTTTCTGTGAGAAAATAAATTTCTCTTTGTTAAAGCCATCCCCTTGTGGTATTTCTGTTATAATAGGACTAGATGACTGAGAATCTCTCTTAGGTTAAAAAAAAAAAAGAGAAACTAAGATTGTACAGCCTTCATAAGTAACTAGATTTTCTTTTAGAAAAAAAATTAACTCAGAGTAGCATTTATGCTGATGGCCACCTTACGTTGCCTGTGTTTCACCTTGCAGTCTGACTCCTGTAGGTTTTTGTCCTTGCTTTCTAAGCTCTCCCAACTTGGGTTTATCTTCCTCTTATTATCTTTGTTCTTCAAATTCTCAAATAACACGTAGACATCAAAAAGCAAGTACCAATCAGTGCATTTTGCACTTGTGTTGTAGGGCGATCTTACATTCTTCCACCTTCGGATTTCAGAGATTTTATGTTGCCTTGGTTATCTTCAGTGTTGGTTTCTTCCTTTTGGCTTTGTACATTTTTATCTACAATTTACAGTTTCCTTTGTCACCTGTGGTGTATAAGACAGGCTGTCCTGGTTCTCACCTGTTTCTTGCCTGGTGTTACTGACAACCTTGAGATTTTATTACTGATGGCTGTGGTCTCCTTGTCAATCATCTCAGAAGATTTCTCTCACTAATTATTTTGGCAATATTTTTTTTTTAGATTTGAATGAAGCCATCCCAGAGACAGAGCGCCTGGATTCAAAGGCACTGAAAACTCGAGCCCAGCTCTCTGTGAAGAACAAACGCCAGAGGCCCTCCAGGACAAGGCTGTATGACAGTGTCAGTTCTACAGATGGGGAGGACAGTCTAGAGCGAAAGGTGAACACCCTTGGCCGTTTTCTGACTTGCAGTGTTGTGCTGTATGTGTTCCTACAGCATATTGATAACAATGATTTTTTTGTAACCAGGTCCTATACCCTAACTGGAAATAACTGGAATAGTTCACTTCTTTGTCTCCTGAGTTATTTACTCAGCTTGATACATTGTTGTAGTTGAAACGATTTTCTCTGCTCATTTGATGAACTAACCAAGAGCATTATCTGTGTTGTCATATTTCATGATGGTGCTTTTAATAGTCAGCTATTGGTTTTACCTAGTGGGAAATAATGAATGTACAGACAATTATTTCTGTGTATCTTAGATATCTATGCTAGCTACAATGGTAATATGATCAATTGTGAATTATGCATTCTCATTTGTAAACCAGCAAACAAAAATTGGTTTTCAGGGGCATTCAATAACAAAAGGTTGGTGTTATTTCAAAACGAGTATTACATGGAACTAATACTCAGTAGCATAACGTCCTTTATAATCTCTTATACCCACAGCCTTCAAACAGTTTCTATAACCACACGCATATTACCAAATCACTTCTGCCCAAGGGTTTGAGATCTTCTTCTCCAGAATCAGATTCTAGCGCTCTGCCCCTTACCCCCGTGGCTAGCAGAGCTCCCTCCTCATCTGACCACACACCTGAATTCCAAGAAAGACAACTGTGCTCAGAAAGGGGGCCTGTCTCCTCTACATGGGGAGACACTGCATTCTCCTCGGCTTCAAAATCTGATCACCGTGTAAAGGAATCTCCTTGCCACCATCAAGCCACCACGGAGAAAATATTACAAGAAAAAGGTATTGTTGGTTTTTTGGTTTTTTTGCTTTGATTAACTTCACTAACACCTTGGTTTGTGTAGTATAAAAATGGACTTAATCATCAAGTCCTTTGTCTTCTAACTAATAATTGTCTGCTAACTAATAATTAGCATTGCTTTCCTTGTATGTTTAGGAATAAGAGAACTCCTTCCCCCCTGTTTTTGTAATCTTTTCCTATCTGGTCAGTATTTTTATCAGTTTAGGTGTCCACAGATTAACTACTGAATGCAGTTTCTCAGTGGGCCTTCTAGAAATGTTGTGGAGTAACAACCACAATTTCGATAAACACTAACATAATCATGCATAAAAAGGAAAGAAAAGAGAGAGAGAGAATATGACAATCAGAACAGTGTAGGTGTTAACCCGTTAGTTGATTTTTATTTAAAAGAAATTTTCACAGTAGTGATTTGTATTGCAAAGAACCTGATAGAAAAGTTAGGATTAAGGTTACATGTGAAGGTTAGTCAGTTCAATTTAAAAATTGGTTCTTCAGATTAACACAAGAAGTTTCAGAGCATTGTCAACTCTTTTGTCCTTTTAGTTATATGTTTTAATTTATAGAAGTAATAAATTCATATTTAAAGAAGTCAAACAATGAGGAGTTATATAAACAATGTCTGTTTTCCTTCTAGCACACCAAATTGATTTCTTTAAGATAATCAAGTAGATTTGGTTATACTGACTTTCATATATGTATTACACATAAAAGGCTATACACATACAAAAAAAAAAACAACACTTTTTAGTGTGTATGTGTTTTGATTTTGCATATATATTTTTTAAACCAGAATTACTCTTTAACTTTGTAATACATACAGTGATAGTTAATGGACATTCTTCCAGATTTAAATAACAAGATAATATTCTGCAGTAAGCCTGTCATATAACTTAGGCAACCATAATAGCACTGATGAGCAGTCAGGCTGTGTACATTTTTGTTTCTTCACTACCACTATGGAAAATGATATTGCAAACATGTCTCTGTTTTTATTCTTACATATAGCACTTATATTTCTATAGACTAGTTTCTGAAAGATGAGTTAGTCAGTATATTGGATACAATGAAAGTTTATAAATAAACTTAAAAATTTAAATTTAAATGTTCTTATTAAAAATAAAATACTGAAAATACTCAAAATAATAGAAGAAAAACAGAAAATAGAAATGAGAGGATAATAAAGATATAAATTTAGATTAGTGAATTTTATTGAAACTTGCAACCTAATCTTTTCCTTCTACTCTCAAAAAAAAACAAGATAAAAGTTTGTAAGTTATTTAAGGTAAAAAGTAGTCCACTGGAAGGATGGGATAAAAAAAAAAAATTTAGCATTTAGGAACAGGAAAGGAGAGATAGGAATTTAAAAAAATACTATTTTAAAGGTAATATATAAATGCTATGACAGTAAATTTGACAAATCTATTGAAAATGAAAGATTTCCTAACAAAATATGAAGTATTCAAATAGACCTAAGAAGAAAACCCAGACAAACCAAAAACCACAGAGATCTGAAAAATGCTTTAGTGGTTTCCGTTTTTAAAAGCAGTAGTCCCAGGGAGTTTTATACCTGAATTCTGCATGACCTATGTACGAAAATCAAGACCAGACCACCAAAATCAAACCCATTGTGGTCAGGTTGATTCAGACTCACAGACTCTTTTATTTATTTAACTGGGTGGTGCAGACACTTACATGTTCAGTTACTAATCAAATGTTGACAGTTTTTTATCCACCCAGGGCCCCTTGAAAGAAAAGCCTGACCGTCTATTTCTGAAAGGTTACAGCCGTTGAAAACTCTGTGAAATGTAGTTCTGCTCTGCAACACATAAGGTTTCCGTGAGCTTAAAAGTAACTTAATGGCAACTGGTATTTTATATAAATTGCTTCAAGGGGAACGTTTCGTATTTCTTTTATGCACCTACAATCTCTTAATATTGCACAAAAGAAAAAATGGAATGCATATTGATTTATTATAAATATAATGTTAGTAAATTGAAGCCTCCTTTAGCAGGAGTGTATTCCATAAGCACGTTGGGTTGATTCATAGAAATGAAATAATATAAGGTACCAGCCACAGTAGAAAATCTAGCAATATAGTCATAGCAAAAAATAAATGGTCAACTGCTATATTTTTATATTAATAAGAATTAAAAGATATCTGGTAGAATTCCTCAGACTTTTAAAGTAAAACTTCATTCACTAAAAATAAGATTAGAAGGAAATGATACAAATATGATAAATTATCTGCCAGAGACCAACCTAAAACGTCATATTAAGTGATGAAAGCTCAGACCAAGTCCACAAACATCAGAATGTGACATGAATGCACACTGTCATTGCTCTTTTAAACACTGATTTGGAGAATTTTATAATTGCTGAAAGATAATTAAATAATCAGTCTAAATTTTAGAACATAAGTGACAAAAGTATCTTTATTTGAGGATTATATGATGGTATATGTAGAAGATGGAAACCCTGGTGGTATAGTGGTTAAGCGTTCCCCGCTAACCAGAAGTTCTGTGGTTCAAATCCACCAGGTGCTCCTTGGAAACCCTATAGGACAGTTCTGTGCTATCCTATAGAGTCAGAATTGACTCACCAGAGTTTTGGGGGTTTTGTTTTCTGTTTTTAATCTAAAAGATAAAGTGGCCAGACATAAAAGAAATACATACAATCAGTAGTTTGATGTCTGTAAGGGTGACGTGTCTGGAACTTCCACTGAAACACATTTAAAAATGAATAGAATAGTGAATGGTAAGAGGGATGACTGTATGATAAAGCAAATGTAGTTGAAGTTAAATCATAGAATTTAGAGGGTAAATACCAATAGTGCAAGGATAGACTAGCAGGGGCAGGGTCTGAGGACCAGGGGCGGGCTCTGAGGACCAGCGGCAGTCTCTGAGGACCGTGCTCTTGGGCGACGTCAAGGCCGACTGATACAAGTAGCCTATTGCTGAGAGGGTCTTCTGCACCCCATGTTGTTGAGTGGCGTCTGGGGTCTTAAACACTGGCAAGCTGCCATCTGAGGTACACCAAATTGACCCAACTCATCTGGAACAGATAATCACCAAGAACAACAAAGATATGAGAAAAAAAAGAGCCCAGGAGACAGAAGGACCCATGTGAATGAGAAACTTTATCAACATCTGACCAGAAGAACCAGATGGTGCCCAGCTACCACCAAAGACCCCATCAGGGGGCACACAATGTTGCGTCCCTATGGCAACATGATAAAAAGAGGGTTACAGCTCAAGAACTCTGCTAAAAGACCAGAATTCATGGTCTCATGGCCTGGGGATCCCCTGGGAGCATGGCCCCTAGACTTGTTGCTGCCCCTGTCCAGGAAACACTACTGAGGTCAACTCTTCAGACAAAAATGGACTGGACTGAGGGACAAAATGTGACCATATGATGCATGTAGTTTATGGATCTATGCATTTATGGGATGCTATCCTACTAGTCTCTTTCTAGATGGGAGAGGAGAGGATGGAGAGGGGAGGACAGGAGACTGAAAGGATACTACAAGCATAGAATGAGAAGGAGGAGTATTCTGTCACCAGGCAGAGAGTAGAAGGAGCTGCAGAGAGTAGAAGGAGCTGCAGATAGTAGGCATGTAAATTTAATTTGGATTGTATACTTTCACTTAATCACAACTTTAAAAAAAAGTATTTGGAGGGTAAATATATGAATGTTTACCATAAAATTATTTCATCTTTTTTTTTTTTTTTAATTAAGTGGCAAAAAGCAGTGTCTTTTCTCTCTAAACTGATGGAGAGATTCACAGTAGTGGAAAACACAGCTTGAAAACAGATCCATATATATGGAGTAACTTAATTTATATTAGCTGCATGGGTAGATCAATGAAGAAAGAGTAATGTTTTTAATAAATTATTCCGGAAAACATGAGTATCTACATTTAAAAAAAATCATGTTAGATGTACATTCTTCATCTCACACTGTGCAAAAACATAACTCAAAATAAGACTTAACTGTAGGAGACAAAGCTATAAAGTTTTCAGAAAATCATGTAGAGGAATATTTGTTGACTCAGGGTATGGAAAGATTTCTTAAACAAGTCTCAAAGAACATAAACCATAAAGGAAAAGGTTGGTGATTGGTAGGTCAAATAATGTTAAAGTGAAGAACTCGTGCTTCTCAAAAGACACTGAAGAAGCCCACAAACTTAGAGAGATATTATTGAACATGAAACTGACAGTTCATTAGTATCTAGATTATATGAATAATGCAAATAAATCACTAAGAAAATATAACACAAGAGAAAAGTATGTAAAGCCTTGAATAAGCACTTCACATAGTACCAAACAAAACCCAAACCCACTGTCGTTGAGTCCTGTCAGAGTAGAACTGCCTCATAGCATTTCCAAGGAGCTCTTGGTGAATTTGAACTACCAACCTTTTGGTTAACATATGTAGCACTTAACCCAGTACACCACCAGGGTTTCACTTGACCTAGTAGGAAATCCAAATGGTCAAAATGTTTATGACAAGGTGTCATTAGTAATCAGGGAAATATGTAATTACACCAGATAAGCAATAATTTGGAAACCCTAGTGCTATAGTGGGTAGGTGTTAAAGCTACTAACCAGAAGGTGGATAGTTCAAATCCATCAGGCATTCCTTGGAAACTTTACGGGGCAGTTCTACTTGGTCCGTAGGGCAGCTGTGAGTCAGAATTCACTTGACAGCAGTGAGTTTGGTTTTGGTTTTTTAAGCAATGATTTTACACCTAGCTGACTGCAAAGAAAAAAAAAGAAAGTAAGTGGACCTTACCAAGTGCTGGTGAATATTTGAAACAACCAGAAATCTAGAATCTACTAGTAGAAGTGTAAATTGGTATAAACACTTTGGAAATCATTACCTAAAAATATGGAAAATGTGCATAATCTGTGACCTAGTGAATCTTCACTTGTTTATGTAGCCGACAGATACTCTGCACACATCCACCAAGAACCATGTACAGAAGTGTTCCTGGTAGCTCTGTTGTACAATAGAAGAACCTAGAAAGAACACAAGTATCTTCACCAGCAGAATGAATAAATGAATTGTAGTATATTCGTATTAATGAGTCTGTGCTGCATATAAGTGAATAAGCTGTGCTGAAGCGTAACAGTGGTGAATCTCTGGAATACAGAGGAGAAAGCAAACTGCAAAACAATGCACATGATTCTATTTATGCAGACAGGATAAACAAAATCACAGATTGCTGAGAGATTCCAGTGTAAACTTTTGAAGTCAAGGATGAGTCTGGGGAATGAGATTAGGAGAATGAGCACAAGCTGGAACACATAGGTATGAACAAGGCAAATAAGTGTTTGTGTCACTTTTTTTTTTTTTTTCCTTGGGAGCTCTGGTGGCATAGTGAATTAAGTGCTACATCTGCTAACCAAAAGTTCAGCAGTTCAAATCCACCAGGCACTTCTTGGAAACTCTATGGGGCAGTTCTACCCTGACCTATAGGGTCACTATGAGTCGGACCCAACTTGTTGGCAGTGGAGTTTTTCCTATACTCTGCACTTATTTGTAACTACCTTTGGTTTTAGTAGGCAGTAAAAACATAAACAGATCCCATTTGTAAACTTCATTGTGACTGTGTCTTTAATTTACAAATAGCTCCAAGAAAGTATAAAAAATAGAAGTAAAAATAGACAAAGGAATAATTTATTGAGGAAGCCAAGCCAAGTGCCATCAGTGATCACCCTCATTAATAGAGAAGGGATCGTTTAAGTTGCATACTCACCTGACTTCTAAAACTTTTGAAGAATTCCAACAACTACTGTCAGCTGTGACATAGGATACATTCGTATATGGCAGTGTGAACACACATTCATGCACTTTTGACAGTCTGTGTCATTTATCTCTACCAGATCCAAAGTTCTAATCATTCAACAAACACATTGTGAACATAGCAGCATAATCAACTGTGGATGGTCAAATTATTTTGTGACTCTAAGAAAACATCATGGATTTGACCTGGTCTTTTCTATTTGGTTTCCTTTTCTGTGCCTGTTGATTGCTAAAATGACTTTCTTCGGACTGGTCCTGGGCACAGTCCTTCCACAAGCAGTTCTAAGGTAAAAATTAAGTACTTGGGGGACATGAGGTATCAGCAGAGGAAAGACAATGAATGTCAGACCTGCTAATTAATCAGAAGTGGATATAAGTTGGTGAAGGATCTGTAATGTGATTTTAGCTTACTTTAAAAGGAGTTAAGAGCTTCAAAAATTCATCAGATGCAAATTGTACATTCTAATAGCACTTTTGTAGCAATGTATTTGTGGAAAGCCCTCTGTCATCTGTTTAAAAAAGAGAATTATAGACCCTGATTGATCTACATGAAGGTAAAACAACAGAATCACATACTGTGGTTAGTACTTTCTGGACCCACTGTTTCTAGGACATGACTGACTGACTAAGAAAAATTACAGTCAGGGAGTGGGTCACTCATGGATGAACGCTGACCTAAAGATTCCTGAAAGTAGATCAGTCTTGTCCAGATTAATTTCCCTTTGCCTGTTGCTTCTAAATTACTTACGATTCTTTGAACTCAACAGACATTTCCTCTCACATTGGAGAAGTAGTACGTAGGTACAAGATATGCTTTGCAGTCCATTATAAATAGTACGGGAGTAAAACATGAGAAGTCCATCCTCATCCGCAGAGTAGTAGACATGAACAGGGTGGGAAATAGATAATGTCTTATCCAAAGGTCAGCAAGTACTTGATTTTCCATTTTCAGTTTTCTTGGGTTGATCATCCTTCAGATAACATGATGTAAGCAGGTAATTGAGCCTTTATGAAGCATTAAATTTGTCAATAGTTACTAGTATGATGTAGTTACTAGTATGTCAATAGTTACTAGTATGATGGCCATTATGTGACTAGATGACAGCAGAACTGAAGCCTCACGGTTTTTTCTTCTCTCGAGAACACTTTCCAGCCTTGGAGAGTTTTGTGTAATTCCCATGTTCATTTGACATTGAAATTCATTCATGTATTCATTCAACAAATAATTATTAAACATCTATTCTGTGCCATCATTGTGCAGACAAGATTTTGTCCCTGTCATCAAAGAGTTTGCAGACTCAAGTCTCTGTATTTGGGACTGATTTTCTCTCTTTCCCTGTTACTATTTTTTGGTTGCTTGGTTTGCATTTGTTTGTCTTGAGCATTATTTGTTTGGTAACAGGCCTCACCTTCCCAACACCCCACGACCGACACCATCAACAACTGGAAGGCCCTATACTTTCTTGACTTCTGCTTTCAAGTTCTGTTGCACCTTGAAAAATGTCAGCCAGGGAGACCGAATATTAATTTCCTGAACCACTTTGGGAAATACAGCTGATGTGATAACCAACATCGTTCATTTGTTGAGTTTTCTCTTTCCTGGTTGATAAGTTCATAAATCAAAAGTTTACCAATGAGCAAAAGATTAGAATAAAGATAACTGGATGTGTATATGGACCATTTTCATTACATGGAGTTTATTGGAAACCCAGGTCTAGTGGCTAAGTGCTGTGTTCACTAACCAAAAGGTCGGCAGTTCAGGTCTGCCAGGTGCTCCCTGGAAACTCTACAGACCGGTCCTACTCTGCCCTGTAGGGTCGCTGTGGGTTGGAATCAGCTCGTGGCACTGGTGGGTTGTTTTTGTTTGTTTTTTGTTTTTCTTTTTTTTGGTTTATTGTGGATTTGCCGTGTTTAACTGCAGTACCGACATTACTACAGTCTTCCCCTCTTCCTTAGGCCCCTCAAGGACTTTCCCTATCTGTACCTCAGTGGCCTTCAGACTTTAGGGAAATCTCATCATTTCTCTATTAAGACATTACACAGACGATTTGTTGTGATTAGGTGCTTCATATTGGTTCCTGCTCAGCTTGTCTCGTGGAAGGTCCTCTTTTTTGTTGGCTGTCCAGCTTACCAAGAATGATGTCCTTCCTTTTCCAGGTACTGGCCCCTCCTAATAACATGCCCAAAATATGCTAGACGAAGTCTTACCATCCCTGCTTCCAAAGGCACTCTGGCTGTACTTCTTCCATAACAGCTTCATTAATTACTCTGACAGTCAATGGCATATTCAGGATTCTTCACTAAGACCATAATTCAAATGCATGAATTCTTCTTTCCTCTTCTTTATTCACTGTCCAGCTTTCACACACATATGAAGCTCTTGAGAATGCCATGTCTTCAGTCAGACATACCTTAGTCCTCAAGGTGACATCTTTGCTTTTTAGCAGTTTAAAGATGTCTTCTGCAGCATATTTACCCAGTGCAATAAGTTGTTTGATGTCGTGACTGCTGCTTCCATGGGTGTTGATAATGAATCCAAGTAAAATGCCTCCCTTGACCACTTCAGTATTTTCTGTCTTTTTAATGATGTCGCTTATTGGTCCAATTATGAAGATTTTTATTTTCTATATTTTAAGGTGTCATTTCTACTGAAAGCTATAGTCTTTGATTGTCATCATTTCTCTTCACTTTCAGCGAACAAGGTTGTGTCATCTGCAAGGGTCAGGTGGGGTTAACCTGATTTATCTCTGTGTTTTTATATTTGTATGTGGAGCTCTTTTGACTTACTGGCTCATCAATAAAGGAAGTGGCTTACAGCTAAGTGATAATTCCCAGGTTCTCATATCCACACTAACCATACCACTCTAGGAAAATCCTGAACTGTCATCAAACTCAGCTTAAATCTCATGCTGTCTAGTGATGCCTTGGCCATAGACACTCCATTCTCAGATGGAGTGAATTACATTCTCTTTTCTGAGATTTCACAGAAGTTTTCACCCTCTTGCTTCTGCCTTCATTACTTTATGTTTGGTAAATAAGCTAATCATTAAGTGGGAGCCAAGGTTTTCTTACTCATGTTATTTGTTTTTGCATTCCTGGTTCCCAACAAAGACGAACAAAGAATGTGTAATAGATATTCTGTACATTTCTTGGAAGAATTAATGAAAATGTCTCGTCAAATAATTGATGGATGTCTTTCAAAACAGCAACCCTCAAGCCACACTACACCCTTTATGTAAACAGTCTTACTAGAACATAGCCATGTTCACTCAGTTACATATTGCCCACTTTCATGTTATAATGATGAGTTGAGTAGTTGTGACAGATAACATATGGCCCACAGCCTAAAATATTTATTATCTGGCCCTTCGCAGAAAAAATTTATCAACTCCTGCTGTAGAAACATGTTTCCTTATACTCTTTATTGCTGGGTAAATTCTGCAAGTGTCTTAGTTATCAGTTATCATTTATCTAGAATTTTTTTAGTAATATGCCATCACCTTTGCTCTATCAAGTTAGTATAAAGGTAAACAAATTATAAATGTATTTGATTGTGACCCTGAGCCTTATAATCTGGTTATTCTAGTTGGAGTTGAGTACTTTCTAAGTTGCCTAAATACCACATTCACAAACCATCACTTTGTTCTCCTAATTGAAGGGCCTCAGAGGACATCAAGGTAGAAAGAGACCATTATTATGGGACAAATGAGAAATGTCTAACTACATTTCCTTGGAAATTAGAGGAAGTAAAATATAATTTCTAGACCTTTGTAAAAAAACAAAGTTCATAGTTGTCAAAGGTATGAAAGCATTTTCTTCATCCCTATTCTCTGAGAAGCATAGTACTAAAATTTTTGTCTCTAGACTCACATAGTAGTGGGTCCCTGTTCAGACCATTTTCAATCAAGTAAATTAATCACTATAAGTTTTCTACTCAAGATTACTTCTCTGACTTTATGTGTGATTAGCACATTGTCTGACACAGCATGCAGAGCATTTAAGAAGACCAATAAAAGAAAGATTTAGCTATCAGAAAGTCATTCATAACCATTGAAAATGATAACCATATTGCCAAGGCTTAAAACTGAAATAACCTAACTGGGGGACCAGACTTAGAATCATTGATAAAGATAGTGTTGGAGAGATCACCAAAGCCTAAAGGAAATCTTACATAAAGCTAGCAAAACACACATAAAAGCATGTCACATTTCTTTCTCTCTTATTGGCCATTCCAAGTCAATGCTGGTTTTAATGCAGAATAGAAGTTCTAATGTACATTAGTGAAGTATTTGACTAGCTTAAAATAAGGAAGTGACTTATTATTTAATCTTACCTCTACAGCCTTTTGGACCGAGTCATTCAAGTGTTCCTTGGAACACAATTTGGTAAATGTGTGAGAAAATGATGGGAGGTTGCCTGGCAGCAGGCTCTGTTACTGACAAAATTGAGTTTTCAGGCCCAAGATGTCCAAATAAGTGTAATACTAATTGGTCACAGAATGCTTCCATGTACATTGTCAATTTGGATCCTCTTACTACTTGTATTAAAAAAACAGTCTCCAGCTGTCTATAATTCAGAAAATGATTAGGCAATCTCTGTTTTAATTGTGTGCAGTGCTGGCCATTAAGAATTGCCTTAAAATTGACTTAGAAGAATTCAGCACTTTTCTTTCAGTCCCTATTAAGAAAGTTGAAGTCTTGCTTTTCTTTTTTTTTTAATGTCCACTAGCAGAATAACCTTAGAAGGTACTTGTGCCATGTCTGTAATGTGTGTGTGTGTGTGTGCGTGTGCATGTGTGTGTGTATGTGCACGAGCACATGCACATGCCACATCTATGACTACTTAGTTAAATTACCTGAAGAGTATTGATGCAAATATCCGTGATAAATATTTGAGATTAGAAGTAAATTTTAACATGGATATATTTCTGACTTTCGTGTTTCTGTGTGTACATTTCAAAGAATTTATTATTGTAATCCAAGTATCATTATTGCAGCCAAAAATATGGAAAGCTCATTGCTAACTACTCCTGGAATATTTCTCAGTGTACTGTGTTGCTTTAGAGATTTGAATCTAGACTCTGATTCCACTGTATGAATACTTCATGTTTCTTAAAGATGTATGTGTTTAGAAATTTCTCCAGAAGAAAACACAGATCATAAGTAAAATTGACCTTCAGGGTTAATTAAATACTTTTTTAGCAGGATAGTTACTCACTCTGCACTCCATGTGAGAAGTTTTATGGAATTTTTAACAGTTTTAAAAACGGTAAATCAGACAGACACGTAGGGAGGGATAGTTTCATATGTAAATATATGTTAAATTCAAAACACCAAGCTTGTTAATCATCTCAGGTAACTGAATATGCTAAAATACAAACTAAACCATGTCTGAACAGTCCAAGAATAGCCTTGGGGATTACCTTCCATGTCTAAGGTAGAAAAAGTACCACTGGCAGAATCTCTTTCCTACATCTGACATTGAACTCAGTTCCCAAAGCCTGTCTTCTGATTGTTTTTTTAGCATTCTTTTAAGTGTCCTCAACCCCCAGCAGCTGCTCCCCTTTAGAATGCTAGCATAACCCAAAGAGGCAAAGATCAGTCAGCTCCACACAATGAGGAGATTTGGGTATCTTCTGCATCATAGGAGGCCGCCAAGATGTGTTTCAGCCCAGCTTCTGAGAGGGACCTTTCACAGGATAGAAAGTGTTTCATGGCTGATCCCCTGCTTAAGAGTCTCTCCCATGCTCTGCCTTGTCTGTCCCAGGAGTGGCCACAGTCCACCAAAGAAGAAGACCAGAGGAAATGTTTCTATTCTCACTTTCCCTCAAAATGTCTCAGACTCTCAGTAATAATGTTTGTTCCTGGGCTTTGAAGTTATGAGAGAAATGTCTGAAGACATTAACCATAGACAAGTCTTAGGCGTAGCGGACAAGCCCAGGCATTTGAAGCGAGGAGTTGTAGCCAGAGAAGGAGCAGAGAAAATCACTTTGATCTCTGCTTCGAATGCAAAGGATGATTTGATAGTGTTTATTCTTGCTTATCATGCTCATTCCAGTATGTTTGAAGTGAAAATTCTTTGATAAACTATAGGGCCAGCAAGACCTCTGCTGGCTTAACTGAATACTTCCTAATGTAGTTGTTTCCTGCATCTTGTGAAAAGACATTCTTTTAATTTTTTCTTTTAAGGTTAGAAATGTCGGCAAACCCCTACATTTACGCATATGCACTGACTTTTGATTCATAATTTTAGTCCTTTCAACACCTGTGGTACACAAAGCTGCCTTCTGCTTTTCTAGCTCATGGGGTTCATTGGGGAGCTATTATATAACTGAAAGTATATACTGTCAGTAGGCAGGGCCCTATATAGCAGTTTGAAATGGAAACATTGAGGATGTACCACGAATTAGTGTTTTTAGAGTACTATGTGAGGTAGTGCTGAATTATTAAATTTGGGGTAGGAAAAACACAAATATCAAAAAATTTGGTATATGTATGTACCTCTGGTACTCTGGAGATAGAATCTGTGGTGTCAGAGGGTATACATATGTACCTTGGGATCCCAAAGATTAGATTTGTGAGATACGACATAAAACAAAAGTCATATTGCATACCAAAAATTCAAACACACTCAAATCTGCATGCCCTCTGTTGCTAAAAACGCACCATATCAGCAGAAATTCAAAGCAGAAAATAATTGAGTCTTGAAAGAAATAACCATAATAACTAATCTCTTCCGTGTGTGTATGTCCTAGATGGTGCCAAAAGTCTCAAGTCTCTAAAGGCATCCAGTTCATTGGTGATGCAAGGAGGAAAAATTAAGCAAAAGTTTATGGATCTGGGGTAAGCATGTCATGATACTGGGGAAAAAGCCTTCTGTAAAAGGGGAACTATAGGAGAAAATTCAACTTCCCTTCATGACTTGTGTGCTGTCATTGTAGGGTGCCTTTGCGAAGGAATTCCAACAAGGGAAAGCAATGGAAAGAAAAGGAAAAAGAAGCCAGTAGGTTTTCTCCAGGTGGCAGGTACGGGAGGGTGATTAAGAACATAGGTTTATCTTGGTACCAAAACTTTCTGACACCCTTCCATTGTTAACCAAAATCCACGGTCATTATCTTTGAGCTACAGTGACATGACTAGACCCAAAAAGCCAAACCCACTGCTGTCAAGTTGATTCCGAGTCATACCGACTTTATAAGGCACAGTAGAACTGCTCCATAGAGTTTCCGGTGAGCGCCTGCTGGATTTGAACTGCCAACATTTTGGTTAGCAGACGTAGCACTTAACCACTACACCACTAGGGTCTCAGAAGCACCTAGAGATGAAATAAAACTTGCACAATCAGATTATGTATTTCCTTCTCCAGTTACAGCACATACCTGGCCCTGGGCATACTAGTTGGTCTTTGATTACAGAATTATGATCACATTAACAGATGGTATAAATCTTTATCTAAATACAGCATACATGTTCAGTGTCACACTTTAGACATATATTGGGTTTTAAGTGACAGAGGGACAGAGACCCTGTTCGGATCCCTGGTGGCCTTGTGGTTTAGATTACTTTGTTGTATTTCAAGGTCATCTTTTCCATATGCATGTGAAAAATAACCATAGTCTTAGCTACTGCTGCTTGTTTAATTGATTTTAAGGTTGTTAAGAGTTGGAAAGAGTCCTAGTGGCATGGAGTTTAAAAGCTTGTCTGCTGACCAAAAGGCCAGTCCTTAGAATCTCTCAGCCACTCCTTGGAAACCCTCTGGGGGCAGTGCTCCTGTGTCTGTACGGGTTGAAATCAACTCAACAGCAGCAGGTTTGACTTTTGTATGAGTCAAAATCAACTCAACACCATTGGTTTTAGTTTGGGGTTTATAACTATGGTTACTGTTCAGTAACAACTTTCTTAATATTGGGCTTTCTGTAGCATGTTGTCAAGGTTTGACAATTTTATTCTGAGATTATGTGATTTTTAAACTTGGCTTGCATAGGGGGACAAAGGATAGGGCTCTGGAGTCATGCTATTAGGTATGAATCGTAGCTCCTTCTCTTGCCTCTTTTTAATTCTAGACAAGTTGTTTATTCCTTAGTGCTTCCATTTTCTTCTATATAGGGGTAAAAATAGTACCTTCCTCATAAGGTAACTGAGGATTGAGTGAATTTTTACGTAAAGTACTTAACAGTATCTGGCACAACAGAGGTATTCAAAAGTGATAATTCAGATAGCAATTTGCTGTTATTATTTTTGATACTATTGGTGTTACTTGCGAGTTGCAAAGCACCTTTACGTTTATTTCTTCATTTCATCCTTCTGATCAGATTAGGAGGGCAGACAAAAAGACCCTACTTTATTGATGAAGAACTTCATAGAATTTAATTGACGCACTCAGGGTTATGCAGCAGGCAATTAATGTCAAGCTGGGGCTTCTGCCTCCTCACTAGATCTCTTTCCAGCACATCAGGTTACCTCCAGTTAGTTATGCATCTAATGACCTTTAAATTTCTTTGTGAAATTTTGGAATCATGTCTATGAGAGTCAAAAGAAACAGACAAAAATCCTAAGGAAAAAAAATAGTAGACTTACCTGAGGACCACTTAACTATTTTATAGGTTTTCCCTTGTATGTTTCCTTTTCTTCCTTTTCTCTTTTGGGACATACATCCATGGTGACGAAATTGTACCTTCTTCCTGGGATTCTAAGACAGAGAGGACGGGAGATAAGGAGAGGAAATTCCCAAATTCATCATTTGTGTTGGTCTGGGTTTTCTGCGTGCTGTACAGTGGAGAAAGGGTAGGAAACATTTTATAGTAAAAACAACAACCTCAGAAAAAATAAAGGTGAATCGGCAGCCACACGCAGGACAAAAGGCAATTGAACTTGGTGGTTTGGGAGTGAGAAATATAAAAAGGTTTACCTTGTGCCTTAAGCTTAAGAACAGAAAATTGTCAGATATATTCATTAATAAAAACATACTTTTCCATTCATGAGAGAGAGATGCACAAATACACAATGAGAGACAAACTCCAACTCATCTGCAGTTACAGTGTCCTTCTTTTGGTCTCAGGAGCCGGAGGAAGTCACTACCTCTGACCTTGGAATCTCCTCGGTAAAAGAGAGGTCTCCAACAACAGGGAGCAGGTCTGACTGGATTTCCACTGCAGTAGCCAGGGGTGACCCTCTCCTTGTAGAAACTCCAGCTGAAAATCCAGTAAATCTTGATTCTGTTGGTGAGTTGTCACTTAGCAAACCAGGAATACACCCAGGGGCTGCGGAGTGGTGGCCGGCCGCAGCACCCTGCCTTAACCACAGCTGCTGTCAGCTTTGGAGAGCGTCAGATCAGCTTCCTGGCCAACTCTTTGTTTTCAAAACATTAATTCTAGAGTCCTTCTGTTTCAGTAGACACCAGGTACAGCATTCCATATATGCCAACCTAGCAGAATAGTTTTCAATTAGAAACGTGATTTTATAATTATTTGTAATTACAATAGGATTTTGGCAGAACTGAAAGGAATTCATAAAATTGAAATAGAACGAAAAGAACAAGGGAAGAAGAGAAACATTTTTCTGTGTCCAAAAAAAAAAAAAAAAATTATTTTTTGAGCAATCAGAGTAACTGGTTAGCACTAATCAAATCTAATGACAGTCTCCATTCTCCTGTAGAGATTGGCAACAGGCCCAGCACATTATAAAACTTATTCCTGGAAGATCAGAATTACTGCCCAGTAGGAGTTGAATGCAGCTAAACTGGTTTCACAGGGCCTTTGAAAATAGGCAGGTGCTAAGTGAGGTGGGCCCCAGGGTCCCGCTGCAGCTGGGGAGGAGAGGGGCTGTCGGTAAATTCACCACCCTGCCAGGCTTACTCAGAAGGAGAAGAACCATTCAGTTATTGATTTACTGATCACCTCTCTCAAGCTTTTGATCCAATTCTTACTACTTTGTTACAATTACATTAGGTCATTCAGTCAGCTATAACCTGGGGCTATTGGACTTTAAAGAGGCAAGACATTTGCTAAGTTCCCTCTTGGTTTTAGTTTCTTCCTCCCTAAAGTATAAAGCATTTATTCTGTTGTGTCTCATATGATGGCATAATGACTCAGATACATAACCAGTGTGAGACAGAGAAAGCAGATGAGCTAAAAATAATAGTGATCCACAAACCCTGCAAAGAAATGTGATTTGGTTCTATCTTCTTCAAAGATGTGCTCAGTTAACGTCTGATCTAAACAAGCAGGATAGCAGAAGATAAAAGCAGGCAGCATTTAGTTGTCAGGGTTTATTTATTCCTTAAAGTATACACTAAAGAATAAAATAAAATATCCTAAACCCTAAATATCTACTGATGTCAGTGGCACATGTACTTGAGGGATCTCTGGGAGAAGAAGCTCCTGGCTGAATCATGTATATGGGAAAATCTGGAGAAAGGAATTGACACTCACCTAGAAGTGTGATTGGTGGAAAGAACACTACTTGGGTGGAATCCAGTGTATCGGATGGAAATCCTGACCTCGTTGTAGGTAAATCTAAATTCCTTAGACCTCGGTTTCTTAGGGGAAAAAAAGGAAGCTGGACTAAAACTACATTGTCTCTAACTTCCTAGCCGTCCACAGCAACTCTGTTCAGCATAGTAGCCTCTACCGAAATGTGGCTGTTGAGCATTTGAAATGTTGCTAGTCCGTATTGATATGTGCCATAGGAGACAATACATGCTTGTTTTCAAAGGCTTAATATGAGAAAAACAATGTAAACTGTCACATTCATAATTTTGTGATACTGTTTACATGTAGAAACAATATTTTAGATTAAAAAAAAAAAAAAAGAAAACCAGTACTGTTGAGTGGATGCTGACTCATAGCAACCCAATAGGACAGGGTAGAACTGAACCACAGAGTTCCCAGGGAATGTCTGGTGGATTTGAACTGCTGACCTTTTTGGTACCAGCTGCAGCACTTAACCACTATGCCACCAGGGTTTCCATGTTTTAGATATTTGGGGTTAGATAAAATATATTATTAAAGCTAATTTCACATATCTTTATTTTTTTAACATGACTGCTAGAAAATTTAAATTTAGGTATGTTTCTGTTGGGCAGTGGTGATCCTGTGTGATTCTATGGAAAACAAATTCCTTTTTGACTTCTAATTCATTCTTCACTTAGTCTGGAAGATGTATTCTTTTGTTGTTACTGTTTTGCTTTAACATTTCTTTACGTCTCCTTTTTGTTCCAAAAATAACTTGTTTACATACAGAAGTGTGTAGGACAGCACGATGTACTTTCCTTAAAGAATTAATTGTGCGGGGGAAAGTAAGATTGGTACTTAATATATGTCTTCAACAATGTCGTCATGGTAAATTTAATAAAGGCCTTCACTGAAAGCCAGGAGCATAATGCTAAAGGAGTTGGAGGTGCGCTGCAGAGTGAGACTGCCTGGGTTCTAATCCCAGTTCTGCTACTTGTCATCTTAGGCAAGTTACTTAACTTTTCTGTGCCTTATCTACAAATGGGAACATATGCATACCTCATCAGTCTTTGGAAGGCTTGAGTCATGTTTAAACACATGTTAAGTCTTTAATAAATATAAATGGCTGTCTTTATTATCATTATTGTTTAAAGCAATTCTGGTGGAAAGGATATAAAACATATGTTTTTTGACAGCAGTCTTATTCATCCAGGGATGGCATTTATGGATACCTTGAAGAATGAATGGAATATATGGATTATACTCTGGGCAGTCCTTCATGGATGTTATTTCTCTTAAAGGAGTTTTAGATAGATTGTGACAGAAAATAGTCAGCATCAGGGTGCAGCTGCTCAAAGGAGGGATTACTTGTGTTTAAATGAGGAATTACCTACTACTGTCTCAAATTTTAAAATCTAGCATTTTTTGAGGAATTTTAGATCAGCTTACAAGTTGTGTTATCTTGTTTATACAAAATAAAAACCATCACTTTCATGGAGACCTTTGTTTAATGTTTGCTTAGCTTTAATAGTGTAGATTCTGTCTTGCTTAACTGGCTGTCTCATTTTTAGCTCCATCTGTAATGTATTCAGTGTCCTTTTTAAGCACTTCAAATAGCTGAAATCTGAATTCCTAAAAACCAAAAGTTTCCTGTATTTAAAAACTTCTCATAAATCTAATAAGTTAAAAACTATAAGTATAGTAAGTCTAAATGTCCTACTAGTCTTACAATGTGATTCAATTACTTTATACCTTAAAAACATAAGTCTAAAATCAGTTAAATGTTCTAAGGTAGAATCGATAAACAAAGGTCTCAGATTTTTTTTTTCCCTCAGGTTTCAGATAGTACAGATTTTCTTAAACCCTTAAGAAATATATTAACCTTAACATTTGTGTTTCGATGGTATGGATTTGATTTATATGAGCAACTTGCTATTTCACTTTCAACCCTGTCAGTGTTGGGAAGACCCATTAAGGGAACAGTTTTTACCATCTAAGTGAGTTAAGGTAGAGCACTACACTGACTGTCTCATGTGAGCCTAAGTGATTACTGATCAGAAATTCAATCAGAATTTGGAATCTAGGAGCAGAATTTGTCCAGGATGGTTAGCTCTGCACAGGAGGACCTGTTTTCCATAGCCACTGTTGATCTCCAGGTCACCTTCAGATGGCGCTGGCTTTCCAGCCCATCTCATTGATGGATGTTAGAACCTTACAGAAGTCCTAACTCCAGGAAATTGGAGTCCACAACCCCTTCTGTAGTCGCAGCTAGTTTTCTTCAGTTAACTTGCTTTTCTACCTTCTTAAGGACCATGGTGGTGCAGTGGTTAAGCACTGGGCTGCTAACTGGAAGGACAGTGGTTTGAACTTGCCAGCTGCTCCATAGGAAAAAAGATGTGGCAGTTCTGCTTTTGTGAAGATTGCAGCCTAGGAACCCTCACTGGGCAGTTCTACTCTGTCCTGTAGGGTCGCTGTAAGTCAGAACTGACTTGATGGCAGTGGGTTTGGCTTTTGCTTTGGACTGTATATTCTTCTCATATTCTTTTTGTTGTAGAAGTTTAGACTCTGCAGGCTTTGCACATTTTGTAGTCAAAGTTTAAAACAAAGAAAAAAAACACAACCCTGGAATGTTGACCTGAGCAATTTGAGTTTTAGATGCGCACACCCTGAGATAGAGTGATATTAAGATGTATGTAAATGAGTTAATTGTTATATAGAGTTGTTCACTGTACCCACTCCTCACTTATTAACTGTCTTGCTCTCAGTCATTTTGTATTTGCAGTGACAAATGCCAAGATACAGGCCAAAGCCAGATACAAGGTGAAAATAATGTTGGCTCTGACAACAAAGGTTGTGTGTCAGTGTGGCTGGGCCATGAGCATCAGTGGTTTGTCAGTTACATAATTATGTCATTTGACAGTTAGGTAATGATAGAATTTGGCAGTTTTGTAATGATAGAATTTGGCGGTTATGTAATGATGTAGTATTCTCCATTTTGTGATCTGATATGGTCATCTTCCATTTTTTTCCCAAAATGATCAAAAGCCTTTACTAATATAACCTAAAAATAATAAAGATAAAAAGAAGTATAGAACATACCTGTGTTTTAATTCTCTGGAAATGACGTTAGTATCCATCAATAATTTATTTCTACTAACCTCCATTTTTAGGGGGGTCGTTAAAGATCTATATTGAGGTTATGTAACTTAACACTAACTGCCCTCAGAGTAAAAAAAAAAAAAAAAAAAAAAAAAACTAATAGGGAAAAAGAAAGAGAGAAGGAGAGAAAGAAGGAAAGAAAGAATTAAGAAAGCATTCATGTTATCCTAACACATTTCTCCACAAAGTTCAACATACTGTAAGTGGTCAGTAATAGAATACTGTCCCCAAACCTCCCTCCTCCTTTTGTGAGCCCAAGAGTTTGATTTATCCAGAAGGAAATTGATACATTTTAGAAAAAAATGTTCGGTGGCTTGTGGATTAAGACTGCCAGTGTTTGGGTTAGCAGTCTGGCTCATAACCACCACTCAACCAGGGCTCCCAGTAAACTGAGGGGTTAGTAATTTTAAAGTAATAGAAATTTTCCCTTTTAAAAAAGTCTGTTCTGCACCCTAGTGCAGGTGGATGCTTACTACTGTTCAATCCTTTCAGGATATTAAAAGACACAGAGAGATTATGTCAGTTGGTCATGCTTTTGAAGTCAGGATACACAAAGAAATAAGGATAGAGCCTGAGCAGAGGCCCAGTCCGGACTCATAAGGAACTGAAAAATATTCTGCAGAGCATGCCTCTCGGAATGTAATGGTGTTCCATCATTCCACGCATCACCTTGGTGTATAAAATCGGAGACAGGAAGCCTCGGGGTATTCCTGGAGCCTGAGTTTCTGTGAGCTCTTCCAGTGCCTTCACACTGGGGCCTCTGGCCCTGCCCATCAGTCCACAGGGAGTTATTAGTGTAGAACATTTGTTGTCAGTGAGGAGGTTATGAAGGCATTTTAATTAAATGTCATCTTTAGATTTTGTTTCAGATGCTGCCTGTCGAGGATTGGGGGCTAACTGTGGGCATGGTGCAGGGTGGGGCAGTGTTTCATTCTGTTGTGTGTAGGGTTGCTGTGAGTCAGAACTACCTCTGTGGGGCTTGACAACAACAAAAGTCCTTTCCATATAAGGCATCTCCTTAACTCTTCACAACAACATATGAGATTTGTAAGTTATCTACCTGTTACAAATGAGGAAACAGAGACTGAGAGAAGGCCAAGCTGTGTACTCAGGAAGTTGCAGGTCCTGAACTGCCAGCTATGGAGTTAGGCATTGAGATTGTGATAAAAAAATAAAAATAAAAATAGTCTATGGGTTTTGCTTAAAGTTTTATGAGCCCTGAAAATTTTTGAGTCATTTAAACATATAACTCTCTAAAATCCCAAGCCAAGAATGTGAGTCCACTGGAAAACAGGAAAGAATGCTGGTCTTCAGCTAATGTCCCTGACAGTGAGATACTGAGATGTCACCCAGATAAAGGGAATGCTGTGTATACTGTGTATGACTCAGCTAATAACAAACTCCTAAGAGACTCTACTCCTTCATGATTTTACTGTATCCACATACATTTAGTGGATTTATCTAACTAAAATTCAGCATGGCAACAGCAATGCAAGAATACTGATCCTTGTTACAGAACCTATTTAGATGCAAAAAAATAACTGCTAAGGTTAATGTTCTAGTCAAAAGCACAATTTTTTTCTTATTATTATTTGTTGCATAGAGCGGTTTCTCCATCTGTTACTTTAACTGTATTCAGGGTTCCTTCAGAACTCGGTAAGTCTTCATCTGCTGTTTGATTGTCTAACACATTCATTCTTTTTATAAAACAGGGTCTTCAGAGGCAGACTGGAAAACTGGAAACCTAAGCCACCCTCCACAGCCCAGGCCTCCACTCGCTCACCTTGCATGCCTTTCTCATGGTTTCATGAAAGCAGGAAAGGATCTTACTCATTCAGGAACCTGCCTTCACCTACAAGCCCCCTTCAGCCTTCTCCCGAGACTCTAATTTCAGATAAAAAGGGGTCCAAGGTAGAAACCACATGGATTAAAAAAGCAAACAAGAAAAACCCAAACCCCACCTCCTCCTCAGTCTTCGGAAGGCACTCTCGACTTGGGTGTATACTCTGGATCCAAGAAACCAGTGTTAGAACACTGCAATAAACAGTGCATGGTATTTGTTGTGTGGGGAAAGAGAAAGCCTTGTTTAACCATCACCTCTGTAGTACTGTTACATTCTAGATGGTGCATTACTCTTTGATTTGCCTGTCTTTTCACATACTGCCGCTTAATCTCAGTTTGACAGTTAAGCCATGCTGGGAGAGATGCATTTGAATCATTAAACAGTATGATAGATTTGTTTACCAAGTATTCTACTTTAAATTACATTACAAAACTATTTTGCTGTACTCGTCAAGATTTACTGGAAAACAAATAAATTTAGGACTAAGTATGTGTTTAATGTATCTAAGTGAAACTCTTTATAACCAACCAAAGCTGACATAGCACCCTTACTTATTTGTTCTTTTAATATCAAACTGCCATGTTGAACAATTGTTATAACTCCATCACCAGAACTCTTTAACTTTTGCAGAATTAGCAGTTATATGCATGGGTGTGAACCTGTTTTTAAATGCATGTGGTTATTTCCAGCATGACACTGCAAACCTTATCTAACATTTTATTGAAGCATACACAGTGGCTAACTTTCACATGTTGTTTGCTCTCCTTTTATGTGTGTTCACTTTTCTTTCTCAAACAGAAACATATGATGAATGTTACCTGAATTGAATTCTTTTCTTGAAGTTAACAGCTCAGAGGGTTTCGGTTTAAGTTTGGGGTGGTGTCTTCATAGAGAATGTCAAAGACTTCGTGTTAAACGCCCTCCTGCTGAAATGTTCTACTCACCTCTACCACCATGTGCTCTGATTCAGACTCTCTTTTGGAAGTTTTAGAAAACACTGGAAATTGTTTGATGCTGAATTCTCTAGCTTCTGATGTGGTTTTTATTATTACAACCAACTAAATCCAACAGAATGAGAACTAACTGAAAAATAACAGTTCAATTCCTAAGGAAGTGGGATATGAAACAAGATGGTGTCGGTCAAGTGCTTTGAGTTCCTGGGAAATCACTATCAACAGTTATTAGCAAAATTTTTCACGTCAATAGTTCACTTTGACTTTGAAGCATTTTCTGATGCACCTAAATGTTGTTTGAAAAATTTTACCATTATCTTACAATGGAGAGTCTCCAGATTTGTTTAAAATGTTTTCCCAGATCATCGTTAATTTATTTGGCTTTAATATTTACTGAGCATTTCTAATGAAGTTCTGAGGAAGTTTTATTTAAAGTCCTCTCCTGCCTGCCAACCCCAGGTATTTGTCTGGCAACATGTATCTGCTCTGCGCCATGGCCTCTGACAGTAGGCTAGAGCTGTGTGAGAGTTGTGTTTTAGCATGTACCTACTGGTGTATTGCCAGATTCTGACCTCCTCCAGAACTCGTCATCTTGAAGGGTACGTTCTCCCATTCCTCACGGTATTTATCATGGCCAACAACAAGCAATACTTCCCAGGAGGGGCTATAGCTACCTTTCAAATATGGATTGCCATCTGTTCCTAATAACTCAGCCTCTCCACACCATCTTGTATTTTTACTTACACTGTTACTCATCACGATTAGGACCAAAGAAGATAAGCTTATTAATATTATTCCTCTGAGCAGTCAAAGAGGACAATGTATTCTGTACCCTTGAAGAGAGATCAAAGAATCATTTCTCTAAAACACCTATCCTTTTATCAGATGGAGAAAGCATTCAGATTCCCAATCAGCCACAAAAGAAGCAGTATTCTCAACCACAGCTGGGTTAAAGGTCATCCATCACCAAATGAAACATGAATTTCTTATAAGATTGTTCACAAAGAACCTTTTTAGAACCTGGAAACACACTTAACTCAAATTCACTCGCTGTGTTCATTTAACACTGAATTTTATTTATTTTTTCAGAATTTTGTCTTCAACGATGATTTCAGTCCCAGCAGCACCAGTTCGGCAGACCTGAGTGGCTTAGGAGCAGAACCTAAAGCCCCAGGGGTTTCTCAGTCCTTAGCTCTGTCTTCAGATGAGGTATTTGTATGGCATTTGTCATAGAGCTGCTCTCTGGAATCATACAGTGTGTCTATGAACTGTCTCTGGGAAAAGGTTTTTAGGATGGATTTTACGTTTAAATCATTAGGGCTATGGTTTTATATTTAATATAAAATCTTGATGATTTTTTTTTCCCATGTCATCTACCAAGGAGGCAAGAAATTACATTTGTGATTGCTTCAGTCCCCATAATGATGTATAGAAAAAAAATAATCATTATTTGAGGAGGAGAGGGAGACACTGTAAAAAAAAATTATTTTTGCTCTAAGTATTTGTTCTTTTTTTTCTTTTCTTTCTAACATGATTTTTGTTTGGTAAAACTTTTTATCTTAAAATCTTTTGGCACATATTCTTCAGGCTTGGAGTGATGTTAATTTTTATAGGGCTTTGCACAATATCTGTGTGTCTTGTGTTTCTATAACACTTTTCTTTTTGATTCCTTTGTTGCTCCCTCCCTCAGAGTCTGGACATGATAGATGACGAGGTGAGCTGTCAGGGGGCTTTGTGTCGTGGCTCGTGTGATGTGTTCTGAACTTTGATTTCTCTCTTTGCCAATAATGTAAAAACCAGATGATACAAGAAAACATTTCTGTAAAGTGGAGGAGTTCCTTGTATTAAAAAGCCTCACTTTCTTCCTCTGTCTGTATCTTAGTTTGAAAAGCTTTCCTGAGTTAAGAGGATCTCCAGTTTCACCCCCAAGTTCCTCTATCTGTCTTCCATTGTCATTGCCTTGATATGGTTCATTCTGTTTCATTTCTCTGCTTTCACCCTAGTTTAACCCATCCCCTCTTCTGTGTTCCCTACACGGTCACCAAAGTGACACCTGTCGTTCCTCAAGACCTGTAATCACCTTCATCTCCTCTCTGTATGGTCGTCCTAGGAACAACTTGCCCCCTTTCACTATTAAGACAATATTCTGCTATGGGCAAAGCCTGGGGGTATGAGCCCACTGTGGAGCTCCACCACTTGGACAGATCGTGTAGACTTTCTGGGCCTCAGTTTCCTCATCTATTAGAAATAATTACGAGTAAGATCTGCTCTGCCCTATTCACAGGTTTGCTTTGCTGCGTAAGTGGAATAATGGGCACGACATTTCCCCAGGAATGCTGGAGGGCTTAAGGCTCTCCTCTTCCAAGTAGAAGACACTGCTATATTTTTAAAATATATTTATAAATATCTCTAATGTGTTATCAGGCAACCAATATAGAGTGTTGCATTGCATATAGAGACTGTTGATGAAATATTTATTTCCTCCATCTGACAATGTTTCCGAAGTGTTTGAAGATATAAATGTGCAACATCAGAGTGTATCTTCACTATTAACTTTGTACATTAATAATATTGCTTTATTTTGGGGAATCCTTTAAATTTACGAAGACATAAAAACATGTAGGTAATGTTTCTCTTTAGCTGTGTATATTTATATGCAGCTAGAACCATTAGCTTATCATGTTATGATTTAAAAATAAGTGTGGCTCTAGTAGGCAAGAAGCTGCTTTTTGCAGTATAATGTGCCATGCTGAGTCATGGCATTGTGGTCCTTTAACAACACTGCATGACATTCCTACCTCAGATCCTTGATGATGGACAGTCTCCCAAACACAGTCAGTGTCAGAGTCGGGCCGTTCATGACTGGAGTGTGCAGCAGGTTTCTCACTGGCTAATGAGCCTAAATCTGGAGCAGTATGTATCAGAATTCAGTGCCCAAAACATCACTGGAGAGCAACTCCTGCATTTGGATGGAAGTAAACTTAAGGTAAAGAATGATATATCTGTGTTAGGTTACCACGTATAATCTGTGTTACTTGTAGCACCTAAAATGTTTTCATTAGATGAGGGCATTCTGCTTATCTGAGAGTTAACTCTCCTCAACAGTCAGCAGAAAGGATGTTGACTTCTGCATAGTAAGTGACTTTTGGAAATCCTGTTAGGGATCTGAAATCCAACAGTAGGCTGCTGACTGGAAGAGCTAGGGACTACTCCATTGCTTACACCTGGCAATACACGGTCTCTGTGTTAACGTGTTTACTTCTCATGTGTGACTTTTAATGATGGCCAGTGTGGACTGTTTCATCACATCAGAATTAAGAACTAAATCCATGAGTTTTCCTTCTTTATTCATTTCTCCTCCACACCCCCCTTCCCTACATACCACTCCAAAAGTCGCCCGAGGACTTGTTTCCCGGATATGTGCAGCCCCTGTCTCCCCTTCCCCTCCATTGTGCTCTCATCTCCACTCATCTATCCATCTCTCTTAGAGACTGAGGTGGGCCCCACTCCTGTGCAGAAAGGGCAAAAAACTCCTCACAGCCGATTCCTTTTCCACTCCCTGCTAGGCTGATGGGCAGATGAGTATCTCTTGACAATCTCCAAAAGGTTAGAGATCAATCAATAGCCTGTGCGTATGAAGGCCCCATTGACAAGGCTGTCTCTATCAGGGAGATGGATGCAGCCGGCTGTTGATTCTTAAGGTCATGAAGCATTTAAAGTGTATAACCAGCTCCCCTTATTCTGAATTCCAAGCTCACCGAGTCTCCTCATTATAAGCAGGCTTCCTTTATAGGTCTGTCTGCAGGGAGAGAATGGCTAGTCCTGCTGATGGGAGCATTGTGGTCCCAAAGACATTTGGGGTTCTTATTGTAAATGGGTGCATGAGCAGAAAGGAAGCCAATTCTATTCTTGCTGCCCTTTTTGGAGTTCTGTGGCAGCAGATACCCACTCCCACCCTTTGAAAATATTGATGAGTAGGACAATGCTTTTACATGTAAATGTCTACAGCCCAAATGTTGAAGAAGCAGAGTCATGCCCTTTTTTCATTCACCATTGATTAATTACCAATGTGAAAAGCATTTTAATTAATGGGGTCTAGGTTATACTGTGCTGGAATCTTTGAAGAACATGCACCGCCCTCCAGTGTATTATTGCGCGAATATCACCAGCTTTTTCCTCAGTTCTTACCTCTTCTATCTACGCTTAAGTTAGTTCGTGAGTTTGAACACAGTGTGATGTCAGCCTCATTGTAAGCAGAGAGGTCACTGGTTTCTCAAATTTGGTCTCTGTGTGTGTTTCCTTCTTAGGCTCTTGGAATGACGTCATCCCAGGATCGAGCAGTCTTCAAAAAAAAAGTCAAGGAAATGAAGGTATCCCTCGAGAAGGCCCGGAAAGCTCAAGAGAAAATGGAGAAACAAAGAGAAAAGCTGAGGAGAAAGGAACAAGATCAAATGCAAAGGAAGCCCAAAAAGACAGAAAAGATCGCATCCACTGGGACAGAAGGGGCCAGCGAGCAGTAGCACGTCCACAGTGCAGAGGGTGAGGGGATCCCAAGAGCGTCACCCCCTCTTCCTCCTCTGTTTCCCTCCGGAGGATGAAAAAGATTCTGAGGATGGGGTAATGCTACTCTAAGCCGATGGAGTCTCTGTGTCAGATAACTGCTTTTTCTGCAATAATAGAATACAATCTGAATTTTAACGTACTGAACTAATCCCAAACCACCTTTGGTTCATTAAAAAACCAGGTATCTGATTTGTGAGAGATGCAGAGTGACTGTGTTTGTACCTTCTCTTACCCACATCTTTGGTTGCCTTGGGTGTGTTGTGGTACTCAGAGAACCAGTGAAACCCTGCCCAACAAGAGCATGAGGCGTCCTAGTATTGTCACTGGAGCTCCGTGAGCTCTCAGTGTGGGTTTCTGAGACTGCATGTGTGTGCATCTGTATGGCAGAGAGCATCGCTGTACCCTGGGGTCTGGGAACAGCACTTGCTTTCAGAGCTAGAGAATCTGCTCCAGTGTCTGGTCAAGTTTGCCCCCTCATCTCAGTGTCTGGATGGTCAGAGAACCCGACTGTGAAATGTGGGTGCTCTGTCATGAGATTACTGAAGGTGGGAAAAAGTAAGGGGACTGTTCTACTTGCCAGGTGGGCATCAGAATGAGAGAAAAGAGTTGCAGTTATTTGTCAACCCCAGAAGGAAACTGCACCTTAAAAACGTGGATGTGAGTAGTACCTTGGGGTTCTGAAGGTAAACTCTCCCCGGTTATAGGTGGACAAAGAAGAAATTAGACAGTAACATGCAGCCATGGATGTTGGCATCTGTTGTTTGTTTTGCTGCTGTGTCATGTTCAAGATTTTAGTAATACTGAAATACACAGTACAGTTCCTTTTTGTCCCCCAACAAATTTTGAGCAGAAAATTGATTTTTAAGGAAACCTAGTTTTCAGGCTTCTCTCCTGGGGAACATTCTGGCTGTCTTCAGCCTGATGGGAAATATCATATATTTTCTGCTACAGATTTCCCAAGTAGCCTCGGTTAGGGTTTTAATGAATGTACTTAGAGAAAAAAAAAATAGAAATACCAGGCAGAGAAAATTAAGATTTGAATAATATTCAGCCAGAGAACCGATTTTTTCCAGCAAACAGAATGTTCCTCTAAAAGAGAGCTGTCACTTACTTTTTAGAGGTATTTGGAATGGTGTTTCAGAGCCATTGTCCTCAGTACATGAGTGAGTTCTTTACCAGTAACGTTTGTTTAAGGCAGTACGTCGGATACAGTCTGGCAATGAATTTCAAAACTGGTATTAAAGATTTCAGTATTTCACAAAGCTAACTCAAGTGCAGGGTCCTGGGACAGAGGAAGAAATAAACTCATGGAAAAATTTCAGATGATAGCTTTTTTGCTGTTTATGTTCATGTCTCTGATTCTCTTTGCTGCATTGGCTCAAAGTTGAGGTCATCTACTGATGTTTCCAGGTTTCAGAGTAAGACAAAGCCAGAAGAACTCATGGACAGGTGTCTTACTTCCCTTACTACTCAAGGATCGCGGCTCTGTCGTTAGCAGCACTGATACCTTGCACTGGACACGTAATGTACACAGAGCTTGGGAGAAGACTTTGGAAGATTTCAGGCTACTGATAATTTGAGGGGCTCCTGCCATGTAGCCCCCATGTCTTATTTTGAACATTGTGGTTTTTAGTTTTTTTTTTTTTTTTTTTTTTGCTTGTCTGAACATCCAGGTTCTGGAATTAATCTAAACTAGGAATATAATCCTGTTTTTCACCCCAGGACTGGTTGCTTTTAGTGCCAGAGTGGTATCTGTTGAGCGTCAGCCCTTTTGTTGGTAGGTACAAACCACTGTTCATTCCTCAAAAATGCTGACATAAAGCAACACTGTATTTTCCAGTTCTCAAAGCCATCATATCTATTTTTCTGTCTTTGGGAGTATGATAATGAGACAGCCATGCTGGGTATTCTCTTATTATCTTGAGTTGTGTAGTATCTTGCTGTTTATTAATAACGTGAGAAACAAAGAACCACTATTACTGAACTACCAAACTTGACAGATCTTTCTAATGCTAAAATAAAAGACTAAATAAGTCAAAATCTGGTAATACTAAAGCTTGTTATGGTGAATGTGATTTTTGCTTTACTTTGGATCACACTGGAAGTTTTACTGTATTCATTTCAAGAGTGAACATAGAAGTTGAGTAATTATCGTAAGTTATGTTTACACTTTGGTAATATTTGAGGATAGATGTATATAGTGGAAATGCCTATAAGTCTCTGCATATAATTTATGATCTACTATATTGTGTTTTCTTAAATGTGTGAAAAGTATTCTTCTGTATTTATAACTTTATTTTTACATTTCCAATATTTAGGTCAGTGCCCAACTTACAGTGTTAGCAATCAGATTCTTATTTCTCAAAGCACTGAGCTTAAAACTTTTTTAATATTTTAAGTTAAATTGTAGTCATTTTAGGTTTTAATGAGTTGTTTTAACATTGCCTCTTATTACTGCTGAAATCGTAAGAGATGATTGATTTGATTATCTGACAGAGGATGAAATGTAAGCTGACTGATCTGATTTAAGGGTATAAAAACAAAGTGAAGGACCACAGACCTTCTGAGCATTTCATTTTCCTCTACTCTCTTTTATTGACTTTAGTGCATGATGTCTAATTAAGGTTCCAGTGTCTTATACAACTTCTGCTTTAATTCTAGTGGTTTTTAGCGTCTGTGTAATTTAACACAGAGTTGTTGCTTTATGAATCTTAAAAAGTCTGCAGTTTTTAATGCATTATCGGACAGTGAATAAAAAGGATGTATCCAGTAACCATGAACAATATTCCCTAAAGAACAGTTCAGTATGATACTAAAACCAGTCAAAAGTGTTTGAGGGTATATTTTAATGAACATTTGAATTATAGTAATGGCAAAGAATATTGACCATACCATAGATCGACAGAAGAAGGAATAAATCTGTCCTGGAAGGAGTATAGCCAGAAGGTTCCTCACAATTGAGGCTGGCAAGACTCCATCTTCCACACTTTGGAAATGTTATCGGGAGGGACCAGTCCCTGGAGAAGGACATCACGCTTGGTAGGATAAAGGGCCGATGAGAAAGAGGACCTTTGATGGGATGAATGGACACAGTAGCTGTAGCAGTGGGTTCAAGCATGACAACGATGATGAGGCTGGCCTGGGACCAGGCAGTGTTTCATTCTGTCGGGCACGCAGGATCACTGGGAGCTGAGCTGGCCCAACCGGACCTGGCAACAGCAGTGCTTTGGGCAAGAGGGAAGGTGTTGTAGATAGAGAGCATTGCAGGAGCTGAGTATCTGGATCAGGGTTTTCCATGAAAGTACTTTACTTTCATAACACGTTATTTTGTTAAAGACCATCTGCTGTAAAGTAATTTGTGAAATAACTTTCCTTATTCCTTGTTTGGCCTGAATCAGAAGTAGTTTACTAATGAGTGATAAGTTGGGGCAGAAACTTCCTTTTTGCCCATTCTAACACACTGATTAAGTTACTCTTTTGATTCTCACAATAAACTATTCTTGTCTAGCGTTCTTAAGCTAGAGTTAACAACACTGGCTCCCCAAACCCAACATCACATGAGCAGTTTAATCCCCACCAGATCCTGATGGGGGTATGATGGGCGCTAATGCCCAACTCAGCTTTCAGCAGAAATGAGATGGAAACATCTACAGTGTGCAGACTTGTCCTTGTTAGAAAGAAAGCACGAGGAAAACAAATTAAATCTTGATGTTGCCTGTGATCTTATAGTCTTCTGCTGCCTAAATCTTAAAATATCCCAGACCCAAGCTAGAAAAACAGTCAAAGGTTGTTTGGTCTAGCCCCTCAGACATTAAGGTTTTTGGTGAAGACAAAGAAGTTTCATCTAGGTTCTTTGTGCAATAGGATTACCATGTGATTTAAAAATGCAGTTAAAAAGGTAAATGAAACTTTGAATTTATGTGAAGATTCTAACTCATTTAAAGGTTATCCAGACCAAGCTTCCGGAGAGGAAACTCATCATCTCCAAAACGTCTATACCTTGGATATGTTGTCCCCCTTACTTACACTGATGTTTAAGAATGACTGAATTCCATTTTAGTAACTGAAGAAACCTCTCAAAAGAGCAGCAGAGTAGGGACATGTCACTTTACTGGACAGTGGTCACCTACGTAATGCTGAAACCTTAGTGCTTTCTGAAATTTACCTTTAAACAAGATCTACCTGGATGTGTTTCTAAAGCTAAGTACGTAAGGACGAGGTACAGAATAAATTATGCATAGTTTCTATTACAATAGCTGAGGTGAAGTCCATTTTCAAAAGAAAACAGTGTTATGAGAAATGTGGAGATACTTGAGTGATGAATCAGCTTGGGTATGTAGGCAGGTTTTGTTTGCATCCGTCTTACGTATCAGTATTCTCGGGAGACTCAGCCTTGCCCCAAAACACTGGGGAAGAAAATAATGCTAGACAAAACACATTTAGAAAACTTGAAGTAGCAGCATAGACTCGGCTCAACAGAGAAGTTGGAGGGCAAAGAAAAAAAGCTAGCAGAATCAATTTCCTCCTGAAAAATAATAGCATCAGATTTTGTTTTCTGGTAGAGAGAGTGTCCTCATGCGTCTGTGGCTGCGTTTTCATGGGGGTGCGTGCAGGGCTTGGTTATTACTCGAAGGCTCAGCTACATGTGTTATGTGTAAGCACCAAGAACAGGACATGACCCAATTCCAGATCCTTAGGTTGAGGAAGGAAAGCAGCATGATGCTGTCCAATCCTTGGCCCCATTCAACCCCAGAACTGCTAGAAATTTAAGAGTGAATAAGGAAACAACAGATTAACAACATCTCAGTCATGTGCATGCTACTTGTGTAGATGTATAGAACTCCATAGGTGTGAATACATCTCAGTCTTTCTGCAGCAGTCACTAGACATAAACAAAAATACTGTATATGGAACTTGGTAATGTCAGTTATGACCCAGAGCTGTAATCATAGCCTTATTGCCACTTTTTGTTGTGTATACATTGAATGGCTCATAAGATTTTAAGAGATTTTTTAATGTATGTATTTCTACTAAATGCACTTAACCTTCTACATGTTTATATATTTTGGTAATTTGATTTATTAGATACTTGATATTTTAAAAAAAGATAAAATGTCCTCAAATGTTTGATTAATGCTTTGATGTCAAGATTGTACATTTTTGAGTGGAGCTCAGAAGTTCATGCAGCTTTGGGCATTTTCAACTGAAGACTGGCGTTTTTTTTGACTAAAGGTTCCACTGTATGTTTTTGTGCATTTGTTCAGAATTGTCAAATGACATATCTGGTAGCTGTGATGCCTACATCATAAACTACTGATTCTGATGGCAGCATGCCATCACATGACCACTTATTCTTGTCCCCAGTGATGGCATGGTTACTTCTGTTCCAAAACTAAACGCAGTGGGTGTGAGCATGAATGTGTTGTTGGAAGGTGTACACTTTTGTTTCTTTCAGCTGTTTGACTCATATGCCTAGATTTTCTCTTAGGGATTTTATCATTCATTCATGAAAGAACAATTGGCCAAAATAATTACCTTAAAAAGTAGAAATTAAGTGACACTCCCAACAACTTCCAACTTAGTGATTAGTGAAGTCCCTTAAGTATATATGTATATTTTTCCTCGATATTATTTAATGTCGTAACTACTGCTTTTGTATTTTTCAGTGGTGATGCAATTAAACCACTAATACACCTGCTACATTATTCTAATAAAACAGAGCAGCTGGAAAAAAAAAGAATGAACACAGTTTTGTTGTAAGAAATTGATTTATTCTCATTTTTATGTATCCCTAAAGGAAAAGAGTTATTTGGAAATAATTTTAAGTCCAGTAAGTATGAATAGCATGTTATCTGAAACTTTTAATTTGTACATTTTGATGTCTGACCATTTGCATGTAAGAGACAATAGTGCCACGTCTGAATTGTTCTCTTGTGCTTGGTTAATATGTACTTCTCTAGATTGTTCCATTTCAATGACTTTCAGAGACACACAAAGAAAAATAATCACAGTGGTCCTTCGTTTTCTGACCAGTCTGAAACACCTGTGATTAACTTTAACGTGCTAGTGTACATACATTTCTTGCCAATGAGTGTTGTTGTTAGACAACGAATGCAATAAAAAGAAAAATACTGGAATCTGTCCCAGTAATTTTTTTTTTCCCCTCTTCCATTTTCACCTTCAACTAAAACAAGCCTTGACTGGGTAAACCTGTATTAACTGTCAAAATACATCTATCAATCAAGAATAAAGTGCACATTTTCCCATGGAAATGAAACTAAAAATAAGTTTTAACTCCGGTCAAGTGTAAATTGGCAGCTAGAATTACATTTGAAAGCACGATTAGGAGGCTGGTCACAGAGTTAAGAGAGCAGAATTTCCACTAGCAGCTCCCTTGCCCAGCTGCCTGTTCCTGTGTCCCCACTTAACCATCAACATTTCTGAGTCTTACCAGTCCGTAAGCAGCTGGCTTCACACAGGGTGAGACAAGCTAAAAAAAAGCCAGACAGGTGACTATAGGGTTGTTACAATTTTATTTATAGAATCTTAAAAATGTAGAAGATTTGGATGTAACACATGAGGGTTATGAAATTTCCGTCTCTCACAGAGTTATCTATGATTGCATCTTTGATAATGTAAAAGTTTAGACTTGTGCATCACAGAATGAATGAATTGAGCTTTTTCTTTGTAGTGTGTTTTGGAATCCCTAAGCAAGAGGAATCATTTGCCCTTTTCTGAGTGGTTTTGAGTGTTAACCTATGTCAAACTGGGTAGCATTCTTTTTTTTGGCAGAAATTGCCTATTAAGAACAAGAGAGAACCAGAGTATGGTCATTTTGTTGACAATATTATGGAGAGCAGTTACGTAGATGATTGTTTTTAAAGGAAATACATGACTGTTGTTTTTTCTAAGCACCACAGTCATTGATCGTCTCCAAACAACATTTCAAAGGAGTACATCTCCCTGGGTTGTGAACAGCATCTCTGAATAATTGGGCACTTGTTGGGCACAAAAATACTCCACAGAAATAGCATCCCCGCAAAGTAATCCATACCCTGATGTGAAGAAAAATGTTTTCTGATCCAAACAGAATGTTTCTGTTTACTACTTTAAGTCAGTGGTCTTAATCTGTTGACAGTTCTCAATTTATCAGAAAAACATTTTCCCAAAATGCTAAATCATCATCGTTGTCAAAGAACTTTAGAAAAAGTTTGTTTCTAACGTAACTGTGTGACATCCCAAAGAAAGAATTCAGCAAGCAGTGCGTACCTCTCACACAACAATCACAACAACAGAAGGTAAGTGAAGCTAACCAGTGACTAACAGATGCTGTCTGGTAAATTCCGACTCCCGGGGGAGTAGAACTGTGCTCCATCGGGTTTGCAGTGGTTGGTTTTCCTGAAGCAGATTGCCAGACGCCAGACACCTCTGGGTGAGCTCAAACTGCTGAGCTTTTGCTTAGCAGTACAACATGTTAACCATGTACACTACCATCCCCCGACCACTGCCATCAAGTCAATTCCAACTCATAACAACCTTATAGGACTGAGTAGAACTGCCCCACAGGGTTTCCGAGGAGTGTCTGGTGGATTTGAACTGCTGACCTTTCAGCTGGCAGCTGAGCTGTTACCCACTCTGTCACCAGGGTTTTCTGCTACCACCCAGGGTCTCTTAAATAGACCAACTTACAAAAGAAAATGATTTTTTTTAAGTCATATCCCTTCAAAAATAGCTAAATGTTGTTGATCTTTCAAAAAATTCTTGGTTCACCTGTCTGTTCGTCTCATCATCCACACAGCAGGTTAAAATGGGGGTGGGGGGAATGGGAATCCACCACCACTACCATCACCTCAGTAACAGAGTCCCCTTTGGGGAACATGGCTATACCTGCTTAATGACGGAATCTGCTCGGTATCTATTAGTTGAAGTGAAAAAAACAACTTGCTTGATGGGTTTTTGTTTTAACTTGGTCAAAGAAATTAATGTGTGTAATTTTGGTAGTATTCAAGGTTTGCTACCCTTACCTCCACACTGAGATAACAAATCATTCTTATAATTTTCACATGTCAGAACACTTGAGAATTTTAAGATTTTCCTATATGCCATTGCTACAGGAAAACTGCAAAAATGAGTAAGAGAAGAGTTAGCATAATTAGGTTCATTTGCTAAGAAAGTTTCAGGTAGAAGGAGAAAATTCAAGTAAGTCTGGCTATGCCACTATGTCTAATGCAGTAGATAAGGAGATACTCCTAGAGTTGAAATGTAATTTATGAATGCCCACTTAGTCTTCTGGCATGTCAGCTGGTGTCCCTGGATTGTACTGGAATTCTGACATCACATGAGATCATTCTGGTCTTCTTTATTTTCTGAAGAAGACATACTTCTTAGAGAAAGAACTGTTTAGGTGAAAAGAAGACATGACATGACAGTGTGTCAGCTATTTTGCTGAAAAGAATTTTTATTGGTAAATCAAGTTTTCAATTATCCTAAGACCAATTTGATTTCATACTCTTGGAAAAGTCTTATGCTCCAAGTTAAATAGCACTTTGATCACTTACAATGTCAAAATTTAGGATCCAAGTTCATTGTTCAGATGAGATCACTGCAGCCCCTTAGAAGGTGGCAACTGGTTGAAAATGATGGGCTCATGGTTTCCATGGTATGAACGCAAATAGGCCTGTCACAGCTCACAGTAAAGAGCTTTGTGGAACACGGTGCCAATCAACAGTTTCCCCTTGTACACAGAAGCAACGGTACTTCCTTGCAATACTGTGCCATTTTCTGAGTAAACCACTGTTACTTTGGGTTCATCTGTTAAAATGTTCTGTATTTGGATCACCTAGGAAAGAAGTAGCATTAGATTAATAACGAACAAATGAAAGGTCACTTAAACTTTAAATATGGGTTCATTTCTCCATAAGGGAGCCCTAAGTGAATTACAATTAAGATATTTGAGATATATTTAAAATATCTGATTCCTCATTCACTGGATGATGAGTTTTGATGAGATGACCTTTAACGGACGTGGTAAGGACAGAGGCCTTCAGGAGCTAGGCAGGAAATGTAAATGAGTGGCATAGCCCAGGTGCAACACATCAGGGAGCACCAGCGACAGGGTAAGTGGGTGGAGGAGCAGCTGCTGCTCAGCCACAGCTAATTGTTGTCATGCTGGAATTCAAGCCAGTTTTCCTTTTTTTTTTTTTTTTTTTCTTCTTTTTACATAAGCTAGGAATTTGGACTTTTACATATAGTTCCTGGTATTTTAAAGCTGGAAACCCTGGTGGCACAGTGGTTTAAGTGCTACATCGGTTAACTGAAAGGTCAGCAGTTCAAATCCACCAGATGCTTCTTGGAAACTATGGAGCAGTTCTACTGTGACCTATGACGTCACTGTGAGTTGGATACGACTCAATGGCAGTGGGTTTTAGTGGTTTACATTAAAGCCAGCACTCAAAGAGGAAAAAAAAGTATGACCTAAAACAAGAACACGTCTCTTCACTGCACCCCTCCATTCTCCCAAACTTAAGGTCCCACTGCTAAATGTGGAAGTGTTGATAGTTTCAACTTCCTTTACCTACTTTAGGAGAAATTGAATTGTATCGTTAACCACAGATGAGTAGTATTACACTGACCATAAGAAATTGGTAATGTCTGTTTTAATCTATTAAAATAGCAGTTTTGTAGACGGCAGTCTATATAAAGAGGACTACAGTGTGAGGCAGGAGGACTGGGTCATGTTTGCCCCACCTTCTTTGCCATTTGTTTCTCATCTGTAGAACGAGATGAGTGGCACTGGGTTATTTGTAAGTTTCTTTTCAAGTCCTAACTTTCTATTACTTTCGGACTTGAATATGAAATACAGTGACTTTAAGAATGGATATCTATGTCGTGAATTCGTGCAGCATTAACAGATTGCGAAGGACAGTGCTTACATATTAAAGGATCAGTGAGAGCATTTGAAACCATCTCTTTAAAGCAGCTGGCACCAAAAACAGGTGTCTTAGGAAATTGGCACAGCACCAACTTACAGTAGGTACTTACTGGGAAATAGTTGGTCCACCTTGGCCTAAGGAAGACTCTTCTAAGAAAGCTAAGTCACGCTTCTATGGAGCAGTGCATTAAATAATGGATTGTTAGTAGTTTTTTGCTGTTCCTTTCAAGATCCATCGTTAGAAATAATTTTTCCAGAAGAGCAAACCAAGACCATGCGAGAGCAAATGACCCAATTCCACCACATGAGCTAACAAGCAATAACAAATGAGAATCTAACATTCTGCTCAGCTCTGAACAGGAAACACCCCACAGCACACAATGCTCCAATTCTGTTATACCATGTAGTAAACCTAATAGCTTAAGTCTAGCTAACGACATAAAGAATTGTTATTAAAAATTATTACAATTGTCAAGTAAACCCAGAGATAAAATGTATGAAGGGCCAAAAATGAGGAAATATGTTGTTGTATAAATCCAAAGCCACAGCCTTTAACATTTTTTTTTTTCCTTATTGTTGGGGAAGGTGAAACTGACTCTTAAAATTAAGCTTTAAAAATACTGAGAAATTCTTTTGGGCTTTCTGTCTGTCCCATAGCCTTGTCAGGCAATCATCTCCTTACACAGCTCTCACCTATTTGTGGCTTCTGGTAGTCACTGCCGGTCCCTTTTCCATTAACTAGTTGCCATCAAGTCGATTCCAACTCATGATGGCCCGTGTGCGTCACAGTAGAACTGCACTCCATAAGGTCTTCAATGGCTGTGACCTTTTGGAGGAAACCCTAGTGGTAGAGGCTAAGTACTGCACACACTAACTTGAAGGTCAGCAGTTCAGATTTGCCAGGTGCTCCTCGGAAACTCTATAGAACAGTTCTATCTGTCCTACAGTTTCACTATGAGTCAAAAGTAGACTCAAGGCAATAGGTTTGGTTTGTTTTTTTGGACCTTTTGGAAGTACACTGCCAGGTCTTTCTTCCAAGGTTCTCCTGGGTGTTTAACCATTTGCACACTCTGGGAACTCCTCTTCCATTCTCTCTATTGGTCTCCCTACACTCTGCCCAAACTTCATTCCACAGTTCCTTTGTTCAACTCCCCCCTCCTATTACTCAGTTTGATTGTATCCTCTGTTTCCTGCCTGGACAATGACTGCAACACTTTCCAAGGTCAAATTCCTCCTGACTTGTGAACATTTGTACCAAATATCTGTTCCCCATCCTTTATTTGTACAAATAAGTGCAAGTTATCTTTTTCAACTGAAAATAGTAGCTTGGAATAATGTCAAAAGATGTGGATCATTTTCAAACTAACCTCTGATGCAGGAGGATTCTTTTCATCATAGAAGAAGATTCTCGTGCCATCTGGATGGCATCCAACCCAAAGGTCCCCTGTCACTGGGTCCACCGATATATTATCCACCAACGTGTTAAAGGTCAGTGACTTCCAAGATTAAAAATAGCGAGAGAATCAAAAAACAAAAACAAAACACAAAGTGAAGAGCAATGGAGAGGAAGTGGAGTCAAACGTCAGGGAAAACCAGCCTGCCATCCCTGCCCAGCACACTGCAGGTTCCAAGGATGCCACAATTCTGTCCCGTTGCAGCAGAGTACAGGGAATTCCTCTGTTCTTCCACCTATGCTAGTAGCTTGTCAGTTTCCAGGAGAGATGGGTAGAGGAAAGAGATGGAAAGTTACAAAAGGCTATTAAAATTAATCTTTTCAATACATCAACCCTAACATTGTGCATAAACCAAAAACTGGGGGGAGAAAAAGGTTTTAAACGCAGCCTAGAAGAGTTCCTCTAAAATAGCATACACAAATCATATTTTTATAAGTACACAGAAGGCCATCGGGAAAAGTAGATTCATTTCTGATGAAGACATTGAGGAAATACAGGCACTTCTTTAATGGCTAAACATAGGTCTCATTTTTGCCTTGGAGGAGAAGAAAAGTTTGTTCTTTAGTCTCCCAGTGTTATTCAGCTTCCTGCTCCTCTGCTGTTTACTCTGTAAATATAAGTTGCAAGTATGCAATGACTGTACAGATTGCTGTCAAGGCTTTCTACCAGAATCATAAATAATAGCAACGATTCTTAATTCCACCATTCATCATCTTGGCTGCCTTCTACCAGGGAGAAATTCCATCTATTTGTTCACCTCTAACTCTCAGTTGGAAAAACAATATCTACCCTATACCCCAAACAGAACCCAGCATATCTCACCATCTAGAGACTCCGTAATAACTGTCACGACTCATTGCAAAGCCCGGAGTGTATATAGGCAGCTGCAGTGAGTCACCACTGCCCTGTGCTTCCCACTCTAAATGAGAGCTGTCCTCACATGTCCTCACCAGTGCACCAAAGGGACTGGTGGCCATTTGGCATCATAGAGTTTCTTTCCCATCTGTATGCAGAGTCATCATCCTTTTTCACCCTGGAAATGGGTAAAAGGGTGGCAGGACTAATCAAGCATTCCCTGGTCCAAATCACCTCCAGGCCTTTGTTCCCTCCCATTCATCACAACATGAGATGCTCCACTCTGATACATTAATACCTTTAAGTGAGGAAAGCATTTGACATTTGTGTCGAGGCCCGGCTATTATCTTTGAAAGGGCTAACAGCCCCAGTGTGTGAATTCCACCATAGATGAAAACCTGCTGAGAGTGGCAGTATAAGTTAAAGGACAGAAGCCAAGAGCCCTACAGTTTCCAAGGAGTGTCTAGCAGATTTCAACTGCCAACTTTCTGGTAAGCAGCCAGAGCACTTCACCACTGTGCCACCAAGCGTCTCCATGAATCCAAATCGACCGGACAGCAGTGGGTTCGGTTTTGAGTTCCTGGGTAGTGCAAATGTTTAAGCACTCAACTACTAGCTCAGAGTTGGCAATTTGTACTCCCCCAGAGACACCTTGGGAGACAGACCTTATGATCCACCTTGAAAAGTTTACAACCTTGAAAACCCTCTGAACCAGTTCCATCCAATGGGTCACACCATGTGTCAGAATCAACTCAACAGCAACTAACAGCAGCCCTGTCCTGCGCAAGGAGCTCAGCACCAGGGCAGGCAAAGTACACAGCAGATATGGCGCCCACCGTCCAACAGCTGACATCATGTCTGGACGCGGCCATGACATGCTCTTGTCTTGCAAATAAATGATTCCTAGCAATGCCAGTGCATCACAGGGCACACTATATTGCCACAGAACCAAGTGGAAAATTCCACATTCCTCAGTCAAAAAAACTTCTAACACATTAGTCTCCTTGGGGAGTTGGGGGAACCTGTCTTCTCTGTTAACAAATATTTCAATTTTTAGATAAGTAGAGTTCACTGAAGTAGAACTAATTCGCTGACTAGGTTTTGGAATCTTAATGTCTTGCACTCATTTCAAATTCAATTTTATTCAAAAAGTCTGCATGGAGATAGACTATAACTGGTGTGGCTTAGCGGTCATTGAAAACGACATGCCCGTTGTGTGATTTTAAAGGCCTGACGGACCAAAATATCTTTCCCACTAATCCTGAGGCCCAGGACTCTGAGTGAAGTCAATCTGTCCCCGGTGTTATCTTCTGATGCCATTTCTATAAAGTCCACAGAAGGAGCAGGATAGAAACCCATTCACCTCAGTGCAAATTTGAGAGTTAGCTTCAGCCAATCCTGGTTGTCCCAAAAAATTTCATAAACCAATGTTAATTAGTGTGATCATTCAAAACTACGAATGACCCTAGAGTTGAGGAGGAGCTTCCATTGGGCTCTTCCCACAGAAGACTGGACTGCTTTTGCCCAAATGGGGACCCGGCCTGCTGGAAGTCTGGCCCTTCTTCTTATCTTATTGGATATACTGGAGTGAGTTCTCTTCATATAAAATTCTCTTTCAATTTACAAAAGAAGTACCTATTGGTATTCCCACAGTTTGTTTTTTATGCCCTCCAGTATGAGTGACTGAAATTCCATTTTATTTCAGCTAATACCCAACTAGCCCTTCCAATGATTTCTGACATCAAACATGATGTTACATTTGACGTTGTTTCAGGGTAATTTTCCTGGAGTGAGGCTCCTTAAGACAATACCTCAGATGTGCTGGGAAGCCCCGGTGGCATAGTGGGTTAAGTTCTATGTCTGCTAACCCCAAGTCAGCAGCTCAGATCCACCAGGCGGTCCTTGGAAACTCTATGGAGAAGTTCTACTCTGACCTAGAGGGTTGCTATGCGTTGGACCCAACTCAACAGCAGTGGGGTTTTTCAGATGTGCTGGTGGGGACAGTCACACATAGTTCTCTGTGACAGTGGTTCATGCTGTGGGAAAACAATGTTGTTTTGAGAGGGAGGTGGGCTGCTTTAAAAATAACATTCTTCTTGTGGTACAGTGGTTAAAGAGTTCAGCCACTAACTGAAAGTTCAGTGGTTCAAACCCACTAGACACTCCATGAGACCAAAATGTGACAGTTCACTTCCATAAAGACTATAGCCTTGGAAATCCCATGGGGCAGTTCTACTCTGTCCTACAGGGTCACTATAAGTCAAAATTGACTCAATGGCAGTGGGGGTTTTTTGGTTCATTAACCCCTTTTACCTTAAACCTCAGAGTGAGGAGAAGGTGAACCGTTAGTGTATGTCCAGCCTCACCCTATTGGTTAATTTAACACATGTTTACCGAGTGCCTGCTAGGTATTACAAACTCTTCCAGAAACAAATAGGAAAAACAAAAACAAAAACTATCCCATGGAGATTATACCCTGTAGAGTCTGACAAACAATCAAGAGTAAATCAATAAAATAGATAGCATTTTAGTAATAAATGCCAAGGAGAAAAATAAAGCAGTAGAGGAGAGAAGACTAATGTACGGTGACCGCGGTGAGGTAAGTTGCAAGGGCAGGTACGATGGCCAGGCAGGGTCTTGCTGCAGTGACATTTTAGTAAAAACTGGAAGAAGATGAAAGAGAAATTGATGAAAAACTGGGGTACATCCTCCAAAGTGAGAAAATGAGTGCCTCAGACATGGTCGTCAGACAGAATGACACTGGTCTGTTCCAGGAACAGCCAAGGCAGAACAGATAGAGAAGGAAGCGCGGGAGAATGGCAGGAGACACGGCCCAGAGGTGAAGGGCAGCCACTATGAGCACTTGGGCTTTATGAACATTGTGGAAAGCACTCTGGTGTTAATACAAGCTGAGGATGTCTCTTGGCAGTAACATCAAATAGAGTAAGGAAGGGAGGGAGGGAAGAAGGGATGAAGGAAGGGAGAAAGAAGGAGGAGGGAAGAAAGACGGAAGGAGGAAGGAAAAGCCTGGGACTCAATACTAAGTCTACAACTCCACAGAGCAAAAAGAATCAGTCTCACTGGTGAGCTGTGTAGTGTGCTACTTCTCACTCTGCAGCTGAGTAAAAGTAAACAGTAAGCACATAATGATGCTGATAACCTTCAATAAAAGGAATGAAAAATTGGTTCTCGTTCATTCCCATTAGTCCTTTTTTCCTCACTGCTAATTTCACAAATCAATTAGAATCTAATTATCACTCTGCAGATTCTTATAGTGTTAATACATCTTACCTTCAATGGAGTTAAAATCCAATTAGCCTGCTTTTCATACACATGAATCTTATGAGCCAGCAATTCGGCTACATAGACGTACCTTCAAAAAAGAAAGAGCTACGTCAGAGCACCTAAAAGTCATGCAATTCCAAAGGAGAAGGTGGAGCTGTAACAACTGTTCCAAGGGAAGCACTTCGCTTAGGGACTGAAAATGGAACCTATCTCAAAACACACCAAATTTGGAAAGAACTCAGTGAGTTTACAATGCACAGAGGAGTATAGTCTCTGAAGAGTTACTTGTAAAAGTGAGATCCTGGTTGGCCCTTACCAGAGGGAAGAATTTTAACTCCTACTGCTGCTGTCAGTTTGTATCTGGGAGCAAACTGCATTACACTGGCTCTCTTATCAATATATTGGCAAATCCCAGGCTCTTCATCACAGAGGCTAGGGAGCTCTAAGGAGACAAGCGGCAGGAAAGCTCTCGGACAAGCTCCTGGTTTTAGGCCAGTGAAGATACGAGAGAAAACAAGATGTTTGTCTCCCTACCCTGAGCCTGTCCTGGTTTGTAGAATTATTATTTGGTAGAGTACAATCCAATATAAATGTATGTACTTATTCTAAGCAGAAAGTATATCTCAGAATAAAAAGAGAAATGAGCGCTTGGTTACCTGCTACTTTTGAAGAACAGAAGATGACATGAATAACTGAAAGCTATTCATATGGTTTTTACTAAATACAAATGATTCACCCTCTGAAATTCTAATACATGATACCAGCCAAGTGAAGGTATAAATGCATGGATACGTAGATTTCATGTATGTATAAAATACATGTAAGGATTTATGTATGTATGTATCAGGACTACCCAAACTGGGATCCACAGACCCTTGCTATCTATGCATTGTTTCTTGTAGGACCATCACAAGATAATAATGTAAATAAGTTATATCACTAAGCACACAGCTGAGTTAAGCTGACTTTTTCATGGTAAGACTTCCTTGATGAAAGATGCATTGTCTTGATTCACATTTTGGTACAAGCTGGTTCTCTTGTCACAAATTTCTATTTGTGATAAATTTCTACATTTAATTAAGCCCATTATACACTCAAAACTCTTCCCTAAAAGCAAAGCTGTTTAATAACATGAAATATCATAACTGTCTCCCCTCTTGAAACACATACTTTTTCGAACAAGAAAATAGTGTTTTTCCAAAATAGAAAACAATTAATTTCATCAATTTCTCCTCCCAAAAATACATTAATTTACATTTTCCCTAATTTCTTATTCATAGACAACATGTTAAAATCCATCACATTAATTAAAGATGGAATATATCATTAGAAAGCTATGCAATGAAAATGTGGGGAAATGCATTCCTTATTAAAGAATTCACATACTTGCCATCAGGTGACATGCTGATTCCATTAGCAAAATCAAATCCATCTGCCACAACACGAACGTCATTTGGACTGTAGTAAACAACGTACGACCACGCTAACCCTAGATACAGTTCCCAGGATCGTAAGTAGGGGTCAACAAAATAGTGATCATTTGTGGCATAAAATTGCTCTGGTCCCACAGCAACGAGATCATTCACACTGCAATTAAAATACACATGATGTACAGGTAAAGGTATTGCACGCAATAGATTTATGAACTCACATTCATGAATGTCTATCCCTAAAATCAAGATATAGGATGGGGTGTTCATACTAGCTGTTGCGGCACAGAATGAGTAAGTGATCAGTTCCACCTATCGTCAGAGACAATAATTACTTTAAAATATTGTGCTGCATTTGTCTGTATGTGTGTGTGTAGATATACTAATTTCAGTAGACATCAAATAGGCTGCAAATCATCAGGGCAAAATTTATCTGTGCTTATGTAGAACCTACTGCAGTTAGTCCAAAACATCATAAAAACAAACAACACACACACGTATACACACACACACAGGTACCCACACAGTGGCCAGCAGAATGGAGACCTGCATTTTACTTAAAGCTCCCTACTGTTAGCTGTGTGACCTAAGAAAAATGGTTGTATGCATCTGTGCCTCAGTTTGCTTTTCTGTAAAAGGAGGATGACAGATTGCTATCTTTCAGCCTTAAACGGTCACTTCTGGCTGGAAAGTTTCATAATTCTAAACTCAGTAAAGTGTCCGTGAACACAAATGCTCAGAAACAGGGTGCCATGACAAATTTTCTGATTTTGATTCTCTTTCTGTGACTGAGAAGGTAAGATATATGAGTCTATTTTTCTGCTTTAATGGGTACAATCTGGAGCATATAAATGTGTCATCCCTTCCCGACTGAGGTGGTGGAAGTTCCCAGAGCCATTATCTGAGAGAGAATTATCTTTGCCCTATTGCAGAGAGCGTAATGGCCAAAACAGCAGCTCTGACGCAGCTCTGGGCTCTGGGGTGAGTTACAGAAGCTCACAGAACCTCAGTTTGCTCGTCTGAAAAGGGCGGTTTGATGATTCACCCAAGGTCACACAACTTGAAGGCTCAGAATCTGAATTTGCAGAGTTGTACTGGGAAGAACACTGAGACACTGTCTGCTGCATGTTTCTCAGGGAGCTGGACATCCACTCAGTTCCCGGTGAAGGGAGCCACCATTGCTACATGGAAAAAATAAGGTCTAGTAAATTAGGACTAGTCTGCACAGGGGCCAGAATAAGCTGGCAAACTGGATTCTTCTCTCTTTTTGAACAGCAAATGTCTGAAATTAGTATGCTTTGCTAGCAATTGCCTTTTTTTTTCCTTTATTCTTTTTTTTTTTTTTTTTTTAAAGAGGATTGTGGAATGATTAAGAGTAACAGCTTTGCAGCTTCGTGGGTTGCCACGTCAGTCTTGACACCATGTGTTGTCACTGAGCCGGACACATTGCAAAACTCTGAGCTGCTTCTCTGAGCCTCAGTTTCATCTCTGTACCTTACAAAGTCAGGGTAAGGATAAAAGGAATTATTGAATGTAAAAGCCTTGGAACCATATCGAGCCTATAGTAAATGATCAATAGTGGCCACGTTTTACTGTCAATAACAAAATGCTTACGCTGTGATAAATTTAGTAACAGGACTGTTAATGCTATTAAAAGAAACACCTGACTAATACTTGGGTTGAGACAGTGGAATTTTGGTTAACTGCTGCACTACTGTGGTGATTTTCAGTCTGGTTCAATGCTGCCAATGACTTTTGCAAGTAGCCCAGAAAAACAATATGTTAAGCCCAAGAAATTTGACAAACCAGATATCTGCAGAATTTAATAGAGAAACAAAGAAAATAGCTTTTCACTCTATCAGAGGGGTTCAGGGCACCAGCTCCAGGCTACCAGGATTGGAATCCCAGCTCTACCATTTGTTGATTGTGAAGCCTGGGCAAACTAATCATTACTTCAAGCTTTATTATTTTTTTTTTAAATCTAAATGGCACAATAGTAAAACATAATAGAGAAGATGGAAACCCTGGTGGCATAGTGGTTAGGTGCTACAGCTGCTAATCACAAGGTCATCAGTTTGAACCCACTAGGAGTTCCTTGGAAACTCTATGGGGCAGTTCTACCCTATTCTATAGGGTTTCTACGAGTTGAAATTGGGACAGCAATGGATTTGGTTTACTGGTATACCAGGGAAGATATATATATATATATATATGTAAAAATCAATAAAATTACCTGTATAAATTGGCTAATGTAGCACCTGACTTAGAGTTAATGCTCATTAATACACACTCACACACACATGTGCATGAGGTATGACAGGTTTGTGAACTCATCTAGAAAAAGTGCTACATACCTCATCGCCAAATATCACTAACAGTCACCTTCCAAGTACTCCCCTTGGGAAGCGATGCTCTGATGCCAGTGCCTAGTCCACCCTTGAAAGCAATTTTGGAATGCTTTCCATAGTCATTGTATCACCTATCAAAATGTCTTTCTTTCTTTCTTTCTTTCAGTACTGCCTTTATCTTCCAGTAAAAAAAAAAAAGTTACTGGGGGCCAGATGAGGTGCGTCAGCAGGGTGTTCCAACACAATTGTTTGTTTACTGGCTAAAAACTCCCGCACAGAAAACTACACAGTTAAGTTTGCGAAGTTGCCACTGCGCACAATGCCCATGTTAGAAGCCAAAAGCCAGCCAAGTGTCGTCGAGTCAGATCTGACTCATGGCGACCCTAGGGAGAGTCCTAAAATTGCTGTGAAGGGTTGACTGGCATCAACGAATACCTTCCCAAGGGGAGTACTTCGAAGGTGACCACAATGATATTCAGCAATGAGGTATGCAGCGCTTAGAACAATTAAGTTTGTAGACTTAATTGTTGGACCTCTATGTTTGTGTGTGTGTGTGTGTGTGTGTGTGTGTGTGCGCATGCATGTTAACCAGGCTTAGGGGTCCTTGAATGTCTTATTTCTTCCATATATTATATTAACATGGAGCCCAGGCTCAAACTGAGTGCTAGCACAGACCTGTTATTCCACAGGCTGTGTGCAACCCTACAGGAGCAAAGGCAGCACAGCGAAGGCCCTAGATGCACCAAGTTTCCTCCTAGATATGTGGCTTTAATTCACAAAAGTATCTAAGACTATATATTTTTTAAAGTAATAAATAAACAGAACTTAGATGTTGAACTTGGGTCGGAAATACCAAGCCTGGTTTGTGAGAAAAGCAAAATTTTTTTCTCAGTAAAGGTCAAATGGAGATAAGGAAAAAAGAGGATTTCTGAGGGGCTCGTGTCCTCAAAGTTCTGCAGAAGAATGTCTGACAGAGCTGGTGACCATTAAAAAGGAAAGTTGAATGGCTATTACCTTCCCAGCCAAAAGTAATATTAAATATGTATTGGTCATCCACTGGAGCTAAAGGAAAACAGAACTATATCTCAAAACAGTACTTAGGCAGAAGTTGGTGTCTGATGGTCTTCAAATGCAAAAGTGAGTTTTCTTCCTCTTGAAATTTAAACAGCTCCACCGTGGACTTAAAATCTGGATGGGACACCACCAGCAGGTACACAGTGTTATCTGAGAGATTAAATACAAAAGATTGAAACATTAACTGAGCTCTCAGCTGTCAGCTCTGTCTCCATAAAGCAATTTCAGCTCACCTCCAACTAGTATTTAGCATGTCAGGCAGATGGAATATTTTCTTCTCTTTACAGAGAGCAGCCCAAAGCTCCACGGGGGGAAATCCTCAACTTTAAAGTGATCGGCACTGACATTAAAACTCCAAAAAGCTTGTTAAACTCTCGGTTTCAACATGGCCTCAAGAAGATGCAAAGTTGATATAACAGAGACAAAAGACAAGAGAAATACCCGTATGAGAAGACAAGTAAGTGCAGGTTCACACAGGTGAGGATGACCAGTTTCAGGGACGAATGCCTGAGCCACCATAGCAAAGGCAAGCAGCTTCCAAGAGTCAACATGACTTTGGGTTAAGAAGGAAACCAATCTCAGTGGTCAGAGAGGTGTGAATGGATTTGGCAAGTGATGTTAGAGGCTGGTTTTTGCCTTCGGCAGCAATAAGTCTTTGAAAGCCTTTGACATGATCAAATGGATGCCTCAGGGACACAATGCAAAGTTTAGCAGGTTGAATGGAAGAGACACGGTAGTTAGAGAAGCCTGCAAATGGACTCCTCATTAATCTCCTCATCAAATGAGTGTGTAGTATATCTTAGCTGGCGTTAAATGCCACAGAGAAAAAATAAAACAGGATGACCTTTATCGAGAATAATGGGTTGTTTCTCTTCATGGGAGTCAGAGACATTGTCTCTGATGAGATCACGTTAGAACAGAGGCCAGAATCATGTAAAGGAGCAAACTATTTGGATATCAGAGAGAAGAGAGTGCACAAAGGCCTTGTGGCAGGAGCTTCCTTGGCACATTCACTTAATAGTGAGAAGCTGGGAGAGATCAGAGTAGAATAAGTGAAAGAGTGGGAGGGATAAAACCACAGACGTTCAGGCTTGTTAGGGTTCAAGATAAGGATACAGGGTTTATTCACTTGAGAGCTTTGACCTCAGGTTACAGCAGTTACCAGGTTGTGGCATAAGGAACTGGATCAACAGGATGGCACTGGCGAGACAAGACAGGAAAGGCAGAGAGAGGCACGTGAAAGAGTCTGAAGGCATTGGTGATGGCTAAGGAGTGAGAGCCAGAAACTAAACAATGAGTGCAGATTAAAACCTTGATAAAAATTTTATCTCCCAGACTCTACTTTTAGGAATTTATCCTAAAGAAATTCTCACAAAAGATAAGTGTACAAGAATGTTTATTTTGACATTTCTTGCAGTAAGCATAAAGTTGGAGACAACCTACACAATCATGAGCAGAAAACTACATTACAGTACTCCCACACAACTGAATCCCGCACAGGAATTACACAGTAGCTCCAAATGAATGCATTACCATATAAGAAGTCCATGATAGAGTGCTTAAGGCAAAAGCAATGGATAAAAGGGTTTGTGTAGTAATATCCTTTTTAAAATAACTGTACACACAAAAAAGTACACACACGAAACACCGTATTTCTCTGCAATTAAAAATTAAAGATTTTTAAATAAAGTATAGTTGATAAATGGGTCAAGATACCACCGAAAGATTATACACACATACAGATATATATACACCCAATTCCATGTATACAATGAATTTACATGGGGAAGAACAAGGAAGATAAAGGATAGAAATCATTTTTTGACATTCTGAGTTTAAAGTGACCAAAAGAGCAACATCCAAACCAAAGTCCTTAGAAGGCACTTAATGGGACAGAACTGAAGAGCTTTTTAAAAATAAATATTCCACATTGGGAGGTATTCTCCTCAAAGCACTGTTGACATTTCTGAAATAGAGAAAATAAGACAAAAGGTAAAGATGAAGTCGTTGGGGCATGTGCAGAGAGTTGAAAATGAAAGATTAACCATTGAGGGTTCAATAAAGACACATCAAAGTTATTACCAGTGATCTTCAATTCCAGTACTATTGGGTCTTCCTCAACCAAGTCCATCAGAAATGGGACAGAAAATGTCTTGGAACATTAGGAGATAAATGAAAGGAAGGGCAGCCAAAAAGGAGGGAAGAAGGAAGAAAGGGAGACAGAATGACAAGAGGAGGAGGAGGAACGTCATAGAGAAGTTTTATTAACAGGGACATCGCTAGTAACTTTCCAGGCAGTAATGTTAGCCATCCACGATGGGGAAGAGTCTGGAGAAAGGCCTGAAGGCTAATGAGGAAGTGGAAGCCATAGGCAGAGACATGGTTCTCTGCCCCAATCTTACATTTAATCACCTGGAGCACTTTCAACCAACTGAACACACAGACTGAATCAAATCTCCGGGACTCAAGGCATGGACATCAGGCTTTCATAAACTTCCCAGGAGACTTTGTGCAACTGGGGTTGAGAATTCATATACAGATCGAGGAAGTGGCAGCCAATAGAAAGGATGACATGGGGAAAATGTAAAAGGCGTGAGATCAGCAAGTAGTGCTGGTGAGTTCCAAAGGTGGAGGAGCGGTCTGAAGACAGAAGAGAGGAGCAAGCAGACAGGGAGGTACTGCAGATGAGGGGCTGAGAGAGGCATTTGACAGTGCAGACTTGCTGGCCTTGGATCTATAGATCTCAGATGCCTTAAGTTAGAAAATCTATTCTTGTTAGTGCATGGATCTGTAAAAGTATTCCAAATGTCTATAAAATTATTTAAAATGGAAAACCCGTTAAGATTAGGGCTTATTGTATTACTACAATGCTTATAGCGCTAATGTGTTATTAAGAGAAACTAGGTGCTTCACAAATCTTAAATATTTTCACATTCTCAAGCATTTCAGTGATAATAATATTACATTTAATTAACATAGGGGAAACCTGAAGCCCAGAATAAGAATATTATTCATGATTATACTTCAGTTGGATGAGAAGAAATAGTCATTAGAATTTTTTAAATTTTGTTTTGTTTTTAATAAAAATTAAATATTGTTACCTTTATCTGTGAATGTGCTGATCCCATGAGGGTTAAATGAAGACACATCGAAGTTATTGCCAGTGATCTTCAGTTCCTGTACTGTTGGGTCTTCCTGATTCAAGTCCATCAGAAGTATTCCTCCAGGCTTCGTGGGGTCAAAGCTCTTCATTCCAGGATATTTTAATCCCTTATGGAAATTTTAGAGAATAAGCAGCACACACACTTCAAATGCTGTTGGAGCCGCTGGATATCACATGGGTTCACCCGGCCTGCTCCAGGCCACAGGGCTGGTCACGTGACCACACAGAAAGCCTATTGGCTGGATTGCAAGGCGGGCCACGACGGGCCTTGAAAGACATGTGTCCCTGGGCTGCCCCACACAGCACATAGGCACAGGCCCTTCCAACATTTCCAGAAAAGCCACATGTGAACGAAACCACAGCTTTCAGACCATGAGAAAGATCAATAATGTAAAAACAGACCAAAGGAGCAATGACTTACAGTCTGCAATAATATAAGCAAGGAATACAAAAAGACCATCAGTATGATTTCCAAACAACCCCTGGCAGGTTCACTGATAGTAACTTAAGTAGAAGACAGAGTTCAAGCGAAGTCCACATGACCCTGGTAATATCTCCTTTGTAGCTTACAATCGGTACAATAAAGCTGATATTTGTTTTATATTTCAGTGTCCCATCTAAGACACCCTGGTGGCATAGTGGTTAAATGCTAAACCTGTTAACCAAAAGGTTGGCAATTTAGATCACCGGGTGCTCCTTGGAAACTCAAGAAGGCAGTTTTACTCTGTCCCTTAGAGTCTCTATGAGTCAGAATTGACTCGATGGCAGTGGGTTTGGTTTGACATGAGAATTTAGCTGAAATACATATTCTGCTTTTTCAAAATTGGTGTGCAACACATGCCTGTAAAGGATCACTAGTCGTCCATAAGAGAAAATGAGACTAAATAAATTACAGCAGGCAGTGAGGGCTTTTAAATGGCTGGGTGGTTTGTAGGCTACATCCTGTGAACATTGTTTGCTGTGTTATAAAACCCTAGACTTGACTGTTGGCTTCTTTTGTTTTGAGATCTTTCACCTATCAGAGTGATGTATATACAGGTGTTCAAAAACATGATGGATTCTCCCTCTAGTTTTGGAAATCATGGACTTATCAATAATTTTAAATTAAAGGACTTATTCTGAAAATTTAAACACAGAAAGTAAAAATCTCAATATTGTATAGTTATGAGGTATATGCAAACGTACATTCTGTTGAGCAAACATTTATTGAGTACAGACACTAAGTACTGTAAGGTATAAATAGTTGAATGGGAAGCCATGCTTACTAAATTGCTATAGCAGGAAGATAAGAGTACAGTGTACACACAACATAAATATGTTCAGAACACACACAGTCATAATCATTACACTCGTGGTAAATGCCTGTGTAGTTTGGTTTGAACCATGTGATTTTTTTTCCTTTTACTTGAATGTAGGTGTCTGTACTAAAGGTCTCGGGGTGGCAAACATGATTCACTCAGCAACTAATCTGAAGTGTGGCAATTCAGACCCACCCAGTGACATTATAGAAGACGGGCCTGGTGATCTGCTTCTGTAGAGATTACAGCCAAAAAAACCCTAGGAAGTGATTCTGTATCACATGGGATTGCCATGAGTCAGAATCAACTCGACAGCATGGATTTTAAAGGGAAGACTGAAGCTGTTAGTCCTATAAAATGCTCTAGAGCTCAATAAGTGAAAGAAATACTCACAGTGCTAATGAAAGCCAATCCATTAGGAAGTATTTCCAAGTCCTCAGAGCCAGTCTCTGCCAAGAAAGAGAATAGACAGAACTGACTGTTTCAGATTACTGCTGAAAGCATTAATGGTTTATTTCTTCATCACCCTTAACTCAAAAATGCAGTGACAGATATAGCTCTTTAATAAGTTCAGGACAACTCATTCTTTCAACTGTTTTATTCAAACTGACTGTGAAAAGCAAAAGATAGTATAATTAACAAGTATAATTAAATTTATGCTTAATAAACTTGTCTTAAATTGATGGGCTAGAACTTTTTTGCTTGGAATGTGAAACTTCACATAAAGCTCATGGAAATTCATACAACATGCAAAAAGTATAAATATTTTGAAAGAGCTTTTTTTTTTAAGATTGCAGAGTACAAATACATATTGATAGTAATTACAAATCAGTTAAATAATTTGAAAATTATGTTGGAAACATAAGCAAATTTCACATGCTTGAGTTAAAATGTGACAGATTTCATATGATCACGAACATAAACGTAAGTATACTTTAAGTGTACAAGGACTGACAATAAAGTTTGTGAATAAAGTTTGACAATAAAGTCCCTGCTAGGGCAGAAGCCTGTTGTCCAGCTCCGATTAATGAGATCAGAGAGGAAGTTTGATGGGAACTTCTGGGGAAAATTTTGCTCGAATTTTGCTCCCCAATATTAAAAGAAAGACACATGAGGAGAAGCTTCTTGGTAATTATAAAGATGTGTGGGTGATTTTCTAAAAACGTAGCCTTTACTCATTGCTTTCCGTTCTTCATTTTTCCTTCCTGACATCTCTCCTCCATCTCTTCTGGTTATATGACCATAAATATTGTCCTGAATGTTGTGCTAACAAAACTGACCAAACAAAAAGAAAAATAAAGAAAAAACTGTCAACATCTTGGCAATATTTGATGAAGCCCAGCCCAATGCTGAGATAAAATGCCCTTAGTTCTTATCGTTAATTATTTAATCCATAGTGTCCCCATAGGGTGCAAATGATTCATATGCTTACTATTAGCTGAGAAATTGGAAGTCTGATTTTACTCGGAGGTACCTGGAAAAAATTCTGGTGATCTACTATTTCTGAACAGTTACTAAAAAGCCTGTGGAGCATGACTCTACCTGGCCATACACTGAGTTGCCATGAATGACAGTCAACAACAACTAGCTCTTGAGTTAATAATATTCCTCTGGATCAAAGTTTAATTTTTGAACAAATTTAAGCAGGTGTGTTGATCAACTAAGTGTCAAGATAACACCTCAAGTACAAATGAGGGCCTCACTCCTTTCGTAAACATACCTATTCCTTTAACCAAGTTGCAATTAGGAAGTTCTACTGGTGTCACCTCTCGGGTAGCCAAAATTCGTTTTCTAGGGAGAAAAAGGAATGAAATGAACTTAAAAACAGGCAGAAATTATATAAGCTTCAGAGATAAGTAGCCTATAACATGCTTTACTTTGCCTAGGTTTCTATTCCAGGGGTAGGGGTTCTTGGAACCCAGACAATTCTACCAAACAAGGCCAGAGCAAGACACGAGGGGTCTTCTGGGCACAGTATTTAATATTTATCTAGTGAGGGGTAGGTACATGGATACACAAAAGAGATACCCAGCATCCTTTTCTCTATATACTTTGGGGGGAGCAGGAACAATTTCAACAGTGCGTGAGAAGTCTTTGTGGAAATAGGTTTCAATCACAACATAGTTCCAATTTATTCCACTGATGTTTTAGGCCTGCTGACGGATGGACCTCTTGCCCATTTGGCCAATCTGACTCCACAACCTGGACTTGGTACATCATGTGAATAATGCAGGGTGCTCATCAGTTGTATAACTTCATACCCAAAGGCAGCATGTGAGAGGCATTTCACACACACATACAATGCAGCTTATTAAATCTGACCATACAGACATCATGATGACCATTTTGAGTGAAAAACAAAGGAAAAAAGAACAGATGTGAGAAGTGCCCAGCAGGCTACCTGACCAGAGCAGTTACTGATGAGGCACTTGAAAAATAAAGACCACAAAGTTAGCACAGTCACTTTAAACAATAAACAATTTTGAGAACAAATGATACAATCATTATTGCAAGCAATGACAATCATCCAAGAATCCTCAGAAATATTAATTGGTTAATAAAAAATAAAAAAGATGGGACAAAGTGAACTGATATTCTAGATAAAATTCTTACAGACATGGTACAAAAAGACAGAATTTGAAGGCCATTTGGTTTTTCATTCATTCATTCACTCAGAAAGAGTACAGAGTGTTCCTCTGTGTATCAAACTGCGGCTATCAAGTCCACCCTGCAAGAGCTTCTGACTTAAGACATTACAAACGGGATCCAATGATCCAGTTTTAAGAGCACTATAGTTCATCCAGAGGTATGAAAGTGACAAACCATCTGTCTGGGTGCTTGAGACACATAGATGAAGACGTGAGTGAAGGCTAATCTGCAAAGAAGTTAGAGTTCACTGCCTGATAGACATGAATTTAGAAAGCAAACTTGAAAGGAAAGTTGGGACCGACCTCATGGCCAGAGACACTAAAACTGAAAATTAGGTATCATAGTCACAAAATATCAAAATAAAGGAAAGCAGTGATCAGAGTAGTGACTTGAAAACTTTTCAGACTGAGTCTCACATTAGGAGAAGCATTGTATATTGTACAAACATGCAGTAAACACATACCTACACACACACACACACACACAAACATACACCTGAAGCAAGGTTTATAAAACACTCCTTACCCTAATACATGTGAAGCATTCTAATCTTTTCTATTCAATGACACTTATTTAAAAATATTGGCCATAACCTACTAAACTAAATTTGTGCCCCTCCAGTTTGAAAATACTGGTCAAGAGAAAGCATGGTGAATATTCATAAGATACCCCGAAGAACTGAAAGGACAAGTGCAAGATGTAAATTAGGGTCAGGGTCATGACCAAGGACATTATGAAGAGCCATATGGGGCAAGAGACTCAAAAATAGGAAATCACTGAGTAGGCCAAGACTTATGAAAAATGCCAAGGACAGCCAAATTATTCTTTCACAGCCTCAAAATCACATTGGATTCACAGGCATGGTGCCTGACTTACAAGATTCATTAAATGCTATGGGCTGACAGAATACAGATAGAAGCAAAACTATTCAGCCCCTGCTCTGACTATTCTGATTCATGCTTCTCCCTCTTGGAAGACAATTTCTAACCTGAAAAGGGGAGGGCAGGGTGTGTAGGAAAGCATATGACCCACACAAGTCACACATCTCAACAGGATAATGATTGCTGCTTTATTTCAGGTACTATAATGCCCTCCTTTAATCCTCAAAGGCCTCCTGGGGGCACTATTTTCTCTATTTTACAGATGACAAAGCTAAAATTAAATGAATTTCCAAGGTCCTGAAGTTAGGAAGTGGCTAAGCTCAGGGTGGAACCGAAGCATGACAACAAAGCTGAGGTTTAGGCCATCTGAAAGTCGTACACTCCTTCCCTGAAGAAAAAAAGTTGCTTTCCACTCTGGGGACCCAGATTTGCCCTGACGCAGGCTGCAGGACAGGACTTCTCCCCTTCTTTGCCTTGGGCAGATTTCTGATCTCTGCAACTCCAGTACCTTAGCTCTAAAATGGGGATAAAGGTAACTTACTGATCCTCCAGAAAGCCTGGTGTCATAGTGGTTAAGTGCAATGGCTGCTAGCCAAAAGGCTGACAGTTCGAATCCTCCCCTCGGCAACTCTATGGAGCAGTTCTACTCTGTTCTGTAGGGTCGCTTTGAGTTGGAATCAACTTGATGACAGCAGGTTTGGCTGTTTTGGTTCACTGATCCTCCAGGATCTCTTGACCTTCATCTGGTTCCAACATGGATGATAGTGAGATTTGAATACCCTTTAGAGGACGATACGAAAATCCACTGGGGGAGATTGTTAACGAGGAGATTCACATTTAGTGGAGTGGGATGAGTCTGAGTGTCGGGCGAGCTCCAGGATACTGATGTAGCTGGGATGTAGCCTCCTTTGAGCAGTAAGTCTTCAGTGCCTTTCGGACAGTCAATGACGCTTTCCCACCTTGCCCAGTCTGCGCTATCCCAGGAGGCCTAAGCCATCTCTCTGATCACCATCCTGTCACCCCTGCTGCTGCTGTTAGTTGCTGCTGAGGAGGCTCCAACTCATGGCACCCTTGTGTATGACAGAACAAAGTATTGCCCAGTCCTGTGCCATCTTTATATGAGTATTGGTATGTTGGAGTCCACTGTGGGTTTTTTTATTATTATTATTGTAATTCAGTGAAAGTATGCAATCCAAATTAAATTTACATGCCTGTCTATCTGCAGCTCCTTCGGCTCTCCTTGCCCTGTGACAGCACACTCCTCCCTTTCATTCTATACATGTCATATCCTCTTAACAATCTCCTGTCCCCTCCTCTCCACCCCCTCCTCTCCCTTCTAGTAAGAGGCCAGCAGGACAGGATCCTACAGATTCACAGAACCATAAGTACACATGCCATGTGGTCACACTATGTCCCCAAGTCCAATCCATTCTGGAGTCCATTGTTGAGACTATTGGCGCCTGTCTGTTCCATTGAGATTTTCCCTTGTTGTAGTTGGGCATCGAGTTTACCTCTCCAACCTCCGCATTGCTCCCACTTCTATTGCGACTTATCTAACCCGCTTTTTCTTTCTAAAAGCAGAGGTTCCTCCCATACCCCACTGTTCTTTTTTCTTCTTATTCATCTGAATATAGCCAGAACCTAGAGAACCAAGCCCTCTTTCCCCTTCCTGGATTTCCCTCACTCTCCAATCCCTGAAAATAACACAGTACATTCCTATTTACAGATCAGACTCCAGGTCTTTCCCCTGTAGTATTCCCGGTGTCAAAATATCTCCTGTAGACACCCTGTCTGCCACTTTGCACCATGCCAAGCCGCACCATAAGCAACACCAATAAAGGGAGGAAGGCTGCGACCAGGGAATTGTGAGATAATACTGGTCCCCCTGACTTCATGGTAACATAATGAGTTTAGCTGTGAGCCCGTGTGTGCTTGGCTCTCTCTCACGAAAAATGCCTCAGAATTAGCCGAGGCCCAGAAACCAATTTCCCTTGTCAACAATCTTCATTTCTGTACATGAGATTCCTACTCTGTCCAAGACCAAGATCCAAATTTTTGAGTTAAAAATCTAAGTCTTGTTGCAACTCAGTGGTATAGAATAGCCCTTTTCAAAGTATGTCCTGGAGTTCTGCAGGATACTCATAATCAAAAACCAAACCCATTGCTATTAAACTGATTTTGACTCATAGAGACCAGATAGGACAAAGTGGAAATGCCCCAGAGAGTTTCCAAGGAGAGCCTGATGGATTCCAACTGCCAACATTTTGGTTAGCAGCCATCGCGCTTAACCATTACGCGCGCCACCAGGGTTTCAAGAATATTCATAGCTGACGCCTAAAAAAGGGAGCGGACCTTGTGGGCAAATAAGTCAGCAAAATGATGTTTTAAAACAAAATGATTTTCTTTATAAATAGGCTTTTCAAGGATTTTAATAGCCCAGAATACACTACCACTCTCTAAGAGAATGTTATATATATATAAAACTTCTAAGAAACTCCCTTTTTATGGAGCACATCTCATGACCCTCAGTGCAAGGAACAAACGTGGGGAAATATCGATTTTTTTAATAAAAATGGTGCTTACAATCTCATACTGAGAGAGGGACTTTTTAGGGTAGGGATAGTAAAATAATACTGTTACACAAGAACCTGTAAAAGATGCCTGTTGTCTCCATTCTGAAAGTAAGAAACAGTAAATCAGAAAGACAGACCGTCCCTCCTTCCTGGGCGATCTGTTAACCTTTGGAAGGCACCTTGGTGTGGGAGCTACCGGGAGAGCGTGAGCAGCACAGACTCAGGGACAGACGGAAATGGAGAGGTGAGGCGAAGAAAATCAACACCAGGTGTTGGATGATTACAATATCTTATTTCCTTTAGTCCAGGTTAAAACCAGGGAAGGGAAAAGGTATTTTAGGAATCAGTGCCAAAACAAAACGAAACATTTTGGTAGTGAATGACTAATGAAAATTCAGCAACTGTAATTTTAACATGATTTAAAAGCCAAAATCACCAACAGCTTCTTACTTGACGTTTTGCTAACACTTTGTGAGTTCAAAAATAATTAATGAATAGATATTTTTTTTAAATTGCAAGAAACCTGTTCTGAATGTAAGTTCTTAATCAATCCACAGGATCATATAATTTAAAAAATCAATGCTCAATTTAGTTTTTGTTAATGTTTTACTTTAGAGTAAGTAAAAAGATGTTGCCTAAGCCTTAGAAAACAGGATGATCTGTAGATTTCAAATGCTGTAAAAAGTGTCAACAAAACTATGAAGTCTTAAAACATTTTTTGTTCTTATATAACACCAGAGAAAAATGGGTATGCAGAAAAGGTTTGGGGCGCCTGTTCCTGATTCCTGTAATATGAGGATGGAGAGGGTATGCTGGACAGTTTGGTTATCTGTTTTGAAAAGAGGCTGAAAAGTCAATCTGTAGCCAAGGCACACCGCCGTACATGGAAAGTTACTTGGACATGCTGACAACTTGGTGGCTCCAGCCAGTGACCACTGTCTCCTTACCACATCACTCAGGCAGTGAGCAAGGATAGATTTGAAAGTGGCACGTGAAAACTGGACAATCTCTGCGGGATATACATCCCACCTGCCAGAAGATTTTCTGTTCAGTGCCTGGGTCCTCCTCTCTGGGGGTTTCTGGGGCTGGTGGGGTATAGGTGAGGGTAAGGGTGCTGCAGCCTTCACCAAAACCCAACTTACTGGTAAGAAGACCGGTAATCCCCGAAGAGCCCCAGGCCCAGTCCCAGGAGGATGAGCACTATCACCTTCGCCATGACCTCAGGTGGATGGACGCCTGGATGCACCCACAACCCGGGAGTGCCTGCTTCCTTGCAGCTCGAGGCCTGATCAGGTTGCCCTGGGGCTGGCCCCGGCTGGGCAGCCCTGGGATTGGGCCGTCCCACCCCACCCCACCCCGCCCAGCCGGGCCCTAAGCTCTCAAGGCCGGCGGCTCACCAACAGCTGTGTGGGCTCAGGTTCAGGGACTCCGGGTAGGGCCGGTGCCGCTCTCTCTGAATCAGGAGCCTCAGTGGGCTCCACCGGATTTTAAACAGCGATCTCTGAGAACAGCCTCCTAGACCAGGCAAGGTGGGGAAAGCAAGGAAATTGGAGGAAGCAGAGAGACGCTGGAAAGGAGCCAAGCTTGGGTGAGCGCTCACTTTGTGCCAACAAGCTATTAATAATCTTCGGGTCCCAGACAAGTGCGGTAACTTGATCCGTGTGACTCGACCACAAGAGCCCAGGAAGGGAAGGCTATGGTCAGAACCCCTAAATTCGAACTCCATTCCCACCCAGCTCTGCTCTGTCTACAGGATGGCTATGAGTGGGAATTCACCCAGTGGCAGTGGATTTGGTTTTGTAGGGGATTAAAGATCTTTTCCAATTCCTTGCCATTGGAGAGGCAAGGCTTCTGACCCTTCTTAAATCTGTGAATTTTTTGTTAGTGCTTTAGTCAACAGAAGATAACGGTTACACAATGATTAAGCACTCCACTGCAAACTGAAAGGTTGGTGATTTGATCCCACCTACCACCTAGGCAGGAGAAAGACTTCGTGTTCTGCTCCCGTAACGATTACAGACTATAAGACCTCATGGGACAGTTCTACTATGTTGCTTGGGGTCTACAGGAGTCAAAAATTGAGTTAACAGCACCTAATAACAACCAGTGATACCATTTGCAGGCACAGTCTTAAAAGACAGTCGCTTTTCCTTTCTATCACTTAGAACATTTACTGTTGAACCTTAATTAAGTCTCTGTGTAATAAATGTGACTGCCCCACTGGACAGTCCACATGAAGGGCCCTGAGACACACAGAGAGTTACCAGCCAAAACCAACCATCCAGCCATCTCCACCAAGAAGCACGCGTGAGTGAAGAAACCCTCCTTGAATCTTTCTGACTAGCTCGGCCACCTAGTAATATCAATGATAAACCCCGGCTGACATCACGTGGAGCAAAAGAATCTCCCTGCAGAGTCCTCCCAAACCTCTCACCCACTGTTTATGAACATAATAAAATAGTTACTTGTTGTAGCATCTAACTTTGGGGGCATATTGCCAGTCCATCATTTTCTCTTTAACCAATTGTGATACAGTTGTGTTCTTTTACTCAGCTGAAGAATTTGTTATTAATATCACCTATAACATTTATGTTGTCAAACTCAGTACACAGAGGTTACTTGTCTTGTCTGCCTTAATCATTTTTAACTGGTAAGAACACTGGACACAGATCACCTCTTCCTTGTTTTCAAGTACTTTCTTCTGCTGTTTTCAGTAATGCACTGTCTCCCAATTTTTTTCTTATACTTTCTCAGTCTTCTCTGCAGGATCCTCCTGTCACTGACTTCTAAACGCTGAAGTACCTATGATTAGTCCTGAGATATCTCTCCATATTCTCTCTTGGTATGATCCCATTGATCCCTGAGGATTTAAATGTCATCAACATGCTGATGTTTTCAAAATATGTATGCGAAGCTCAAGCCTTTCACTATAGTTCTACCCACTGCTGTTGATTCCAACTCATAGTAACCCTACAGGACAGAGAAGAACAGTCATATAAGAAGTGCCGGGTGGATTTCAACTGCCAGCCTTCTGTTTAGCAGCTGTAGCACTTACCCACTATGCCACTGGGGTTAGATTCATGTCTTGTCCACCTAACAAATAATTACTGATCACTTTAGCTAAAGTAGCATACTCTACCACCAGCAACTTTTTGACATTATCCTACTTTTCCATGACTTGATTCTTTCTGAAATCATCTGACTCTTTTATTTATACAACCATGGTTTGCTGCTGTTTGGAGGAGTAGAGAGAAGCTCCTTGATATTAGGGACTTTGTCTTATTCTTCAGTGTGACACAAAGACGTAAAATACAGCTTGAGAAAGAGTGATTCTTTCTTAGGTATTTAGTGGTTCGTGTATGCTGACTTTGTACTCACTGACTGAACACCTTGTTGACAATCTCACTTGAATGTCTGATAAGCCAATTGACTCCCACTTGTGGCCACTCCATGTGTGTCAGAGTGCAATTGTACTTCTGATTTTCAGTAGATTGTTGAGACTTTCTTCTGAGGCACCGGTGAGTGGACTTGAACCTCCAGCCTTTCAGTTAGCAGCCAAATGCGTTAACCATTTGTGCCAGTCAAGTACTTTGGATATCTATTAGGCTCTTCAAAATGTATCCAAAGCAGAACTCTTGATCCTCCCACCCCAACATGCTCTTTTCTCCAAGTTCCACACTTCAGTAAATGGCACCACTTACCACCCAGTTGCTCAAGTCAAAACGTAGACATCTTTCATCTATTCCCTTCCCTCACACTCCATGCAGCAAACAAATCAGTTAGTCCCTCTCTTAGTCATCTGGCACTGCTATACCAGAAACACCACAAGTGGATGGCTTCAACAGAGATAAAACTTATTTCTTCATAGTCTAGTAGGCTATGAGTCCAATTTCAGGGCATCACCTCCAGGCAAACGCTTCCTCTCTGTGTTGCCTGTGGAGGAAGTTTCTCGTGATACACTATTCTTCTCTCAGTCTGGGACTATCTCATAACAAGAACTTCAAGTCCAAAGGACATGCTCTGCTTCCAGCACGGATTTCTTGGTGCTATGAAATCCCTGTGTCTGCTTTCCTCTCTCTTTTATATCTCAGAAATGATGGGTTTAAGACACTATCCAATCTTGTAGACCTCATCAATATAACTGGAGCCAATCTATCTTATTAAATCATAGAGATAGAATTTTCAACACATAGGAAAATCCCATCAAAAGACAAAATGAGGACTATCATACAGTACTGGGAATCACAGCCCAGCAAAATTGATACACGTTTGGGGGAATATAATTTAATCTATGACAGTCCCATCATTTCTACTTTTGCACTTGCTACCTGTTGCTGCATAACAAATTAAGCCAAAACTGAGAAGCTTAAAACAACAAACATTTATTCTCACAGTTTCCATGGGTCAGCAATCTGGGAGTGGCTTAACTGGTTTCCTCTGGCTCTAATTGTTTCATAAATTTATAACCGAGCCATTGTCCCGAGCTGTGGTCTCATTTGAATGCTCAACTGGGGTGGAGGGATAGAGGTGAGATAGCTTCCAAGTACTCTCATATCATGTTAAAAGGTCACTATGTGACCTCTTCATAGCACTGCACAGTGGATCACACACAAGACTTAGCTTTCAACCATCCAGTGCTGTCTTTACCAGCTCCAAAGATACAAGTGGGTTCTCCAGACAATCACATCAGCTGAGGGGAACACTCACCAATGTCCACACCACAGCCGTGGCTGCCTCCTGGCAGGTCAGGTCTGTGGAGTTCTATGTGCTTCTGGTGATGTTCTCCTTTCCCCTTGGCTCAAACCAATTTTTCACATTTGCCTTTGATGTACATGGCTCCTGGGATGTCATATATGCTGGATTCATTTGTTCTTTTGGAACTTTGTTGTTAGAGACACATGGGAAGTGTCTCTCTACTCCATCTTGGCCCCACCCTCTCAAATAAATCTTGTGTCATTCCACCTCTGCTTCTATTACCACAGCTCTGGGCCACACCACCATTTCCTCCAGGATGGAGCAACCTCTTCACTGTTCTCTTCTTGACTCCTCAATTCATTCTCTTTGCCAAAGCCAGAGTAATCTTTCTAAAATATGAATCAGACCACATAATTTCTCTGTTCAAATTTCTCTCTCTAATGGCTTCTCACTTTTCTAGTTTATCCTTGCTTTAGAGGTGCCGTGTAATCTGGCCTGTGCTAACCATCTGACCTAATTTCTTATCGTTCGCTGAGTATAATGGCCCAGAAACCTTAGCTTTCTGAACACTGTGCAAACATGCACACTGATTCCATCTCACCCTTTGCCTTTGCTCTTCTTTGGCTGGAAACTCTGATGCTGCTAACCTACAGCTGCTAACCAAAAGGTCAACCTTTCAGATCCCCTGGGCATTCCTTGTAAATTCTATGGTGTAGTTCTGTTCTGTAAATGACTTCACGGCAATGTTTCGTTTTTGTTTTGATTCTTTTACTGGAACACTCTCACCATCCCCTAACCTGTTCCAATTGTTCCCTGCATGTCTTTCTTGTCATTAAGATCTTAGCTAAATGTTACTTCTTCAGAGAGGCCTTCTCCAATGCCACTATCTACAGCAGCCTCCACCCACCCATCCTCCTACCACCAATCACTAAGATCCTTAAGCTGGTGGTCAAAACGATCGCACCAGTACAGATTTACTAGTTGTTGGAATAGAGACATACTTCTCTGTGCTTGTTGGTAAACAGCCACTTCCTAAAGCCCCCCAAAAGGTGCCTCACAACAACTGACGTTCTCTCCTGAAACTCCCCTAGTTTAACTTGATACAGCAGCTAAGGGGTTGTTGTCTGCCACAATACAGATCTCCAGAACTTTGCTCAGAAACGACGTCCTGTTAACTTGTGACTGATAGAAACTGTGCTGTACTGGTTGTTAAAGACATTGTCACCTTAGCCTTCACAACCAGTGGAGATAAAGGAGCCAAGACTGAAGAACAGATTGAGTAGATAAGATGTTTCATCCCTTCTTCCTCTGACTCAGTCATCCTACCAAAGAACCCAGGTAGACTTACCATAAAGAAGTTCATTAGATGTTTGCCCTGTGTATTCCTGTCCGTCTTTCTCAACCGATCTTATCCTCCTTCCCTTTCCAGCCTACTTATCTGCTTCAAAGCCAAGAATTTTCACTCAGGTCAACTCACAGGATAGAACAGCATGAAATGTGATACAAAGATAGAAGAATGTACCTTGTATTGTTGACTTCTGTTGTGATTCAAGCACTTAATCTAACTAAATGTGTTCCCAGTCTCCAATGTTCACCAGCTAATTTACTACGTAAAGAGAGAGGGAAAAGAGAGAAGGGAAGGTGGTGACTATCCAAATCCAAAAGAAGATACTTCTTGGTTCCTGATTCCCTTCTCTTAGAGGAGAGATGTGCATTTCTCTAAAGTCAGAGTCTACTTGACCCTGTGATTTGATTCTTCCTATTGAGAAATCCAGAACTCTTAGTGGTAGAGTAGGTTAATGCTATGTCTGCTAACCAAAACGTCGGCAGTTCAAATTCACCAGATGTTCCTTGGAAACTCTATGGGGCTGTTCTACTCTGATCTCTAGGGTCACTATGATTTGGACTCAACTGAGCGGCACTGGGTTTGGATTGGTTTTGGTTATTGAGAAATGCTGGTAGTGTAGTGGTTAAGTGCTATGTCTGCTAACCAAAATGCCAGCAGTTCAGCTCTCCAGGCATTCCTTGGAAAGCCTATGGAGAAGTTCTACTTTGTCCTACAAGGTCACTATGAGTTGGAATAGACTCAATGGCAATGAGTTGGTTTGTTTTTTTAACTGAGAATTTACCCTTCACAATTCTCCAGTCTATTTGGAGAGAGTAATCATTTGGTAAGGCTATAAAGGGACTAGAAGGTCCCATTATTTCTCTTCCTCTCTTATTCCCAGCTTTCTTTTACTTTTTTCCCCTTAAGGTTTACAGCATAAGAAGTATTTTCCCAGTTGGTTCTAGAATCGAAAGACAATTGAAGCTGCTTGAAGGAGCTAAAGTTTCTAAAGTCAAGAATAAAAGGTGTGGTATGTGAGATAGAACTTAGGGATGCTGGTTAAGTGATACTATGTGTCAATTTGGATTCTGATGGTGCATGGAGTACTATAGATGGTGGTTACCCAGTTATTTAAGGATGTGACAGGTTTTCTGAAGGAAAATAATTCTACATTCTCACTGAAATAAAGGAGGATAAATACTCACCTACAGGAATGGGATTCTTAGCGCTTCCGAGGTTAAAAATCATAGAACACCACTGTCAGTGTCCAGACACCTCTTCATAAAGGAACTTGAATGGATGCTATCATGGGTTTTAACATTTACAGCACAAGTGTATAGTACAAATCATTCATATTTTATATGCCTCTACTTTCCAATTTATTTGTTTATCTCTGTGAGACCCTAGAATAATGATAACACCTATTTTCTTAAAGGATCAACTCACTTTGAGACTGAAGAATAAACCACAACCTTAGATTCATACCTATGCGCAATATCCACATTAGATTCCAAAGGTTTCACACATGTATCCCTGAAGCCCATCTTAACCTTGCCAGACATAACAAATACTTGTCTCAAAAGAAATGTGAACATTGTTGAATAATTAACAATAGCCAATAGATCCAAAAGCTGGACAATGACCAAAGAAGACAGAAGAATTGATGACTTTGAATTGTAGTGTTGGAGAAGAATGTTGAATGTACCATGGACTGCCAAAAGAACAAACATATCTGTTCTGGAAGAAGTACAACCAGAGTGCTCCTTGGAAGATGGCAAGACTGTGCCTTACCATACTTTGGACATGTGTCAGGAAGGATCAGTCCCTGGAGAAGGACATCATGCTGGTAGAACGGAAGGTCAGTGAAAAGGAGGAAGGCCCTTAATAAGATGGATTGACACAGTGGCCACAACAATGGGCTTAAGCATAAAAATAATTGTGGACATGGCACAAGACTGAGCAGTGTCTCGTTCTATTGTTCAAAGGGTAACTCTAACTCAGAACCAACCCGACAACACCTAACAGCAGCAACACCCAATAGATCATCAGTTACTTTGTAATGGTCTGCTCTCTGTGGAACTCTTCCCCTAGTCCTTAGTATATGCAGTTCTTTTGTCCATAATCACCTTGTTCTCTATTTTTTGGCCTGGCTGGAAACCCTGGTGGTGTAGTAGTTAGGTGCTACAACTGCTAACTAAAAGAAGAGCAGTTCAGATCCACCAGGCGCTCCTTGGAGACCCTATGTGGCAGTTCTACTCTGTCCTACAGTATCATTATGAGCAGAATCTGTTCGATGGCAGTGTTTTGTTGTTGTTGTTGTTTGTTTTTTAATGTCTCACTTTTTCCTTCAGGCATCAGTTTGAAATTCACTTCTGCTACTGTTCCCTGAAGTGTTCTGCTCTGGTTGCTTTAGAATTGCCTCAAGAGCACGTACAGACAGCAGCAGTGGCTGCCAATCCCTCGGTCTTAAATAACCTTCTGATATGTTATGGTGCCATGCTTCTTTATTATTATTCTTATTACGTATCACCCTATTACTTTTCTATTTTTCTCACTAACTACAAGCTTTTATAGAACTTTCCTGCTTTTTAAGATTGTAGCCCTGGGTATTAATTTCAAAGGAGCCCTGGTGGTGCAGTGGTTGAAGTACTAAGCTGCTAACCAAAAGGTTGATGCTTTTTGAAAGCACCAGCTGCTCCATGGGGGAAAAATGTAGCAGTCCTCTTCTATAAAGATTACAGCCTTGGAAATCCTATAGAGCAGTTCCACTGTGTCTCATAGAGCTGCTATGAGTCATAATTGACTCAACAGTAATGGATTTAAGTATTAGTTTCTTCCAAAAGAGGAAGCTGACCATTGTTGGAAGTAGTTGCAGTGTTCTTAAGTGCCTGACTATGCTAGTAGAAGAAGGTAGGCTGCATCCAAGTAAAGAAATAGATAAACAAGATGATTTCACAGGGTGAGGAGTACTGTGAAAACAGAGGTGATTGGAGTCCTTAATAACTGGTATTAGTTATTACCATTAGTTAGCCCTGCTGTAACAAAGTACCACAAGCTGAGAGGCTCTGAACAACAGAAGTTTACTTTCTTATAGCTCTAGAGGCTAGATAGTCTGAGCTCAAGGTATCAACAGGGCCATGCACTCTTTGAAAACTCTAAGAGAATATTTTAGAAGTAAGGTCTTTCTTTGTCTCTTGCAGTTTCTGGTAGCCTCAAGTCTTCCTAAGCTTGTGACAACATAACACTAACCTCTGCCTCTGTCTTTATCTGGTTGGCTTCATTTACAGTTTCTCGCCCTATGCCTCTTTCTCTTTCATAATAGCCCCAGTCACATCGCATTAGGGCTTTTCTACTCCAATATGACCTCCTGGTAGTTTAACCACATCTGGAAGAGTTCTGTTTCTGAGCGACATTACATTTAAAGATACCAGAAGTTAGTATTTCAATATATTTGGGGGGGGGGGAACGTAAATCAAGCCGTAACACCTTGGTGCCAGATACAGGACCTGATACAAGTTAGGTGCTCAATAAACATTATTGGACAAATAAATGAATACATAAATGGTAGAAAAACAGAAGGAGCTACAAGAGAATGGAATACTTGGTATACCTTATTTTATTTACTTTAAGAAGCCATCAGTGATAAGATGCAAAATTGCACTGTGTACCACTAGGAAAGAAAAAGGTGATCAATTAATCTACAACACAATGCTAAGATATCATCAATGATAGAATAATTTCCAATTTCAGAGCTTTCAAAATGTGCAAAAATATCTAACATCCATGAGATATGAACATTTTAAATTTATTAGAAGATCTTATAACTTACAATTTTCTATCACCAGTTTATAACAAAACATGAAAACTTTTTCTGAAAAAAAGCTCAGACATCCCCTTGACTTTTGTAATTCTTTGACATTCCCCCCCATCCTTATGTGCTAAACAGTTACTTGTTTGCACACATTTATATGTTTCTTTCTAAATATATTTGGTAATGAGCAGATCTACTAATTCTTTTGTTTTCCCACAAAGAGCCTGATTCACTACATATTCAGTAAAAACTGCCAATGCATTGGCAGACAGCCAGAACCAAATTTGCAAAATTTTATTGTGTGGATTTGGTTGCTACACTTAGTAATTTTTCTCCATGGAGGATATTGAAACTTGCTGGCTGTAGCTGTAATATTCTCAAGTGCCAGAAAACACAAAACTTCAGTATCAGGAGAGTGTCAGTAATACCATTCTGCATGAGGCAGCAATCGTAAAGACAGGAATACTGTACAGAATACTGGATTCATGGTTGCTTTCTGCAATTCTATATTTGCAGCAATGACATCTATAAAATGGAGAGAATTCCTGCACATTTACAGTATAAAATAAATGAGAAAATGTCTGCAAAATCACTGTGTGGATATAAAGTGATACAACACATACTATAAAGTTCTGTTCAAGTCTAGAAGTTAGTTTGCAAGGTGCTTTCATCTGTAGCCCCTCAAAATATCTGGTAAAAGGAGTAGACCTAAAGTTTTTCACAAAGTCATCCAAGTAGGATGTATAGGAGCCCCAAATCTCTATGTCTACTTTGGCGATTGTAGATTTTTATCCACCTAAAAACAGAGCCTCAAAATACATAGACTGCAGATAATAAAACTAACTGGAGAAGACAAATCTTTTGGAGCCCTGGGGGTAGTGGTTAAGAGCTTGGCTTCTAACCAAAAAAGTTAATAGTTCAAATCCACCAGCTGCTCCTTGGATACCCTATGAGGCAATTATGAGTTGGAGCTGACTTCACGGCAATGGGTTTGTTTTTGTTTTTTTAATAATCATTTTTGAGAGACTTTAACATCTTTCAAGAACCAATAGAACACATGGACAAGAAATGCAGTAAATATATAGAAGTTTTAACAACTTGATTAACAAGCCTCACCTAATGGACATATTCATAACATGTGCCAAGTAACTGCATTTTCTTCAAGCAAACATGGAACATTTATAAAACAGCTCATGTGCTGGGCAAAAATCAAGACTCAACAAATTTCATAAAATTAAAATAAAAATATGATTAAAGAAGAAATCAATAAAAGAAAGACATAATTCTTGAATCTTAGGGAACTGAGCTATTTCCTTCTATAACAGTACATAAGTGAAAAAAACAAATCACAATGTGAATTGTAAGATATTTTGATGGAATTATAATGAAAATACAATATGTCAAAATCTGGATAATGTAGTGAAAGCAATGCCTAAAAAATGTATAGCCTCCAGTATATGTATTTTTCAAAAGTAAATTTATTCCACTGTTTTGAAAAATTGGATAAATAGGAGAAAGTACTAAAATGATCAATACAGACATATCAAGGAAACAGAAAATCTCAGTATTCCCACATTTATTAAAGAAATTTAATCTATAATTTTAAATCTCCCTAAGAAAAATTTCTAGTTCCAGGTAGCTATGCTAGTGAATTCTTCCAAAGATTTAAGGAAGAAAAATGAGTACATTTTATACAGAGTCTTCCAAAGAATAGACAAAGAAGAAATTCTCAGATTTTTTATTAGACCAACATAACCTTAATACCAAAACCTGACACATCAGTTATAAGAAAAAATTAAAATTTCAGGTCAATCTTTCTTATGAACATAGATACAAATATCCTAAACAAAATACAACCAATTGAACCAGAATATATAAAAAGATAATAATATGTCATGACTAAGTAGATTATATGCTCAGTTTGCAAGTTAAGTATAAGTGTGAAATCAATCACCATAATGAACATATTAATGGTTAAAAATAATATGAGCATCTCAAAAAACACAAAAGACTACTTTTTAATGTTTATTCATTTAAAGTATTTTTAAAAATCCAGTTCTTAATAGATTGGCAACAGCCAGCCTAGTGCCGTCTAGTCTAGAATGCAAATTTATTAATCTGATGAAGGTTATCTACTAGGCAAGTGTGGAGGAAAAAAAGCAATTCAGTGAACATCAGACTTAATGAGAAATGGAAACTTCCCCTGGCGACTGAGAAAATGACAAGACACTATTTACCGCTACCCAATTTTAAACTAGAGATAAAAAAAGTAAATAATAGATACAAGGATTAGAAAAGAAGATACAGAGTTCTAGTGATTCATAGACAAATTAACTGTGTGTGTAGAGAACCTAGAGGACTCTACCAACAATCTATTAGAATTGATATGTGAATTTACCAAGGTGTCTAGCTAGAGAGTCATATAAAGAATCCTTAGTTTCTTTATACCTGTACCCACTGCCATTTAGTTCTGACTTGACGGCACTTGACTGACCTGGACACACATTGACCCTATAGGACAGAGTAGAACTATAGTGTTTTTAAGGGGTAGCTGCTAGATTTGAATTGCCAACCTTTTGGTTAGCAGCTAAGCTCTTAATCAATGTACCACCAGTGCTCCTATTTTTGTATAATAACAAACAATTAGAAAATGAAATCTTTTCAAAAAATATGCTATTTACCATAGCATCAAAAACACCAAATTCTTACTGCCACTATATGGAAGGATCCTCTCTGAACACAGAATGACAAAGTAAGAAGGAACAGGAGCTGGTTGCATGGACCCGGGAAATATAGGGTAGAAAAGGGGAGTGGTCTGAAACATTTTAGCATCATATGACAGTATGTGTGTAACATTTTGTATGAGAGATTAATGTAAGCTATAAACTTTCACCTAAAATACAATAATAATTATTATTATTACTTTTTAAATGCCAAATTCTTAGGAGTAATCTCACAACAGATATGAAAAACTTTTACCATCACAATTCCAAAGTGGTACTGATAGAAACTAAGAAAATGTAGATAAATGGACACATATACTGTCTTAGCCTGGGTTCTCTAGAGAAGCAAAATCAGTGTCTATAAATATATACATTGAAAGATTTATAAAAAGGAAAGAGTTCATGTGATTGTAGAGGTTGAAATGTCCCAGGTCTGTGGATTAGGATAGAATCTTTTGATTCACATAGCTGCAGGGGCTAGCAAATCCAAGATCAGCAGGTCAGAGAACAGGACTCTTTCTCACAGGCTGTGAAGATCAATGAGTCCCAAGATTGGAAAATAAGCTACTAATTTAAGTCCTAAGAACTAGAGGCCAGAGGAACAAGAAGCAGCTGCAGGATCCAGAACAGGCAAAAGCCAGACCATCTACTTATATTCAGAAGCAGGTCGTGGGCCCAAGGAAACTCTCTTTCAACTGACTGCCTACTCACAGCAGATCCTATCATGGGGGAGCTCACATATGAACGCTGAGAATCGTGTCCCGGCCAAGATGACACGTAGTCTTAACCACCACATATACCAACTTTGGGTACTGGAAATTAATAGTGTCCTTAATATTACTAAGTTTTTAACTCTTCCCAACATGATTTATATATTCGGTGTAATCTCAATCCACATCCCAGCAAGTTATTTTGTGTTTAAAGTGGTTCTAAACTTTACATGGAAAGAAAAAGGCCTAAAATAACTAAACAATGCTAAAGAACAGAGTTGGAGGGTTGACACTACCCAAGTTCAAGAATTACTACAAAGCCATAGTGATCCAGGTATTCTAGTATTGGTGAAGGTAAAGAAAAATAGATCAGTGGAACAGAGTAGAGAGCCTAGAAACAAACCCACACAAATATATTTAATCAATATAGAGGAGTAGTAGTTTTAAACCTTGACCATGTATAAAATCAGATGGGAAAACTGTTATAAAATGCCAGAATTTAGACCCCATCTGGGGATGTCAGACCCCACTTTTGTAGTATGGCATCCTGGCCTGAAGAGGCAGAAACTAGAAACTGTATTTCCTATATTCTCTTAAAACCAAAATACAGGATGTAATTTGGTATCTGTAAATCATAAGAGGTTGAGCAAAACTGATTGCGGGAAGACACAGTGTTGCAAGTATTTATTTTGTTTGTATGATCCACATTTTGTAGGAATGGCTCTGGTTTCTAGAGCTCTAAATCAACTGTAAGAGACCATGTTATGAGATATTTTCTAAAATTTTCACTGTTTTTTTATCATAGCATAGTGGTCCATTGAGTATATGTACCATAGTATACGTACTATATGCATAGTGATGCATTAAGTTGTTCTACTTCTTGTGATAATTTTGATAGGGGATGTTAACCTAGAAGTTTGTCCATTTCTTCCAGTTTTTCAATCTGTTAGAGTACTGTCTTTCATAGTATTCTGTTATGATACTTTTGATTTCAGTTGAGTCTGTTGTGCCATCTCCCTTCTTATCTCTAATTTGGGTTATTTGTTTCTTCTCCTGTTTTTCTTTTGTAAGTTTAGCCAATGTTTATGAATTTTGTTGATCTTTTCAAAAAATTAGCTGTTGGTTTTGTTAATTTTTTCAGTTGTTTTTCTATTCTCTGATTCATTTAGTTCTGCTCTAATCATTATTATCCGTATTCTTCTGGTGCCTTAGAAGTTTCTTTGTTGCTCTCTATTTGTTCAAGTAGTAAAATTTATTTGTTTGTTTGGAACATTTTTTCATTCTGGATGTGTGCATAAATTGACCTCTGAGCACTACTTTTGTTCTATCTCATAGGCTCTGGTAAGATATGTTTTCATTCTCATTTGATTCCATAAATTTGTTTATTGTATCTTTGATTTCTTCTATAACCCAAAGATTTTTGAGCAAGGTATTGTTCAGTTTCCATGAGTCCAGATTTCCGCCTATGTTTTTTCTGCTATGGATTTCAAGTTCTATGACTTTATGGTCTAAGAAAACGCTTTGCAGTAATTCAGTGGCTTGGATTTTGCTGAGACTTGCTTTATGTCCTAACACATGGTCTATTTTGAAGAATGTCATATGTGCGTTGGAACAGAAGGTATACTTACCTGTTGTTGGGTAAAAAGTTCTGTGTATGTTGATGAGGTGTAGTTGATTAATTGTCGCAACAAGATCTTCTGTGTCTTTACTGGGCTTTTTTCTGGATGATCTATCGATTACTGAAAGTGGAGTGTTTAAGTCTTCTAGTATTATTGTGGAGTGATCCATCCCATTTTTCAATGTTGTCAGCATTTGTTCAACGTATTTAGGTGTTCTGGTATTGGGTGCATAAATATTTAATATTGTTATATCCTACCTATGCATTGGACCTTTCAGTAACAAACAGTGACCATTCTTGTCTATGATTGTGGAGCTTACATTAAAATCTATTTTATGTGAGATTAGTATTGCCACTCCTGCTCTTCTTTGTGTGTTTTTATCTTGTTATGTATTTCTCTATCCTTTAGTTTTCAGTTTGCTCATATATTTCAGTCTAAGGTAAGTTTCTTATAAGCATCATATAGAAGGATCCTGTCTTTTGATCCAGGCTGTCACTTTCTGCCTCTTTATTGGAGCATTCATACCATTTACATTTAGTGTAATTATTGATAAGTATGTGCTTAGTGCTGTCATTTTGATGCCTTTTTGTTGTGTTGCTGATGTTTTCTTTGTTTTTCTTAATATTCTGTTCTGGGTCATTTTTCTTTATGAGTCTACTTCTCATCTTTTTCAGTGTTGTTTTTCTGTTTGTTGAGACTCCATATTATGTTTCTTGTTTTGATATTTTGCAGCGTTAGTTTGGTTTGTGGCTACACTTTTAATCTTCCTTAATATTCTAAATTTAGACCAATCTTTAACTTCTGTATGCCTCCTTAATTTCCTCCCCATGTGAAAGGGTTGTAACTACTGTAATATATCCCTCTTTACAGGGTGATGATGTCATAGTTTTCATGTTAAGATTTCTGGTACCATACTTTTAATATTTGAGCTTTGATTGAGCTTTGTGACTTTCTTAATTGAGTGGGTCTTTGGATACTCTGTCTTGCATTGCCTCCCTAACCAAAGCCTAACACATGGTCTATTTTGAAGAATGTCATATGTGCGTTGGAACAGAAAGAAGTCAGGAGACCTGTAACACTGGAGACAGTGCAGACAGCAAGAAGCAGTAGCAGAACTGGGAGAACAAACTGAGAAGGTGTGGGAGGTGCCCCTTGGAGCAAGAGAGTGAAGTGCCTTCTCACAGGAGGCTACCTGGAGGAGTGGTGTGCCCAGGACACTTATCACCAGAAGCAGGCTTGCCAACCAACCCACGAACAGAGTCAGATTGCTGAGTGACTGAGGCAGAGGCTTACTGGTGGGGTTGGATACTCCAGGTACTTACTGGTTTTGTAACACTTATCTAAGCAGGGCAGAGGCTAAGCTAACCCAAGCGGTGTAAATGGCCAAGTGTTTGCGACACCAAAGATCCAGGGAGCAGAAGCTATAGACACAAGATTCATAGGAAGGAAAGCTACCATGTCTCAAAGCACAGGGACAGAAGCTTTAGGGTCTCAAAGGGTGGAACTGCAGCCTGCTGGGACTCAGTGCTGAGGTAACATTCCTGTTTGTTTCAAACAGATCTTCACCAACCCATTTCTAGAATATGAGGCTGCTCTTCATCACCGTCAAGGGGATGGGGCTATATCCACTGCCCAAAGCTGTGGAGTTGGGGCTGCCATACCCACGGGGCAGAAGAACTAGGCCTGCGGACTCAAGAGAGTGGTGTTGCCACTCAGATGGATTAGGAGAACAGACCATTTAAAGTCAAGAGAACAGAGATGCCATTCTAGTGAACCTGGAAGGCTTACCTGAAGCCCAGAGCCAAAGAGCCTCCACGCAGAAACCAGACAGCATGGCCAAAACCCAGAGTCTGGAGGGCAGGGCCACTGCCTAGACGGTCTCAGAGAACAGATAATTGTTTACCAGTCTTGAGAGCTAATGTAAATTTTTCTGCTAGGTTTTTAGGGGTTTTTTTTTTTCTTTTCTTTATTGTGATTAAGTGAAAAGTATACAATCCAAGACAATTTTGCATACCAGTCTCTCTACAATTCTATCTGCTCTCTGCACCCTGTGACAGCACACTCCTCCTTTTCACCCTTTACTTCTAGTGTCTTCCCAATGAGCACCTGTCCTCTCCTGTCTGCCCTCTCCTCTCCCTTCTAGAACGAAGCCAGCAGGACAGCCTTCTATAAATGCATAAATCTGTGAAGTACACACACCACATGCTCACTCTGTATCCCTGAGTCCAGGCCATTCTTCCTCTGAAGTGTTGACCTCAATACTGGTTTCAGGTCTAGGGCAGAAGCAAGTCTAGCTGCCATGTTCCCAGAGGACCCTCCAGGTTGTCGGGACATCAATTCTGGTCTCTTGGTAGAGTTCTTGATCTGCACACCTCTTTTTCTCATGCTACATCAGGGACTCTACATTGTGTCACCTATCAAAGCTGTCTTTGGTGGTGGCAGGGCATCATCTGGTTCTTCTGCTTCTCGTGATGATGTAGTCTCCCAATCATATGGATCCTTCTGTCTCCTAGGCTCACTTTTCCTTGTGTCTTTGAAGATCTCAGTCGTCATCTGTTCCAAGTGGATTGAGATCGACTGATGTTCCTCAGGTGGCAGCTTGCTGGCTTTTAAGACCCCAGACACCACTCATTATGGTGTGCAGAAGACTCTCTTAGCAAAAGGCTACCTATGCCAATTGATCTTCATGTCCTCTGAATACATGGTCCCCAGACCCCTGTCCCTGCTACTATATCCTCTGAAATGTTGGGTTGAATTTAGAAAACCTTTAAATTTATAATGTAAGTCCACTTACGCTGACCTGCATTTTACTGAATTCTGTCACCCCTTCCCCTAACCAAATTCCTGTCAACGTGGCATAGCGGTTTAAGTGCTACATCTGATAACCAAAAGGTCAGCAGTTCAAATCGTCATGTGTTTCTTGGAAACTGTATGGGACAGTTCTTCTCTGACCTCTATGGTTGCTATGAGTTGGACCCAGCTCAGTGGCTGGGGGGTTTGGTTTTTGGGTTTTTGGATCTAATCTATGAACAACCCTCTCCCTTCCTCCCCATACTTGTAGCCTTCAAAGAGTCTTTTCTTCTATGCGTAAGTCCTTTTTTAAGTCCTTGTAATACTGGTCTCATGTAATACTTGTCCTTTGCAGCTGTCTCATTTCACTCAGCATGTCTTCTAGTTGATTCTAGGTTATGAGATGTTTCCTAAAGTCATCACTGTTCTTTACCATTGCATAGCGTTCCATTGTGTATTTATACCATAGTTTGTTTATCCATTCATCTGTTGATGAGCACCTGGATTAATTCCATCTTTTTGTTGTTGTGGACATTGCTGCAAAAATATTCATGTGCATGTATCTATTCATGTGGCAGCCCTTATTTCTGTAGAATATATTCCAAGCAGTGGGATTGCATTGCTGAATCAGATGGTATTTCTACTTCTAGCTTTTTAAGAAAGTGCCAAATTGCTTTCCAAAGAGATTATGCCATTTTGCAATCCCACCAGCAGTGTAGGAGAGTTTCAATCTCTCCATAGCCTCTCCAGCGTTTGTTGTTTTCTGTTTTTTAGATTATTGCCAACTGCACTGGCTGACATGGTAACTCACTGTAGTTTTGATTTGGATTTCTCTGACAGCTAATGATCATGAGCATTTCGTCATGTGCCTTTTGGCTGCGTGGAGGTCTTCTTTGGAGAAGTATCTGCCTGTCTCCTTTGCTCATTGTTTAATTGGGTAATTTGTCTTTTCTTGTAGATATTTTGCAGTACCTTGTAGACTATGAGAATTAGTCACAAATCTGATATGTAGTTGCCAAATATTTTTTCCCATTCTGTAGGTAGTCTTTTAACTCTCTTGACAATGTCTTTAGATGAGCATGTTTCATTTTTAGTAGTTCCATTTATCTGTTCTTTATCTATTCTTTCTTCTGTTGTTTGTGCATTGTTGGTAAGATTTTTTTTTTTATTATTATTAAATAAAAAAATGAAAGTGTACATACTCTGTACTTACAATATTGGGTTAAGAGAGGAGGAGTACACAAGTTGCGTCGAAGTCTCATTAATATTGATCTTCTTACTAATGTGAATTGTCACCAATTTCACCCTACCAAATTTCTAGCAATTATCTAATCTAAACCCTCGCCCCTTGCCTTCCTGTCCTCCCACCTTCCCCACCCTTGTAGCCGTCAAAGAGTCTTTTCTAGTATGAATGAGTATGCTTTTAAGTTTTTATTGTAGGAGTCCCATATAATAATTGTCCTTCTGTCGCTGACTGGTTACACTCAATATAATGTCCTCCAGTTGAGACCAAATTGAGAGATGTTTTCTGCTATCATTGTTGTTCCTTATCAGTGAATAGTACTCCATGGAGTATATATACCAAAGCTTACCTATTCATTTTTCTGTTGTTGGGCATCCGGGTTGATTCCAACTTCTTGCTATCGTGGACTGCGCTGCAATGAACATTCGTGTGCAGGTAGCAGTCAGTGTGAATGGTCTTGATTTTGCAGGATATATTCTGAGCAGAGGAATAACTGGGTCAAATGATATATCTATATCCATTATTTTAAGGTAACGCCAAATTGCTTTCCAAAGAGGTTGCACCATTCTGCAATCCCACCAACAGTGAAGGAGAATTCCAATCTCTCCACAGCCTCTCCAACATTTATTGTTTTGCGTTTTTTGGATCCTGGCCAATCTTGTCGGGGTGAGGTGGTATCTCATTGTCATTTTGATTTGAAGTTCTTTAACAATTAATGATCAGGAACACGTCTGTATGTGTTTTTTGACTGCCTGGATCTCCTCCTTAGAGAAGTGTCTGTCCATCTCCTTTGCCCATCGCTTAATTGGATGATTTGTCTCTTTCTAATTGATATTTTGTAGAACCTTATAGATTATGGAGATTGGGCGTCAGACTGACATAGAGTTGCCAAATATTTTTTCCCATTCTGCAGGTGGTCTTTTAATTCTTTTGATGAAGGCTTTGGATGAGCAGAAGTGTTTGATTCTTATTAATTCCCATTTATCTATTTTCTTTTCTGATGAATATGTTTTGTTTGTCAGATTGTGAAGTCTGTCTGAATTTGGGAGTGTTCCATCATTTTCTATATTGTGAAATATCTTTAGAAGTATTGGAATTAACTCTGCTCTAAAAGCCTGGCAGAAATCTCCAGTGAAGCCATCTGGGCCAGGACTTTTTTTGGTTGGTAGTTTTTGATAACTTTTTCAGTCTCTTCTTTTGTGATGCATTCATTAAGTTATTCTGCTTCTTTTTGTGATAATTTTGGTATGTGATGTAAATCTAGAAATATGTCCATTTCCTCTAGGTTTCCAAATCAGAGTAACTGTTATGATACTTTTAATTTTGGTTGGGTCTGTTGTGACATCTCCTGTCTTGTTTCTTCTTCGTGTTATTTGTTTCCTCTCTTGGATTTCTTTTGTGAGTTTTGCCAGAGGTTTATCAATTATGTTGATGTTTTCAAAAAAAACAAGTTTTAGTTTTGTTATTTTTCCATTCTCTAATTTGTTTAGTTCTGCTCTAATTTTCATTATCTGTTTTCTTCTGGTATCAGAGGAGTTCTTTTGTTGTTTTCTTTCTACTTGTTCGAGTTGTAGGGTTAATTCTTTGGTTTGGGCCCTTTCTTGATTCCAGATGTGTGCATTTATAGAGATAAATTGACCTCTGAACACTCTTTTTGCTGTATCTCATGGGTGCTGGTGGGATATGTTTTCATTCTCATTTGATTCCATGAATTTCTTCATTGCATCCTTGATTTCTTCTATAACTCAGGAACTTTTTAGCAAGGTGTTGTTTAGTTTCTGCAAATTTCTACCCATTTTTTTTTCACTGTTGACTCCAACTTTTATGGCTTTATGGTCTGAGAAGATGCTTTGCATTAATTCAGTGGTATGGATTTTGTTGAGCCTTGCTTTATGGACTAATAGTATATTCTGGAGAATGTTCCATGTGTATTGGAAAAGAAGGTGTATTTGTCTGTTGTTGGGTAAAAATTTCTGTATATTTCTGTGAGGTTGAATTTGTTAGTTGTTGCAGCACAATCTTCTGTGTCTCTACCGAGCTTTTTTCTTGATGATCTGTTCATTACTGAAAGCAGAGTGTTGAAGTCTGCTACTATTACTGTGGAGTGATCTATCTCATTTTTCAACGTTGTCAGCTTTCGTTTGATGTACTTAGAAGCTCCGATATTGGGTGCATATTTAATATTGTATCCCCATCATGTATCAAAACTTTAAGCAGTAAATAGTGACCATCCTTGTCCATGATGGTAGATTTTACTTTAAAATTTACTTTATCTAAGATTAATATTGTTACTTCTGTTCTTTTCTGCATGTTGTGGGCTTAGTATATATTTTTCCCTCCTTTCATTTTCAGTTTGTTTTTATCTTTGAGTCTAAAGTGTGTTTCTCTTAAGCAGCATATAGGCAGGTCATCTCTTTTGATCCAGCCTGTTACTGTCTCTTTATTGGAGCATTCAGTCTATTTACATTCTGTTTAATTATTGATATATGTGTAGTGCTGTCATTTTGGTGCCTTTATTTTTGCGTTGTTGACATTTTCTTTGTTCTACTTAATATTCTGTTCTGCGTCACATTTCTTTATGGGTTTTCTTTTCATCCTTTTCTCTGTGAGTCTGTGTCTGTTGAGACTTCTGTATCATGTTTCTTATTTTGATACATAGTATTTCAGTTTTTTTTGCAGATAACCTTTTTCCACCCTAACATTCTAGGTTTAAACCAGTCTTTAACTTCTTTATATCTCCTTAACTTCCTCTTCATCTGACAGAGCTATAAATATTATACTATATCCCTCCTTATAGTGCAACGTTATCATAGTTTGCTTGTTAAGGCCACTACTTTCCTAATTTTAATATTTTAGCTTTGATTGAGCTTTGTAGTTTCCCTAATTAATACTCTGGATGTTTCTTCCTGCATTTTATCCTTGAGTATACATCTGGTGTTATTGATTTTCTAATCAAAGAACTTCCTTCAGTATTTCTTGTAATTTTGGTTTATTTTTTGCAATGTCTCTAAGCTTCTGTTTATCTGAGAATGTCCTAATTTCACTGTCATATTTGAAACACAATTTTGCAGGATATATAATTCTTAGTTGGAAGGTTTTTTCCTTCAAGGCTTTGTAAGTGTCATTTCATTGCCTTCTTGCCAACATGATTTTTGCTGAAAAATTGGAGGACAGTCTATAAGACTTCTCTTTGCACATTAGTTTTGGTTTAAGCCTAGCTGTCTTTACAAGCCTCTCCTTATGTTTCATTTTACTAAACTTGATTGTAATATGTCTTGGCATCTTTCTTTTAGGGGTCTACCTTTTGTGGAATTCAATGAGCATCTTGAATAGCTATCTTCTCTTCTTTCATGATGTCAGGGAAGTTTTCTGTCAGCAACTCTTCAATAATTCTCTCTGCATTTTCTGCTATCCCTCCCTGTTTTGGAACACCAATTTCCTGTAATTTGTTTTTCTTGTTAGAGTCTCACACGATTCTTAATGATTCTTCTTTTTTCTTGATTCTTTGATCTATTTCTCCTCACAAATGCTTGTGTCTGTTGCTTTATCTTCATTTTGACTAATTCTGGATTCCATTTCCTCCATCCTGCTCTTTTGGCTTTTCATTGAATTGTGTAACTGGGTAATTTTATTACTTCTTTGCTGGATTTCGGATTGTTGATGTTCTCGTAGTTCATATAGCTTGCTTAATTTTCATTTTGTTATGCTACCTTTTGTTTACTCTCTATCCTAAGATCTAGAAGGGCTCTATACATAATGCTTTTGTATCCTACTTCTGATAATTTCAGGAAGCTTCTTCATCTGGCAAGTTTTTTGATTATTTTGGGAATTTTCAGAGCCACGGTGGTCTGCTTCTTTAAATGGTTATATATTGATGTCTTTGTGCCATCAGAAAGCTGTTCAGTGTTTCTGGTGTCACACCAGTAGAAGCTATGGCATAGCTCAGAGTAGGGAGTGGTAAAGAGCACTGCTTTACTTGGCCACCAGTTGATGCTGCATTCTCTAGGTGCAGCTGTCTTAAGTATAGCTTCTGTGGTGAGAGAGATGCTGTCCAGTCAGGCAGTGCTGCTCAGCTTGGAAGCCAATCCCAGCTGGACCCTCATGGGTGGCAGCCCTCGCCTCCTGGCTGACAAAGATGGTGGCCTACTGGTGCTGACTCACTGGAATCATGCCAACAGACACTATGGTGTAGTTCAGAGAAGGGAGGAGGAAAGGCCGCTGGTGCTGCATTCTCTAGCTGTCTTAAGAACAGCCTCCCTGCTGAGAAAGATGTTGTCCAGTGGCAGCCAACCCCAGCAAGGCCCTCAGGGGTGACATACCCTGCCTCCTCGCTCACAAATATGGTGACTTATTTGTGGACTCTCTACAGGGCAATGGTAGCAGATGCTATGGTGTGGCTCAGAGAAGGGAAGGGAAAAGGTTCCTACTACAATGGGCTGCCAGCTACCACTGCATTCTCTAGATTCGATTGTCTTAAAAACCACCTTTCTGCTGAAAGAGGTACTGTCCAGCAGCTGCCAATCCCAGCCAAGCCCTCAGGGGTGTCAGGCCCTGCCTCCTGACTGACAAAAAAGGAGACCTACTTGTGGAGCCTCTGCATCAGCAGCTGCTATGATGTAGCTCAGAGAAAGGAGGGGGAAAGTACACTGCCACATCCGGCCACAAGCCACCACTTCATTCTTTAGGTGCAACTGTCTTAAAAACAGCTTTTCTGCTGAACGAGTCACTATCCAATGAAGCACCATTTCTCGGTGTGACAGCCAGCCCCAGCTGGGCCTTCAGGTGTGACTGAGTCTGCCTCTCAGCTGACTAAGATAGTGTCCTACCTGTGATGCCTCTCCTGTGCTGTGCCAGCAGAATCTCTGGGGTTGCTAAGCAAAGAGAGGGAGGAAGGGCATTAGAACCCTCTGCCATCAGCCACCACTGGATTCTCTCAATGTGACTGTCTTAAGTTCAGACTGTCTTCGGCAGCAGATGCTGTCTACTTAGGCACTGCAGCTCATCACGGCCACTGGTCCCAGTCAGGCTCTGAGGCTCAGCAGTCCCTGTCTCCTGGTTGGTAAAGATGGCATGCTCACCTGTAAGCCTTTCTGCCTCATGGGAGCAGAAGTGGGGCCTTTTGCACTGCTATCTCACCTCCAATAAAAGTAGTTTTCCCCTTCCTGTCACTCATTCCAATCTCACAGCCCTCTGTCTGACCTCGGGACTCCCAAAATGTCTGCTCTACTCCATTCAGTTGTTTTTTAGGCTTTAGTTCTCAAAGGAATTGAGGAGATACATGATTAACCTGCCATCTTGCCCACCCATTTTTAAAACTTGCTGAGTACATGTTATTCCCCCCATTTCCTTCCATTTGTAATGGAAATGTGTGCCTTGTGCCTAGTCTGCCATTGTACTTTAGAAGCAGATATAACTTGTATTCTATGTTTCACAGATAAAGAGACATTTTACTTCAGGATGGAATTTGGATTTAGAACTGATTTAAGACCTATGAATGACAAGACTGGGTGCATGCATTTTACATGTGGCAAGGACACAAATGTTACGCATTGAATTGTGCCCCCTAAAACTGTGTGTCAACTTGGCTAGGCTGTGATCCCCAGTATTGTGTGATTTTACTCCATTTGGTGCCCTGATGTGATTGTGATATGTAGTAAATCCTAACCTCTGTGATGTTAAGGAGGCAGGATTAGAGGCAGTTATGTTGTTAAGGCAGGACAAAGCGTGTAGGATTAGGTTGCATTTTGAATCAATCTCTTTTGAGATATAAAAAGTGAGTGGAGAAGAAAGGAGCTTTGTACTACCAAGAAAGGAGTAATAGGAGAGGCATATATTCTTTGGACCTGAAGTCCTTGGTACCTAGAGGCTCCTAGACCCTAGAAAAGAGTGATACCAAGACCTTCCTCCAGAGGAAACAGAGAAAGACTTCCCCTACAGCCAGCACCCTGAAATCAGACTTCAAGCCTTCGAAACATGAAAGAACAAATTTCTGTTGTTAAAGCCATTTGCTTATGGCATTTCTGTTACAGCAGCACCAGATACTAAAATGGTCCTGACATGCCAAAATTTTTGACATGTCTCCTCACACTCTTTCTATGGACTGAGATTCCACATGACGGTTAGCCAGGTTTGATTATGTCGATTATGAGCAATTCCTAAGAAAGGCACATGACTACATAGAAAGATACCATACCCCTGAAGTACAAGGATCATAATGGAAATTGACCTCAAATATTTTTCTGAGATCTCTTATATGACAAAGAATATAAACTTTTTCAAAATTAACAAGTAATTGTAACTTTGGAAACCCTGGTGGCATAGTAGGTAACTGCTACATCTGTTGTTCAAAAGATTAGCTGTTCAAAACCACCAGGCACTCCTTGGAAACTCTATGGAGCAGTTCTGTTCTGTCCTATAGGGTCTCTGTGAGTCACAAACAACTTGGTGGTGGTGGGCTTGTTTGGCTGTTTTTTATTTTTGTAACACTGGCATATAATGAAGACTTTTCTAAGTTTCATATGCACCCCTGTTTCAATTGTTTTATCAACCTTAGCAAGTAGATACTATTGTTGTTGCCAGGTGCTTTGGGGTTGTTTCTGACTCATAGTGCCCCATGTGACAGAGGAGAACTGCTCCAGAAGGCTTTCTTAGCTGTAACTTCTATGGAAGCAGATGTGCAGCCACTGGGTGGGTTTGAGCCATGAAACTTCTGGTTAGTAATCACTTAGCCATTTGTGCCATCAGACCTCCCTAGAGTTACTGTTAATATCCTATATTAAAGATGATAAAACTAAGGCTCGGAGAACTTGGTCACAGTTGCACAGTGACTGAACTCGAGCTCCTCAGTCTTTCTCTTAGCCATTATTATGTACTGCCTATCAATGATGTCCACATTCTTTAAGCCACTGTTTATTTAGTATCTCTTTTTCACAATTGCTTAGCATTAAATATGAACCTAAATGCCAGGAGCTGCCATTTGAAAAAAAAAGAGAGAGAGAGAGAGAGAAAGAGAGAGAAACTTAAATATGTGATTTCACTGCAATTTAGGAAACATATCAGAAGCTGCAAAGCTTGGGACCCTTGTAACGTTATTACAAAACAGTAAAACAGTTTGCTGCAGTAAATCAAAAAGCTGAACATTCACCTAGGGAGCAATCAGAATGTTGACATGTGTTGGCTGTTCATAAGAAACAGATGAGTTCGGGTGAGAATTAGTGTGTATAGAAGTAGAATGCATTAGAGAATGTCTAGACATTTGAGGACTACAGAGCTGAACTTCCTATGCCCCAACAGCAGGCAGTAAGATTTTTACAGCTGGCACTGTTGTCAGCTGCCGTTGAGTCAGGCCTGACTCTCAGTGGCCCTATTACACCGGAATAAAACATCACCTAGCCCTACGACATCCCCTGATAGGTTACAGATTGGACCGTTGTGATCCCATAGGGTTTTAATTGGCTGATTTTCAGAAGTAGACCTTTTCTCTTCATCTGTCTTTGTCTGGCAGCTCAGCTGAAACTGTTCCGTCTCCCCTGACAGGTAGTAGCTATATATGAGGGCGTTGATAGGGAGTTGAATCCACATGGAAGGTGAGAATTTGGAGACTTCCCAAATGTTTCCCAGTTAGAGAAACCAAGTGGCGTATTAACTTAGAAGTGTTGCCTCTTTTTACCTGTGCATTCAAAAGACCTCAAATGAGACATTATTTAAATGAGGGAGAATGAAATGGGTAGACACGGAAATAAGTAAAGGAGGTTTAAAACTCTGCTTTGAAAAAAAATCTGGGTGTCGTTGTTGGCACACGGTATTGACCAGAAGCAAACAGATTCAGAAGCACATCAAGTTTCTAAGGTAGTTACATTTCACAAGAAGCCACAATGTCTGGCCTGAAAAATGTAAGACTCTCAAACCTACACCTGTAGGAAGTAGGCTGTTAAAATTATACCAGCTTTTCAAGCCTCAAACCCTGGTGATATAGTGATTAAGTGCTGGGCTGCTAACCAAAAAATTCATGGTTCAAACCCACCAGCTGCTGGAGAGGGAGAAAGATGTAGGTAGCAGTATGCTTCAGAAAATATTTACAACCTTGGAAACTCTATGAATCAGCTCTACTGTGTCCTACAGTGTCACTATGGGTTGTTATTCTACTCACAGGCAATGAGTTGACAAGCCTCACTTCAAATGGGACCTTATAGGATAATGGACTAAGAAACAATCCCAAAGGGCAAAATCTAATGTCAGAGAACCTAGGAATTCCTTTTTGGTAAAACAATCTCACTTTATGGACCAGCAACTGATGAGTATATTCCATTTTTCCTTTATTCTATTAGAATTGTTTATTGCAGTTATTTTCATCATGAGAATCCAGACAATTTGAGGGATGATTATTTTCTAGTTCTCCACATGGAGCTACATTGGCCCTAATGCAAAGGACAGCACATCACACAGAGACACTACAACTGGAACTAGATGCAGAAATTAGATGAGATGCTGTGTTATTTCCCTTTATGAAGGGTGAGCAAGTCAACATTTAGAAGAAGGCACAGGTGGACATTTCGTGACTGTTGTAGTCAGTACCGACTAACACCACAAAGTGAATTACTTTAAAAAGAAAAATTTATTCTTACACAGTCTAGTAGGCTACAAGTCCAAAGTCAGGGTTCCAGGAGCAGGCCATTCCTCTGTCGGCTCTGAAGGAAAGCCCTTGGTTGAGGAACATCTTGGCGCAGGAACTTCAGGTCTGAAGGATGCACTCTTCTCCTGGTGCTGCTTTCTTGATGGTGTGAGGTGCCAAACTTACTCTGCTCCCTTCTCTCCCTTATATCCCACAGCTGGTCACTTGAGTCCTGCCTCACCAACACAAATTGCTGTCCATTCTCCCTCAACAACTTCACAGAGGCAGGATTCACAACACATGGGAGGAAATGCACCATACTGGGACTCATAGCCAAGTCAAATCAATACGTACATTTTTAGGGGGACACAATGCAATCCATGACAGTGACCAAAGAGTAAACTCCTGCACAGGCTAGTTGTTCTCTGACATTTATTCTGTCTTCCTTGAACACTTGCTTCTCCAGTCATATGGTGCTATCCATCCTCTTTGCAGTGAGTTAGGTGTGACCACTGGAGTAGTTTTTACAGCTGAGAGGTATTATGGATTGATTTGTGTTCTCCAAAGATGTGCATCAACTTGGCTGTGTTATGATTCCCAATATTGTGTGTTGTCTGCCATTTTGCGATCTGATGTGATTAACCTATGTGTTGTAAATCCTAAACTCTATGATGTCAATGAGGCAGGATTACAGGTAGTTATGTTAATGAGGTAGGACTCAATCTACAGGATTAGATTGTATCCTGACCCAATCTCTTTTGATATATAAAAGACAGACTTGAGCAGAGAAGTGGGGGACCTCATACTACCAAGAAGTGCCAGCAGTAAATCATGTCCTTTAGACCCGGGGTTCCTGAGCTAGGACGCACCTAGACCAGGAGAATATTGATGACAAGGACTTCTCCCAAGAACTGTCAGAAAGTGAAATCATTTTATGGAGCTGGCACCCTGAATTTAGAGTTTTAGCCTCCTAGACTATGAGAGAATAACTGTATATTTGTTAAAGCCATCTATCTAATTATGGTATTTCTGTAATAGCAGCACTAGATAACTAAGAAAGGAAGTAAGCAGAAGTTACATGTGTCATTTCTAGCTGTCAATCTTAAGACATTAGGCATTCCTTTTCTACATCCTCTATACTTTTTTGCCTTTTTGATTAATAGAACCCAAACATGGCAGCGACACAGCATCAACCATGCAGATGATTGCATTGAACTGGGGGATGGTGAGGTAACATGATGAAACCACTTGCACTAAAATCAGTGGATCTTATGGATCTATGCAATTCCCTACGTCTCTGTGTCATGAAAGCATTATAGACTCCACTAGTGCTCTCTTACACTCTATCTTCTAGTTGAGGGAATAGACAAGAGATCATTAGATGGAAGCAGAGTTAATTCAAGATATTCTCTCCATTCTATCCCTACTGCATTATCCAGTGTCGCCTGCGTCCTTCTACCAATGATAATAGCCTCTGCTGGGAGACTCTCCCCCTCAGCTACTTTCTTTCAGTTCTAGTAATTGCTTCTGCCCCTTGTGTCTTCAAATGTAGAAATGAAAGAAACCGCCATCCTACTTTTGCCACCCAATTGCTAGTGCTAGAGTATTTCATTATGTCTCATTGGTTTCCCTTAACCTCTTGAAAGAAAACAGAACAAAACAGTACCATTGAGTCAATTATGACTCACAGAAACCTCATAGAGTGTCTGTTGTATTTGAACTGCTGATCTTTTGGTTAACAGCTATACTCTTAACCACTATGCCATCAAGGTTTCCTTTAACCTAGGTAAATTTAGGTAAATAGCCCCATAATGAACTTTCCCCAGTAGCCCTCTATTTCCTGCTGGGCCCATAACAGTGGGGTCTCTGAATGGCCCCATAAATTGGAACTGCCCCACCAATATAGACTACTCGCCTGAAAAATGTGACATGAAAGAGTATTAGACATCCTTTAAAGCCACTGTATATTTTTAGTTCTATTTGTTACAGCAGTGTTTTAGTTATCTAGTGCTGCCATAACAGAAATACCACAAGTGGATGGCTTAACAAATTCTGTCACAGTCTAGTAGTCTAGGAGTCTGAATTCAGGGTGCCAGCTTCAGGGGAAGGCTTTCTTTCTCAGTCAGCTTTGAAGGAAGATCCTTGACATCAATCTTACCCTGTCTAGTCGCAGCTCAGAGCAGGGACCCTGGGTCCAAAAGACATGCTGTTCTACTTGCTTTTGTTTCTTAGTGGAATGAGATCAGTCTGCTCACTTCTCTCTTTTATATCTCAGAAGAGATTGCCTCAAGACACAATCTAATTTTGTAGATTGAGTCATATTTCATTAACATAACTGCCTCTAATCCTGTCTCATTAACATCATAGAGACAGGATTTAAAACACAGAGGAAAAACCTATCAGATGACAAAACAGTGGACAATCACACAACACCAGGAATTATGAACTAGTGAAGTTGACACACAGTCTTGGGGAACACAGTTCAATCCATGATAAATAGTTTTGCCTTACTCTAAGTAGTAGAGTTAATTAGATTTTTTTCTAGGAGCTTGCCCTTTTCATAAAACTTTCAAATTTGTTGGCATAAAGTGCTTCATCAAATTCTGTTATCTCTTGAATGTCTATAGCAACTGCTATTTCTGTCACTGGTTATTTGGGTCATTACTTTTCCTGAAAAGTCTCAACAGATGTTTATTTGTTTTTATTAACCTTCTTAAAGAATGAACTTAAACTGTGTCCATCCCTCCATTGCATGTAGGTTTTCTGTTTCATTAGCTATAATAGTCATTATAACAAGTTATTCCAAATTTCAGCACCTTAAGAAAACCAGAAACTTTTATCATGACATAGAGTTTCTCTGAGCAAGGTGGAGACTGCTTTATCTATTTCTTTATTTAAATATCCTTGCCTTGGAAGTTAAACATCATCATTTCTAGAATATCCTGCTGGTCACACAAGTCATATTTGATGTGATATGGAAGTATGCAAGCAAACTAATACCAAGAAGGATTGCTGTTGTTGCTGTTGTTAGGTGCCATTGAGTAAACTCATAGTGACCCTATGTACCATAGAATGGAACAGTGTCCACTCCTGCACCGTCTTCAGTCATTGTTATGCTTGAGCCCATTGTCATGGCTGCTGTGTCAACCCACTTCAAGGGTTGTCCTCTTTTCCACTGACCCTGTACCTTACCGAGCATGAGGTCTTTCCCCAGGGACTAATACCCTCTGACAACATATTTCAAGTATGTAAAACATAGTCTTAACGAAGTTGCTTCTGAGGATTACCGGGGGGCTAGTTTCATAAGTTATTGTTTTTATCTTTATTATTTTCCTTCTTGAACTTTCTTTGGATTTACTTTTCTTTTCTACAGATTTCAATGAATGCTTATTTCTTTAATCTCAGGCTTTCTTTGTCTTAATATACATTAAAGAGTATTTCATTCATGACAATTTTACTTGCTTCCTTAAGATTTCCTATACAGGAATTTTTTTATTCTTCAATTAAAATCATTTTTTAATTCCCATTTTCTTCTTCATGTGTTACCTAGAATTGTTACTTAATTTCCAAATACATGAGGATTTTCTAAGTTTTTTGAAACAAAAAATGAGTCCCGCTTGTTTGTACAGTGGTCAGAAAACATATATTGAGATTTGTTTTATGGACTAAGATACAGTTAATTATTATAGATGCTTCCCGTGAAGTTGAAATGTGTATATTCTATAATTACTGGATATAAAAGGTTATATGTAAATTCATAGAGTCAGATTTGTTAATTGTGTGCTTTAGAGTCTCCATCCTCACTAATATATTTTATCTGCTACATGTATCAATTAACAAGAAATGTGACATGAAATCAACCGTAATGATAGTACATTTGTATTTTTCTCCTCATAGTTGTCAATTTTTGCTTTATATGCTTAAGATTGTATTAGAAGTTGCATTAAAAAAAAAACAAAAACCCATTGCCATCGAGTCAGTTCTAACTCACAAAGATCCTTTAGGACAGAGAAGTTATATCTTCCAGGTGATCTATTTTATCCCTGGCAATGCTTTCTGTCTTACAGTCTACTTGGATTTATAATGATAAAACCTACCCATGGCTGTTTTAACACCTTTGAATTTAATGTCCTGAAGTTTCACCAAGATTTTTCTAAGTGTGGGTTTCTAATTCTCAGCAATATCACTTCAAACATTTTCTCTACCCAATTTCCATTTTAACTTTTCTTCTGTGGGTATAACTTGCCATTTGCTAGACCTTCTCCCTTTAATTTCCATGTCTCTTTCAGATTTTATATCGCTTGGTTTTTCTGTGTCACACTGGGAATAACTGGTTATGAAATCTTTTCATTTCACTAACGATCTCTTCAGCCGTGCTTAATCTCTAGTTAAATCCAATCATTGTCGTTTTTCTTTCATTTTATAGCCCCTAGTGCTCTTGACTCTGAGTTGGAATCGACTCAATGGCACACAACAGCTACAAGGAGAGCCCTTTCCAATAATCACTAGGCTTCTTAAACGCTGACCTCAAAATGTTAAGAATGTATTCAGTCACCTTACAATGATTAGCCCGTAAGCATCAGATATCCAGATCTTTAAGATAGAAAGAGATTTCCCCATCTGCTCATCCCCAGAAGAGAAATCAAAATCATCTAACCTCTCCTGATTAAAAGACACAAAAAGGGAGGGAGCAGTGTTTATGTGTACTGCATCCTAATATTGATTTTTCCAAGGTTATTCTGAGTTTTGACCTAGATAGGGACATGTCTACTCATTTTCATCATACCAAGTTTGGGTTGTTCCTTAGGACTTTAGACTGGAACTGTGTTATTCGTTTCTAATTCCTTGGGGCTAAGTCTTTTGAATCCTGCTTAACAAGTATTTTATTGAATTAATCAGGTAAGCAAGCTGAAAATTGATGATAACCACCCTGAGGCTTCATCTCATGTTTCAGAGCCAAGCAGATTAGCAATACTTCAGATACAGGCGTCAGTGGAGCTACTAGCCTATTACAAATGAAAAGATCAGTCCAGCCCTGCTCTCAGTTAGCCAGTGAGGCTCGTCTCTGAGAGTTCTGAGATTCTGAGTTTCCTGTGTATCTGTACACGAGAAGAACACAAGTTAGAGGAGGACTTGAATCCTCTCATGATTCCAGTTCTTGGTTTTATCAGTGGAACTGGCCACTTGAATATCAGTTTATGCCCATCACAGCTGGGGATAAAGGAAGAGAATAATAAAGTTTTGAGTATTAGCTTCTCTCCTGATCAGAACTGCAGGAGGCTCAAAGTATGATAATTGTACACCGCAATTTTGCTGTCATAGTTACGAAGGGGCTTTAGGTAGGCCTAGATACCCTGCTTACCAGATAACATGGCACCTTACTGTAGAATTGCTGGACAAAAGGTTGAGAGGTTTGGCTAATGTTTAGACTGCCAATAATATGACTTGTAATTTGGTGGATATTACATGTTCCTTCACTTCTATCCAGTCGACGGCACTGGGTTTACTTCTACCCATAAAAAAATCCAGACTCATTCTTGTTGATGTTTGTTATTTACTTAGAGTTCCGATTTCCACATACTTAGGAGTTCACTTTTAGGAAATCTGTAAACTTTTTTTTGGCATCTCTGAAGTCTAGAGTTCACAGTACAGAGCTCTGTGAAATATGGTGCCAATGAGAAGTTTCCCATGATACACAGAAGCCACAGTGCTGCCTTGAAGCACAGAGCCATTATTGGCATACACTGTGCTCACCGTGGGATTCTTGGACAGAACGTTCTGAATGCGTAGTACCTATCAAGAGAAGACATTCATTAGAATACAGTAGGAACACATAGCCATCCAGTGATGCTTTCCTTCTCAAATTTCAGGACTCGTATTCTTCAGAGATCAGTAAACTAAAGTCTGTATGTCTTCAGTAGTTTTATCTTCTTCTGATTCAACTACTAATGTCTTATTGATATCTATCTACTAAAGCAGATTGGCTACTGGATATTAGCCAGCTCCTTCAAGGCGATTTATGCAGATTTGATAGTTTCAGGCATCTCCTAAAGAAGGAGGTAAGAGCCAGTGGATATCCTTCTCTACTTACTGAACAGACAATGGTCCTCCCTCTGTAGGAAGGTTCTTGCCTTTAATTGAGCTCACAGTACAGGGAAGAAAAGACAGCACAAAATAACAAAGGGATACTAGCCAGCCAGCCAACCCTACTGGACAATTAGTGGAATGGCAGTAGTCACAGAGAAGAGCCTCAGATCTACAACGTGGCTAAGGAGTTTAAGCAATGAATACTTTGAAATTCAATCTAACACATCCTTGTCTAGTACTGTAATTGATCTCCATGGTTAACACACTTTACTTTGATAATTAATAAATATATAAAAGTTTAGATTTCTGAATGGCCTAGATGCAGTTCTCTCAAATACAGCAAAATAGGAATTGAAAACAACAACAACTTGAAATTCATGAGTCTACATAAACACAAAACATCAAACCCATTACTGTCCCATCAATTCTGATTCACAGCACCCTACAGGAAAGGGGATGATTCACAGCACCCTACAGGAAAGGGGAGGGCTGCCCCATAACGTTCCCAAGGCGGTAACGCTTCACGGAAGCAGACTGCCACACCTTTCTCCCACTGAATGGCTGTGGCTTCCAGCCTGCCAGCCTTTCAGTTAGCAGCCAAGCCCTTACCCACTGCACCACCAGGGCTCTTAAAAGTCTACATAGATACCTTTTATTAGGATAAAGTTTTCTTTTGTTTTTGTTTTTCTTCTTTAGGAAGATTCTATACCTTGATCTCCGGTTTCTTACATGAGAACACTCAAGCCTGGATCTTTGTACGGAAAACATGAGATCCAACTGGACTAAACAGTACTAGTGATCTGGAAGTCAGTCTTCATTAAAATGTGCAGATTATTAAACTTGAAAATAGATACATAAGAAGCATCCTAGACAATTTTCAAATCATTCTGTGAATCACATTTTCAGCCTCTTAAAGTAGACATAAGGAGTCCCTGAGTAGCATAAATGGTTACACACAGAACTACTAACTAACAGGTCAGCAGTTCAAACTCAACAGGCGGTAACTTGAAAGTGAGGTCTGGTGGTCTACCTCTGAAAGGTCACAGCCCTGAAAACCCCACGGAGCAGTCCTACTCTTTACACGTGGAGTCATGTCAGTAGGAACTGACCCTACAGCAACAAAACCAAACTGCTTTAGGCATTTGAGGGAAAAGCTTATCCATGACTTCTTAGAGCATATTTCTGAGGCAAGGGTAGCTTGCCAGCCTAGGACAGCAATTCTTCAGACTTTAGGCTCATGCTAGACTTTGGCTTCTTTTTCACAATTTTGGGTGTTCCTTTTAAGAAACTGTGAGTTATAAGTCAATGAAAGTCTTATTTTATTAACTGAAAAATAGCAATATTAGAAACAGAAGTAAGTACATGTTCTAATTTAGCCACTGGGCCAATTCCTGGCCTCATGTTTGAAACTCAGTTTCTCAACTCCCCAAGTCTGGATTCAAACATTTTACAAAACCAAAAATCAAACCCACTGCCACTGAGCCAATTCTAATGCATAGCAACCCTATAGCTTTCCTTAAATCTTACCTTCCCAGTGAGGCTTGCACTGACACTGTATTTAATCACGGGGGCTACCCACTCCCTTGCTCACAGTGATCGTGATCCCCTTTTCTCTTCTGTATCATTTTGTTCTATTGTCTTACCATCTTCAAACACAATATATAATTTACTTATTTCTTGTGTTTGTTTTCATCATCTGTCCTTCCTCCTTAACAGTCGGAATCTCTTGTCCTTTTTATTTCCTGATACACCCCAAGCCTTAGAACAATGTCTGGTATATTATACATGTTCAATCAATTTTCCTGAATAAATTTCTCAAAGCATATGTGCCCAGAAATTATATCTATATTTAAACTCATTAGAGCTTTTTTTTTAATTCTTAAACTCAATGCCATAGAAAATGCAATCATTTGCACTATTGTTTTAGAAGAGATTTTTAAATAACACAGAAAGACACCTTTAAACTGAGATGTCCTCCAATAGCATCATGCATCTTAAGACCTGCCGACAAAAATTAATTTTGTTTCGAAACTACAGCCAGTTAAACACTATTACCTGACCTTGAGATCAGGTTGTGTAAAAGAAGACAGTTCCATGCATGACTGCCCCTTTGCTTAACTGCTGGTCCTGCTCTAAGCCTACATTCTGATCAGAAATATGATACGGCAACCTAGGTGAGCATGAATAAATCCGGCTCATGTTTTCCCATTACTGACAATAACAAGTTAAATTCTTACAATGAAGACGCATGCTCTGGCATGCCTGGCCTAAAAGATTTAAGGAGCCGTATTTCTCCATTCCATCAAAATCTTTAGTCCTTTCATATGCAGATTTCATATGCAGATTTGTTCAGTTCTGAAACATCAGATATGGCCTCTTAAATTCTCCTGCTGCCCCAACAGTTTTTCTGTTACTATTGGTTTACAGGTGAACTGAGAGAACTTACTTCTGACCCTGGAGGATCCTCAGGGTTATACATCAGCAGCTTCATGGCATTCGGATGGCATCCTGCTAAAATATCTCCTGTGGCAGGATCAATAGTTAAGTTATCCACTAAGGTGTCCAACTGTATTACCTTGCAACAAAGAGGAAGTAGTGAAGATATTTTCTCAACCTCCGTCCTGTATCCCTCCCTCCCATCACTGCCTTTTGGCTTCTGAAATTGGTATTTTTCATGGGCATTTCAGAAGTACAAGCATAGTCTCAGTAGCATTCCTCTAAAATCATCATGTTTTCTTCACTGAAGGAACACATTCTGAGGTCAAGCATGGAGCTAATATAAGAAGCCATATGGTGTCAGCAAATCAGGGTGCTTTTACCTTCTGTCGAGTTAAACCCCAGTTGTCATCTCTTTTCATTATATGAACGTTCTTAGCTGTTACATCAGCTACATAGACATACCTTTGAAGTAAACAATATTTTCATTTAAACATGCAGTAATGAGAGATGACAGTTGATTTTGAAGAGGCAAAAGTCATAGTAGTTTAAAATACCACTGTAACACCTTTCTAACTCACCATCAGAGAAGATAATTTAGTGCCACTTTCAATATTCTTGAAATGCTTTAAATAGGCCTTGAATATGAAATATGATTATACAGTAATAAAATTGGTAGTTTTAAATGACATATTGGCTAATCTTATTAATTGGGAGTCAAGAGTATTTCTTTTTTTAAGTGAGGGGAGATAAATGGATTTCTTATAAAGCCATAAGGATCTATACCTCCAAACACAAGTACTTATAAAGAAGTATTCGATGATCACGACGCTTAGTCATAGTCATTTTTTATAAGAGTAAAAATCCTTAGAGTTGTTTTCCACAGGGAGCAACTCTGTTCGTTATTTCAGAAATTTCATATTAATATTCATAGTACTTTAAAAAAATTTCTGTTGGTGAGCACTTCTGAAGAATATTTTGTCATAAAATTTCCTATTGCATAAAATAAAGAGTGCCTCCTCATCCACTATTCGGCTGCAAGATACTGGCAAGTCTGCAACTTACACAACCATATTGCTCACTCTGAGCTGGGCCTCCCTTTCTAAGAAGAGCTGTTGGGTAACTGAATTCAGTATAAGTGGTTAAATACTTTTTAGTCTCGTTACAAGGGCATAGGTATTGCACATTTCTTTTCCTTTTCTGTGTGCTAAGTTAATTGTGTTTCTAGGTTGTGAGAGTTTGGAACAGGACCTTAGATCTTTGAATCCGAATACTACAGTTTTGAGAGAGGAAATCTGAAGTTTAGGAGGATAAGTGGTTTGCTTAAGATGTACATTTAATGTGAACCCTGGATGGGCCTCTTCCCTCTACCACATATACTGACTCCTTAAGCCTAAGAAAAAAGCTATCTCTCTAGGGAAGGAGTTCACTAGGAATGCCAATGACCAAAAGTGGAAAAGAGCTTACTTATTGTCTAGTGAGATGGCGATTCCATTGGCAGAACCAAACCCTTGAGCTACCACTTTTACTTCTTGTGGACTGTAGAAAAGCACGTAAGTCCAGTGAAGATCCAAAACCATCTCTAACTGTGACAGGAAGAAGTTGGTAAAATAGTGGTCATTGGTGGCATAGAACTGTTCTGGTCCAAGAACCACAATGTCATTCACCCTAAAATGAGGAAAGAAAGAGGGGGGGGAGGAGGGAAAAAGGGGGGGGAAGGACGGTAATCCATGAGGTATTGAATTATCCTCATAATTTGTGAAAATCATTACATTTCTTTCATAACTAATCTGTTCATCAGTTTGAAAAATTATACATGAACTAGTGAGAACTCGGTATGGTAGAGGGTCAATGAAAAAGAACTCCCTCAGTGAGATGAACAGACACAGTGGCTATAACAATAAGCTCAAACACAGCGACAACTGTGAGGATGGCGCCAGATCCGGCAGTGTTTGAGTTTGTTGCACAAACGGTCACTGTGAGTCAGAACTGACTTGATGGCACCCAACCGCAACCGTCAAAACCAAACCAAACCCTGTGTCATCAAGCCAATTCCAACTTACAATGACTCTACAGGACAGAGTAGAATTGTCCATAGGCTTTCCAAAGCTGTAATCTTTATGAAGAAACCCTGGTGGTGTAGTGGTTAAGTGCGATGGCTGTTAACCAAAAGGTCAGCAGTTTAAATTCACCAGCACTCCTGGAAACTCTAAGGAGCAGTTCTACTCTGTCCTATAGGTTCACTATGAGTTGGAATAGACTCAAGGGCAATGGGCTTGGTTTTTTGGTTTAATCTCTATGGAAGCCAATTGCCACATCTTTTATCCCAAAGAGTGTCTGGCAGGTTTGAATTTATAATCTTTTCATTAGCTGGCAAGTGCTTATCTGCTATACCATCAGGGCTCCGTAGCCACATCAGTAGAATTGAATGATTTCAGAGAAAATGTATGATTTTACATTGTCATGATAGGTCTTTTTAAAAAAACACTCCTTTATCACTCTTCCATTGCAGTAAGCAAAACATAAGGAAATAAACAAATAAATCTCAAACTCAAAAATATGTTGCTTTGCAAGTGTTAATAATGGTGTCATTCCTGGTTTTCTTTTGGGGGGGGGTATTGTACTTCTTTAGCCTCTTGAAGTTAGGCATAACCATGAGATTTGCTCTGGCCAGAGAAATGAAGGGACGGAGCACATTAACGGTCGCGGCGTGAACCTCCAGGCTTCCCTCCCTCAGCCACAGGGTCCAGGAACGTCCTTGAAGATAGAGAGTGCCATCTCCCTACGGTTCTAAGTTGGGCCAATATGAAACTGAGTCCCTTAGGTACCCATGTTGGACATGGTAGCATGAGAGAGAAAACACAAAACGCAACAAGACTAAATAAAACTATAGTTTTGAGCCATTGAGATATTAGCATTTTTTTTCTGTTATTGTGGTACAACCATGTCCGTCTTGTCTGTCACATTTTCTCTGAGTAGATGTGTGATCTTCTTATTTATGTTCTTCAATACCATTAAGGACTCAAGCAAGTCTTACTCTTATACTGAGTAAGAAACAATACAGTCACTTCAGTTATGGAAGAAAAAAAAAACAATGGCTTGAAAATGTTTGAAAAGGATTAAGCAAGAGGCAATGGAAATGTATTGCTTAAAAGGCACTCAGTTTCTATTACAGGTGATGGAAAATTTAGAAATGAATACTGATAATGGTTGCACAAGACAAGAAGCTTCATTAATGCCACCGAATTACACATGTAAAACCAGCTGAAATGGTAAGTGTTATATGAGGTCTGGCAATGAAGTTCACGAACTCATCCTAGAAAAGGTGCTACCTACCTCATTGCTGAACATATTGGCACCCAGAGTCACCTTCAAAGTATGTATCTTGGGAAGCTCTGCACCAATGCTAGTGCCTAGTCTACCCTGCTAAGCAATTTTGGAACTCTTTTTCTGGAACGGCCTTCAGAGTTGTTGTCGTATTACCCTTCATATCCTGAATGTCATCAAAATGTCTTACTTTCAGCATTTCCTTTATTTTGGGGTAAAGAAAAAGTCACTGGGGTCCAGATCAGGTGAGTGGAGGGGTGTTGCAATATTGTTATTTGTTTACTGACTAAAAACTTCTTCACAGAGAACTATACAGTTAAGTTTGTAAACTTGCCAGCTTGCCACCATGGACAATGGCCATTCCAGAAAGAATTCCAAAACTGCTTTAAAAGGTAGACTAGGTACTGGTGTTGGTGCATAGCTTCTCATGGGGAGTACTTTGAAGGTGACCATAGTGATATCCAGCAATGAGGTATGTAGCAGTGAGAATAATTAACTTCATGGACTTATTTGTCGGACTTCATATATTTGACCACCACCGCCACGAAAAAAGATTAAACACTTTTAGCTTAACTTTTAGGAAAGAAAAAGTTGGTCAAATAAGGAAATACTTTGAGCTTTGTGATACAATGACTTTCCCAAGATCACTGGGCTACTCATTTTCAGGTCTATTTAGATGTCCCTTCCATTTGGTAGTATACTGTATAACAGCTGCGGCTGCTAACCAAAGACTTGGTAGCTCAAATCACCAGGTGCTCTTTGGAAATCATACATGTAGTTCTGCTGTAGGGCCACTATGAGTTAAAAGTGACTTGACAGCCACAGGTCTGGTTTGGAGTACTCCAGAAAGTATTCCTTGATTTCCTATATTAAGTGAAATTCTCTCAAAATTGGTTGCAGCAGCTTGGTGTTCTGCACACTTGTGACTGCTTGGTCAATATGTGTCTCCAGGCATCTCTTGAGCACCCTAAAAGCCAAAGCTACTACTGCTGAGTTGACTCTGACTCAGAGTGACCCTATAGGTCAGAGTAGAACTGCCCCATAGAGTTCCCAAGGAGTGCCTGGTGGATTTGAACTGCCAGTCTTCTTTTTTTCCCCCCTATTATGATTAAGTGAAAGTACACAGTCTGAGTCAACGTTGCCTCCCCACTCTATCTGCTCCCCTCCCCCTGTGACAGCATGCCCCTCCTTTTCCCTCTTTTGAACTGCTAGCCTTTTGGTTAGCAGCCATAGCACTTAACCACTACGCCACCAGGGTTTCCCGAGCACCCTAACCAAAAACCAAACCCAGTGCCATCAAGTCAATTCCAACTCATAGTGACCTTATAGGACTGAGTAGAACTGCCCCATAGAGTTTCCAAGGAGTGCCTGGCAGATTTGAACTGCAGACCTTTTGGTAAGCAGCTGTAGTACTTAACCACTAAGCCACCAGAGTTTGAAATTCCCTCACAATTGGTTCCAGTAGCTCACTGTTCTGCCTCCTTGTAACTGTTCTGTCCATCTATATATTCAGGCACTACCTGAGTACTTCTTAAGATTGTTGCAGTCCCACCTGCCTTGTTCCAGCGGCTGCTGCTTCAGCCAGCTCTGTACAGGATCTGACAGATGTCCCACAGATGCAACCCGGTGGAGCCTTACTTCATGCTCGGTGTGGGCCTCTCATCTCTTATCTTCAGGCTCTCCTGTTGGCACCAACACCTTGGATGCTACAAGAGGTGACTGGCACATGTACAACCAGGACTGCAGAGGTTGGAGAGGCCCCCAGAGTTAACGCCCCTTGAGACAAATCTTTGACTAATAGGAGATTGGGCCAGTGGATAACTTTTCTCTTTCTTATCTTAGCCAAACTGTCCTGAAAGGAGGCTTACAGCACTTATTAATTTCAAACACAGTCACATGATGGAAACTCTGGAGGCACAGTGGTTGAGTGCTACGTCTGTTAACCAAAGGTTAGCGGTTTGCATCCATCAGGCACTTCTTGGAAACTCTACGGTGCAGTTCTACTCTGTTCTATAGGGTCACTATCAGTCGGAATCAATTTGACAGCAGTGGGCTTGGGTTTTGTAACTGCAGTAAGAAACAGTTGACTCGATGACACATTTACTACAGGCGTTTTCCTCTTCCCTGCCTCAGGCTGCTCTCTCATTCCTGCTCCCTGGAGTTGCACTCCCTGATAAGATTTTAAGTTAGCCCTGGCGGCACAGTGGCTAAGATTTTCCTTAGGAAGTCTTCTGTGTGTGTGAGGTAAGTCAATCAATTCCCATTATGCTGAAGAAACTGAGACACAGATCAATGGGCTTATCCACAGTTTCCCAACCAAGTTGGTCCTCATTGTGACCTCAGGCCCCCCACAGTGTACCACAGGGGCAGTTCAGTAACTTTGACTATTATGACTTCTGCATTCTGCTCTTGTTTTCTCCAAATCCTATGGGGGTCAATTCATAAATGATGCTTAGAAAGAGAGCAAACCTGAGAGAGATCAGCTGCCTTTCCTTTTCCTATATTCCTATCCCATGAAAAGGTCAACCTCTATTGTTTTAGAACCTATTATTTAGTACTGAGTCCATTTTATTAGACACAAATTCTTCATTGTGTGTTCCAGCCTTGAAGCAAGCAGCTCATCCACTAAAAGCTTATTATTTTCCTAAACACAATAAGAAAGACGTTCATTATTGAGATAAAAAGCCTCAGTTTGAATTCAGATGGATCTAAGCTTACACTCTGATTTTGCCACTTATGATTATATAACTTGGGCAAGTTATTTAATACAGAACTTCCTTGAATCTCAACTGACTCACGTCTGTTACTACAGGTTGTTGTTTGGAGGAAATTTGGTAGGGTACCTGATATACAGTCAATGCTTAATAAACATGATCTCATAGAAGTTCCCATAAATTCTTTTTCAAATCTTCCTTCAGCGCTCTAAGACAACAAAGAAATGGTCCATCTGGAGGTTGGTTATACCATCCAGTGGGTGAAGCTGTCAGAATACAACCTACTGGGACAACTAGAAAAGGATGTAGGTGTTTGAAGAGTATTTTATGGTAGGTATTAAGTGGTAAAGAGGATGGAATTAAAGTGGGAAATCTAAATAAGTTCCTTTAGAGGATTAAAATGCTTTTAAGATGTTAGAGAATATAGGAATATTAAATACTGAGTACAGCAATTGCGAGTAAAGTGCTGGGCAGCGTTACCATGGGAACCCTTAGAAACCTTTATAAACAAATGCCACTAAACAAAAGTTTAAGGAAGCCTGCTGCAACAAAGAAAACAGAGCACACAGCAGAGGAGCAAAATAAATAGAAGCATAAAATACTTTAATTCCATACCTGTTGAGAAGTTCGTGCTTTATGGTTTTCAGGTGTACAAGAGAACCTTGTTGTTCCTCAAATTTAAATATCTCCACTGTGGACTCCATGTGGGGATGATTCACAACATAAAGATGCACAGTACGGTCTGACATGAAAAGAAGAAGTAACTTAAAGTAGTTTACTTGTATTATAAACGTGGTGTAGGACTTTGTCATTTTCACGACTTTTTCTCAAACATCTTTCATTTGTTACTTACAGCCCACCTGTTAGGCAAGTCAAGGAAATTCTTGAATCCTCCTTTTACTGAGGAAATTAAGGCTTAGAAGGCTAATGAGTCCTCAGCAATTTCACTACTACCGTGAGGCAGAGTCAAGCCCAGAACGCTTCTGCAATGGTCTCATCAGGACCACCTGCAAACCCGCTCTACAGTGGTGTGCAAACAAAGACGTAGGTTCCCTAGGTGGCCCTTCAGCAACAGAGCTGGGTGCAAACAAACAAAAATTTGCTGAGAGTTCTTTTTTTGTAATCATTGTCTACATTACAACACAAGTTCAAGAAAAGTCAAGGCTGTGTAAATATCTTAAAATAAGCAACCGTTGCCAGCTAGAGAACGAGGTTCTGATGCAAGTGAAGTGCCTGACATTGGAACGACAACAACAGTTAGTGAACTTAAGGAACATGGAATGTAAATAGGAGTGCAAGAGAAAACCAACTAAGCAATTCCAGGTATTTCCAACCAGAAGAACATGCATCTGTCTGTTTACACTGGAATACGAACTGCTGTGAACAGCGTTGAGTATAGACACTTGGCTTCTCACAGAGCTGTTTTTTGAGATATCAGGAGCTCCAGGTAGGATGATCTCTGGAGTTTTAAAGGATATGGCTCTACCTTTCCACTGTAGATTTGATCCCTATTCTTCTTTCTTATTCCTTTCCCAGCTAGTTTCCAAAAGTGTGATGGAGCAAGCCCAAGCTCTGAGGTACAGAGCTTAGTTCTCTGAAACACATAGGACCCCTTTATGTAAATTAGGGGGAGGTGTTCTTGTAGATTCTAGGTTGACCTAGCTTTGTGCTAGGGCCCAGAGAGAGCATGGTCTGGACCTCGCCTCTGTGAGATTCTTCAGCCATATGCTTTTTGGCTGGACACAGACTGAACAACCATATGTGCTGCCCTGATTTTATGCCTTCAACTCCTGTGTCTCTTCCACTGGACTTGCCATATCAAATGTGCCTGGTGAGAATATTTTGGCCTCTATATCCTGATTCTCCCTATTTCTACGTATGTTTTGGTCTTATGAATTAGATATTCAACTAAGAAGGGTGACTAATGAAAAAAAGCTGTCAATCACAATATATCCAACTTGTGCAACTCTAATAATACAAGCCTGAGAGTCTATCTATAAACTAGTTTCATCTCAATTGAAAAAAAAATCAAAAACAAGTAAAAATAAAATAAATAAAATTAAAATAACCTCTTGAAATGAAACAGCTCTAGGTTTATGTGCTGATTCATTATAATCTCTCAAATGAAGCATCTTACATCTAGCATGGTGTCCAGCAAGAAAGTGTTGACTTTCAAATTATTTAAATAAAGCTCATAACCATAAATAATCAAACTAAGTGATGGGCTAAGGAGATGGATAGACACTTCTCTAAAGAGGACATACAGACAGCCAAAAGATACATGCGGAAATGATCATAATCATTAGCTATTAAAGAAATTCAAATCAAACTATGATGAGATATCATCTCACCCCAATACAGTTGGCCACGATCCAAAAAACACAAAACAACAAATGCTGGAGAGGCTATGGAGAAATTGGAACTCTCCTACACTGCTAGTGGGATTGGAAAATGGTACAATCTCTTTGGAAAGCAATCTGGCACTTCCTTGAAAAGCTGGAAGTAGATAGACCATTTGACCCAGTAATCCCACTGCTTGGAATATATCCTACAGATGCAAGGGCAGTCACACAAACAGATACGTGCACACGAATGTGTATTACACCACAGTCCACAATAGCAAAAAGATGGAGTCAACCCAGATGCCCAACAACAGATGAATGGATAAATAAATTATGGTATATATACTCAGTGGAACACTATGCAATGATAAAGAACAATGATGATTTTAGGAAGCATCTCATAACCTAGTTTCAACTGGAAGACATTATGTTGAGTGAAATTAGTCAGCAGCACAAGGACAAATATTGTAGGAGACCCCCTATCATAAGGACTTTAAAACAGACTCATGTACAGGAAAAAAAGGCTCTTTGATGGCTGCAAAGGAGGGGAAAGACAGGAGGAGAGGGCTGGTTACAGGTTTGATGGTTGACAGGAATTTGGTTGGGTAAAATCAGTGACAACACACATTAGAAAGATCAATTTAACTGGACTTCAACATAACCTGAAAATTCTTCCAGTCTTAACCCAATATGGCAAAGACAGAGTAGTAGGGTCGGGGGTCCAGGGACCATGCTCCTAGGGGACATCAATGCCAACTGGCACAACTAGTCTTTTGTTAAGAGAGTCTTCTCTACCCCACGTTGGTGAGTGGCGCCTGGGTCTTAAAAGCTAACAAGCTGCCATCTGAGGTACACCAAATGGTCCCAACTCAGCTGGGACAGATGATCACCAAGGACCAAAATAACATGGAGGAAGGAGAACCCAGAAGACAGAAAGACCCGTATGAATGGGTGACTACATCGACATGTGACCAGAAGAACCAGATGGTGCCCGGCCACCACCAGTGACAGCCATGTTGGGGCTCACAAAGTTGAGTCCCAGTGGTAATATGAGAATAAGAAGGGGTACACCCTGAGAATTCCACTAAAAGACTGCAACTGAAGATCCAAGGGCCTTGAGATTTCCCTGGAAGCATGGCCCCTAGACCTGATGCTATCCCTCATCATAAATCATTACTGAGGTCAACTCCTCGGACAGGAATGAATTGGACTTGGTGACATAGAGTGACCATATTATGTGTGCACTTTATGGTTCTGTGCATCTATAGGATGCTGTGCTACTGGCCTCTTACTAGAGGGGAGTGGAGAGGGTGGAGAAGAAGTGAAAGGAGATTTTTAAGAGGATATGACTTGTATACAACAGAAAGGAGGAATGTGCTGTCACCGGGCAAGGAGAGCAGTAGGAGCTGCACATAGGCAGGCATATGAATTTAAACTGGATTGTACACTTTCACTCAATCACAAGAAATATAAATAAATAAATAAAGCTCATAACCCAATCCCACCCTTGTAAAAGGCACAGGATGAAAAGTGAGACTACCTGGGTTCTAGTTCTGGCTCTGCTATTAACTGACTACATAAGTAAAGGCTCCCTTCAAAATGTCTCTCTAAATCCTGTTTTTCCCATCTATAAAGTAGAGTACTAATATCTGCTCTGCCTGTTTCCTGGCATTCATTCATGTGTTCATTTAACATGTTTATGGAGTACCTAAGTGCATCAGATACTGTTCAAGACTCTGAAAATCCAGAAATGAACAAATCACATGCCCTTCTGTGCTGTTTATATGCCAGAGAAGAAAACAGAAAGGGAATTGCTAGTATATAAATTAAAAGCAAAGAACTGGACTGGGGCGATGCCTCCTTTATAAAGTATCACTAACTTTAAGAGTGACAGTCTGAGAATTACTCTGAAAATGAGATGGAGCTTGCTACAGAGCAATAGCAGGAGAGGGAAACAACATTAGTATCTTTTAACAATAAAAACTATTAATGACTATTTTAATGAGTGTTAGAAAAGTATATTGAGAGAGAATATAACAAGGTCTATACGTAACCTTGAGCCTGGTGAGTAGGCTTACCTGAAAGGCAATCTTTTTTGCTGAATGAGGTCTGAATAAGGAAGAAATATAGGCCAGAGGTGGTGGGAAGACATTCCAGGCAGAGGACACAGCAGACATAAAGGCCCTGAAGCATGAGATATTTTCATAGAACTAAAAGAAATTTAGTGTGGCTGGTCCAGAAAAAGGGGGAAAATGGTATCCACAGAGACTGGAGGAAGTACACAGAAACAGAAGGTAGGGGTCAAGTCCACAGAGCTATACCATTCTGTGGACTGGGCTGTTTATCCACAGAGTAATCAGAAGCAATAAGAATTTAAAAAGAAAGTGACAGGATCAAATCTGGGTGAAAATAACTCTGGCTATGAAAACAGACTGCAGTGGTATAAGAAGATGGGGAGCGGACGTAGGGGACCACTGAAGAATCCAGGGGAGACATGACAGAGGCTTGGACTGATACAGTGGCTACTGAAGAAGGGAAACATGAGTCGACTGAAGAGATAATTGAAAGGCAGACTGGACACAACTTTGTGATGAGTTGAATGAGCAAGTCAGGGGAGATGGGTTATGCCAAGTTTGGTTCCCAGGATTTTATTTTGAGGTGCAAATTAGCTGTGGTATATGAAAATACTTTATAGACTATAAAGCAAAACACACTTGTTCAGTACAATTATCTCTTAAAGCAAGATTTGCTAAGCAAATAAATAGGATACATGAAATTTCAGGGTGTTTACCCAACTTAATAAAGTAGTATTCAAACATTTTAAAAATAATCCATTTATTTACAAATGAAAAAGACTGTGTTGGTTCAGACCAAATGAAACAAACAAAAACCTGCTGGATAAGTGGACAGGTTACCGCCAGTGACTGTGCTGACGGGGATCACAATAGTGGATTCCAGACAGAGCTAGAGAGAAAATATAGAATAAAATTCTAACGCTCCCCCCCAAAACAGACCAGACTTTCTGTTCTGACAGAGACTGAATGAACTCCAAGAGTATGGCCCTCAGATACTCTATTAGCTCAGTAACAAAGTCACTGCTGAGGTTCACCCTTCAGCCAGAGATTACACAGGCCCATAAAACAAAATGAGATTAAACGGGCATATCAGCCCAGGGCCAAGGACAAGAAGGCTGGAGGGGACAGGAAAGCTAGTAATGGGGAACCTAACTGAGGTCGAGAAGGTGAAAGTGTTGACATGTTGGGGAGTTGTCAAACAATGTCACAAAACAATTAAATGTATTAATGATTTAATGAGAAGCTTGCTTGCTCTGTAAACCTTCACCTAAGGTACAATAAAAAAGGAAATTGTTTCAAAGCATACACAATTTACTAATTATTATGTTTTCTTTTAATTATAGCTTTGTTAAGATCTAGTTCACATACCACACAATTCACCCTTCAAAAAAATGTACAGTTTCGTGGGGTTTAGTATCATTGTTGTGCAACCATAAGCAGAACATTTTGTTTATCCATCTGCTGTCACTCTCCATTTATCTTCCCCAGTCCCTGAAAATGCATCTATTTTCTGTCTCTATGAATTTCCCAGTATAAACATTTCATATAAACAGAACCATATGTAATCTTTATGGGCTTTTTTTTCACTTAGCATAGTGTTCAAGCCTCGAGATGCAATAGTGAAGGATTCTACAGGGAAACTATTAAACTACTCGGAGAGCATCAAAAGAAGTTGGGTCATTATACCAGAAAGAACTAGTTCCTGTTCAGCCACTTGAAGAGCTGGCAGATGATCAGGAACCAATGGTACTGAAGGAAGAAGTTGAAGCAGCACTGAAGGCACTGGCAAAAAACAAGGCTCCTGGAACTGACGGACTATCAATTGAGACATTTCAACAAACAGATGCAGTGCTGGAAGTCTCATTTGTCTAGGCCAAGAAATTTGGAGGACAGCTACTTGGCCAACTGACTGGAAGAGATCCATATTTGTGCCCATTCCAAAGAAAGGTGATCCAACCAAATGTGGAAATTACCAAACAATATCACTGATATCACACACAAGTAAAATTCTGCTCAAGATCATTCAAAAGCAACTATAGCAATATCGACAAGGAACTGCTAGAAATGCCAGCTGGGTTCAGAAGAGGATGTGGAAGCAGGGATATCATTGCTGATGTCAAATGGATCTTGGCTGAAAGCAAAGAATACCAGCAAGATGTTTACTTGTTTTTCATCAACTATGCAAAAGATTTGACTGTGTCGATCATACTAAACTAGGGCTAATGTTGCAGAGAACAAGAATTTTAGAAAATGTAATTGTGCTCTTAAGGAATCTGTATATGAGTCAAGAGGCAATCATGCAAACAGAACAAAAGGACACTGCATGGTTTAAAGTCAGGAAAGGTGTGCGTCAGGGTTGTATCCTTTCACCATACCTTTTTAATCTGTATGCTGAATAAATAATGCAAGAAACTGGATTATACGAAGGAGAACAAGGCATCAGGATTGGAGGACAACTCATTAACAACCTGCATTATGCAGACAATATCACCTTACTTGCTGGAAATGAAGAAGATTTGAGACATCTACAGATAAAGATCAAGGACCACAACCTTCAGTGTGGACTGCACCTCAACACCAGGAAAACAGAAATCCTCACGGCTGGACCAGTAAGCAACACTATCATAAACAGAGAAAGGATTGAGGTTTTCAAAGATTTCATCTTACTTGGGTCCACAATCAATGCCCTTGGAAGCAGCAATCAAGAAATCAAAAGACACTTTGCACTGAGAAACTCTGCTGCAAAGGACCTCTTCAAAGTATTCAAAAGTAAGAATGTCACGTTGAAGACTAAGAAGCATCTGATCCAAGCCATGGTATTTTCAATTGCATCATATGCATGTGAAAGCTGGACTATGAACAAAGAAGACGTAAGAATTGATGCCTTTGAATTGTGGTGTTGGAGAAGAATGTTGAATGCATGATGGACCACCAAGAGAACAAACAGATCTGTTCTGGAAGTAGTACAACCAGAGTGCTCCTTGGAAGCAAAGCTGGCAAGACTGCATATTGCACACTTTGGACATGTTGTCAGGAAAGATCAGTCCCTGGAGAAAGACATCATGCTTGGTAGACTGGAGGGTCAGCCAAAAAGGGGAAGACTCTCAATGAAATGGATCTACACAGTGGCCACAACAATGGGCTTAAGCATAAAAACAATTGTGGACATGGTACAAGACTGGGCAGTGTTTCATTCTGTTGTTCATAGGGGTGCTATGAGTCAGAACTGACTCGATGGCACCCACAACAACAACATAGTGTTTTCAAGATTCATCCATGTTGCAGCTTGTGTCAGTACTTCATTCCTTTTTATTGCCAAATTATAATTCACTCTATAGTTAATACCACATTTTATTTATGTATTTGTCAGTTGCTGGGCATTTGGATTGTTTCTACTTTTTGGCCATTATGAATAATGCTACTATAAACATTAATGCAGCTTCGTGTGTAGATGTATGTTTTTAAGTCTTTGGGTATATATCAAGAAGTGGCATTGTTAGGTCATTTGGAAACTATGTTTCACATTTTGAGGCAACCTGACTGTTTTCCACAGGGGCTGTAAAACTTTACATTCCTATCAGCAACTTCTTCACTTACTTGCCAACACTTGTTATTGTCTGCCTTTTTTATTATAACCATCCTAATTGGAAACCCTGGTGGTAGAGTGGTTAAGTGCTCCATCTGCTAACCAAAAGGTCAGCAGTTCAAATCCTCTAGGCACTCCTTGGAAGCTGCAGAGCAGTTCTACTCTGTCCTACACGGTTGCTACAACTTGATGATAGTGAGTTTGGGTTTTTGTGTGTGTGTGTTGTTTGTTTTTAGTTAATGTGAAGTAGTCATTATGGTTTTGATTTGCATTCTCCTAATAAGTAATGAGGAAACCCTAGTGGCATAGTAGTTAAGTGCTACAGCTATTAACCAAAAAGTCAGCAGTTTAAATGCACCAGGAACTCCTTGCAAACTCTATGGGGCATTTCTACATTGTTATATGGGGTTCCTATGAGTTGGAATCAACTCCAAGACTATGGTTTGTTTGTTTGTTTTTTAATCACGTTGGGCATGTTTCATGGGATCATTGGCCATTTGTACATCTTGTTTGTAGAATGTCTACTCAGATATTTTGAAACTTTGTTGCTGATTGAGTTTAAGAGTTGCTTATATTTACCATTAGTTGGAGTTGACTCAAAGGCAATGTTTTTATTTATTTTTTAAATATTTTCTAGATAGAAGTCTCTTATAATACACGTATTTTGCAAATGCTTTTCCCATTTTGTGTGTTAAGTTTTTAATTTTCATGAAATTTATCCATTTTTCCTTTGGTTATTTTTTTTTTAATATAACATAATTGTTCTCAAAAGGCCCTTAGTTTATATGTTAAATTTTTGAGACTAGTATTCAAGCTGGCTGTGATAGGCAAATAGGAAGGAGGAAGAAGAGCAGGAGGAAAATGGAGAAACCATTTAGAGCCAAAACTACCAATCAGTTTTCTTTAATACAATGTTTAAAAATATCTTTTAGGGACAGGGCCAAAGATGGCAGACTAGACACACATCACCTCAATTCTCTCTGAGAACTAAGGCCTTGAATGATAATTGAACAGAGAAATACGGACAGTCCCCCTATGACTCCACAAGCAGGACACTGTCTTTGACAGCCAGGAATCAGAAGCAGAGACTGTCATCCTAGACAGTCCACCTGGGATCAGTCACCAGAGCACACAGAGGGGGCTGGTGACCAATGCCCCTCTTAGAATTACACCTCAGCTCCTGTTGAGGTAACACCAGAGAAACTGAACAGCTTCTATATGGCATGAAGGCAACAACTAACAGCTAAACATTTAAAGAAGCAATCCCCTATGGCTCCCCAAAACTCCCAAAATAAAGAATCAAAGCACTTCCCAGATGAAGAAGCCTTTCTGGGACTATCAGAGGTTGAGTATAAAGGGATCATGTATAGATCCCTCCCAGAGATTAAACAAAATGCAGAAGAACAAAACGAAAAACTAAGTAAGCTATTTGAACTGATGGAACATCAATGACCTGAAATCCAGCAGATTAATAATAGAATTACAGAATTAGACAATTCAATCCAAAGCCAAAAGAGCAGAATTGAGATGGAAGCCAGAGTTAGTGAGCTTGAAGATAGACCAACTGACACCAGCACTTATGAGGAGAAATCAGAGAAAAGAAACAAGAAACATGAAGAAGAATTAAGAAACATGTGGGATTCCATTAAGGAGAATAATCTATGAATAACTGGAGTTCTTGAACAGGGAAGATAGCTGAAAATACAGACAGTATTGCTGTAGATTTGCTGACAGATAACTTCCCTGAAATTATGAAAGAAGAGAATATAAGTATCAAAGACGATTCTTGAACACCACAAAAACCAGACGCCAAAAGAAAGGCACCAAGACATGTTATGATCAAGCTTAATAAAATGGAACATTAACGGAGGCTCCTAAAGGTAGTGAGGCGCAAAGCAAAGATAACAGTCAGAGGGAAGTCTCATAGGCCTTGATCTCACTTCCCAGCAGAGACAACATTGGCAAGAAGGCAGTGGGATGACAAAGTCAAAGCCTTGAAGGAGAAAACTTCCAACTAGGGGTTATATATCCTGCAAAGTTGTCTCTCAAATATGACAGAGAAATTAAGACATTTGTGGATAAACAGAAGCTTAGAGACTTTGTAAAAATCAAACCAAAACTACAAGAAATACTGAAAGAAGCTCTTTGCTTAGAAAAACAAGAATATCAAGTGTATACTTAAGGAGGCAATGCAGGACACAGCACTCAGAATCCTACTCAGTTAGGGAAGTCACAAAGCTCAGTCAAAACTACAAATTAAAAGAAAGGAACCAGTGATTAGCACACAAAAACCATGACATCATCACACTAAAGAAAAGGGGATGTATTACAGTAGTTAGAACTCTTTCAGATGGAGCAGAAATGAAAAAGATATGCAGAAGTTAAAGTCTGGTTTAAACTTAGAACAGTAAGGGGGCTGATAAGGGTAGGCCACAACTCAAAATAACAATGCAACATATCAAAACAAGAAACAACACAGGAGTCTTAACAAACACAAAGCAAACAGTGAAAAAGATGAAAAGTCAACCCACAAAGAAGAATGGCCAGAACAGAATAATGAGAGCAACATAGAAAACATTAACAACACAAAAATAAAAGCATCAAAATGACAACACGAAACACATACCTATCAATAATTATACTGAATGTAAATGGACTGTATGCTCCAATTAAGAGACAGTGAATGACCTCCTGGATCAAAAGACATAATCCATCAATATGCTGCTTATGAGAAATGAATCAAAGGATGGAAAAACATATACCAGAACAACAGCATACAAAGAACAGCAGGAGTGGCAATACTAATCTCAGATAAAATAGACTTTAATATAAAACCCACCATTGTGGACAAGGGTGATCACTATTTATTGTTCAAAGGTTCAATACATAAGCAGGACATAGCAACATTAAATATTTATGTACTCAATACTGGAATGTCTAAAGACATCAAACAAACACTGATTACACTGAAAAATGAGATAGATCACTCCACAATAATAGTTGGAGACATCAACACTCCACTTTCAGTAATGCACGGATTATCCAGAAAAAAGCTCAGTAAAGATACAGAATATCTTACTGAGACAATTAACCAACTAGACCTCATGGACATACACAGAACTTTCTACCAATCAACAGATAAGTATATCTTCTTCTCCAATGCACATGGAATATTTTCCAGAATAGACCATGTGTTAGGATATAAAGCAAGTCTTAAAAAATTCAAACCACTGAATTCTTGCAAAGCATCTTCTTGGACAATAAAGCCAAAAAACTTGAAATTGATAGCAGAAAAAACATATGTAGAAATTTGACCTCATGGAGACTGAACAATACCTTGCTCAAAAATTCATGGGTTATAGAAGAAACCAAGGAAGAAATAAAGAAATTATGGAGTCAAATGAGAATGAAAACACAGCAGTGCTCACAGGTTAATTTTTCTCTATAAATGCACACATCCAGAATGAAGTAAGGATCTAAACCAAAGAATTTACCCTACAGTTTGAACAAGTAGAAAGAGAACAACAGAGGAACCCCTTGTGGCAACAAAAACAACAGACAATAAAGATTAGAGCAAAACTAAATGAAGAGCAGAATAAAAGAACAACTGAAAAAATTAACAAAACCTAAAGCTGGTTCCTTGAAAAGATCAAAAAATTAATAAAACATTAGCTAAACTTAAAAAAAAAAAGAAAGAAAAAAGACAGGAGAGGAAACAAATAACCTGAATAAGAAATGAGATGGGAGATGTCACAACAGATCCAACTGAAATCAAAAGTATCGTAACAGAATACTATGAAAGATTGTACTCTAACAGACTGAAAACCTAGAAGAAATGGACAAGTTTCTAGATTCACATGACCTGCCAAAATTATCACAAGGAGAAGTAGAACAACTTAATAAACCTATCACAAAGGAAGAGATTGAAAAAATAATAATAATAATAAAAAAATACTACCAACTAAAAAAGTCCTGCCCGGATGGCTTCACCAGAGAATTCTATCAAACTTTTAGAGGTGAGTTAATTCCGATACTACTGAGGCTATTTCACAACATAGAAAGGGATGGAATACTCCCAAATTCATTCTGTTAGGCCAGGAAAACCTTCATACCAAAGCCAGGGAAAGATCCTACAAGAAAAGAAAATTCAGACCAGTATCACTCACAAACACAGATGCAGACATCTTCAACAAAATCCTAGCCAATAGAATTAATAACATATCAAAAAACAGTTCATTATGACCAAGTTGGACTCATAATAGGTGTCATGGATTGTATTATGTCCGCTCAAAAATGTATACATCGATGTGACCAAGCTATGAGTCCCAATATGGTGTGATTCCTCCCATATGTTGTGAACCCTGCCTGCGTAACATTGATGAGGGAGAAAGGACAGCAGCGGTGCTGGTGTGAAAGGACTCGAGCTTCCAGCTTGTGTGATATAAGGCAGAGAACTAAGCAGAGGAAGTTGGGAACCTCATACCACCAAGAGATCAGCACCAAGAGCACAGCACATCCTTTGGACCTGAGGTTCTTGTGCTGAGATGCTCTCACTGAATGTGGACTCTTGGAGTATGACAATTTCTCATACTGAATAGATTTGTAACTTATGAATTTATTTGTAACTTACTGGACTATGACAATAAAATGTGTCTTCATGAAGCCTTCCTCTTGTGGCATTTTCTACTGGAGCAATACCAGGTGACTAAAACACCAGGAATGCAAGGCTGGTACAACATCAGAAAAACAATTTATGTGATCAACCACATAAACAGCACAAAGGATAAGTATCATCTGATTTTGTCAATTGATGCAGAAAAGACATTTGACAAAGTCCAGCACCAATTCTGCTAAAACCTCTCAGCAAAATGGGAATAAAAGGCAAATTCTTCAACACAATAAGGAGCATCTATGCAAAGCCAACTGCCTACATCATCCTGAATAGACAGAGACTGAAACAATTTCCCTTGAGAACAGGAACCAGACAAGGGTGCCCACTCTCACCACTTCTGTTCAACATTGTTCTAGAGGTTCTAGCCAGAGCAATTAGACAAGACAAAGAAATAAAGGGCATCCACATCAGCAAAGAAAAAGTAAAAATCTTGCTATTGCAGATGATATGATCATATATGTAGAAAACTATGAAGAATCCATAAGTAAACTGCTTGAACTAATAGCACTGTTCAGCAAAGTATCAGGAAATAAGATAAACATAAGTAAATCAATAGGATTCCTTTATACCAACAGAGACCAAAGAAATCTCCAAATCAATACCATTTACTATAGCCCCCAATAAGATAAAATAACTAGAAATAAATCTAACTAAAGAAATAAGAGACCTGTACAGAGAGAACTACAAGACCTTACTGCAAGAAACCAAAATAGGTTTACATAAATGGAGAAATCTACCTGGTTCATGGATAGGAAGACTTAACATTGTGAAAATGGCTTTTTCACCCAAAGCAATCTACATATACAGTGCAATCCCAACACAAATTGCAGTGTCTTTTTCAGTGAGATGGGGAAACAAATCACCAACTTTGTTTGGAAAGAGAAGAAACCCCAGATAAGTAAAGCACTACTGAAGAAGAGGATCACAGTAGGATGCCTTAGAACCTATTACACTGCCACAGTAGTCAAAACAGCCTGATACAGGTACAAAAAGAGACATACAGACCAATGAAACGGAATTGAGAACTTAGCAATGCCACCATCCTCTAATGAACAGTTCATATTCGACAAAGGCCCAAAATTATCAACTGGGGTAAAAACAGTCGTTTTAACAAATGGTGCTGGCAAAATTGGATATCTATCTGCAAAAAAACCCTGAAAAAGCCAAGCAAAAAAACTGAAACAAGATCCATATCTCACACCTTACACTAAAAACTAACTCAAAATGGATCAAAGACCTAGATATCAAACCTAAAACGATAAACATCATACAAGAAAAAACAAGGTCAACAATGGAAGTTCTAATAGACATCTTGGACAGACTTCAAAAACTGACAAAGCATGATCAACAGAAGAGAAAAATAGATAAATGAGAACTACTAAGAATCAAATGCTTTTGTTCATCCACAGCCTTTATCAAGAATTAAAAGACCACCTACAGAATACGAAAAGAAATATTTAACAACTATACATCAAACTGTCATCTGATTTCCATAATCTACAAGGTACTGCAAAATATCAACATGAAAAAGGTAAATAACCCAATTAAGTGATGGGCAAAGGAGATGGACTGACACTTCACCAAAGAGGACACCTAGGCAGTCAAAAGACACATGAGGAAATGCTCACCATCATTAGCTCTCAGAGAAGTCCAAATCAAAACTACAATAAGATACTATTTCACTCCAACAAGATTGGCCATGATTCAAAAAACACAGAACAGCAAATGCTGGAGAGGCTGTAGAGAGATCAAAGCTCTCCGACACTGCTGGTGGGACTGAAAAATGGTACGGCCTTTCTGGAAAGCAATGTGGTGCTTCCTTGAAAAGCTGGAAATAGATATACTATTTGATCCAGTAATCCCACTGCTTGGAATATATCCTACAGAAACAAAGGCTGTCACATGAACAGATACATGCACAAAAATGTTCATAGCAACACAGTCTACAAGAGCAAAATGATGGAATCAACCTAGATGCCCATCAACAGATGAATGGATAAACAAACTATGGTACATGTACTCAATAGAACGCTAAGCAGTAATGATGATTTTAGCAAGCACCTCGTAACCTGGTTTCAACTGGAAGTGTTATGCTCAGTGAAATCAGTCAGTGGCAAAAGGACAAATATTATGAGACTCCTGCTATAAAGACTTAAAAATAGACTTATGTACAGAAGCAAAGACTCTTTGATGGCTACAAGGGTGGGGAGGGAGGGTGAGGGTTGGTCACAGATTAGATAGTTGATTGAAATTTGGTTAGGTGAAAGCAGTGACATCACGCAGCAGAAAGAAGATGAACTGGACTTCAACATAAACTGACAGCTCTTCTAATCTTAACCCAGTATTGCAATGACAGAGTTGCAGGGACAAGGTCTGGTGACTGTGCTTTCAGGGGACATCAAGGCCAACTGGCATAACCAGACTATTGCTAAGAGCATCTTCTGCATGCTATACTAGTGAGTGGCATCTGGGGTCTTAAAAGCTAGGAAGCTGCCTTCTGAGATACACCAAATAGTCCCAACTCATCCAGAACAGATGATCACCAAGAACAAAAAGACATGAGGAAAAAAGGGCTCAGGAGACAGAAGGGTCCATGTAAATGGGAGGCTGTATCAACATGTGACCAGAAGAACCAGATGTCGTTCGGCTACTACCAAAGACAGCTGTGATGGGGCACACGACATTAAGTCCCTGTGGCAACACAGGAAAAGAGGGGTCCAGCTCAAAAACTCTACTGAAAGACCACAACTGATGGTCCAACAGCCTCAGGGATCCCCTGGGAGCATAGCCCCTAGACCTGCTGCTGCTCTTGACTGGAAAACACTACTGAGGTCAACTCTGGGAGAAAACTGGACTGGACTCAGGTACACAATATAACCATATGGTATGTATACTTATGGTTCTATGCATGGGAGACAAGAGGGTGGAGAGGAAGGGACAGGAGCTTGTTAAGAGGATACGACAAGTATGCAATGAAAAGGAGTGTGCTGTCTTGTAGCAAGGAGAGGAGAAGGAGCTGTAGACAGGCAGGCATGCAAAATTAATTTGGATTGTGTAGTTTCACTTAATCACAGTTAAAAAATGTTTTTTAAAAACACATACCCAGAGTGAGCACGTGGTGTGTGTACTTTATGGTTTTAAGCATATATAGGAAGCCGTGCTACTGGTTTCTTTCTAGATGAGAGAGGGTGGTGAGCAGGGGACAGGTATTCCTAAGTAAATACCAGAAGAGTGAAAAGGAGGAGTGTGCTGTCACAGGGTGAGAAGAGCTGATAGAGTTGGAGAGGCGGGCGTGCAACATTGACTTGGATTGTATACTTTCACTTAATCATAATACAAAAAAACAGAACACACACACCTGATACATCTTTATGGTAAGATAGCACCCTCTACATTTACATAAATTTTGAGTAGTCTGGCATGTGTGGTTTGGATATCCTTTATTTACCCCTTATTCTCATGCATCTAAGTTTACCTTTGTCGATGAAAGTACTGATCCCATGTGGATTAAATGATGCTTTGTCAAATCCATCACTGATTTTTAATGCCTGTGCCCTTGGGTTTTGCTCATTCAGGTCCATCAGAAAGATGTTTCCTGGTTCATCTGGTGCTACACTTGGCATGCCTGGATATTTTAGTCCCTTCAAGAAACAAAGAATAAGTAAGCACATGTATATATTTCAAAACACCGCCTTCATAAGGAAACTAAGATCTCAAAGCCAAACAAAAACACTGAAAGCTCTTGAGTTCTTTTAGATTTCTGGAAATTTCCATGCTCTCAGCTGTTGTCGTTATCTGATCTGGTGAGCTACCAACGTCATCTAAGCCTTGGCCATGAAGAACCCAGACAAGATAGAATTTTCAGTACTAGACAGTAGTTCAGTTAGAGTATTGCACAAAAGATGCAGCTGTGTTTACTTTTGTGAATTCTTGACCTGCCTGTGCCTCAGGTTCCTTTATGTAAAATAGGAAACTTAACTAAGCGATTGCTAAGATCTTTCCACTGCTGACATTCTATAGTTAACCTTTCTCAAGGCAGAAAGAAGGGTATCTAGTTTTTTCAATTGCACCTGTTTCCAGATTGGTTATTTTATGTAGTAGCAAGTAGTAGAATCAGGCAAGAATTAACACACGATGGTGCAAATAGTCTTTGCTTCATTATTAACCTAAAGGTTGACAGTTTAAACCTACCTAGTGATGTCACAGAGAAAAAGATTTGACAGTTGTCATGGTTTGAATTGTGTCCCCCCAAAAATGTGTGCAGCCACGTGGCTGGGATATGGTTCCCAGTATCTTGGGACTGTCCTCCATTGTGTGGTTTTGCTAACCTGTATGTTAAAGGATTAGGGTGGGGCTGTGAATTCCTGCTATGGGGGAAGTTTCCCTGGAGTATGGCTTGCCCCACCCTTAATGCTTTTAGCTTGTGAGGAATAAAAGGAAAAAGAACCAAGGACAATTTGAGAACCTCACTACCATCAAGCAAGCAGCACCGGGAGCAGAGCGGGTCGTTCAGACCAGAGGTTCTTGTGCTAGGACACTCCCTGGACAATGACTGATGCAATACTGGACTTTCCTCCAGAGCCGTCAAGGGGAAAGTCTTTCCCTGGAGCGGACACCCTGAATATGGACTTGCAACCTACCGGACTGTGTAAGAATAAATCTTTCTTTGTTAAAGCCATCCACTCTGTGGTATTTCTGTTAGAGCAGCCCTAGCTGACTAAAACAACAGTGTAGTTCTGTAACATGTGGGGTTGCCTTGAATCAGGATTAACTCAACAACGGGTCTAGTTTTAGGGTTTGGACCAGTTCCATAGAGGTGACTACTGCTGACCTATTCTGTTCCTACATGTATGTCTAGAAACTCTGAGATGAATCTTCCTCTCTATAGATTTCAAAAAATTCAGTCCAGTAAATTGAAGAATAGTAGTCCTTTTTAATAAAAGGACTATTTGTTTACCAACCAATAAGGGGCACACTAAATGTATGGGGCCTTTGCTGCATCCAGAGTCACTGTGTCAAAACTTAGGCTTGGTTTATTCTACATCAACTACGAAACTCAGCTTCCTTCCTTCTTCATGGCCCTCCTCTATCACTCTGAGAAACAATACTATCTACGACTTTACATTTTCTCTTGTACTCTCATTGCCTTTTATGCTTAATATAAACTCTCGACTTCCTATTCTCCCTTCTTTGTCTATTTCTGTCTCTCACATATTTTTTCTTTTTTAACCCATTTTTATCCACACTTACAATCTTACCGGAGCCTTGGTGTATGTGCAGTGGTTAGGGCTCAGCTGTGAACCAAAAGGTCAGGAGTGTAAATCTAGCACCTGCTTTTTGGTAACACAATGGGGCAGTTCTACTCTGTCTTATAGGGTCCTGTGAGTTAGAAGTCACTCAACAGCAACCATTTTAGGTGTTTTGGTTTAATAATAATACTATTCTCGGCCCTTCTACAAGGTATCCTGGGGTAGTCATGCTTTTCTGAACAAATCCACCCGAATCTTCAACACTTTTCTTAGGATATTTCCTTCCATGCCTGGATCTTACAAACAGCTGGCTTTTCCTAGACAGCACCACCCATCAAAGGAGGGGCCTCTTTCTTTCTCTGGAAGCTGCCACATCTGTGGGAGGAGCAGCAGGCCACTGGCCATAAACCTCTGCTTCCAAACCTCAACTTTTCGTCTGTGGAAGTTACAACTTTTGTTTACTGCTTTTTTTTCAAATTCTCTACCAACTCCCTTTTCTCAGGCCTGGCTCCTACACAAGCCAAGCCACAAATTGAGTTGGACTTATAGTGACCCTACAGGGCAGATTAGAACTGCCCCAGAGGGTTTTCAAGGAGCAGCTGGTGGATTTGAACTGGCAACCTTTTGGTTAACCACTGTGCCACCAGGGCTCCTAGTTCCTAAACAGGACAAGTCTAAAATCATACTCAAAATCTCCACTACAAAATAATTTCCCAACCTCAGCCAGGCATTCAATCCTGTTTATCAGGCCTGTGTTCACTCTGATAGCTAATCTATTGCCTTTCTCCAAGTATCTATTCTAAACTTGTTTCATTGTCTTTCAGAGCTCACCTCTTCTGCCTCTGTATTCTCAGTGGATAATGTAACCTCTGACTTCTATGAAAAGATCATGCCATTCTAAATGAGTTTGCTCTAATTCTCTTCTGTCTGGCTCAGTATTCTTTCATTTTTATCCATGTTCTTCTTTCTCCATTTTTCTCTCAACAGAGAGAGAATCCTTTTCTGTACTTACGTTAACAGCTCTACATGATTTCTTGGTTCAATCTTCTTTTGGGCTTGTCATCTTTATAAACTCCATTATTCGACTCGATGGCACTTGGCTGGCTTGGCTTCTTTGGCCTTCCCACTCGTACTTCATCAGTGGCCTCTTCTTCAGCCTGCAAAATTGCTCATGTTTCCACTTCTTTGCAACAAATCTTTTCCTAACTTCGCTCCCTCTTTAAATACATATTGTCTCTCCTCTTCATCATCAAACTTCTCATAAACATCACCAGATCTTATTGCCTGATTTAAATGACTTTGACTCTTGATTTCTTGAAATTAGCATCTACTGCTACCAGTTTATAGAAAGCTTTATGGAGATCATATCAGTGTGTACCAAAATAACTTATCTGATAATCCCTCTACTTATCTTGAAACCCTGGTGGTTCAGTGATTAAGAGCTATGACTGCTAACCATGAGGATGGGAATTCGAATATACCAGGTGCTCCTTGGAAACACTACAGGCAGTTCTACTGGGTCCCATAGGGTTGCTACAAGTCAGAGTTGACTCAACAGCAATGGGTCTACTTATCTTTATCAGCATCTCTGTAGCATTTAATAGTATGCCCCCACATTGCTTGTCAAAATTCAAAAGCAGAAGTGTTTCCAGACAGAAAAGCTGATCTTCTTTTTGACTCTTGTATTTCTTCCTTCTGTGGTCATCATCTTTCCCTCCTCCTTTCTCAGTGTATATTCATTCTTTGTGGATTTCATTCATAAGGCTTAAGGCAGTTCTTCTGTGCCATTATCTTCCAGAGCTCTCTGTGGCTTTCAAAATATTCATAACCTCTTCCTATAACTCTAGTTTGAATTCCCAGCTTCTGTTTGAAGGTAGCTCAAAATCAACTTGTCAAAACATAAATTAACATTCTCCTCTTGAATCTTTCTTGTTGGCCTCTTTTCTTCTTGGCTAAAAGCTTCACTTTTCTCACTAATGCCGGGCAATATAATTCAGTCCTCAAATCCAGCCTTCCCCCAATATTCAATTTGTCACCAAGTCCAGTGACCCAGAGAATGGCACTGTAAAAATGTCAAGATCATCTAATCCCACATCTTTTCTTTTCATATAAGGAAAGTGACGCACAGAGAAGGGAATTGCCTAAAGTATCAGATTGTTAATTGTACAGACCCCTGAAAGTAGAGGCTACTTCCCAGGAGGTCAGCTCAAGGGAGAATACCACAAGGAACCTTGGTGGCTTGAGGGCATGGGAGGACACTGTCAGCTACTGGAAGGGCAAGATGCACTGGAAATTGATAAGCAGGTGAGGATGGGACATTGCAAACAAATTTAGCCTAGATCAAGTGTGATGATAAATTAAACTCTGACAAACAGCTGTAGTCTTCTGGTCAAGGCAGTCAGGTAAGAAAGAATTTAGAGCAATAGCCCCATCAGTATCTAATGATTGCAAGCAATTCTTTTGATCCTGTTCAGCCAAAAATAAAAATTAAAAAAAAGGCAAAAATCACTAAAAAATGCAGCCATTTTATCTAATACAGGGATTGAAAGTCTCTACTACTGTTCAGCAAATGTTTAATAAATATTTGAAGGCTAGTATACACCAAGCAGCCCATTAGGTTCCGGGCCTGGCAGTGAACACTCCGAAGTCCTCTAACTCTTTGAAGTCCAATGACACAGCAATAAGCAAGCATATCAGTACGGTACAGAATACAGTTGCCTACAATTACCACAAAAGAGGCACTTCATTCAGCAGAAGAGTGCTAGGGAAGACTTTCTGGAAGAGGTAAAATGTCACCATAGTGAGACTTAGAGAAAAATAGAAGTTAATCAGCAATGTGTGAAGAAGGACACAATCATGCAGGCAGAGAACAACATTCAGAGAAGCATATAACCTGTTTGCTACCTCTAAACAGACTAAAAGCATCTATTTCATAGAATTATTCTGTGCATCAGTTGCCTCCAGGATGGTAAAAAAGAGAGATAGGAGAAACCAACGAGAATGAAGATGTCATGGATTGAATTGTGTCCCCCCAAAAATATGTGTAGCCACATGGCTGGGCCATAATTCCCTGTATTTTATGATTATCCTCCATTGTGTGATTTGTGGGGTACTGCTGCAGAAATACCTACAATGTGGAAGCAGTTTGGAAACTATGACTGGATAAATGACTCAGAAGGAACCGAAAAAGGCACAGACGGTGAAAAGCTAGCAGCAGAAGACTGGCAGCAGTAGCAGAACCAGAGGCAGTGCTGGAGCCAACCCATGGGGCACGAGAGCTAAGTGTCTGTGCCTGGAGTTTCTTGGCAGAATGGGGTGCCTCTGGACACTTGAATCAGTGGAGCTAGCCTTGCTGACCCACAGAGTGAGATGGCTGAGTGCCTTTGTGCAGGACACTTTCCAGCAAGAGTGGGGTGCCTCTGGGCACTTGAATCAGTGGAGCTACAGAGCTTCGGAACACTTATCCTGGCAGGGCTGACGTGGGCCTGAGGCCCGGGCCATGCGGCCATAGGAAGCTGAAGCTGAAGAAACATACAGCATGAGAAGCTGAGCTGCCTCAGTCTCAAAAGGTACAGCCATGACCTCAGGGGTTTGAAAGCATGGAGCCAGGGCTTTCTGTGTTTGTAAGGGTGGAATTGCCACTCAGTTGGGCTTAGGGTGCACCTAAAGCCAATGGGGCACAGTTTCTGTCCCAGTGGGCCTTGAAGGCAGAGTTGTAGCATAAGGCCAGTCTCTATTCAGAATCCAGAGTTTGGCCGAAAGTCTGGAAGGCTATTGTGTAGAATGTCTCAGAAAATGTAAGAGCATTTCCAAAGCTTTGAGGGCTAATGTAATGTGTTCTGCTGACTTGCCTGTTGCCTGTGAATACCTTCTTTCCCCACAATTTTTCCCATTTGTAATGAAATGTCTAACTTGTGCCTGTTCTGCCATTGTACCTTTGGAATCAGATAGCTGTTATTCTAGGTTTCATAGATGTAAAGAAATTTTTGAATTTTGGACTTGGAACTGATTTAAGACTTCTATTATATGGGATAAATGCGTTCCATCTTTCAAAGATGTGATTTTGGGGGTGCAAAGGGTCGGATGTCATGAATTGAATTGTGTCTCCCCAAAATATGTGTACCCATGTGGCTGGACCATAATTCTCTGTATTCTATGATTATCTTCCATTTTGTGATTTTTTTCCTATGCTGTATGTTAAAGGATTAGAGTGGGACGGTAAATCCCTTTATAATATCACCTCCCTGCTCCACTGTAAAAGGAGTTTCCCTGGAGTATGGCTTGCACCACCCTTAATCCTTTCATCCTGCAAGAGATAAAAGGAAAGGAAGCAAGAATAGAATTGGGAACCTCATACCATCAAGAAAGCAGCACTGGGAGAAGAGCACATCCTTCAGACCTGAGGTTCCTGAGCCGAGATGTTCCCTTGACTAATACTGATGCAATACTGGACTTTCCTCTAGAGCCAACAAGGGGAAGGCTTAATCTCTAAAGAAATAGACTGCCACATCTTTCTCCCACAGAGTGGCTGGAGTGGACATCTTGAATTTTGACTTCTAGCCTACTGGATTGTGTAAGAATAAACCTTCCTTTGTTAAAGCCATCCACCTCTGTGGCATCTCTGTTAGCACAGCACTAGATGACTAAAACAGAAGACTTGAATTTATTATAGTGACCAAATCCAGTGCTTTTGAGTCAGATCCGACTCATGGCACCCCTACAGGCCAGAGTAGAACTGCCCCATAGAGTATTCAAACGCAAGAAGATTAAAAATAAGCAACGTACATGTTTCATTGCCTATAAGTATGGATTCTCTTTGTTAGTTTACTAAAAGAGGTCTGTTATTAAGAGCTTCATATTGAATGTTTCCCACAGAATTATTGGTGATGAAATCTCTACTTTTTTAAAGCAATAATTCAGTGTTTTCAGTAGTATGGAAACTAAAAGTGTGTATTAGGAATGACAAACATATTTCCTAACAGCAAAGAAATTTCATAGCTATTGAATAATCATGTTTAAAGGTCTATTTGGTATAACACTGAAAATGCAAATTGACAATAGAAAATTTAAACCAGCAAAGAAAAGTTTTTATTGACAGCTTTGTGTTATCTTTGGTTTTGGAGGAAAAGTAAAGAAATAAAATCTCTATCACATACAAGACCACTACCATCACCAACAAACAAACAAACAAACCCATTTCTGTTGAGTGGATTCCAATTCATTGTGACCCCTATAGTACAAAGTTGAACTGTCCATAGAATTTCCAAGGAGTAACTGGTAGATTTGAACTGCTGACCTTTTGGTTAGCAGCTGTAGCACACTCAACCATTATGCCACCAGCATTTCCCTATCACCAATAGCAGCAGTTTAATACCCACATAAGCTTCCAAATATATTTCACTGTAGGCAGGCCTTGTGTTGTAGTGGTTAAGCACCTGGCGACTAACCAAAAGGTCGGCAGTTTGAATCCATGAGCCGCTCTGTGGGAGAAAGATGTGGCAGTCTACTTCTTTAGAGACTAAGTCCTTGGGAATCATATAACCCTACAACCATACGTGTTGTAGGGTCACTGGGGTTGGAATTGACAGCAATTAAAAGAAAAAATTACTCTAAAGTGCATCCTGAAGAACTTAAAAGTTCAGACTACTGAGGGTTATTATGGATCCCTGGTGGCAGTGACTTAAGAGGTCAGGCTGCTAACCAACTGTTAACCAGGCAGTTCAAATCCACTAGGCGCTCCTCAGAGACCCTATGGGGCAGTTCTGCTTTATCTCAAAAGCTTGTTATGAGTCAAAAGTGACTTGATGGCAATGGTTTTGGTTTAATGGTTACTATATATGCCCCCTTGTTTGGACAAAAATATTGAGGTTTTAAAATATGTATTTTTTGGTGGTATTCTACTGGCAAAAATGGAAATTAGATGAGCAATTGCAGTATAAGAATCCACAGAGAAATTGTGGTCATTTCAAAATCTAGTCCCAGATCCAAGTTGCAACTTATTTAACAAATACAAGATAGTTTTCAACATCTTCACAGCTCATGCTTTTTTAGTTGATTGAAATTCAGTCCTTCACAAAGGTTTATGATCATCACAAAACCTGTGAAAATGGCACTGGTGAGAAAACATAGGCTCTTTTGTAATTTAAAAGACCTGGAAGAAAGGGCAGGAACCCAAGGGGGAAAATGTGCAGGGTTTGGAATCAAGTAACATGGTACCATCCTATTCCACACGTACGCTCAGAGCTCCAAACCCAGGCATACACAGTGACATGGAGACTAGTTAGAAGATGACTAACGAGTCTGGGAGCTGGCCAAGCAAGCTGACAATGTGGACAGAGAGCAACTGGATACATTTAAAAACTAGCCTAGGAATCAGCTAGAAATCCATACATATTTCCTGATTAGGTCTCTGGAAACCTGTTTAGGCATTTTTAGCTACTATTTATGAGTCAGAATCAACTTAGTGGCAGTGGGTTTGGATGGGGTTTACCAGGAAGTGGGATGAATGTGTAGGGGTCCATCTGACCAACTCCGGCAAGCAATGTTAATGCATTGTCTACAAAGCTATTGACATGAGCATCTGAAGGGAACAGAAAATACTCACACTTGAGATAAAAGCCAGCCCATTAGGAAGTATATCAATATCTTCAGAGCCAGTTTCTGCAAAAGAAATGTAAGATCAAAGAGACACATGTATGAAGTTCTGAAAAATAAATCTCACAGTCCAAACTTTGAGCTGCTTTTGAAAACTATACTGACTGTTTCAAATATTTACTTGGAAAATGGTATTAGTTTTCAGGAATGCCAGAGACATGCTAACCGAAACCAAAACCCACTGCTGTTGAGTTTATTACGACTTAGACAGACACACAACTCTACAATAAAACCTGAATCAGATTCCTCAAATACTAAATTCTTTTTTGAGAACTCCATTTTCAGGAGAAAGAGACAAATAACTGGACAACAAATTCATATGCTAAGTTTATTCTTTAAGTAACAACTTTCAAGACGTCTCATGAGGCATTAAACCTCACTTTCCATAAAAGGATGGTCAAACAGACTGAGTCCAAAAATTTGGAAAGTCATCACTGTGCAGCCCTTTCTGCCAAAACTTTTTCCTCTTCCAACTTGCCATGGAGACCTAAAAATTTATCATTATATAAGCATAATGAAAAATGATTGGAGAACTGTCCCCTGTTATAAAAGTAACAAGTCTAAGGGTAGACTTACTGAGTATGAATAGATTTGAAAGAGTTGGGTCCTTTCTCACTGAGAGTTACCCTTGAGGACTACCTTACGGAAAGGAGCAGATAACAGGATAAGTTGTCAACAAGACAAAAAAGGGGCTCCACGCAGAGAGAAGGGCTCGTGCGTCCTAAGTGGGCAGTGTGACAATGATGACCATCCAGTGTGTCACTTCACTGTTTCTCCTGCCTCCTCCCCTGCCTGACTTCCTTTTATCCTAAGCTGTTCACCATTTCTCTCTTAAACGTAACTATTCCACAAGCTTTGCTCCTCGTTCTTGATCAGCAGAGCATCTATTCCACTGCAGACCTAGCCCATTCCCAAGTCTTCAGCTTTCTCCAGCATGCTCTTGGTTTACTAATCTCTTACTCAAGCCTGGATCTCTCTCCCAAGTCCTATGTGTCTGAATTCACCTGTATATTGAACATTTCCACGTAGATTTCTCAAAGTCAACAGGTTTCAAACTGATCTGGACATTTTCCTCTTGCATTTTCTCTATTTCCCATATTTCTGTTTCAATGTATGGTGTGTTTATCCTCCAAGTACCCAAAGCAGAGCTTTTAGAATTTCTTTAGTGCCCCCTACTACTCCAAATCCAACTGCTCATCAGTTATTTAAGCTCTAGAACTTCCTCTTGGATTTCCACAAGAGATTCCTAATAGGTCAGCTTTACTTCCCTACAGTCATTCTCTATGCTGCAGACTGAATCCTTTTTTTTTTTTTTTTTAATTTCCAAGTTGACATTGTCACTCCCCTACTTAAAACCCCTCAGAAGTTCACCAGTGATTGTTTTGTGAGGGCCAAGCTCCATGCTCTGGAATCTCAAGCACTCACACCTTGGTCCCAGGCTCCATTCTTACAGGTCTCCTTTCTACTCCACATTCCAGTTGGGGTTAATGTTAACAGTTTGTGAATTCACTTGCATGCCTGTGCTCATGCTTCTCTCTCCTTGGCACACCTACACCTTTCCCACCACACCCTCACCTCTACTTGGCTGAGTACCTTAAATCTTGGAGATAAGCCTGAGTGTCACGCCCTCAGCCTTTGCCACCTCCCTGAGTCCAGGATCCCTTTTGTGCACTAAGATTGTCACCTGCACAACTAATGGTGGACTGCCTTCACCACTACACTCTTCACACTATGTTGCAACCATGTGTCCACTTTTTAGTTTCTTACTGGACAGCTTCCTGAAAATAAGGACTGGGTTTGTTCAGTACAGTATCTGTGCTGCTGAGTAGATTTTAGACTCATAAACACTCCATGTGACAGAGTAGAACTGTTTCCTGGGCTGAAATCTTATGGGAAAAAAATCACGAGGTCTTTCTCTTACACTGTATCTTTGCACCTAACATAATGCCTATGTTTTCCCTACAGAAGTAATGAACAAACAAGGCAAACTAGTTTAGTTTCTTGTACTTTGTCTGGTTTTGAGGTTACACAGTTGCAAGTGAGTACTGGTTTCTGAGTATAAAATATCCTGAGTTGCTCTCTGACTTGGCTTCTTATTCCCACACTATTTTACATATCTCCTATAATCATAGGAATAGGGATTTTTTCCGGACAGGTTGTACCTATTTTTATTTACGCATTCCATCTAGAACATGGGGAAGCTGGTACTCTGTATGCAAAACTAGAAAAAATTACCTGTGGACTGCATATTGTTCCCACCCTTGTCTACCTCCGTCAACTTTGCACCTGCATGATGGGGCCCAGTGTACCTCAGTAACAGTGATACCTATGGGAATACGAGCTCCAAGGACACTCTCTTGTGAGGCTTCTCCACATACTTGTTAGCCTGTGCTCAACTACCATTAAAGCCCCAACCCTAAACCTAAAATCAGCTTTTTGAATAGCTGTTGTTAGCTGTCACTGATTCTGTCTCCTGGAAAGTCCCTGTGTTCAGGACAGAACTGCTCCACAGGGTTTGAAGGCTGTAATCTTTCTGGAGGAGATTGCCAGGGTTTTCTTCCGACACACTTCTAAACAGGTTCAAAATGCCAACTTTTCAGCTGCTAGGTGAGCATTTAACCTTTTGTGCAACCCAGGGTCTCTGCTTTTTAACCTCCTAATCCATTTGGTCTAACTTCATTTATCTGGCCTTCAATCATTGTCCTATATACTAGAACCTACAGGAACTCTGAGAAAGGGTCACATCAAAACTTACTATCAGTTAGTGTTATCATTTTGTAATTTGGAGACTGGATTCTGACAGCCAACTAAGAAAACAATTGAGACCAATTTTGGTGTAGAAGTGTATCTTGGAGAGTGGGGAAGTCACAGTAGGGAAGAAAAGATGTCTTAAGGGAAAACAGGAAGATATAAATTACAAGACTTATCCCCTTGATAACTCTGCCTAGGGCAGGCCCTGCTAATGCTATCCATATTTCAAAAGCAGCTTTGGTTAAATGCCAAGGACAGCCAAATAACTTCCTGGTTAAAAGAATCCTTGACCTTCAAAGTCTTGGAACAAAAATAAGCTTCATACAGAAACATCTGTAAGATACGATTTCTGGAAGGAAAAGTAGTTCAATCTTTCAACCTTTGTTTCCAGAAAAAATACTGGGGAAGGGAAAGAAAAAAAAAAGGAAGAGTTTCTCCCACCAGTGAAGTTAACTCCAAACATGTTGGTCTTGATGAAAACATAAATCAGAATTTTTTAACAGCTGTGTTACTGCCCGCCATGTCCCTGCCTCAAGCATTTCAGTGGTTTTCTATTCATCATTATAGTCTTAGTAAAAACTCAGTGTTGCCAAGTCAATTCCAACTCATAGCAACCCCACAGGACAGGGTAGAACTGTCCCCTGGAGTTCCCAAGGAGCACCTGGTGGATCCAGCTACTAACCCGGTTAGCAGCTGCAGCACTTCACCACTATCCTCTAGGGTTTCCATAGTCTTAATAGTGGTCTTTATTGAAATATTTGGCTTGCCCTTCTCAGGGTTTGGGTCAGTCAGTGCTTATTAATACTTTGGGTTGTTTTTTTGCCTGAGATTTTCTGTTTTCTACTACTGCAGTACTACTTTCCTGAAGCTTCCTTAACAAAAATGTGTTGTCAGTGGGTAAGAAAGGCAGTATCACACAACGGAAAGCACAAAGGCACTGGAGAAAAAAACAACTCTGGGTTCATAATCCAGGCACGTCACCCACTAATTCTGGACCATTGGGCAAGTAACTTAATTATTCCATCTGTCAGTTTCCTAACCTGCAAAGCACAGATAGCAGCACTCACTTTACAGACTGGTGACGAGGATGCTGTAGATATTTGTATAGGACTCAATCATATGCTTCCTAGACGTCAGTAAACCTTTTACAAGGCATCTGGGAGTTTGTGTTGGTGCTCCTATTTGTAATTTTTAATACTGTTGTAATTGGAATGGCACCACATTTTATATATGGTAAAACATTTTGTAATAAATTTTATATCACAAACATTTGCCACTTGAACCATTTTCAAGTGTACAATTCACTGACATTAGTTTATATTCATCACTTTGCACCACCATCACCACCACCCTATTCCAAATACTTTTCACCACTCCAGAGAAATGCTCAGTACCCCAGTTTCCTCCCTCTCCCATGTCCTGAGAACTACTAATGAACTTTGGTTTCTATGCATGAGTCTACTGTAAATATTTCGTGTAAGTGAGATGATAGAATATTTATCCTTTTGTCTGACTTATTTCACTCAGCATAATGTTCTCAAGGATATTCTTGCCATAACGTGTATCAGAACTTTATTTCTCATACATTGTATGGATGTAACACATTTTGTTTATCCATTCATCAATTGAAAGACACTTGTTTCCATCTTTGACTAGGGTGAATAATGTTGCAGTGAATACTGATGTACAAATATCTGTGTCATGGATTGAATTGTGTCCCCCTAAAAATGTATGCATTGATTTGACTTGGCTAGGAGTTCCAATACACTGCCATTCCTCCCATGTGTTGTAAATCCTGCCTCTGTGGTACTGATGATGGAGAATGGGCTGCAGCTGTGGTACTGAGGCAGGACTCAAGTTACAAGCTTGTGGGATAGTAAGGGAGAGAAGTGAGCAGAGGAAGTTGGGAACCTCATACCACCAACAGAGCAGCTCACATCCTTTGGACCTGAGGTTCCTGTGCTGAGATGCTCTCACTGAATTTGGACTCTTGGCCTACAAGACTGTGATGATTTCTCATATTGAATGGATTCGTAACTTATGAATGGATTTGTAGCTTACTGGACTCTGACAATACTTTCTCCTTGTGAAGCCTTCCACTCGTGGTATTTTCTGTTGGAACGGTACCAGGTGACTAAGACAATCTGTTTGAGCTCTTGCTTTGCAGTCTTTTGCGTATATTCCTAGCAGTAGGAATGCTGGGCCGTATGGTATTTCTATGCTAGCTTTCTGAGGAATTGCCAAACTGCCTTCCACAGCATCTGCACCATTTTACATTCCCACAGCAATGCAGGGGGCTTCCAACTTCTCTACATCCTTGTCAACATTTGTCCCCACCTCCCCTTTCTGACAGTAGCCATTCGAGGAACTGTGCAATGGTATTTTATTGGCATTTCTGTAGTAACTAATGACAGAGCCCTGGTGGTGCTTGGTTAAGTACTCAGCCACTGCCAAAAAGGTTGGAGGTTCCAACCTACCAGCCAACCCCTTGGAGAAAGATGTGGCAATCTGCTTCTATAGACATTCACAGCTTTCACGTGACAGCAAACACAATGGAACCTGAGAAAAACAGGAGAGTCCCCTGAGGCATGGCCCCCGGACTTGCTGCTAGCCCAGAGCTGAAGCCAGTACTGGAATCAACTCTTCAGACAAAGATTGGCCTCAACTACGGGACACAGAGTGATGTAGGTGGTATGTATGTTTCTTGGTAGATGGTATGTACATTTCTACGGGGCTGTCTGACTGGTTCCTCTCTAGGGAGGAGAAGGGAGGGTGGAGAGGAGGGGACAAGTACCAAAGTACCACCAAAGGGTGGAAAGAAGGAGTGTGCTGTCACAGCGTGGGAAGGCAGACAGAGTAGTATGCAAGCATGTGTTTGGAGTTTTAAATGGCAAATTGACTTGGATTGTAAACTTTCACTTAGTCACAACAAAAATAAGATAAAGAATGTTGAAGGCAAAGAGGCAGAACAGTATGCACGGCAATAGCTACCACACACCATTGTAGGACAAGCTGGATTTCAATTGTTATTACTTTTTTCCAGTATACAAGGTTTCTTAAAACTGCATAAATACTAAATGTACACCTAAGAGCTCTGATTTATAAATTTATTCATCTGAAAAAAACTTAGGACTGAGCAGGCTATTTTGGGAAGATCGCTAACATCGTCATTTTGCCCTAGCCACTACTGATTACCTACTACCATGCCTGTGCGACCCCTTTGTATTAGATGACTCTGCCACTTTCACGTCATATTTGGGCACAAGTCTTCACTCTGGCTGAGACTTGCAATGCAAAACATCTAGACTCCTTAAAGATACCTTGTATCCATTCCTTCTGAGGTCTATTTAAAAAGAGGGAAAAAAATCCATGTATTCTTATCCTTTCCCCATCACAATCCCTAGAAGGAGCTCAAAATAACAAAACAAAAACAAACGAACAAAAACACATGGCTGTTGAGTCAATTCTGACTCATTGCAACCCTAGAGGACAGAGCAGAACTGCCCCATATAGAGTTTCCAAGGAGCACCTGGCAGAATTGAGTTGCCAGCCTCTTGGTTGCCAGCCACAGCACTTAACCACTGTGCCATCAGGGTGTCCAAAAGGAGGTCAGGTTACTGAAAGTAAAAGTCAGGAAGGGATTTGTCTTCAGCAACTTCTGCTTTTCACTCCACAGCAAAAACCTTTACTAAGACAGAGGAACACAAGGTTCAGGTTACTTTTTTTTTAAGAAAATAAGAGGAAGAAATTAAAAAAGGAAAAAGGAAACAGAACCACAAACAACTCTTATTCTTTATGTCTCTTTCACAGTAAGAAAAATAAAACACAAATTCACATCACAATAAACTATCTTGGAACACACTGATAAATAAGATACAGCCCTTGACCCTAGGACATTTAAAATCTGACAGAGAGGGGTAGAGAGAACATTGAGAGTTCTAAAATAAAGTATGGTGAGTGTCTTAAGTAAATCATAGTGAGAGTTCAGAAGAAGGAGAAGAGTTTGCAGCTGTTCTCAGCAAGCAGAAACAGGGAGGCAGTGAAACGAATTTCATGAGCAAAGGTGAGAAATTGAAAGAATACGTTCCCAGAACAGTGAACAGAACCTACCTTCAACTGTCCCCCCACCCTCCCCAGTAGCAGCTTCAGGAAGAACTGGAAGGTAAGAACTCAGATAAGCAGTTTTGACAGTGACTAGTAGATAAAATGAGTTTTGCAGGGGGAACAGAGAAGAAAAATGATGCCAGCATGTCACACACGTAGTGTGAGGGACAGAAGGAAAATAAATGGTCCCTGGATGTCTTGAGAATGGAGTTACCTTATACAGGAGACGTTTAGATGAATAGATGGTTATGGGTTGGGAAACGAGGAAGGAAGTTACAGAAATATAAAGTAGATTTCAGACTAGGTTGAGTTTGAGGTGGAACTAGACCTGCAGTTTGAAAGGTCAGGGATGAGGCTATGGCTTTGAGATGTTTTTAAGACTCTCAGTAGGTTGTAAGGTTTGTAGCATAGGGGCTAAGTCATATTTTTCTTGGTACTTACAGGTAAATTTTGAAAGATGTCACACTGGAAGCTAGGAATGTCATCAAAAAAGGGAGGGAGGAAAAGAGAAGAAAATAAAAATAATACAGGAAATAGGGGGAAAAAAACCCCACTGTTATTCACTTGGGTCTGACTCACGCAGTGACCCTGGCGGTCAGAGGTGAACTGCCCCACGGAGTTTCCAAGGAGCACCTGGTGGATTTGAAATGCCGATGTTTTGGTTAGCAGATGTAGCAATTAACCCACTATGCCACCAGAGTTTCCATAGGCAGCAGAAGGCAAGCATAGCGAGACAGCACTGAAGGAAAGGCAGCAGTGGACAAGCAGTAGTCAGTGACATTCTTCAAATGACGGGGAGATGTCAGTAAGGAAAAGGACTGAGAAAAGCCAGATCTGGGCATTTAAGAGATCCCTGGAGACCGCAGAGGGGGCAGTTGGGTAAAGTGGACGGGGGGCAGCCCTCCTGTGAGGCACTAAAGGAGTACTGAGGCATAACTCGGCATCAGGTGGGTGGCAACCCCTCTTGGTGCCACACATACATACCAATTCCCTCTATAAGGTGGCAGTTCCCTGGTTCTACGGCCTCCACTTCTCGTGACATATTCAACTTTCGACTGTAGAAGACAAAAACCGTTGCTGGAGGTCATTGCACAATTACTGTTTAAACAAGGCTTTTAGTCACTCTGATATTGGTTAACTCTATTAGAATTTAAGAGAGACGTAACAAGCAGATTTGTAGAGCCTCCTTTTATTTACCAATAAATGTAAACACTATGCAGCTAGCGATGTTAACATCACTCAGTTCGTGATTATATAAGGAAAACACTTAGCTGCTCAAATAACTAATTTAATAGCCTTCATAATGAACAATATTATTAATTTAAATATACAAAATAACATTCTTTAATTTGCCAAAGTCCTGTCCATTATAAGTCTACATTTTTCCCCTCTGAACCTCAGTAGCTTTGTTTTTTGGACCCTCCCTAGCTGCCTTTCCCTAGATCAATAAACTTTCCCTATAGGTATATACTTTACTTTTTAAATTTAATTCTACTTTACTTTGCAAGTATGTAAATTTATTAAACTGACCACAATAAAAAAATTGGAGAAATTATTTTTGAATGTAGTGGTCTTGTTTTCAAACACAATTCTAAATATAAGGAATACATTTTTAAAACTTTTATTAAACTGTGTTCAGGAAGACTTTACACTGTCACTTAAAAAAATACCTCTTAGCTGACAGAGTTGCAGAAATGCAGATACTCAGGGTTTATATAGACAACTGACTTGTCAACTTTCACTTAATCATAATAAAATTAAAATCATCTCAAATCTATTATTACAATTTTTTGTATGCTTTCTTACTTTGGTACACAGGTAGCAAATACAGCAAACACTCTTAAGCTGGACTAGAAAGTATTGCCGAAAGGTATAAGGCATCTCAATAAATTCTAGCTGTGAACCTTGGAGGAAACCAGATTCTACTTAGAGAAATAAATTAAAACAATACAAAGACAACTGAACACAACAGAGACGTAGATCCACTCAGGGTTGCATACCGTCACCTAATCTTTCTTCTTTCTAGCCCGGCACAACTTTTCCTGAGACAGGCTTGATACCCAGACAACGCCAGATACCCTCTGCAGGTTTCATTCAGCTCATTCCCTGATGTCTGGTTAGCTCTTTTAACTTTGTAGAGAACTGAAACCGAGTACTTCTCAATGGTTAACCGGGCTCAGACCAAATCCGAGTCAGCCAAAGCATTTAGCCGGTAGCCTGGTCCCAGCCCCCACTCTCAACCCTTCTAAGGGAGTTTCATTTCTGCAGGAGCAGATTGCCAAGGGTAGCCTGGGACAGCGGACAGGACTGTCAGAAAATAAATGGGGGCACTTCCACTCTACCCTCCTAGACGGCAAAACTGCACTTTCCACAGTATCTCAAAGGATAGTTCGCTGGGTGGGAGAAAAGAGTGAGGTCTCCAAATTCCTCTTTCGTGTCTGTTACGACGAGGGCTGCCCTTGAACTACGTTGAAAGCAGGGAGAAAGGATGCAGAAGACTCCCACCACCAAAATTTCAACTCACCTAAAAGTCAATAACCTCTCCCCAATAAGGGCCAGGACGACCCCCAGCAGGGTCAGGGCCACCACCTTAGCCATGGTCCGTCTAGGGGTGCCAGGAGCTCGCGGAGGGCGCGGCTAGCAGGCTCGCCAGTCGCTGTGTGTCGTTCCCTCCCGGCCCCGCCCACGGGCCTCCGGGACAGGTGCGCGCCAGGACCCGGCTGCTCAGCGCTGGGTCTGCTGCACGCTCCGCGCATCCAGGTGTAAAGGGTTAAAGGTTCTTCCCAATCTCTCACCCCCCTACTCCCTTTTCGGGGCTAAACTTGCAGAGAGGGAGCACGGAGAAGGTCTGGTTTTCTGCTGAACGCTTTGGCACCAAGACACTATTTAATGGGACAGTGGAGGGAGTTCCCTGCTAAAAGTCACGGCATTTTACCTCGCCTCCTTAAATTGACTGCTAGGGAAATTCGAAGAGCAGAGTGTCGAGGAGTTTGAGTTCAAAGCCTAGAACTTCGAGCTTCTAGACCACAGTTCGTGAGTCGAGGGAGAGAAATGTCCTGCAGCTACAGAGAAGCTTCGAGGAAGAGGATTATTGGAGTGAATGATTTCTCCAAACTTTGGGTTATGGGACTGTGTCTCCTGGCCTCCATGCCCTATCTCACAGTGTAGAACACAGTGAGTATCAAGTTAACTCTTGACTGGATGTATTTGTGAATATTATTATCTGCCCCCATTGTTGATAGGCTGTTTAAAAAAAAAAATTTGGAAGGGAGAAGGAAAGGAAAATAGAAAAAAAAAAAAGTAAGATAAAAGAAAGATGAACAGAGTTCCTTGGTAACTTTCCAAAGACTTCTTGATCTATTTTCTAGGCCTTTGGATCCTCTAGGCAAGGAATGTACTTTCCCGTTTTATAATAAAGATCAGTTTAGGGGGAAGGGACTGGACCCTGGGAAAGAGTTGAGGTGTCTGAGAACAGCAAAGTAGAATCTTCGGGCATGATCCATTTTGATTTACCAACAGAAAGAAATGGTAGTCCTATTGAGTTTAATTGCATAAATATTTCTTGAGAGACCAAGGTTTCCTAGACCTGGAGACATCAAGAAATTTGATCCCTGACTTGTGGGATGTGTAACAATAGTATGAATACATAATTATAGTATGAGTTACGAAGCCTAACACTTAACAGTTAGAGCTCATACTAATTCGAAGTTCAGAACTTTGAACTTTTCATTTGTTAATGCCTTTAATTCTCAGAACAATCTCCGAGGTAGGTGATGTTATCTCAGCTTTACAGATAAGAAACCAAGGAACAGAGTGGGTGAGCAACTGATTGACTCTCGGTCATACAGTGATGGAGCTAAGCAATCTGGCTCCAAAGTCTGTGCCCTGTTTAACAGTCCTGACTTTACCATGATGCCTGTTAAAGCTAAGGAAGACCAATTAGACTAAAAGAGCACTGTAAAACCTAGAAATTTTTAAAAGCATTTGTAAGATGATTAATTTTAAAAGAGTGCTTGCCCCCAGACTCACTGCTAGCCCAGAGCTGAAAACCAGTAACAAAGACAACTCTTCAGACAAAAGTTGGACCGGACTATTTGACACGAGGCCTGTAACAGCTCCTGTAGACGAATGAGACAGGAGAGTGGAGAGGAGGGGACAGGGGTTGGCTGAATGAACAGGAAGGACAGGGTGAAAGGAGAGTCTGCTGTCTGTCACAGGGTGGGGAGAGCAGCTAGAGTTGCATAGTGGTGTGTGTATGGCGTTTTGTATGGCAAATTGACTCATACTGTAAACTTTCACTTAATTACAATAATAATAATGAAGAGGGCTTGTAGAGCATGGATTTGATACTGTTTTCACTGGGACTTACGGAGAGATATGACAAAGAGGGGAGGGCTCCTAGAGCTGTGGATCGAGAGTATAGTGCAGGACTTGGGAGACTTGGTCACCAGATTTGAACACAGCTTGGAAAGTTTTGCTTAACTTTCTTAAGCTACAGGCTGCTCTTCTGTAAAATATCTTTGATGGGTGCCAAGTGCTCGGCACTGTACTTGGTACATTGTATGTGGTCAGTAAACTTAACTATTAAGTCTGAGGTGCCTTTGTGGTCCTGATAAGCATTTGGCTGCTACCCAAAATGTTGGCAGTGTCATCCGCCAGCTCTTCCTGAAAGCCCTATGGGGAAGTTCTACTCTATTCCATAGGGTTGCTATGAGTCTGAATCAGTTCAGCCGGCAACAGGTATTAGGTCCAAACCTGCATGTGAGATTGTAGGCTTGTTGATCACTGTATCTTCCAGACAGCCACAGCACCTGGTACTCAGTAAATATTGATTAGACTGACAGATACAAAATATAGACCTGGGAGAATGAAAAATAGAAAAATAAAAAGAAATGCTAAAAAACCAAAAAGACAAGCAACTCAATTACAAATGGGCAAAGGACTTGAATATGAGGGGGAATAACATTTTGTGAGGACACAGAAATTGAAACACTTGCACATTGCTGTGAGAATGCAAATAGTGCTGTGGCTATGGAAAGCAGTGTGGCAATTCCTGTATCACCCAGCTATGCCACTTCTAGATAAATACCCCAGAAAACCCGAAAGCAAGGATTCAAACAGATGTTTGTACACACTGTTCACTGCAACAATATCAGCAGTAGTCAAAGGTGGTAACAACCCAGGTGTCCTTCAGCCAGTGGATGGATCAATGGTGCAGTGGTTAGGAACTCCCCTGCTGACCCAAACTGCTAACTAGGCAGTTAGAATCCACCAGCTGCTACTTGGAAACCCTATGGGGCATTTCTATCCTGTCCTATAGGGTCACTATAAGTCAGAATTGACTCAACAGCAGCAAGTTTTTAATGGATATATATATGCAAGTGGAATATTCTTCAGCTATAGAGAAAGATGAAGTTCTGATACATGCTATAAGCCTGAAGAAAACATTATGCTTTGTGAAATGTTAGACACAAAATACTGTATGATCCCACTTATATGAACTACCCAGAACAGGTGAATGGAAACAAATAGAAACAAAAGTTTATTCATGTTTATCAGAGGCTACGGATGGGATGGGGTGTTACTACTTAAAGAGTATCGGGTTTCTGTTTGGGGCTTTGGAAACTGGAAAATAGATAGGGGTAATGGTTGGAGAACATGGTGAATGTAATTAATGTTAATGAATTGTACACTTAAAATGATTACAATTGCAAATTTTTGTTGTATTTAAAGAAGAAAGTAATTTAGAAGAAAGTAATACTCATGTTACATGTAAGAACTTCGTATGCTTTATCAGAGTGTTTTTATTGTCCTCACTTGACAAATAAGGAAAGTGAAACTTGGAAAGGTTGAGTAATAACTCACTGGAGGTTACATAACTAAGACATGTTATCTCCATGTGGACTCTGGTCATGTGACTCCAGGGTTCACATTGCTCATCAATTGTGCTTGATGCCTTCCAGCACAGCCTGAAGACAGTGCGAAGAGGCAGATTTGTAGGGGAGTGATTGAGTGAACTGTGTTATCTGTAATTTGTTTAAAAATTCTTCACTTTAGGCAGAAAGACGTACATGCATACATTAACTTTAAACCTTAGAGGTGGTAATTCCCATCTGAGTACCGTAGTTGAGAACTGCACACCCCTGCATGGCTAGCTGAAAGTGAATTTCAGACTCTGGAGGCTTCCCTTTCAAGTGTCATCATCTAAATGGACACTATACTCACTAGCACAAGATTTAGAAAAATTATTCATAGTGAAATGAGTTTTGTCTCAAGTATCTGAATTGGCAAGATATATTGTAGAAGCAGCTCTGTAACTCTGTTGGGTACTTTGTTTCTATGAGTAACCAAAGAAGATTCTGCTTTCTGCGGAGGCGTTATTGTTAGGTGCCACTTCTGATTCATAGCAACTCCATGTACAACGGAACAAAACAATGCCTTGTCCTGTGCCATCACTGTGATTACAGCTATCCTTGAGCTCACTGTTGCAGCCACTCTATCAATCCATCTCATTGAGGGTCTTCCTCTGTTTTGCTGACCCTTCACTTTACCAAGCAAGAGGTCCTTTTCCAGGGACTGATCTCTCCTGATAACCTGTCTAAAATATGTGGAATGAATTCTTGCCACGTTTGCTTCTAAGTAGCATTCTGGATGTATTTCTTCCAAAACAGATTTGTTTGATCTTCTCATAGTCTGTGGTATGTTCAATATTCTTTGCCAATACCATAATTTAGTGGCATCAATTTTTCAGTTTTCCTTTTATAATTATCCAGATTTTTGCATGCACACTGTATGCCAAGCCAAAGGCAAGTGCCGTCAAGTAGCAATTGGAAACACCATGGCTTGGGGTCAGGTGCACCCTAGTCCTTCTTTTTTTTTTTTTTTTCTTTTTAACACTTGGAAGAGGTCTTTTGCATCATTTGATTTCTTGACTGTTGCTTCCATGGGTACTGACTGTGAAATTGCCCCATAGGGTTTCTAAGGCTGTGAATCTTTAAGGAAGCATACAACCACATCTTTCTCCCAAGGAAGGGCTGGGAGGTTCGAACCAGCAAACCTGATAAACAACCAAACATTTTAACCACTGCTCCACTGGGAGTCCTTACTGATGGTCAGTCAGGAAAAAACAAAACAAAACAAAAAACCTGACAATAGGCAAAATTGGCTTCATCCAGAGCCTGGGTACATGGGGCTTGTTGTCAATGAAAGAGAAGGACAAGTGAATTCCAAATGGTTGCCAGGAGCTGGGGGAGGAGAGAATGGGAGTTATTACCAAAAGATACTAAGTGCCGATTTGTAGTAATGTAAAACTTTGGGACATAGTGGTGATGGTAATTCAACATGATAAATGTAATTAATGTCACTGAATTGCATGCTTAAAAATGGTAAAACAGAAAGCTTTTTACTATCCATCATTTGTTGTTTTGGAGTGTCACTGAATTGATTCTGACTCATACTGACCCCCTGTGGCAGAATATAACTTTCATAGGGTTTCTAGGCTGTAATCCTTATTGGAGCAGATTGCCAGGTCTTCCCCTGTGGAGCAGCAGCCTGAGTTCAAACTGCCAACTTTCCTATTAGCTGCTGAGGGCTTAACTGTTTTGCCACCAGGGCTCCATATATACACCTATATATATGTATGTATGTGTATATATATATATATATATAGCCACAATAACATTTTTAAAAAGACATTGGAATCTCTTAGAGAAATCAACACCTCTGTGCTACCACTAGTGGCATTTTTAATGCTTTTATCTTCTCTTGCTCCGTGTATTCATAGTCCTATCTTGCTGTTCTCAAAGAGCTGTGGTTTTATAAAAAATCAAAAGGATTTTTTTTTTTTTGGCCAGTGAATAGGATTTTAGATTAAAACACTCACACACACACACAAAAAATATGCTACCCATATCCACCTAATAAATAAAACCAAACCCTTTGCTGTCGAGTCAATTCTGACCTGCAGTGACACTGTAGGACAGAATACAACTGCCCTATTGAATTTCCAAAGACCACCTGGTGGATTTGAACTTTTGATTAGCAGCTGTAGCACTTATTCCTTATGCCACCAGGGTTTCCATATCCACCAAGTCACGCACATAAGAGAAAACCAAAACCAAACTCCTTGCCATTGACTCGATCCTGACTCATAGCAACCCTAGTGTCAAATGAACCCCCAAACCAAACCCACTACCATCAAGTCATTTCCGATTCATACCAACCCTACAGGACAGAGTAGAACTGCTCCCTAAAGTTTCCAAGGAATGCCTGGTGGATTGGAACTGCCAACCTTTTAGCTGGCAGATGTAGCACTTATCCACTAGGCCACCAGGGTTTCCCTAGTGGCATATGAGCACTAATTTTTCCAAAGAATCTCTTTTTTTTTTTTTTGAATCAGTGGTGGCTGACTCTAAGTCTGGAGGACAGAAAGAACAAGTTCAGTCTGGGACATGACATAGTGCCAAAAAGCAAGGGAAACTGTAGTATAATTGGCTTATATTATGACATAGACAACCTGGAGCAAGCTTGAAGGGCTTCTTGTAGCTCAGTGTTAGAGAAGGTGAATATTTCAAATTACCATTATGGTAACTGATTATAACTCACTGAATAAAAAGATCCACAATCCATAACTGATACACAGAGAATACACAAGAGCTTGAAAGGCAGAAAGTAAGCAGAGCAAAGCAAGGTTTTTTGGTTTTACTAAACAGAATGATGCCAACCAATATGTGTTAAAACAAATGACAGAAAAAAAAGGTCATTCTTTTGCAGTATGATACAAGTAGTCCCTTTAAGTGAAAACAAACCACACTTTGGACTGTCATCTTTTTTTTTTATTTTCTGTTCATCTTATCGTTAGTAGCACATACTATATACAATGCTGGAGTGCGCTGATGTTATGATTCTCAGATGTTTCATTTGCAGATGTTCAATATTATGATTTATAAATATCCGGATAATAAAAGACAATTAACAATTAAAACAAAGAAACAAAGAAGAGGTACTGGACTTACGTCAGAAGAAGCCTGTGACAGTCATCAGAACAGAGCCCTGTGGTAAGCTGGGGACTACTGGTCAGGCCGGGGTCACTAAAATCACTAGTTGAAAGGCTTTAGGAAACAGATTTATATGGATTTATAAATAGAAAACAACAACAAACCTTTCCTGTTTGGATCTGGTGGTCACTACGTTAACCTGTTGTTCAGACTGTGTGTCACTGACAGTAGAACTACGAGCCCTGTGGCATGATAGGTAAGTACTCAGCTGCTCACCAAAAGCTGGGAAGTTTGAACCCACCCAGTGGCCGTGCAAGAGACAAGACCCAACAATCTGCTCCTGTCGAGATTACAGCCTAGAAAACTCTATGGGGTAGTTCTACTTTTTCACGCTGGGATGCACGAGTTGCAAGTCTATTCCACAACACCTAACAATAAGAGTGAAACAATTTCTTCTTACATTCTGATACAATACAAAATTAAGCACACATCAATTATGAAGTAGTCTTGCCAAACTGGCAAATTTCAAGCTAAGTAAGCCTCTACCCAATGAAAACCTGCTGCTGTGGAATCAATTCTGACCTGTAACCCTATAGTACAGAGTAGAATTGACTCATAGAGTTTCCAGGGAGCACCTGATGGATTTGAATTGCCAACCTTTTGCTTAAGAGCCATAGCACTTAACCACTATGCCACCAGGGTTTCCAATCAAGCCTCTAGTAACTTCCAATTTACAGGGAATATAAATGATGCTGGATTAACAGCTCTGGGAAGAAATAATCAAATAAATCCAGAGTGCAGGACATTCCACAAAACATCTTGCCTGCCCTCAACAAAAGGTGGTGCCATGAAAAGCAAAAAGTGACAGAGTGACTATTTTAGATTAAATGACTAGAGATATAACAAGCAAATGTGAATTGTGAACCTTGGTTGGACCCTGAATTGGAGACAGGAGAGAGAAAGCAGCTATTAAAGACATTTGGAGACAACTGAAACAATCTGATCTGGATTAGATATTCGATATCATGCAAGCATAACTCATTTTTCTTACCTGCCATGATACTGGGAACCCTGACGGTGCAGTGGTAAAGTGTTCAGCTGCTAAACAAAAGGTTGGCAGTTTGAATCCACCAGCTGCTCCTTCGAAACCCTATGGGAGCAGTTCTACTCCATACTTACAGGGTTATTATGAGTCAGAATTGACTCACTGGCAATGGGTTTTTTTGTTTGCTTATTTTTGAACAATAGCACTGTAGTTATATAGGAAAATGACATTATTCATAGGAGTGATGTTTCATGTATCTCTAGCTTACTTACAAATGACTTAGGGAAAAAAAGCATCTGTAGTTAGGCATACATGACAAAAGGATAACCAGTGATTTAGGATTATAGGTGGATTATGCTGGAATTGACTAGACAGCACTGAGTTTTTTTGTTTTGTTTTTTTGTTATAAGTAAGTAGCTGAACTGCTGTTTCAACTTTTCTGGAGACAAAGTTTTTTTTGTTTTTTTGTTTTAATCTGTTTTTTTTTTCCAAATTATTCTTGAATCACAAATCTCTGTCTAGTTCCTCCATTCATCACACCTTTTTTTTTGGCTGGTTTGTTGAATCTCCTGCAGGAAATGTAAGTATTGTGTCTGGTTCACTGTTATACCCTAATGCTGAGCTCAGCACTGGGTATCTGACATACATTCAATACACTGAAATTTAAAAAGTTACCCCAAAACGGGCAATGAATATGAACAAACACTTCATCAAAGAAGACACTCAGGTGGCTAACACGCACATGAGGAAATGCTGGCAGTTACTAGCCGTTAGAGAAATGTAAATCATAACCATAATGAGATACTATGTCATCAACATTACTAGCATGAACAAATAAATAACAAGTGTTGGATAGGTTGTGAGACTGGAACTCTTATGAATTGCTGGTAGGAATACAAAGTGCTACAACTATTTTTATAAAATGATATGGAGCTTCCTTAAAATCTAGAAATAGAACTAACACATGATCCAACAATCCCACTCCTAGGTATATGTCCTGGAGAAATAAGATCCGTCATACGAATAGACAGACATGTGCACACCTATGTTCATTGAAGCATTATTCACAATAGCAAAAAGATGCAAGCAACCCAAATGCCTATCAACAGATGATTGGATAAACAATTTATGATTTAAACACAAAATGGAATACTAAGCAATGATGAACAACGATGACCCTGTGAAACATTTCATATTGTGGATGAATCTAATTGCTGAGTGACATAAGTCAATCCCAAAAGGGGAAATAACATATGAGACCACTATTATAAAAACTCATGTAAAGGTTTGCACACAAAAAGAAATAATCTTTGATGGTTACAGTGAAGGGAAGGGGTGGGGACAGAAAAGTGCCAAGCAGACAATACGTAAGTGGTAATTATGGTGAAGGTAACACAGGACCCAACAATGGGGAAGCCAGTGTAACTTGTACAAGGCAAAGTCCAGGAAACACCAGAGACACATCCAGGCTCCCGGAGGGACTGAACTACTGGGCTGAGTACTGGGGACCATAATGTCAAGAAACATCTAGATCAAGATGCAGAACAGTTTATAAACACTCTAAATGTCTACATCCTTTAAAAGATTGACACACACACACACACACACACACCTATGTCCACCTGTTGTTGTTAGGTGCTTTCAACTCAGCTGATTCACAGTGACCCTACGCACAACAGAAAGAAACCCTGCCCAGCTCTGTGCCAGGCCCACAGTTGTTTTTATGCTTAAGCCCACCATTGCAGCCACTGCGTCAATCCACCTTGTCAAGGGTCTTCCTCTTTTTCACTGACCCTCCACTCTACTAAACATGATGCCCTTCACCAGGGACTGATTCTTCCTGACAGATCCCACGTATGTAAGATGCAACCTTGGTATTTTTGCTTCCTAACAGCACTCTGTGGTTATATTTCTTCCAGAAAAGATGTTTGTTCTTTTGGCAGTACATGGTACATTCAGTATTCTCCAGTACCACAACTCATAGGCATCAATTCTTCTGTCTTCCTTGTTTGTTGTCCAGCTTTCGCATGCACATGATGTGACTGAAAATACCATGGCTTGGGTCAGGTGTACTTCAAGGTGACATCTTTATTTCTCAATACTTTAAATAAAGAGTTCCTTTGCAACAGATTTTCCCAATGCAATGCCTCTTTTGGTTTCTTGAGTGCTCCTTCCATGGGCATTGATTGTCAACACAAGTAAGCTGAAATGCTTGACAATCTCAATTCTTTCTCCGTTTCTGATGCTGCTGCTTGCTAGTCCAGTTGTGAGGATTTCTCATTTCTTGATGTTGATGTGCAATCCATGCTGAAGGCTGTGGTCTTTGGTCTTCATTGGTGTTTCCAATCTTCTTCACTTCCAGCAAGTAAGGTGGTGTCGTCTACATAATGCAGGTTGTTCTTGAGGCTTTCTCCGATCCTGATGCTTCATTCTTCTTCATATAATGCAGATTCTTTGAATATTTGTTCGGCATATAGACTGAAAAGGATACAACCCTGAGGTACACCTCTCCTGACTTTACATCATACACTGTTTAAACCATGAACAGAACCATTGTTCTGTTCACACAACTGCCTCTTGATCCATGGAGATATGTTAAGAGCACAATTAAGTGTTCTGGAATTCCCATTTTACATGACGTTAGACATAATTTTTATGTTCCACACAACTGAATGCCTTTGCATAGTCAAAGAAACACAGGTAAACATCTTTCTGGTATTCTCTACTTTCAGCCAAGATCCATTTGACATTTGCAATGATAGCCCTGGTTCCACATCCTCTTCTGAATCCAGCTTGAATTTCTGGCCATTCTTGTCAATATATTGCTGTAGTTGCTGTTTAATGATTTTGAGCAAATTTTACTTGTGTGTGATATTAACAACACTGTTCAGTAGTTTCCACATTTGGTTGGATCACATTTCTTTGGAATTGGAATAATATGGATCTCTTCCAGTGAGCTGGCCAGATAGCTGTTCTCTAAATTTCTTGGTATAGATGAATGACCACTTCCAGCACTGGGCGTTTGTTGAAATATCTCAGTTGATATTCCATCATTACCTGTGCCTTCAGTGCAGCTTCAACTTCTTCCTTTGGCACCATCGGGTCCTGATCATATGCTTCCTCTTCAAATGACTGAACGTCGACCAATTCTTCCTGGTATAACGACTCTGTGTATTACTTTCATCTTCTTTTGATGCTCCCTCAGTTGTTTAATACGTTCCCTGTAGAATCCTTAACTATATCCAACCAGGAAAACTCTTGTAATACAGTGTTTAGGAGCTAGGGCTGCTAGCCAAAAGGTCAGCAGTTTGTATCCACCAGATACTCCTTAGAAACTCTATGAAGCAGTTCTACTCTGTCCTTTAGGGTTGCTATGAGTTGGCATTGACTTGATGGCAACAGTTACACCCTCCCTCCCTCTCCCCCACCTTCCTTCCCTCCCTTCATATCCACCCAGTGGGGGCATATCCCAACTGTAGTTTCAGTTCTTTAGAATAATTTGACTTGTCAATGACCAAATTGTTAAACTTCATAAATAATCATGGTAAGACCACTGTACATAAGTGCACAAACACTTATTTCATGAAACAGACTCTCATGGCACACAAACGTCACAAATCAAAGTGTATTTTCAAAATTCCTATCTGAAATAAATAATACATGTATTAATTTATATCTGTTGTTGCTGAGTAAAAGTTTTAACAAAGATAGTAAGAAATACGGACAATGAGAAGTCTATTTTATGCCTACTTTATTCTGCAACTTTTTATGAATTTAGCTTTATAGGTAATCAGCATTAGAATTCCCTAAAATCTAAAAGACATACTATGGGTTTGGGGTCACTAGGTGAAAACCAGAGCCCTGGTGGAACAGTGGTTAAGAGCTCGGCTGCTAACTGAAAGGTCAGCAGTTCAAATCCACCAGCCACTCCTTAGAAATCCTATGGGGCAGTCTAGTCTGGCCTACCAGATTGCTGTGTGTCAGAACTGGCTTGATGGCACCAAACAACAATGACAACAGATGAAAAATAATTAATTTTGCTATATTCATCTATGACTTAACACTTTTTGAAGGAGACTGCAAAATATAGTAATTACTTTAACATGAATTACATCCAATATATACTATTGACAGATTATTTTCAAATAGAAATAAAAACATAGGCCAAACTGATGGAGGCCAATTTAAGAATACTTCTGTAATATTGGAGTTTAAAACCATGAGTACTACAATAGTAGTGTTCAGTAGTATAAGGGCACAAGCTCTGGTATCAGAAGTAGACTGAGATCCACTCTACCAGATGTATACCTTGAAAGTCTGTGAACTGTTAAGTCTACCTCCCCCCCCGAAGGGTTGCAACTAGGATTAAATGAGATGATGTATGTCATCTTTATAGGGTTTTATCTGGCACATCTGTAGGTCCGGTGGTACAGTGGTTAAATTACTCAGCTGCTAACCAAAATGTTGGCAGTTGAAACCCATCAGCAACTCTGAGGCAGCAAGACACAGTTTCCTTCTGTAAAGCTCTCACCCTTAGAAATCCTATAGTGCAGTTCTACTCTGTCCTACAAAGTCATTGTTAATAAGTTGGAAATAATACCACAACACAGATGTGGTTTTTGGATATTACATCACACATTGAAAGTAACTGATAAATATTTAGATGTTGATAAAGATGGGAAAAAGGGTATGAGATATGAAATAACGTGTTCTGAGAAGCTGCAGTGGACAAAAAGATACGGCAGTCTCTTTCCAAGGCTTAAGGTAGTCTTTGGGAAGTGGAATGAGTGGAAAGAACTCTTCTCTGTGAAGCAACCTGACCCTAGCATTGTTGCTGGTTAAAGCTGTGGCCTGGGACTTTTGACCTTGTCTTTCCGAGCGCCAGTTCACCCATCTGTTCACTGACAAGGCAGGATGATCTTTCAGCTCCAACCTTTTATTTCCTCTTCCTGTTCAGGTTAGGCCCTTACCAGGGAAGACAGCTAGTGGAACCCTCAATGCTAATGTAGAATTCAGCTTGCAGTATTTAATTGATGTTTTGTTTTCATTTCATCTTTAAAAATAAAGAGCCCATTCACATTCAGCTTTCAATGAGACCAATTAACACTGCCACGTCCTCCTTTTCCAAGGAAGCACGACACAGAAGCATCTGCCTTCTCCGTCCTCACAGGGGCATGCCTTGTGAATGAAACGCCGACATAACCAGTACTTCAGTTAGTCTTTAATCTAACTCTGACTCGTAAGCAATAAACAAAAGTGTAAGTACAAAATATCATAAAAGGTTCTCTATCAGTAGTTCTAAAAAGCCACAGTGGTCACACAGTTGGAACTGAGGTCATTCACATTTTGGGGAGATAAAACTCACCCTGTACAGTGGAATTCATGCTCTGGCAGCAGGCAGGCACTGCTGACGCTTACTTTGTGCAAAGGGTATTTACTCTATGTGAAAGCAGCTCTCTTCTTTCACTCTGGGCATTTTTTGTTTTAATTGTTCCTTTTCCTCCTATGGAAAAAATGCAGTAAGAACTGAAGGGGCCTTTCCTCACCAAAATAAAATGAATTATACAGTTGTCCCTCAGTATCTGCAGCAGATTGGTTCCAGGACCTTCCCCGGATACAGAAAGCGAAGAATGCTCAAGTCCTTATATAAAATGGCATAACCTGTTGCCGTAGAGTTGATTCCAATTCATAGCCACCCTACAAGACAGAGCGGAACTGCCCTGTAGAGTTTCCAAGGAGCCTGGTGGATTCGAACTGCTGACCTTTTGCTGAGCAGCCATTGTCCTTCATCACTACCAGACCAGAGTTTCCATAAAATGGCACAGCATTTGTATATAACCTATACATAGCTTTCTGTATATTTTAAATCATCTCTAGATTACTTATAATACCTGATACAATGTGATATGTAAAATAGTTTAGGGATAATAAAAATAATAATGAAAATGTCTTTTTCCCCCCCAATATTTTCCATCTGTGATTGGCTGAATCTATGGATAAAGAGCCCGCAGATACTGAGGACTGCCTGTACATATCATATATTTCTTGGTGAACTTTGTGGTAGATTCCCTCAGAATTAGAAATTCATAGGAAATTGTTAAGTTGTTCTGCATGTATACCAAAAGTACAATTTAGAGTTCACAGTACAGGGCTCTGTGGTATAAAGTGCCTATAAGTAGCTTTCTGTTATATATGGAGGCCACAGAGCTTCCCTGAAGAACAGATCCATTGTTGGCATAAACTGTAGTCACTGTCGGCTTCTCAGTTAGAATATTCTGGATGCGGAGAATCTGTTCAGGAGATATAAAGGATTACTACAGAACAACGACACATATGCCCATGTCACTCAATCACCTAGTCCCTGTTTTCCACAATGACACAATGATTACAAGCACTTGCTGTTCTTAACAGCAGTTACCAATATTTTTAATGCTTAAATTGAAGTACTTTCTGAAATCTTCAAAGAAAGTACTTTTCTTAAGCCATCTAGTTATCCCATGACAATACAGGATTTAGTGTTATTATAGTTATTCAGCATTAATAAATATGTGTCCACAATAATGCATGTACTGCCACACTACTTTAACATTAACAAAAATCATCTCATGTGGTGAGCTGACAGTAAGCAAGATATTTAAAAATTGCCAGCATGCCATGCAAAAAGGACATGTCTTTATAAAAATGCTTTCTGACTAGTTTCTACCACAATTTACTATATCAAAAGATTTACCTTGGTTAAAGAGTGTGAATAATGTTCAAATCTGCCAATTATTGGCTTAAAGCAGTTACAAAACCACTATGTAACAGTTTACCATGTTTTTAGTTCTACAGACTAAATAAACCACCCCGTGACAAGGTCTTATACTATTAGTTCAAAAGGATTTGAATAATTAAGCTTAAAAAATGAAAAATATACAAACCTCTGATGAAGGAGGGTTGTTCGGATCGTATACAAAGAGCTTCTGGCCATTAGGATGACAGCCTACCCAGATGTCCCCAGAAGAAGGATCAACAGATAAATTATCCACCAGTGTATCCAACTTGAGTACCTTCGAAATGAAAAAAAAAGTCAATATCTAAATGATGACACGAGAGACTGGATTATTTTAAATAATTTAAGGCTAACCTTTGCTGCTTCTGTGCATGTGGGGAGATACTACACCTATACTTCCACCCTTCAGGCACCAAGATTGCTTACAGCAAAATTAATAAGCTGGTTGAGAACCACTTTTCATCTTTCCTGAAATTAAGGAAGTTAGGGTGATAATCTGTCTCAGTATCTCGCTTAAAAAATGAACTCCTTCTCCCTTAAAGGATGCACAATGATCACTTAGTGCAAGGAACTCAATCAAACCAAGATAGGAAATTTTTAATCAACCTAAAATATGCGTTGTTGAGCCAGAAGAAAATCATAATGGTGTAGAACTCAATTTCTACCTCATTTATTATTGAAAGCACTGGCAACATGCATAAGTCTTCATTTGAGAATTTATTTATTAGTCTTTTCAATTGTGGAAATTCTCACTGGAATTCATATATCACCCTCAGCACTTCATGGACTGCACTCTACATCTGATTCAAACATCACTCCCAACCCACTGCTGCTTAGTCCTGGTTGGGAACAGAGTTCTCTAACTGGAAGAAGGTAATGTCAAAAAATAAACCAACAAAAAAGCAACAACAAAAAGCCCCAAATAGCAACACTTAGCACTCACATCCTGAGTGAACTGATGATACAATGTTTTACAGCTATATAATTTCAAAGTATGATAGATTAAAATCTTCACTACATATACAACAAATATTTTACCTTCAACAGAGTTAAATTCATATTAGTGTGTTTTTCCAAAACATGAATTTCATGAGCCAATATGTCAGCAACATAGATGTACCTTTGAAGAAACAACACACTTGTGAGAAACCCACACCAATATAAAGCTTCATAAATACAGTACGTAAGAACAAGTCTTAACAGTCTGGCAAGAAGTTAATCAATGTTGGGCCCTCAAGGAATGCTTGATAAAGGTCAATTTTTATTTAAAAAAGCAAGCTTCCAAAATTAACTCAACGTTGTGGCAATAATCATGAAACAAATTATTTTTCAAAGGTATAAAGAATAATAATACAATATTGTTTTGAATATAACATTCATGATGTATGCCACTGAAAGGACAATGAAAAAAATATGTTTGGGCTTCATAAAAAAAGTTTATACATTCCACACTAAAATGTGATATTTCTAGGTATCTCTTACATACAAGGAAACCCTGGTATCTGCTAACCAAAAAGTCAGCAGTGTGAATCTGCCAGGCACTCCTTGGAAACTCTATGGGGTAGTTCTACTCTGTCCTATGGGGTCTCTATGAGTCAAAATCAACTAAGCAGCAGTGGGATTGGTTTTGGGTTTGGAAATTATACCAAAAAACCCAAACCCACTGTTGCTGAGTCAATTCTGACTCACAGTTACCCTATAGACACAGTAGAACTGCCCCATAGGGTTCCCAACAGGCACCTGGAGGGCTTGCATTACTGACCTTTTGGTTAGCACTCATAGCACTTAGCCCCTACACCACCAACATATATTTTTACATATAAAGAAAACCACAAAAAATACATGTTGCATGTACAGTTTTCAAATGCAAAACCACACCCACTGCTGTCAAGTTGATTCCATCTCATAGCAACCCTATAGGACAGAACAGAATGGCTCCACAGTTTCTGAGGAGCATTTGGTGGATTCAAACCATCAACCTCTTGCTTAGCAGATGTAGCACTTAACCATGAAGCCACCAGGGTTTCCTTGTACCATACAGTAAACTATTAATATACTGAGATTTTTAAAAGAAAGAGATAAACATCTATTTAGAACAATCTGTATACACCTGGGGGCAGTTATTACAGGCCTAATGAATTTTATGCAAATAACACGTTTTATACACTCATTTGCCAACTGTACCCTTCCCTCCAAGGTATTTTTATAAGCATGCCAAGCCAAGTGCCTATAAGCATGGTATGCTTTTTTTTTCCTTATGCCTTTTTTTTTTTTTTTTTTTTTTACAGCATAGCGGTGTTTATGCAAATACTTTGTGGGGAGAGGGAGCAGTTGGCAAATAAATATACAAGATGTGCATTATTTGCATAAAAATATTTTTAAGGTAATTTTACCTATCAAATTGGATTAGTTCATAAGCATCTATTGAGCAATTACCACCCATAAAGCTGTGAACTCAGTGTTGTTGTTCTCTCTGAGGAAACAGTCTTGTTGCCTCGAAAATTTTGCAGTGTATTAACTGAGAAGAGGAGACTGAATTGTATACACTAAATGCTGCACATGGCATTACTGGTACTATAAGTAGTACTTAAGGTCAAGAAACCACAATGATATGTAGGTCTTGAGAGCACAGAAGGGCTCCCAAAAGACAAAGCAGTTGCACTGAATGTGGAAATAGAGACTGGATGAGAAGGTAAGTAGGATGAACCAGGCTGAAGAAAACACATGTACAATGGCACAGAGAAGAAAACACAGACACAGTGGCACAGAGGCAAGAACAAGGGAGGCATGTTTGCAAAACAATGAGGTCTTTGTCTGAAGCATGAGAAGTATGGGAACAGCAGAAAGGGGACACTAAAAAGTCCAACTCCTTAGCCTGCCTTAGTCTGATTAGCAACTGCTGTCCATGGAATTTTTAGAATAAAGAAGTAGCATCATAAACAGTCAGTTCTGTGCCACAATTACTAGGCATTTGCTCTGTACTTGGTATAAGGAGCTGAAACAGAAGATGACAGAACAATCTCTTATAAAGTCCTTAAAGGGTAGTGGAATATAAAAAGATAAAACTGGCAAGGATGCAAAAAAGGCAAGGGGACCAAAAATAACCAGGAAGAAAGCTGAATACTCAAGCCAGAGGGAATGCAAACCTAAGCCAAGCCCGTGTCAACAGGAAAGGAAGGGGGGATGAGAGTGGGAGGAGCAGGAAAAGGTAGAATGATAGGACTTGGAGCAAAGATGCAGTGAAAGCTAAGTGCCCTTTTAAATTTATTAGTAGTAGTTGTTTGGGTGACTGGGAAGTTTGATTCTCATACCGAAGTTTGAGAACTAGGAAGAACAGGTTTCACTAGAGAGATTGTACCATTTCAGTTATAGACAATCCAAATGATTCCACATAAGGAAATTTAGTTGTCAAGAACTGCCAAATTTATTTTTGTCATACTTTTTAATAGTTTAAATTGTTCTAGGCAATGAGTTAGTAGAAGAGAAAGCTAGAAAATATTTAATGTCTTTTCTAATAGCCACATAAAAGTAGTAAGATAATTTTGGAGGGCAATTTGACAAAATTAGAATTAATATTTAAAGATCTCATATTGTTTGAGCAAATAGTTTGGGGCCTGTACTACAGAATTAACTTGTCCAAAAATGCAAAGAAGTGGGGGTCCTAATGTCCTAGCTGGAATGTGAACCCATGTCTGCATGACACCAAATCTACAGACTTAACATTATGCTATAATGTTCCCTTAGGGATTTCCTCCTAAAAAAAAAATAGTTGGAGAAGTTCCAGCAGTAAATAAGATCTATACAATGATTTTAGAAGAAAAACTAATAAATAATCTGCAAATCCATCAAAAAATTGGTTAAATTAAGGGTCATACTTACAGAAGAATAATATGCAGCCAAAAAAATGCTGATATAAGAGGGATGACAAGTCCATGAACTTAACTGTTCTAAGTGCTACATATCACACTGCTGAGTATCACTACAGTCACCTTTCAAGTACTCCCCTTGGGAAGCTACGCATTGACACCAGTGCCTAACTACTCTTCAAAGTAATTTTGGAACTCTTTCTGGAACAGCCATTGCACACAGTGTCAAAGTGGCAAGTTCGTGAACTTAATTATATAGTTGTCTGTGACAGAATTTTAGCCAGTAAACAAATAACTATATTGGAATACACCTGATTTGGCCCCCAATAACTTTCCTCTTTACCCGAAGATACAAGCAATATTGAAATGAAGACATTCTGATGACACTGAGGACATGAAGAGTAATACAATGACAGCTCTGATAGCCATTCCAGAAAGAGTTCCAAAATTGCTCTGAAGGGTGAACTAGGCACTGGCATAGGTGCATAGCTTCTTAAGAGAGTACTTCAAAGGTGACCATAGCGACATTCAGCAATGAGGTATGTAGCACTTTTTCTAGGATGAGTTTGTGAACTTAATTGGCAGTCCTCTTATTTATCTAAAAGACCTATCAGATTTTTTTAAAACATGTATATAAATATCACACTATTATGTAAAAATTCACATTTACAAATTAAATTGTGCAATGATACGTCCCAAAATTTAACTGGTGTTTGTATCCATGTTGCTACTGTATGCCGTTACATGATTCCACAAGCTCTGTAGTCCTTTCACCATAAGCATATATTATTTTTATAAGAAGAACATCAAAGAGGATATTTCCATACTGGGAAAAAGAAAAAAAAAAACAAAACAGAACTTGGCCCACCACCATGATTGAGGAGAAATGAAGACATTTCTGTATAGAGTCCATACTTCCCATCAGGTGAAATATTGATCCCATTTGCTGCATCAAATCCATCTGCTACCACTTTAACTTCCTCTGGACTGTAGTAAACAACATTTGCCCAGTGCAAATTCAAGAATGTTTCCAAATACTTTAAGAAAATTTCAGAGAAGTAGTGGTCATTGGTGGCATAGAAATGTGCAGGTCCGACAGCCACAACATCATTCACACTGAAAGAGAAAACCCACAGGTGTGAAAAAATAAAAGGTCTTGTTCATCTCTACACTAAAGATGAAGTATCCAGAAGGATTACATGCACATGTGCTTTAAATTTTGGGGAGATCAGCTTAAACTACAGAGCTATAATCTGACTGGAGCCCTGGTGGCACAGGATTTGAGTTTAGCAGCTAACCAAAAGGCTGGAAGTTTGAATCCACCACCCAATTCCTGGAAACTCTATGGGGCAGTTAGTTCTCTTCTATCCTATTAGGTTGCTATGGGTTGGAACTGACTTGTCATCAGTGTGTTTTAACAGGTTTATAATCATATGCAATATATTATAGTATTACCTGCCCGACTCGATTGGCTTAGTTTGGCTGGCCAGAGAACAATTTTTTGCTAAATCAAGTAATTTGAAGACAAGTCATTTAGCAGTTATAGCAGGAAAATCATAACAGAAAAAAAGGATTTAGTGTAGCTATCAAGACATGTTTTCTGATGGCATGAAATTTAAGGTTCAAAAACAATACATAAGGACAGAGATATCCACAAGTATAAAGATGGGACAGAGCCAGGTTGGCTGGTGAGCTGGTCAGTCAATAACATACACCTAGCTTCCATTTACTCAGTTGCTGGATTTTCTTGAGTTTCACTGCTTAGTTATTACTCAAACAAAGCTTGACTTTGCAATTTCTACCTGATTTACAAAGCAGACCTGTTAAGAATGAATAGGTACTCAATAAATACTTGCAGAGAGATGGTTCATGAAATTGTCTTAGAATAATGGTTCAGGTGAGAGATTTCTACACTGAAAACAATTACATCTTTAAGAGCAGTTAGACGAGGGTATTATTAAATTTAAATTACAATTACCTTATGCCGAAACTTCTGAAAGAGCTGCTTTATCCTTTGTTAAAGGAAAAATAGCAAAGCTACAGGGAAGCTGGGTCCCCGAGCATCATGATGCCTGAACGGTTGTCACTTTCCTATTTGTTACCAAGTGTGTTCATGGCAGAACGACCAGAAGTTAAACACGCTTAAGCCCTGGATAGGGAAGCAGAAATGTACAGAACAGAAAGGAAGAGTGTGTGCAGTAACTGGGCAAGGAGAGCAGAAGGAGCTGCACATAGGTGGGCATGCAAATTTAAACTGGATTGTACACTGTCACTCAATCACAATAAAAAAATATTCATCAAGTTTAAAATAAAAAAAGCAACAAGCTACTGCGAGATGAACCTAGGAGGCACATATTCTCTTTTCAACCACGTTATAAACTACTTTTCTGTTCCTGATGTGGTGGTGACTCGTTTCCAACTCCAGTCCTTCCGACTGTATACGGCCATTAGCACAAGACCCCACTAACCTTGTGAAAGCCGAAGTCTCATACAAACCGCATATAAAGAGGCTACTCTTCTTCAGCTAGACATGTGTTACTATTTTAGTGATGGAGGGTGACAGCGCAAGCATCAGAAAATGATGAAGTTTGTGTCCGCTTTCAAGATGGATCCAAACACCATCTCCCCGGTAGTCTTGGATTTCATTATTTCTCAAACAAGTCCACACAAAGCATTGACTATTAGGAGGCCTGAGATCAATTCTCATAAGGCTTGTTTTCCCTGCTCTACAAAACTGCATGTTTTTGCTTCTGATAAAAGCTGACAGAACCATCATGGGGGAATATATGAAAATTCTAGAGCTCAACTGGAGAACGACGAAAAGGAGTAGGTACCTTGGAAGAAGCTCATGTTGGACTGTTTTTATGTGCAAAAGAGAATTTTCTTCTTCTTCATATTTAAAAATCTCCACTGTACTCTTGCTTTCTGGGTGGTTTACAACAAAAAGATAAACTGTGTCATCTAGAAAATTGAGAGAACAGAGTTACAGGTGGTTCCTGGATTACAAAAGACATCCATTTCTCAATTTGTCTTTAAGTTGAATTTGTACGTTAAGTTGGAACAGTTACATATGGCTCATATCTAAAGTCAGTTGGTCAAATGTTTGTCCTAGTCTACAATATAAAGTGTACCTTTCCATGTATAAAACACATTAAAGGAACACTTCCAGATATACTAAAACATCTTTGACTTAATAATAGAGTAATAACAATAATGTTTTGATTCACATCACAAAGTTATGCCACTTGTTATTATGAACTACTGAATTTTTAACATAACAGGATTGGTTTTTAACATAACACGAATTGGTTTAAACTATGGGTTGTACCTAAATTGGATGTTCCTAAGCAGGAGACTGCCTGTAATTTACCAGACATAGCCAGAGGACCTTTGGGCAGACACTGACATTTAAATACCCCAGGTCAGGAAAGGTTGAACGTATAAGCTGTTAACACAACCTAAGGAATCATTCTCCTCCCTGTCTTTCCCATCACTGTCTATCTGGTGTTATTTCTGATCAGTGGTTCTTTGACCTTTAAGATAATAAGTTTCCCACTCCGTTGACAGAATTCATGAATAATCTGTTTATTGTTTAATTCAGATATATAGGCATTTTTAACGCTTTGATCATAGGTATGTGAAAAGGTTATGAAATCTACACCACCCTTCAGGTACTAAATGTTAGAAATTTCAAAATGAGCATGACTGTTAGCTGAAGAGGAATCGACTTATTTGTATAAAGAAAAAAGAAACAATTTATGAACTAATTGTTCTTCCCTTCCAATCAATATGATCCAATTCTATTTGCCACAGTCATTTATAAACGATTATTAAGTTTTTTGATGTTTATAATTCATTTGCTCTTACCACTGTCTATAAAAGTGCTGATTCCATGGGGGTTAAAAGAAGCCAAATTAAACCCACGGCTGATTCTTAATTCCAGGGCTCGCAGTTTATCCTCTTTCAAATCCATCATCAGTATTCCTCCAGGCTTATCTGGTGCAAAGCTATGGAGTCCTGGATGCTTTAGACCCTTTTTCAAAAACAGAGAGGGATAAAGAAACTAAATACAAATGGCTGAAATAGTTTAATGAAGTACAGTGAGAACTACAAATAAATGATAGAGACTCTGGTTACAATTAGTGGGACAAAGCCATAAACACAATGACAACGGAAGGCAGCAGAAAGAATTCATCTGAAGCTAGAAAGCTGTGAGATAAATAGTAACTGATTTTGCTGAGTTGGGGCAGAAGATATAGTTTATTCCCTTCAGAGAGGCTGGCATGCATGAGATACCAGGCGGAGTTGAGAAGGGGAAAAAAGGGAAATTTATACACTGACTTAAGTCCTTGGCCTGTGATTTGCTTCCAAATGCCACTTGTTAAGCACCATCGAGTTGGTTGCTACTCATAGTCACTCTGCGTACAAGAGAACACTGCTCAGTCCTGCAGCATCCTCGCAATCCTCCGTGCGCTTGAGATAACAGTTGCAGCCCCTGCGTCAGTCCGTCTCACTGACTAGCTTCCTCTTGTGGCTGACCCTCTACTTTACCAAGCACGCTGTCCTTCTCCAAGGACTGATCCCTCCTGATAACATGTCCAAAGCATGTGAGATGAAGTCTCATCATCCTCACATCAAAGAAGCATTCTGGCTATCCTTCCAAGACAGAGTTGTTCATTCTTTTGGCTATTCATGGTATATTAATATTCCTTTGCCAACACCCTAATTCAAAGGTGTTAATTTTTCTCTGAGCTTCCTTATTCATTCTCCAGCTTTCAGATGCATATGGAGGCAAATGAAAACCCCATGGCTTGGGTCAGGTGTGCCTTGGTCTTCAATGTGACATCTTTGCTTTTTATAAAGAGGTCTTTGTAGCAGATTTGCCCAATACAGTGCAGTGTTTGATTTTGCAACTGCCAGTAATCCTGGTCAATAGAGTAAGTCAAGACTTCCCTCCTTGTCTCACGGCCCATATCCAATCTATCAGAAAGTCCTGTTGACTTTACCTCAAAAATACACCTGTTCACAGGGACACAAAGATTTCTCACTGCTTTCACCATGACTGCCCTGATCCAAATTATCATCACCTACTATATCAGTTAGGAAACCCTGGTGGTGTAGTGGTTAAGTGCTCTGGTTGCTAACTAAAAGGTCAGCAGTTTGAATCCACCAGATGCAGGCAGTTCTACTCTGTCCTATACGGTCACTATGAGTCAGAAATGACTTGATGGCAATGGGTTTGGTTCTTATATATCAGTTTCCTCCTCACTGGCCTTTCTGTTTTTGTCCTTAAACCCCATACAGTCTCTTCTCAAGTCAGCATCCAGAGTATGTCAGGATGTCTTTATGTGACACTCAAAACTACCTAATGGCTTCCCAACTCACTCAAACTGAGAGAAAACGTTTAGTATTACCTCAAGGCCCTATATGATCTGCCCTTCTTACCCTCCATCACTTTCCCTGCCCCAAACACCTCATCTCTTTGCCTTCAAATTTGCCTCCTTAGACAAGCAATTTTGGCCACACTGGGCCGATGTTCGTCAAACCAACCCAACACATTCTTACTCAGGGCCTTTGTACATACAGTACCCTCTGTCAAGGAATGCTTTTCCTCCAGAGATCAAGGACTCCCTCCCTAAATGTCTTCATCTTTTTGCCCCAAAGTCACCTTCTCAGTGAGGCCACCGCCAACTCAAACACCCACTTGCCCTACTGCTCCCTGTAGTCCTTACTCTGGTTTACTTTTCTCTACTGCCCTGATCACCATGTGACATGTATACATATTCATACACATATAAATACCATAAACTTAGAGGCTTAGAGAAACAGAAAGTCTAGTGTGGAAATTACTGGTGTCCGCTGAGCACAGCAAGCTCATATCCTCCATGTTTTTGTACTCCTTTCTCCCTCTGAGTCTCCTCCCTCAAATCTAGAAGGCTCACTTCTTTGCTTCCAACTGATCTCTGGTCAAGTGTCACTTTTCATAGAGACTGTATCTAAAGTATACGCATGTAGTGTGGCAGTGTGACTTCATCATCACCAGTGCCTTGCCCTTCTTTTTATCAAAGCAAATATACCATCTAACATATATAACATCTATCTATTATCTGTCTCTCCCCATTGGGGCACAAGCTCTCTGGGATCTTGTCTTGTTTGTTGATTGCTGGATTCTGGTGCCTGGAACACTGTCTGGCATCCAGTCTATCATGTTCCACTAATACCACCTTTATGATACACTAGATCCACACGTGTGTTAGTTGGCTTGGGGACTCTTGTTACGTTGACTCATCATACTCAGTCCTATGCCAATATGCCACTTTTTAAATTGCTGTGGCTTTATCATCCATTCTAATAAATAGAATGACATGACCCTGTTGCTTGAATTTTTCAAAAGTCTTGACCACTTCTGCTCATTTATTCTTCTGTATAAAAGGAATTAAGTTGATAACTCAATGGAACTTTATTGCCATTACATTTTCTAGTTAATTTTTGCTAGTGTATAGGAAAGTCATTGAGTTTTACATGTTCATTCTGAATTCAACCATTTCACTAAATTTTCCTCTCAGTTCTAGTATTCTGTTATTTCTTGAACTGTTTTTTTAAAAAAGGTATTTACATTGTCTGAAACTAATGACATTTTATCTTTCACCTCACACTTCTTTTTCTTGTACTGACAGTTGTATTACTGAATGTTTTCTTCTTATTCTTTACATTTGTGGACAGATAATGTTACACCAATAAGGATGGCATTTGCTGCGCATTTCTGGGAAGTTTCCTTCTATTTCTACTTTACTTAGAGCCTTTAATGAGGAATGAGTATTCAATTTTATCTAATACTTTTTCAGCACTCCCTAGGATGATCTAAGTCATCAGTTAATTTCTAAATTATCTACATTTATGCTGATAATTAATACACTCTTAAGGTAAAGTCTACTTGGTGAAAATGTTTTGTTTTTGTTCTTAAATATGCTGTCTTACTCAATTAACCAATACAACACAATTCTATTTCATGTATGCTTAAAAGAGTATAAAAAATAATGAGAAAGCCTCACATTATATACAAAATTGGACATAACAGGAACTCCCTTCAATTTTAAAAAATTCATCAACAATGAGATAATTGCAAAGCCAGCAGGCCTAGCACAGAGAATAAAATGAGATTATGCTTTTGCTAGGTTAAAGCACTTGGCTGCTAACTGAAAGATGATCAAAGCACTAGCCGCTCCATGGGAGAAAGATGTGGTGATCTGCTTCCATAAATATTTACAGCTTTGAAAACCCTATAGAACAGTCCTACTCTGACCTATAGTGTTGTTCTGAGTTGGAATTAGCTGGATGGTATAGGATTTTGTTTGGTTTAATGCTACTGCCATAAGACAGGGAAGTTTCAGCTATTAATGATCTCCACTCTTTATCAGTATCCTATAAACATTAGCATGGTTTTCATCCATAGGAAACTCTACAGCAATGGTGATAACTATTCATGGTTCTTTGAATGCTCGCTGTTATTTAAATCTTTTTTATACTCTAAGCAATATTGGAAACCCTTGTGGTACAGTGGTTAAGTGCTACAGCTGCTAACCAAAAGGTCAGCAGTTGAAATGCACCAAGTACTCCTTGGAAACTCTATGGAGCAATTCTGCTGTCTTACAGGGCTGCCGTGAGTCAGAACTGACTCAGTGGCAATGGGTTTGGTTTTGATTTTTTATAGCAGTATAATTTAGTATTTCATTAAACAAAGTACTAGTTATAGGGTGACCCTCAAACTTACAACTATGGATAGGATGGGTTAGATGGGCTAAAATCTAAGAAGAAGGTCAAGTAACTGTCATGAGTACCTTTTTTTTACTTAAAGGGCAGTGCACTGCAGGAAATACTAAGGATAAAGCTGAGTAAGTCAAAAGCATTAAAATGAGAACATTTCAAATATGCAAAAAAAAGTGCTAAAATGAGGGAAAGTAACAGAAAAAAGCAGAAGAAAGTCTGTTTGCATGGCTACAAGATCACTGTCACTGTAACACATCCTATAGCTAAAATGGATATAGAAGCCTCCATGAGAAGAACTAGAGGGTGCCTGGCTACAATGACCAATCATTCTGATCAGGGGGATAATAGATGGACATTGAAAGAAGCACAGAAAAATGTAGAAAATAACACAAGTTTTTAAAACATCCAGACTTACTGAATCAGTTGAGGTCAGAGGACCCTCTGAGACCATCAGCCTGAGCTGCTCTTTAAGCTCAGCACCAAACTATTCTCTGAGATCACTTTTTAGCAAAATAAATACACGAAATAAAGGATGTTACCCAGAAGTGTGATGTTCTAAAAAAAAACATCTGTACGAAACACTAAAAGGTCAGCATTCATTCTAAAATAAAGATGAAAAGTGGGCAGAGAAACTAGAATCCTGAAAATGGAAAAACCAGAATACAATCAAAGAGAATGCTGACACATGGTGAAAAATGTAACTAATGCTGCTGGACAGTCTGTACAGAAATTGTCAAATGGTTGGGGTTGGGAGGGGGCATTAAATGGCAGAGTAGCTACATGCATCCTACAAACCTTCCAATAACAAAGAACCAGTAAAATCTGAATAGATTACACAGGACATTCTAGGAGCCCTGAATATCAGCAGAAACCCAATATATTGGACTGGGTGAAAGGAAGGGGAGAGTAGGTCCAGAAGTAGCTAGTTCATCCAAAATTAAATCTGTACCCTGCAGAGGGACCCACAACTGCCAGTGTGGTAGCTGCAGCAGGACTGTCACAAACAGAGCAGTGACGTGGCAAATTCAAGACATCTTGCTCAGTGGGGAAGTTGAGCTTCAGACAGTCATGTATACAGAATCACAGAGAACTTCCATTTGAGAGTCACTAAGCTATGTGCTTGCAAGCTTGTGCAGATTTAAAGCTTTCCTATTAGCTGATCTTTTCTCCCTTTCACCAGGGGTTCTTTCTCCTTTCTCTGCTCTGCACCAGGTGCCAAACTGACTCACTTCCTGGGCCAGAAGGGGGACCTCTTACGTGTGCCCTTAGCTATTCTTCCAGTCTTGGAGAAGGAAACAAACAGAATGAGAAAAAAAAAAAGTCTGCTGGTTCCCCTGAGCTGGGAACTCCCCCCACCTTTCTCAGTACACTTGCCATCAGCAACCTGAGCCCACGCAAATTACCCTTTCTAACTGGGGTGCCAAGCTGAATACAACTCTAACCACCCAGTGACAGAGTGAGGGAATTTCTAAGGCTCCAATAATCAAACTAGCTCACACAACCAGCCTAACTGGACACTTAAAAACTAAATAAAGATATAAATACATAAGTTAGAACACAATAATCAAACATAAATTACAAAAACACCCTGATGGCTTGGAGACAACAGTCAGTTTCAAGTGATTTAAAGATGCAGACCATGATGACTTCAGAAAATTCCCAAAACAAAGAATATAAAAATGTTCCAGATGAAGAAGTAGTCCTGAAGTTTTCAGAGGTAGAATACAAGAAGGTAAAGTTTAGAGTGCTTCAAGACATCAGGAAGGAGATTAGGCAAAGTGCAACAGTGAATAGTAAAAAATTAAACAGGCGCAAGAAGTACCTGAGCGACAATGATACGAAATTTAGCAGATTAACAATAAAATTACAAATTAGACAATTCAATAGGAAGTCAAGGAGCAGAAACGAGGCAATGGAATACAAAATTAGTGCGGCTGAAGGTAAAGCAACTGACACCAGCATATTTAAGGAAAATCAGATAAAAGAATTTTTAAAAAAATGAAGACTCACTAAGAGTTATGTGGGACTCTATCAACAGAAATAATTTACAAGTGATTGGTATACAAAAACAGGAAGGCAAACAGAAAATACAGAGAGAACAACTGAAGATATGTTGATAGAAAACTTTCTTGAAATCACGATATGAAGATACCTATCCAGATGCTCATGGTAGATCCCAAAAGAAAGACACCAAGAGATATTATCATTGAATTCACCAGAACTAACGGTATGTTAAAGGAGCTGTAAATTCCTGCATAGAATTACTTCCTTGTTCTGCAGTAAGGGGAGTTTCCCTGGAGTATGGCTTGCCCCACCCTTAATCCTTCCATCCTACAAGAGATAAAAGGAAAGAGAAGCAAGTAGAGAATTGGGAACCTCACACCATCAAGAAAGCAGCACCAGGAGAAGAATGCATCCTTCAGACCTGAGGTTCCTGTGCCAAGATGCTCCCGGGACAAAGACAATGCAACACCGGACTTTCCTGAAGAGCTGACAAGGGGGAACGCCTTCCCCCAGAGCAGACATCCTGAATTTGGACTTGTAACCTACCAGACTGTGTAAGAATAAACTTTCATTTGTTAAAGCCATCCACTCTGTGGTATTTTCTGCTAGAGCAGCACTAGCTGACTAAAACAACCATAACAGACTCAAATGAAATGAAAAGAACCACAAGAGTACTACAAAAAATTGTATTGTAATAAATTTGACAACCTAAAGGAAATAGACCAATTTCCAGAAACATATGACCTATCAACAATAACAGAAACAGAAACAGAAAAACTTAATAAACCTATAACAAAAGAAGAGATTGAAAAAGTAATTTTAAAACTTCCAACCAAAAATAGTCCTCGCCCAGAGGGCTTCACTGGAGAATTCTACCAAACTTTTAGAGAAGCGTTAACACCACTACTGCTAATGGTATTTCACAGCTTAAAAATGGATGGAATACTCCCAAACCCATTCTATGCAACCAGCATGACCATTATACCAAAACCAGGTAAAGACAGCACAAAAAAGGAAAATTACAAAGCAATGTATCTCATGAACTCAGATGCAAAAATTCTAGTCAATAGAATTCAACAATGTATCAAAAAAATAATTCACCATGACCAAGAAAGATTAATACCAGGGATTCAGGGAGGGTCCAACAATAGAAACAATTAATGTCGGCAACCACATAAATAAAAGACAAGAATTCCTTGACTTTATCATTTGATTCAGAAAAGGCATCTGACAAAATCCAACACCCATTCATGTTAAAAACTGTCAACAAAATAGAAATAGAAGGAAAATTCCTCAATAAGGGGCAAAGCCAATAGCCAACATCCTCTTAAATAGAAACTTTGAAAACTTTACCCTTGAGAACATGAACCAGACAAGGATGCCCATTGTCATTACTTTTATTCAACATTGTGCTGGAGGTTCTAGCCAGAGTAATCAAGCAATATAAAGAAATAAAGGACATCCTAATTAGCAAAGAAGAAGTAAAAGTATCTTTATGTGCAGACAGTATTATCTTATAACAGAAAACTCTAAGGATTCACAAAACAAAGAAAAAACCACTGGAATTCATAGAAGAGTTCAGGAAAGTAACAGGATATAAAACAAACATACATAAATCAGGTGGATTCCTTGACACCAATAAGGAGACCATCAAAGAGAAAAATCACAAAATTAATACCATTTACAATAACCTCCAAGAAGATAAAATACTTAGGAATAAATGTAACCAGTGATATAAAAGACCTATACAAAGAAAATTACAAGACTTTCCTCCAAGAATCTAAAAGAGACTTACATAAGCGGAGAAATCTACCTTTCTCATGAACAGGAAGACTTAACATCATGAAAATGTCTGTTTTACCCAAAGCATTCCATAGCTACAATACAATTCCAGTGTCATTTTTTAATGAGATAGAAAAACAAATCACCAACTTCACAGCAAGAGGAAAGAAGACTTGGATAAAGCATTACTAAAGAAGAACAAAGTAGAAGGCCTCACACTACCCAACTTTAGAACCCATTACACTGCCAAGTTTTCAAAACAGCCTGGTACTCGTGCAAAAACGGATACTTAGACCAATGGAACAGAATAGAGAATTCAGATATAACATCATCCACCTATGAGCAGCTGATACTTGGCAAAGGCCCTAAGTTCATGAACTGGGGTATATAAACCATCGGTCTAAGAAATAGTGTTGGTATAACTGGATGTCCATCTGCAAAAAACATGAAACTAGACCCATTTCTCACACCATACACAAAAACTGACTCAAAATGGATCAATGACCTAAATATGAAATCTAAAGCAATAAAGACCAGGGAAGAAAAGACAGGGACAACACTGTGAGCCCTAATAAAAGGCATAAACAGACTGCACATTATTACTAACAATACACAAAAACCAGAAGAGAAAAATAGATATATGAGAACTACTAAAAATCAAATCCTTATGCTCGTACAAAGACTTCACCATGAGAGTAAAGACTATCTACAGACTAGAAAAAACATTCAGCAACCATGAATTTGATCTACAAGATACTGCAAAACCTGGACAAGAAAAAAGACAAACAGCCAAATTTAAAAATGGGCAAATGATATAAGAAGATGCTTCACCAAAGAGGACATCCAGGTAGCTGAAAGACACACAAAGAAATGCTCACGATCATTAGCTATTACAGAAATCCAAATCAAAACTACAATTGAGATATTATGTCACCCCATCAAAGCTGGTGTTAATCCAAGAAACACTAAATAATAAATGTTGGAGAGGTTGTGGAGAGACTGGAACTCTTCTACACTGCTAGTGGGAATGCCAAATGGTACAACCACTTTGTAAATCGATTTAGAACATTCTTAAAAAGTCAGAAATAGAAATACCATGTGATCTAGCAATCCCACTACTTCAAACATACTCTGGAGAGTAGTAAGTATTGTTACACAAATAGATACATGCAAACAAATGTTTACTGCAGCACTGTCCACAAAAACAAAAGTAAGGAATCAACCTAGGCCCGCATCAACAAACAAATGGATCAATAAACTATGGTACATTCAAACAACGGAACAGTACGCAATGATAACACAGATAATCCTGGGAAACCTCAGATAACAAGGAGTCATCTGGAAGACATTACATGGAGTAAAATTAGTCAGTCACAAAAGGACAAATATTATATGAGGCCAGTATTATAAGGTCTCAATAAAAGATTTAAGCACAGAAGAAAATAATCTTGGATGGTGACAAGGGAAGGCTGGGAAGGAGAGGGGTATTCACAGACTGGATAGTAGATAGGAATTGGATTAGGTGAGGGAGTACAGCATGCAGCAGAAGGGAGGCTAACAGTGCCAGACTATCCCTAAGGCTACGAGGTTTCCTAAATACAACCTGACATCTTGAAGGACAGTGTAGCAGGGGCACAGGTCTGAAACTATGGTTCAGGGAACATCTAGGTCAGCTGACATAACTAAGTTTTTTTCTTAAGAAAATGTTTTATACGCCACTTTGGTGAATGGCGCCTGGGATTTTTAAAGCCAAGAAGCTGCCGTTTAAGTAACATCAATTAGTCCCAATCCACCTGGAGGAGAGAATAAAGGACTTTAAAGACATGAGGAAAATATGAGCCCAAGAGATAGAAGGGGCCTTATGATTCACACACTACATCAGTGTAAGACCAGAAGGACTACATGGTGTCAGACCACCACTAATAACTGCCCTGACAGAGAACACAATGTAGAATTCTCGATGCAGTGGCAAAAAAACAGAGTTGCAGAACTAGAACTCTACTGAACGATCAGACTTGATGGTCCAGCAGCCTGGAGTCCCCTGAGGAATTGGGCCCGGACTCTCTGCTAGCCTGGAGCTGAAATCAGTACAGAGGCCAACTTTCAGACAAAGACTGGACTGGACTGTAAGACATAGAGTGATGCTGGCCAAGAGTGTGCTTCTTGGCTTAAAAATATACATGAGGCTGTTGGAGGAGCTCCTGTCCACAGGTGAGATGGAAGGGTGTAAGCAAGGGGAAAGAGGAGTGTGTCGGGGGAAAGGATTTTATACAGCAAACTGACTTAGATTACAAACTTTCACTTAAAGCACAATAAAGTAATGTAAAATAAAATAAAAAAGAAATTGTCAAATGGGAACCTAATTTATTATGTAAACTTTTACTAAAACACAACAAAATATTATTCTAAAAAATAAGCAACCAAAATGGCCATAGAGTAACAGTTTGGAGACCCCTCCTACTTCAGACTTATTCCTATGAGGGAAAAATCTTGAAGTAGTTGAATTCTGGATTACACAAATCTTTAAGGATACATTCTCCCCACCCCCACCTCCACCCCACAAAAGCAACTTCCTTTCACTTTAATCAGGATTTTTGCAGCTTAATGTCTGAGTAATTTTGACTTACAATCCCAGTGTATTTTCTGAGCCTACACACACAGAGGAGTTGTGCTTCTAAACAAAGCCAAAGTGCTTTCTCTATCACTTTACTCATTCTCTGTAGGTAGCCAAATAGAACTTTTCTTTTAAAACTGTATTTTTTTTATTAAGTATCAATTTTCATGTTTCTGCTGAAGTTCACAGTATTTCTTCTTCCTCTCAGTGGTAACAACCAGCTACTCACAGCCTTTCATATAATAACCATAGGAGACTGAAGAGTGTTCTAATCCTCATTCTCTTCCAAGATACATTCTCTCACCTTTCTCTTCAATCTGACAACTATTTTATTAGTTCTGTGACTCTCTTCCAAAGGATCTCCAATTTTTTCACAGCACTTCTGAGTTTCAGGGCCTGAAAATAATGAAGGCTGAGAAAGAACAGAATAACAACAGGCCACCTTCAGAGGTGGATATTTGCTTTCTCAAGAAAAAAATGGAACCATGAAGATACTCAAGACTTTCACTGCTGGCCTAGCCAAAAATGAAGGTGGTCAGAACCTCCTCGCCAGGTCAATGTTATGAATTTCCAATCACCACAGACATCAGTTCAGGCCAGCATTGCCAAGGCTAATCAATTTTAAAGTCTTTTATTATATGCCTAGAAAAGATACCACTTTTCAGCTTATAAAAAAGAAGGCAGGAGTGAAGGGTATAAATAAACTCAGTCAATGACTTTCTATTTATGACAGACTATTCAGAAAGAAGATACAAATGAAAAATCAGTAAAACAACCTTACAACTTGGTTTGGAAGAGCTGACATATTGTTTGAAAATAAATAACAGCAAGAATACTTATTTAAACATGAATATCTAATAAGAGGAAGTGTGGATGTAGTATTTAAACCAGTATAATGATAGTGTCTAATGTGCACAATCATCTCCAATCACTCGATATATCTTTTTAAATAGCACACTTTTAACACATTGAATGTGCTAGAATATTATTCTCGTGCAATGCAGAAGGGAAATAAAGGGCAATAAATCAGCTGGTAAACACTTTTTCAGCTGTGTGTGTAGATAAGGTTGAGGAAATTTTCCAAGATCTTGTTAGAGCTGTCTTTTTACAGGGACACATTTCAGAAAGTGATGGAATTTTGAAAACAATTGCTACTCTGCAGGCCTAATCAAATACCCTTGTACCTCCCCTACTGAGATCGGAGGAAGGAAGGAGATACTCACCGTACTAAAGAAAGCCAGACCATCGGGAAGTATGTCAATATCTTCAGAACCAGCTTCTATAAGTTCAAGAAGAGATAAATGTCATATTCAAATTCCATTGTTTGTTAGTGCATAAATAAGGCTCTGTTTACTTCACCAGAGTCTGTATCTTTAGGGATGGCTCTAATTTTTTGCAAGGAATCACTCTCTTTAATAAACGTCAGTCTGAACTATTTCCTGCAGTGAACTTCTGACTTTAAATATTAGATACTGCATGTTTACTCAAATCAAAGTCAAGTAATCACCACGTTACAGCTACAACACGGGAAAAGGTTGACATCTGTATGCTCTTATGACAAACATCCAGATGTCTGTCTGAAAGTAATTGACATCAAGGGAATATTGCTTTCAGAAGGAAAGGCTCACAGTCATTTAACCATGCAAATATCCTTGTCCCTTCTCTGCTCATTCAAACTGAAGTAAGCAGACATTTGTCTCATTAACAGAGATGAAACACCTGGGATTACACATGCCTCCTTTGAAAAAAACAGTGCCTGCTTGTTCTCATAAGCAAAGAAAGCTTTCCATCTAATCTTTAAACTTAGACTTTAAATTACAGAAAAAAAAAACTAGCAAAGGAAAATTAATGAAAACTACCATGTACCTAAGCCAGCTGAAGCTTCTAACTCTTTCCTCTGAGGCAGGCTACTATTACTATCGATTGTTTATTGATTACCTGCAGTACACTTCACACAGCACAGCAAATAATTAGACATCAGACTTTCCCAGCTGCCTCACTGTATAAATTCCACAGATAATAGACCCATATGCAAGAAAAAAAGGATTAAAAATGGCTGAGATTAAGCCAAATTATGACACATTCTTTGAGTTCACAAAATCCAATCTTCCCCTTTAAGGCCCCACCTAAGTATTTCTTCAAGATTATTTCTAGTTGTCCAAACTCAACCACATCTATCTATCCAGCCATTTTGCTTCTGATTCATGAGTTTGCATTTAACCTGTTGTCTCCAGTGTTGTTGGCTCTAATGGAGAGAAAAAAAGCAGAAACAAAAGACAAATGCCCAAAATGTCACTTTGTAAAGATGACCCATCCACCTGTTCCTTGGAAGGAAGAAAAACGTTAAGTTTATGTACACTGAAGTGGAGGTATTCTTGATTTGAGGTCTGGATTCCCAAGGAGCCCAAATGAGTTTCAAAGGATGTATGAGCTACCTGCCTGAAATTCTATGCAAAGTTTCTTGTGTATGCACAGATGAGGAATTTTCTGAGAAAAGTGTACTTACCTTTCAGCAGATTCAAAAAACATCTCTAATCCCCCTAAATTGCTAAGTCTGTTAACGGTTCGCAGGTGAAAATGAACAGGAATGTGAGAAAATCTACACACACACACACACTCAAAGTCTAGTTCCAGTTTTGCTTTCTGGATGCTTTTAGCATGACCCCTCAATTAATTGAAATTTGTTTTTCTTTAAAAATTATTTAAGAAAATTAATTTAATTGTGTATACACTTGCACACGTAGGGAAAAAAGGACAAGATTTTTAGAAAAATAGTAACCGTTTTTTGGAGAAGTGAGATTATGAGTGATTTTCATTTTATTCTTTAAATCTGCTTAACTTTTTCTGAAAAGAGCAGGATATTTTAACCACCCCGTAACTTCTTTCCTCTTTTTATCCCACTGCCTGATTTCAGGGAAAATACTGAGTCTTATCAGTAGTTTTCTTTGCAGTGTTTTCCAGATTGACTTTTTTCTCCTTGTCCCCATAGTCACTTGATAGTACTTCTTTAGTCTGAGAGTCATCGATGGAGACGCTTTTCCTCCTTGAATTGCAGAACAATAGTGATGATGACAGTAATAAGATACCAACCTGTATTAAGTATAAAGTCCCAGGTTCTTTGAAAAGTGCTTTATAAACAATGTTTTGCATTATTTTTATAATCCTAAGAGGCAATATTATTATCCCTTATTTTAGACTGAAGAATACAGAGTTTTTGAAAGGTTAAACAAACTGCTCATGTTCATGAACTACAAATTATGGAGCTGAGACTCAAATCCTTTTGGTCTGACTTAAAAAGTAAATCAAAATATCCAGCCTAACATTTAATAAATATCCTGCCAGAAACACCTGTTACAGCCACCTATTCAAAGATACTTTGTAAATTTCACTGTAGTTTAGTTCATCTATTGGCTTTGCTCAACCCCGGAAAACCAAACTCACTGCTGTCACGTCACTTCTGACTTACAGCAACCTTACAGGACAGGGTAGAACTGTTCCCTAGAGGTTTCAAGGGGCACCTGGCAGATTTGAACTGCTGGCCTTTTGTTTAGCAGAGTTAGCACTTAACCACTATGCCGCCAGGGTCTCCATTCTCCCCAAATTCTTACTTCCATCCTTCTTACCAAGAATATATTCCTTCTCTTCGCAAATTCAAATCCCCTGCTTTTGTTTAAAACTTCTCTCAAAGCCCTTTTTTCCTAGAAAGCCTTCCTAGCTTAGTATACCTGGTTCTGATCCCCTTTTTTCCTTTAGAAACTGTGTATCTGTGTCGGAGATGACCAACTATCTCCAGTACTCATATCCCCCCTTCCTTTGTAGCAGTAAGCCCCCGACTGCACAGCTACAGACATTTCCCATCGTTTCTTGCCGGGCAGGCGGCCACACATCTAAGTTTGGGTCAAAGGGATGTGATAATACATGACATGTAACTACTGAGCGAAAGTAAAATGAAAAGAACATTCATGTACTTTTTCGTTCTACTCCTACCCGCCTGGGAAATGACAACAGCTGGAGTTCTGGCCTTGGACCAAGATGGAAACTTAAGTTGCAGACAGCTGTGTTGCTTCACCAGACTGGGTCGCTGAATGACGACAGGGCGCACAGCCATCTACTCACCCACAGCCCCTCGCTTACCTTTGGAACATTATGTAAGAGAAAAGTAAATCTTTCCCTTCTCTCAGTTCTTATAATGTTTTAACAGCAATTTACTCTTTACCAAACCCAATAGAGAATGTACTATGTGGAGTACTACTTTCCAGTTTTTTGGTTCACGAGTCACCCTAGGGTCACTATGAGTTGGACTGACTCAATGGCAGTGGGTGAGTAGTCACTTGGTGGTACAGAGGTTAAGTGATCAGCTTCTAACTAAGAGGTCAGCAGTCCAAACCGACCAGCCGCTCTGATGGAGAAAGATGTGGCAGTCTGCTTCTGTGAAGATTTACACCCTAGGAAACTAAAAAGAACTCTACCATTGCTGCTACCTTAAGACTCTTTTGCCCACATGTGAACGTATGTCCAGCATACGCTTACTTCCTTGTAATCGAAGAGTACTCAATGAGCAACTATTGTTAAAAATATATAACCACAGTTATTATTAACCATTATGCATCACTAACAGAGCATTCAACAAATGTTCACATGGTACGTGCTAACCACAGAGGAAAAGGAAAAAGTAAGAAAGCACAGTTCTAATTAGATCTAAAAACGTATCCCAGAAGTGCTTCTAATCACTCATCCTCTCTGCTCCATTGCCTTTTGCAGTGCCTCAGAGGTATTAAACACTTCACAAGAAGAGCCATAGGTGACATACTTCCTCATTCTTTGCAATTCCAGACAGCAGTTCGCACACATCACAACATAAAGGTCACAAATACAGATGAATGGCTGTTTGGAATACAAATGTTGCTGGGCTCGCTCTCAGAAGAGCCCGCGATTCAGTGAGTTGCAAGTGGAGTACAGTTGGCAGTTTGTCCTATAACGTGTCTGGCTGTGCCCTTTGGTCTATTCTGAGACTTGAATTCACACAAGGTGAGCTCCACAGGACCAAGGGCTGTTTAACAATTTGATAACTATTAACTCAGGAGCAAAAGTAACCTCAGAGATCACTGACTCCACCTCCCAACTTTGTACTACAAAGACAGATGGCATCAGACCTCTGCTTAGTGACCTCTTCTCAGGGGACTCTTCCTGGTTTCAGCCAGAAGATAGGACAGAGCTGGTGGGTTTCATGAAACTCCAGAACAATCTTTGTTCTAGAGCTGAGTACAGATCTAGTGAATCTGGTATGTGGTAATGAGTTTGTCCTGCTAAGTGTTTGGGCAACTAAAATGAAGAGGAGAAATCGGAGAAGAAAGAAGTCAAACAGCCCAAGCAAAGGGAAAGAGGGCTGGGAAAACACAAGAGTAGCAACAGGGGAAAAAAAAAAAAAGATAAAGACAGGGGGAACAGATGTGTAAAGAATAAGATGCAAGTGACAGAACTGAGAAGAGATTCTGAAGCTGGAAAGGATGCTTGGAAAATTGATGGTTCATGAAAGTGAAGCCCTCTGTGTGTGGTCCAAAGGAGAGTCACTACTTTGTTTTATAAAAAGTGTAACGCAGAAGCCAGTCTAAAAAACTGCATACACCATGCGATATTTTAGAAAAGGCAAGTAAAGAGAGTTAAAAAAAAAAAAAAGCAGTTGTTACCAAAGATTCAAGAAGAGGACAGTAAGGAAGAGCACAGGGCAGTTTTAGGGCAGTGAATCTATTCTGCATAATACTGCAACGGTTAATACAGGACATTATGCTTTTGCCAAATTCCATAAAACTGTATGACACAAAGAACCCCTGGTACTGTTGTACTTAAGTGCTACATCTGCGTACCAAAAGGTCGGTAGTTCAAATCTGCCAGGTGCTCCTTGGAAACTCTATGGCACAGTTCTACTGTCCACAGGGTTGCTATGAGTCAGAATCGACACGACAGCAGTGGGTTTGGTTTCCAACTTGGTACAACACAAAGAGTGAATCCTAATGTCAACCCATGGCTTTACTTAAGAATAACGTCAATATTGCCTCCTCAGACTCTGCTGGCACAGTGGTTAAGTGCTACAGCTGCTAACCAAAATGTCAGCTGTTGAAATTCACCAGGTGTTCCTTGGAAACTCTATGGAGCAGTTCTACTCCACCCTATAAGGTCACTATGAGTTGGAATCGATGGATGGCAATGGCTTTAATGCAACGCTTCCAAAGAAACTGTGTGCAGGGGAAAGAGAGGGTGTCTGAGAACGTTGTACTTTCTGTGCAGGAGTCAACATGTCCACAAATATCAAGTATTGAGTTTATCAGTATTGCCAATTTAATGGCAATTCAGCAAAGACTCACAATTCTAAACACCTGAGCAACAATTCCACTGCCAAGGATCTTCCCTAAGGATATACAAACATAAGGATAATATGTACAATAAGGTTCAATGACCTAAACATGAATTAAGAGGAAATTTGTTAAAAAAAAATCCTGGTCTGTGCAAATATTTCAAAAAATGAGGTAAATTTATGTGTGCTGCTCTGGACGGCTGTTCACACGGTATTATAAAACAGTAGATTGCAGAATATTCATATAAAGGTGCAATTGAGTATGAGTGTGCATATATTTTATGTGACAATGAAAATTTCTACAACCTCTTTCTCGAGTAATTTCAGTAGGAGGGTAGAGAGTTTGCTGAGAGATTATTATTTTCTGTTTTATGACTTTCTGTACTGCTTTAACACATGTTTACATGAGTATGCACACATATACATAATTTTAAAATACTGTGTACTTATTTTTTTAAAAAACTCTATTAGTACTACATTTCCAAAATGTGAAGTGCAAAACACTAGTTCTGAAATGTTACATGTAATTTAAACCCATTTGTGTTTTTTTAAATTGTCTATGTAAGAATTCATAAATAAAATTCAGAAACTGTTTAACAATGTTACTTATGAGGACATTTCAGTGTACGCTGAATTTTAATTTCTTAAAAAAACAAAGACAAAACCTTAAACTGTTTCTCCCATTTCCAGAGAGACATGACTATATAAAGGTTAGAAGGGACATGGTGGTAGTCTAATTAGTTCTACACTGTGGCCCTCAGAGTGAAATTATAAATAAACAGTTCAAGACTTTTTAAAATTTAACCACTTATTCACCATTACAGGTGAAAAACATAAGAACCAGCTATGCTTGAGGTCACTGTCTTAGTTATCTAGTGCTACTATAACAGAAATACCACAACTGGATGGCTTCAACAAACAGAAGTTTATTCTCTCATAGTCCAGTAGATTATATATATAGACACCTACTGCCACTGAATCGATTCTGACTCATAGCAACCCTATAGGATACAGCAGAACTGGCCTACAAGTTTTCAAGGAGCACCTGGTGGATTTGAACTGCTGATCTTTTGGTTGGCAGACATAGCACTTCATCACTACACCACCACATTTTCCGACTAGAAGTCCAAAATCAAGGTGTCAGCTGCCAAGGGAAGGCATTCTCTGTTAGCCCTGATCCTTGTCTTGCCCTGGACGGGGAGCTTATCAGTGCAGGGACCCTGGATCTAAAGGACTTGCTCTTTTCCTGGCAATTCTTTCTTGGAAGTATGAGGTCGCCATGTCTTTCCACTTGCTCCTCTCTTTTATATCTCAAAAGAGATAGATTTAAGACACAACCTGATCTTACAGATTGAGTCCTGCCTTATTAACTGCTAATAATCCTACTTCACTAATATGATGTTGTTTTTGCTGTTACTGGGTGACATCAAGTCAGTTCCAATTCACAGTGACCCTATTTATCAGAGAATAAAACATTGCCTGGTCCTAGGTATGCTTACAATCACTGTTATGATTGAGCCCACTGTTGCAGCCACTGTGTGAATCCATCTCATTGAGGGTCTTCCTCTTTTCCACTGCCTCTGTACTTTACCAAACAGTATATCCTTCTCCAGGGACTGGTCCCTCCTGACAATACGGCCAATGCATGTAAGATGTAGTCTTGCCACCCTTGCTTCTAAGGAGCATTCTGGTTGTATTTCTATCAAGACAGATTTGTTCATTCTTTAGGCAGTCCATGGTATATTCAATGACATCACAGAAACAGGATTTATAGTACACATGAAAATCACATCAGATGACAAAACAGTAGATAATCACACAGTACTTGAAATTATGACCTAGCCAAGTTAACATACAGTTTTGGGGAAACAGTTCAATCCATGACAGTCACATTGCAAATATGTGGCAGAACCAGAAGCAGAAAGTACTTGTCTTAACTTACAATTATTTTTGATTTTTACCATACCATGAGCTGTCTCTAAGAAAAGCCAACATTTTTGTTGTTAATTTTAAATTCCATTATATTTACTGAGTGTTTATTATATACTAGGCACTGTGGTAGATGGCAGGGGCTATAAGGCAGTACAAGACATGGACCGTGCCCTGCAAGAACTTAAAGACAAGCCGAGGAGACCTGAGGTGGGAAGAATGAATGTGAAGAAGGCCCTCTATCCACAGCAGAAAGAAAGCTTTTTGCCAGGATCCCCTCCTCAGAGACTCTGACACTATGGGCATCTATACAGAATCAGGATGACAAGTCAGCCCCGTCAATCACTCCCCTTCTTCAATAACAGCCTTAGAAGATAAAATAACAATTTCTTTTCCATATATATTTGTGAAGCCTCAGTTATCCATTAGGCAGACCAGATGCTGGTTAAAGAGCAGCAAGCAAAATCAAGACTAGAACTGTCTACATGAAACTTAAACCTTCTTTCTGACTTACCTTCACTAACTGATCGCTAAGCTAAAAGTACTTAGACTTCAGCAGCCACACATGACAAGGAACACTGACTTTATAAAAATAATTCAGAAGAGTCACTACTAAGGAAGAAATCAAACAATAAACATAGGATTGCAAATAATAAATTTAAATTACAGTGAGAGTAAGAGAGAAGAAATACAAAGTACATAAGCTCAGAAGAGACTGACCAAAGACATTTTTTGTTCACCTAATCTAACCTACAAGCTATAAAATATTAATTGTATGCCAAAATCCTTGTAATACTTATTTTTTAGTATTGGCAACCAAATCATACTTGTACAACAAGCACTTCCTCATACATACCAATTCCTTTAATCAGGTGGCAGTTTGGAAGGTCTACAGATTCTACTTCTCCAGATGCTTTAAGTCGATTTCTGTTTTAAAAAAAAAAAAAATCATCAATTTGTTCATGTACTCCTTGCCTTGTTTCAGAAAAGACTTAAGGAGGTTTACAGCAATACATAAAATAAAACATAAATCTAAAGCAGATGAAAAGAAGCTAGAAAAAGAAAGGCAGGGATATAAAATAGCACCAGAAATCAAGTTAAAACAAAAGTGTGTATCAAACAGTTTTATACATGGATATAGGTGGTAAAAGAAAGCCAATAACTCAGAAAATAAAATTTCCAATGCACATTCCTTGGCAAATATAAACATGACACCAGCTCATATGTCTCACAGTTCTAGTGTTTGGGAAAAGGGAACCAGGAGCCCTGTCTTCCTTCTGAAGCCACAGAGGCGACAAACAACGTTGGGATACTTGGCAAAAGGATCATATAAGCATCACGCAGTGATAAATACGGAGATCAAGAGGAAATGACTTTGCTTGGTGCCTGGCACATAGAAGAAACCATACAAGTATTTATTATGAAATAAGAGAAGATAACATCCCCATGACAGTATTTACTGTGATAGAAGGCTAGAGAACACCAACTACTTAACAAAACACTAGATCTTAATATTTCAGTATGCAAGTTTTGCTGCTTTTGTTTCAAGAGAACTACAATCAAGAAGCAAGGAGAGAATGTTGAACACTAATAGGAAATCTTCCCTCTTCCTCCTAGGAAGCAGTTTAGACAAACACATATGGTATCTATGATTTTGAAGAACACATATAGGTTTTCTGAATTTTTCTTTCTATTCTCTATTGTCATACATGATAACAACAGTCCTCACTTGCAGATTATTCTACCCAACTCATTTAGAGACAGCATGGATATTTTTACTCTGCTGCTGTGCAGACATCATTAATCAATCACAGCAGTCATTCCTTTAACCCAGAGCTAACTCCAGAGTGTTCCAGACAACCACTGCTAATCTATTAAAATGGACACTCAAGAGGAAACCTATTTGCCATATATGTTCCAGGTTCCTCCAGTTTTTCTCTCTTTTCCTTTGTTTGTTTTTTCCCATTGAAATTCTATTATTTTCCTTTTAGTTACAATTATTATGTAGGTATACACAGGAAAAAAGCCCTTGTGGTACACTGGTTAAATATTCAGCTGCTAACAGAAAGATCTCCATTTCCAACTCATCAGCTATTCTGTGGGAAAAAGATGTGGCTATCAGTTTCTGTAAAGATTGTTCTTGTTGAGACACACCTTAGACTTAAGGCTACAAACTCAAGCTTAAAGGATGGAAAATATATATCAAGCTAACAGCATTCTAAAAAGAATAGGAGTGGCAATACTAGCTTCAGATAAAATAGACTAAAGTAAACTTCACCACACTGGACAAGGAAGGTCACCACGTATTGCTCAAAGGGTCAATGTATCAGCAGGACATATTAAATATTAAATATTTACACACTCAAAGACAGAGCATATAAATACATCAAACAAACTCTAACATAGTTGAAAAGTGAGATAGACAGCTCCATAATAATTGTAGGATAGTGCAACACACCACAACTGGTGAGGGACAGGACATCCAGAAATAAGCTCAGTAAAGAAACAGGAATATCTGAATGCCACAGTCAACCAACTTGACCCAGAGGCCAACAAGTATATCTTCTTTTTCAATGGACATGGAACACTTTCCAGAATACAACACATATTAGACCACAAATCAAGCAATGGTAAAAAAAAAATCAAACACATGGATGCTGAACAATACCTTGCTCAAAAACTGCTGGGTCATAGGAGAAATCAAGGATAGAATAAATAGATGCATAGAGTCAAATGACAATGGAAACACATCCCACCAAAACCTATGGGATAAAGCAGAAGCAGTTCTCAGAGGTCAATTTATCTCAATATATGCACCCATTCAAAAAAAGAAGGGCCCAAATCAAAGCATTAACCCTACAACTCAAACAAGTAGAAAGAGAGCAACAAAAGAAACCCTCAAGCACACAGATAATAAAAATGACAGCAGAACCAAATGAATTAGAGCCTAGAAATACAATTGGAAGAGTTGACAAGACCAAAAATCAATATTTTGTAAAGGTCAACAAAACTGATAAGCCACTGGTCAAACTGACAAAAGAAAAACAGAGAGGAAACAAGCGATTTGAATAAGAAATGCCAATGGATGATATCACATGGACCCAACTGAAATTTAAAAAATCATAGCAGAATACTATGGTAAATTACACTTTAACAAATTGATACTATTTGCAATTGTCCCCAAGAAGATAATATACTTGTGGATAAACCTAACCAAAGATGTAAAAGAATTACACAAAGAAAATTTTATAAGACTTTATTGCAAGAAGCCAAAAGAGACCTATGTAAGTGGAGTAACCTACCTTGCCCATGGATAGGAAGACTTAACATACATCATGAAAATATCTATTCTTCCCAAAGTGATCTATAGATACAATGCAATCACAATACAAATTTGAAAAGCATTTTTTAATGAAATAGAAAAACAAATCACCAAATTCATATGGAAAGGGACAAAGACCTGGATAAATAAAGCATTAGAGAAGGAAAACAGCAAAGTGAGAGGCCTCACATTACCTAATTTTAGAACCTACTCTACTGTCACAGTAGTCAAAACAGTCTGATACTAATATAGAAATAAACAACATATATCAGTGAAACAGAATAGAGAATCCAAATATAACTCCATCCACCTATAAGCAGCTGATATTTGACAAAGACCTAAAGTCCACAAACTGGGAAAAAAAAGTCTCTTCAACAAATGATGTTGGCAAAACTGCATATCCATGTGCAAAAAAAAAAAAAAAATGAATCAAGACCACCATCTCAAACCATGCACAAAAACTAACTCAAAAATGGATCAAGATCTAAATATTAAATCTAAAACTATGAAGATCATGGAAAGAAAAGTAGGGAAAACACTGGGAGGCCTACTGCACGGCACAAAAAGACTAATACTACAAACAGTGCACAAACACCAGAAACGAAAACAGATAAATGGGAGCTTCTAAAAATCAAACACTTATGCTCATCCAAAGACTTTACCAACAGAGTAAAAAGACTACTCGCAGACTGGGAAAAAAAAAAAATTGGTAACCACAATCTGATTGGTGAGAAATCTCCATAATCTACAAGGCACTTCAAAATTTCAAAAAGACAAACCGCCCAATTAAAAATTGGGCAAAGGGGTGGGGCCAAGATCGTGAACTAGACACATATCTCCTTGATTCCCTCTGAGAATTAAAGGCCTGGAATGATAACACAGCAGCGTGGACATGTGGGGACCCCTAGGATCTGACATAGGGTTGTCAGATTGGACTACATGCCAGTAAGGGGGAAACTACCTCTCTCTAAGACAACGCAGCAGCATGCTGAGCCCTGCTTCTGCTGACTCATCATCTGGGAGGACTTCAGGTACTGATGCCTTCTTTGTTATCCAGGAGGGAGGGACTGGGCATGAGCCAGCTAATATGTGGACTGCAGTGCTTACATAAATAGTGTAGAACGCGGCAGAGAGATCGTGCTTGGGATAGCCACACATTGAGAACCTGGCTGCTGACTGAGGGCACCACTGCCCCTCCACCCTCTCTTTTCTGAACTGTGCCATAGATTCTGCTGACTCATAGCAGGAAGGGCAGCTCGGGTGGGTTGTCATCTTGGTCAGCTGTGAGATGGAGTCACCCACCCAGAAACCTTAGCTAGAGCTAACTCTCGCACTGAGAAGCAGTGCCAGTCTGGAAAGCGCTTCTCCGGCAAAAAAGTTGTGTTTAGGATAGTGGTGCCTAGAGTTATGGGTGAGGCCTAGCAGAGGATGGCGGCTCAGCCCTAAACCATCCCTTCTTTGAACGATGTCATGGTGTCTCGGGAGGGCCTATGAGGTGCTTTCAGTGTGCTTAGGAAGGTAGAACCTGCCACACCTGACAGACTGACTGATTTCAGCAGCTGTGGGACAGCTACTCAGTTATCAGTAAAATACCTTTTTAAAAGAAGGCCACCTGGAGAATTGACTGCTCAGCAGCCTGGCAGCATCACCTCCACACTTTATTTTTCCAAGTCATAGAGTCAGCTTATGGCCCCTGAGTGACTCCATAACTAGAGGGCCATCTTTGCCAATCAGGAGGAAAAACATGCCATCCCAGAAAGTCCATCTGAGGCCAGTCGCTAAAGTACACAGAGAAGGCTGGTGACCAACTCCTCTCTTAGAACTAAGCCTCAGCTCTTGTTACAGAACACCAGAGAAACAGAATACCTTCTAGATGGTGTGAAGACAACAGTCAATATCTAACTATTTAAAGAAGCAGCCCACTATGGTTCTGGAAAAACTACCAAAATAAAAAAATCAAAACACTTCCCTGATGAAGAAACGTTTCTGGAACTATCAGAGGTTGAGTACAAAAGAATTATGTGTAGAGCCCCCCTAGAGATTAAACACAATGCAGCAGAGTAAAATGAAAAATTAAGTAAGCTATTTGAACTGATGGAGTACCAATGACCTAAAATGCAGCAGATCAATAATAAAATCACAGAATTAGACAATTCAATCCAAAACCAAAAGAGAAGAATTGAGGAAATAGAAGCCAGAGTTAGTGAGCTTGAGGATAGTGCAACTGACACAGAATTTATGAGGAGAAATCAGAGAAAAGAAATAAGACAAATGAAGAAGCTTTAAGAAACATGCAGGACTCTATTAAGAGGAATAATCTACGAATAATTGGAGTTCCTGAACAGGGAAGGATAGCACAAAGTACAAAAAGGATTACTCTAGAGCTGCTGACAGAAAACTTCCCTGAAATTATGAAAGAAGAGAGCATAGATATTCAAGATGCATACTGAATATCACAAAAACTAGACCCCAAAAGAAAGACATATTATAATCAAGTTTAATAAAGGGAAGCATAGACAGAGGCTCTTAAAGGCACCAAGGCTTAAAGCAAAGCTAATGTGCAGGGGAAAGCCCTGTAGGCTTTTTTCTGACTCCTTTCAAGAAATGATGTTGGCAAGAAGGCAGTGTGGGATGAAACATTCAAAGCCTTGAAGGAGAAAAATTTCCAACCAAGAATTATATATCCTGCAAAACTCTCTCTGAAATACGAAAATGAAATGAAGACATTCCCAGATTAAGAGAAGCTAGACACTTTGTAAAAGCCAAACCCAAACTACAAGAAATACTGAAGCTCTTTGATGAGTGAAGCCAAAATATCAAGTGTATACTTAAGGAGGCAATGCAGGACACAGCATCCAGAATCCTACTCAGCTAGGAAAGTCACAAAGCTCAAATGAAGCCTACAACATTAAAAGAGGGGGACCAGTGACCATATCACAAAAACTGTGACATCACCACACTAAAAAGAGAGATAAATTACACTAGGTATAACACTTTCAGATGGAGAAGAAATTAAAAAGACATGCAGAAGTTAAAGTCTGGTCTGAACTTAGAATAGTAAGGGGGATCATAGAGGTAGCCGTAAAGCAAAATAACAATGCAACATAGCAACACAAGAATTGTAATTCGGGAGTCTCAGCAAACACAGAACCAACATCTGATAAAGATTAAAAGTCAGCCCATTAAATTGAATGACCCAGAAGAGAATATTAACAGCAACACAGAAAACATCTACAACACAAAAATAAAGGCATCAAAATGACAACACACACCATCAATAATTACACTGAATGTGAATGGACTGAAGGCTCAAATAAAAAGACAGAAAGTGACACCCTGGATCAAAAGACACGATTTGTCTATATGTTACTTACAAGAAACACACCTTAGACTCAAAGATATCAACAAACTGAAAATCAAAGGATGGAAAAATATATATCAAGCTAGCAACATACAAAGAAGAACAAGAATGGCAATACTAACCTCAGATAAAATAGACTTCAATGTAAAATCCACCAACATGGACAAGGATGGTCACTATTTATTGCCAAAATATTCAAACATAAGAAAAACATAACAATATTAAATAGTTATTCACCCAATACCAGAGCATCTAAATATACCGAACAAACACTGACAACATCAAAAATTGAGATGGGTCACTCCACAATAATAGTAGACGTCAACACTCCACTTTCAGTAATGGACAAATCATCCAGAAAAAGGCTCAGTAAAGATATACAAGATCTTATTGTGACAATTAACCAACTAGACCTTATCAACATACATATAACTTTTTACTCATGAACAGATAAGTATATCTTCTTCTCCAATGCAAATGGAACATTTTCCAGCATAGACTTTGTGTTAGGACACAAAGCAAGTGTCAACAAAATCCAAACCACTGAATTCTTGCAAAACATCTTCTCAGACCATAAAGCTATAAAACTTGAAATCAATAGCAGAAAATACACAGGTAGAAATTTGATTTCATTGAGACTGAACAATATCTTGCTCAAAAAGCCATGGGTTGTAGAAGAAATCAAAGGCACAATAAACAAAGTTATGGAATCACATGAGAATGAAAATACATCTTATTAGAACTTATGAGATATAGCAAAAGCAGTGCTCAGAGGACAATTTATCTCTATAAATGCACACATTCGGAACGAAGAAAGACTCAGACTAAAGAGTTAATCCTACAGCTTGAACAGGCAAAAACAGCACACCAATGGAACTACTCAGGCACCAGAAGAAAACAGATCATAAAGATTAGAACAGAACCAAATGAATTAGAGAGTAGAACAACTAAAAAAAAAAAAAAACGAAAGCTGATTCTTTGAAAAGATCAGCAAAACTGGTAAACCTTGGCTAAACTTAAAAAAGAAAAACAGAAGATGAAATAACCCAAATAAGAAAAGAGATGGGGAATATCACAACAGACCCAACTGAAATCACAAATATCATAACAGAATACCATGAAAGACTGTACTCTAACAGATTTGAAAACCTAAAGGAAATGGACAAATTCCTAGATTCATATCACCTAACAAAATTATCACAATGAGATATAGAACAACTTAATAAACCCATTACAAAGGAAGAGATTGAAAATGTCATCAAAAAACTACCAACCAAAGAAAGTGCTGGTCCAGATGACTTTTACCAGGGAATTCTACCACATCTTTAGAGAGGAGTTAATTTCAAAACTATTGAGGGTATATCACAGCATAGAAGGGGATGGAATATTCCCAAATTCATTCTATGAAGCCAGCATAACCTTGATACTGAAGTCAGGGAAAAAGATTACACAAAAAAAGAAAATTATAGACCATTATCACTCATGAACCTAGATGTAAAAATCTTCAACAAAATCCTAGCCAATAGAATTCAACGACATATCAAAAAAAATAACTCATCATGACCAAGTCGGATTCATACCAGGGATTCATGGCTGATTCTATGAGAAAAACAATAAATGTGATCAACTACATAATCAACATAAAGGATAAGAATCATCCGATTTTGTCAGTCGATGCAGAAAAGGCATCTGACAAAGTCTAACATCCATTCATGCTAAAAACTCCCAGCAAGATAGAAATAGAGGGGAAATTCTTCAACACAACAAGAGGCATCTATGCAAAGCCAATTGCCTACATCATCCTAAATGTAAAAAGACTGAAAGAATTCCTCTTGAGAACAGGAACTAGACAAAGATGCCCACTCTCACCACTTCTATTCAACACTGTGCTAGAGGTTCTAGCCAGAACTATTGGACAAGGCAAAGAAATAAAAGGCACCCAAATCAATAAAGAAGAAGTAAAAATATTGCTATTTGCAGATGCTATGATTATGTATGCAGACAATCCTAAAGAATCCATAAGTAAACTACTGAAACTGATAAAAGGGTTCAGCAAATTATCTAGATATAAGATAAATGTAAGTAAATCAACAGGATTCCTCTACACCAACAAAGAGATCATCAAAGAAGAAATCACCAAATCAATACCATTTACTGAAGCCCCGAAGAAGATAAAATACCTAGGAATAAATCTAACCAGAGAAATAAGAGACCTATACAAACAGAATTACAAGACCAGTTTACTGCAAGAAACCAAAAGAGACATAAGTGTAAGTCTAAACAAAATACAGTCAGCGCATATCCCTGCTCATGTATAGGAAGACTTAACACTGTGAAAATGTCTGTTTTACCCAAAGTGATCTACATATACAGTGCAATCTCAACACAAATTCCAGTGCCATTTTTTTTAATAAGGTGGAGAAACAAAGCACCAACTTTGTCTGGCAAGGGAGGAAACCATGGATATATAGAGCACTACAGGACAGTTTTACTCTGTCTTTCAGGGTTGCTATGAGTTGGAATCAACTCAGTGGCACTGGGTTTGGTTTGGAAACCCTGGTGGCATAGTGGATTAAGTGCAACATCTACTAAAAAAACAGTTCTTCGGTTCAAATCTGCCACGTGCTCCTTGGAAACTCTGGGGCAGTTCTGTCCTAACCTCTAGGGTCGCTATGAGTTGGACCTGACTCACTGGCAAGGTGTTTGGTTTTTTTGGCTTACTGAAGACAGAGGAACACAGTAGGAGGCCTCACACTGCCTGACCTTAGAACCTATTACACTGCCACAGTAGTCAAAACAGCCTGGTACTGGTACAAAAAGAGACACGTAGACATAAAACAGATTTGAGACCCCAGAGATGCCACCATCCTTGAACAGTTGATATTTGACAAAGGCCCTAAGATTGTAAACTGGGCTAAAAACAGTCTCTTTAACAAAAAGCCCTGGTAAAATTGGATATCCATCTGCAAATAACTGAAACAAGGCCCATATCTCACACCTTACACAAAAACTAACTCAAAATTGATCAAAGACCTCCATATCAAACCTGAAACAATAAAGATCATGGATGAAAATATAGGGTCAACAATGGAAGTTCTAATACATGGCTTAGACAGATTTCAAAATCTGACAAACAAAGCACAATCAACCAAAGAAAAAAAATAGATAAATGGGAACTACTAAGAATCAAACACTTGCTCATCCAAAGACCTTCTCAAAAGAGTTAAAAGACCACCTTCAGAATGGGAAACAATATTTGACAACTACATGTTGGACTGACATCTGATCTCCATAATCTACAAGGTACTGCAAAATATCAAGAAAAAGGTAAACAACCCAACTAAGGAATGCCTGAAGGAGATGGGCAGACACTTTGCCAAAGAGGACATCCAGGCAGCCAAAAGACATATGAGGAAATGTTCATGATCAATGAGATACCACCTCACCCCAATGAAGTTGGCCATGATCCAAAAAACACAGAAGAACAAATGCTGGAGAGGCTGGAGAGAGACAGGACCTTTTCTACACTGCTGGTGGGACTGCAAAATGGTACAACCTCTTTGGAAAGTAATTTGGCATTTCCTTAAAAAGCACGAAATATATGCACTGTTTGATCCAGTAACCCCACTGCTCAGAATTTATCCTACAGAAACAAAGACTGTCACACAAACAGATGCATGCACACGAATGTTCATTGAGGCACAGTCCACAATAGCAAAAAGATGGAATCAACCTAGATTCCTATTGACAGATGAATGGATAAACAAACTATGGTACATACACACAATGGAACTCTATGCAATGATAAAGAACACTAATGATTTTAGGAAGCATCTTATAAACCTGGTTTCAACTGGAAGACATTATGCTGAGTGAAATCAGTCAGCAGCAAAAGGACAAATAGTCCCTGCTATAAGGACTCAAAAATAGACTTATGTACAGAAGAAAAGACTCTGATGGCTACAAGGGTGGAGAAGGAGGGAGAGGGTTGGTAATAGATTAGACAGCTGATAGAAATTTGGTTAGGTGAAAGCAGTGACAGCACACAGCAGAAAGTTGATCAACTTAACTGCACGGCACCATAAATGGAAGGCAGGACTCTGGGGACCATGCTCTTCGGTACATCAAGGCCAATTGCATATAACTAGCCTATTGCTAAGGGAATCTTCTGCACCCCATATTGGTGAGGGGCGTCTGGAGTCTTAAAAGCTAGCAAGCTGCCATCTGAGGCATACCAAATGGTCCCAACTCATCCAGAACAGATGTTCACTGAGAATAACAAAGACATGAGGGAAAAAGAGCTCAAAGACAGAAAGACCCACGTGAAAGGGAAGCTGTATCAACATATGACTAGAAGAACTAGATGGTGACCAGCCACCACCAAAAACAGCTGTAATGGGGCACACAATGTTGAGCCCCTGTGGCAACACAAGAAAAAGAGGGGTCCAGCTGAAGATGTCTACTAAAAGGCCACAGCTGATGGTCTGACAGCCTGGGGGATCCCCTGAGATCATAGCCCCTAGACCTGTTGCTGCCCCTGCCCAGAAAATACTACTGAGGTCAACTCTTCTGACAAAAATGGACTGAACTTGCAGACACAATGACTACATGGCGTGTGTACTCTATGGTTCTATGTATTTACAGGATGCTGTCCTGCTTGTCTCTTTGTAGATGGGAGAGACGAGGGTGGAGAGGAAGGGACAGGAGCTTGTTAAGAGGATACTACAAATACAGAATGAAAAGCAGGAGTGTGCTGCCACCACGCAAGGAGAGCAGAAGGAGCTGCAGACAGGTGGGCGTGCAAAATTAATTTGGATTATATACTTTCACTTAATCACAATTTAAAAAAAAAAAACTGGGCAAGGACTATTAACAGGTAGTTCACAAAAGAAGATATCCAGGATGCTAACAGATACATGAGGAAACGTTCATGATTGTTAGCTATTAGAGACACCCAAATCAAAACCACAATGAGATACCATCTCATCCCAACAAGGCTGGCATTAATCCCAAATACACAAAACAGCAAATACTGGAGAAGTTGCAGAAAGACTAAAACTCTTCTACACTGCTAGTGGGAAGGCCAAATGGTATAACCACTTTGGAAATCAATTTGGTGGTTTCTTACAAAGCTTGAAATAGAAATATCATATGATCCAGCAATCCCACTTCTTGGATTATATCCTAGAGAAATAAGGGCTGTCACATTAACAACAGATACAAGCACACCAATGTTGTCCACAACAGCAAAAAGATGGCATCAACCCAGCTGCCACTCAACAGATGAATGGATAAACAAACTGTGGCACAGTCACACAGTGGAACACTACACAATGATAAAGAACAATGTCAATCTTGGGAAACACCTGGTAACATGGAGTTATTCAGAAGACATTAAGCTGAGTGAAATCAGTTGCAAAAGCTGAAATACTGTACAAGAACTATTATGAAGTCTCAAGAAAAGGGCTAAGCACAGAAGAAATTAACCTTTGATAGTTACCCAGGAGGGTTGGGAAGGACATCAGTATTCATAGATTAGACAGTAGACAGTAGTGAAGGAAGTGACAGCATGCACTACAAATGAGATCAACTCTGCTGGACTACACTGAGTGCTAAGCTGTTTCCTAAATACAACTGAATGTTTTGAGGGTCAGAGTACTACGGGCCAGGGTCTGGTGACCATGTGTTTGGGAGATACCTAGGTCAGTTGGCATAACTAATTTTTTTTTTTCAAGAAAATGTTCTGCATCCCACTTTGATGAGTGGCATCTGGTAAGCTGTCATCTAAGGAGCATCAGTTGGTCCCCATCCACCTGGAACAGAGGAAAACAAAGGACACCAAAGAGAAGGAAAATGTGGGCCCAGGAAACAGGAAGAGTCATATGATTCAGAGGCTAAATCAACATGAGACCAGAAGAGCTCAATGGTGCCCAGCTACCAACAAAGACAGTCTTGACAGGGAATGCAGACAATGTAGACTCCCTGACATAGTGGGAGAAAAATGGGGATGTAGATCTAGAATTCCACTGAAAGACCAAGACTTGATAGTCCGACACACTGGAAGGTCTCCCAAGAACATGGCTCCTAGACTCACTACTAGCCCAGAGCTAAAACCAGTACCGAAGACAACAATTCAGACAAAAATTGGACCAGACAGTCAGACATGAGGCTGTCAGAGCAGCTCTCCTATAGAAATGAGATGAAAGGGTGGCAAGGAAGGATGACAGTTGGCTGGGAAGACAGGAATTACAGTGTGAAAAGGAGTGTGTTTTCACAGGATTGGGAGAGCAGCTGGAGCTGCACAGACGTGTGTACAGGGCTTTGTATGGCTAATTGACCACTTAACCACAATAAAATATTTTTAAAAAAGATTGTTGTTGTTGTTAGGTGTTGTCGGGTCAGTTCTGACGACAGTGACTGTATGTACGACAGAATGAAATAGTGCCCAGTCCTGTGCCATCCTGGTGATTACTGTTATGCCTGAGACCGTTGTTGCAAGCACTGTGTCAATCCATCTCACTGTGGGTCTTCCTCTCTTGCTGACCGTCTATTTTACCAAGCATGATGTCCTTCTCCAAGGACTGACCCCTTCTGAAAACATGTGCAAAGTAAGTGAGATGAAGTCCTGCCATCCTCACGTCTAAGAAGCCTGCTGGTGCACTTCCTCTAACACAAATTTGTTTGTTCTTTTGTTAGTCATGCTGTGTTCAATATTGTTTGCCACCAGTACAACTTGAAGGTATCAATTCCGTAGCTCTACTATGCCCTACAGGGTTACTATGAGTCAGAATCAACTTGATGGCAATGGGTTTGGTTAAAACAGGAGGGATCACTGGTGGTGAAACGGTTAAGCACCTGGCTGCTAACCCAAATGTCTGGCAGAAACTCTGCAGAAGAAAAGACCTTGTGATCTGCCCCCACAAGGATTTCGGCCTAGGAAACCCTGTAGGACAGATCTACAGCCATGAGTTAGAATCAACAGCACATAGCAACAACTTCATTCAGGAAAAAAAGTGTATATTGTATTGGCTTCCTTCAGTTGTGCTAGTAGTCCTTCCCCAAACGACCCTCCCAGGAAACACACAGTCAGGGTCCTCAACCCCAGGTCCACCCTGACCTTCAAAGGGTCCATGGATAGAATTTAAAGAACTTGGATGGCAGACATACATATGTATCTCTATTTTAGTCTCTTAACTGAAACTGAGTATTTCCTTTGATAATTAATGTGGGCAACAGACCACAGTGCTGGTAGCAGCACCTGTGACTCTGTCACTAACAGAAATACAGATATTTGTATATCATATTTCAGTTGTAGATATCTCAAATACTGTTCACATTACCAACTTCCCCAATTATTTACTGCTAGATATCCATTTACATCTAGATCCACTTAACATTTTAACATTAAATATTATTTAGCTACTGCAGTAAACATTGTTTATTGTGTCATAAATTCGATTTAAAAATAGTTTGGTAGCAGTAGTTAAATATGACTGGCTTCCTTTGCACTCCTATGTATTTTATTTTATGCATTTGAAAACATTATACTGAGAAGGAGCTGTCACAGCTTACCTAGGCTGCCTGCCAAAACGGTCCTTGGCACAAGACGTTTAAGAAGCCCTCCTTGGACACCATTATCATCATAAAACCAGTTAGGACCAACTCATGGAGACCCCATATGTATCCAAATAGAACTACACTCCACAGGATTTTTAAAGGCTGATTTTTTTGGAAGCAGATCACCAGGCACCCCTGGGTAGACTCGAACCTCCACCCTTTCAGTTAACAGTTGAGTTGCTTATTAACCATTTGCCCACCCAGGGACTGCTACTGAGCACCTACTGTGTGTCTATCGCACTGAACCCCCACACTATTCTAAGTACTAAGTACTCTGAACGTATAAAATCATTTATTTCTCACAGTCCCACTATGTGGCTTGTGGCATTATCATCCCCATCCTATAAAGATTTCTGGTGGTGCAGCTGGGCTAAGCACCCAGCTCCTAACTGAAAAGTCAGCAGTTTGAACTTACTAGCCACTCTGCAGGACCAAGATGTGGCAGTCTGCTTCCTTAAGGATTATAGCACTGGAAACCCTATAGGGTAGTTCTCCTCTGTCCTACGGGGTCACTATGAGTTGGAATTGACTGGAAAACAATAGGTTGGGCTGGGTTGGGTTTAGCAGAGCTAGGAAATTAGTTCAGGCTATCTGGCCACAAAGCATAAAATCTTCACCAATAGTCACTAACATTAAATCAATCTCTTTCTTCTTTTACCTATGAAACAACATTCCCCACTCAGAGTGAAATGAAAACTATGTAGTGTTCTCTGGGACTGTTAGTTACCGTCTTGCATCACTGAGCATTTGCTGTGCACCGCAAAGCTACCCTGTGCTGAGAGGCTATTATTCTTCAGCCAATGGGGAATACAGTGTTACCACCAGATGTTACTTTGTTTCACATCCCACTACTTTGGGGATCAGAAACACTGATGGTTTGCAATCTGTAGATTAAGAAATACTTACAAGCAGAGGCTTTATCTGTTAGATACAGATTCATACGTAGACAAGTTGGCGCTATCTTTTACACACACTTTGCAAAGCCTCTTGGGCACCCATGATGCCTGCACTAAGTAACTAAGCATTTGGGCTTAGGCATGTAAGTCTGGGAGAAAATTTGCTCCAAGAGCAGGAAATCTTCCCACAGAAAACTAGAGTCTGTGGAGGAACCAGGTAAACTTTATCTGAAATCAAAACATAGCTTAAAGTACAGGTGCCAGCAGTAATAAATTGCCAAACTAATTACTTAACCTGTCTGACATCTATAATACAGAAAGGAAGACACCTCTGAAAGACTAAATGAACGCATAAATGTAAAGGGGCTTCCCCCCCCCTCAAATGTCAGCAAATGTGCACACTGCTTTGACATAAAGAAATGTTTACACTCTGGGACTTTTTGCACAGTGACCAGCACATAGGAGGTATGCAACAAACAAGAAGGATGGAGGTTGCTCCTTCAGAAGTGCTCAAATGCAGATCAGACAGCTTCTTGATGGCACTGTCATAAAAGGCCTCTCTCTGGAATCAAATGGAATGTTCAGAAACTTGTTCTGGGAGCTCCTGCCTGCTCGTAGGTGTTTGACACACACAAGTATCTGGATTCATTCCATGTCATGTACCTAGCAATAGAGAGCCACTGGCCTGGGAATGTTTGTGTTATTTCCACTTTCTCTTTATTGCTCAATGAGGCAGAGGTAGAAAAGGTGGGTGTGGTGCATCATTTTCCCCTGGGAATCTTTTGCCAGTTGCTGTTCAAAAAGAAAACAAAGCAACTGTAATTACATTTATCTATTTGGGACATTAAAGAAAAATCAAAAAACAGTTGTTGTTCAGTTAATTCCAACTCAAGGTGACATATCACATGTTTCAGAGTAGATTACCAGGACTTTCTTCTGTGGTACCTCTGAGTGGATTCAAACCACGAGCCTTCTGGTTAGTAGCCAAGTACTCAATCATTTGTACCACCGAAGGACCCTTACCTTATACTAAAAAAGGATTCACTGTTGGCCTGAAATTCAAGTCGAAAAATGTATCTGGGAATTTGAGAGGAGAAAAAAACAGCTTTAATAACAAAGTGCCATCTTTAAAAGTACAATAGTGAAATAGTAGGCACTCAACTGGAGAGAAAAACTAAACAACAGAAATGGCCTCTGTCTTTCCCTTTTCCTCGGCAGTCTTTCCTTTTAGGAAGGTGTGAACATGCAGCTTCTGCAAACTGACTCTAAACACTGGAAAGGAGAAGCGCTGGGCTTCTAAGGACTCTACCAAAAGAGAGCTCTGTAAAGTGGGCTCTTTTCCTCATTCATCTCCACAGGTAAAATACAGAATGCTCAGGTAAATCTGAATTTCAAATACAACAATGAATAATATTTTCATATAATGAAGTCCCAAATATTTCATAGTTGTCTTAAAAATGATTCGTTGTTTATCTAAAAATTCAAATTTATCTGCCAGTTTGTATTTTCATTTGGTCAATCTAGCAACCCTTCACGTCATCTTATTTGGGGCTTCAAATATCCAAGTAAGTTGTTGTTAGGTGCCACTGAGTTGATTCTAAGTCTTAGTGACACCATAGGACAGATTACGGCTGCCTCCATATGCTTTTTGGACTGTCACTGTTATTGAAACAGATTGCTGGGTCTTTCTCTTGGTAGAGTCACTGGGTGGGTAGGAACCAACTTTGCAGTTAGCAATCACGTGCTTAGCCATCATGCCACTAGGGCCTTCATCCAATAAAGTTACTGCCCTATACAACTAATACCCACTAAAGCTGATCATCATGCAGTCATCATTAAGAAAAGATTCCTAAATCATAAATTAACTATTAGGTGCATTCTATGTCAATAAGCCTTACTCATCTTAGTTTGCAACTATATCATCTTTCATTCAAAGGGGTTTAAATTTAAAACCTTAAAATCAGTAAGAAGAGAAAAGCATGAACTGTTCATTCAGAAAATTCTAACTTGGCAGCCTGAATATTAGAGACAATTTAATGGGCTTGTGAATCTGGGTAATCTTGCCTTTAAAGAAACTAAGGGTAGGACAGATTATACAAAATTATCCAGTTCAGGAATGGTCTCCAGAACAGGATGGGCATTCATAAAACATGAAAATGAAGCTCAGCATGTCCATTTCCTACCAAAGCCTCTTCTGTCATCTCCAGCCCTGCCTATACATCCATGTAACAACTCTCCTTGTGTCCTTTTGCATCACATGAAGTCACCAGACAGTTGAGTCAGAAACTCCAATATCACCTTTGACTTTCTGCTCATCCCTGGGATTCAAGAGTTTGCTCTCTTATTATTCTCTCCAGTGTACTGCAGTGTCTTAACTAGTTTCCCTCTGTCCATGTTCTCTGGGAACCCCGGTGGCATAGTGGTAAAGGGCTATGGCTGCAAACCAAGAGGCGAGCAGTTCAAATCTCCTGGGTGCTCCTTGGAGACTATGGGGCAGTTGTACTCTGACCTAAAGGGTCGCTATGAGTCAGAACAGACTCCACAGCACCTAACAACAACAACATGCTCTCTGGAGTCCCTAAACAGTGGAAGCAGTTAATGTAATCAGCTGCTAATCAAAGGATTAAAGGTTTCCAGAGACACCTCAAAAAAAAGCCCTGTGATCCACTTCCAATAAAATCTGTCATTAAAAACTACTCTGACATGCGGGGCATCACTGAGTTGGAGCTGACTCAGTGAACAACTAGAATACTCTTCTTTATTCTAGAACTTCTAACTCTGACTGCACATTAGAATTATCAGGAGAGTCTTTAAAAATAAAAACTATTAATGCCTGGGCCCCACCCTGACCAAACAAATCAGAAACTCTGGGAATGAGACCTATAAACATGAGCCTTCCAGCAGATTCAAATGTGCAGCCAGGATGGAGAACCTCTGCTCTACTCTAATCCATCTTTCCAAGTTCACCTCTAGGAAACCAAACCCACTACAGTTAAGTAAATTTGTGACTCACAGCCCGACAAAGTAGAACTACTTTACAGGGTTTCCAAGATTATAAATCTTTATGGAAGTTGACTCCCACATCTTTCTGTCATGGTGCTGCTAGTGGGTTCCAACAGAGGAGGCCTTTTGGCTAACAATGGGGTGCTTTAACCACTGCCCCACTGAGCCTCTGACTAGTTACACAGTATCCTGTTTTTAAAACTATATATTTAACAGTATCAAAATCTATTTATCCTTCCTCCACCCAGTATTGTTCTCATCCCTTAACTTTACACTACTCTCCAATAGGTCTATTTTCTAGTCTCCCAACTTTTCCACCTTACTGCTCTTGCTCACACTTTGTTTTCCATCCAGGATGTCTGCCTTCATCCCTAGTGCTCCATCCATCCTTCAAGGCCAATGTCAATGATGTCTCTTCTCCCTCCTCAACTCCACCTTCAATGAAGGGAATCTCTTCTCTTTCATCCTACACCCAAACCAAACCTACTGCCCTAGAGTTGATTCAGATTCATGGTGACCCTATGGGACAGAGAACTGCCCCATAAAGTTTCCAAGGAGTGTCTGAGAAATTCAACCTGCCAATCTTTTGGCTAGCAGCCCTAATTCTTACCCACTATGCCCCAGGTTTGCTGCCTATAGGGGTTCGTTTGTACCTATCCTGGATACGTATTTAATTTCTTCCTCCTTTATAATACAGTAAACACCTTAGGACTCTACTACAGGTGCCTAGGAGAGCACATTGTTAGGTGTTCTAGATTTCTTGATTTTTTTTTCCCATGAGGCTAATAGAATTTGAACTGGTCATGATGTCTACCCACCAGTTGTTTTTTTTCTTATCACCAAAATGTGAGCCGTTGTAGTGCACGCAGGTACACTGTTCAGCATTTTGAACTTGAGGGTTTCCAGCTGAACAGGTCAATATGGAAGTGATGTACGAGCAGTAGCTGAATATCTCAAGTGTCTCTGATCCACAGTGCCAGGCTTAGAGAGCAGAAGAATTTCTCAAACTATGCGGCCAATGCTGAAAAACAATTTTATTAGGGACGCAGGCTGGCTTGAGCAACAAAAGAGAAGCAATGCCAGTGACCTCAAATAAATCATTATAATTAGTTCCAACGCGTGAGTAATACTTTTATTCGCAAGTTAGACTACTAAGTTTTCTCTGGAACCAATGCAAAGGCCATTACTTGTCAACCTAGGCAGGAAAGAACTTGGTAAATCGCAAGGGATTAGAAACTTTCCAGAAGTTTGCCAGATTCAGTGCTCACTTGGCTGGTTTAACCAAAAGCTGCGCGAGGGGGTGGGGATATTTCATCAGCCAGGGAACAGAGACAAATAAAATTCGGCCACAGGCCCCAGACTCGCCGCTCCGGAACGCCGGCCTGCGCCCTCGCCAGTGGCCGCTGCGCGAGCTCCCGCGGCGGAGTGCGGAGACGCTCCCGGGGACGGGCGTCCGCGAGCGCCGTGCGCCGGCCTGGCAGCGCGCTCCAGGGCGCCCTTGGAAAGGGCCTCACCTACCTGAGCGCCAGGAACCTCTCGCCCAGAAGCGCCAGCGATATCCCCAGCAGGCTCACAGCCACCAGCCGCCCCATGGCGCGGGAGCCCGGCGCGGGAGCCCGGCGCGTGGCCTCGCCTGCCCCGGCCAAGGAGTACGACGGGGCGGCGCCCGCTTCCCTGTTATGCCCGCGCCCGGCCGGGCTCCGCCCCGTTCTCAGCCTCGCTGGGGCCACTGTCCCAGGGCCAGGGAGGCTCCGCCCTCGGCCTGGCCTTTGTCGCCAGAAATCTACATCCCCGGATACCTTCCCCGGTCCAGAGAACCGTCTCCCACGCCCTGGTCTAGGCTGGTGGCCGAAACTTGAAATTCCTTCACCTCGTTTCTCGAAGACAGCCAGCCAACCCAAAACTCTAAAGCAGCTCACACACACCATTCTCACTTCCCACTCTTCGAAGAGGTTCCTTACTCGCTATTGCTGTAAGAAATTATTAAAGTTTCAAAGCTTTTCTTTTGTTGGTTTGTTTTTTATTACGAAGGAGAAAGAACATGTATCTCACATTAGAATTACTACTTTTATAACAGAATGTAAATGAGAGGAAACAGACATTCTGGTTTTAGTAAGACTTCATCCGGTTGTTAGTAATACCCCCCCTCTAGACAGGAAATCTTGCTGGTTTAGTGGTTGGGATCTGCAGCTGCTAATCTAAAGGTCTGCAGTTTGAATCCCCCTGGCGCTTCCAGGAAAAGCTATGGCGCAGTTGGACTCTGTCCAACAGCGTGCCTGAGTCAGAATTGACTCTATGGCAATGGGTTGATTTTGTTTTTGTTTTTTTGCGGGGGGTGGGGTTGAGGGCAGAAAAGATTTAGATGCTTCTTTTTGATCCAAACTTAGTTTATAAGTTTATAAGAAAGTTTATAAGAAAGATTTGTTGTTGTTTTTAACTTCAACAACACACACAGATACGTATCTCAAAGAGAAACTCACCCAAAGATTGGGGTGGTTATACGTGACTGCGTCAGCAATAAGGTGCTAATTCATGATTTACACACCCTACAGTATATAGAAGGACCGATTGCATTGACCAGTCACTACTGGGTCACCATAACCTTCCGTTTTGCCTTGAATCCCCGTAAATCGGGGAGACTCTACGGCAGGAAACACTACCACAGTATGTAGGCAGAGATGTCACAGTCAACTGTGAATTCTCAACAAACAACACTTTCATGAAAAACGAATAAATAAAACAAGATGCCAGTTTTTCTCTTCCCCTGCCCCACACAAGCACGCATGCATTCATACAAAACGCTGTCGACTTCCAAACACAGACTTGCACAGTAACACATGTACCACCCAAACACACTGTACTCCTTCCAAATGTGCTTATGCGTAATTCAGACACTTCTCTTTCTGCATGTGCGTATGTGTATTTCAGGCCTAAGGAAGGAATATGAATTCTACTGAATGGTAGATACAGCTGTCCTTTGAAGGCCTAAGGGACTTGACCTTTCTTGTGTGATGCATCTCTCTGACAGTCTGGTGAGCCTGCAGATGATACCTTCTCAGAATATGTTTATAAAATACATAGGATTGCAAAGGAAACCAATGACACTGAAATGCAATTACTAAAATTGGTTTTAAAAAATATTCTTTTTTTGCTCTAGTAATATGTGCACTACATTAGTGACACATGAAATAACAAAATTGAGCACAATTCTTTCAAATAATGATAAGCCTGGATGTTATTTCCGGACCTGCCACAATAATGATGTAACAATGAAAATAACTCTCATTTCTTTTAGTAACAAAGTCACAAGTCCTGATAATAGGGCTGAGCTTGTTGCTTACCTTTGTAATTGACTCACAGCCACCCCACCTGTGTCAGGGTAGAAAGAATTTCCATAGGGTTTTCAATGGCTGATTTTTTTGGAAGTAGATAACCAGGCCTTTCTTCTGAGGTACTTCTTTGTGGACTTGAACCTCCCACCTTCTGACTAGCAGCCGAACTGATTAACCATTGCAGCATTTGAAAATAAAAATGTATTTTTTTTCTCATCCATAGTATGAACCCCTCATGGCAAAACTGATAGCAGTATGAATCCTACCGTAACCAAACTGATAACAGCAACTGGAAAGATAGATAGATACCCCACAGAATTGACATTAATGGGAGAGGAACAACTCAGAAAAGTAGGGTGAGAATGGTTGTGTAATCCTAAGAATGTAATAATGTCACTACACAGTACATGTAAAAATTGTTGAATCTAGGTAGGTTTTGCTGTGTATGTTCTCAACAGTAAAAACAACATCAAAAATTCTTCCATGGAGTAAGGCTGTGTCTGTGTAGGAAGGGGTGGAAAGAGATATCTGTGTAGGTAGGCAAGGACATTTTGGGTGTCAATTATGGGAGAAGAGAAGATTCTTAGTATTAAAGCAGAATTTAAAATCAGGACCTAAAACAGAGTGCCTGAGACAACTGCCTGGACTTCTCTTCCTTGGCCAAGTCTACAAGTCTTGTTCTCAAAGATTCCTAGGTGGAGGCAAGTACAAAAATCTATGCCTAATGAACACCAATTAAATCTGTAGCCGGGCTCAGAGGTCTCTGTACATGTGTCACTGAATGAGGAAACCAAAAATTGTAAATAAGATTACGTAGTTGCATAACTGTTCTCTATTTCCCTTTTATTATTCCCCATTTTTAGAAAAGTCATATTATTCATAGTTTGATCTGTTCGGGGCATTCTACAGAAATTAAAGTGTACAGTGTCTGTAACTTTTAGTATGAACTCAGGATTGCAGAACAAACAGGAAAAAAAACAAAACAAAAAACCCAGCTCCTTCTTCCCTCGCCCTTGGCAAGCATCACTAATTAATTCCAGCAATAATTCTTACCAAGACCAGACTTGTCTTCACAATCTTTCCAACAAACAAAAGAAAAAGGGAATTATAAATCCTTGAAGTGGCCACTATGAGATCTCAATCCAGGACAAAGCCTATTTACCATCTTGGTGCTGGGTGGTCAAGGAGAACATAAACCAAACCAAACCCATTGCCCTGGAGTCGATTCCAGCTTGGTGACCTATACTAAAGAATAGTACTGCCCCATAGGGTTTCCAAGGAGCAGTTAGTAGATTGGAGCTGTGAACCTTTGTTTAGCAGGTGAGCTTTTTGAAAGAAAACTGTGCCTTGGAATTCAGCACAGAGGCAGTTGTAAAGAACCAGGGCTTTTGAGTCCAGCAAAACCTCCCTAACTACAATCTTAGAGAAACTTCGTTTTAATTTTATTGACATGACCAGTGAGCTCCTGTGAGCTCTGTCTTCCCGTCCCTACTACCATGCTAGGGCTAGAAATCGTCATTTCTCACAGGTAGGCAGGGAGAGATATTTTCTGATTAGGGTATGGGAAGCATTTATCTTTTCCCATTGTTACAATAATTGTTAGTTGTTAGCCGCCACTGAGTTGCTCCCAACTCGTGGTGACACCTTGCACAATGAGAAAAAAAATGCGACTGGTCCTGTGCTAGCCCTGTGAGTGGTTGCCAACTGGACTGTTGTAACCTAGTATATTTGTAGGCTAATTTTTGGACTAGATAACCATGCCTTGCCTCCCAGTCCCTACAAGTCTTGAAGTTTTGCTGAAATCCATTCAGCAACATAGCAGTAAACAAGTCTCCAGGGACAGACAAATGGTAGTGCCACAGGACGTCCACTGGCTGGAATTAAACCCAGGTTCCCAAATGAAAGGCAGGAATTCTACCACTGAGCCATCAATATCCCCAAGAATGTTATAAAACCTGTTGGTATTGAGTCCGTTCTGACTCCTAGTAACCCTACAGGACAAAGTAGAACTACCCATAGGGGTTTCAGGAAATGGCTGGTAGATCTATACTGCTGACCTTTGGGGCCAGCAGTGGCCGCTCCCTGTAGCTCTGAACCACTGCAGCACCAGGGCTCCCAAACCCAAATCCACTGCCACTGAGTCTATTCTGACTCAAAGAGATCCTCTAGGACAGAGCAGAACTGTCCCACGTACATCTTTGTAGAAACAGACTGCCACTTCTTCCTCCCGTGGAGCAGCTGATAGGTTCAAACCAAGAGGCTTCCAGTTAGCAGCCCAGCGTTTCAGCCACTGCAGCAACAGGGCTCCTCCAAGAATGTGATATTGGCTATTACTGGCTAGGAAATGTTAAAGTTTAACAATCTTTTGAGATAACTGGGATTTATAGTCTGCACTGAGAACATAACTCTCAGTTTATATTATTTCAAGTGGAAAATTAGTTCTGACTACAAAATAACCAAGTTACCTAATGTAAAACAAACTTTTTCTGGAACTTGTTTATATGCTGGCAACTCCTGAAACTCGGTATGAACAGCCTGTGTCAAATAATGACTTAAGATTAGATCATAATTTGAAATTTAATGGTTTTTAAGCAAAATTTCAAAAATAATGATACCTTCTGTCAGTGCTTCTCAAAGTCTCTCTAGTGAAGGACCAGTTTTTCTTTATTTCCAATTTATCACAGACTGACACCTTTGTAAAGTACAATGAAAAGGAATGATTAGAAAATGAATGAAAAATCAGATGTACAAAATATGAACCAAATCTTCTATTATTTGATTCAACAGACATAGAATTACTTTGTCAAATTTCTGTAACATTTTGTAAAATGCTAACAATCATTTTTTCAGACTTATCTTTTCACAGGCAAAAAACAAAGAATTGACAGACTGAAAACGGTCCTTGGACCCTACCTCAAGTGGCACTGACTTTCATGATTGTACTTTTAACTCTGTAAACCTCATTGTGGTGTATTATCACATGTGATTTTTATGGTAATTTTGTGAAATAGATGACTCATGAGGATTGTTGTTTTATGTAATATGCGACAGGGTAGTTGGTCCCTCCGTGTCCTGTTTATTCCTCCTGCTCCCTACATCTATTTTAAGAAGAGGAAAGATCCTTCTACACAAAAATGCATTGAAGAGATGTTATAAAATACGGTTATTATTAGCACAAGAAGGAGTCTCCTTGTTACATTCCACTCCGGGGCTTCTCAAGCCATTTTCTAAGAATTCCAATATATTAAAACTGCATTAACAGATCCAAGGAAAAGAGCTGCATATTTTTAATAGTTATATTTAATAAATTAGATTCTTCAAATTTTAGCTTGAGCAATATGAAATCGTTGTCAGTGGAGACCAAAAGCACACAAATATAAAATACAATATAATGTGCTAGTCACAAAATAATTGTACATTTATTCCTGGTTTACTACAGAAGAGTTATCTAGTAATGGAACTCAAGTTTAAAATGAAATATGTTGCTATGTATTGAATTGTGTCTGCCCCGCAAAAATTTGTGTCAAATTGGCTAAACTATGTTTCCCAATATTGTGTGATTATCCCCCATTTTGTCATCCTCTGTGTTGGAAATCCTACCTGTGCAATGTAAATATTGTAGAATTAGAGGCAGTTAGGGTGATGAGACAGGACTCAGCCTACAAGATTAGATTGTGTTTTGAGTCAATCACTTTTGAGATTTAAAAGAAAAAAATGAGCAGAGAGACATGGGGACCGTCTACAACCAAGAAATGAGATTCAGGGAAGTACTATGCCTTTTTGACCCGGGAGAAGACTGATGACAAGGACATTCCTCGAAAGCTAACAGGCAGAGAAAGGTATTTCCTTGCACCAGCTCCCTGAATTCAGACTTCTAAGTAGACTAAGAGAATAAATTTCTCTGTGTAAAAGTTATCCACTTGTGGTATTTCTCTTATCACAACACTAGATAACTAAGACAGATGTGTTTGTTTTCCTTTTCAATTCTGCCACTGTACCTGTAAACCAAATCAAACCCAACTCACTGCTGTCAAATCAATTCCAACTCATAGCAACCCTGTAAATCCTTACAGAAGCAGAACGCCACATCTTTCTCCTACAGAGTGAGCTAGTGGCTTCAAACTTCCAACCTTTCTGTTAGCAGCCTAGTGCTTTAACCAGTGCACCACCAGGGCTCCTGATGTACCTCTGTGATGTAGGAATAAATGAATTCTGAGAAAAAGTTGGGAGTCAACATTGAAGTTTCTCTGTGAGCTTGAAGTCTAGGCTAGATGGCCCACTCTGCCCCACCAGACCCAACCCTGCTTCTGTGAGGGCCACAGAGCTTTGTGGCCTGTTTGGAAGGAGCAGTGGGACCCTGGGGAGGACAGCAGAGAGGAGTAGAAAAATCTGGGAGAAGGAAAAGGCAGAGGCAGAGAAAAGCTCCTCAACTTCCACATGAGACTGACTATGACCTGAACTCAGGGGGAAAAGAGAAAACATGTGTTATGGATTGAAGCATGTACTCCCCAAAGTTATGTTGAAGTTCTAGCCCCTGTACCTGTGAAAGTGACCCCGTTTGGGAATAATGGTCCCCTTTTGTCATGTTAATGAGGTCTCATCAGAATAGGATGGGCCCTAAGACTAATCACTTCTGAGAGGTGATTTATAAAAAAATGCCCATGCCAAGAAACACCAGGAAAGGTTAAGGAATGCTGAGATACTCTTGGAGCTACTTCTAGGGGGACCCTTCCTTAGAGCTGATCTCCTAGTTGATAGTCCCAGCTTCCAAAAGCTGGGAGACAATACACTTCTGTGGTTTAAAGTCATTTCTAAGGTATCTTTTCTTAGAGTAGTGCAAGGAAACTAAGACTGTTTCTTCATATGCTAGGAAATTCATGTGTATTTTCAACATCTAATACACAAGTAGAAACCCTGGTGGCATAGTGGTTAGCTGTTATGGCTGCTAATCAAGAGGTCAGCAGTTTGAATCCACCAGGTGCTTCTTGGAAACTATGGGGCAGTTCTGCTCTGTTCTACAGGGTTGCTATGAGTTGGAATCAGTTTGACAGCAGCAGGTCTGTTTTGGTTTTAATAGCGAAAATGTATCTAGTTTTCTATCAATGAACTGTGTGTGCAACACTTTTGAAAAACTATAGGCATTAGGGTCAGCTGAAGCATCAACCACAGCTATTATTTACTGAGCACTTTACTCCACACACTGTACAAACAGTATTCTTTTAATCTCCACAATAACCATTTGAATTAGGTAGTACAGTGAAACCTATGAGAGCAAGAGATTGACAAGACAACTTTGTTTTTCTAGGCTTCACATGCTTTCTGCTGTTGACAAGGTGTAGTCTTACCACTTTTCTGTCACTTGTTTTAGCCGGAAATATTTCAGTTTTCTTTCTTGGACAGGTTTCTGCTTTATATAGATTCCAGGTTTTACTATTTATTATTCTGACCAGCCTGGAATATGGTAGAGCCAGGATCGAATGTAAGAAAATCTGTACACAGACCCTATCCTTACTTTGACATATGTCCTGTTAATTGTCAAATAATCAAATTGTTACCCACGGCAAAAGCAAAGATGTATGAGCTGATGTATTGGAACAAAAAATCTGATATAAAGTCTCATAAGAGAGTTTAAAACTCAGTTATTGTTTGGGCTCTTCCTCTGCCTGCTTGCATTAACTCATTTAACATTTATTATGTTCTCTGTTCCCAAGCACTTACTGAGAATTCAGAGTTAAAGGGTGCATATGTTGCCTGCCTTGATGGCGGTTACAGTCTGTACAAACACATATAATGTTATATATCAGGGACTATGAACTTTGCTCTTTATCTTGTATGTGATATAAAGTCACTAAGCCTTCAAAGGAAGGAAAAAACATTCATGCTTAGCAAAAATCACTCTGATGACTGTGGAAGGTGGGTTGGAGTTTACTCTCTACTCCTATCTAAGAGAAGATACAGATTTGAACAAGGCAGAAGTAGTGAGAAAGGACACAAGGGGACAGATTCAAGGAATCTCAGGAGTTGGATGAATATGCCTGATTGGTAGGCTGTCAGGGGACAAAAGGAGTTGAAGCTGACTCGTGGTGTTTAAATGGGCGAATGGGTGTATGCTCCTAAGAAGCAAGGATGGTGAGACTTCTTCCCATGTGTTTTGGATATGTCATCAGGAGGGCCCAGTACCTGGGACAGACACTGTTCTTTGTCAAATAGAGGGTCAACAGAGAAGAGAAAGACTCTTACGGAGCTGAAATGACACAGTGTCTGCAATAACGGGCTCAAACGTAGCAAGGATCGCAAAGACAGCACAGGACAGGGTAGCCCTTTGCGCAGCTGTGCACAGGGTCACTATGAGTTGCAACCAGTTCAACGGACCTTACCAAAAGCACTGGCATGGAGGAGGACTAGATTGGGATCATAGGGTTGAGATATGTATTTGATGTCCTTTGAGCTCAGGGAGCAATTGCAGACAAGTTTCTTGTGCTCAGGAATGAGATCTTGCCTGGAGATGGAAACTTTAGGGTCATTAGCTGAGAGCCCAGCAAGCTGAGCAGGTGACTTTCATGAACATTTGAGGCTAGAACCTGAGGTGAGATGGTAAATGTAAATATTTTGATGTAAATGGATAGACGACAGGTCTCAACGTAGAAAGTAAAATAGAGAATTAGGAACCAAGCTTCAGGGATCACTCTAAACTAGGGAAAGCAGATCCTGGCATAAATACATTCTTTGCCTTTCTCATGAATCTGGCCCCCTTGTGTCTGTCAGTTTGTTATACTGTGGGGTCTTTGTCATTGTGGGATCTTGCATGTTACTGCAATGCTAGCAGCTACCAGCATCAGATGCCAGCAGGGTCACCCATGGTGACAGGTTTCAGCTGAGCTTCCAAACTAAGACAGACTAGGAAGAAGGACCTGCCAGTCTACTTTTGAAATTCATTAACCAGAGAAAATCTTGTGAATAGCAGCAGACTATTTTCTGATACAGTGCTGAAAGATGAGCACCCCAGGTTGAAAGGCATTCACAAGAAGACTGGGGAAGAGGTGCTTCCTCAAAGTAGAAAACAAAAATAACCATATCGACTGGTGCTGAGTCTATGCTGACTCATATCGACCCTATAGGTCAGAGTAGAACTGCCCCATATGGTTTCCAGGGAGCACTTGGTAGATTTGCAATGCTGACCTTTTGATTAGCAGATGTAGGACTTAATCACAATCCCACCACAGTAAAGTTGACCTTAATGGCATGGGTGGAGTCAAACTTTGGGGATCTTCATTTGCTGATGTGGCATAACCAAAATGAGAAGAAACAGCTGCAAATATCCATTAATAATCACAACATGGAACCAAAGAACTAATCCTACAACTTGAACAAATAGAGAACAACAGAGGAACCCCTCAGGCACCAGAAGAAAACACATCATAAAGATTAGAGCAGAACTAAATGAATTAGAGAGTAAAAGAACAACCGAAAAAATTGAAAAGACCAAAAGCTGGTTTTTTGAAAAGATCAACAAAATTGACAAACCATTGGTTAAACTTACTAAAGAGAAACAGGAAAGGAAACAAATAACCCAGATAAGAAATGAGAAGGGAGCTGTCATAACAGATCCAACAGAGATAAAACATATCATAACAGAATATTATGAAAGACTGTACTCTAACAAATTTGAAAACCTAGAAGAAATGGACAAATTCCTTGATTCATATCACCTACCAAAACTATCACAAGGTGAAGCAGAATAACTTATTAAACCCATCCCAAAGAAGAGATTGAAAAAGTCATCCAAAAACTACCAACGAAAAAAAAAACCAGGCCCACATGGCTTCACTGCAGAATTCTACCAAGCTTTTAGAGAAGAGTTATCTCCAATACTGCTGAGACTCTTTCACAGTACAGAAAGGAATGGAATACTCCCAAATTCATTCTATAAAGCCAGCATAACCCTGGTATCAAAGCCAGGGGAAGACTCAACCAAAAAGGAGAACTACAGACCAATATCACTCATGAATTTAGATGCAAAAATCTTCAACAAAATTCTTGCTAATAGAATACAACACATTAAAAACAAATAATCCACCACGAGCAAGTTGGATTCATACCACAGATGCAAGACTGGTTTAACATCAGAAGAACAATTAATGTGATCAACCACATAAATATTACAAAAGACAAGAATCACTTGATTTTGTTTATTGATGTAGAAAAGGCATTTGCCAAAGTCCAACACCCATTCATGCTAAAAACTCTCAGCAAAATAAGAATAGACGGCCAATTCCTCAATGCAATAAGGGCCAGTTATACAAAGCCAGCTGCCTACGTCTTCCTGAATGGAGAGAGACTGAAGCAATTTCCCCTGAGAACAGGAACTAGACAAGGATGCCCACTCTCACTTCTCCTATTCAACATTGTACTAGAAGTTCTAGCCAGAGCAGTTAGACAAGACCATCTGCATTGGCCAAGAAGAACTAAAAATCTCTGCATTTGCAGATGATATGATTGTATATGCAGAGAATCCATAAGGAAACTACTCAAACTGATAGAAGAGTTCAGCAAAGTCTCAGGATACAAAATAAATATAAGTAAATCAGTAGGGTTCCTTTATACCAACGACGAGATTATTAAGGAGGAAATCATCAAGTCAGTACCATTTACCATAGCCCCTAACAAGATAAAGTACCTAGGAGTAGACTTAACCAGAGAAATAACAGACTTCTACAAAGAGAACTACAAACCCTTACTGCAAGAAACTAAAAGAAACTTACGTAAATGGGGACACTTACCCTGCTCATGGATAGGAAGACGTAACATTGTGAAAACGTCTATTTTACCCAAAGCAATCTGCTTATGTAATGCAATCCCAATACAAATTCCAGTGACATTTTTTAATGAGATGGAGAAACAAATCACCAACTTTGTTCAGAAAGGCAAGAAGCCTGAGATAAGTAAAGCACTACACTGGGAGGCCTTTCACCACCAAACTGTAGAACCTATTACACTGTCACAGTAGTCAAAACAGCCTGGTACTGGTACACAAACAGATAGACAGATAGATCAATGGAACAGAACTGAGACCCCAGAGACAACACCACCTTCCTGTGAACAGTTGATATTTCAAAAAGGCCCTAAGATGTTAAACTGGGGTAAAAACAATCTCTTCAACAAATGACGCTGGCAAAATTGGATATCCATCTGCAGTAAATTGAAACAAGATCCATATCTTACACCTTATACAACAAGCAACTCAAACTGGTTACAATATCTAAATATCAAATGTAAAATGATAAAGCTCATCCATGAAAAAGTAGAAACAACAGTGGAAGTACGCAACATAGACAGACTTCAAAATCTGTCAAACAAACCACAAACAACAGAAGAGAAATAGATAAATAGGAACTACTAAGAATCAAACACTTTTGCTCATCTAAAGACTTTATCAATAGAATTAGAAGACCACCTACAGAATGAGAAAAAATATTTGGCAACTATATGTCAGACCGATGCCTGATCTCCATAATCTATAAGGTACTACAGAATATCAGTAAGATAAAGATAAATAATCCAGTTAAACGATGGGCAGACACTTCTCTAAAAAGGAGATCCAGGCAGCCAAAAAACACATGTGGACATGCTCCCCAACATTAGCTGTTAAAGAGATTCAAATCCAAACTACAATGAGATACCATCTCATCCCAACAAGGTTGGCCATGATCCAAAAAACACAAAACAACAAATGCTGGAGAGGCTGTGGAGAAAGTGGAACTCTCCTACACTGTTGGTGGGATTACAAAATGGTGCAACCTCTTTCAAAAGCAATCTGGCACTTCCTTAAAAAGCTGGAATGCAGATCTACCATTTGGCCCAGTAATTCCACTGCTCAGAATATATCCTACAGAATCAAGGCCATTCACACCAACTGATACATGCACGTTAATGTTTATTGCAGCACAGTCCATGACAGCAAAAAGTTGGAATCAACCCAGTTGCCCAACAACAGTGGAATGGATAGGTAAACTCTGGTATATATACTCAATGGAACACTATGCAATGATAAAGAACAATGATGATTTCAGCAAACATCTCATAACCTGGTTTCAACTGGAGGACATTATGTTGAGTGAAAGTCATCAGCAACAAAAGGACAAATATTGTACGAGACCCCTACGATAAGAACTTAAAAACAGACTCATGCGTACAAGACACGTCTCTCTGATGGCTGCGAGAGTGGAGACAGGGCAATGGTGCGGGGGTTACATAGTTGATAGAAATTTGATTCGGTGAAATCGGTGACAACACACATTAGAAAGCAGATCACTATAAACTGGACTTCAACATAACATGATTACTCCTCCCATCTTAACCTAGTATTACAAGGACAAGGTAGCTGAGGAGGGGAACCAGGGACCATGCTCGCAGGGGAAATAGAGGCCAATTGGCATATCTACTGTTTTGCTAAGGGAGCCTTCTGCACCCCACATTGGTGACTGGCATTTAGGGTCTTAAAAGCTGCCAAGCTGCCATCTGAGGGTACAGCAATTGGTTCTAGCTCAGCAGGAACCGATGATTACCAAGGACCAAAATGACATGGGGGAAAGAGAACCCAGAAGACAGAGAGACCCACGTGAGTGAGTGAATGCATCGACTTGTGACCGAAAAAAGCAGATGGTGCTTGGCCACCACCAGTGATAGCCGTGATGGAGTTGTTATAAGAAATACAGCCAGAATGCTTTTTAGAATCAAGGATCTTGCATACTTTGGACATGTTGTTAGGAGAGTTCAGTCCCTGGGTCAGGACATTAAGCTTGGTAAAGTAAAGGGTCAGTGGAGAAGAGGAAGACCCTCGATGAGATAGACTGACACAGTGTCTGCAACAACAGGCTCAAGCAAAATTTTGGTCTGTGGTACATAGGGTCACTATGAGTTGGAATGGACTCGATGGCACCTAACAATGATGACAGTAACATGAATTTGGCTAGGATGCCTTAAAATTCTGTGGCATAGTACTCTAGGTAGTTACTACCTGTCCACAGAGAGTGAAGCCTATTTGCCATCCCTCCACAGAGCTTGGATCCCACATAGAAGGTGGGATAGGGAGAGAAACTGGAAAGAATGTCCAGAGTTACTTGTGCTTAACATAAGATAGCCCTTTCCTGGCTTCTATAATTCCATTTGTAAGAGTGACAAGGGATAATTGAAGCATGATTTTGACTCTGGGAAGACCTTTGTCTTCCTCATTTCTTTAACATTCATTGCCTCACCCCAGCGTCTGGATAATCTCATTAGATGCTTTATCTTTATTGTCTGTAGTTACCAGGAGAAGCCCAGGTTCTGTTCTGTGGTTACCAGGAGAAGCCTCAGACTCATCCCCACATAGCAGAGTACTTTGCCCGTCTCTCACTTCTCCTCCAACTTTCAAAACCTCTCTTGTGTATCTACTGACCTCCAGTCTAGTTCACTTTCCCCTGTGTCCTTGAAGTTTCTAGTCTCTGGCTCATGATCGCTCCCTCTTCTACTACACTGTGAAAATTCTTGGCAATTTCAGTATATATAAAACCATTCCATACCGTAACTTTCCAGTTCTGTTACCTCTTTTCCTACAGAGATCTTGTCTCCACCCTTCTCTGTCGCCTAATCCTGGTGGTTATACTCTAAGACTTTGCCATTGACAGAATTATAACATCTCTAAAAATTTCAGTTTCAAAGCCCCTTTTTCCAAACACCGCCTGTCTTTTTAGCTCATTCTTTCTTATACTCCACCTTCAGCAATTCTTCGAACTACAATGCGCTAATTACCACCTTTTCACTGTCTCTGATTCCTGCCATATCTTCTCTTCCCACATTATATAGCTCAGATTCTGAGATAACATTTTTATATTCCCTCCCTTACATTCATCTCAGTTCCCTTCCTTTCTTCTTTCTGGGTATTTTCTTGGTAAATCTCCAATCCTGGTTAAATCTGGTTTTCTGTGCTGTACCTGGAAACCCCGGGGGGCACAGCAGGTTAAGTGGTACATCCGCTAACCAAAAGGTCAGCCGTTCAAATCTGCCAGGCAATCCTCGGAAACTCCATGGGGCAGTTCCACTTTAACCTCTAGGGTCATTATGAATCAGAGCTGACTCAAGGGCAGTGGGTTGGGTTTTATGCCATACTTATCTGTGCATGGCTGAATTTGACTGGAGAAAAACCTAACTTTGCCGACTCCTTTACTTCAAATTCATGGCCATTATCCTTGGAATCATCTTGACAGTAACTATCAACAATAGCCAACTCAGATATGCCCTAAGTGGAGCCCAGCAACCCTTATATAATTCACTGGTACATTAATTTTTCTGCTCTCACATCTCCATCCTTGCTCCCAGACACTTTGAGCTGATAAGCTTGCTCCCCAGTTTGCCAGCATTATAAATACCAACAGAAGATTTTCTAATGATTCTGCTGCCATATCAACTAACCTCCCTACTTGCATTTGGTACCAAATATTTATCTTCACTTCTAATTGCTGCTGAGACTATTCTCCCATTTGATCACCTAAATACAGTCATCCCTTGTATAATAAAGAAGACGTTGCCAACAGTTGTCCCTACGTTCTGTATCATTGATTTTTAATTCTTGGCTCCATCATTCCCCACAGCAAATAAACATACTGTAATTTTTGTCCTTTTGAAAAAGAAAACCCTCTGGGTCTCAATTTACTCTTCAGGTGTCATCTTATTTCTCTGCTCTTCTATATAGCAATATTACTTGAAATCTATTTATGTACCCAGCTGTCTCCAGTTCTTCTCCTTTCATTTTCTCTTCTCATAGCCAAACACTCCCAGACTTTTTTTTTTTTATTTAACATAACTGAGTAAAAATGTACATTGACATGTAAATTTACATGCCCCCTATATGCAGCTTCCACTGCTCTCCCTGTCCGGTGACAGCACACTATTCCTCTCTGCTCCATACATGTCTCATCCTCCCAACAGTCTCCTTTCCCCTCCTCTCCGTCCACTCCCCTTCCTCCAGCCAGAGGTGAGCAAGATGATATCCTATAGATGTATAGAACCACAAAGTGCTTCCAACATATGGTTACTCTGCATTGCCAAGTCCATTCCATTCCTGTCCAAAGAGTGGACCTTTGTTATAATTTATGGGAACGGGCAGCATCAGGGCCGGGGGCCATGCTCTCAGCCAGCCAAGTGCCGTCGAGTCGGATCCGACTCATGCTCTCAGAGGAACCCCAAAACCGCTGGACCATCAATTGAGGTCTTTTAGTGGAGATCTCATGATGCACCTCTTTTTATTCTTGTGTTGCCAGTGAGACTCCTCTCTGTGAGCCCCATCGTGGCTATCATTGGTGGTGGCCGGGCACCATCCGGTTCTTCCGGTCCCAGGTCGATGTAGGCACCCACTCTTGTGGGTCTCTCTGTCTTCTCAGCTGTCTTTACCGCATGCCATTTTGGCCCTCGGTGAGTATCCGTTCCTGCTGAGTTGGAACCATTTGCTGTCTCCTCGGATGGCAGCTTGGCAGCTTTTAAGACCCCAGACGCCACTCACCAATGTGGGGTGCAGAGAGCTCTCTTAGCAAAACGCTAGTTGTGCCAATTGGCCTGGAATTCGCCTAAGAGCATGGTCCCCCGCCCCCCGCCCCAGCTACTCTATCCTTGCAGTATTGAGTTAAGATGGAAGGAGTACTCAAGTTATGCTGAAGTCCGCTTAATGTTGTTCTTGTTCCTAATGTGTGCTGTCACTGCTTTCTCCCAACTAGATTTCTAGTAACTACCTAAACTAAACCCTCCCCCCCTTGCCCTCCCTCCCTCCCTCCCCTCCCTTGCAGCTGTCAAAGAGTCTTTTCTTCTATACACAAGTCTGTTTTTGAGATCTTATCGTAGAGGTCTCATACAGTATTTGTCCTTTTGTCGCTGACTACTCTCACTCAACATAATGTCTTCCAGTTGAAACCAGGTTAGGAGATGTTTCCTGGAATCATCGTTATTCTTTATCATTGCGTAGTGCTCCATTGAGTATATGTACCACAGTTTACCTATCCATTCTTCTATTGTTGGGCATCTGGGTTGATTCCACCTTTTTGCTATTGTGGACTGTGCCGCGATAAACATTCTGGTGCATGTGTCCGTTGGTGTGAAAGGCCTTGAATCTGTAGGATATATTCCAAGTAGTGGAATTACTGGGTCAAATGGTATATCGATATCCATTTTTTTAAGGAAGCGCCAGATTGCCTTCCAAAGAGGCTGGACCATTTTGCAACCCCACCAACAGTGTAGAAGGGTTCCACTTTCTCCACAGCCTCTCCAGCATTTGTTGTTTTGTGTTTTCTGGATCATGACCAATCTTGTTGGGGTGAGATGGTATCTCATTGTTGTCTTGATTTTAATTTCTTTAATAGCTAAAGATCGTGAACATGTCCGCATGTGTTTTTTGGCTGCCTGGATCTCCTCTTGAGTGAAGTATCTGTCCATCTCCTTTGCCCATCGCTTAATTGGATGGTTTATCTTCTTCTTATTGATATTTTGTAGTATCTTATAGATTATGGAGATCAGGCGTCGATCTGACATAGAGTTGCCAAATATTTTTTCCCACTCTGTGGGTGTTCTTTTAATTCTATTAATAAAGTCTTTGGATGAGCAAAAGTGTTTGATTCTTAATAGTTCCCATTTATCTACTTTCTCTTCTGTTGATTGAGGTTTCTTTGACAGATTTTGGAGTCTGTCCTCATTGTGTATTAAAACTTTCATTGTTGTTCCTACCTTTTCTTGGATGAGCTTTATCGTTTTAGGTTTGATATTTAGGTCTTTTATCCAGTTGGAGTTGGTTTTTGTATAAGGTGTAAGATATAGATCTTGATTCAGTTTATTGCAGATGGATAACCAATTTTGCCAGCACCATTTGTTGAAGATGCTGTTTTTTTCCCCAGTTTAATGTCTTAGGGCCTTTGTCGAATATCAACTGTTCATAGGCAGATGGTGTCATCTCTGGAACACTCCCAGACCTTTATCTGATGTATCTCCTCCAGTGTGTAAACTTCTTTAGGCAGAATAAGCCTTATTTTTTTAAAGCTATCTCAATTGCTCCTCTTTAGTTCATTGTTACCTACTGAGTCTCATTAGGTATGCAGGATAAGTGAGAACTGGTTTCTTCATTCCCGGTATGACAGTTGAAGTGGCCATGCCCATCCCTGATTTGGCTCCATGCTGTCTCCAAAGCTTCCTACTTGGACTGAGACTCATGAAGCAATGAGAAGTCATCGGAACTGAAGTGTTAGAGGTAATTTCCCGTCTTCCTCAGCCACAGCATCACCCGGACCATTGTAACTCTTTTCTCACTGGACCCCTTTCCTCCAGGCTTGAGCTTCCAAATCATCCAACACTATCAAGTGATCTATTGATAAAATCTTATCTTTTGAAAAAACACTCTTTAGACTTTTGATCTCCTCATTTTGCCAAAACTACTGCTATCAATCTAACTGGATGGTTGCTTTGGTAAGTTCTCATTTTATTTATCATGTTATTTGACACACTTGGTCACTTCACTTGGCTTCCGCTGTACTGCCTTCGTCAGGTCAATTGCCATCAAGTTCGTTTCAACACATGGCAATCACATGTATGTAGAACTCTGCTCCATAAGGCTTCCATTTTATTTCATTGTTGAAAATATACACAGAAGAATATATACCAGTTCAATAGCCTCCTACACGTACAGTTCAGTGACACTGATTATGTTCTTTGACCTGTGTAACCACTCTCATCCTTTTTCTGTGTTGCTCCTCTTCTGTTAATATAAACTCTCTACCCCCTGAGGTGCCTATCTAATCTTTTGAGTTGCTATTGTCAGTTTGATCCTGTATAGAAAGTTCTTAAAAGAGCATAAAGCCTGAGGCAGGCCTTTCTTTCTCTCTCTCTCTCTCTCTCTCTTTTTTTTTTTATCCAGTTAAGCTAAACTACTGTTTGTTTTTAAGTAGACTTCAGGTGGTATTTTTGGTTTTAGTTTTAAAGATTATTTCAGGGAAATAGTTTCAGAGGTTCATTCAGCCTTCATGGCTCCAGAAGTCTGCAGTTCATGGGAATTTTAAAGTCTGTTCTGCATTTTCTCCCTTTGTTCAGGATTGTTCTATAAAACTTCTGGTCAGAATATGGATCAGTGGTAGCCAGGCATTGTCCACTTCCTCTGATTTCATGGTAAATGAGACAGTTGTTTATGGAGGCAATTAGTCACACATTCCATATCTTCCTTCTGCTTCTGACTCTTCCTTTGTTGCTCCAGACAGAGACCAATTACTCTGACTTGAATGATACTCAGAAGCTTTCAAAACCCCTGGCACCATTCGAAGAATTAGGAGGTGAAACAGAAGTATTAAATAGCTTATTAGCTCAACTCACTGTGATGGCACATAAATCTGTGACCCTAAGCCTTCAAACCAAGGAGCAAAATTCCATGAGATTTTTGGCTGTTCATAAGAGGCTTCGGTAGCTACACTTCTTTTTGTTTGTCTTTTGGTCATTGTAAATATATCTGTCACAGTTTTTGCTAATTCAACTTTTTACAGTTGTACAAATTATTGACAACAATGAGAACTGCATTTGGCTGTGCAACCTACCTTGACTCAGTGTGACCCTTCACATTATGTTATCCCGTCTACCCTCCGATTTTCTTCTCCATCTTGCCCCTGGTGACCAAAAATAAACTTTGTCCTCTATGTATTTGCCTTTTTTTGTTTTTTTGTATAAGTGAGGTCCTTTTATGACTGACTTATTTCACTCAGCATAATGTCCTCAAGAGTTTTTAATGGCTGAGTTTTTGGAATTAAAACACCAGCGCTTTCCTTGTTTCAAGGAACCCTCTGAATAGACATGACCCTCCAGCTTTTTGGTTAGCACCAAAACATGTTAACCATTTACATCATACAGAAAGTCTGTATTATGCCACTGTGTCTTAGTTGTCCACCTACGTCTTCTTCTTGGTTCATTTGGCTAGGAAATCTTAGTTTGCTTCCACACCCGGGAATTAGAGCTTGTACGTATTTTTTTCTTAACTCTTTTTTCTTGTTGATCTTGTTTAATTCATGGATTTAAGTACCACCTATGTATTGATGATGGCCGTATGTATTTCTTCAACTAAGGTCTCTTTTGTTACTTATTTCCCTTTGGGTGCCGAGTAATTTCCAATCTAGCTAGTTCATAGTCAAACTCCTAATCTATTCTCCCTCCCAAAGCTGTTTCTTCAGATGTTTTCCTCATTTATTAAGTGATAACTCTTTAGTTCTCCTTATCTGTTCAAAAATCTTACAGTTATTGTCTCTCCTTATCTGTTCAAAAATTTTATAGCTATTGTCATGGTTTGAGGTGTGCTACCCTCCCCCCAGTGTATGTAGAAGTTTATCTGGGCCGTGATTCTCAGTACTGTGTGGTTGTCCTCTGTTTGGCGATTTTCCTGTATTATATATCCGAATTTATCTCTGCCTATAGTTAATGGGACAAGACTGGATTATGTTAAAGAGGATTGGGGTGGGACTGTAAACACCCTTACTAAAGGAGTTTCCCTGGAGTGTGGCTTGTGCTACCTTTTATCCTGAAAGAGATAAAAGAAAAAGAAGCACGCAGAGTGTTGGGGACCTCATACAGCAAGAAAGCAGTGCTGGGGGCAGAGGGCACCCCTCGGATCCAACGTTCCAGAGATTTGCACTGAGCTGTTCCCAGACCAAGGGAAGATGGATGGCAAGGATCTTTCTCCAAGGATGACAGAGAGCAAAAGCCTTGTCCTGGAGCTAAGTCCCTGAATTTGGACCTGGAGCCTGCTAGACTGTAGGAGAAAATTCTCTTTGTTAAAACCACCCACTTGTGGTATTTCTGTTAAAGGAGCACTAGATGACTAAGATAGTTATTCTTGACTCCTGTTTTGTTCTTATACACCACATCCACATCCTATTTTCAAAATATATCCAGGACCTCACTCTTGTTCACTATGTCAGTATTGCCAGCCTAGTCCAACCCTGTCATCTTTTGCCTAGACTGTTTCAAAGGCTCTTACCCATTCTCCCTGTTTCCATATATACTCTTTTTTTTTTTTTTTAACATACATTAGGGTTGCCATGAGTTGGATCCGACTCGATGGCACTTGGCTTGGCTATGTGTTAGGGCTATTCGGCATGCTGGAGCAAAACAAAACTCCTTGCTGTCATGGAGTTTTTATTCTGATGGGAAAGGTGGACAATACCCAACTAGTTGCCTTCAGCCAATGGTGACCTGTGTGTCAGATAAGAAGTGCGTTCCATAGGGTTTTCCATGGCTTGTTTTTTGGAAGTAGATCACCAGGCTTTTCTTCCCAGATGCCTTTGTATGAACTTAAACCTCTAACCTTTAAGTTACCAGTTAGGTGCAAGACCTCAAAGTAAAAACGAAACAAAAAAATAGACAAAAACCAAAACCAGTCACTGCTGAGTTGATTCTAACTGACAGTGCCCGCAAGTAAAATAATGTTAGTTGCTGAAAAGTGATATGGACAAAAAGAAAGCAGAAAAGAAGACAAGAAATGCCAAGAATGGAAGTGGGATTGCTTTTATAATAAGGGCATTTTTGGAAAGCATCACCAACAAGAAACATAAAGTAGCTTTTTGAAGGGAGTGGTGGGAGGGAGTTCTGTGGCTATCAGGAAAAAGAGCAGTTGGAAGGTACAACAGGCACAAAGTCCCGAAGAGGAAGCATGCCTGGTGTTTTTGAGGGACAGCAAGGAGGCCTTAGGCAAGACGGAGAGTACTAGGAGAAAGATCAGACCATGCAGATCCTTGCTGGAAATCATATAAAGGTTAGCTCTTACTCTAATCAAGGTGAAAAGGCACTATACTGAAGAGCAAGGTTGAACAGAATGGTGACCGATCTACTTCATGTTTTAGCAGAATCACTCTGGCTACTGAGTTGTCAATAAGCTATAGTGAGACGAGGTTAGAAGCAAGGACACAAGTTAGGAGACTGACAATGATGGCATGGACCAGGGAGGTCACAGGAGATACGGAGATGTATTGGGGTTCTAGATAGCTTCTGAAGAAAGATGTGATAAGATTCACTGGTGGGTTGAACATGGGAAATGAAAAAAAGAGAGACGACAAAGATGAATGAAAAGTTTTTATCCTGCAGTTGGAGTGATAGAGGTGCCTTTAGCTGAGATGGGAAAGACTTGACATAGCAGGACTCAATAAATGCTTACTAATGAATGGATGTGGTCAAAATGCAATACACTTTTATATTTAATTGGGATAGAATGGTGTAAAGGACGTATGTTCAATTACATCCAACTGAGGGAAACGACACGGCTCTAATATTACCTTCTCTTTAGAAAATGGTAGCCTCTCACTTCACAACGCTCCACCTACCTCCTCTTTGCACAGTGCTAATTGCTGTGTATATATATATATATATATATATATATATGCCGAAGCCCATCACCCACAAAGACCTCTGTGAGCAAAGCCACAAGCCTCTCTGATGGCAGGCGGACACATCTCACCCCTGACATATTTCTGGCTGTATATTTTTCATCCTAATTAAACTCTCCTCAAAAATACCCCCTCATCTCCCTGCACAAGGACAAACGCTGAGCCCAGGAATGCCCAACCTGGGAACGCCCAGCCCAGGAATGCCAAGGCTAGCCCAGCCCCGCTGACTTCTCCCAACTGCACATCGCCCCCCAATGTGAAAAGAATTACCCTTCTTAGAACAATTTAAGAAAGGCATAGGGTGGGGGATGGTAGGTGTTTACTGTCCCCACAGGAAGAGATAAAATAAAGAGCAAAAGTAGGAACAAATAGAGATTATAACCTTTAGACCCCTCCTTCTGTACCTTTTACCCTTGAGGTATAGGTAGGGCTGATTGAGCTCGGGGCATAACTTTGTTTTCGCTGTCAATTATCACCACAACACACTTGTCCCAGGCCATTACCTAGAAGACCCTAATGAATAATATGTAAAAGGACCACTTGTCTTGGGCCATTATCCAGAAGGCCCTAATAATTAACAAGAAAAAAAGAGACCACGAGGTTTCGGTTTCAAGTTAGCTAATAGCTTATGTGGTCAGGGGGCAGGGTGAAAATCACGTCACCTCAAGTTAGCCCATAGCTTGTGTGGTCAGGGGGCAGGGTGAAAATCATGTCACTTCGCCTATAAAAATAAAGACAGACAGACCTTTTCAGTTTGCCATTTTCCTCCAAAACTCTTTCCTCTCTCTCTCAATTCATTTCCTCTCCGAATCCTTTCCCTCCCTCCATGGGGGTCCCCAAAAAGATGTCGGGGCTGGCTCCCGGCATATATATATTTTTTTTTTACTGAAATATTTTCCTTTTATATGTGTTGTTAGGTGCCATTGAGTTGATTCTGACTCCTGGTACAACAGAACAGAACCCTGCCAGTTTGGTGCCATTCTCACAGTTCTCGTTATACTTCAGCCCGTTGTTGCAGCCACTGTGTCAGTCCATCGCTTTGAGGGTCTTCCTCTTTTTCACTCTCAGACCCTCTACTTCACACTATCGTGCTGTCTTCCTCCAGGGAGGGATCCCTCCTGATAGCATATCCAAAATTTGTGTGATGTAATCTCACCATCCTTGACTCTAAGGAATATTCCGATTGTATTTCTTCCAAGACAGATTTGTTTGTTCTTTTGGCAGTCCACCGTACACGCAATGTTCTTCACCAGTACTAAATTCCTCTTACACGTATAAGTACATAAAACAGTCCATCACAATACATTTTTAAATATCTTTTTTAGGCTACCATGTGCTCTCATCTAGTGAGAACTGATGTAAAAATTGGTAAATCCTCCTAGTAGTTGTGCTATCCCACAGTGAATGTTCTGAAAAGCTTGTTATTTTCTCCTTTAAGTATGCATAGCTCTATTTGCTCTTTGTTTTGGTTAACAGTTTTGATTAACAGTTTTGATCCACACAGGCTGACAAAAGGAGTGCGAGTGATAGAAACAGGCCTGCTACAAGGAAACAAAGAGTGTCACAGCAGATGTTGTTTTCAGATGAGGCACTCAAAGTGTGTCCAAGTAAACACTGGAGACTGTCAGTGACTGGAAGTATCCCTGCACATGGAGAGGGACATTGTGAACCTGATTGTAGCCTGGGAGGACAGAGAGCGTTTTAGAGAATGGAAGCTAATAGAAATCATGACCTGAAGCAGAGAAGAAACAGTGATGGTCAGTAGGAGATGCCAGAAACTCTGTAACAGCGATTCTATAAAGACCCTGAGACTGTTCATTTTTTATGCTTGTTCTTAGGAAACCATGCCTTTTTGCTAAATGAGGTCTATGTGCACAGCATTGAGAAGTAGGATGAATTTAGATTTTATTTTACGTGTATTATATTAAAAGAATAAACATGAGAATAGTGAAGAATTTTTTTTTTGGAGACCTACTTCATTTTCTGCTCTTCATTTTATTTTTCCCTGTAAGCAGTTGTTATTATCCTTATTGTTTCTTCTTAAGCCTGTAAATTTTCTTTGCATGATTTTCTATTTCACAAAAGCTCTAGAGCTGAAGCTTGCCTGGGTGTCCAGAGGGCAGGTGAGTTCACTTTTGTCATGGGAGCCAGCTGAATGCCTGTCTCTTCTTCCCAGCATAGATAGTGCTTATCATATACGTTAACTTAGTGTAAGCAAACATAATGGCTTCTTGCATGGAGTATGATTAATTGCAGAAGAGAAGAAAGTGTTAAATTAAATTCTCAGTCACCTTATCTCTTCTTTTCAATTTCCTTTCATGTAGAAGTTAAAAAACCTCTTTTACTTTCCTTAGCAGTGATATGTATGTTAGAAAAACAATATTAAAAATGAGTCTGTGACTCATGTAAGAAGAGGCTACAGTTACTTCAGTGTCTTAAGAGGAAGAATGCAAAACCAATCTGGCAACATGGGGCACTACACAGAAGCCCCAAATCAAGAGGAATTGAAGGAAGGTGGCCTGGGAGGCAAAAATAAATGGAAAGTGCCTGGAATGGCATGAAAAGAGGAGATGGGACAAAGAACAGTGAGAAGAAGACAGGAGAAGACAGGAAGAAGACAGTAGACTTATGGGACAGCAACCTTTGCTAAGACTCCAGGTTGGTACCTGCCCACAAGCAGAAACTGATGACCCCTTCAAGTCCAAAGGCAGCTTTGGAGGTGACCTGAAATTCGTAGGTATCTCCAGGGTACCCCAGGGCTACAGAAAAACTGACTTAGGGAATCTCCTAAACCTTTGGTAAGCCACCAAAGAAACAGCAAGGAAAAATACTTCATCACTGTTGTGGATTGAACTGTGTTCCCCCCAAAAATGTGTCTAGCCATGTGGCTGGGCCACAGTTACTAGTATTTTATGATTGCCCTCCATTTTGTGATTTTCTTGCCCGTGTGGGCAGGTTTCAACAGAGCTTTTAGTCTAGGGTGGGACTCTAAATCCCTTGATAAGATCACCTCCCTGCTCCACTGTAAAGGGAGTGTCTGTGGAGTGTGGCTTGCACCACCATTTATCCTTTCATCTTACAAGAGTTAAAAGGATAGAGAAACAAGCAGAGAGTTGGGAACATCACACCATCAGGAAAGCAGCACCAAGAATAGAGCAGATCCTTCAATGCTGAGGTTTCTGCACCAAGATGCTCCCTGACCAAAGACAGATGCTACACAAGGACTTTCCTCCAGAGCTAACAGAGGCAAAGTCCTTCCCGTGGAGCAGACACCCTGAATGCAGACTTTCAGCCTACTGGACTGTGTGAGAATAAACTGTTCTTTGCTAAAGCCTTCCATTTATGATATTTCCACTGGAACAGTACCAGGTGACCAAAACAGTGATATTAATGATATTGTCTGATAGTTTACACATTCCGTTGGGTCTCCTTTCTTTGGAATAGGCTCAGATGTGGATCTCTTCAGGTAGCTGGTCGGGCAGCTTTTCTTCCAGTTTTCTTGGCATCAACTAGTGAGCACTTCCAGTGCTGCATGCATTTGTGGAAACATCTCAGTTGGTATTCTGTTAATTCCTGGAGACTGGGTTTTTTGCCAATGATTTCAGTGCAGCTTGGATTCTCCCTTCTATACCATCGGTTCTGGATGATATGCTGCACCCTGAAATGGCTGAGTGTTGACCCATTCTTTTTGGTACAGTGATTCTGCGTGATCTGTTTTTGATACTTCCTGTGTTATCCAACACTTTGCCCAAAGGATACCTCAAAATGCCAACTTGACACCTCAGTTATTTCATCAGTGCTTTCCGCTTGAGAAGTATAAAGTATGTTCTTCCTTTCTGGTTTTCTAACTCCAGGTTTTCGCACATTTCATTACAATATTTTACTTTGTCATCTCAAGCTGCCCTTTGAAATCTTCTCTTCAGCTCTTCTATTTCATCATTTCTTTTCCCTTTAGGCACTCTACATTCAAGAGCAAGTTTCAGACTCTCTTCTGACATTCACTTTGGTCTCTTTTCTTTTCTGTCTTTAAATGAACTTTTGCTTTTTCCATACGTGATGTCCTTGATGTCTCCTACAACTTATCTGGTCATCAGTCATTGTTGTTCAATGTACCAAATCTAATCTCGAGACGACCTCCACATTCAGATGGAATGTTGTCTGACTGTCATGGGCTTAATTTTCTTCTATTTCAACTTGAACTTGCGTAGTCTATTCCTTAGTCAGCCCCAGGACTTGTTCTGACTGATAGTATTGAACTTTGCCATCACTGCTTTGCACAGATGTAGCCAATTTGATTCCTGTGTATTTCTTCTGGTAAAGTCCATGTGTATAGTTGCCATTTACGTTGTTGAGAAAAGGTGTTTGCACAGAAGAAATTGTTGGTCTTGTAAAATTCTAATCATGTGATTTCTGGTGTAGTTTTTATCACTTATGGCCATATTTTTCAACTATGAATCCTTCTTGTCCGATTTTCACATTCTAATTGCAGTAATTATCAATGCATGTATGTTGCTTTTTTTTCAGTTTCAGACTGCAGAAGTTGCGTAAACTCTTCAGTTTCATTATTTTTAGTATTAGTATTCAAGTATGTAAATTTGAGCAACAGTAATATTAGCTGGTCTTCCTTGTAGGTGGTATGCATATTATCCTACCACTGACAGCATTATGCTGCAAGATAGATCTTGAAATAATCTTTTGGACAACAAAGGTGACACCAGTCTTCCTCAATTTGTCATCCTGTAAATAGTACATCATATGTGACCAACATTAGCCCATTTCAACTCATCAATGCCTGCGATATTGATTTTTATGCATTGTATTTCATTTTTTGGCAATTTACAGTTTTCCTAAGTCTATACTTCATTCATTCCGTATTCCTTTTCGTCTTTTGAGTCATGCCACATCAGCAAATGAAGGTCCTGAAAGCTTGACTCCACCCATGTCATTAAGGCCTGAAGAAGAAGCTCTTTCCTAGTCCTGTTTTTAGTGCATTCCCACTTGAGGGGCTCATCCTCCAGCGCTACGTCAGACAGTGTTTTGCAGCTGTTCGTAAGGGTTTTACCGGCTTTTGTTTTCTTTCCTTCCCCTCTCCCCCCCAGAATTAGACCGACAAGTCCTTCTTGCTAGTCTGCCTTAGTCTGGAAGTTCCACCGAAACCTGTCCTCCAATGGTGACCCTGCTGGTATTTGGAATACTCATGGCAAAACTTCCAGGATCACACCAACATAAAAGCAACCATGGTTTGACAGACTGACAAGTCATGGCACTTCTTTGTAAACGATCTTAATTATTGTTTGTTTTTCCTTACTGGAAACTCTGATGACTTAGTGATTAGGTGCTACATCTGCTAATCAAAAGGTCAGTGTTAGAATCCACCGGTAATCTTTGGAAACTCTATGGAGCAGTTCTACTCTATCCTGTAGGGTCACTATGAATTAGAATCGACTTGACAGCAGTGGATTTGGGTTTTGATTTCACCTGATTAATTGTACATTCATCAACAGTCTGACTAGGTGGGCTTATGATTTGTAATTGACTTAACAATGATGGTTATTTATTATCTTAAGGTGGCAATAGAAAAGATCCTTATCATTGTCATCTATATACTTGCCCTCTAGTGGGACTTGGTGAAGGATATCCCCTGCTCACCAGTGGGAGTTGATGGAGTCCTACATATATAATTATGCCTAAGTACTTGGCTGCCTTGCCTACATGGACTGGGACTCTAGCTCTTCTAAGTCATAATAATAATAATGATGTTAAAAAGGAACCGGAAGTATTATCACAGAGTCAATTCTGACTCAGAGTGACCCTATAGGATAGAATAAACAGTCCCATAGAGTTTCCAATGAGCAGCTGGTGGATACAGGGGGGCAAAGGAAGGTAAGACTAGGCCTTTCAGCTCGTTGGTGTAGTTTCCAGTTCAGGGTGGAGCTGTGTCTGACTGGTGCATAAGCAAAATTTTAGCAAGGGGTTTTGTAATCTTATCAAATATTTCTAAAGCCTTATCAAGAAAGGCAATATACACTAATGACCTATTTCTTAAGGGGTGAAAAATGTTAAGCCCCACAACTTTGCAACAGAGTAGAATATTTTGGCGTAGTGAAGAGCTTGACTGTTAACCAGAAAGTTAGCAGTTCGAATCCACCAAGTTCTCGTAGAAGCCCTATGGAGCAATTTTATTCTGTCTTATAGGGTTACTGGAAATCTTGGTGGCATAATTGTGTAGTGGTTAAGTGCTACATTCACTAATCAAAAGGTTGGCAGTTCAAATAGCCAGGTGCTCCTTGGAAAGTCTATGGAGCAGTTCTACTCTGTCCTATAGGTTCACTGTGAACTGGAACAGACTCAATGGCAATGACTTTGGGGTGTTGGTTTTTATAGAGTGGCTGTGAGTTGGAATCAACTTTATGGTAGTGAATTTGGGATTATTTAAGTGGTACAATTGGTTAATGTGCTTGGTTGATTGTTGTTTTAATTATGTCGTGTTATGTTGACAGAGATACAAGTGGATGACTTTACAAAGAGAAATTTTATTTTGTCACAGTCCGGTAAGCTACAAATCTAAATTCAGTGTAAGCAATTATCACAGTCCAGTAGGCTAAGAGTCCCTATTCAATGTGAGAGCATCCTGGCATAGGGAACTCAGGTTCAAAGGACATGCTCCCTGAGGTTTCCAGACCTCTCCACCAGATTCTTTTATATCTCAAGAGACAGCCTCAAGGCACAAAACAATCCCACATTTTAAATCCTGCTCCATCAACACAGCTGCACCCAGGGGCCCTCATTAACATCATAGGGGCAGGAATTCCAACGTGGAGGAACATCATGCAAATACCAGGAATCACGGCCTACCCAAGAGCTACAGATTTGCCGGGAACAGGATTCTATCCATTCTATCCATTCTATCCATTCTATCCATGTTAACTGAAATTTTGGAGGTTTGGGTCCACCCAGAGGCTCCTGAGAAGGAAGCCTGGCAATCTACTTCCAAAAAGTCAGCCTTGGAAACCTACAGAATATGGTTCTATGAGGCCTGAAAACTAAGTGCATAAACTTAATTGTTCTAAGTGTTACCTACCTCATTACTGAGTGTCACTGTGGTCACCTTCCAAGCACTCCCCTTGGAAAGCTATGTACTGACACCAGCACCTAGTCCACCCTTCGAAGCAGTTTTGGAACTCTTTCTGGAATGACCTTTTTGCTGGGTGGCACAGTGGCAACTTTGCGAACTTAATCACATAGTTGTCCGTTAGTTTTTGGCCAGCAAACAAATAATTGTATTGGAACACCCTCTCTAGTCACCTGATTTGGCCCCCAGTGACTTTTTTCTTTACCGAAAGATAAACAAGATTATTGAAAGGAAGACACTGTGATGACATTTAGGACATTGAGGGTAATACAGTGGCAGCTCTGATGGCCGGTCCAGTAAAAGAGTTCCAAAATTGCTTTGAAGGGTGGACTGGGCACTGCTGTCAGTGCACAGCTTCCCAAGGAGAGTACTTGGAAGGTGGTATTCAGTGATATTCAGCAGCGAGTTGTGTAGCACTTTTTCTACGATGAATTCTTGAACATAATTCGCAGACCTCGTACGTGGAGTTGTCAGGCTGTGGAACTGACAAAAGACAACTAGTTTGGTTTTGATCATAAGATGTGTTAGGCTGAAATCCAAACCCCCTCTCCCAACTATTTCCTAAGGCCGGAGTCAAAACTGTCTCATCCACCAGCTATTCCGGGAATTCCATTCAAATGAAGACTAGGTACCGCTTCTTCCCCATAGGCTCAACTAGACCCCTTCTCACCTCACTCCCCTGAAAACAACACCCGCCCATGCTAATGAAGTGACTCTAATTGTCCACAACCCCATTGGCTCTGTCCACCCACAACCCCATTGGCTACTGTCCACCCACAACCCCACTGGCTACTTCCCACAGGCACCGTCCTCAGTGCTGTCCTCAACAAGGTCTGCCACCACCGTTTTATAAACCCCCAACCCCGGAACAGAGTGCGGTTTTGCAGACTCCCTCCCGGGAGCTCTGTAAAGCCGTCCTGGAGGCAAATAAACTTTTTCTTTCTCTTTTTCTCTCCTTCCCTGGTTTTCTTTTACTGCGTAATTTAAACTAAACAAAACCTTTTACATCTAAAACCTCTAATACGATGTTTTAACTTAAATCACAAGTTTTTAGCAGATAACTGCACCAAATCTCCTTAGCAGTAATTTTAATTAAACAACCTGCCTGTTGCAAGCTACTGTATACAATAAAGTAATGCCGTTTTGTTTTGATGAATTTTAAAATATAATTTATTTTTGTTGTTGCCATTGAGAATGTTCATCGGAAATACACCAATTTAACATTTTCTCAGTGTACAGTTCAGTGACATTGATTATACCATCTAGTTGTACAACCATCCTTACCACTCTTTTTCCTAGGTGTTCCCCTCCGTTCTCATAAACTCAAAGCCTTCCTCCTTTCTTATCTTATCTTTCGAGTTGGAGTTGTCAGTGTGATCTTACATAATAGATCTTAAGTAACACAATGCTCAAAGGCAGACATTCTTTACTAGTTACCCTGGACTATTGTTTGGCTTTAGGAAGACTTCAGGAGATATTTTTGATTTAAATATTATGTCAGGGAATGCTATTTGTTTAGCAACAGGAGATTATAAATGGTAATTTAAAAAGAACTCTGATCCAAGAACACAGAGCTTAAATATTAGGATCCTATGAGTTTTGCTCTAGGAAGAAATCTTGATACCAAGGACATCCACCTTCCCTTTGTTCTTCCTTCTCTTCCAGACCATGTCACAAAGCCTATCTATCATTTCACAACCAAATGCCTGCAAGTTGTTTTGCTAACGAATAAGAGTTGCATGTTCCTGAGAGAAATTCCACCATTCAGCTCTTGGAAACTAGCAAGTGCTTGCTCCTGGTTGGGAAGACCCCGATAGTGCAATGATTAAACAGTCTGGCTGCTAACTGAGAGACTGGTGGTTCAAATTCACTCAGATTTCCTGTGAGAGAAAAGACCTGGCTGCTATTTGTTCCTGGTGACATAATAGTCTAGAAAGCCGTATGGGGCAGTTCTACTCTGTCGCATAGGTTCACTATGCATCGGAATTGACTCAACAGCACCAAACAACAGCAGTATTTGGGAAATGTGGCTCTGAATGACAGTTGTTTCTCCATCTGGTGCCCCTTTTCAGTCACATCTTCCTACTCTTCTCATTGGCATTCCCTAAACCATTAGAGTACCTTTGACTCCTCGCATGGTAATTTTGACTCGCAGAACTAAGCTCTCAACATCAGTATCAAGATTATATCTGGAGTTTTGTTTGCATTTTTTAGTTTTGCTCAGCACGTAAAGCCTCTCAAACAAGAAATGAGTTGGAGATGGTAGTGCTGGAAGAATGACTTTCTGTTAATAATAAAAGGAGCGAGGTGAATTCAGCCTGACACAGACACAACACAGTCAGAAGTATGCTGATCATAACTATTGAATCCAAGAAGAGTCTGTATGTCCTGACAAAGGATTTTCTTTAATATTTTTGCTTACACAAGTAATACATGAATGCTTTCTCACCATAAAATGTTTACCATAATAGATTACAGGTAAACTTAAAGTCTCCTTAAACTTTCTCAGAACAAAACACTGTTCTCAGCTTCTTAGGTATTTTTTTCTTTGCGTATTATTTTCTTATATGTGTACCAATAGAAATGTAGTTTTATATTATGTATGTGTGTTTATTAAACTATATTATTAAGTCATTTTTTATATCTTGAAGGTGGCTTTTTTTGCCACAGAAAAGATTCTTCAGAGGTTATCACTGGTTTTAAAACTAATGGTTTATTGAATTTACAGATTATGAAACTTTGTTCTTACATTTAAAGGAGGCTCAGACCCGACTCAATGGCACTTGGCTGGCTTTACAAAACTGACTATGCTTTTTCAAAATCTAGCAACTTTAATAACCATTTGTAAGAGTCCTTCATTAACCTTGCACCTGTTTATAAACTTAGTTAACTAGACTTTAAATATTTCAACCTACATTCATAACACTGATATATTCTATTTCTTTTTTATGTATATATATATATATATATTTTTTGTGATTGAGTCAAAGTGTACAATCTAGTTGAAATTTGTACTGCCTATGTGCAGCTCCTACTGCTTTCTTTGTCTGGTGACAGCACGCTCCTGCTTTCTGCTCTATACATGTCATATCCTCTTAACAATCGCCTATCCTCTCTTCTCAACCCTCTCCCCTCCCCTCTAGTAAGGGACCAGTAGGACAACATCCTACAGATGCACAGAACCATAAAGTGCACATACGATATGGTCACTCTGTGTCCCCAAGTTCAATCCATTCTTGTCCGAGGAGTTGACCTCAGTAGTGACTTATGAACAGGGGCAGCATCGGGTCTAGGGACCATCCTCCCAGGGGAACCCCCAGGCCTTCGGACCATCAATTGTGGTCTTTTAGTGGAGTTCCCAGGGTGCACCCCTTTTTATTCTTGTATTACCACTGGGACTCAACTTTGCGAGGCCCATCACGGCTGTCACTAGTGGTAACCAGGCACCATCTGGCTCTTCTGGTCACATCTTGGTGTAGTCACCCATTCACGTGGGTCTTTCTGTCTTCTGAATTCTCTTGCCCCCAAGTTGTTTTGGTCCTTGGTGATCATCTGTTTCTGCTGAGTTGGGCCACTTAGTGTACCTCATATAGCAGTTTGCTAGCTTTTAAGACCCCAGACGCCATTCACCGATATGGGGTAGAGAAGACTCTCTTAGCAATAGGCTAATTATGCCAGTTGGCCTCTATGTCCCCTGAGAGCATGGTCCACAGTCTCATGCCCCAACTACTTTGTCTTTGCAATACTGGGTTATGATTGGAAGAGTTTTCAGGTTATGTTGAAGTCCACTTAAATTGATCTTCTTTATGTGTGCTGTCACAGATTTCACTCAACCCAATTTCTATCAACCATCTAATCTATAACCAGCGCTCACCCTCCCTCACTCCCCTCCCTTGCAGCAATCAAAGAGTCTTTTCTTCTGTACATGAGTCTGTTTTAAAGTCCTTATAGTAGGGGCCTCATACAATATTTGTCCTTGTGCCACTGACTAATTTCACTCAATGTCTTCCAGTTGAAACCAAGTTATGGGATGCTTCCTAACATTTGTTCTTTATTATTGCATAGTGTTCCATTGAGTATGTATACCATAGTTCATCCATTCATCTGTTGTTGGGCATCTGGGTTGGTTCCATCTTTTTGTTATTGTGGACTGTGGTGCAATAAACATTTGTGTGCATGTATCTGTTCATGTGACTGCTCTTGCATCTGTAGGGTATATTCCAAACAGTGGGAAGCACCACACATTTATATATGGCTTTTTTCCTGGGATTTTATAATTCTTGTGATATTATAAAATAAATTTTTTTTCAGGTACTTTCTAACTTGTTATTAACTGACTGTAGGAAAGATATGAATTATTTTTTTGTATGTAGTGAAGATAGGAATTTTATTCTGGGTTCTTTATGGAAAATCCAAGAAAACATCCTGACAGTGTTTTGTTGGATCCACTTTAATTTTCTAAGTGATGAATATCACTAAGTGCTAAAAACACAACTCTATATCTTTTATGCCACCATTTATGCTTTATTTTCTCTATTGCTTTTTATTGGTTACCCAAACCCAGTGCCATTGTGTTGGGTCTGACTCATGGAAGACCCTAGAGGCCAAAGTAGAACTACTCCACAGAGTATTCAAGGAGCGCCTGGTGGATTTGAACTGCCAACCTTTTGGTTAGCAGTTAGCAGTGGTAGCACTTAACTCACTACACCACCAGAGTTTCTTTTCATTGGTTAGGACTTCTAATAAAATGTTGAATACTTTATATTTATTTAAGTCATCTTTTATACCTTTCAATAAAGTTCATGTTTTCTCCACAAAACTCTTATACATATTTTAAATCAACTTTATTTCTAGATACTTATGATTTTGTGACTTATTTGAAAGAGATCTTTTAAGTAGAACTAGGTAGTGTTTTATTTTGCTGTATGCTGGGTCACTATGAATTTGATTCACTTACTACGACTCAGTGGCAACTAACAACAATTTGTTTTTGTTGATATATAGAAATATAATTTTTAAAATTGATCTTATATCTTCTTTTTCTTCTAAGTGTCTGTTAGTTTGTTATTGCAAATTTTCTAGTAAAATGAATCTCTTCCGTAAATTATTAGAATTTTCTCATTGTTTTTCTGGTATTTGGAGCTCTGGTGGCACAGGGGTTAAGAACTTGGCTGCCAAAGAAAAGGCTGACAGACTGAATGCACCAGCAGCTCCTAGGAAGCCCCATGGGGTGGTTCCACTCTGTCTTATAAAGTCATTATGAGTCAGCAGCGACTCAATGGCAACAGGCTTTTTGTTTCAGTGTTTCTATTTGGCATTGCTTTTCTTGACATTATCTAAGCTCTCCAAGATACATGAAAGATTAGCAAAAAGAGTAGAAATAACTTGTTTTTGTCTGTGTGTTTAGTTTTAAAAAAACTTTAATATTTTTTAAAGTTCTATCATAAATATGACTTTGTTTGCTGATAATATCTTTTTTATTTTCCAGATCATAGAATTGTATGTTTTACTTGCGTCATTTGTGATAATCATATCATTCTACTTTTAACCCATTAACACAGTAACTAACAGATTGCCTTTTTTCTAATAGTGATTTTTTTTATTTGCTAATATTTACTTACCTATATGTTTTCAAATAAAATTGACCTCTAATTTTATTTTGGGCAATATTAGTCTGATTTTCTGTTTTGAGATTATAATATCCTTATAAAATAACAGTATATCTTTCTTTTACAATCTTATGGGGAAATTTTTATGTAATGCTCCTTTCACATCTGGATCCAGTACCTTGTGATGGATGAGAATTCTATCGTAGATTCATTTTCTGTAATGGTTACTTCTCCCTCTCTCTGTCTTTGAACTTCTTTTCCAGTAAAGAGATATATTTTTCTGGACAATTGTCTATTTTATCTTTTATAGGTTTTCAAGTTTATTGGGTGAAATTTCTTTTGTTATCCCCTAAGTAAAAATACTCTGCATCTGTAGTTTCATACAATTTATCTTGTCTTAGTCACATAGTATTGCTATAACAGAATTAGCACAAGTAGATGGCTCAAAGAGAAATTTATTTTCTCGTTGTCTAATAGGGTAGAAGTTCAAATTCAGGACATCAGCTCCAAAGGAAGACTTTCTATCTGTGTTGTCTCTGGAGGAAGGTGCTTCTCATCTGTCTTGCCCTGATCTAGGAGCTTCTCTGTACAGGAACCCCAGGTCCAAACAATTTACTTTGCTCCTGACATCACTTTCTTGTGGGTACGAGGTCCTCTACTCTGCTGGTTACCGTCCCCATTTATCTCTTGTTGGGTAAAAGATTATGCATTCCACACCCCTGGGAGACTCCCTTAACACTGGATCAAGGGTGTAACCTTAGTAAGGGAGTTACAATCCCAGACCAATTTTCTATAACATAACCTAATGTTGCTTTGTTTGCTTTGTTACCAGCAGAAAGAGATTAAGATTTACAACAGATGGAAAAATTACAATCACAAAATGGAGGAAAACCACAATACTGGGAATCATGACCTAATCAAGCTGACACACATTTTAGGGGCACACAATTCAATCCATGGCACTCTACCCTCTGTCCCCCCAAACCCATGACTTTGTCACATGTAAAACACATTCATCCCATCACATCATAACAAAAGGTATGCAGCCATAGAACTAGTGAACAATAAACCATTTGAAATGACATAACAGAAAAGACTCTTTGATGGCTACAAGGGGGAGGAAGGTGGGAGGGCAGGAAGGCAAGGGGTGAGGATTAAGATTAGATAATTGTTAGAAATTTGGTAGGGTGAAATTGGTGACAATTCACATTAGTAAGAAGATCAATATTAATGGCACTTTGACACAACTTGTATACTCCTCTCTTAACCCGATATTGTAAGCACAGAGTATGTACACTTTCATTTTTTTATTTAATAAAAAATGAAGAGCAAAAAAAAAGAAAATAATCAAGCACTATGGGACAAACAGCAGACAAAGTCTCTATCTAGGTGGAAGCTCAACAGCAATCTCTGACCTCATTAGCCAAAGTGATATAACGGAATAGTCTTAGATGTCCTATTAGCAAATACCTGTCATTCCGTTTGTGTAAATAACACAGGACAAGTAAAGCAGGATATAATGGACTTAGATAGCAAGTTACTTGGTTACACACTATAATACTTTTATAAATACCAGATTTAGAGTACACGAGCTAGATCTCTATTTCAAAGAATAATAATATTCTTAGTCTGCATCCTGACAATATTAGGCATAATAAAACTTATCTTCTGTTCTCTTACATACTTGAAAGTCTAAAATGTTTATGTACACTGAGTCTGCTCTTTTTGTCTACGTGATTGATGAGAATGTTAGTCTTACTTGAGATCTTGATGAAAAACCAGACGGTGTCCAGCGGAAAACCAGCAGAAAACTTTGTACCACCAAGAAAGTAGCATTAATAGCAGAATGTGTCCTTTGGACCCAAGTTTCCTACACTGAGATGCCCTCAGACCAAAGGGTAGACTGATAATGAAAATCTCCCTCCAGAGCCAACAGAGAGAGAAAATCTTCACTGGGAGCTGATGCCCTGAATTTGGGCTTGTAGCTTACTAGACTGTGAGAGAATAAACTTCTTTCTGTGCTAAAAAAAAAAGTCTTAAATCAACTCCAACTCCAAAATCTAAACATTCCTTTGCATATGTGAAATCTGGAATCTAGGTTAACTGCTTCCAAATAAAATAGCAGAACATGCACAAGCTAGACATATCTATTACAAATGGGAGAAATTGGAGGGGAAAAAAAGACATAACAGGTACCAAGCAAGTTAGCAGAACACATTAATTAGCCCTCAACACTTTGCATTAATCTTCTGTTCTCTAAGACCAGACATACAAGAGTCCTGTCCTCCAGACTCTAGATATTGGTCACACTCTTATGGATTCTGAGTGGAGGTCACTCAGGCCTTGGGCTTCAGCTTTGCCTTCTAGGCCCACTGGAGCAGTAACTCTTCTCCCTCACCTTTAGATATGCTACTTCCTAACCCACCTGAGTGGTAACTTCAACTTAGATACACCAGAGGTCATAGTGTCACCCTTTGAAACTTCAAAAGTCATGATTATACCTTTTGAGACTTAGACAACTGAGTGTGCTGTGTTCCTTGTTTCTATAGCTGTGTAATTACCCCAAAGCTCTGTAGCTCCATCAATAATTGCCTGGAGGAACACCACTCTGCTAGTAAACTTCAGTTGGAAGATGCTTTGCTCTCTTGCTTCATGAGTGGGCAAGCCTTGCTCCACCAGTAAGAGGTCAGAAGCACCCTAGTCCACCAAGAAGCCTTTTGCACATAGGGACTCAGTGCTTTTACTCCACGGGTAAGCTCCAGCGCTGCGTGGTGTTGATCTGCTGGTTCTGCTGTTGCTTCTTCTCTGGTGCTTCTAACTCTCTATTCACTTGCATTTACAAGACTACTTCCACATTGTAGGCATCTGTTAGAGCAGTACCCCACTCCCAGTACCATATTCTGTCTTAGTCATTTATTGCTGATATAACAGAAATACCACAAGCAGATGACTGTTAAAAAAAAAAAAGAAAGAAAGAAATTTATTTTCTTGTTAGCTAGTAGGCTAGAAGTCCAAATTCAGGCCATCAGCCCTAGAGGAAGACTTTCTCTCTATCAGTCTGGAGGAAGTTCCTTCTCATGAATCTTACTCTGGACTAGGAAATTCTCTATGCAGGAACCCCAGGTACAAAGCATACATTCTGTTCTCTGTGTTGTTTTTTTTTGATGGTATGAGGTCCTCCTCTCTACCAATGTCCTTCTCTTTTTATTTCTCATAAGATAAATGGCCATGAGTGAGATCCAACTCGATGGCACTTGGCTGGCTTGGCAAGATAAATGGCCGTGAAGTCCACACTCCAGGGCAACTTCCTTTACATTGGCTCAGGGATGTAGCATTAATAAGGATATTACAATCCCATTCTAATCCTATGTAACATAATCTAGTATTGCCTCATTTACCACAGGCAGAGAATACCAGAAAGAAGTTTACCTATTTTGCTGACTATGCAAAGGCGTTCAAATGTGTGGATCATAAAACATTATGGATAATAATGTGGAGAATGGAATTATAGAACACTTAATTTTGCTCATAAGGAATCTGTACATGGATCAAGAGGCAGTTGTGCCAACAGAATAAGGGGACACTGAGTGGTTTAACACCAGGGAAAGGTGTGCATCAGGGTTGTATCATTTCACCATATCTTTTGAATCTGTATGCCAAGCAAATAATCAGAGAGACTAGACAATATGAAGAACAATGCATCAGGATTGGAGAAAGACTCATTAACGACCTTCATTACACAGATGATGTAATCTCACCTGCTGAAAGTGAATAGGATTTGAAACACTTATGATGATCAAAGACCAGAGCCTTCAGTATGGATTACATCTCAACATCAAGAAAACAAATAAGCGATGTCATAATAAGTGGAGATAGGATTGAGATTGTCAAAGACTTAATTTTAGGGGGCGGAGTCAAGATGGTGGACTAAGCACATGTCTCCTTATATCCCTCTGGAAAACAAGACCTGAATTGACAATCAAACAGAGCCTTCTGATCACCTAATCAGCCCCCGGACACGGCACAGAGCTATTAATTGGGACTTCATACCACTCAGCGAAAAACCTCCTCTCTTTCGCTGACTCCCACTCCTGGCTAGCCCTGGCTCTCACAGACTGAAGGTAAATGCACCAGTTTGACTTTTTTTTCCTCTGTCTCGGCTGGCAGGCGGAGCTGGGTCTTGCCTGCCGGCTGGACTCAAACGCACTACTGAGGGGATAGGCAGGCGAAATTCCCATATTCTGAGAGCCAGGCTTGGGACTCTGTTAATCTAGCCAATTTGAGCCTTTCGTTTTGTAGCTGCCTCAGCGGAGTTTGTGCAGAGCTTCGCGGTCAGTGTGCGGGACGCCATGTTGGTACCGAGATTTTAGCAGGACCTCGTTCTTAGCCTGGGAGACAGTGCCTGCAAATGGGACAGCACTTCTCCGACACAAAAGTAGTGATTTTGCACAGTGCTGCCTACGTTGGGGGCCCTACAACAGAAGCAGAGGAATCACTACCTCTCGGCACCTTTAGCCCCTCTGTCTGCTGCCTGTGTGGAGGACGCCATCTTGGATATGGTGGCCACAGCTGGACCTAATTCTTAGCTTGGGAGCCAGAGGCTGCCCACAGGAGAGCGCTTTACAATCACAAAACCAGTACTCAATGCAGTGTTGGCTAAGGCTAGGCCCTGTCAACAGAGGCCAACAGGGCAGTAACATTGCTGTATTCTGAACTAGTCTGTTATCATCCGAGATTGGATATAGTGGTGCTTACTTTGTCAAATGGGAAGAGGGACCTCTTCACCTGAAAACCTAACTGACTTGTGAAGTGGTCAGATACCTTTTGCTTTACATTTGTAGACAGCCTAGAGAAACATTTGCAATCCATCCTCACAGTACCTCTTCCAGCCTCTATATACTCACATGGGACCCAAAAAGCAACAGACAATTGTGGCATACAAGCAATCACCTATGGCTTCAGAAGGCTGCCAAACAAAGCAACCAAGGAGTTTTCCAGATGAAGGAACTTTTATGAAAGCATCAGGAAGTGAATACAAATTGATTATATACAGAGCCCTTCTAGACATTATACAAAATGCAGCAGAACAAAATGAAAAATTAAGCAAGTTGTTCGATCTGATGGAACACCAGTACTCTGAAATCCAACAGATCAAGAAGAAAATCAAAGACATAGAAACTTCCATGCAAAGCCAAGAAAACAGAATGGAACAAATGGAAAAAAGAATTTCTGACTTGGAAGACAAAGCTACTGATGCCAGCGTCTATGAGCAGAAATCAGAAAAAAGAAACAAGAAAAATGAAGAAACATTAAGAACATGTGGGACTCTTTTAAGAGGAACAACCTTTAATTAATTGGAGTCCCTGAACAAGGTAAGACATCTGAGAACATAGAGAGCATTGTTGCTGAGCTGCTGAAAGAAAACTTCCCAGAAATCACGAAGGAAGAGAATATAGACATCTCAGATACATATCGTACACCACCCAATGTAGATCTCAAAAGAAAGACTCCAAGACATATTGTAATCAAGCTTAACAAAATGAAACACAAGCAGCAACTCTTAAAGGCAGCAAGACTCAAGGCAAAGCTAACATTCAGAGGGAAACCCTGTAGGCTCTCATCAGATTTCTCAGCAGAAACCGTGCTGGCACGGAGACAGTGGCACGACACATTCAAAGTCTTGAAGGAGAAAAACTTCCAACCAAGAATTATATATCCTGAAAAACTATCTTTCAAAGACGAAAATGAAGTTAAGACATTCCCAGATAAACAGAAACTCAGAGACTTTGTAAAAACCAAACCCAAACTACAAGAAATACTGAAAGAAGTTCTTGGCTTTGGCTTAGAAGAACAAAACCACTAACTTTATATTTTAGAATGACACACTACTCAATACTCTACTCATTTAGGGAAGGCCCCAAAGTAATTCACAGCTTTGGTATGGAAAGAAGCAATCCAGTGATCATCATAAAAACTATGGTGTCATCATAATAAACAGAGGGATGTACTACAGTTGTTATAGTCCTTCCAGTTGGAGAGGAAGATGACAAGACTGGTAGTAATTAAAATTGGGTTTATAAATAGTTTTTTAAGGGGGTTCATAGGGGCAGCTGTAAAGCATAACAAAGATGTATCATACCATTTCAAGAAATGTAACACACAAGTCTCAACAACTATAAAACCAGCTGTGAAAAAGGTGAAAAATCAACTCACAAAAAATAGTGTCCCATAGCAGACTAATAAGAACAACAGAGAAAACATCAACATAAAAATAAACATATCACAATGGCAGCAGTGAACACATACCTATCAATAATTACGTTGAATGTGAATGGACTGAATGTTCCAGTAAAGAGACAGCGAGTGTCATCTTGGATCAAAAGACACGACCCATCCATATGTTGTCTACAAGAAACTCACTTGAGACCTAAAGACAGGAACGAACTGAAAATGAAAGGATGGAAGAATATATATCAAGCTAACAATGAACAAAGAAGAGCAGGGGTGGCAATTCTAATCTCAGACAAAATCAATTTTCATGTCAAGTCCACCATCGTGGACAAAGATGGACACTATTTATTGCTGAAAGGTTCAGTACACAAGCAAGACTTAACTATATTAAATATTTATGCACCTAATGTCAGAGCACCTAAATATGTCGAAGAAACACTGACTATGCTCAAAAGAGAGTTAGATGACTCCACAATAATAGTGGGAGACTTTAACATTCCACTCTCATCACTAGACAGATCATCTAGAAAAAAGCTCAGTAAAGATACAGAAGACCTCATTGACACAATTAACCAACTAAACCTCATTGATATATACAGAACTTTCCACTCATCAGCAGACAACTACACCTTCTTCTCCAGTGCACATGGAACATTCTCCAGAATTGACCACGTGATAGGCCATAATGCAATGCTCAGCAAAATCCATACCATCGAATTACTGCAAAGCATCTTCTCAGATCATAAAGCCATCAAAGTTGAAATCAATAGCAGAAAAAACAGAGACAGAAAGTGGAACTCTTGGAAACTGAACAGCATCTTGCTCAAAAAAACATAGGTTATAGAGGAAATCAAGGATGAATTAAAGAAATTCATGGACTCCAATGAGAATGAAAACACTTCCTACCAGAATCTATGGGATACAGCAAAAACAGTGCTCAGAGGTCTGTTTATCTCCATAAATGCACACATCAGGAAGGAAGAAAGAAACCAAATCAAGGAACTAACTCCACAGCTTGAACAAGTAGAAAGAGAACAACAGAGGAACCCCTCGGGCACCAGAAGAAATGAGATCATAAAGATTAGAGCAGAGCTAAATGAAGTAGAGAATAGAAAAACAATTGAAAAAATTGAAAAGACCAAAAGCTGGTTTTTTGAAAAGATCAACAAAATGGATAAACCACTGGCTAAACTTACTAAAGAAAAGCAGGAAAGGACACAAATAACCCAAATTAGAAATGAGAGGGGAGTTGTCACCACAGATGCAACAGAAATCAAGAATATCATAACAGAATACTATGAAAGACTGTACTCTAACAAATTTGAAAACCTAGGGGAAATGGACCAATTCCTTGACTCATACCACCTACCCAAATTATCACAACATGAAGCAAAACAACTTAATAAACCCATCACAAAGGAAGAGATTGAAAAGGTCATCAAAACACTGCCAACCAAAAAAAGTCCGGGCCCAGATGGCTTCACGGCAGAATTGAGACTGATACTATTTCACAGTATAGAAAGGGATGGAATACTCCCAAACTCGTTCTATGAAGCCAGCATAACCCTGATACCTAAGCCAGGGAAAGATCCAACAACGACAGAGAACTACAGACTGATATCACTCATGAACCTAGATGTGAAAATCTTCAACAAAATTCTTGCCAACAGAATACAACAACATATCAAGGAAATAATCCATCATGACCAAGTGGGATTCACACCAGGGATACAAGGCTGGTTTAATTTTACTTGGTTCCACAATCAACGCCCATGGAAGGAGCAATCAAGAAATCAAAAGATGCATTGCATTGGGAAAATCTGCTGCGGTAGAACCGTTTAAGGTGTTGAGTAGTAAAGATGTCACCTTGAAGACTAAGATGTGCCAGATCCAGTTATGGTATTTTCAGTTACATCATACGCATGTGAAAGCTGGACAATGAATAAGGAAGACAGAAGAAAAATTACTGACACTTTTGAATTGTGGTGTTGGAGGAGAATATTGAACATACCATGGACTGCCAAAAGGATGGATTTGTTCTGAAAGAAGTACAACCAGAGTGCTTCTTGGAAGCAAGGATAGTGAGACTGCATCTTACATACTTTTGACATGTCAGGAGAGATCAGTTCCTGAAGAAGGACGTCATGCTTAGTAAAGCAGATGATCAGTGAGAAAGAGGAAGACCCTTGAGGAGATGGATTGACACAGGGCTGTAACAAGGGGCTTAAGCATAAAAACAATTGCGTGGCATAGGACCAGGCAGTGTTTCATTCTATTGTTGATGGGGTCGCTAAATCAGAACTGACTTGATGTCACCTAAAAACAACAGCCACAGGCAGGGAGAGATTAGGATTTATGGCACACAGGAAGAGTAACATCACAATGTGGAGGACAATCACAAGACACCAGGAATCGTGACCTAACAAAGTTGACACACAATTTTGGAAGGGCACAATTCAATCCATGACAACACTACTTTTGTCTTCTCTTTTTTGTTCTTCACCTATCTGATCAAGGGTATATCTAGTGAAAAAAATTTTCCTGTAATCAAGTTTTGTTTGATCATTTTCCTCCTTTTTGCTATGTAATTAATTTCTCCTCTTAACTGTAATATTTCTCCCTACTTCCTTGTGATTTACTTGTTCTTTCTATATTTTATTTTATTTTTTAGTTAAATCCTTAGTTCATAAATTTAGAAATTCTAACTTTTATAGATACAGTATTAACAGCGTTCCATAAATTTTTTGATATTTAGTAATTCAGATGTCATATAAGTCTAGGTATTTTATAATTTCTTATGATTCATATTTTAACTATCAAAAGGTAAAACTGATTTAAGCACAGAAAATGGGTTCGATGTCTTTGAATACATTTGTGGGTGATTGTGAGTATGTGTGTGTATGTGTGTGTGTGAGAGAGAGACAAAGAGTGTGTGTGTATGTGTTTCAAATGTCAGAAACATAAGGGTGATTAGCAGGCTGAGAATGGCAGTGATTATTCTAATACTAACACTGAAGTCTTTGTAAAAATAAGCTTAGCCACTCAGTTAATCTCCCCTTAAGAAGCTTACATTGCGAAGTGCTTGTTACCACCACTGCGTTTAAATAAATAGCACATTAGAGATACAATTAAAATCTTTTCTAAACTATCCCAGTTCTAATCCTCCCTCTTTCCAGAATTTGCACTTTCTACAAAACTGTTTATGAACAAGGCATTATTTTGATTTTCTTATATATAGTCTTTAAGTAAATGTCAGTATATTGTGTATGGCTCAGTGAGATCATGTTTTTGAGTTGATATATGTAGATCACATATCTCTATGAAACTACCAAAATTTATTGATCTACTTATCTATTGACCTGCTATGTAGCATCCATATTTTTGCCCTTAGAGACAAAGTAGAGCCAGTAAAATTTAATGGATGCTTTCATTCAGGTAACCTTTTGTTTATGTGCCAAGAATCTCTATGGTGTGTACTACAGAGTACATTTTTGGTGACAGTTGTCTCAACTTAGGAGTCCTGGTGGTGCAGTAATTAAGTACTGGGCTGCTAATGAAATAGTAGGTGGTTTGAGCCCACCAGCTGCTCCTAGAGAGAAAGATGTGCCAGTCAGCTTCTGTAAAGGCCGCAGCCTTCGAAAACTCATGAGGCAATTCTACTCTGCCTTATACAGTTACCATGAGTCATAACTGACTGGACAGTAATAGCTTTGGTTTTTCTTGGTTTTAGTCTTAGCTTTACTAGATAATGTTAAATTGCAGTCCACATTGTTTATGTCAACTTGCAGAGCCATGAGCAATATATGAATGTTTATTTTGCCATCTATATGCTCTAATAGTTGGTATTGTCCCTTTCTCTCTCCCAGTCTTACGGTAGTGAAATAGCATCGGTTTTGTTAACTCATAAACTGTTTAGAACTTTTTTTAATTTATAGATTTATGAACCTTTAAAAAGCTATCACTTTGTGACTTTTAAAAAAATTATTGGAATATAGTTAGAGAACATTATCTGTGTCATGACTATCCTTGTTTCTTTTTTAATTGCACTTTACATGGAGGTTTACAGAGCAAATTAGTTTCTCGTTAAAAAATTAACAGACATACTGTTTTGTGACATGTGTTATCAAGCCCACAACATCTCCACACTCTCCCTTTCTTGACCTTGGGTTCTTCACTTCCATTTATCCAGCTTTCTTGTCCTCTCCTGCCTTTTTGTCCTTTTTTGGCCCTGGGCTGGTATGCACACTTTCTGTTTTATACATGGCTGAGCTACAATACGTTATTGTTTGTTTTTTGGGCCTGTCTAATCTTTGAGTGCAGGGTGGGTAAGTCTCAGAAACACCTTAAGTACTCAATTAAAAGGGTGTTGGGAACCATAGTCTCATGATTTCTTCAGTCTTCGTCAGACTGCTAAGTGTGATCTTTTTCTATGAGTTTGAATTTTGTTACACATTTTTCTCCAGTTGTGTCTGGAATTCTCTATTGTGATTCCTGTCAGAGCGGTCAGTGGGCACACCCAGACACCACCTAGTTGTGCTGGACTCAATTTGGTAGAGGCTGTGGTGGTTGTGGTTGTTTACTCTTTGGGCTGATCTTACCCTTATGCCTTTGATTTTCTTCAGTCTCCCTTCTTCCAGATAGGGTGGGACCAGTGCAGTGTTTTAGATGGCCACTCACAAGCCTTTAAGACCTCAGATGCTTTTCACCAAAGTAGAATGTAGAGCATATTCTTCACGAACTGTTATTCCAGTTGAGCTAGGTATATTCCAAGACAACAGTTCCTAACCCTCAACCCATTAACTCAGTCCCTCAAGGAGTTTGAATGTGTCTGTACAGCTTCTATGACTTTGCCTTGGTCAAACTATGCTGGCTTCCCTCATACTGTGTGCTGTCTTACCACTCACTAAGGCTACTATTTATCTATTGTCTAGTTAGTGTTTTCGCTTCTCCATCCTTCCCCTCCCTTGTAACCATTAAAGACTGCTTCTTTATCATCAGTTTTTGCAAAGTGTTCTTATATGATACATGTCCTTTTGTGATTGCCTATTCTACTCAGCAAATGCCCTCCAGATTCATCCATATCGCAAATGTTGCACAGATTCACCACTGTTCTTCATCATTGTGTCATATTTTCTTTTGTATTTAAACCACAGTTTGTCTATTCTTTCGTCTGTTGATGGACACTTAGGTGATTTTCATCTTTTTGCCATTGTGAATAATGCTACAATGAGCATGAATGTGCACAGGTCTATTCATGTGATGGTTGTTATTTCTCTAAGATACACATATATGTAAACACACACACATACACACGTACACTTAGGAGTAGGGTTGCTGGATTATATAGTATTCTTATTTCTAGCTTTCTAAGGAAGCACTATATCTTTGTCCAAAATGGTTTTACCATATTTTTGCATTCTCACCAGCAGGACATAAGAGTTTTAATCTCCTTGCAGCCTCTCCAATGTTTGTTATTTTCTGCTTTTCTTCATTTGTGCTGGTCATGTTGGGGTGAAATGGTATCTTGTTGTAGTTTTTATTTGCATTTCTCTAACAGAAATGCTTTTGGTGTAGAGGTTAAGAGCTACAGTTGCCAGTAGTTTGAATCCACCAGGAATTCCTTGGAAACTCAGAACTGACTCCACGGCATTTGTTGTTGTTTCTAAATGACTAATGATTGCAAGCATTTCCTCATGTGTCTGTTAGATGCCTGGATGTCTTCTTTGTTGAAATGTTTGTTTATACCCTTGGCCCATTTTTTAATTAGATTATTTGTCTTTTTGTTGTAAAGTTGTCGGATTTTTCTGTAGATTTCAGGATTAGACCTTTGTTAGATGTGTCATAGACAAAAAATTTTATCCTAATCTGTGGGGTCTCTTTTTACTTGTTTTATGAAGTCTCTTGATGAGCATAATTGTTCAATTTTTCAGAAGATCCAAAGTAATTTAGTTTATATTCTGGTATTTGTGTACTGTTAGTTATGATTTGCTTTATATTTATGCTGTATATTAGGGCCTTTAGTGTAGACTCTATTTTTTCTTCTACAACCTTTATAGTTGCTATTGTTGTTGTTGTTTTATATGTAGGTCTTTGATCCACTTTGAATTAGTTTTTGTGTATGTTGTGAGGTATAGATACTGCTTCATTTTTTTATAAATGGGAATGCAGTTTTGTCAGCACCAGCTGTCAAAAAGACTATTTTTTCCTCATTTAATAGACTTTGGTCTTTAGTCAACTTTCTGAACTTTTGCCCCTTGCCCATTATGTTCAAAATATTTTGGCTTCCTTGCTGTTTGTCAAGTATCCCTAATAGATGCACTTGCTTGTTCTTCCCCCATGATGTTGTAAGGCTTCTTTCTGCACATCATTCAAGTCTCTATTCAAAGGTCACCTCATCTGGTTGATTTACCTCAATAAATGCACACATCCAAAATGAAGAAAGGGCACAAATCAAAGCATTACACTATGACTCAAATGAGTAGTAAGAGAGCAGCAAAATAAGCCCTTGGGTATGATAAGAAAGCAAATAAAAAAATTAGAGCAGATGTAAATGAATTAGAGAACAGAAAAAAAAGATTGAAAAGTTAACAAAACCAAAAACTGCTTCTTTGAAAAAATCAACAAAATCAATAAACCATTAGCCAAACCAACAAAAGTATAGCAGGAGCAGAGGAAAATAACCCAAACAAGAAATGAGATGAGTGCCATCACAACAGATCCAACTGAAATTATGAAAGTTATAACAGAATACTATAGAAAATTATACTCTAACAAATTTGAAAACCTAGAGGAAATGGACAAATTTCTGAAAACACACTACCTGCCTAATTTAACACAAACAGAGATATAACAACTAAATGAAACCATAATGAAAGAGGAGATTGAAAAGGTCTTTAAAAAAAGAAAAAAACTACCTACAAAAAAAGTGCTGGCCCTCACAGGGTCACTGGAGAATTCTGCTCAACTTTTAGAGAAGAGTTAACATCACTACTACTAAAGATATTTCACAGCATAGGAAAGGATGGAATACTACCAAATTCATTGTGAAACCAACATAACCCTGATATGAAAAGCAGGTAAAGACACCACAAAACAAAGAATATTACAGGCCAATATCTTTCATAAACTTAGATGTAAAAATCCTCAAAAAAAATTTAGCCAGTATAATTCACCAACATATCAAAAAACTAATTCACCATAACCAAGTGGGATTCACACCAGGGATGGATGCAGGGATGATTCAATCTTAGAAAAACAATCGATGTCATCAACTGCATAAGTAAAAGACAAAACCACTTGATTTTATCAATTGATGAAGAAAAGGCATTTAACAGAGTCTAGCATCTATTCATGCCAAAAACTCTCAGCAAGATAGGAATAGAATGGAAATTACTCAATATAATAAAGGGAATGTACACAAAATCAACAGCCAGCATTGTCCAAAATAGAGAGACTCTGAAAGGCCACCTAATCAGAGATAGTCATTAAGTATCTAAAACAAAACCTGACGTCTACACGCACATTCTCGTATTCTCTTTCTTTTTATTCTGCTTTTTTTTTTTGCCCCAAACATTATTTTGCTGCATTTTTCATTATTTGTCTCTATCAGTAAATGGCAAGGCCTGTGATAGTGAGCATTTTACCTTTTTTATTGCAATATTCCCAGATGTCAAGTTTGGTACATATTAAAGAAGTTTAGTAAATCTGTGTTAAATGAATTATGGTGGCTGTCAAAGATTCAATTACGTCTTCCAAAAAATATGTGTAACAATTTGGCTGGGCCGTGATAGCCAGTATTTTGTGATTTTCCTAAGCTGTCAATCCTAATCTCTGCTAGTGTTAATAGATTGGATTATGTTAAAGAGTATTAGAGTGGGACTATAACAGCTTTTTGGGGTAACCTCCCTGCTCCAACATAAAGGGAGTTTCCCTGGAGCATGGCTTGTGCCACCTTTTATCCTACTAGAGATAAAAGGAAAGGGACGCAAGCAGAGAGCTGGATTTCATACTATCAAGAAAGCAACAGGGGAAGTAAAATGCATACTTGAGACCTGAGTTTCCTACACAAAGATCTGCTAGATCAAACAAAGTGATGCTACACAAGGAACTTCCTCCAGAGCTGACAAAGAAGGAAAGTCTTCCTCTGTAGCGGACACCCTGAATTCAGTCTTTCAGCTTATACTGGACTGTGTAATGATAAACTTTCCTTTGTTAAAGCCATCTACTTGTATTTTTGTTTTAGCAGCACCAGATAACTAAAGCATTGACATTTCTAAAATCCATTCTGCCTGCTCTATTGATTATCTGTGTATGCATTTTTCCGTCTTTCTTGCCTCTCTCTTACTTCAACAGATACTTGGTTATATGTGTGTCTGTGTATTCTAGTTGCCCTGTTTGACTATATGAAAGCTCTGTTTTCCCACCTTCTTATGAAAGAGAGTTCTGAAGTAATGCTGGAACTAGCAGACTGCCTCCAGTCATCGGGGGGGGACAGACAGCATAGAGGCTACTGTTTGGGCATGTCTGTAGCTATTTTCCAGGATCCCAGTGGGGTGCTCTTCATTCTTCCTGAGTATTAGCACTGTTCTAGAGTTCTCATCCTTTCTTTTCAAGGAAGCTTCAAGTTTACTGCATCTGCCTGCTCATTGCTTTTCTCAGAGAGGAAGTGTGGTGTGGCTGACCTACTTGGCTGCTCTTGCCACAGTAACTCCACTTAATCTTTCTATTGGCCGCTTCAGGACTTCCTCCAACTTCAAAATCTTTCATACATGTGAATGAAATAGCAAACATTTAATATTGAACATTTCCTTTACTAATTGAACTAGATGTCCCCCGAAACCATGGTCCTTAGCCTTCAGGACTCACAAAAAGTTGCAAAATAGTACAAAAATTTTCCATGTGCCTTTCTTTCAGCTTCCTCTGCTGATAATATGTAATTCAGTGTACAAAGTTCATTGTCAAGGCCAGGAAACAGATGTGATATAATATTAACCCAAGTGAAAACCTTATTTCTGTTTCTCCAATTTGTATATGCACCCCCTTTTTAAAAAGTAGCTTTATTGAAATATGATATACCTTATATTATGAAATTCATATACTATAAAATTAAACAATTTTATGTGTACAATTAAATGGTTTTTTACTATTTTTACAGAGCTGTGCAACAGTCACCACAACCTAATTTTAGAATATCTTCATACTCCTCACCCCCTCTCCTTCCAAACCTCGACAATCACTCATTCACCGTCTGCTTTTTATTAATTTGTATTTCTGTAACAGCTAATTGTGCTCATTTTATATTCCTGTCATAATAAATTACAACTTGAGAAGCCCTAACAACACAAATTTATTATAATTCTGTGGGTGAGAAGTCTGATACAGGTCTCTCTGGACTAAAATCCAGATGTAGGCAGCGCTGCATTCCCTTCTAGAGGGACCAAAATTAATGTCATTGCCTTGTCCATCTTCTGGAACTGGCTTGCATTCCTTGGTTCATGGCCCTCGTTGTCCATCTTCAAAGCAGCACTGTTGCATCTCTTTTACCTTTTTCCATTGTCATTTTATCACTGAACGCCGTCTGGAAAAATTCTCCCCTTTGAATGATTACATTGCATGCACCTGGATAACCCAGCATAAGTTTTCCATCTCAATGTCCTTAACCAAATCACATCTGCAAAATCCTTTTGGCCAAGTAGTTGACATATTATCCCGTCTACTATTCCTATGTCTTTTTAAAGTCTTTATTGGCCATCCATATAGCGTTTTCTTTTTTGTAAAGTATCGGATCCGATTCGACGGCACTTGGCTTGGCTTTGGCAAAGTATATGTTAAATCATTACTTCATTTCTCATTGGGTTGCTTTTTTTACTGTGGAGTTTAGATAGCACTTTAAGTATTTTAACTATAAGCATATGTGTAACTTTTGTATATGTGATCTGTAAATATTTTCTCCCAGTTGTTGGCTAAGCTTTCATACTTTTATATATAGTATATTTTCATACTGTTAACAGGGATTTTTTTCTTTGAATTGTTGCATTAAAACACATATAGCAAAGCTTTTGTCATTTTAATTCTTTTGAAGCATATCATGATATTAGTTATACTCACCATGTTGTACTACTATCACCACCATTCATTTCCAAAACTTTTTCTTCACCCCCAATAGAAACTCTTAATAGGGTATTACGAAGAGCAAAAATTTTATATTTTGGTAAGCTCCAATTTATTGTTTTTTTTTTTTCTTAGGAATCAGGTATTATTGTCATGTGTAAGGATTTTTCACCTAACTCTATGTCACAAAGATTTCTCCAAAGTATGAAATAACTTTACATTTTACATTTAAATCTATGAATGAATTTGCAAAGAAATAACTAAAATTTTCACGTTTTTACACAGTCAGGCTTTTTCAGCAAAAAATTCCTGGAAACTTGGGCTATAGATAAACACTGAGTGTCTACATTTCCATCTAAGCACTGTGTCAGCTAAGTCTCCTAGATATAAGTCCCCTAGATGTGTTTAATTGATGTTTTTACTGAGATAGCTGTAGATTCACGTTATTGTAAAAAATATTCAGAGAGAACTCTTCTACACTTCACCCAATTTTGTGCAATTATAGTATAATATCACAGGCAGGATGCTCATTTTACCTTATTCAGGTTTCCCTCATTTTACTAATATTTGTGTGTGTTTTTCTATTAAGTACTATATGATTTTATCACCTGATAGGTTTTCATACCCACCACCACTGTCAAGATACTGAACAATTCCTAGACCATCAGGATCCTTTATGCTACCTGTTTATAAGCACACCCATCTGCTTCTGATCTCTTCTTCATCCTCCTAAACCTGAGGCCAACCAGTTTGTTTAACCATTCACCCACTGAGGACACGTGCGATGCTTTCATTTGGGAGTTATTCCAAAGAAAGCTGCTGTAAATCCTCATCTGTAAATCTTTTGTGTCAGCCTAATTTTCTTCTCCCTAGGATAAATGCTGGGAAGTGCAATCACTGGGTCATGTGATAGTTGCATGCTAAGATTTTTAAGAAGTGTCCAAACTTTTTCAGAGCAGTAGTACCATTCCATTGTATAATCCCTACAGAAGTATACAAGAGGTCCAATTTCTTCACAGCCAGCATCTGGCGCTCTCAGTATTTTTTATTTTGGCTATTCCGATAGGAGTTCAGTGAGCTGGTGGTTTTCTGCAGATACCGATGTGCTGTATTTTCATTTTCTTCTTCTCTCTCTCTCTCTTTTGAAATTTCTCCTGCTATTACGTCATGGATTATTTAGGAATAGATTGTTCAGTTTTCAAGAGTTGGAAGATTTTTCTTTTGTCTTTCTGTTGTTGAATTCTAGTTTCATTCCATTATGGTTAGAGAACATACTTTGTGTGATACCAATTCTTTTATATTTGTTAAGGTTTATTTTATGATCCAACATATGATCTTTTGTGAATATCCCATGCACATTTAAAAAGAAGATATATCCTGGTATTGCTAGGTGGAGTTCTTAGGAATATCCATTAGATTTCATTGGTTGATAGTACTGTTCAATTCTTTTATATCCTTGTTGACTTCCTGTCTAGTGTTTCTGTCGGTTCAGTGTTTTTAACAGCTCCGTTGCTAATCAAAAGGTAGGCAGTTTGAATCCCCCAGCCACTCCTTGGAAACTCTGGGACAGTTCTGCTAGACTTATAGGGTAGCTACCCATAGCAGTTAACGTAGTATTAACTGATTATTCCAAATTTGTTTTGATAAGGGTTGGCCAGTTGGCATGTTACATCTTTTTCCACCGTTTTGTTTTTAACCAACCCATATTATTACATTTAAAATGAGTTTGGTGGGCAGCATATGGTCGATCAGTGTTATATTATTCCTTTCCGTCTTTTTTGCTTTTGTCTTTTAATGGGTGTATTCAGACCGTTTAAACTTAAGGTAATTGGTAATGTTTTATAATTAACGTCTGACATTTTATTACTTGTTTGTTTCTTTTGCCTTGTCATTCCTCTGTTTCTCCTTTCTGGGTTATTTGAAATTTTTAAGCACAGTCATGCCCCATGTAACATCCATCAGGGCAGTGTTTAGCCACATACATGTTCTTGGTCCTGTGAGCCTTTTGTTTTGTTTTTTTGTGTTTTTCCTTAAAGAGCAGCTCTCCTTTTGTTTATTACTTCCTCCCTAAAGGCTTAAAGACCCGAAACTCCGCTTTGGGCATGGACTCCTGGATTTTCTCCTGTCGGAAGGCTGGAGGGTGAGGCAGGGGCTCTGACGTCCAGGCTGCTCCTGCTCCTCGTGCTGCTGAAAGCGCAGCCTGACTCGTGGGTGCGCTCTGCGCGGTCCTTGCTAGGCTCCTCTCGCTCTGCGCCTGCTACCCTCGCAGCCACCCTGCAGCTGCTGCCTGTTCCTCCAGCTTGTGCACTCAGTCCCAGCAGCCACTAAAGCAGCAGCACAGGTGGCAGCAGTGTCGAGGAGGACAAGTGAAGAGCATTCTCTTAAGTCTTGAATATTCTAGCGTTTACAAGGCATGGCTTGTAGCTACAGATTGCATGGTAATTCAGTGAGGTCATATTCTGGAGACCGCCGGTATATACTAAGGCGCTTGCACAAGGTCCAAGTCACATGACATCCTATTTCACAGAACTTATCATGAATGCTAAGCAACGCATGACTATGCTATTTTACTTTATGTATAGTGTCTTATAAACCCTGGTGTTATAATGAGTTCAGTACTATGTCTGCTAACCAAAAGGTCGGCAGTTTAAATCCACCCGGCACTCCTCGGAAACTCCATAGGGCGATTCTACACTGACATCCAGAGTAGCTGTAAGTTGGACCCAACTCAGACGGCAGTGAGTATAGTGTCTTGTAAGTATTTATCTTGAATGCCTCTTTCATAGAGTTATTATTATTATTTTTTTACACAATGCCTTAGTCATCTAGTGGTGCTATAACAGAAATACCACAAGTGGATGACTTTAACAAAGCGGAATTTATTCTTGCACAGTCTAGTAGGCCAGAAGTCCAAATTCACGATGTCAGTCCAAATCCAGGTGTCTGTCTCTAGGCCCTGAAGGAAGGTCTTTGTCCTCAGTCTTCTTCTGTCTAAGAGCTTCTAAGCACAGGAACCTTGGATGCAAAGGATGCTGTCTGCTCCCGCTGCTGCCTTCTTGGCCATCTGAGGTCCCCAGGTCATTCGGCTCACTTCTCTTTTCAATACCTCAAAAGAGATGGGTTTGAGACACAGTCTAATCTTGTAGATGGAATACTGCCTCATAACTACTATTAATTCTAACTTATTAATATCTGTACAAGATTTATAATACATAGGAAAATCACATCAAATGACAAAATAGTGGAATTCACAATACTGGGAATCATGGCCTAGTCAAATTAATACACAATTTGTGAGAATACAATTCAGTTCATAATGCAGGGGTTACAATAAGTACGTATAGCTTATCTCAGTTTACTAGTATCAGTATTTTACCACTTCAAGTGAAATGTGGATACATTGTTATTATGACCATTTAGGCCACTTGACCTTGTCTTTAAAGTTGCTGATGTTAATTGTTTTAAAATATTACCTCTACATGTGTTGGGAAACCCTGGTGGCAAAATGGGCTAAGTGCTATGTGTGCTAACCAAAAGGTCAGCAGTTCAATTCCATCAGGCACTCCTTTGAAGCTTTATGGGGACAGTTCTACTGTGTCTATAGGGCCACTCTGAGTTTGAATTGACTTCAAGGCAGTGTTTTTTGTTTTGTTTTTTAATATATATTGAGGAAACTGTGGTAAAGTAGTGGTTAAGAGATGTCTATGCTAAAGGACAGTTCAGCAGTTCCAGTCCTCTAGGAGCTCCTTGGAAACACTATGGGGCAGTTTTACTCCAGTAGGGAAACCAACTCAGTGACAATGGGCTTGGTTTCGGGGTTATATATACTGAGAACAGACACCCTGGCGGTTAGCGATTAAGTGCTGTGGCTGCCAACCAAAAGATTGGCAGTTCAAATCTGTCAGGTGCTCCTCAGAAACACTATGGGGCAGTTCTGCGCTTTCTACAGGGTTTCTATGAGTTAGAATCCACTGGATGCAATGGGTTTGGTTTTTGGTTTTGTTATACTGAGAACAAAACCAGACATTGTTATGATTCTTGCTTTTAACTGTCAAATACAGTTTTAAAAATAACTAGGGAACAAATAGTCTGTTATTCTTGCCCATGTATTTGCTATTTAAGCTGCTTTTAATTTCTGATGTTCCAAATTTCCTTCTGTTATGATTTCCTTTCTGTACAATTTCCTTTAGTTATTCATTTAGAGGAGGTTTGCTGGTAACAAATTATTAGCTTTTCTTTATTTGAGCATGTATCATGTATTTATTCTTGTTATTCTTGAAGGTTATTTTTACTGAATATAGAATTTTGGGGTGACAAGTCTTCCTCCTGACCTCCCTACCCACCTGCACTTGAACCTTTTCTTAATCACTTCCTTCTGACCTTCCAGGCTTCTGATACGTAACCCATTGTCACCTGAATACACATACTACTGTAAGTAACGGGCATCTACTTTCTTTTGTTTCCTAGAGGCTTTCAAGATTTTTGTTTAAGTTTTCAGAGTTTTAATCATGATATGTTTACGTGTGAATTTCTTTGTGTTTATTATGTTTGGGGTTCATTCAGCTTTTGAATGTGTAAGTTTATATCTTTTGCCAAATTTGGGAAGTTTTAAACTATTTTCCCACAGGTCCCTGGGGATCAATCTTTGTTTTTTTAAAATTATTTTCCATTAGTTTTTTTCAGATTGTTTTCAGATTGATTTCTACTGACCTGTTTTTTCCTTAATATTAAATTCTAAATTAAATCATATCTATATCTACATCTACTATTGAGGCCATCCAGGGAATTTTTATTCAGGTTTTTGTGTTTTTTGTGTCTGTAATTTCCATTTAGTTGTTTCTTATAGTCTCTGTTTCTTTGCTAATGTTCTATGTTTTATCAAAAATGTTCATAGATATTTGTTGGAGAATTTTTTTTTTTCACAGTTGTTGTAAAATCCTTTTCAGATAGTTCCAACATCTGTATCATTTCCATGTTGGCATTTGTTGATTGTCTTTTGTAATTTAAGTTGAGGTTTTCCTGGTTCTTGGTATGATAAGTAATACTATACTTTATCCTGGTCATTTTGAATACTGTAAGATGCTGCTTCCTATTAGTGCTTCTGTTTTAACAGCCTGTTTAGGCTTGGAGTGTGTATTGTAGTCGTCTTTCTGTGTGTTGCAATTCAAATGTCAATTTAATTCTTAAAGTCTTTGAGATGGTGTTCTGATCTGCTTTCCTTGTGTGTTATCCAGAAGACAGCACCAGCTTTCAGTAGATAGAGGGGTGCCACCTCTTTACTACCTGGTGGGGATGAAAGACAAGATTTCACCTATTGATTCAGTTAGGGAGGGTCACCTTCCAGTTATTGCAAAAGGATTTTTACATGTAGTCTCTGTGGGAAAAGGGTACTTTCCTGTCACCAAAGTAGGCGCTCAAAATTAGAGTTTTAACCAAAGTCTTTGCAGGGACAGAGAAGTGTCCAAAGCTTGTGGAAGTTAGAGTTCTCTCCACAGATTCCATGAGGGAAGGGCAGGTAGAAGTCAGAGTACTGCCCAAAATTCTGCAGGGGAGAGGTGCCTCTTTCTTGCTATAGAGGAAAAGGTAGAAGATAGAGTATTGTCGGCAAGCTCTGCTATTGCAGTGACCATTGTGATGGGGAAAGACTACGGTGGTTTTACTGAGAAGAAGTTGGTATGGTTTTCACACCAAGAAGAAATTCAGAGAGCTGGTTGCCAGCTTTTTCCCCAAGTCCTAAGGTCCCTAGCCATTCCACTTTATTTCCTCTCCTTTTCAGAACCATTTGGTATTTTTCAGTCCTCAGTATTTTTTGTTTGTGTGTGTGTGATTAGCAGTAGGAGTATAACAGTGTGTTATTCCATCTTGTCTAGAACCAGAAGTCGCCAGAGCACACCTTGAAATAGTTCATTTTTATTCATGTTTTAGTAAGCTTTTCCCCCCTCATATTTAATTCTATCTTTTATTTATTTACTTATTTAACTTTTCTGTGATTCCTCTAAGAGTAGCTGTCCATTCTTTCCTCCACAGTAATAGATTTTAAAATTCCACTTTTTTTTAATTTCTATAAGTAAAAGACTTCTGCATGAGCCCAGTCTGTTATCTAGAACCAGAAAATAAAGAATGTTCATTTTTTTTGTGAATTTATATGTGAAAGGTCTTAAAGAATATGAGAATCAAATATTTAAAACTCATCTATCAAATCATGCTTATTGAGAATAATAGAATCATATGCAAAGTAATGCTAATTAAAGTGAAAATACGTGCATCAGTTAACATGGTGTTCGAATATATAAAACTGGAATTTACATATATGTAAATCTGGTTTTACATGTATGAAAAAATACCACAGACACAAAGTGAGCTATATAGATTGAGCCCCTTGTAAGAAGTCAGATAGTTATTGATTAGGAAATCATGGCTATGGTTGAATCCACAGCTACAGTTGAGATTCTACAAAACTCAAATGAAAAGGGGAAAAGAAAGAGCTTGGGTGAAAATCCCAAGGGAAGTCCTGGTTGTGCTTTGGATGTATCCAGAGGACATCAGGAAATTAAATGACACCTTAGATGAATTAGAAAAAGATCAATACTAGGAAAAGAAGGAGGAAGAAGGGTCTCAGGGAGCCTTCTAAGATTTGTCAAGGTCTAAGAAGAACTCTGTAAGATTAGTGAGTTCTCTACAACTGTTGAGATAGAAATAGAATCATTTGAAAAGCAACCTTGGGTTGATGTAAGTTGTCTTCCACCTAATCATCCATTATAAGAATTACCATTATTACAATTATTATTTTACCACTGGAAATTAACACAGTTTCAGAAACATTAATTATGGCACTTATAGACATGCATAGATTTTAATTAAAGTAGAAAAGATGTCCTACTGCATTAAATAGGTTGGATAAATTATTTTCTCTGCTAAGTATGAGTTTAAGACAGATGGATAAAAATTTTGTTCTCAGTCACAAAACAAGTATTCTGATAGATTTTTTCAGTTCATTTGTAAGAAATTTTTTTTATTTGTTTTCTTTATAGAAGTTCATCCTTTGGTAGACGGTTGAGCAGTTAAGATATTGCCTGTTAAATCTTTTTGAGTAAATTAAAAGTTAACATATAACCTACACCACTAGATGAAATTTAATTTTTAATCACTTAAAAGATTCTGAATTATGTTATTCTGAACGTAAATAAATTTATATAATTTTATGTAATTAGAATAACATTAGTGATGACTAATAAAACACTGTTGAGATTCAGTTAGGTCTAGATGAATAAATGAATTAACATTATAATTAGCAGCTTGTGGGTAAATGGCACTTGAAAACAAGAATGCAAATAGTGCTTGGAAACAACACTTTAAACACTTCCCATATTCTGTCATTACTAATTAGCAAACTACTCTCTCAAAGACTGCGTCAAGGTAAGCATCAGCATAGCTGATGAAATTATCATACGTTTGAAATTAGTCTGTCCTGAGTTGAATTCTATTCTAAAGAGAAAATCTTGATTAACATTTTAAGATTTCAACACTGCTAATTTTCTTCCTCTGAACTTCCCTCAAGTCTGACTATTGTATTAGTAGTCAGTCCTCCTCCCTGTGAGACACATCAGTAGCGGACTGAACAAAATCGGGACGCTTTACAATTCTCGGAGAACTCTTTTAAGTGACAGGTATGTTTGTGTTCCAAGTTTGAAGACAGTATTTTCTGTTACCAGCCTTGAGTTAGAATGTCAATGTACACAAAACAGGGAAAGATGTCACCACTGGTCTGTCCCTGAGACAAACCTTTCAGGGATCTGGCACATTTCCTTCTGTTGTACACAGAGTCACAGTGAGTCTGAGCTGATTCAACCACATCTAACAACAAGGACAGAAAAAGATCTGACTTTTACAAATATACATCTTATTGTGTTTTTGGTGAAAGTATGCTCTTATTTAACAATTTCTATTCATATCATTCGGTAACCTTGATTACATTCTTCACAAGGTATCAACATTCTTGTTTTTTCAAGTTCGGTTGTTCTGTTCCATTAATCCAGCTTCCGTGTTCCCCTCTTGCCTTCTCATCTTTGGTCGAGAGTACGTGTTAACCATTTGGCTTGATTTTGAGGAACACAGTACCCACAGGTGATATTATTTACTTTATGGGCAAATTTGTCCATTGGCTGAAAGATGACCTTTGGGAGCGATTTGAATTCCAAGTATAAAGTGTATCTCACTGTGACATCCCCAGGGGTTTGTCGGTTTGTCTAGTCCCTACTGGCCCAGTAAATCTGGTCTTTCTTTCTTTCTTTCTTTTTTAAGGAATGTGAGTTTTGATCTACATTTTTCTCCCATTCTATCTGGGAGTATAAGACATTTCATGTTTATTCTCAATGATGTTATTTTTCCTTAATATTTAATTCCACGCTAAGTCCTATAAAGAACATCTAACGAAACCTGTAACATACTTGATTGCTGAGTGTGTGTTACCTTTGGGAATACTGCCAAGTGCCCTGTTTTTTTGTTATATCAGGAAACTAAATGACACTATAGAAGCACTAGACAGAGGTTATTACTAGGTACTAAAATATTTGAAAACAGTAATTCCTTCTTGTCTTTTCCTTTTCAAATATGATTTCCTACTTACTCTTCTTACACTGTTACAGAAATACATAACTGTTGTTATTTGGGCATAACCAGGAAACAGCATGACACAGCTCCAGGGGTGCTACCTAACAATGAATGCAATAGGAATGGCACCCCATGGAGGCTCCTGTGCTAGATACTTAGGTGTGAAGGATCAATAAGGTGCTATTAGTCTAACTGGAGAAAACAAGATACACGAAAACACAATTTTTATGGAATCCAAAGAAGAATAATGAAATATTTTTAAAATGCTATGAACAGGGAAAGAACTGACAAAGTATTTTTGTGGGAGTTGCTGAAGACTTCCCAGACCTACGTCTTCTTTGCTTTGTTTCTCCATTTATTGTACTTTAGACGAAAGTTTACAGAACAAACTAGCTTCTCATTAAACAGTTAGCACACATTTTTTTGTGACATTAGTTACCAGTACCACAACATGTTGACACTCTTCCTTTTCAGCCTTGAGTCCCTTATTACCAGCTGTCCTGTTCCCTCCAGCCTTCCAGTCCCTGCCTCTGGGCTGGTGCGCCCCCATAGTCTTGTTTTGCTTTAAGAGCCTACCCAAGCCCCAGCTAAAGGGTAAACCTTGGCAGGGACATCATTACTGAGCTAAAAATGTGTCTGGGGGGCCAAACTCCCCGGGTTCCTCTAGTTCCTGTAAGGCCAGCAAGTCTTGTTTTGAGAAATACAATTTTGTTCTACGTTTTACTGCGGCTCTGTCTGGGACCGTCTATTGTGATCCCTGTGAGAGTAGTCAGCGGCGGTAGTCGGGCATCATCTGGGTGTGCTGGAGTCAGTCTTGCAGAAGCTGTGGTAGATGTGGTCCATCAGTCCTTCGTATTGTTCTTTACCTTAAGTCTCTAGTCTTCTTCATCCTCCCTTGCTCCCAAAAGGTACCAAAGTAGAATGTACAACGTTTCTATATAAACTATGTTATGCCAATTGAGCTAGATGGTCCCTGAGACTACGATTCCCACAGCACTCAGCCCTGTAATTTGGTCCCTTAGGGAGTTTGAGTGTGTCTGATGTATCTATAAAACGTCCATGACCTTGCCTTGCACACGCTGGGCTGGTTTGCTCAGTATTTTTTACTGTCTTTGGAAATCCTGGTGGTGTAGTGGGTTAAGTGCTACATTTGCTAGCTGAAAGGTCAGCAGTTCAAATCGGTCAGGTGCTCCCTGGAAACTCTGATGGGGCAGTTCTACTCCGACCTCTAGGCTCACCGTGAGTTGGAACCAACACAACGGCAGCAGGTTTGGTTTTGGTTTACACCAAAGTTCACACTTATCTTGATTTTCCTGCTCCACCCCTTCCATCCCCTGTAATCATCAAAGATTGTTTCTTTTTGTGTGTAAACTTTTTCATGTGTTTCTGCAGTAGCGATCTAATTAATATTTTTCCTTTTGTGGTTGACTTATTTTGGAAACCCTGGTGGTCTGGTGGTTAAGTGCTATAGCTGCTAACCAGGAGGTCAGCAGCTCAAATTCACCAGATATTCCTTGGAAACTCAGTGGGGCAGTTCTACTCTGTCTATAGGGTTGCTATGAGTTGGAGTTGACTGGAAGGCTGTGGGTTTCAAATGACTTGTTTTACTCAGCATATTGCCCCCCAGATTCCTCCACGTTGTGAGATAATTTACAGATTCATCACTGTTCTTTATTATTACATAATAGTCCATTGTGTGCATACATCATAGTTTTTTTTATGCATTCTTCTGTCAATGGATACTTTTTGCTATTGTGAACAGTGCCGCAATGAACTTGAGTGTACATATTTCTATGCTTGTGACTGCTATCATTTCTCTAGGATGTGTTCCTAGGAGTGGGATCATAGCATATTTCTATTTCTAGCTTTTTAAGGAAGAACCAAGTCATTTTCCAAAATGATTTTACCATTTTGCATTCTCATCAGCAGGACATTAGCGTTCCAAACTCTGTACAGCCTCTTCAACATTCGTTATTTTCTGTTTTTGATTTGTGCCAGTAATGTCAGCTGAGATGATATTTCACTGCACTTTTGATTTGCATTTCTGTAATGGCTAGTGATCATGAGCAGGTATGTGTTAGCCAAGTGCCAAGTGCCTTTGGTGAAGTGTCTGTTCATTTCTTTTGCTCATTTTTTTAGCTGTAATTTTGTTGTTGTTGTAGAGGTGTTGTATTTTCCTGTAGATTTTCGAGACTAGACTTCGTCAGATTTTCCATAGCTGAAAATTTTTTCCCAGTCTCTTGATTCTCTTTTTACTCTTTTGATGAAGTCTTTTCATGAGCATGAGTATTTAATTTTTAGAAGTTCCAAGTTAGCTAGTTTATCTTCTGGTATTTCAGTGTTGTATGTTAAGGTTTGTGTCCTGTTAATGCCATATAGTGTGGCCTCTAGCATTGGTCCTATTCTTTTCAATGACATTTATAGTTGAGGTTTTATATTTAGGTCTTTGATCCATTTTAAATTAGTTTTTGTGTGTGGTAAGAGACATGGGTCCTGTTTCATTCTTTCACAGGTAAGCATCCAGTTTTGCCAGGACTATTTGTTCAAAACGCTGACTTTTCCCCATTCAGTAGACTTTGGGCCCTTGTTGAAAAGGTAGATGGATCTTGCTGGCTTTTAAATAAGTATCAACTGAGGGTCAGACTGCACTATTAAAATACTTACAATACTGCAGTTTAATTGTGATAATATGCTACCATTCATTGACTTCTTGGTATGTCTAGGATCTATGCCAAGTAATTAATGTGCCCTGCCTTTTCTAAATCTTGCAACGATCTCATCTCACTCCCTGTTTTACTGACGAAGAAGCTGAAGTTTGGAGAAGCGAATTAGTTAGTCAAGACCACATAGTTCTCCAAAGAGATGGGGATGGAATGGTTAAGAGCTGAGTTTGAGAGATAATGACACCTCTCAGAGCCTCTTTAAACATACCAGAAGGCATATAATGTCTGGTTTCTGTGTGGGGACTGGTACACTATGACCAGGCTCAGAGTTGTGGATATTAAAATGTACTTTTAGGAAATGTAGGAAGATAAAATATATAAAATCTGGCCTGGGGAATAATGTGCTAGAGCAGTGGATTTTGTGGAGATAGCACAGCCTACTGCTACACCAAATATTTACATTCAGATCCTGAGTCCACCTATGTATCTTGTATGACTTTGAGAAAGCTATTTAACTCCTTAATCCTTACTCCTTTTTGTGAAAAATACATGAATTATTGTTTACTAAAACTCAAGAAACCAATTGTCCTTAAATCATCTCTGACTCACAGCAAATGCATGTGTGTCAGAGAAGAACTGTACTCCATAGGGTTTCCAATGGCTGATTTTTTGGAATTAGATTGCCAGGCCTTTCTTCTCAGGTACCTCTGGGTGTACTCAAACTCCAACCTTCCGGTTTACAGCCAAGCAGGTTAAATACGTGCACCACTTTAAACCTCTCACTACTGACCTTAAGGAGTAGGGTAGGATGAGGTGGGAGGGTGAGAGGTCATAAATCCTCAGAAAGGCTGTATAAAATTGTGTGTGTGTGTGTGCATGCACATGCGTGTAGAAGTAAAGAGGGGATGTGAACTGACATCTACCATCTACACTCATAAGTGTACAAAAATGTCACATCATTTGTTGTGTGCCCTCGAGTTGATTTGAACTCACAGTGACCCTATGTGACAGAGTAGCATTGCCCCATAGGATTTCCCGGGTTGTAATCTGCATGGGAGCAGATTGCCACATCTGTCCTCCCGTGAAGCCTCTGGTGAACACCACCAACCTTCCAGATAGCAGCTGAGCACTTAACTACTGCTCACTGGGACTCCTCTCCCATTATTTAATACATTTTAAATCAAATTAAACTTCATCTCAAGCCCCTATTCTGCACTGGATGGCAAAAAATCCAATCTTGGTCATTGCTGATCCTTTCCTAGCCCTTCCTTGGGCAGTACAAAGATTCTGTCTAGGGGTCTCATAGAGTACCCCGGGAGACTCTGTGCTAATGGATGGACAGGTTATGCTCTATAAGCCTCTGGGACACCATTCACATCTCAAGAGGCCTGACCACATTCTTGGAACAGGAGGGAGGGAAAAAAATAGACCATGAAACAAACCACAAATTAACATTTCAATAAATGATCCAGCCACATGTATTATGTTTTTTAATAAAAGAAGGAAGAGAGTCCATATCTCTCATTAGACTCTCAAAGCAAAGAGAAGCTGATTTGATCCAGCAAAGAGATGGGTGTCAAACTGCTATGCTCCACAAAGCAGGAAAACATCACATTTGCATTGATTATAGGCCCTTTTCATAGTGCTGACACATCTATGAGCTTTGAGTGCCTTCATTATTTTTTTTATTAAATTGGGTCAGGGTGGGGCCACCCACTCAACCTAAATGCAAATAGGATGATTGTGAATGAGTCACAACATACACAATGGGTAATAAATTCTGGGAAACGGAATCTTTCATCAGACCACTCTTTCACAGAGCAAAACCTGAGATGGGGTATAACACTGGGACTTGAAGCCAAAAAAAAAAAAAAAAAAGGCTCCTAGATAAAGAGACAGAATGGCATTCATTGAGTTATAAAGCATTTGGAGGCCTCTTCTAAGGACAGAACACTAAAGGGCCACTATTGATTGAGCCAGATGTTTATAAAACTGCTGAACAGAAGACCCTGTAGGTAAAGGACGGTGTCTGTGGGATACATGATGGCTGAACCAATAAATGCAGACACCTGGCTGGACCATCATTATCAGCCTCATCCTCAAATACAGGGAGAGAGAAAGAGCTTTCAGAAGAGTAGCAGGACAAACACTCAGGTTAATGAAGAAAGCCTGCACTATGTCATATCTGTCACTTTAAGTGCTCATTACAATGATTATTTTCACTAGCATTTAATTTTTCACAAAATTCAGTTGATCAGACCTACAGCCATGATTAATCACTTGAGATGACTAGACATAAGTGGGCACTAATGAGCAGCAAGAGAGTGTCCAAGGCTCATTTTTGCATTGTTCTTAACTAAGGAGCATCCACGTCCTATATCCCATTGCCTTTGGGAGAATCTGGAAGCTCTGTTTCTTGACAGCTCAGTTTAGCTTTTTTGTCACCTGGATGTCAGTTATTTAATAATTTTAAAATTATTTTTTAAATAACAAATATATATTTTTAATTCTTAGAGTTTTTGCGTGGCATACAAAATGCTTTCCATGTCTTTGTCCTCATAAAACATAATCCGTCTGTACAGGTAGATAAAGATTTTTCACTAATGTGTGGGCAGCAAGGTATAGTGGAAAGTACATTATATTTGGAGTCAGACTGATTTGAATAGGTAACCAGTTGGAGACTCATTTTATTCATTTGTTAAGTAGGAAAATAGCACCTAACTCACAGTGAATTAATAATATACCTAAAATGTCCAGCAGAGTGCCAGAATACAGACTGTATGGAATAAATAATAGTTCTCTTGCTTCAAAGTAAAAGTACAACATCAGTGATAAACAACCAATTTTATCTTGCTTGTTCCTGGATGACAGCATTTTTGTAATGTTGGTACAAACTTTTATTTTGCGCTACACAGGTCCTCAGTGCAAACTTTTGTTTTACAGGAGAGGAAACTCAGGGTCTGAGGAGGTAAAAAGACTTGTCCAGGACCAAATATCTAGTTTCACATTTCAATAGTTACTGCTGAAAGAAGGAAGAACATTACATAATTACCATACACAAATTTCCTGTGTGTTACCTGATGATTTATTTCCTACAAAGCATGGCCTTTGACTTGTATGTGATAACGTGAAATGTTGAATGTGAAAAAGAATGAGAAAAATTTCTATGAATTCCTCTTTTTACATGTATTTTTATTAAAAAATATGTATTGATGACAGTTCATGATGATTTAACTTATTTAGTTAAAACCAACATTGACTTACTGTTCTAATCGATTATCTACTTATACAATGTATATGTGTTGTATAGCTAATATAATAAAGCAAGGGACTAAGTCACACAAGGCTTATTATGAGAAATGCTAAATCATTTACTGTTTAATTGTGAACCTTTTGCCCATTCATAAAAAATAGAATTGTTACAAATAAATTCAGTGGTTATAACACAGTTCATTTGGCATACTCCTATTCTGCTGTCCAGAATTTAGTAAATTTTATTTTCTGTTACATGCATCTTGTCAGATTTACATACAAATACCAGTAAAATGGCGAATTTCCGTATAAAAGAAGAGGCCATTATGATGTATGAATTTTAAAGTAGTGGTTTCTGAGAAATTACACTGTGGCAGTCCTCCCTTCCTGGGGTTATTCAGCAGCACTTCAGCTTATGTAATTACCACACTTGCTTCCCTTACAGAGACCACGAGTCGCCCAGGTCCATCACCACGGCAACAGATTCAGAATCTGAGTAGCCCCTTCCTAATACGAACAGGGGGCCTCATATTCGAAAAAAGTTTTTTTGGTTTTTCCTTTTTTAAAACACATCCCCAAAATGACCAATATACAATTTCAGAATGCTCTAATTTGTTTATAAGTGTAGTCTCACCGTTGAAGATCTGGGCACACACATCTTCTTGATGGAAAAGGAAATATGTAAACAATTGAAACAGATTGCTTTTTCATTCTAGGCATGATTTTGAAAAGAAGCGGAAGTAAACCTTTCAAGGAAAAAAAGTCTTGAAGGAATAGCTATCAGAGGAAATAACTTTTCTTGATCTTCACTTTCTTTTAAAAGACACTTAAAATGTATAGTTTGAAGCAAATAAAAAGCATTTCCCTTAAAAAAAAAAAGAACATACACTTGTTGCATAAATTCTCTTCTCATCAACAAAGCAGAGGGGACACAGATTTACTCAGGCACCTCTGCCCTGGAGCCTTCAGGAGGTCATTGCAACCTTGCTGAGGCTGTTTCTGTTGGCTGTTTGGACAGACTTCACAGTGGTGGCGATGGACTGTAGGAATGAAGGCCGGTAATGGCTGGCTGTTACCTAACAGGACTTCTTAAGGCACTCTTCCATCCATTACCTCATCTGAAAGCAAAGGTAGGACTGCTTTTTTTCCCATTAGGAAATGCGTTTACTTGTTTTCATTTAAAATTTTAATCTACCACCAAGCAAAAGAAAGCAATTCACACAAACTCACAATGTGGCTCTCTTGTTAACACAGTAAGCTCAACTTTGTGTTCTCTTTCCGGGTCTTAAATTCAAATTCCATTTCATTCCTCATTCCTATTCTCAACTGTCCTTGAAGCCACAAGTATATACTTCAGAATGATTTCCTTGGAACCTTTTGTTTCCTCTTGATTCCTCTCTTACTCTGTGGGCTGTGTGTGTGTGTGTGTGTGTGTATTCTGCATCACTGCCAGCTACCCTGTGGCTTAAGGAGGAATGACATTTGCATTTATAGAGAAACAGATACATGAACCCTTCAAATGAAGTAACTTACACCACAGGAAGAGAGTTGATGTTTGAGCCCGGTCTGATCCTCAGCGTTCTTGTTCTCAGGCCAACAGTATTTTCCAATCTCTCTCCTTATCCCCTCATTTACAAAATAATGTGAATACCTTTTGTAGTCTAACTAATGGGAAACCAAACCTACAATCCATTACCATCAAGTTGATTGTGACTCAGAGATCATGTAGAACAGGGTAGAACAGTCCCATGAGTTTCCAAGGAGCACCTGGTGGACTCAAACTGCCAACCTCTTGGTTAGCAGCCATAACATTTATTTACTACACCTCCAGGGTTTCCAGTGGGAGACCAGTTTTAAAAATCAGTTGTCTTTGAGTCAACTCCAATGCACGAAATTGCCACCTCTGTCGGAGTAGAACTCTGTTCCCGAGGGTTTTCAGTGGCTGATTTTCCCCCTTCTTCCGCCTGTGGGTGGATTCAAAACCTCCAACTTTTGTGCTAGCAGTATGCTTATTTCTTTGTACTACCAGTGGGAAGAAGAGAAGAATTAGAGTGGCTGTGTCCAAGATCTTTGTTGTTCCTGAGCAGAATTTAGGAAGAGAAATTCAGGGCACCTCCACTTCAGTGTTGTGCTATGCTTTGCATGTTTAGATTTAGCAGTCGAAGTTTTCTGCAGGAACAGAGTATATATCCAAAGTCGTCATTGTGTCTGCGACTGCATGAATTTATCCTCATTTGTGGATAAAAACAAAGATCTAAATTTGGGGCGCTTAATCTGAGGACGGAAACCCTGGTGGCATAGTGCCTGATTCCTATGTCTGGTAACCAAAAGGTTGGCAGTTTGAATCTGCCAGGCGCTCCTTGGAAACTCTGTGGAGCAGATCTAGTCTGCCATATAGGGTCGCCATGAATCGGAATCGACTCGAAAGTACTGGGTTTTTTAATCTGAGGACCAAGCCCGGTGCCTTCTTGTTTCAATAGAGGAATGCTCCAACATGAACACACGCTTTTCTAGGCAGGGTACTATTATTAGCCCACTCTTACAGAGGAAGTCACTGGGGCACGGAACGATGAAGTTGTTTGCCTGAGGTTGCGCGACCGGCGGTGAGACTGAGTCCATGATCTTACTCAGGTGCTAGTGGACCTCTTCCGGGATGCAAAACAGAAACACGAGGACAAGAGGAAGAGTGTTAGTGTCTTCAGACTCACAGCCCAGACTCCCAGGTATGTGGTGGACTTCGAGGACCAGGTGTAAAACCAGCTGAGGATTCAGTGACACATTTTAGTTCTTTCTCAGTCTTGTGGCTGTCCTTAGCATGGCTGTCCTGTTTGTCTTGGGCAACCGAGATTCACGTCTGCACTCCTATTCTCTCCTCCTGGACCATATGACCCGTCCATCTCAAAAGGCAAAGTGACATTTTTCACTGACACATGGCCTAAGGGCCGTTTTCATGGGCATGCCACCTGTGTGATTGTACACTATCCTGTGCTCAGCAAGACTCTATGCTTACATTAATGCTCTGTGGTCTCCTTCTTGAAAAGTCTTAATAAATTTTTAACAAGGAGCCCTGCAAATTAGGTAGCTAGTCATGGGTATGCTCCTGAACAGTCTGCGGAAGTCTGCAGCTCCAGTCTAGTGGAGGAGACAAGATTGGATTTCTCCGTGACTCCCTTGGAACTGCCGTGCTATAAATCTGTAGTTGCCTGTTACTGGTTTTTCTTTCTACCACAGTGAAGTGCTTTGTCCATGCTGAGGAAAGCAGCCAGCTCTCACTAATAAGGCTTTAACAATGCTCTGAGAGGTCCACGTGCAAAGCCTCCCGCAGAGAGGCTAAGGGAAGGCTCCCACTTCAGCAGCCCGGTTAACTACAAGGGAGCCTCTTAGCAGACAGATAAAACACAATGAACCGCAGCTGAGTTTGCAGCAGGTCCCACAGGGTTGCCTGCGAAGTTAACAGAGGTTGTGCATCCAAATCCAGTTCCTGTCCTCCTGCAAAATTTCATCTTATTTCTGCAATTTAAGCATGCAATAGTTCAGCGAAGATTTCCCAAACCTGTGGAGAAAATCCAACTGCCTCAGTACAAGCGAGACAACATGCTAAATCCTCCATTTCCTCTTTTAGTGCTTGAGGGGCTTGGCTGGAGAAAAACTGAAAGCTCACCAGGGGAGAGTCTCCATGGGACTGGTTTTTCTTGATGCTTTTTCTGAAGGGGAGGGTAGTAAGTTGATCAGCTCCATCAGGGCAGCACAGACACCTCTGAGCAGGAAACTTCAGGGGAGTGAGGGGGGCAGACAAGCCAACTTCTCAAAGAAGACAAAAAGCTAATTTAGCACATCTCAGTCATCCCAAGTGGTTCATAGCAACCCTATAGGACAGAGTAGAACTGCTCCATAGAGTTTCCAAGGAGTGCCTGGTGGACTTGAACTGCCATTCCTCTGGTTAGTAGCCGTAGCACTCAACCGTACAGGTTGCTATGAGTTGGAATCGATTGGACGGCGATGGGTTTGGTTAGGATTTCCGATATCGTTTCAGCAGGAAACCCTGGTGGCTTAGTGGTAAAGTGCTAGGGCTGCTAACCGAAAGGTCATGGATTCAAATCCACCAGGCACTCTTTGGAAACTGTGGAGAAGTCCTACTGTGTCCTATAGGGTCACTACGAGTCCAAATTGCCTGGACAGAGATAGGAGTGGTTTGCATTCCAAGAAGTCAGAGCCCTCACATTCAAGCAGAGGTGTTGGACTACTTGAATGAATAATAGTGGGTAATTATCTTCTAGTATACAATATGTCCAAGATGCTCTTGTCAGGGCCTGAGTGGTGCAATGGTTAAAGCGCTTGACTACGCACCAAGAGATTGGAGGATCAAACCCACCAGCTACTGGGCGTCCCGTGAAGGTGCACAACTTTGGAAACCTTACAGGGGCAGTTCTGCTCTGTCCTACAGGGTCACTGTAAGTGGTAATACCCTCAGTGGCAGTGGGTTTGATCTTCGAGGTTTAGCTGTCCTTTCCACATGTCTTCTTAGTTAATCCTCACAACCACCCAGTGACGTATGTACTATTATTACCTCCTATTAAAGGTGAAGGACCCGAGACACCGAGGCTCAGGCAGGAGAGCAGCTGCTGGGCTACGCGACAGACAGGCTTATCCTGACAGCAGCAAGCGGGTGAGGAGCTCTCCGGGGGGTCTGGCTGGGTGCACGGCTGCTGAGGCATGTCCTGTTCCTTCTCACAATGTACCCGGTTAACAACCGAAGCCCAGGTGATCTCCCTTTCCCTATCAACCAGAAAGAGAATACAGTCCCTATTGTCGGGGCTTTTGTAATTGGAGATTCCTTTTTTTTTTTTTAAGCAGTGGAATAAGCAGCCTTTTAATGTATCTATAGAGAATTCAGAAGAAGGATGAAGAAACGGCTCTTGTTTCCGAGGCGTGTGTAACCATTGTTGAAGAGACAGAGGCAGCAGATGGGGAACAATGGTGAGGGACTTTCGGAGCCGGGGAGAGCAAATTCTGCACTGGGGTCTTCCGTGAATGGTGTGGGAATCCAGAGAAGGAAGTGTTTCCTCACTGGCTACCGAGTGAAAGGGGGTAGAGAGTGGAACTACGAAACTAGACGGCTGTCGGCACATTTTGTAATCTGGAGGCTTTGCTTTCTTCACCTGTAGACTAAAGCCGTGGAAGCAAATGGTTTTCAGGACTTCTTCCAGCTTTAACCTTTATGAATCTCGACCTTTTCTGTAAAGTTAGGTATTTATGTGTAGGATTAGCTAAAAGTAGCAAAGTACCCATAGCTGATAGGACCGGAGGGGAGGATCACATGGTCAGACTGCTACAGTTTTCTGACCATCCGCTAGTTTCCAAGTGTGTACATGTCCTGAACTTTGAATCTTTAGCTTTTCTCATCTAATTACTAATTAATTGCACTTGCCATTTTTAATGCATATATTTTTTTCCTGTCGCCATACTGGCTTCCTGTTTTTAATTTTTTTTGGCCAAAACATAAAAATAGGATTTTCATGGAATGTAGCAATAAATAATGACTTGGATGTTTTGATTTTTAAAAGAAACAAAATTCACCAATGGGAATAATCAGTCATCTTGCTGACTGCCATTTGCCTTTCTTGTGTTTTTGTATATTTCTTCCAACATTTTAAGTTATTCAATTCTAACAATTCATTATGATTGCTTAACATACAGTGTAAAATTAGTCTGTGATGGAGATTAAACAAATTTTAGCAATTAATTTATATATAATTAAACACATCAAGTTTTCAACAAGAAAATGGTTTCATCACAACCAGACCATGTGATTAAAATAAAAACATTATCTGGTTATAATGTAGAAACAATAGTTAAGGGTGAAGGATTCAGGAGGTAGCTTTGCAGTATACTTTTTAAAGATTGGAGTGGTTTTCTGTAACCTGGTGAATATTCTATAGAAAACCCATAGACCAGTGATTCTGAAAATGTGGTCTCAGATAGCAGCACTGGTGGTCTTCCCTGAAAATTTGTTAATAATACAAAGTCTCAGGTTTCACTGCAAACTTACTAACTCAGAAACTCTAGGAGTGGTGCCCAGTGGCTTGTGTTGTTACAGGGCCCCCTAGCCCTGTCCCTTCAAGTATGAGAACTTCTATTGGAGACTGGTCTGTCAGTAGCATATGTTTCATTACAGGGTCCCTCCCCTTGCCCAGCTGGGCACAGCAGTCAGAAACAAACCACAAGCAAGGGTACTGACCACCTGCAGTGACTCGCCCATTGCAGGTTGGCTTTAACATGAACTGCTCCACTTGCACTGAAGGCTTTCAGTATTTATTATAAAGACGCAGGCATTTTCCCTGTTCTACTTGTCTTGACTTCTTTTTTTTGTTTTCGTGAAATGCGATTAAACTCTCTCCCCTGCCCCCTAAACTGCTCCCTGAGGGACATTCCTGGTAGATGCTACAGTATAGACAAAGACACTAAGAAGTCACTTGGAGCTTCTTAGTCTCTATTAACACAATTCTGTGTCAAATATCACTTCCTCTATAAAATCTCTTTTGATTCTTCAAACCAGAGGTGGAGTTTCTCCCTTTTATGAAGCCCTAGCTTCTATGTTGTACCTGTCTCACAATTATATGTCATAGTCTGCCATGTTGTAAAGTCAGTAATTGTCTAATGTCTTTGATTAGACTGGGAGTTCTTGTAATCAGGAGCTGTGCTCTGTTTATCTTTCTCCCACTGTTATGGTTATCACAGTGGCAGATGTATATTAATAACTAAGTCAATGATTGTTGAATTGTGGTTTGCAGAGGCAGGGCTTACAGCCAAGACCAGAGAGTCATCAGATATGTACTTTGTGCATACCTGTCCCCAGTATTCCCTGTAAATAAGTGACATTCATTTTTTTAAGCTGTATAGCAAGCTCACAGATTGTGTGTAAAATACAATATCCAAGTAGGAGGAATCAAGAAATTGAAGGAAGATCTAGAAGACAAGTCTAGCTCTAGTTCTATGCTGTCCCCCTGGAGCTACCAAGGGACAGCATAGAAGCACTGAAAGGATCAGGCTGGCAAACAGGAACAAATCTTGGATCTCACAGTCTTGCCTGGGGCCTGGACTGACAGTAGCTGCTGCTTTAACCTCCATCTGTGGTTTCACGGCTTTTTAGAAAGGACTCAGGAAATCTCACTCTGGTCTTATAGGGAATATTTTCAGTAGAAAAGAAAAATCGTGAGCATGTGAAGCCAGCTTATCTTGCTTTCCCACACCCAAAGACAGAGACTCATAAGACAGTATCGGTCGGGAAGTAATCTGAAGACACATGGCAGAAGACAGATTGAGTTTAAGGCCTCTTCTTTAAATACTGCAGAAAACATAAACAAGGCGGCAGCCCCTCCCCTTCCAAATAATGTTTAATTTATATGTATTCTTTAGCCCCTCACGGCTTGAAAAATCATAAATCCATGGTACATGTTGAACAGAAAAATTCATTTTAGGAAGACATGATCAGGAAAGATACGATTTACGTGGATTAGAACCGAATTTTTAAAATTCATATTTGTGATTTAATCTAGATCTCGTTTTTCTCTTCACTGGCTCGGAGTTTTCTCCCCCTCTCAGGCACACTGCAGCCCTTCTTCCGGTTTCATTTCTCGCGAAACACTGCCATCATGTGGCTGGACATGTTAAAGACAGTTCACAAAAAGACCGGCAGCGTGGTTTTGGTTTGATTCTCTCTCTATAAAAATGTTTATGACTTCAAAATCTGCTTCGTTATTTACGCTATATTTGTCGATTTCTTTCTGCTATAACATCCTTAAAATATTTGACAAGGAATGAACTCCATGCTAGCTTTGACTCTCCCAAGTATAGAGTTATCATACCACATACAAAATAATTGATCATTGCAGATTTTATAAACTTGTAGTTTTCATAAACTTCTCCACTTTAAAGACAGTAGAGTGCTTTTTTCGTATACATTAACATGGCTTCCTATGCTTTCTTTAAACACTGATATATCAGTTTAGGAAGAGGAGATGCGAGCAGAAACTAGAGAGAAGCAACATTAGGTAGTTCAAAAACTCAAGCATAGGAGGGCTGCCAAATAAGTTCGCGAACTCGCCCTAGACAAAGTGCTACATACCTCATTGCTGAATATCACTACTATGACCTTCGAAATACTCCTCTTGGGAAGCTATGAACCGATGCCAGCGCCTAGTCCACTCTTCAAAGCAAGTTTGGTACTTTTTCTGTAATGGCCATCAGAGCTGTCGTCGTATTATCCTTGTTGCCCTGAATGTCATCAAAATATCTTCTTTTAATATTTCCTTTATTTTCCAGTAAAGAAAAAAGTAACCGAGGGCCAGATCAGGTGAGTAGGGAGGGCGTTCCAATACGGTTATTGGAACTCCCGAACTTGCCACTACCTGCAACGACCATTTTGGAAAGAGTTCCAGAACAGCTTTGAAGGGTGCACCAGGCACGGGGGTTGCTGCATAGCTTCGCAAGAGGAGTACTTTGAGGGTGACAGTAGTGATGATATTCAGCAACGAGGTATGCAGCACATAGAACAATTGAGTTCGCGGACTTAGTTGTAAGCCTCCCACAGCTTGACACTAGGCTGATCTCTGCTTTGCCACTGATTAGCAGCGCAGTCTTGAGCAAGCCACCTAAGCTATCTGGTCTCAGTGTTTTCTTTCTAAAATGAGTGCGTTTGACACATACACGTGAAATGTCTTTGCAGCTTTATAATTCAGTGATCCTAACTTTATAAGTAAACAATTCTAAAAACTAAAGAACGCTGTTTCTCTTTAGGTAGATCATTTCCCTGTAGTTTTCCTGAAAATATGCTAACCCTTCATTTTCACCCCGTCACCAAGCCCCAATTGCAACTTTGCTCGAATGATTTGTCATGCAAAATTTTCCCGATAAGAGCCAGATTATGTACTATACTTGGCAGTGTACCAACACACACAGCTTTCGTGCATTTTATAGGCATCCACACTTAGGTATTTCCACAAATATAAAATAAAGTTTGTGAATCTTCCTAACTGGTAAGCAGCTGCCTTGCTTTTAAGAGCTGTCGGTTTCAGAGGATAATCAAGGATGTTAGATCAGAGAGTTCAGAGGAAATAACCAACTTCTTTAACACCTGAAAGGGAAGGACAATTTTTTTTTCACTGAATACACATTTGTCTTCATAAATTTGTTAAAAGTAGCAAGAAGATATGACTGCTGTGTGGGATAGAATATTGTGAGGTTACTGTTCTAATTAAGCAAAATTATGATAAATTGTTCCCTTGAGTTGATTTAGTGAACTGTCAATGGCTCAAGGGATGGAAATAAAAGCTGGTGTTGATGTCTGAGAGATGCTGGGCAGGCGTGAAAATGCAGGTCAGTTGCTAGGAGACCTGGAACAGAGAGTTAATGCCTTCCTGTATGTGCAGGGATGTTTTATCTCAAGAAACACTGTCTTCCACAATCAAAGATGTCATCGAATGTATAGTCTGTCAAAATTCAGATGGATCAGCGATTATGTCAGTCCAGATAGTCTACCGTTCACCACCAGTCAAGGGAGTTGCTAAAAAGGAACCATATAGCGTAGTGTCAGTGACCAAGACTGGTTAGAAACACTCAGGGTAATTAACTATAAGTTCTGTTTAAATACTCTTACATGAGAGATAGCTGGGTTATTGCTGATTCGGGTTCCAAGAAGTGTGCAGTAGTGGCTAAAGAATCACTTTATCTTGCAAAGAGAAGAATGCCAGGTCGTAAACACAGTTCTGGCTGATGATGTGCTCGAGTCACTTTGGACCTTGACATTTACAAAGCAATTATTTCAGCCATTTGTGAGATTTTTTAAAATAGATTTTATGCAAAAAACACACTCTTCTAGTTTGTGATTTTGACCAGTGTGTAAAAAGCCCAGAATATTAGAGGTGGAAGAGCCTTGAGAGTCACTCCAGTGCCCTCAACTGGTTGAAGGCAGAATATGACCCAATTCAGGGCATGAGTGATGCCAAGGTGGGAGGGGTGGGTAGGTGGTGGTGGGGAACTCCCTGCATTTGAGTTAGTTCTGATTCATAACCCTGGTGGTATAGTAGTTAAGTGCTACAGCTTCTAACCAGAAGGCTGGCAGTTCAAATCCATCAGGTGCTCCGGAAATTCAATGGGCAGTTCTACCTTGTCTACAGGGTCGTTATTGGTGACAAGCAGCCCATGAGGTCACTACCTCAGGGACAACTCTCATGGAACCAGGGCAAAGACTTCTGCCCTTGAAAAACACTGTCTAGCTTTGCCAACATCCAGCACGCAGTATTCGATGCCATAAAAGCTTAACACTGAGGAGCAGTTCTAATGACTTTCATTTTACTTAGAAGAAACTGAGTCACTGAGAAGTGTTTTGAATCACACAGTTAATTATATCAGAACTGGGAACATGATCCAGATCTCCCAGTCCTATGTCCACTCTCGTCTTTCTCAGAAGGGTCATGATGGTCTGTTGCCCCTTTGAAAGGAGAAGCAACAATAATACTTCTTCTGTAATGCTTTACAATATACAACATGCTTGTACACACATTGTTTCCTTAGATTCTTATGATGATGATAATTATCGGGAATTTTTTCTTATGGGATCATGTACTTAGCACTTAGAGTTGGTCTATAGTGTTATAAAAGTGGAAACTCTGGTGGAATAGTGGTTAAGTGCTACTAACCAAAATGTTGGCAGTTGGAATCCACCAGATGCTCCTTCTAAACTCTATGGGGCAGTTCTACTCTGTCCTATAGGGTAGCTGTGAATTGGAATAGACTCAGCAGCAGTGGTTTTTGTTTGTTTGTTTAGTTATAAAACAATAGTTGTAATTTCGCCAATTTTCTAAGTTTGTATTGTAGCCCTGTTGCCACGCCCTAAGATCAAGGGCCATAGATCACTGACACTCTGATGTGGTTCTGAGACTTTTTGTGTTTGGTCTCCTGTAAATATTGAATATCCACAAACAAATTATGTGCTTTATTAGTTATCTCTGGAAAAGAGAAAACCATCATCAGTTATAAGCCATCTTTGAGAATCTACTATCAGACCCTACACACAGTAGATACAGAAATGTTGATCTATACCTGGCTTTCAGAGAGGTAGACTTGGGTTCAAGAAGTAGAAGAAATGAAATGAATACATATCTATCAGTTCTACTTCTAAACTTTATTAGGCTTCAGAAATATCAGAAAAGAAACAGATTCCACCTGAGTGAAGATGGTTTCCTGGGATCTTTTCCTGTCTCTCATCTTAGGAACTTAGCATCTGCTGCTTCTTGTTCTGCAGAGTTCTTCCTTTGATTATCAGCATGGTTGTCTCCTTCATTTCAAGTCACTGCTCAAATGCCACATTAACAGGAGGACTTCTATGTTTGTTTTTATTTGAAACTGCAGTGCTTTCCAGTGCCTTAACATCTCCCCAAATCAGCCTGGAAGTGTAGGACATTTTCTCTTATTTATCTCTCCAGAGGAACTTACCTTTTCCTGATCTGTGCAAAGGAGATGTAGGAGCTGGCTGCAACTCTAGATCTTACCTGGTTGAATTTTCTCTGTAGCACTGTTACCACCCACCAAGCTGTGTATCTTCCTATTGATTATTGTCTGTTTCCTCATAGCCCCATCAATAGTGTATAAGCTCTATACAGACGGGGATTTTTGCTTGTTTTCTTCATGTATCCACAGTGCTGTAGTAGCTGGTTTCTAAGTTAAACCCCAAGGATCCTCACTTCCTACTAGTCATGTTCTTGCTGTGTCATCACTCACACTGAAACATGTGACCATCAGAATACATGGGATTGATGGTGTGTGTCTTCCTAGACTAGGTCATAAAAGGCATTGCAATTTCCATCTTGCTGTCTTGGAATTTTCATTCTGGAGGAAGGCAGCAGCCATGTTGTGAGGATGCTCAAGCAGCTGCATGGAAAGGAACACATGGAAAGGAATCAAATTGCAAGTACCAATTTGGTACAAATCATTAGGTGACTGATGTGCTTTGAAAGCGGGTCTATTCACCCTAGGCTTTGAGTCTGCCAGCTGAGTCTGCAAACATTGTAGAGCACAGGCAATCCTTTTCCAGTGTGGCTTGTCCGAATTCCTGAACCACGTAACCTGTGATTATGATAATAGATGATCATTGCTGCTTTAAGCCAGTAAATTTGGGGGTTGTTAGGCAACATGAATATAGTGCCTCGCCTGTAGTAAGTACACAATACTTATTTATTGAATAAAGGAATAAACATAAGCAGATTTCTCCCCAAAGTTACTTAGTGAACACAATATAATGTCTGTAGTAAACTTAAGTAAAACTGTATCAAAATTAACACTGGTTTGGAATCTCAAAACCTAGGTTTGAATCTTGGATAGGCATCAAATTTTCATTTGGTCTTGTATCATTTATTGGTTTTGGTTCTTAGTTTTCTTGTAAAGTAGGAGTAACAATAACAATTATAATTATACTATTAGTGATACTACTATCTGACAGACCCGTGGTGACATTGTAAATCTCAGGATCAGACCTTTCCTGAAATCTGCTGTACAACTGGAATTTGCCATTACATGAACCAATGAAGTTATCTTTATTGTTGAAGTCAATTTTAATTGCTGCTGTTACCTGCAAACAAAAACATCTTTATAGAAAACACTAACATACATGAAAATAACAAACATAAAAATATTGCATGTAATGTGGTAAACTGAAGTATAATAGTGAAGAAGAAAGGGATATCAGATCTCATCACCAGTTTCCGTGCTCTGACAACAAGGACATCCTAATTCTCCGGACAGGGTGGCACACAGGGTACTGTTTTTATAGAAAATCTGGATTCTGTAAGCATATTTTAGAAGCTTTGACTTCTCGCTTCTTCCCTAGAGTTGCATTTCGTAAATAATTATGGCCTAGTAACATCAAATTCATGTTTAAAGGCCATAAGGGACCAAAGAGCTATTTGTGTTCCAGAGAAGACACTCCAAGTGGGCAGATTGTGTTTTACACAGACGTAACGAAACAGCAAGCAGGCTTTGGTGCCTGCTGCCTCAGCCACAGGTCCCCGGAGAGTATGCGGGGACATTATAGGCTGCTTGCCGTGTCATCATCTGCTTGTCAGAGGCTCTTCATGTTGTTTCAAGAGCAGCAGACACTGCATTTGGCATGTCACAAAATACTAACAAAAATCCCATTTTATGAGATGGAAAGTTTCCACTTCTAGGAGCTAAGGAGACAGAGTGAAATGTGGCTGCTGTATAATTTGGCCTCCTGAGGTCAAGAGACAGAATAAATTGAGGTAGTGGTCTCATAATTTAGGCAACTCTCAAGCCTGTTTCATTAGCATTAGTTATATTATGTCCTATATGTTAGAAAGACGTTTCTGGATGCTTAATCAAACTGCTTTGTTTTCTTGTTTTATAAGTGCAAATAATAATCTGTAAGTTATAGCCTCTGCTACCTGAATAAGTTGGTCAAAAATCAACTTTTAGGAGAATTATCCAGATTGTCTTCTCGGTTTGATACATTTCTTCACGGAAATTTGCCCTAGACTCTTAAATTATTCCACAAAGTTTAGTTTCATGCATTTGTACAATTAGGGGTCAAGACTGAAATAGCTTCTGAGGAAAAATTGAAGTTCTCTCCTTAGGTTAAATTTTGAAATATAAATAATATTCTTCTAGATATTGAACCAATGCTTTTACATTTTATTTTGAAATCATGTTCCCTTTAACCTTCAACCTTCAGAGCCAATTCTTGATGTTTATCAACCTCACCAGAGAAAGAAGGGGAACAGGCTGGGACAACTAGGCCATTGACGAGGGTTGGGTCTCAAAGGTGAATTTTTAGAAAAATAATAGTTGTAAAAATCAGGCATTAAGAAAATGAAGATTTTTCTAAATCACATTGTCTCCTTCTTTTAAACATCAAGGACTGAGCCAGAAGGACTCGGACGATGGAGTTTCTCCTACACTACAGAGATGTGGAAAGAGGGCAACAGGTTTGTTGAGCCAGAGAAAAAGATGGAGTAAAAGCAGGGAGGAAATGGGTCAGTTTGCAACTTTGTGATCAATTCTTGTATAGAGGAGATGAAAAAGATCCAGGAACTCTGTCAACTGCTGACCTTATTGGACAGAATGAAACTGCCTCATGAAGTTTCCAAAGAGCACTTGGCAGATTTGAACTGCCGACCTTTTGGTTAGCAGCTGTAGCCCTCAATCACTATGCCACCAGGAGTTCCCTTAAATCTGTTAGAATGTTGAATTCTGCATGCAAAGGGATGTTAGTTTGTTTTGTTCACTGCTGGGTCTCTAGAGCCCTCAATAGTATCAAGCGCGTGGTAGGTGCTAGATAAGTAGTTGTTCAAAGAACTCCAGCTATAACAGGAAGCAGCCCTGTGAAGTGCTTTCTAAGAATCTCAATACAATTTCAGTGAGAGCAGTGTGTCCCTCGTCTCATCCATCAGAAGTTATAGGTGTCGGCTTCCCCTAGGAATATTATGCTCCATTTTAAGGACCACAATTTAAGTGAATAAACTAGAAAGAGATCCAGAAAGAACAGACAGGACGAGGAAATTCTGAAAACCACCCCAAATGAGGAACAGTAGAAGCTGCTTGAAGAACAGATGATTGATGACAGACTGAAGCTGTTTTCAAATGTTCGAAAAAAACTGTATAAACTACAAGTCTGAACTAAATGTATGGTGGCATGTGCATCATTAGACTAAATGGGAAGATATTATGGATAGATAAATTTGGGCTCAACATAACAAAGAAGCTTTCAGTTTCAATAACGGAGTGGTTTGTTTTATGAACTACAGTGTGAGATTTAATTATGTGTTGTTTTATATTTTCTTTTCAGTAACCATGTATATTTGTCTTCTCCCCCAAACAACCCACTTATATATTCCTAAAAGCAAAAGATGTAAAAGTGGGATTGGGAGAGCTAAGTCTTAAAACTTTACTACTGTGAAGAGTCAGAGGCCCTGTTAACTGATTATTCAATATCTTAATTTTTAAGGTTACAAGGTGGTATATTCAAATATGAGAAGTTACCACTGACTAGGAATCCATATCCAGTTAGCCTTAAGAGCAAGGCTGTGCCTTTGATGTCTATTGCAAATGGTTTTATTCCTGTATGTGTGTGTAACATAGATATTTATAAAACTGTATAAACGAGGCTCCAGGAAGTGACAGAATACTAATGGAAATGTTTCAGCAAATGAGTGTAACCCTAGATGTTCTGGCTAGTCTATGCCAAGAAGCTTGAAAGACAGTTACCTGGCCAAGTGACTGGGAAAGATCCATGTTAGTGCCCATTCCAGAGAAAGGTGATTCATTAGGATGCAGAAATTAACAATCAGTATCACTAATATCATGCACAAAATTTTACTGAAGAGCATTCAAAATTGGTTACAGCAGTATATCAACAGGGAACTGACAGAAATTCAAGTCAGATTCAGTCAAGGATGTGGAACCAAGCATATCATTGCTGTCAGATGGCTCTTGGCTGCAAGCGGAGAACACTAGAAAGATGTTTACCTGTGTTTAATTAGCTATGCAAAGACATTTGACTGTGTGGATCCTAACAAATTATGTACAACCTTGAGAAGAGTGAAATATGTAATTGTGCTCACAGGCGCCTCCACGTAGGCAATGTGGCAGTCATTCAAACAGAGGCAAAGAATACTGCATGGTTATACTGCATGATTTAAAGTTAGGAAATGTATGCATCAGAGTTGTATTCTTTCACTACATATTCAATCTGTATGTTGAGCAAATAATTTGAGAAGCTGGGCTACATATACAAAGAAGAACACAGCATGCAATATTCAGACAACACAATCGTGCTTGCTGAAAGTAGAGAGTATTTGAAGTGTTTACTGATAAAGATGAAAGATCACAGTATATTACACCACAACATAAGGAAACAAAAATTCTCACAGGTGGACCAATAAGCCATATCATGATAAATGGAAAAAGAATTCAAGTTGTCAATGAGTTTATTTTACTTGGATCCACAAATAGTGCCCATGGAAGCAGCAGTCAAGAAATCACATTATGCACTGCCTGGTAAAATCTGCTGCAGAAGATTTCTTTCAAGCGTTAAAAAGCAAAGATGTCATTATGAGGACTAAGGTTTCCATGGCTCAAGCCTCGGTGCTTTCTATCACCTCCTATGCACGTTAAATGCCCTGGTGATGAAAGAGTTAAGAGCTCAGGCTGCTAACCAGAAGGTCATCAGTTCAAATCCACCAGCTGCTCCTTAGAAACCCTCCAGGGCATTTCTACTCTTGTCCTATAGCGTTGCTCTGAGTTAGACTTGATTTAGCAGTAATAAGTGGTTTGTATTTATATGCATGCAAAAGCTGAACAGTAAATAGGGAGTTCTAAAGACCAACTGACGACTTTGAATTATGGGGTTGGTAAAGACTACTGAATATAACGTGGGCTGCCAGAAGAACAAACAAATCTGTCTTGGAAGAAGTACAGCCAGAATGTTCCTCAAAGTGAGGATGGCAAGACTGTATCCTATGTAGCTTGATCATGTTATCAGGGTGGAGCAGTCCCTGAAGAACCAGGTCAGTGAAAAAGCCAAAGTTCCTCACCCAGGTGGGCTGACACAACAACAGCAACATGGGATCAAATACAGTAATGATTGTGAGCATAATACAGGAGTAGGTGGTGTTTGGTTCTGATGTAGACAGGGTTGCTGTGAGTTGGAACTGACTGAGCAGGACCTAACAGCAGTAACAATTAGTAAAATTTTATTCATTTCATTGTATACAGGTTTTGTGTTAATAAACACAAGTATAAAAAAAAAAAAAAAAAAAAAACCACTGCCACTGAATTGATTCCAACATTCAAAAAAAAAGGTGTTCACACTTTATTACCTCCTTACCTATTTTAATGAAGCAGTGATACTTCTTTTGTGTCAATAGAGAGCTTCTTGATCAAAATGACTGAAGGATAATATATCACATAACTAGGCTGTAATTTATTTATCCAATTTTCTACTGATGGCCACTTAGATTGCTTCTAAATTTTTCCTTTTGTTAACAATGTAGTCATCCACACATACATTTTATGCATTAATCCATCCTCTTTTTTCAGGATAAATACTTAACACATTTTTAAGCTTTAAGTTTTATCTTCTTGAAGATTTACATGTTGGTAGTCTGTGTAAATGTTTCTCTCTTTTGTTTAAAAGTTACCTGACTTAGGCTAGTCATCCAGCCAAGGACTCATGTGTCATAGAGGAAGTGGCTGAGAAATTAGTCCTTTGTTGGGGAAAGGCGTTACCAAGTAGACTTGTGGGTTATTTTGTCATTGTTTTTTTAAAATTAATAATTTAACACTATAAAAAGTATTGAAAATGTAAAACATTTTATACCAAATTGAAAATATGCAAAGTTAATCTAGTAGATGTCAAGACAATGGTTACTATTGGGAAGCAGATGGGGATAAAGGTTGGAAGGGAGAATGAAGAAGACTTTGCGGTGTTTGAAATATTCTGTCCTTTGACCTAGTTGATTACAACATGTGCTTACTTTGTGAGCATTTGACAAGGTGTACATTTTTGACTTGGCACTTACGCTGCTGTTGTTAGGTGCCATCAAGTTGGCTTCAGCTCACAGTGACCCTGTGTACAATGTGATGAAATCTTGCCTGGTCCTGTGCCATGTTCAGTGTCTCTATGCTTGAGTCCACTGTTGCAGCTACTCTGTCAGTCCATCTTGTTAAGGATCTTCCTCCCCTATTCCGACCCTGTAATTTACCAGGTAGGACATCCTTATCCAGCGACCAATTCTTCTTGACAATATGTCCAAAGTATGCAAGATGTAGTCTCACTATCCTTGTTTCTAATAAACAGTCTGGTTGTACTTCTTCAAAGACATGTTGGTTCATGCTCTTGGTGGTCCATGGTATATTCAATATTCCTCACCAACACCCTAATTCAGAGGCATCTGTTCTTCTTTGGCCCTCCTCCTTATTTATTGTCCAGCTTTTGCATGTACATCAGGCAACTGAAAATACTATGGCTTTGGTCAGGCTTACCTTAGTTATCAAAGAACTATCTTTGCTTTTTTTTGTGATTAAGTGATGAAAGTATGCAATACAAATTAAATTTGCATGCCTGCATCTCTGCAGCTCTTTCCGCTCTCCTTGCTGGGTGACAGCACATTCCTCCTTATTGTTCGATGTATGTCATATCCTCTTAACAATCTTCTACTCCCTGCTCTCTAGCCTCTCTTCTCCCTTCTAGTGAGAGGCTGGTAGGACAGCATCCTGTAGATGCATAGACCCATAAAGTATATACACCACATAGTCACATTGTGTCCCCGAGTCCAGTCCATTCCTATCCAAATACTTGATTCAGCAGTGTTTACTGGTCAGAGGCAGCAGCAGATCTAGGGTCCACGCTCTCAGGAGAACCCCCAGGACACCAGACCATCAACTGTGCTCTTTTAGTGGAGTTCTTGAGGTGCACCCCTCTTTCACTTGTGTTGCCACTGGAACTCCACATTGTGTTCCCCATTACAGCTGTCCTTGGTGGTGGCTGGGCACCGTCTGGTTCTCCCGGTTACATGTTGATACAGTCACCCACTCACATGGGTCCTTCTGTCTTCTGGGCTCTTTTTCCTTCTTGTCTTTGTTGTTCTTGGTGATCATCTGTTCCAGCTGAGTTCAGACTGTTTGGTGTACCTCAGATGGCAGCCTGCTAGCTTTTAAGACCCCAGATGTCACTCACCAATATGGGGTGCAGGAGATTCTCTTAGCAATAGGCTAGTTATGACAATTTGCCTCGATGACCCTTGAGAGCATGGTCCCCAGACCCCCATCCTGCTACTCTATCCTTGCAGTATTGGGTTAAGATTAGAAGAGTTTTCAGTTTATGTTGAAGTGCAGTTAAGTTGCTCCTCTTTCTACTGTGTGTTGTCACCTAACCAAATTTCTATCAACTATCTAATCTATGACCAGCTCTCTACCTCCCTCCACTCCCTTGCAGCCATCAAAGAGTCTTTTCTTCTGTACACAAGTCTATTTTTAAGTCCTTGTAGTAGGGGTCTCATACATTATTTGTCCTTTTGCCGCTGACTGATTTCACTCAGCATAATGTCTTCCAACTGAAACCAGGTTATTAGATGCTTGCTAAAATCATCTTTGTTCTTTATCACTGCCCAGTGTTCCACTGAGTATATATACCATAGTTTGTTTATCTGTTGTTGGGCATCTGTGTTGATTCCATCTTTTGGCTGCTGTGGATCATGCTGCAACAGAAAGTCGTGTGCATGTGTCTGTTAGTGTGACTGCCCTTGATTCTGCTGGATATATTCCAAGCAGTGGCATTACTAGATCAAATGGTCTATCTATTCCCACCTTTCTAAGGAAGCGCCAGATTGCTTTCCAAAGAAGTTGTACCATTTTGCAATCCCACCAGCAGTGCGAGAAATTTCTGATCTCTCCACAGCTGCTCCAGCATTTGTTGTTTTGCATTTTTTGGATCATGGCCAACTTTGCTAGGGTAAGGTAGTACCTCATAGTTTAATTTGGATTTCTTTAAAAGCTAATGATTGTGAGTATTTTGTCATGTGTCTTTTGGCTGCCTGGATGTCCTCTGGTGAAGTGTCTGTCCATCTCCTTTGCCCATTGCTTAATTGGGTTATTTACTTTTTCTTGCTGATATTTTGCGGTACCTTGTAGATTATGGAGATCAGATGGTGGTCTGACATGTAGTTGCCAAATATTTTTTCCCCATCTGTAGGTGGTCCTTTAAATCTTTCGATAAAGTCTTTGGATAAGCAAAAGTGCTTGATTCTTAGTAGTTCCCATTTATCTATTTTCTCTTCTGTTGTTGTGCTTTATCAGATTTTGAAGTCTGTCTAAGCTGTGTATTAAAACTTCCATTGTTGACCCTGTTTTTTCTGAAATGATCTTTATCATTTTAGGTTTGATAGTTAGGTCTTTGTTCCAATTTGAGTTACTTTTTTGTGTAAGTGGGAGATATGGGCCTTGTTTCAATTGTTTTGCAGGTGGTTATTCAATTTTTCCAGCACCATTTGTTAAAGAGATTGTTTTTACCCCTGTTGACAGTCTTAGGGTCTTTGTCGAATATCAACTGTTCGTAAGAGGATGGTGGCATCTCTGGGGTCTCAACTATGCTCCATTGATCTATGTGTCTTTTTCTGTACCTGTACCAGTCTGTTTTGACTGCTGTGGCAGTGTACTAAGTTCTAAGGTCAGGTAGTATGAGGCCTCCCGTTGTGTTCCTGTTCTACAGCAGTATTTTGCTTATCTGGGGTTTCTTTTCTTTCTGAACAAGGTTAGTGATTTGTTTCTTCATCTGACTAAGGAAAGACACTGGAATTTGTGTTGGGATTGCATTGTGCATGTAGATTGCTTTGGGTAAAATAAACATTTTTACCATGTTAAGTCTTCCTATCCTTGAGCCGGATAGGTTTCTCCATTTATGTAAGTCTCTTTTGGTTTCTTGCAGCAAGGTCTTGCAGTTCTTTTTATATAAATCTCTTATTTCTCTAGTTAGATTTATTCTTAGGTATTTTATCTTCTTGGGTGTTATAGTAAACGGTATTGATTTGCTGACTTCTTCTTTGATGATCGCTTTGTTAGTATAAAGGACTCCTACTGATTTACTTACGTTTATCTTACATTCTGATACTTTGCTGAACTCTTCTATCAGTTCCAGTAGTTTACTTACAGATTCTTTAGGATTCTCTGCATATATGATCATGTCATCTTCAAATAGTAGGATTTTTACTTTTTCTTTGCTGATGCAGATGCCCTTTATTTGTTTATCTTGTCTAACTGCTCTGGCTAGAACCTCTAGTGCAATGTTGAATGTAAGTGGTGAGAGCGGGCATCCTTGTCTAGCTCCCATTTTCAATGGGAATTCTTTCAGTCTCTCTCCATTCAGGATGATGTAGGCAGTTGGCTTTGTGTAGATGCTCCTTATTGCATTGAGGAATTTCCCTTTTACTTCTATTTTGCTGAGAGTTTTAACATGAATATGTGTTGGACTTTGTCAAATGCCTTTTCTGCATCAATTGACAAAATCAGAAGATTCTTATCTTTTATGTTATTCATGTGGTTGATAACATGAATTGTTTTTCTGATGCTGAACTAGTCTTGCATCCCTGGCATAAATCCCAGTTAGTCATGGTGAATAACTTTTTTTATATGTTATTGAATTCTGTTGGCAAAAATTTTGTTGAAAATTTTTGCATCCAAGTTCATGAGTGATATTGGTCTGTAATTTTCCTTTTTCGTGGGATCTTTCCCTGGCTTTGGTATCAGGGTTATGCTGGCTTTATCAAATGGATTTGAGAATATTCCATCCATTTATATGCTGTGAAATAGTCTCAGTAGTATTGTAGTTAGCTCTCCTCTAAAAGTTTGGTACAATTCTCTGGTGAAGCCATCTAAGTCAGGGCTTTTTTTGGTTGGTAGTCTTTTTTATTACTTTTTCAATCTCTTCCTTTGTGATGGGTTTATTAAATTGTTCTACTTCACCTTGTGATAATTTTGGTAGGTGATATGAATCTAGAAATTTGTCCATTTCCTCTAGGTTTCAAATCAGTTAAAATACTAGACAAGGATGCCCACTCTCACCACAGTCTTTCATAGTATTCTGTTTTGATACTTTTGGTTTCAGTTGTGTCTGAGATTAGTATTGCCACACCTGCTCTTCTTCATATGTTGTTTGATTGGTATATATTAATCTATCCTTTAATTTTCAGTTCATGTCTTTAAGTCTAAGGTGTGTTTCTTGTAAGCAACATATAGATGGATTGTATCTTTTGATCTAGGGTATCACTCATCTCTTTATCGGAGTGTTCAGTCCATTTACATTCAGTGTAATTATTGATAGGTATGTGTTTGGTGCTGTCATTTTGATGTATTTGTTTTTGTGTTGATATTTTCTACTTTGCCTTTAATATTCTGTTGTGGGTCGTTCTTTGTGGGTGACTTTTCATCTCTTTCAGGGTCGGTTTTGTGTTTGTTGAGACACCTGTATTAAGTTTCTTGTTTTGATATGTTGCAGTGTTATTGTGCTTTGTGGCTACCCCATCATTCCCCGTAATAGTCTAAGCCAAGGCCAAGTGCCGTTTTACTTTCTGCATATCTTTTTTACGTCCTCCGTATCTGAAAGGACTATAACTGCTGTTGTATATCCTTCTTTTTAGTGTGATGGAGGGGTCATAGTTTTCATGATATGATCATTGTTTTCCTTCTTTTAATATTGTAGTTTTGATTGAGTTTTGTGACTTCCCTGACTGAACAGGTTTCTGTATGCTGTGTCCTGCATTACCTCATTAAATATACACTTAATGATTTTGTTTTTCTAAGCAAAGAGCTTCTTTCAGTATTTCTTATAGTTTCAGTTTGGTTTTTACAAAGTCCCTAAGCTTCTGTTTATCTATGAATGTCTTAATTCCATCTTCATATTTGAGAGACAGTTTTTCAGGATTTATAATTCTTGCTTGAAAGCTTTTCTCCTTCAAGGCTTTGAATGTGTCATCCCACTGTCTCCTTGCCACCATCATTTCTGCTGAGAAGTCAGATGAAAGTCTGCAGGGTTTCCCTCTGAATTTTAGCTCTGCTTTGAGTCTCACTGCCTTTAAGACAATCTGTTTATGTTTCATTTTATTAAGCCTGATTATAATATGTCTTGGTGTCTTTTGGGGGTCTAGTTTTCTGGCATTTGATACACATGTTGGATATTTATGTTCTCTTCTTTCGCAATTTCAGGAAAGTTTTCTGTCAGCCACTCAACAACAATGCTCTCTGTGTTTTCAGCTATCCCTTCCTGTTCAGGAACTCCAATTAATTATAGATTATTCCTCTTAAAAGAGTCCCCCATGTTTTTTAGTGCTTCCTCATTTTTCTTATTTCTTTTCTCTGATGTGTCCTCATAAGTGCTGGTGTTCATTGCTCTGTCTTCAAGGTCGCTTAGTCTGACTGCCTTCTTACTTCTGCTCTTTTGGCTTTCCACTGTATTGTCTAATTCTCTAATTTTGTTATTGATCTGCTGGATTTCAGATTGTTGAAGTTCTATCAGTTCAAATAGCTTGCTTAATTTTTCATTTTGCTCTGCCGCATTTTGTTTAATCTCTAGGAGAGTTCTCTATGTAATTCTTTTGTACTCAACCTCCAACAGTTTCAGAAAGCCTTCTTCACCTGAGAAGTTTTTTGATTCTTTATTTTGGGAGTTTTCCAGGCCATGATGAGCTGTTTCTTTAAATGGTTAGAGATGGTTTGTTTCCTTTGGGCCATCTAGAGGCTGTTTAGTTTCTCTGGTGTTACCTCAAGGGGAGCTAAGGCATAGTGCTGAGAAGCTGGTTGGTCACCACCTGCCTCTGTGTACCCTAGTGACTGGCCCCAGTGGACTCTCTGGGGTGGCAGGCTCTATCTCCTATCTGGCAAAGATGGCACTCTACTTATGGAGTCACTGGGTGGCCATCAACCAAACTATGATGTGAGTCAGTAAAGGCTGGAAGAGATGCTGCCAGGCCACTCAGCAGTTATTCCTCCAGGCAGTCTTATTTAAAAAACTTAGGAGCTATCTGACAGCTGCTAAAATCAGTCAGGCCATCATATGTGACAGGCCCTGCCTTCCAGCTGACAACAGAATCACCTCTTCAGCTGTTCCCAGATGCTATGATGTAGTTCAAATTAGAGAAGGGTTACAGCCTTGCTGCCATCCTCAGCCGGGCCACACACATAAGTTAACACTGTGATAAACACAGCCTTTCTCTTGGAAGAGTACTTTCCAGAATGGCACTGCTTCTTAGCTTGGGAATTAGCCCCTGCTGAGGCCTCCAGTTGGGAGACTTTGCTTCCCAGTCGACCAACATGGTGTCCCGGCCAAGCTGCCCTTCTCTCCATGAAACAGCAGACTCTATGGCAGAGCTCAGAAGAGGAAGCGGGTGTTGCCCTCGTCAGGAGCCAGTCTCTCGAAATGTGGTAATTGCATGCACTGTCTCTCTGCTGTGCTATACATTGTTTACTTTATCACTACAATTCAGCATATTTGCTGGCTCATGCCATCCCCTGCCTCCCAGACAGCAACAACAACAACAAAAAAAGATAGAGAAAAATGTCAGTACCTGCAGTCTGCCCAAGCAGTGAGTCAGCAGGAGCGGAGCTCAGCATGCTCTGCCTCACAAGAGTAGTGCAATCTGACAACCCTATGGCATATCCTAGAGCTCCCTGGATGTCCATAATGCTCCATTCAATTATCAGTCCAGACCTTAGTTTTCAGAGGGAATTGAGATGTGTGTCTAGTCTGCCACCTTGGCTCTGCCCCTGTCTTTGTTTTTTAATACTTTCATGAGGTCTTTTTGTAGCAGATTTGCCCAGTGCAATATGTCATTTGATTTCTTGATGGTGGCTTCTGTGAGCATTGATTGTGGACCCAAGTAAAATGAAATCCTTAACAATTTCAATCTTTTCTCTGTGTATTGTGCTGTTGCTTATTAATCCAGTTGTTTTCTTTATGTTGAGATGTGATCCATACCAAAGGCTGTGATCCTGGATCTTCGTCAGTAAGTCCTTCAAGTCCTCTTCACTTTCAGCAAGCAAAGTTATCTGCGTATCATAGGTTGTTAATGAGTCTTCCTTCAGCCCTAGAAGAAACTTCATAGAGTCCAACTACTTGGGTTATTTGCTAAGCATAGAGACTGAATAAGTATGGTATTATAATAATTAATACATTACATCAATAAAATAAGTTGAAAAACTTATGTTTAGTTTTGCATTCATGTTTATATCCTTAGGCAAATTTTAGAAATCAAATAATATTATCATTATAAGTTGATTTTGGTTCATGTTGATAACCATTCTGCAGAAAATTTGCACCGGTTTTGATTCTGACCAACAACATATGAAAATATTATTTCCTTGCATTCTGTTCAGCACTTGCTATTATCATGTTTCTAAGTTTTAATGTATTATAAGCAAAAAAAATTATGTGTATTTTTCTTTCAAACTTTTTATTTTGAACTTTTTCAAACTTACAGAAAAGTAGAAAGAGTAATAAAATTAACACCCATATATTCTTCATTGGATTCACCAATATTTAACTTTTTGTTTGTTTGCTTTTCCTAGTTCACTCTTTACACACACTCGCACATTTATGTGTATAGTGTGTGTGAATATATTTCTAAATTGTAGGAAAATAAGTTTTAGATAATTTATGCTTTAATGCCATCATTTGAGTCAAAATATTTTTCTGTATAATCTCAATATCTTTATCATACCTTGAAAATGAACAATAATTCCACAATATCAAGAAATACATAGTCCGTATTCAGACTTTCACAGTTTTCTCTGTATGATCTTAACTCTGTGGATGTGTTGTTAATCCAGAATTCAATGAAGTTCATTCACTTTGCATTTGTTTCTTTTATCTATTGTCCCTTAAAACAGTCCCTTGCCCCGTCACATCCCAGATTTATTTCATTACATTGAATTTTTAAGTCTGGGCCAGTTGGAAACATCCTGTGTGTTTTCAAAGGTGTGTATGACCATGCTTGACTCTGGAGACTCTCACTGCTGTTTCCAGAAGTGTATCTATCAGGAACTGAAAGAAATGTTCATTCTTGGCTATTAGTTAATCAGAGCAAGACTATGGATCTCTAGTTAGAAATTAGAGTTTTTAATGAGGAAAAATAAAAGTGCTAAGAGCTTTTAACTCTTACATCATTACTTTAATTGTGTAGGAGATAATAGTGACTTTTTTTTCTCTGAAGTGTGTTACAAAGCTTTCCTTCCTGTTGACACTATTTATCACTGAGTGGATCAGTTAGTATATAACCAGTTTAAAGGACCTAAAAATGCAGTGACAGCCAAGAAGGATATTTTGAAGTTTGAAATGATCCTTATATAAATAGAACGGATCAGCATAACTTTGGGATAAAATTAGCCACCGGTTTGTGCACTCTCCAGCATGTGCCTGTTTGCTTGGTGCTGCTCTCCTGATAAATCACAACAAAGCTTCGAGAGGGACAGGAAGCATGGAGGCCACCACTGCCCCTCGAACCAGATCTGCAGCTGACAAGCTACTTAAGAAAAATTTCCTTGAGGCTCTAAAATCAAATGACTTCGGAAAATTGAAGGCTATTTTAATCCAAAGGCAAATAGATGTGGACACAGTATTCGAAGTTGAAGATGAGAATATGATTTTGGCATCTTATAAACAAGGTAAAAAAATAGGTGTAATTATAAGATCGATATAAAACTGTTTTTTAAAAAAAGAAATGCACAGTGTTAGTTATTGACTCAAAACCTATAGTTCTGATTGTTTCTTTAAGTATTTATTTTGAAAATATTTCTAATGTAACAGTTTCTTTATAAAATAGACAGCCTCATGGGCAGATACATGTATTTCATTTCTTTTCGCTTCTGTCTTCACTGTGCCTGGGATTTAAAATCCTGGACATCGTATTTAGCAGCACTCTCTTTCTAACTTTCCTTCTGACTATAATGACATAGAATAAAGAAAACATCTCTAACTCTTGGCTAAACAGGTTGTTGAGGCTTAATCCAGACAACGTGCCTGGCTTAAGGACAGGCTGCTAATTCTGTTAACAGCCACTTAACAATATACCACCTCTATGTCCTTTGGGATAAAAAAGAGGATTTTTCCCCCCATTTAGAGGCTTAATGAATGAATGAGGCTGTGTCACAGGCATCGTGATGGTTCTTACCATTTTAATGAATTTTTGATGCACATACAAAAGCTGAACCCAGAAGAAAACAAAAAATTTAACTTTTTGTTTCCTTGACTGTGTGATAGATCAGACATTGTAGATATTGTAGATGTGTTTACAACAAAATACCTAGCTTCAAAAGAATGAAGGAAAACAAAACCTAGAACAGAATTTTCATCAAGGGAGTTTTCTGGGACTCATGCTTAACAAATCAGAAATAAATTAGAAGTGTGCTGATTCTGATTTCCCAAATCAGCTAGTTAATGGGGAACTTGAGTAGCAAGGCCATCTGGTGAGCGGACTGCAAAACACATACTTTGTTTCACATCACTTCTGTTCAAACCAACAGGACCTTATGTATAGCATTTTGAGAGAGATAGTCATTATTTTTCATGTTCAAAAATATTTTCTGTTCATATATAAATCATCAGCATCATCTGTTTTCAGATACAAATACTACTGGTGTCTATTTTTGCATTCACTTAATATCTCCTGATGGGCAGTTTTGAAAGAAGTATAGAACAGTCGAGGCCAGTTTCTGTGTTTATGATATTTACTTGTGAGCACTGTAATAATTTTACATTGCTATTTTGTCTGCAAGATGGAGGAACTGATTTTTTTAAAGTAGTTGATGAGGACTCTGTTAGAAAGAAAAAGCATATACCATATAATTAGATTACTTTAATTCTACAGACTTTGTTGATCACAAGAATGTCTGAATACTAGACACATTTTTAAGATTTATCTTTTACTTGTATATTTTCCCAGTGTAAAGTGTAAGTCAGTAGGTAGTTTACTTGACCCTGGATTGTGAAACCTGCTTTTTCTCGTCTCCTGAGTATGCCAGCTTGCACAGATCATGGCAAGCCTTTAAGGGTATACGAAAGGAAGTTTTAAGAGCAGCCTCTCCAGAAACACAGTCATTTTCCATTCTTCCAATGGTGTCTTCACACCTGAATGAGAAGACAATGCATTTTTCGTTCTTCTTGTCAATATGAGCTGACTCCTATGGTCCTCATAGAGCTCAGCTTTCATTCTCACTAATGGTGTTTTTACAGTGTTAGGACCATTGGATGTGACTTTCAATTAAGGAGACAAAAATCACACCTTGTGAGAAAGGAAAAGGACAGTTCCTTTCTTTAAGATGCTGTGTGGATGTAGGCACAGAAATAATCATATCTTCAGAGTTTATGCAGGAAGTCCTTTATATATGTGTATGTAGAAAGAAATATACATACTTACAGTTTAACATGAACATAAATAAGAATCTGGCCTAAAATCTTAAACCACAGATTAAAGCTTCATCTTTCTTCACATTGTTCACACGCCTTCAAGCCTAAAGATCAATCCTTTGGGTATTTCATTACTAATGGAAGTGATAAATAGAATTCCAGTGTGTCTGTCCAAGCAAAATTGACATAAGTGATTATCTAAGTTTTTTAAAAGTCACGAAGGAGTCTCAGGGAAAAAGGTAGAACAGAGCAAGCTAACGGGTTAGTTAATTCCTTTCAGAATAGTTCTAAGGACAGACACATATTTCCATGTGTCCTTGAAAAGTACGCATTTGGATTAAGTTTTGTGAGGCTTTCTTAAATCAAAGCAGCCCTCCTGGACATTCAATGCTTGTTGAACCACTCTGCACTACTATTTATTAATGCACTTTTTAAAAGGTGGACACAGAAACATGTACAAATACTAAGTGTGCAGCTTGATGCCTTTTTGCAAAATAAAAATTGGTAACTACCATTCAGATCAGGAATTAGAGCATTACTTGTTTATTTCCAAATGTGGGAATTCTCCAGTTTTATTTATTTTTGGCCTCATACACCGTATGTGAAACTGGTAACAGATGTCATGTAGGTATCAAGGTACTTTTAAATTTGCTTGTGTAATTAATAATATACTTCTACATATAACATATGATTGGCCTCGTGGAGCCCAACAGTGGTTATGAATGGTTACAACAATTAATCCAAAACCATGAAATTTCATTTTAGGACATAACATTTTTCTTAGAACTTTAAGCAGCTACCAAATTTTATGCCTAACTATAGTATCTCTAAGCCGTGGGGTCACTATGAGTTGAAGTTGACTTGATGGCACCTAATGACAATAACAACCTAGTATAAATGCACTATTTAAGTTTTGGAATGGCAACTCTAAGCTTTTTTGGTGAAGAAATCAGCTGAGGGTCTAAACCCTGATGGGGTAGTGGTTAAGAGACGCAGCTCCTAACAAAAAGGTCAGCAGTTTGAATCTACTGTGTGTTCTTGGAAAACCCTAGGAGGCAGTTCTACACTGTCTACTCATAAGGACACTGTGAGATAGAATTGACTCAGTGACAATGGGTTTGGGGCATTGTTCCCCCAAATCTACCATCTAATTGTAACGCTAATTATCAAAAGTAGACTTCATAAGCAAATAGAAAATTTGGATTTCATGAGGAAGGGAGAATTAAATTACTGGGTTATAGAGGGAGCTGGAAGCTTGTTTCTGTTCCACCCCCCCCTCCCACCCCCCCGTGGCACTGGGCTTCACCTCGTTGAGTGGTTTGCCTTACCTGTCCTCTGGAGAACAGATTCAGAAGCCAGCCTACAGAGCTCATGTTCAAACTGTGAGTCCTGCCTATCCCTGGTGTCTAAAAATGATTCTTAATGTTGGAAAATTCTCATTTTATTTTTTTAATTTAAGTTTTGAATCAAATCTTCAGATAAAATCACAAAAAGCAAACATTAAAAACGTGCTGGTTGGCATTTGAGACACCTGAAGAGGGAGTTAGAGATATAAATCTGAAAAGCAAAAACAAGCAAATAAAATTTTTCCTATTAGACGATTGCTTCAGAGTGGGGATGATGTGAAGCAAATACAAATACATGAAAAAAAAAAAAAAAGAAACGAAATTAAATGAGGTATGCTGTGAGTAGCTGAACAGTCAAGGGATGTCAATGACGTAGTTTACTGTGGGCCAAGCCCACAGGATTTTAAGTGAAAGCTAAGCCTCTCTCTGTAAGTGAACTCCAAACTACTCCTGTTGGTTTTCACCGGTGACCTCTGTATCGGAAACATGATGTTTTCAATGGTTTTTCCAACCATGATTTTAGATTCTCCTTCAGATGGATGAGCTTTGGCTCGTTAGTGAAACAGGAAGAACACCACACTTATCACTTTGGTATGAAATTCCCTTGTCAGCAAGGTTAATCAGAGTCCTTTTATTAATCAGTGTGATGCATTTTAATGACTCCGTTTATGCCACAGCCCCAAGTTCCTTGGCTGGTAGTCCTGTTTTTAATTAAAATAGCCAATGCATGATTTCACTTGAAAACTTTCTGTCAGGTACTCTACCTACTTCACTAAATAGCAGCTGCTGTACAAATCTCTTGAAACCTCTTATTCTCACGTTCTTAATGAATAATCTCTTTATCACCTAATTTTCCCTCTTAGCCAGAACTTTATTCTCCTGCTTTCCTATTACCACCTTTTGCCCTTTTTCTCTTCTGAGATGTTCTTCTTTTCAACTTTAGATTTCAAGCTTGCCTGTTTTTTCTCCCCAGGGAGTCTCTGAGAGTTACCTTGAAAATATTAACTACTGAAAAATAGCCAAGAATTGAGCTTTGGTTTATAATCTAGCAGGACTGTGTAAATCTGTGGACGTAGGCAGAGCAAGCGTCTGCTAATCCAGCCATGAGCGGCTCTTGTAACCTTTGGCCGTGACAGCAAGAGCTTCTTGTGTGTGAGGGTTCTTTGAACCCAGATAATGCTGTAGCTGATAACTGCTGAAGAGACTGGCTTCACTCAAGGTTTACCAAAGGTGTATTCTGCCCCTAAAGCTTCAGCAGGGCCAATCACTGTGTCCTCAGTTGGGAGGCTTTCTACTAAGCATTATCTTTTATTTCAGATATATATATATATGTATATATGTATTTTAAAAGCACATGGTATTCATTTACATTATTGTTATAGGGATAAAATTTTTAAAATTCCTTTACAACATACAACTACAAATGATGTTAGTTTGGGGGTGCACTGCTGCAGCCTTCCGATCACAGACGGTTGTTTAAAGACCCTGGGGAGACCAGAGTTTGGTGCCATGTCTGTCAATTTCCTTGCGTGACTACAGGGACCTCACCATACTTAACCTCTAGGAGGCTAATGATTCTCATTTGTAAAATACAGGCTTTTGCAGATCTGCTCCAAGTTCCCTGCATGCTGACCATTCATGGTACTATGAAGGTAAAATTAGGTACATGGAGAACTGGTTTCTTTCTAGATGGGAGAGGAGAGGGTGGAGGTGAGGGGACAAGTGTTTGTTAAGAAGAAACTAGAAGACTGAAGAGGAGCAGTGTGCTGTCACAGGGTGAGGACAGCAGATGGAGTTACAAATAGACAGGCATGCAAAATTGATTTAGATTGTATACTTTCAGTTAATTATAACAAAAATATAATTATGCACACAGAGAGCATTTCTACATGCTTGTCTGCGGAAGTAAAACAAAACAAACAAACAAAAAAAACTGAAAAAGGAAAAGAAACAACCAAACTTGCTGTCAAAGAATTCTGACTCATGGTGACCTGATGTGGCACACAGTAGAACTGTCCAGTAGGATTTTCTTGCCTCTCATCTTTATGAAGTAGATTGCCAGTTATTTCTTCTGCAGAGCTGCTGAGTGCGTTCAAATAGCCAGCCTTTATGTTAGTAATCCAGTTCAAATGATTTGCTATCACCCAGGGACCTTAGAAAGATAAAGGATCACTGAAAATACAAATTGCATGGGCATGACCTCTATTTGGTAGTCTCCTGGAGATGTTTGCAAAGGGGAAGGAATCTGTATTTGCCTCCTTTCTCTTGTTATTTCAGTCCCTTGCTCAAGCAGAGCTGTTGTGTAGGGAGCTACCAGGGCACACACACAGCAGACCTGGCTGGAGATCACCAGTGCTTGCATTAGAGGAAGCAGTGCCTTGCCTGGGGGAGGGCTTTGTTCCCTGGACTCTGCCCCACCCCGTTCTTTGTGCTGCCTGAGCACACAGCGAAAGGGCAACCTGGCATCAGCAGAGGTGAGCAGAGGGAAGCCTTTCAAAAGACAAATGCTAAAAATCAATCACACTCCAGCTTCCAAAGCCCCAGGACGATTCTGCCGAGGGAACGAGGGAGAGCGTAAAGAAGGAATCTGCCTTATAGGTTAACTGTGTTTCTATCAGGCTGTGACTGTTGATGGTTATATTTGGACACACACATGCTGATCTCTTGACATATGAGCATCTATACCAGTATGTTACAACCTGTGGTTCTGAAGATGGCTTTATGTCCAGTTTGCTCCTCAGTGACAGTAGAGGTGGCAGGAAGGGCCCTGCTCCCCGTTTCTCTACTAGATATACTACTTGGGAGTTGTTCAGTAGTCTGTGGCTGTAGCCTCCTTTTAAGATGTGTGACAACTGGCCACATTGCTATGGGGATGACAGAACTCTCCCCATCCACCAAACTGAAACAACCAGTTAATCACTCCCAAACAAAAGGTTGCCATAAAATTGACTCACGGTGACCCCAAGTGTTGCAGAGTAGAACCGTGCTCTACAAGGTTTTTATGGCTGGGCCTTTTAGGAAGCAGATTACCAGACCTTTCTTCTGAGGCACCTTTGAAGGAGTTCAAACCATTTTTCAGCTAGTAGCTGAACCCTTAACCATTGGTACCACCCAGGGGAACCCCCCACCCCGTCCCCAATGCTCTATAAAAGACCTTCAAAATACATTTCAGCATGTCTTGATCCATAGTCTATAATCTGTGCTATTCCTATGTCTTCATTTTCCTTCCCCAGGGGCAGCAGCTAGGGTGTCCTGCTGTCGCCCACCTGTACACCTTTTCATCTAGGAGAGGTGAGTTTTCAGGCCCACTTCCATTTGGGGGCTCAGCTGAATTCCAGCAGCTGGTGCGCAGGCTGGCAGCCTGATTGACCAGTTGATGATTATAGGAGATGCAGATGCAATTGTCTGAGAAGCCAAGGATGACCACTTCACATAATAAATGGGTAGGATACAATCTTTGGATGCTATTGGAAATCTGGGAGGAAGGAAAAAAAATCAGCAAGCATATGCATTTCCGTATCAGAGACATGACATGTTATAGATGAATTCAGTATATTCTTCCTTTCCTTGCGATTTGTGGAGCAGCCTCAGAGCTAAACCTACTCTGTTTCCACGAAGACAAAGACAGCTGGAAACCCAGCATTGCAGGTATCCTGAGTCCATTAGCTTGGACTGAGACAGGCGACTTACGGCTCTAGCAGGCTGAAAAAGTGAGAGTTTTCTCATCTGGAAAACGAAAGGCTCGGACTGGATAACTTCCCTTCCAGCATAACCTGCCTTCCAGCACTGACATTCAGTGTTTCTTTGATTTTACATCAAAATGGTGTTTTCTTAATCAGCTCTCTGCTGCTTCCTTTCTAAGATCATTTTTCTTTCCATTGCAGAAGCTGGCTTGAATTTCCAAGCAATTCTTGCATAGAGCTACCTAATCTGCGCTGCTAATCTGCAGGCAAAACACATCCTGTGTTTTAGATCCGGAACCAGCTTCTTTCCAAAGCAGAGAGAAAGGATTGTCTTTGTAAATTGCCTGTTGAAGAAATTTGAAAATTAAAAGAACTGATTAAGGATTTCTATTAATGAGACGTAATCAGTATCAAAGGCAGGTTGCATACCATATAGCTTAAAAACTGTGGTTGGAACACAACACAGATTCACTGTACAAAACTCCACAGGAAAGGAGAAATAGATATAAACACACATAATGTGTGTATATGTGTCTATGCATCCAGACAAGCACACAGATACACATGCACAAACATACTTCCAAGAGGATACTGCCTGTAAAACAATCCTAACAATTCTATCAGTGAAAGCTGATATCACCAAATACCTTCTTTCTCAGGGTCTTCAATTTCAAATTCAAATCTTACAACTTAATTCTATTAAATACAAGTTTCTGTATAAATTCAAACCATTCTGAGAGGGATCACACTTTAAACAATCCTCAGTCCATTAAACTTAGTGAATTAACTTTGGGTTTCTTTTTCAAGAGAGGATTTGGAGGAATGGAGAGGTGGGAGGAAGAGAAAATGAAATGGTTCTAAAATTCTGAACAGGGGTGAAAAAAAGATTGTGTGGGTGTGGGTGTGTAGGTGTTGGTATGTGTAGAGAGAGGGTGGAGGGTGGACTGCAGAAACACAATCTTTGGATTGGGTTCATTCATTCCTGGGGAACTAATCTGCATTGTGTATGACCCCATGAATAGCCTCTTTAAATAAAATTATTGTCCTTTGGAGATGGTGTTGATAGTTTATTTTAACTTTATTTATTTTTATGAAAAGTTATTCAGGCAAGACACTAAATTTAAAAGTTACCAAAGGGATAGTCAGGGACAAGTAAACTTATGCCCTTGTCCCCCAGCCTCTTCCTGGAAGTTTCCTGGGTTCGTTATTCCGGACACCAGCATTCCTAATGAGCATGATACAAATGGTGTCCCTGGAGCTAGGGAATACAGTGGCCCTGATAAGGTATTTCACTCATGAGTGATTACCCCTGTAGGCTGAGTACACAGGAGTAGAACTGTTGAGCCCAAGAATACACAGATTCTGAGCTGTGGTTGTTGGCAGGTGCTGTCAAGTTGGTCCCAATTCCAGCAACTTACGCACAACAGAATGAAACACATCACAGGCCTGCTCCATCCTCGCAATCACTCCTGTGTTGAAGCTCGTTTTTCTAGCCGTGGTATCAATCCAACTCATTAGGAGTTTTCCTCTTTTTCTCTGACTCTCTAAGTGTGATGTCTTTCCCCCTGGACTGATCATTCCTGACAGCCTTTCCAAAGGAAGTGAGATGAAGTTTTATATCCTCACTTCTAAGGGAAGTTCTGACAGTACTTCTAAACAGATTTGTTCGTTCTTCCTGCAGTCCGTGGAATATACAACATTCTTTGCCAACATCGTAATTTAAAGGTGTTGGTTTTACTCTGATCTTCCTTATTCACTGCCTAGCTTTTGCAAACATGAGATGATTGAATATATCATGGTTGGGTTAGGGATACATTTAGTCCTAAAGGTGATATCTTTGCTTTTTTAAAACAACAACAACAAAAACAAAACAAACCACTTGGAAGAGGTCTTTTGCAGCAGACTTAGCCAATGCAATATGTCAGTTTATTTCCTGACTGCTGCTTCCATGGACATTGATGGTGGGTCCAAGTAAAATGAAATCCTTGACAACTTCAGTGTCTTCTCCGTTTACCATGGTGTTGCTTACTTGTCTATTTGTAAGGACTTTGGTTTTCTTTATGCTGAAGTGTAATCCATACTGCAGGTTGTAGTCTTTGGTCTTCCTCAGTAAGTACTTCACGTCTTCTTCACTTTCAGCAAGCGAGATCGTGTAATCCGCACGTTTGTCGGTGAGTCTTCCCCAGCCCTAACGCTGTGTTCTTCATACAGTCCAGCTTCTCAGATTATTTGCTCAGCATACAATTGAAAAAGTATGATGAAAGGGGATGCAACCCTGGCACACACCTTTCCTGATTTTAAAACATACAGAATCTGTTTGTTCTTTTGAACAATCACCTCTTGTTTTATTTACACATTCCTCTTCCCAGTGTTATCCATAATTTCTTAGGACCCATGTAGTGAAACACCTTTTAATAGTCAGTAAAACACAGTGTCATGAAGTGAACTGTGTTCCCCTAAAGTGCGTGTGAACTTGGCTAGTCCATGATTCTCAGTGTTGTGTGATTGTCCACCATTATGTCATCTGATGGGATTTTCCTATGTGTTGTAAGTGCTACCTCTAGGCTGTTAATAAGGTAGAATTAGTGCCAGTTATGTTAGTGAGTAGGACTCAATCTATGAAATTAGGCTATGTCTGAAGCCAATCTGTTTTAAAATATGAAAAAGAGAAGCAAGCAGAAAGGTATGGGGACCTCATATCATCAAGAAGTAGAGGCAGGAGTGCACTTCCTTTGGACCTGGGGTCACCGCTCTGAGAAGCTCCTAGAGTAGAGGAAGACTGATGACAAGGAGACAGAAAGCCATCCCTTGGAGCTGGCACCCTGAATCTGGACTTCTAGCCTCCTAGACTGTGAGAAAATAGATACCTCTTTGTTGAACTTGTCTGCTTGTGGTATTTCTGTTAGACTCAGACTAGATAATTAAGACACGTGGGTAAACATCTTTATGGTGTTTACTGCTTTCAGTCAAGATCCATCTGACATCAGCAGTGATGTTCCTTGTTCCATGTCTTTTCTGTGTCTGGTTGGAATTTCTGACAGTTTCTGGTCAATGCGCTGCTGCAACAGTTTCTGAATTATCTTCAGCATAATTTTATTTGCGTGTAATATTAATGATGTTGTTTGATAATTTCTGTGTTCTGCTGAGTCACCTTTCTTGAGGATGGGCATGAATATAGATCTCTTCTAGCAGACTGGCCAGGTAGCTTACCTTCCAGATTTCTCGGCATAGAACAGTGAGTATTTGCAGCACTGCATTCCTTTGTTGAAATATTTCAGTTGGTATTCCATCAGTTCTTGGAGCCTTGTTTTTCACCAATGCTTTCCGTGCTCTTTGGATTTCTTCCTTCTGTACCACAGGTCCTTCTGGTACTGTGACTGTGTATTCTTTCCATCTTGTCTTGATGCTTCTCACATCATTCAGTTTTGCTGATAGGATCCTTCAATACTGAAACTTAAGGCTTGAATTTTTTCTTCAGTTCTTTTGGCTTGAGGAATTCCCAGCATACTCTTCCTTTTGGGTTTTCTAACTCTAGAGTTTTGCACATTTTGTCATAATACCCTCCTTTGTCTTCTTGTATCACTCTTTGAAATCTTTCGGTCAGCTCTTTCTTCCATCATTTCCTCCTTTTGGGTTAGCTATTCTGCATTCAAATTTCAAAGTCTCTTCTGGTACTTAGTTTGACATTTTCTTTCTTTCCTGTTTTCAACGACATTTTGTTTTCTTCCTACATAAGGTCCTTAATGTTATCCCACAGCTTGTCTGACTTCTGGTCATCAGTGTTCAACATGTCAAATCTTTTCTCGCTATGGTCCCTAAATCAGGTGGGATACACTCAAGGTCTTACTTTGGCTTTCATGGACTTGTTCCAGTTTTCTTCAGCTTCACCTTGAATTTGCAGGTGAGCAATTGGTGGTCTGTTCCACAGTCAGCCTCTGGCCTTGTTCTGACTGATGATATTGAGCTTCTCTATTGTCTGTTTCCACAGATGTAGTCTGTTTGATTCCTGTATATTCCATTTGACAAAGTCCAAATGTACAGTCAGCAATTATGCTGTTGAAAAAAGGAATTTGTGATGTGTAACTCATTGGTCTTGCAAAATTCTGTCACGGAATTTCAGGTATCATTTCTCTCACCAAGGCCATATTTTCCAACTACCAATTTTCTTAATTTGTTTCCAGCTTTTACATTCCAATCACCAGTAATTATCAAAACATCTGGATTGCGTAGTTGATCAATTTCATAAAAATCATTGATTTCTTCATCTTTGGCATTAGTGGTTGGTGTGTAAATTTGAGTAATAGTGGTGTTAGCTCGTCTTCTTTGTGGGCATGCGAATATTATCCTATCACTGACAACATCTATCTTCAGGATAGATCTTGAAATGTTCTTTTTGACAACAAATTTGACACCATTGCTCTTTCATCTGTCACTCCTGGCACAGTAGATCATGTCACTATTGATTCAAAATGCCCAGTACCAGTCCATTTCAACTCACTGATGCCAAGGATATCAATCATTATGTGTTCCATTTCACTTGTGATGATTTCCAATTTTTCTAGATTCATACTCTGTACATTCCACATTCCCACTGCTAATACATATTCACAGATGTTTCTTCACATTTTGAAGGTCCTGAAAGCTTTGCTTCATCCTCGTAACTGAGGTCAGCTCTCCTTTGAGGTGGCAGCTCTCCCACAGGTGCATTTTGACTGCCTTCTGACCCGAGGGGCTCATCTTCTGGCACTATACCAAGCAGTGTTCCACTGCTGTCCATAAGGTTTTCATTGCACAATATTTCTTCAGAAGCAGATCACCAGGTCCTTCTTCCCACTCTGCCTTAGTTTGGAAACTCCACTGAAATCTGTCTACCACGGGTGACCCTGCTGTTGTTTAAAATACCAGTGGTATATCTTCCAGCATCAGGGCAATACACAAACCACTGCAGCACAACAAATTCACAGACGAGTGGTAATGAGTTCTGATAGCTATTGGCAAATTAGAAGCTGTATAAACTTACACTCCCACCAGCAGTGTAAGGGAAAGCTTACTTCTGAATCCAAGAAGGGCCTTTTAAGAAGGTAGGCTTGGATGAGTAGAGGAGGGAGAGCGCGCTTTCACCTTTCTTCTCATGTCTCAAATGGGTCCCACATCTTCTTCTAAAAGGCACAGTTACTAAGTGCTTACTAAATGCTAAGTACTGTCCTGAGCACTTTCCACACATGCTCTTCTCTAGTCACTGAAGACTGTAACTCTCACTTCTCTTATTCTTAGCACTGCACTTTTTAAACTGTAGCTTAAGATTGTATTAGCATTTTTGGCAGCACCATCCCACAATTGGATCATTTTGACATTACTATCAACTCAAATACCTATGTTCTCAAATAAATTACCACTAAACCATTCTCCATTTACTTTGTACTGGTATAACAGAGTTTTATCATCGAAGACCAAAATTTGTTGTTTTAGTCTTAGAGTCTCTTCGGGGCTCTTGAGCTACCACTATATCTTCATCCTGCCATCTGTATTCCATCTTTTTGTGCTTATTTTCCCTTCCTGATAATAGTGAGCTTAGGTTCCATAGCTATAAATACTGACATTGGAGAAAGTTTATGAAACATCACTGTTAGAGCTTGTCAAATATAGCAATCATTGGAGACTTGTCAAAGAAGAATCTAGCTCAGTATATAAAAGTCAGAGGTCAGAGGAAGAAAGAATAAATGTAATGGAGAGAGAGAAAGAGCATGAATGTTTCCAACAACTAGTGGGAAATTTTACCGAAGATATCAGTTTTAAGAACAGCTATGCTTCTTGTGACCAATTAACTTGTGTTTAGTATGTTAGAATATGTTTTTACTGTTGTCAGATGCCATTGAGTTGGTTCCGTCTTATACGGACCCTGTATACAACAGCATGAAACACAAGCTGATCCCGTGCCATCCTCAGGATTGTTGTTCTGCTTAAACCCACTGTCACAGCAGCTGTGTCAATCTACCTTGTTGAGTGTCTTCTTTTCTTTTGTGACCCACTTCTTTACCAAGCATGAGGTCCTCCAGGGACTGGTCCCTCCTGATAACATGTCCAAAGCATGTGGAATGAAGTCTCTCCATCCTTACTTCTAAGGAAAAAGGAATATATGGGTATATGTGGTTACAGCTAATTATACAATGCACTCTGTTTCTGCTTGCTGTCAGAAATTTAAAGACAAAATTGAAGACCACTTCTAGTGTACAGGATATGATTTATATTTTGTGAACCTGTCTTACACTCACTATCCTTTTATTTTCCTTTGTCTTTATTTTGTAGATCATTGACAACTAACAACAAAAACCTTGTGTTGTCTGAAATTTGTGAGTTGCCTTAAGTTGTTTTTTGAAAATAGATTTTGTGTAAACAAACAGGCAGGCAAATAAAACCTTAACATGACAATTTCTTTTTAAATACATTAAATAGATTCACAGTTTAGACTGACAACAACACTAAGGAGAAGAAACTGTGAAGGAATAAGAATTACAAGTCTGTAACAGCTTGGGAATCATGCAAGACAAGCTTTCAACGTTTGGGAGTGAAAAAAAAATCCTGAAGAGTTTCACATAATTCAGTGTGAAAATACAGTCACATATATGATTCTGTGTGAAAGTGAGACAGGTAAAATAAATTATGGAACTTGAAGAATGGGTTTGCTGAAAGTGAAGAGGACTTGAAGCACTTACTGATGAAGACTTCAGTGTGAATTATACCTCAATATAAAGAAAAAAAAGCTCTTCATAGTGGGCCAGTAAGGAACGGCATGATAAACAGTGAAAATGCTGAAGTTGTGAAGAATTTGATTTCACTTGGCTCTACAACCAATGTCCAATGGAAGCAGTAGTTAAGAAGTCAATTGCTGTACTGCATGGGTAAACCTGCTGCACAAGATTGCTTTCAAGTGTTAAAAGGTGAAAGTTTTAGTTTGAGGACTGAGGTGTGGCTAACCCAGGTCATGGTATTTTCAGCCACCTCATATGCATGAGAAAGCTGGACAGTGAATAAAGAATACCATAGGAGAATTGATGAATATGAATTATGGTAGTGTTGAAGAATGTTGAGTATATCATGGACTGCCAGAAGACCAAACAAATGTGTTTGGAAAATGTACAGCCAGAATGCTACTTAGAAGCAAAGATGGCAAGACTGATCCCTTCTATTAGGAGGGATCAGTTCCTGGAGAAGGACACTGTGTTTGGTAATGCAGAAGATTGGTAAAAGAGAGGAAGAGCCTTAATGAGAAGGGTTGACACAGGGCCTGCAATAACAGACTCAGATATACCTGCTGTTGTGAGGATGGTTCAGGAGTGAGCAACTTTTCGTTTTGTTGTATTTGGGGTTGTTGTGAGTTGAATCTACATGACCTAACAACACAACAACAAATAGAGACAATGAGAACTGGAGAAAACTTGTCCCATTTAAGTGCCTCCAAATATGCCACTAAGCAAAACATTTTTCAGGCCCATTAGCTATTAGTTTACAATTTGTGAATCATTTCCCCCCAATTTTATAAGTATGACTAAAGTAAACACTTTGTAAAAATGCTCTCCAAAATCCTAGACTAGACCCCCCAAAATAAAACAAATCTACTGCTGTCAACTCAATGACGACTCATAGAGACCCTACAGGACCAGAGCAGAACTGCCACATAGAGTTTCCAAGGAGTACCTGGCGGATTTGAACTGACAACTTTTTGGTTAGCAGACATAGCACTTAACGACTATACCACCAGACGATAGAATTTAAACTTTCTTTTCGTTTCTTTTTCAGGTTATTGGTTGCCTAGTTATAAACTGAAGTCTTCCTGGGCCACAGGCTTACATCTTTCTGTCTTATTTGGACACCTGGAGTGTCTCTTGGTGCTACTTGATCACAATGCTACAATCAACTGTAGACCCAACGGGAAGACCCCTCTCCACGTAGCTTGTGAAATGGCCAATGTGGATTGCGTTAAGATCCTCTGTGATCGTGGAGCAAAGCTCAATTGTTACTCTTTAAGTGGACACACAGCTCTGCACTTCTGTACAACTCCAAGTTCCATTCTCTGTGCCAAGCAATTGGTTTGGAGAGGTAAGCCTTCTTGGGTGGTCGATGTTGTCATCTGCTTACACACTTAGGGTTTTGAGCCTTGATAATCCTATTTTGCTCACCTCAGGCAATGTAGCAGTTTATACCTGGGTGGTATAGAGGTTAAAGTGCTTGGCTACTAACCGAAAGGCGAAAGGTTTGAGTCCACCCAGAAGGGCTTGGTGATGTATTTCAGCAGGTCAGTCATGGAAGCACAGTTCCAGTATGTCACACATGTGATTGCTGTGAGTTGGAGTTGACTTGACAACTGGTAACTAGGATATGTTTGATTATGTATAAAATCAAAACACCTGGACCTGTTGCCATCAAGTTGATGCCGACTTACAGTAACCCCATAGTTTCCAAGGAGTGCTGATAGATTCAAACTGCCGAACTTTTAGTTAGCAGCTGTATCTCTTAATTACTATGGCACTAGGATTTCCATATCATTTATATTATGTAATAAAATAAATAAAAGCTTTAAAATAAATGTATAATATAAAATATAATTTACAAAAGTACATTATATTTTACTGTGCAATTATATTTTGATATTTTATATAAATTATATTATTTATAGTATATAAATATGTGAATACATAATTTTTGCCATCTTGTCACAAGTCATTCAGTGATAAACACATTGTGATTTTTTTTTATTCTAAGAACATGTTAATTTACTAATATAATTAGCAAATATTTATTTGGGATATACTGTATAGAAACCCTGGTGGTACAGTGGTTTAAGACATATGGCTCCTAAGCAAAAGGTTGGCAAGTGCTCCTTGGAAACCATATGGGTCCGTCCTACTGTGTGGAATAGGGTTGCTATGAGTTGGAATTGCCTTGATGGTAACTGGTTGGATTTTGGTATGAAACCTTGGTGGTATGATGGTTAAAGTACTTGGCTGCTAACTGAAAGATCAGTGATGAGAACTCACCAGCTGCTCTGCAGGAGAAAGATGTGACAATCTGCTTCTATAAGATTCATACCCTTGAATCTGTATGGGACAGTTCTTTTCTGTCCCATAGGATTGCTACAACTTGGAATCAATGTTGGTTTCTTCATCTGGAGCTTAATTACATGTAGATAGGGAAGTGACAGAGAAAGAAGTTTTAAGAGTTATTGCCAAGTGTCTGACTTTTGAATATGGGTGGATGATGATGTCATTTATTAAGATGGGGAGACTTAAACAAGAAGCATATATGTGGGGGAGATTATTAAATCAATTTTTAAAGTCAGGTTTATTGAGTTATAACATACACATAGTAAAATTCACCATTTTTGACAACATAAGAGTCGGAACCACTCACCATCAGCATCTCAAAAGGATCTCTGATGCTCTTCGTAGTGACTACCCTCCCTCCATGCCTAATCCCTAATAACCATGAATCTGTTTTCTGTCCCTTTCTCAGAGTGTCATATAAATTAACTTATACAACATATAGCCCATAACCATTTAAATCTGCTTTCTCTGGCTTAGCATAATGGTTTTGAGATTCATCCATGTTGTTCCATCCATCAGGTTGGATTTTTTTACTGCTGAGTAATATTCCACTGTGTGGATGTAACACGGTTTTCATTCTCTAGTAGGGGAACATTTGGGTTGTTTCTAGTTTTTAGTTGTTTCTAGTTTTGTTGTGACTTAAACACTTAGATATCGTTTCTCCTGTGGGCATAATTGTAATGTGTTTTAGGTAAATAGCTAGTAGTGAGATTGTTGGACTGGTAAATTTATAAGAGACTGCCAAACTGTTTTTCAAGTGGTTAAGCCATTTTGCATTCCCAACAACAATGACAAGTGAACGTTTTGATTGCTTCTCATCCTTGCTGGAATTTAGTGGTGTCAGATGTAAAAATCATATATATATGTACATATATATATATGTGTGTATATATTAAGCCATTTTTATAGGCATGTAATGATATCTCATCATAATTTGAATTTGAATTTTTCTAAGTACTAAGGATGTTAAGCATGTTTTCATGTATATATTTGTGTCTATTTGGGAGGAGTGTCTGTTTGTCTTCGCTTGCTTTTAAGAATTTTTTAATTATTGATATTTGAGAGGTATTATATTCTGTATACCAGCCCTTTATCAGATGTGTGGTTTGCAAATACTTTTCTTTGTTCCTTGGCTTTTCTTTTTCTAACAGTGTCTCTGAAAGAGCAGAAGCATTTAATTTTGATAAATACAGTTTACCAATGTTTCTGTACTCAGATAACATATATTGCCTCCTATTATTTCTTCTAGGAGTGTCATAATTTTAGATTTTACTTTTAGGTCTGTGATTCATGTCAAGTTAAATTTGCACATGGTGAGAAGTATTGGTCAAGGTTCATCTTTTTGTTGTTGTTGATGTTCAACTGTCTCAATACCATTGGTTGAAAAGACTTTTCTTTCACCAGTGAATTGCCTTGGCATCTCTGTCAAAAACCCACTGGCCATATAGGTATGAATTTGTTTCTGTACTCTCTGATGTTCCATTGGCCTATATGTCTATGTTTTTGCTAAAACTCCACCGACCAGATTCCTGTAGCTTTGTAGTAAGTCTTGAAATTAAGCAGTGTGAGTCTTCCTATATCAGCTTGAAACATGAGAAGTTAGAGATCTCTTTGAGGTATCAAAGTGGGTAAGAAAGTACTTGCTATATAATTTTCTTTTTTTCTTTCAGAAGAAATATCTGAAACAAGCTACAAGTTTAGGAATCATTGATTCCTGTAGATTATATTTGAAACTAAGCAAATCAATGATATCACCAAGAGAAAGAGTAGTGAGAGAAAAGAAACCTAGGGGGACTACCTGATGAATTCCAGCATCTAGATGTTTGAAGCCTGGTAAGGAGCCCATGATGGGGACTCAGCTGGACTAGTACGGGAAGTGGGAGAAAACCCAAGGGCGTTTTTGGTGTCATAGGGACTGAGAAAGCAGCAGGTTCAAGAAGGAGGGAGTGGCCAGTTGTATTGATAACAACAGAGAGGTTTAATGAGTAGGGGGCAGGGTCATCACTGGGAAAATTAGTCTTTTCTGGATAAACGATTGGCGTAGAAGCCAGTTGAGAACACGTACTACTAAGGTGTGAATGAAGAGTTATAATTTAGACACAACATATGTAGACACGAGAGATCCTAAGAATATTGTGATTGCTAAAGGAGACGATCCGACTCGACGGCACTTGGCAAAGGAGACTCCCAGGAGAATTTTATTCACAGCTAGGGATAAAAGGAAATGTTTGTATACTGAAAGAAATGATTCATTCAATGAAAACAACTGAGAAGTTGAAATAGGATAAAATCCAGAGACTGTCAGACACACCGTCATTTTTAACAGGTTGGTGGAAATAAAAAAAAATTTTAAATGGAGTCTTTATAGATTTGGTGTGTTGCTCCCCTCCCTTTTCCTTTCATGTTCAGTGATTTGGTGCTTGCTTTTTTTTTTTTTTTTTGTATTTTTTGATTTAGTTTTATTTATTCATGATGAATTCTTTTAAACTTTTCATCTTTTAAAATTTAAAAATGATTTAGTTATAAACTCATACACCACAGCTATTTGTTTAATAATTCATTTTCCATAGATTTGCTCCCCCCCCCCCCATGCCTCCATTAACCACATCGTGACAGAAAGCTGTCAGCTGCTTTAAGGCCCAGGAGGCCTTACCACGGGATTTTCCCAGAGGGCATTTATTCCACATCCCTCTTTTGTCTGTCGGGAGAGGGTGACTACCTAACCAGGGCAAGGGGTAATGGGGAGAGGAGAAAACCACCGTCCATGCTCCCCGTAGCTGACACTAACGAATTAAGCTGTTAACAATCAAGGAGTAAGAATGGAAATCCATTAAAGATACACTTACTATTTAGAGACATAGCAACGAAGGGGGAAGCCATAAAGAAAAGAAAGATAAAGTAGAGAGCGCTTAAACGTTCAACTACTGCATGGTAATCATTGTAAAATTACATGGCGCTCATAAAACTGAGAAAAATATTTGAGACTATCTGACAAAAGGGCTAACTAATAACCTTAATATATATATAAAGAAATCATAAAAATAAAGAAAAAGGTTAACACTGAAACATTAAAGACAGGGAAGGCAAGCCCAGGAATATACTTTAAAAATGAGCAAACAAAATGACAAGTGAATACGTGTGACATAGTGATCACCTTCATCAGTAATCGTCAAAATGCCAATTAAAACTAGATTTTTTTGTTGTTGAATACACGTGTTCGTACTCAATATTCTGTCTTTCTGTATATGAAAATCACATCCAAATGATCCGAGTCAACTTGATATCACAGCTAATATTTAACTATAGCTAAACAATTTCAAAAAAGCAAATTTACTCTTTTAGATTCTTACTCCCAGGACCATACATGTTTTTGAAAGTGTGGTAGCAGGTATACGGAGCCCTGGTGGCACAGTAGTTAAGAGCTCAGCTGCTTACCAAAAAGGTGGCAGTTCAAATCCACCAGCCACTGCTTGGAAACTCCGTGAAGCAGTTCTATCAGTGTTGCCAGTTGAGAACTGGCTCAATAGCAATGCTTTTTTTTTTTGACTAAGTATGCATATTAAAAACAAAATAAAATTGTAAATCGGTTAATAGGAGAAAACTTCCCCCCCTTTATGGATGAAGAAATAGAAGAAAAAAGAAGACAAGTGCTTGGAGATCTGAAAACTCTAGAAAATTGTATACGTCTTGTATTCTCTCTTTTGTAGTTTTCTAGCCTCAGCTTGTCGGACAGTGCTTGGCATGTAGGAAGTGCTCAATAAATGGTTGTGAAATGATCTCGGAATGGCTTCCGAAGCCCTAAGTGCCTGGGCGAAACTGACTTCCATCTGCTAAATGGAAACTATTATGTTCAAGGTTAATGAAATGCTGGTATTGATCAGGCTTACACTCTTGGTCTCTCGAGACAGAGCTGAGGGCTGAATTTTTTCTCCTTTGGATTGTGTCGTAGGCATTGTGGGGAGAAGTCACATACATCTCTTTCGTGTCTCAACAGAGGAAATTGAGACAGTACATGGACACGGAAAATAAGTCAGGCTAGCATTAAACTCGGGACCAGAGAAGCCCATTAACAGAAAAAAACGAATGCCATGGCAACTGAAAACTGATGTAATTTCATTTGCTGTTTAATGGGCTCTTTGTGGGAAAGTGCTCTTTGTGGAAAAGGCTAATTGAGGCCAAAAAATTGCCAGCAATTTTCTCTTAAAGGATTGTCCCTTATTTTTTCAGTGTTGCAAAGCCTGCTTTGTCCCCGTGGTGGATTTCGTCTGGTTTTTTTCTGTTTGCCTTTCTACTTAATGCCCCCCAGCTCCTGGCCTCTGTTTCCTTTGGTACTAGTATAATGGTGCTCATCAGTTGAGAGGGCTTATTTACCTCAGTGAAAACGTCCTCTGTGAATCCTCGTTTCCCTATGAATAAAGAGAGTCAGGTCAGGTTCAGCTGGCTGGAAAGCAGCGCATTATTTCTGCCTATCCCTTTTCTTATGGGGAAAATGAAAGCTGCTTGCTTTACTCTGCGGGAAGCAAACCCTGACCGAAGGAGGAAAATTTGTTGCTGCAGGAAAGCCATAAAAATTTAAATGCTTCGTAGCAGAATGAGCATGCGAGCAATGTAAAGGGGATCCCAACTTTTAAAAGACTGGTCGCTGCTACTTGGTGTGGCAGTGACACAAGTCACCCACCTGTTAGGAAATTCCCTATTCAGTGAAAAGGAACATAGTTGGGCAAAATGTCACTGGCTTTGACTTTGTTCAGATAAATCGAGACAGCTGCCAGGTACCCCCTCACCACGCCATCCTCCTTCCGTTTCCCGTCTCTGTGTTCCGTGCTATAACAGCATAAACCGTATCTTCGTCATTTGCAAACCATACCAATGATTGTTGACACATCTGCTGTACTATTAGTGCCACCCGAACAGACTAATTTAGTATTTTCTTCAAATTGATGTTGCTCATTATACTTACTTTTCATGAGCTGTACATCACCGTAAAAAAATTGACAACCCAAATCCCTCACTATAAACTGAAGGTACCGCTAAGCAGTGGGCAATGAAATTCTTGACCTCTGTCTCTCAACCTCTCTTCTCTCAGATGGCAGAGAATGACCCAAAAGGCTTGTCTTCTGATCACTGCTTGTTTCTAGAAGCTTTGCCTCCATTGATTCTGGTCCAAGCGAGTGAACTTGAAATGAGTTTTGAAGCCATGCTCCACATCCAGTTAGACAGTAGTTACCCTGACCCTATAAAGAGTGACCCACTTAAGATTATACTACAGTTTGGGAAGCACTGCCTTAGCAATACCTTATAAAGCCAACGATCTGCTTAATGGTGAACTTTTAGAAGCATCCCCTTGAGAATCAGCAAATTTGCTCCCTTACCATTTCTCCTCAATCTTATCCCAGAAGTCTTGGCTACCACAGGGAGAAAAGAAAAAGCAATGTGAGATACAAGGACTGGAAAGAAGCAGCCCAAGTCCCGTTCTTTCCTACATTCTGTGTCTACATAGAAAGCCCCAGAAAATCTATAATCAAATGATTGAGTTCAGCAATAAGATAAATATAAAAAAAATCAATTGCATTTTCGTATACTAGAAAAAAGCAGTTATAGATTGCAATTTAAGACAAACTGTGTAATATTACAGGAAATTCAAAGTACCCCCCCCCCAGAAAATACTCAACAAAAAATGTAAAAGAGGTATAAAAATTGGCTGAAAGACTGTACATGAGATATGGTATTTGAGGGTTGCCATGAGTCAGACCCACCTCCACAGCACTGGGTTTCTTGCGGGGGTGGTTATGAAAAACGTGATTCAAATCCTCTAGCTGCTCCTCAGAATCCCTTTGCAGCAGTTCTACTCTGTTGGTGAGTTGGGACTGACTCAATGGCAATAGGTTTGGTTTGGTTTTCTGGAATTATTCCCTTCACAAGGTAACCACTTTCACTTCCTTTATCTGATTAGTTTGGTATTATCTTCCACATTGCTAAATGTGTACCATTTATTTATGTATAAAATTGAAAAATAAGTAGCAATATAAGCAGTTTTTGGTAACCGACTGATTTATAGTAATGAAAGCTCCATTTCCTCCCATCCACCCAGAAGACAAAAAGAAAATCCTAAACCTCGCGGAGGGAAAGTAATGGATTACACATAAAGGTTAAAGAGATAAAAAGGCTTCAGATTTTTCAGCAGCAGAAACTAGAGGGCAATAGAACAATGCCTTCATCAAGCACATTCCCTACCTTCTGTCCTCAAAATACAGTTATACTGTAAATAAGGCATGTCATACAGTAGGATGACTTTTCCTTTTTTGTTCAATCTTTTGTTTTCCCCTGGAGTTCATAGCCTTGTTTCAGTCTTTCACTTAATTTTCTATGTGTACAACACTATTTTAGCCCCCAAACTTTTGTCAACAGTTCTAATCTTTTCTTAAAATACTTAGATTCAAGGGATATTGTATCAGTTCAATTATCTTGAAAAAGTCCTTTCCAGAATCTTCAAATCTGCTTCCATCAGGCCTAGCTTGATATGCACCTGGTATACCACAGTCATGTTGAGCCGTCCATTCCCCATCATCCTGGATACTTCTCCTTTGCCTCTCCTCTGTGTTGAATTTTCTATTTCTTGGCACCAACTCTTCTTTATCTTCGTGTACTGCCTGTCTGGGTTAAGTGCAGATTCCAGTAGATTCCCGAGAAAGGGTACATGGGACCACGCAAGGCCCAAAGTGCATCAACTTGGTATAGAATTTTAGATTGATATTAATTTTCTTTTAGAATAATGAAGGCATTGTTCTATTGTCTTGTAGTTTCTGCTGCTGAAAAATCTGAAGCCTTTTTTTATTTCTTTGACCTTTATGTGTGATCTATTATTTTCCCTCTGCAAGGTTTAGGGCTTTCTTTTTGTCATCAGTGTTCTGAAATACAGTGATCCACCTTGGTAGGATTATTTTCATCCATTTTCCTGGGTCTTTTCAACCCCAAAGTGCATATCCATCAGTTTTGAGACATGTTCCTGAATTATTTCCTTCTACTTTCTGACTCCTCTCTTTCTTAAGAGGCTGCTGTGTGGATATTATAGCTCTCGTGTGGGTGTGAGTAGGGTTTGTAGACTGTTAGCTTCACTGTAGAGGGTCTGACTGGACCCTTGATTTGAGGACTCTCTGGCACAATATATTTAGATGTTTTTCTTAGGCTGGTCAGATTCTCCATAGAAAAATCTACCCAGTTTCTTCCAGGATGGCCAAGACCTTGCTGCCAGTATTCTGGGTGCCAAGCTGGGGACGAAGGCTGTCGCAGCCCAAGTTCCCCTTTGCCCGCAAAGGAGAGGACCGAGACACTGTTTCAGCAGGAGACGAGAAGCGGAACACTTTATTTCCTGTTACCACTGCTTTTATACCAAAGGGAGCGAGGCGCCGATAGGATGGGTACTGTCCAATGGGCGATGAGCTGGCTTAGTTGCTGGGCAGACACTGCCGTGGTGAGGGCTTAAGGCAGGGCGCGGTCCTTCCGGTCGGCGCCATTTTGGTGGCGCAGTCTCCATGAGCTCCCACCATCTCCCCCCTTTTGTTTTAGTAAGGGTAGGCGAGGCTGCCTGTCTTAGGTCATCCTCTGCGGAAGAACTCCTTACCCGTCATGGGGGTGGCACACAGCAAGGTGTGCTCCCTGTCTTAGGTTGGTAGTTTTCCCAGAGGAGGTTGCCCGTCATTGGCTACACCTCCCTCTGTTCAGGGGGTCGAGGCTAGGAGCGATCCAATAGAGACAGCCACACCTGAGCCGATGGATCGCGCTCGGCGGTGTGGGCAAATGCCTGAACAAGTAGACTATAACGGACGCTTTGTTGTCGGGACCGTCTTCTTATCCACAGAACAAGAAATAACACGCTTGCCAGCAAAGCAGCCCCCAAAAGACCGGTGCCCGCCCACTGCTGGAGGAAGCCGAGCGCACCCTTCAACCAATCACGCAACGAGGTCGCCATGGCAAGATCTACCCTGGTGGAATTAACCCGTACAATCTCTGTACGCAACTGGGTTAGGAGCAGTTCCATGCGCTGAGACCAATTGGTTTACAGTTGATGCGAAAGGAGGCGGGATAGGTTAGCAGCTCGGGAGATATTGTCGAAATGTACCGAGGTCACACACAGGGAGGGGAGGCGCCATGCGCACCCCAACTGGGTGATTTGAACCAGAGAATCCAATTGTTCTTGTACCAAGTCTATACGGTGATTCAGGATATGGATAGCCCCCAACACGTGGTCGCTCACAGCCGCCTGGGTCTGGAGAGCATTAGCAGTGTTTTGCGCCATGCTATTAACAACGGTGGCAGTTTCAATATTTTGGGTGAAGGCCACAGCGGCAGTAGCGGCTGCAGCTACGGAGGCTGTGACGGCGGCTACGATCGCCGCAGTGAGGCCGAAATCACGCTTGGATCTCCACAGTTCGGCTGGCGACGGGGATTTCACAGGCCAAGGGACATATCTCGGCAGTCTGGCGACTATCGCCGTCTGAAAGAGAGTAGCATTCCAACAAAGAGAGTAAAAGCAAGTGCTGTTGCGGCACTGAATAGAGCTTGTTTGGGAACCGTTGTGAAGCAGGAACATGAACGGGAGTTGAACACATACGGGAGTGGGGGGGAAGGTAAAAGGTGACACAGGAGTGGCCATCTGTTGTCAGGTCCGATAAGTTGCGGCATACCGTGAAGCAGAGCAGGCCTTTCAGGGTGACATTAAGGGGGCGCTGCTCTGGGCTAATACTTTCATCCATAGGAACGGCTGGAAGTTGCAGAGAGTAATTGGTGGTAAAGAAGCGGGGTAGGAGCGGAGATGTATGATGAACAGGGATTGGTAGAGGCAGGGTGTCTAGTAAACCCCAATACTCATCTGCCCCCTCCGTTGCTCCCAGGAGGGGGATCCACAGTATCAGCAGCAGTACTGACGGGTTGCGTAGCTGCGGATCCATCCTTGATAGTCCGAGTGAGGCGTTCCGGGACCCACAAAGGGCAGTCAGCGTCCTGTGGGAAGATACAGACTGCCCCTCGGGTGGCGGTTATGACGGGGGCAGGGCCCAACCATTTTCCCGAAATGGTATCCTTCCACATTGCCAAGCGGGATCGATGTGTCTCTGTCCCCGAATGGCGCTCTGCCGCCGACTGCCCCTCCCGATCGAGTGAAAGAAAATTTAATGTGAACAGGGCCAGGGCTAGTCTGTTCTGTGGGGAATGGCCCTCACCAATTCCCCCTTTTTGTTTTAGTAAGCAAGCCTTGAGAGTGTGATGTGCTCGTTCCACTATGCCCTGGCCTTGAGGATTGTAAGGGATGCCATGGGAGCAGTGGACACGCATGGCAGCTAGGAAAGCCATGAAGGCTTGGCTAGTGTAAGCAGGACCATTATCTGTTTTAAGAGTGGAAGGGGCTCCCCATGCTGCCCAAGCAGCAAGGCAATGGGAGATAACATGCCGGGCGGTTTCACCTGTATGGGCACTGGCAAAAATGATCCCAGAACAGGTGTCCACAGAGACATGCACGTATTTCAATCTGCCGAATTCAGCAATATGTGTGACATCCATCTGCCAGAGGTGACAGGGGCGAAGGCCCCTTGGATTGACCCCCATCGGCAAGGCCGGGAGATGTGGGGCACAAGCAGTACAGTTGCGGACGATGCCGCGCGCGGCCTCCCGAGAAATGTGAAAATGACTAGCAAGGGTTTTAGAATTAACGTGGAATTGTTTGTGGAATTGCAGAGCTTGCTCTAGGGCAGACAGGATAAGGGGAACACGGGTCAAACGGTCTGCAGCAGCATTACCTTCGGTAATGGGACCCGGAAGGGATTGGTGAGCTCTATGTTGAACAATAAAAAAGGGATGAGTGCGGGAATGAATGAGGTCCTGAATGTTACGGAAAACAGCTGCGGCGGGGGAGGCAGAGTTAATTAAGCCAGCTGCCTCCAGACAGAGCACTGCTTGCACTACATAGGCAGAGTCAGAGATTAAATTGAATGGGAGGTGAACTTGCTGGAACACCAACTCAACTGCCTTCAATTCTACAATTTGAGCTGAACAGTTAGGGAACAAGTGGGTCTGAGAGGACTGGCCAGGGATATGAATACTGCCTAGACCAGAGCTAGACCCATCAGTATAGATGGAGACGTGCCCACAATTAAAGCATCCCGAGGGTTTTTGAGGCCCCCGGGAGGGGACGGTAGATGAGGCTTGTATAGCCGCAACCACAGCGGCTGCCAACCCAGAGTTAGCAGGGTTGACATCTCGGCAGAGGCGGAGCCACACTTCTAAACCCTTATTCTTATGGGCTGTGATAATCTTCCTGCACTCCTCTGAGCATTGCTCAAAAACCAACTGCTTCAAGAAAACAGTGGTATTAGGGGATTCACCCATGACCTTTTGGACAGAGTCAGACATACGTGCTACGAAGTCGGAGAAGGTTTCTGTAAAATTTTTGTAAGCTGTCCAGCGCCTTCTCCCCTGTGAGGGAGGGCCTGCCAAGCTCTTATTGCTAACTTGCCTACCTGCTCATAAACCTGAGGGGGATATTCAGCTTGCTGGTTCACATATGGGCCATACCCCATCAGCATTTCAACCGTCCATTCAGGCTGACGAAGGACACTAGCGTTCTTCGCTGCTTGTTCAGTGGCATAATCATACATAAGAGACCTCCAGTCGAGGAATTGACCCGGAGACAGACAGGTACGGGCCAAGTTAGTCCAATCACTGGGCGTCAGGGCGGTCTCCGCCAGGGATCGTAACATACCCAGTACAAAAGGGGAACTGGCCCCATAGGCCCTTACACCATCTGCTAGGTTTTTGACTAATTTAAAGTCTAGAGGTTCGTGATGGCGATCTCCCTGATCGTCAATAAAAACCGGGAAGGCGGTGGCGTTAAAGCCTCGCCAGAAATTCTTCCCCAATAGGCTACGCCGCGGGGTGCTGCCATTGTCAGTATTGTTGGGGTTGTAAGGGGGGGGGCAGAAGGCGAGGGGCAGGGAAGATTGAGCCTCAGGCCTGATAGTCCTTCCCCTAAACCTGAGGCAGGGTCCCCGTCCGGGGGTTTATCCTTAACCGGAGGGGTCTTTCCCTCAACTCCCCGTGAGCGGTTGCTCCTATCTCGCGGGTGATAATCTTCGGGGCCATTGTCTGTGCTGCTCCCAGACTCATCGCTGTCTGAGTTTTGAGGAGAGTCGCCTCTCCTCGAGGCCTCCTCCTGTACCTGTTCAAACGCATCCTGTCCCTGTGTCAATAGCCTTTCGAAGATTCCAGTCTCATCCTGCAAACAGGTTAACACCAGAATCCAGACGCTCATCACCCCAGGGGCGAGGCGGCCTTGAGCGTCCTCTCTAGTGAGGTCTCCCCCCAATTTATTCCAGGCGCCCAAGGTGAGGTGGCCCGAAACAAGGAACCACGGGGCCGCCTGTTCTACTGCTCTTAAGAAGGCCTCTATGGTTCTTGACTTTATCCCCACTCCCTTGCATTTAAACAAGCCTTTCAGGGAGTGTACCAATTTCTGGCTAGAAGGTTGATTCCCCATGTCTATGTGATTTCAGGCTATCTACAAGCCTCCGGTTAATACCGACCCGGTAAATACCGTCCCAGGCAACTGCCTGCTCACCTGTCCGGGCGTCCCCGCCCTCCGGTTAATACCGACCCGGTAAATACCGTCCCAGGCAACTGCCTGCTCACCTGTCCGGGCGTCCCCGCGGTGAGGGTCGCTTCAGGCCCCACGTTGGGCGCCAGATGTCGCAGCCCAAGTTCCCCTTTGCCCGCAAAGGAGAGGACCGAGACACTGTTTCAGCAGGAGACGAGAAGCGGAACACTTTATTTCCTGTTACCACTGCTTTTATACCAAAGGGAGCGAGGCGCCGATAGGATGGGTACTGTCCAATGGGCGATGAGCTGGCTTAGTTGCTGGGCAGACACTGCCGTGGTGAGGGCTTAAGGCAGGGCGCGGTCCTTCCGGTCGGCGCCATTTTGGTGGCGCAGTCTCCATGAGCTCCCAACAGAAGGCTGAGAATGGAAATGTTCAGTTAATCCGTCCAGCGTCTAGTGTTCCTCACGCTGGAGACCCTCTCCTTCACCTGCTCCGGAGTGGATTTCATGGTGCTAGCCAGGCGGGGAGAGCTGCCTTGTGGTGAAAATTGAGGGACAGATCTAGGAATGCGACTCCTTTTCAACAGACTTTGAACTAAATGAATTTATCCTTTTAACTCATTTCCATCTACAGATGTTTAGTGCTGCAAATTCCTGAGCTTTTGGGGAATTATATAGTGATAACTTGGTTAACTCTTCTATTTTCCCACTGCTACTTTCATGCTAAATTCTTGTAGGTCTGCTAAATCATTTCCCATTCAACTGTACACCTTTCACATTTCTGCACTGTATTATAGGTGTCTCTGCTCCTATTTACCCTGTCCTTGTGGATTCATGCCTTCTAAAAAATCATTTTACTGCCATTTTAGGAAGGTTCAGGAGGGAGTAAAAGTAGATATAGATGTTCGATTTACCACCTTAACGTGGAAATCTTGCCTTTCTATGTTTATGCAATATACAGGGTGACCAGAATGCTCTGCCTGCTCCCCTGTGATGGTGTAACTCTTGCTCGTACGTAAAGACTTAGTTCAGATGTTGCTTTGAAAGATCATCTTCCTTAATTCCCTTAAACTCAGTTCCCTATGTTATATTCTAGATTTCTGTATTACACTGTATTTTTCTTTCATGGCACTTACACTTTACTAGTTGGATTCTCTGATTAGTGGTTACTTCCCTCACTAAACCATAGGTTTTATGAGAGCAAAGACTTCTCTGCTCAGCACAGACCATTGCATAGTACATATTAGTTTTTGATTGTTGAATATTTATTAAATATTCAGTTAAAAACAGTAACTAAAACTAAGCAAGAGTGCATGGGTCAAGCAGAGAACGTCCTTCACCATCACTGGCAAAATGACCCCTGGTTCCTGGTTTATTGCACTGGTTACTTCTCTTCCTACATGAAGAGACTACATCAGGACAGACAAGATCAAGTACTATCGAGAGATTGAGTCAGTCGAGAGTTAAAAAGTTCCCACTGGTGTTAGAGACGTTGAAAGAACTGGAGATTCTGCTGATGAGCGAGAAGGTGGAAAGACGTCGTGAACAAGACTTTTAAGGAGTACTTATGAAAAGCAGGCAAGAGGGGTAGATACAGAAGGAAATAGAGTTGATTTTTTTTTTTTTTAATATGACAGAAACCTGAGCATTTTTAAAACTGATGTTAAAATGTACTAGAGGAGCAAAAGTTGACAGCAGGAGAGAAAAGTGAGATAATTGGTGGAGTGAGGATTCTGAGAAGGCTGATAAATGGGATCCAGAGCTCAAGTGGAGGGACTGCCTCTAGGGAGAAGAAAATATATTTTCTATTGCATTAGAGTTAAAAAAAAAAAAAAAAGAAAAAAAAAAAAACCAGATGACAGAAGATGATGCACGTGGGAGGAAGGCTTTAAGCTAGTTTCCATCTAAAGGGTATTTTTTATGTAAAGTAAGAAGTGAGGAGGTCTTTAAGAGTAGAGAGGGAAGTTTATAGGCTCAAGGAGGTAAGAAACATTTGAAATAATTATTATGAGGAGTGGAAGAATGAATTAACCAGAGAATCAGAATGGATTGCTGAGCAGTCTCGTGCATCCGGTTGAGTTTTCATGGTCGAGTGTGTGGTGGAACCAGCCTTCCCTGAAATAGAAGTTTGCCACATAACATTTTCTTTGTGTGCAGACACCAAAGCAGTCACTTTGGGTTTCTTCAGGACTCAATTCACTCCTAGCACCAGGTGGGTGCTCTGATGAGATGCAGGGAGTTGAAGTTTTTGGCAAAAGAGTCATTAAAAGGATGAAAAATGGAATCAAAGTTGAATGGGAAAGATGTTTAAAGGACAAAGAAAACACAGAGAGGGGTCCTAACAAGTTCCAAGAATGGTTTTAGTGGGAATTGAATGGGCAAAATACAAAGATGGGAGGTCCTGGTCAGAGAATCAGACACATGAATTAGTGATCTCTGAAGATTAATCAGCTTTAGGTTCTGACTGAGAGGAGGCCTTGGTGGTACAGTCGTAAAGCACTCAACTGCTAACCTAAAGGTCCGTTGGTGGTCAGCCCACCAGCCACTCTGCAGGAGAAAAGAGGTGGTGATTTGCTCCCATCAGATTACAGCCTGGGAAACTCCATGAGCAGTTCTACTTAGTCCTCTAGGGTCACTATGAGTCAGAATTGACTCAAAGCAATGGATTTTTTAGGTATGGACTCAAAGCAGGGTATGACTGTGGATAGGGTCGCTAAGTACAAGGGAAGTGGACCCACTGGAAGTAGTGAGATCAAGCAACTCAGAGGCCAGGGCCTGGGGTGGCTTATTCAGGTGGTGGTTGCTTACCCAGAAGGATGGCAGGATTCTGTGTGGAGAAAAATAATGTGAGTCAGTCATCAACAGCTTCAGAAACTAATGGGGAGATAATTATTCAGAAAAGAGGGTAGGTGGTGGCACTGAAAAAGCAAATCCCCAAGGACAGGGATGTTCTTTTTCTTTCTTTTTTTTCCAAGGGAGTCAGGGCATAATTGGAAGTAGCAACGGGGAGCCAGATATATGAAAAAGAACACCCAGCTCTATACTGCAGGCCAAAGCTAAGCATCGTACCTCCTTCTTTGAGCTTCTAACAGGGCAAAGCTAGTTTAGTTTCCATGGTGACCAACACCAAGTGTCTGGGCTCATTAATCCTGTGTTCCAAACGAAGCACTTAGCGATGGTGTCTGAATAAATGCAACAAAGCTCTGCATACTAAAAAGGGCACAGTCGTGTTAAGCAGGGGAAAAAGGTTTTCAATTTCATTCATTAAACTTGAGTAAATAATTTAACATCTTTGTGCGTCAGTCCTCCTAGCTAATGAATCAGGATAAATGCTTAATGGAAAATCTAGCCTAATAAAGTTAACAGCATCAGCTTTACATATAAAGGAAATTGATGTTGCCGGTCTATATGCATATGAAGGTGGAAAGTGGAAAGGAAAATAGCATATATTAAGCATCTAGGATGTGTCAGGTACTTTAAAAGAAAATGTCTCATTTAATCCTTGCAACAACCACGTGAGATGCATATTATTCTCTTCATTTCATAAAATGAGAAATCAGAAACTCAGAAAAGTTAAATAAGGCCCTCATCCAGACAGCTAGTAGGATTCAAGTACGCTCATTTCTACTTGGTTTGGGTCCCTGATGATGGCACAAAGCCTTGCCAGAGACCATATACTACTCACCCATTGGGGACGTTTGACTAATTGAAAAATTAGGGGAAAAGTTTGTGCTAAGATGACACTACTGAGTGAAAAAGAATCTAGAGTGCTCTGTTAGAATTAAAACATATATATTCACTGCCATAAAGATGTTTTAAAAAGCCCTTCTTGAAAAAAAAAAGAGAGAGAGAGGGAAGACAGCTGAGTATATTAGAAGTGTGTTTAATTAAAATATCTGAGAAGCTGCCAAGGTTTGTACTGAAATGAATTCCCCCAAGGCAAGCCTTAGTCTCCAATTTGCTATTCCCTACCCTTTAGAAACCCTGTGTGTATAGTGAGTGATTAAGTGCTATATCTGCTAACCAAAAGATCAGCAGTTCGAATCTACCAGGCACTTCTTGGAAACTCTGTGGGGCAATCTTACTGTCTTACAGGGTCACTATGAGTTGAAATTGACTCAGTGGCAGTGGGTTTGGTTTGGTTTTTATCATTTAGAAAGCCATAGTTATAGGCCTTCAGCCAGGCACCTCATATTTTTCCTTCTAAGGAAAATGCTTTCATTTGGGCTTGCTAAATTTGTTCCAACTGATATACAGGAAAAGGATTGAGAAAGACACATTAAAAATCAATTAATTCATTTTGTTTAACATTAAACTCTTCAACGAAAAACAACATTTTGATCAATTTCTAATGTCTGCCTACAAAAAATAGGGTAGAGCAAGGTGGAAGCTGATAGAAAGAAGCAGGTACAGGTTAAATATCCTTGCCACGAAACTTAGCTGGTAGAAATTTTCCCTTTACCCAAACACTAATTGTTTGGGTCTCACCCATAAAACTATCCTTGGTCTATTTTCTCAAAGTGTAGGTTGTTTCCTGCTGCTCGAAGAAGTCTCTAGTTGGTAGGAATGATTAAGTGAGTGGCTACTAACCTGAAAGTTACAGGTTTATTGTACCCAGAGGCACCTCAGAGGAAAGGCCTGGCTTTCTTCCAAAAGGTAGTATTGTTGCTAGGTGCCATGAAGTTGATTTCAACTCACAATGACCTCATGTGACAGAGTGGAACTGTCCCATAAGGTTTCCTAGGCTGTTCTCTTTACGGGAGCAGATCACTGGGTCTTTCTCCCTCAGAGATGCTGGGTGTGTTTCAACCAAGAGTCTTGCAGTTTGCAGCCCAGCACCGAACCATTGTATCCTTAGGGTTCCTTCCAAAATGTGACAGTCATGAAAACACCATGAAGCACTGTCCTCCTGTATGCCACAGGGTGTCATCATGAGTTATAATCGATTCAGTGGAGAAAAAAAAAAGAAAAACCACGAAGAAACAATTTGCTTCTCCAGACAATTCCCAAGAGCATTTTCAGAAAGAAAGTGATAATTATAGTCTTTCTTCCCCCTATTGGTTTTATAGATTTCCTTCTCCTGCTGGTTCTAATGTCTCCTATTCCAGGCTGCATCTGACTTGTGTTCTGAGTTCTCAGCCTGGCAGTGTTAGCTTTGTTTTATAACCAGGAGTATCTGAAACCGAGTGTTGAAAGGTAAAATTTTCTGTGGCCTGTATTTGTTGACTTTTTCCTTTCAGTGCTTCTTCTTTAATTTGTTTCTTACTTAGAAGAGGCTGGTTCTTATTATTCCCTGAACATTTTTTTTATTATCCCCGGAACATTTTAAATACTGTTTAGCAAACAATATCAGCTTTATAAACAGAAATGCAAATGTTTTCCTTGTAAGCTCCATAAGTAATCACTTAAGGAAGATATTCTAAACAATTTTAGGATGAGAATTAAGGGCCCAGATTTGGTGGTAAAATTGTTTAATCAAACAATAGCCTGAGGCTGCCATCTCTCTTTTCCATTCAGCCAAGAAAACACGCAAATAAAGGGAGGTGGCCAAACCGTCAGAATTGGAGGCTAAGAATCAAGCATATGACAGCTTTCTGAAGACGTTTCTACTAATTAGAAAGCTAATGGGAACAGTTTAAAATGGGCCTCTCTCAGAAATGAGACAAAACACCACCCTGGCAGTCAGAAGAGGTATTAGTCACCCCCTGCTGAGGACCACTGGTGGCTGAATACTGTTCCGGAGACCCTGTTAGGCAGTCGGCTGAAAGCAAATCTCCTGGGCAGCCTTTTGTCTTTGTTTACTGTGGCCTTAGAAGTCCGCCAGTGCTCGGGAATCAGCGTCAATTAGAGGCACACCCTGGTCAAGGTAAGTGGGTGGTAAAATCCGGAAGTAAATTTATTTCTTGGAAGCAAAGTTGAATTAACTTGGGGGGGCAAGAGGAAGAGACTGGATAGAGCCATGAGAAGGACCTGCTTGGACTTAATAATATTAAACTCATGACGGCCTTTCTATTATACGCCTGACACTTTATCCATACTCCCATTTAATCTTCACAACTGTTCTATGAGGATAAGACTGTTATTGCTGCTTGGAGACTGTAAGGATGAGCTTTAGGCAAGTTACTTAGTGGTGAAAACAGGTTTTGAACACGGACCTATCTCCATGTAGAATGCCGGCTTTTCCACTAGGTGGTGCTACTTGTCCTTTGCTACTTAGAATTCTTCCAGCAATCAAATTAGTCCCCGGATTGCCCTGTACCTCTCCTCCTGCGTTATTCTGTGGACCTTGTCTCCTTGTGGGCTTGGCAAGTTGAATCAGGTTACCCATCTCTCTTGCAGCTCCTTACTAGAACCTCCCTGTTCATAGCTCCTGCTTAAAACTTATGTTCTACAGTGTTCGATCTTGCCCTCGCCACAGCCTATTAGACAGGGGTGCTATTTGACTCAAGGGCTGGCCAGTGGGCTTACACGTGGCTTCCTCAAAAAAGAGAACTCTAGCAGGTTAGAGCATCAGTTTTGGAGTAAGAATGCCTGGGTTCAAATCTTGACTCCTCCATCACTACTGACATGCATGGGAACAAGATATGACTTCCTTGAATCTCAGCCATGAATTGTTGCATTGGGATATTGACAGTAACCAGAACTGGTTCCAGGAACCTCAAGCAAAGCTTTGTAGATCCTTTTTGCCCATGCATGCACCCGTATGGGCATCTTCGAAGTAGGTGGCATTCTTTCCATGTATACCTGTTTTACACTTCTTAAAGTCCTGGCTTCCTGGCACTAGCTCCAGGGAAACGTAACTGAGACTATGAGGAGGCAAAGTGATGCTCCAGTCACAGTGATAAAATCTTCACAGCCATTTCATCTTAAGATCATCAAAACAGGTGGAGGCACCAGGCACAGACTCCTTGCCTAAATAACCACCGTAGAGAAAGTTTGGATGGAGCACTACCCTGCCCTGCCCAATTCCAGATGTGTATTTCCTCCAACCCCAAATGCCTATCTCTGGACGGAGGGCTTCCCACCCCCCAGGGTCCAGAAGCCTTTGGGCCCCAGATGCCTATCTCCAGATAGATCTCCTCTGGGATACTAGAGCCCATCTCAGGATTGCCAAGCCAAGTGCCGTAGGGATACACCTCCCCAAAATGCCCTCATTCTTCCATCCCTCACACCTGCTTAGCTACCCAATAAAAACCTCCATCCTGACTGAAGATGGGAGACAGGCTCTGAAGACCCGATTCCCCCTATCCCTTGTATGTTGGTATACAAATTAAACCTCTTGGTCACCCACCTCAACCCTGTCTCAATATTGACTTTGGGCAGACAGCATGGCTCTGTGTTTTGCAGTATCATCTTATGTTGCCTGTAGAAGCATTTCTCGAGTCTGTTGTATGAAACACTGATTCTGGGACTAACAAAAATCCAAGACCAAACCCACTATCGTTGAGTTGATTCCTACTCATGGTGACACCACTCATTTCAGAGTAGAACATCTCTATGGGATTTTCTAAGCTGTAATATTTATAGAGGCAGACCACAAGGCTTTTCTTTCGAGGTGCTGCTGGGTAGTTTGGAATAGCTAACCCTTTGGTTAGTGCAAACCACTTGTGCCACCCAGGGGCTTTCTGAGGCTTCTGGTAGGGCATATGAAAAAGAATTCCATGGTCAAATGAGCTCTGGAAACCCATCTTGAATTAGACTGATTTTCTTAACACAAGACTTTTCAGAATCTTTCATACAATGCCATCGAGTTGATTCTGATTCAGAGACACTCTACAGGACACAGTAGAACTGCCTCACAGGACTTCCAAGAAGTGGCTGGTGTGTTTCAACAGCTAACCTATCTCTTAACTACATGCCACCAGGGTTGCAATGTAAATTGTACATAAACAAGAGTATGAAGAATCTACACATTTCTTTAAACACACAGCCTTTGCTCTTAAAGCATCTTAGGGTACTAAATTTAATATGCCACAAAACTGACTGGGAAATGGTTGTTTTTCAGAATGGAATTGGGGCTTATAGCAAAGGGGAACTGGCATTCAGTGAGAGTAAAACTGTACACAGCCCTACGTAATCAATCTGCCTCCCAGTTCCCACCCAAGGGCAAGTTCTATGTCATGTGTTAGGCAGCATATCACTGTTTCCAAAAGATGTCTACATCCTAAACTCTGAAAACTGTGAATATGTTGCCTTCCATGGTGAAGGGGTCTTTGCAGATATGCTTAAATTAAGGATCTTGAGACTGAGAGATTGTTCTGAATGATCTGAATCAGCCCAATCTATTTGAACAGGTCCTTAAAGAAAATAGGACCGATGTCCCCTGAGGAGATACAGTCTTACATACTCAGTGTCTAGCTTCAGGTCGTGCACTTCTCCAGACCCTTATTGTCTTCCTCACGCTATGTGCATTCAAAGTACAACTCCCAGGATGCAATGTGTCCCCAAAAGAAGATACTGTAGTCTCAAACGGTTAGTCGCTATCATGGTTTACAGGTTCTAAATTATGACAATAGTGAAAAGAATACCTACCTGGAGACTATGAAAAATACACTGGTCCAGCAGAGAGGAAACATCAACTGAGAACTCAGGATGAAATACTTTTGAAACTATCTTTCAGCAAAAGACATTCAAAAATTTTGGAAGACCTCTTCTTGACTTTATCCGGCTTTCAGGCGACATGGCCTCCACAAACTCAAAGGAGATAATGGGCTGAAGTCAAAGCGGAAATACGAAGGTAGCTGGGATAATTAATTTCCTGCTGTTTCCCTCAGCTACTGTTTAAAACTTTAGGTAACCATACGTGTGGCTTCACCAGCTTGGGATATAAGCAATATCTCATACATGTTGCCTAGATGTAAAAACTTGAATCCTTCACATGTCTTACTAGCAGGAAGTCTTTCCCCAAGACTCCCCTTCTACATAGGACTCCCCAGCAGTGAGGTACCTCTGTTTACTAACTGCTAGTAAGCCACTAAATGTAGCAAAAACACAGATGATCCTTCTGTAAACTCCTCATTTGTTGTGGAGTCCCCAGGGAAGGCGAATGGTTAACATGCTTGACTGATTAGGACGGGTTAGACATTCAAGTCTGTCCAGGCTCCATCTCAGTCTGCAAAAAACTATTTTGTGTTTTGTTTTCCTTTCACTAATTTTCCTGGATGCCAGCAGCTCCAGAAGTGGGCTTCCTTGCCGCTGCTTTTTCTACAGCTGTAGCCACTAAGGAGGGGAGGCCCGTTATTGCCCGACTAAATTCATCCCATCCAGGTGGTTTCTGCTAAGCTAATGCTGGAAACCTTGGTGGTGCAGTGCTAAGTGCTAAGGCTGCTAACCGAAAAGATCTGCAGTTCAAATCTACCAAGTGCTTCTTGGAAACTCTATGGGGCAGTTCTACTTTGTCCTATAGGGTCACTATGAGTCGGGATCAACTCAACGGCACTGGGTTTGGTTTGGATTAGTTTACCCTAATGAGTCCCCCTTCTGCCTCCCTCTGCCTTGAGAAGGGAGCCCCACTTCCTTCCCAGTATTCCATCGCCCTATCTCACTCCAGACCCGCCTTGCCTCCCGGGATGAAGCTATTCAGCTCCACCCCGGGGTGTCAGCCACACCTCCTCTTGCTCTCAGTTCAGAACAAACTAAATTTTAACATCTGACAAAGTAAAAAATCCTTCTTAACTTCCTTCTAAATTACAGCCATTAAAAGAGAGAGAGAGAGAGAGAGAAAAAAAAGTTTCCCCCGGATTAACCCCGTTTTTCAGTTGAATGAGAAGAGCAGCATTCTTTCCCTTCAATGAAAACACCATCTCAGCCATGAGATGCGTTCTGACTCCAGGAGCTCAGCAAGAGTCGTGTAAAACAGTCTGATAACGGTACACTTTCCAAGGTTTGTGTCAGTGAGGCTTGTCTATGGTCACCTTGTTAAATTTTAATCACTTTTTTTGGGAATTTAAAAGACAAAAAATAAATATAAAGGCAACTGAGTTCAGTGCATGAATCTTGATTATTCTCCAACACCAGCTCTAGAAAGATATCGTTTCTTTAAAGTTGAGTAAATTAAAAATAAATACAAGAATAAATAAACATGTGCTTTGTAAAAAAAAGTCTGTAGCCCAAGGGATGAGAAGCAATATTCTGAGGAGCTGGCAGATAAGCTTTGATATGAAAAAGATTCGCTTCAGGAGACAGAAGGAAATGGTTTGTGATATTTTCTTCCTGTTTTCAATATTGTTTGAAAAAAAAACAGGTAGCTGTTAAAGAAGAAAAAATATGTTATGGGAACAGGGTACACGAAGAAAAGTTTGGTTTAATAAACATTTATAGATGTGAGCTCTTTTTCTACTCACTGGCTTTTCTTCAGTCTCTTTTGCTGGATCTGTTTCTCTTTTGCATCTTTTTTTTCATGAATATAGATGCAAAAATTCTTTTTTTCATTTTTATTTAACATAACTGAGTGAAAATGTACATTCCCGTATAAATTTACATGCCCACCTATATGCAGCTTCCACTGCTCTCCCCGTCCGGTGACAGCACAATATTCCTCCCTGCTCCATACATGTCTCATCCTCCCAACAGCCTCCTTTCCCCTCCTGTCCATCCACTCCCCTTCCTCCAGCCAGTGGTCAGCAGGATGATACCCTATAGATGTACAGAACCATAAAGTGCTTCCAATATATGGTCACTCTGCATTGCCAAGTCCTCTTTTGCTTCTTTAAAGATTGGTGTGCCCCCGGGCTAAGTGAAAAGTGTGCCTTTCTCATTTAAACTCAAACCTGGATGATCCCGTCTAGTCCCATGGCTTCCATATCACAAAATGATATTAATTTTCAGCTTGGTGTCTGTAGTCTGTCTCCCCTGAACTCCAGATGTATCATTTCCAACTATATAACTCATATACAAAAGCCTGTTGCCATCAGTTCTGACTCCTAGTGTATATTAGAGTACAACTGTGCTCCATAGGAGTTTCTAATGGATGACTTTTTGGAAGTAGATCACAGGGCTTTCTTCTAAGTAGGCTCTGGAGAACATGTAGCCTTTTGGTTTGCAGTTCAGGCCATTAACCACTTGCACTATTAATTCATCTCCAACTTAGCATGTCCAGACTGAAACTGTGTTTGCTGCTCCAACCCCTGTGTTCTCCCTCTTACCCTTCTCAATAAATGATAATTCTATTTCTGCAGTGGCTCAAGGTTAAACCTAGAAGGTGTCTTTGATTGCTTATATTCCTTCACACTACACACTCCATAACAACAAGACCTACTGGTACCATTAAAACATATCTCCAGTCTGACCACTTTAAACCACCTATACTGTTATCATCTTAATTTCACCCTGCACTCCAGCAATCAGGGTCCACTAGTCTCTCTACGTTTGCACTTTCCTTTGTCACAGTTCAGCTTCCATGAAGCCAGCCAAAGTGACCTTTGAGAAAGGTAAATCAGATCATTTCATGCTCCAGCACTTTCTGTCACGTTAAATACTTGATCTAAAGTCTTTTCTACAACCTTAGGTATTTCTTTGTTTCTTTATCATCTCTCTCTGTTTGTTTCACCAGGGTTTATTTACTACCACTACCTCTGTTATCTACTACCTGTCTGTCAGTTTATTGTACTGTGATGGATTACAGGTTGCTATGATTTTGGAACTTACCCCACCGCAGTTTCAAATACCAGCAGGGTCATCCATGCTGGACAAGTTTTAGCAGAGCTTCTAGACTAAGACAGACTAGAAAGAAAAGGCTTCCTTAAAAATGGCACATGTTTTGTTATATATAATTTACCACAATAAAAAAAAGAAAGAAAACCTACACCTCTTACATATCATTCCCTAGCTCTCCCTTCCCCCAGCCCTAATTTCTTTTCTATCTTTATAGATTCACCTATGCTTGACTTTTGACTATTATTAATAATGCTTCTCTGAACATTTGGCTGGCTCTGTGAACATTTAGGAATAATTTTTTTTAAGGAACATAAGTTTTCGATTTTTGTGGGCATATACTAGGAGTGGAATTGCTGGATCATACAGGAATCTATGTTTAATCATTTGTGGAGCTGCCAGATTGCTTTCCAAAGCAGTTGTACCATTTTATGCTCCCATCAGCAGTGTATGGGAGTTTTTATTTCTCTACATATTTGCTAGCATTTGTTGTTTTCTGTCTCTTTGATTGTAGCCCTTCAAGTAGGTCTGAGATGGTATTTCACTGTGGTTTTGATTTACACGTACCTGATGCTAATTATGTTGAGTGCCATTTGTATATCTTCTTTGTCTATTCACATCTTTTATTTATTTTAAAATTGGATTGTTTGTGTCTTTATCATTGAGTTATAATGTAAGTTTCTATATTTTCTTGATACAAATTTCTTATCTACTATATGCTTGAGCGTGTAATTTTGAGAGTCATATAGTCATTGATAAAACCAAAAAATACTTATGATTGCTCCAAAAGGTATATGTGGTAAGAAGCACAGGGTGCAAAAAATGATACCAAAGATTGTTGTTGTTGTTGCTGGGTGCCCTCTTGTTGATTCTGACTCATGACAACACCATGCACAATGGAATGAAATACTGCCTAATCCTGCGCAATCCTCTTGATTGCTGTTATGCTTCAGCCTAGTGTTGCAGCCACTGTGTCAACCCTTTTCACTGAGGGGCTTCTTTTTCACTGACCCTTCACTTTACCAAGCATGATGTCATTCTCCGGGCATTGATCCCTCCTGAAAATACGTCCAAAGCATGTGAGGCAAAGTCTCACTGGCCTTGCTTCCAAGGGACACTCTGACTGTACTTCTCCAAGACAGAATTATGCATTCTTCTGGAAGTCTACGGTATATTCTATATCTTCACCAACACTGTAATTCAAAGGCACCAATTCTTCTTTGGTCTTCCTTATTCATTGTACAGGTTTCACGCGAGGCAACTGAAAACATCATGGCTTGGATCAGGTTCACTTTAGTCCCTAAAGTGACATCTTTTCTTTTTAACACTTTAAAGAGGTCTTTTGTGGCAGATTTGCCCAGTGTAATCCATCCTTTGATTTTGTAACTGCTGCTCCCATGGGTGTTGATAGTGGATCCAAGTAAAAAAAAAAGGTAAGATATCCCTATTTAGAAGATGAGAAGAAGAAGAGGAATCATAGAGAAAACTATGAAGACTTGACTGTAGAGAGAGAGAGAATACTATCAGGGAAGCTGAAAAAAACAGAATTTCAAGAAATGAAAATTAGTACTGGATATAGCAAAGAAGTGCGGTAAGATAAGCACTGAAAAATGAAGAGAAGGACAGACAACTGTAGGCCACTGGTTACCGCTGTCAGAGCAATTCTAGTGGCCCTGGGGGACAGAAAGCAAATTGTGATGGACTAAAGGGTGCATGGGTAGTGAGGAAGAGTGTGAAGAAAGTGGAGATTACAATTTCAAGAAGTTTGACCAAAAAGAGATGAAAAGAAATTGGGAGAAGATATGCTTCTAAGGTAAGACCAAAGAGTCATTAGAAAAGGAGGTACTGGATATGTGATTAAGAAAAGTTATTTGTTCAGCAACATTCAACTGCAGGATATATGATTAGTGGCCAATACAGAGGTGTTGGTCTTGAATTGGAGGAGAGACCCCTCTCTCTCTAAACAAAAGGGAGAAGGTAAAGGCAGGTATTGAATCTTTTACAGTGACACCTGTGAGAGTTGGAATTTGACAAGACTGCTTTGTTTTTCAGAGTCTCCCAAGTTCTCTGCCTTCGATGAGGTGCAGTCTTACCACTTTTCTGTCACTCACTATTGTTGTGTTCTTGTTGTTAGGTGCCTTCAAGTCAGTTCTGACTCGTAGTGACCCTGTGCACAGCAGAACAAAACACAGCCCGCTCTTTCAGCGTGTCCACGGTTGTTTTTATGCTTCAGCCCATTTTGCAACCATTGGGTCAATCCATCTAGTCAAGGGTCTTCCTCTTTTTAACTGACCCTCCACTCTACCAAGCATAATGTCCTTCTTCAGGGACTGATCTTTCCTGATAATGTATGCAAAGTATGTAAGACCCAGTCTTGCCATCTTTGCTTCCAAGGGAAACTCTAGTTGTACTTCTATTAGAACAGATCTGTTTATCTTTTGGTAGTCCCCAGTACATTCAACATTCTTCTCTAACACCACGATTCAAAGGCAGGAATTGTTCTTCTGTCTGCTTTGTTAATTGTCCAGCTTTTGCATGCATATGTTGTGATTGAAAATACCATGCCTTGGATCAGGTGCACTCTAGTCCTCAAGGTGACATCTTTACTTTTGAACACTTTAAAGAGATCCTCTGCAGCAGATTTTCCCAGTGCAATGCTCTTTTGATTTCTTGACTGCTGCTTCCATGGGCACTGATTGTGTACCCAAGTAAAATGAAATCCTTGACAACCTCAGTCCTTTCTCCATTTATGATGATGATACTTACTGGTCCAGTTGTGAGGATTTTTGTTTTCTTGATGTTGAAGTGCAGTCCATACTGTGGTCCTTGATCTTCATCAGTAAGTGTTTCAAATCTTCTTCACTTCCAGCAAGTAAGGTGGTGTTGTCTGAGTAACACAGGTTGTTAATGAGTCATCCTCCAATCCTGATGCTTCATTTTTCTTTATATAATCCAGCTTCTTGGATTATTTGCTCAGCATACAGACAGAAAAGGTATGATGAAAGGATACAACCCTGATGCACACCTTTCCTGGCTTTAAACCATGTGGTGTCCCCTTGTTCTGTTCACATGACTGCCTGTTGACCCATATATACATTTCTTAAGAGCACAATTCAGTGTTCTGGAATTCCCATTTTATGCAATGGTAGCCATAATTTATTGTGATCCACAACAGTTGAATGCCTTTGCATAGTCAATGAAACACAGGTAAACATCTTTCTGGCATTCTCTACTTCAGCCAAGATCCATTTGCCATCAGCAATGATATCCTTGGTCCCACATCCTCTTCCACATCCAGCTTGAATTTCTGGTACTCTCTACTGTTGGAAAATATTTTGGTTTTCCTTCTCTGACATGTTTCTGTCTTACACTAGTTCAGGCTTTTGCATACTGTACTTCAACACTCAGACACTTAATTCAATTGTGGTAAAAATAATCAGTGTTCACTAATATCTCGGGAAACCCCAGTTGCATAGCAGTTAAGTTCCACATCTGCTAACCAAAGAGTCATCAGTTCGAATCCTGCGGGCCCTCCTTGGCAACTCTATGGAGCAGTTCTACTTTGTCCTGTAGAGTCAGTATGAATCAGAATCGACTCAAGAGCACTGGGATTGGTTTTGGATTTAATATCTAGTTCTCTTTTCCTCCAGGCTCACAAAATATTACACTTTCCAGTCCTCTTACAGCTTAGCAGATCATGAGACTTCTCTGACTAGTAAAATGTGAACAGAATAAAGAAGAGTCATTCCCAGGTTCAGGTAGTGAAGAAACCATGTGGGAACCTTTTTATTCCTATTTCTCCCCATGGTATCAGGATAGCAAGGGGAGCCTCAGGCAGAAATGGTAATGTCAGAAGGCCAGAGGGCTTAGATTCTTGATCAAATCATGGACATTTGTTCTGAACTGTCACCTGTAATTGCTACAAGCTTTGTAAGAGTGAGAAATACACCTTCACTATGTTAAGCCTCTGGGAATTGATTATTATTACACTAGAGTAATTTAGTCTATACTGACTAAATCCTACCTAAGGAAAGTTTAGACTATTGGCAAACATAATCAAGGAAACATTGATCAACCTAACTAAGCAAAAGACAGAGATACAGCTGGGCCACTGGAAACAATAATCCAGAGTGAGTTCAACGTGGTGGAGATGTATAAACCTTCAACAGCCAGGACATCTCAAGAAAGATTGGTGGGGTATTTGGTAAGGTCAATGCAATGTGCCACAGAAAGCTAAGGAACTGTGAGTCAAAAAGTGTTGGATTAATCACCTACAACGACATTACAGGGTGATGTTAGGACAGAGATAAAGGGAAAAAATTGAGTCAGATATCTGTGTCTTATTGGTGATTGGAATTTGTGAGATCATAGATATTAGTGGATAATAGGTATATTATCGGGTAATATAAACCTCAGAAAATGAAAGGTTTTTATACAAGGGTAGAGGAGGAACCGTTGTTGACCTAGAAGAACTTAGTTCTCATCTCCATACTCTGGAGAATACATATTAGAGGAAACAGGGCTTTAGCAAAGATGATATTTCATTTAAGATTTCATTTTAGACAAGACTGTAGAAGATATAAGAAAATATATTTGCCATATCTTGTAGACTAAAAGGGCAGGAGTGAAACCAGAACAAAGCAGCCAACTGAAAACATGCTTTGGTGATGTTAACAACAACCCTGACACCACACAAAATTGCATCTGTGATGAAGAAGCTGAGTCTGGGACAATCCCAGAATACACAAAAAATGAGAAAGCCTCGAATGTGATAAAAGACCTCGCTTCTGAATAATAGCCGACTCGACGGCACTTGGCTTGGCTAAAAAATATTATTGTTAAAAATAAGTGGGACAATGTATGGAAAGCTTTTAATGAGTGCTCAAGTAATAGCAAACATTATCAATATTTTCACTAAGAGAAACTGAACACACATGCTGTCTTTTATGGGCATCAAAGCATTTACACACCTTAGCATGGTTTTGAATTGAGGGAGGTGCATGCACAGTCACATACACACACACAGACACACGATCTCATTTGTACTTTTACCAAACTGCTAGTTTGGGGTCTCAATACCTTTATGAAATGGCCCATTATTTCTCCACCAATTTGTGCTGCCTCATCTGTCATTACGAGTACTTTCTGCAAGTGGGCCTGTTTCTAGGCTCCAAATTACCTTTCATTGGTCTAGTTATCTCTTCATACATCAATAACGCACTGTTTTAATTATAGTTTGCTTGCCTATTTCGTAGGGTAATTACTTCTTCTTCAGTCTCTCTTCATTCCCTGTAATTGTTCCTCATTCTTTTTTTCTGAAATTGACTTGCTATTTTGGCTCTTTGCATATTCTGTGGGAAAAAAAAGTCAGAATTGTTGTGAATTTGCAGGTTAACTCAGACAGCATTGCCATCTTTACCATATTGAGTCTTTCTATGAATGAACATAGTAAAATTCTCCATTTATTTAGGTCACTTATGTTCAATGATATTTTTATTATTTTTCTCCATAATGATCTTATTTATATCCTGAAAGCACAAAGGAAAACACAAACAACCCGATGAAAAATAGGTAGAGTTTATGATTAGGCAATTCATGTAAGCAGAAATTCTGTGACTCCAAGCATAGGATAACACAATCAGCTTTACTAGGAATCTAGAGAACAAAAATTCAATAAAAATACCATGACATCATCTGACTGGCAAACGATGAAAAGTCTGAGAGAATCAGTCATTAGAAATGAAATGTTAAACCCCCCAACTCTATTGATAGAAGAATAAATGGAAATATACATACTATGATTGTTGTGTGCCATTGAGTTTATTCTGATTCGTAGTAACCCTGCACAACAGAGTAGAACTGCCTTATAGGGTTTCTAAGGAGTATCTGGCGGATGTGAACTGCTGACCTTTTGGTTAGCAGTCTGAGCTCATGCCCCCTCTGCCACCAGGGCTCCAATATACCTGTAGATGAGTGTGTTTTAATATAGTTGAAAATGTTCATACAATACTCTTAGTAGAGAGACACATAAACTGTAAGTTAATTACCCAAGGTAATCCAATTCAGCAGTTAAAAAAAACAAAAACAAAAAACTGTCCATTCAAAAACCTAACAAGACAAGGAGAACCAAGCTATGAGAGTGAGATAGTATTTATGTGAATGTTAAGGACACAGAACAGTATACAGTGTCTGTAGATACATACACAAGCAGTAAAACAAAAAATATCTAGAAGGCAATGACAGATATCAACTTCAGTAGTTTTTCTTTAGAGAAGGAAAGGGAGAGTAGAAGAGAAAGGAAATGAGCTGGGCTTTTAATGTAAACTTTTATCTTAGAAAAAGAAAACTGAAAAAATAAGGCAAAATTAATATCTGTTATGTATGAGTGGTGGTATATTTGATGGTGTAATAGCTGTGAACAAAAGGCTAGCAGTTTGAATCCACCAGGCACTGTTGGAAACCTACCGGTGGTTCTATTCTGTCCCACAGGGTCATGAGTTGGAATCAACTTGATAGTAATGAAATCAACATGATAGTAAGTTAGAAGGTGGAATCAACTTCTAGTAAGGTGTTTTTTTAATTCTGATTTACATAGAGTTGCTATGAGTTGAAAGCTACTTGACGTCACCTAACAACAATAACAACATGTAATCGATGTCTGCTGTAATATCCCTAGAATTTTCTGTATGTTTGAATTAATTTTAAGAAACATTTAGATTTGGTGCAAATGCAATCAGACATTTAGATGAAACAACACAATCGTTTCAACCAACCTCCATTTTACATGTAATCACAAAATGTTTTGATATTTTAAAATAATATGTATATTTCCAAGAATGCAAGTATGGTGTAAATAAACGCAAGTTTGAATTTTAGTTTATTCAGAGTTTTATTGAGTTTTTTTCTCATTTTGGCATAGCATTCAGTATGGCATTGATGCTGGTGGTATCTAAATCACAATACAAAACACATGAACAGTTTGAATAGGTAGCTGTTCTAATCATGATGATTCTTCATACAGGTGCAAACAAGTCACTATTTCATTATATTATCTAGGGTAGTTCTTCCTAAGCACTATCATATTGAATTTCATACTATCTTATTGTAATTTATTTATATTTTCTATAATAACCATGGAAACACTGGTGGCATAGTAGTTAAATGCTATGTCTGCTAACCAAAAGGTTGGCAGTTTGAATCTGCTAGGCAGTCATTGGAAACTCTGTGGGGGCAGTTCTACTCTGTCCTGTAGGGTCGCTGTGAGTTGGAATCAACTTGATGGCAGTGGTTTTTTTTTTTTAAACAATGACCTGCTTATGTAATGATAATTTTTATAAATTACTTTCATCTTGCCTATACACATTATAGGCAAATATAGGGTATTTACTTTTACAAAATATGTGAAGGTAGTTTGTGTTGTTCATGAATTTCAATGCACAACTTAAATACTAAAAAAAAAAACATTGCCATTGAGACAGTTGTGACTCATAGCAACCCTATAGCACAGAGTAGAATTGCAGAAGTGGAAAGAATTTCTAAAAAAGGTTGAGAAGCACAGGTCTGAGCGCTTCCTCCATGCCACTTTCAGCTCTCCCAATCATGGGCTCTTTGAGAAATGAAGTCCATCAGGACAAGAATTGGGGAGAAAGGCTAGTTTAGAGATACAAAGTGATGGGTTGCAGATTCCCTGAGTCTGGAAAGATGGAAGAGAGAGTTTCTGCAGTGATAGAGAGACATGCTTCCTGTTTCCTCTCCCTTGCAGCTCTTGGAGGTAGAATTGGACACTTAGCAGAAGATGGACTTGAGAGGCATCTTGAAGCCTGCAGGAGCAGCAATGGCCAGGACGCTGAGCCACAGTGATACCTGATAGAGGATGATCAGCCAAAGGGAGGCTTAGAGGCAGGTTAATTTTATTTGGAAAATGTATACATGTAAGGAAATATGAGCTCTTATAACTAGGATTTATGAAAAAAATTCTGTCTACTGAGGATAATTACAGGAGAGTATCATACAATGTCAGAAGAGGAAAAACTTAATCTTGCTGTCTCTGTCCCTCGGTAATTCTCATTTCAAGAAATTTCTCAACAACTCTGTTTTCCTTGAACCTGGCTAGGCTGGCCGCTATATTTCTGTGGCTGATTCTCATCGTTTGTACACATTCTTCTCCTAGCTCTCTTCTTTATCCTCTACATAGGTCATGCAATCCCCTGTCTCCTTCGTCTGTAACTGAAACGTGAGCAGTCCTTGTTCTTTATCATGCAGAGCAAAGTTAAATTTTTATCTACTTTATTTGCTACCATCCTGTAATACTTTCAGAGATTGCCCTAAACCCACTGGCTTCAAGTTGATTCTGACTCATAGCTACGCTGTAGGATAGGTTAGAACTGTTCCACAGTTTCCAAGGAGTGCCTAGAGGATTTGAACTGTTGACCTTTTGGTTAGCAGACATAGCACTTAACCACTACGCCACCAGAGATTGTCTTGGATGCACTTAAAGGCTCAAGAAAGGGATTTCTTTAATAAAAGCTATTTTACTTCAGAAATAATCTACATCCTATTTCCCTGGAATAAAAATTGTTGTCATGTTTTGGATGCAAAGTTTTACAGATGTGTAAAGAAAACCTTTTAAAGAAACAGACCATGTTTCTGAACTGATAAACTTCACGCTGTAAGAATGCCATTTCTTCTCAATTTGATGTCTACTTTGAAATAAACTTCAGATGAATCATATACTATTCATTTATTACAGCTATATAAGAGTAGATCAAGCTAATCTTGAGAGTTCAGAAACTTCTGAGTTGTTAATTGACTCCAAGCAGATTTGGACTCACGGTGACCCAAGACTATGACCTTTTGGCAGCAGTGTGCCATGCCTGTCATTTGACACACCCCTGGATGGGTTCAAACAGCCAAGTTTCAGCTAATATTCTGGTGTTTAATTCTTTGCACCACTCAGAAATATCTAGCTTATCAAGGATACTGCCAGAGAGGAAAATCTCATTTCTCTGCTGGGAGTGAAAGAAAAGGAGTTTTATTGAGCTGGGCTATGGTTAAGTACAAATACAAAGCACTTCACTTGTCTATAGACATAGAGAACAAAGGAAAAGAAGGGGGTTAGTAATTGGTTGTTGACAAAATCACCTTTAGATTGAAGTTCTTTGAAATGTAAAGGCTGGATCCTTGCCTAGGAGGGAGTGAGTTATCACCTAGGTGAGTGGTACTGGCTCGTTGGGTTTTATACATGGTTATAGTTGTGAACAGTTTTCCCAAGAACAAATTGTTTACATCTTGACATATTCTTCCTATGAACAGATGGTTTACTTCCTGAGCTTTTGCTTCCAGGAAATGCATGTTGGCTCCGTCATTCTGGCATCTGATGTGAGTGTCTCTAGTTTGAAACTTTGCCATTTACATAACGAGGCAGCATATCTAGTTGTGCCAAGAGGTCAAGGATCAATTGTAAATAGCCACACATATTAAAAAAATAAAGGATGTGGTTTGTCCCATGTTGGCCTGCAAAATTTTCACCCCGACCCTTAAATTCCTTTCCTTACTGGAAATTCTCCAGCATCTGAAGCTGTGTTGCACAGGGCTTCTGGGAACAAGTCCTTATTCATTCCGTTTCACCGCAGGGCCAGGAAGGGCTGACCGGAAAGGAGACCTGACCCAGAACATCCCCATGGTAGGATACTGATGAACACAGACGGCTTTGTGAAAAACCATCTTGAGTTATGCGAAAGATGTCTGCTCTCTGCAAGTTAGAAGTACAGGCAGTCTTGGTGTTTACAGACCAATATGCTCTTGGAAAATTCACTGAGGGGTTGATTTTGTGTAAGATACTGAGTGTTCTTGCAGGAGTCCTCTCTTTCTGGAGTATCTTCTGTATGATTAAGGGATGCTGTAAGTAAGGTCATAAAGGTGCCCACACAAAGGAAACTGACTTTTGTTATATTAAGAAATGCAAAGTGATTTCTCATCTACTGTTAAACATTTATATAACAGAAGAAATTTCTTCCCCCCGAATAATAATGAGGTAGAATAATGCAGTCATCAGAACCCTGAAGCCACACTGTCTTGCTTTGAAACCTCAGTTGCACTGCTTTCTAGCTTGGTATACTTCCACAAGTTATTTACCTCTCGAAATACAAATTTTTTTATCTGTAAAATTGAGATAAATATTGCATGTGTTGCAAAGCATTGCTAGGAAGATTCAGTGAAGCAATACATGAAAAGTATCTCACAATGTTGCACACAGTGAATACTTAATAAATGTTAGCTACTGAAATAATATAATAAATTTTCTTCAGATTTATGCTTGGAATAGCTGCAAAATTTTCCAGTACAATTGATTATAGAGTTGTACCCCACCACCTGCCATTTGGCTCATCCCATTAATTTAGGAAGAAAAGGAACATTTCAGCTTCTTACATTAACCGTGGTACTACTTAGCATTCCCTATCGGAAAAACATTTGCTCCCATTTCCTAGCCTGTTAAGCAAATGAGTGGAACTAAAACATCTTTACAGTGTTGAAAAGCAAAGATGTTACTTTGAAGACTAATGTGTTCCTGACCCAAGCTGTATTTTCAATTGCCTTGCATGCATGTGAAAGCTGGACATTGAATAAGGAAGATCAGAGAAGAACTGATGCCTTTGAATTATGGAGATGTGGAAGAGTATTGAGTATACCACGTGCTACCAGAAGAGGGAACATGTTTCTCTTGGAAGAAGTACAGGCAGAGTGCTCCTTGGAAGCAAGGAAGGGAGACCTTGTCTCACATGTTCTGGACGTGTTACCAGAAGGGACTAGTCCCTAGAGTAGGACATGGTGCTTGGTAGAGTAGATGCTCAGTGAAAAAGAGGAAGACCCTTCATGAGGTGGATTGACATCGCGGCTGCCACAATGAGCTTAAAACAGCAACAACGATTCTAAAAATGGTGCAAGACCGGGCAGTTTTTCGTTTTGTTGCACAAAGAGTCACTGGGAGTTGACACTGACTCGAGGGCACCTAACAGCAGCAATAAATTAGCTTTTAAAATGCTCTCCAAGCACTAGAAATGTGTGGTTCTAACATCCTTGTTTAACCATAATCGAATATGTTGCAATATCTAAATTAATTTCCTTCTTTGAGTTGCTATCATACTAGTTTCTACTGCTTGCAATGTAAAATACAACCTTCAGGCTAGTTTGGTAGGCAGGGTATCCACTCTTTGTCCCTTTGGAATCCTTTGTGGTCAGGAGTTCAGCTGTTAACCAGAAGGTTGGTAAGTTCGAATATACCAGCTGTCTCTTGGAAACTCTTTGAGATCATACTACTCTGTTCCTTAAGGTCCCTGTGAGTCCAAATAGACTTGAAGGCAATGGTTGCTTTTTTTTTTTTAACAAAAAATTGTTTGTTTCCCAAAAAAGTCTCATACAAATCTGACCATTAAGCCCACAAATTCAATTGTTTTAAGTGCTATGTACCTCATTGCTGAATATCACTATGGTCACATTCGAAGTACTCCTTTTGGAAGGCTATGCACTGATGCCAGCACCTAGTTCACCCTTCAGAGCAGTTTTGGAACTCCTTCTGGAGTGGCCATTGTGCAGGATGGCAAGGTGGCTAGTTCGCGAACTTAATTGTATCATTGTCTGTGAGGGAATTTTTAGCCAGTAAACAAATAACTGTATTGGAACACCCTCCCTACTCACCTAATCTGGCCCCCAATGACTTGTTTCTTTACTTGAAGATATGGAAATACTGAAAGCAAGACATTTTGGTGACATTCCGGACATCAAGGATAATGCGATGAGAACTCCAACAAATGTTGCAGAAAGAGTTCCAAAATCACACAGGCTAGGCACTCGCATTGGCGCATAGCTTCCCAAGAGGAGTACTTCGAAGGTGACCTAGTGATATTCAGCGATGAGGTCTGTGGTATGTTTTACTAGCATGAGTTCAAGAACTGAATTTTTCAGTCCTGGTAGACACGCACCAGAGCTGCAGTAGCATTTAACACTGTGAGTTTAGCCAGAGGGTTGAGCAAGTTACATACCATTCATACTTACTTTGGAGCCCCCGGGTGGTAGAAATCATTAACTGGTACTGAGATGTTGGTGGTTTGAGTCCCCTCAGAGGTGCCAAGGAGGAAAAGCCTGGTGACCTACTTGAGAAAAATCAAGCCACTGGAGATTGTGGCGCACAGTTCCACTCTGAGGCACAAGGGGTCTCCATGACAGTTGACTGATTACTGTTTGCTTGTGCCAAACGTTTGTGTTTGCCAGTTTGAAAGAGAAGAAAATCATTTTGTGAAACATTCAGAAAAATTGATGATTCTTAAAGCCGTTTGACGAGCTTTAAAGGTTGAGCTACAACCTTGATTTTGAATGGTATTTGATATTTTATTGATGAAAGCTATTTAGTTACAGGTGTCACTTTGTACTTAAAAATTCATCTGGGAGTAAAAACTAAAACTCGGCAGCGTTTTCACTGATGAAAACTGTTTAGTTATAGGAATCACTTTATGCTTAAAAATCCTTCTGGGAGTAAAAACTACAAAGCCTTGCGGTGCCTCAAGAGTTCGGCAGAAATCCTTTGTTCCTTCCTCCTGGGTCCATTAGCTCATTGTCCAGGAGATGGCAGTATTGTTTCAAAGGAACGGCTTCCAAGAGGCCCAGAGATGGAGCTCGGAAAAAGGGGATGCTCCACGGAAGCCAGAGGTTACAAGAGAAGAGACTAGTCATGTTTAACGAACCTTGGGAATAATGGCTAAGGACAGTTAGCGAATTGTCTTTCCCAATTTCCTTTTGCAGGGGCGAATGTCAACATGAAGACCAATAACCAAGATGAGGAGACGCCCTTGCACACCGCCGCACACTTCGGCCTCCCGGAGCTGGTGGCCTTCTACGTGCAGCACGGGGCCGTAGTGGACAGCGTCAACGCCCACATGGAAACTCCGCTGGCTATCGCAACCTACTGGGCCCTTCGCTTTAAAGAGCAGGAATACAGCAGGGACCACCACCTCATCTGCCGCATGCTGCTCGACTACAAAGCCGAGGTCAATGCCCGGGATGACGACTTCAAATCTCCCCTCCACAAGGCAGCCTGGAACTGTGACCATGTGCTCATGAACATGATGCTGGAAGCTGGTGCAGAAGCGAATCTCATGGATATCAACGGCTGTGCTGCCATCCAGTACGTGTTGAAGGTCACTTCCGTGCGCCCTGCAGCCCAGCCCGAGATCTGCTACCAGCTCCTGCTGAACCATGGAGCTGCTCGAATATACCCTCCACAGTTCCACAAGGTGAGCTGTGTCTCAGGCCACTAAGTAGAAAACCAGTCAGTCAGCAGGGGGATAGACTCAGGTGCAGCTTGGCTCGAAATCTCCAGATAACTCAAGCATGACGGAGACTCGAGTCCTTGCAGTACTTGCCTGTGACATTCTACCAGACCTCCCATTTACAAACATAACTCTGTTCTGTCACTGTCCAGATTTCTTCGGAAACCGAAGGTGAGAATAAGAAGTGGCAAATACTTTTCCATATTCTATGTAAATGCCTATCAGTGGCTGCCTGGGAGACGGAGTTGAGAAAGATGAGAAGATCATTTTTAGTCTGTGGGGAGGTGAATGGTGGCAAAGCGGACACACACTTGCCATCTCAAGTAGAATGTGATCTAACGATGACCCAGCCTGCTTTGCAATTAGTTTGCACATGTAAAAGGAAGACTCAGTCTTTCAGTTTAATGACTCCAGCCCAGTGCCATGAAAGTGTACATTTATTATTTTTGTTGGGTGTGGCCAAGTTGATTCTGACTCGTATCAATCCCATGTAATGGAGTGGGGCTGTCTAGAGGGCTCCTTTTGATTGTCATTTTTACCAGGGCAGATCACCAGGCCTGACGGTCGCAGAGTAGCTCCCTGGGTTGGAACCGCCAACCATCCTGTTAGCAGCCAAGCGCTTACCTGTGCACCGTCAAGCCTCCTTCATATTTAGTAAGCTGGTGCCATGGAGTAGATTCCAATTCACAGTGACCCTATGGAATAGGGTAGAAGTGCCCCATAGAGTTTCCAAAGAGCACCTGATGGATTCGAACTGCAGACTTTTTGGTTAGTAGCCACAGCACTTAACCATTATGCCACCAGAGTTTCCTAATAATGTATTAAGCACTACTAAATAAGGCACAATGTTATAAGCATTTTTTGTGTTTTTATTCGATTAACTTAATCTTCACAAGCCTAGGAGCTCCCATTTAAAAAAATAAAAAATAAAAAAAAAGGTGCAGTGAAGTAGTTTTCAACTCTAAAGGACCCTGTAAGGACAGAGTGTAACAGGCCTGGAGGATTTCACTGGCGGATTTCAACTCGGACCTTTTGGTGAGTAGCTAGGTTCTTAACCACTACACCACCAGCATTCCTCCTAGGAGCAAAATAAATTTATTACTATTATTCCTATTCTACAGAAGAGATAACTGAGGCACAGAGAAGTTCAGTAGCTTGCTGAGCTCACCATGATTCAAATTTAGGTAATTTGGCTCCAGTATCCATCCTTGTAATACCACACTGTATATCTCATTTAGATAGGATTTATTGATCAGCTATAAGAAGGACACCCTGGTGGCATAGTGGTTAAGTGCTGTAGCTGCTAACCAAAAGGTCGGCAGTTCAAATCCACCAGGTGCTTCTTGGAAACTCTATAGGCAGTTCTTCTCAATCTTAGAGAGTCACTATGAGGCAGAATCAATATGATGGTAGTGAGTTTGGTTTTTGTATTAATGAGCTGGCCAGGACCAGATGCTGTGAGTATTGACATGACCAACACATGTTGTTTACACTCAACCCAGTTGCAGTCACGTCATTTCTCCCTCAAGGCAAACACGTGTGTGTCAGAGTAGAACTGTGTTCTGTAAAGTTTTCAGTGGCTGAGTTTTCAGAATTAGATTGCCAGGGCTTTCTTTCAAGGCGCCGCTGAGTGGGATACTTTCAAAAGTACTCCCAGTTTGCCCTACCAGGAGCCACCTTTCCTGAGCTCCAATAGTTGAGAATCTAGTCAAGGGGACATGCACAGAGAAGTGATTTTAAAATACCTGGTAAATGATAATGGAGTAGAAGGAGTTTTACATCATGTTAATGGTAGTAATTAATTTGGAAACCAAAATGCATTTCACCTGAAAGTAAACAGAGTAAATATCACTGGAGCCAGAATGCCACTCGTTTAAAAAATTTAATTAACAAGAAGCAGAGGGATTTCAAGTATAAATAAGCTGAGTAATATAGGGTCACAGAAAATAGACAGAACGTTTATTAAATTTACAGCTAAACTCTACCTTCTACCTTGATAAAATGTCCAGAGTTTGTCTCCAGTTCTGCAATGTAAGGTTATTTAGAACAAAAGCCTTAATAAAGGATTTAAGGAGTGTGCACTCATTCCAGGAGTAACTCCAGATGGGCAACTCGGAGAACAGTCGGTCCAGCAGTCCCTGTGACCTCGCTCATGAATCTGCCCTTGGTGATCAGGGTTTTAATGGAAGATTAAGTAATTTTTTTTTCTTAAAATTTTATAGAATGATCAGAATGCTGTGGAATTTCCTACAATTTTTCTAGAGAATTCCAAATGATGATGGTGATGATATGGTTAAAAATAATGCTCCAACAGCCATGACATCCTTCATTTGGAGACAGGATGGTATCAAGTGCACAAACGGAGTTGTTGGCAGTACCAGCACAAAAACTTGCAACAGGAGATTTCTAGGTGGTGCAAACAGTTTGTGTTTGACCAAACCAAAACCCAAATTAAAATCACTGCCATCAAGTCAGTCATGACTCACAACTCACAACCCTATAGACAGAATTAGAACTGCCCCATAGAGTGTCCAAGGAGCACCTCATGGATTTGAGCTTCTGACTTTCTGGTTAGCAGCTGTAGCACTTAACCAGGGTTTCCTTGCTCTTGACAGCTAACCCAAAGGCTGGCAATTTGAGTTGACCCATGATACTGTGCGAGCTGGTGGTACAGGGTTAAACATTCTGCCAAAAGATGAGCAGTTTTAATCCATTAGCTGCGCCTTAGAAAACCTATAGAGCAGTTCTGCTCTGTCCTATAGGATCACTCTGAGTTGGAATTGATAGCAACGGGCTTATTTTTGTTTGCTTTTAATGGGTACTGTGCAATAATAGAAATGGTGGTGGCTTAGTGGTTAAGGTCAGCAGTCCACATCCACCAGATGCTCCTTGAAACTCAATGGGGCAGTTTTACTCTGTTCTATTGCGTCACTGTCAGTCAGAATCCATTTGAGGGCAATGGATTTGAGTTTTTAGGTTTGGGTGGAGGTAAAAGCCTGGTGACCTGTTTCCATTAAGGTTACAGCCAAGAAAGCCCAATGGAGCACTTCCACTGTGCCACACATGGAGTCTCCATGAGGTCCTATCAACTGGCTGGCAACTAACAACAACAGACGGGAAGGCCGTGTCTGCGTACACGGTACAGGGCTGTTGGTAGATGTGTTGGCTGCAGTTTGCAGTGCTCTTCTGATTGCTTCTGTTTTCTCAGTGAAAAGTAGAAGCAAAGTCTTCAAGCGAAAACAAGCACGGAGGAGGAGATTTAAAAGCCGAGCACAGCAGAAGGTGTGAGATGTTCATTTTAAGGAGCTCAAGGACTTGAGAAATGCACTAAGATTTCTTGGTGGCCCCTACTCAGAAGCAGTCAATGGTCGTGAGTTTGACTCAAGCTGAAATCTGTCTGAATCCAAAGCCTAAGCTCATAGACTTCGTAGTTTCACTTGTAATTTCTGATAACATATTCCTGATGAAAAAAATTAATCGATGAACATAACATGAGGAAAGACCTGAGGAGGCCATTTGTTTTTCCAGGCAGAAATAATGCTTTTTCCTATTTGTGAATCTCCATGAAGGCGGATTCATTCAGCACCACTCTTTTCTGGGGTATTCATTCGATTTGGGGACATCTAGCAGTTTTTGAAATATATGTGTGTGTTTAAGCTAACACTCTAATTCCTCATTCATGATCTAGAATAGCCCCTATGAGCCCTAATAAATATTAACATCTTTGTATCAGTTTGTGCCTAGGGCTTCTCTTCCCTTAGAATCAAATTTTGTATTACCTCCAAATTATTAGCTACTAATTGCTTTTGCCTCTGGATCTTGGTCAAAGTATGTTTGAAAGACCAAGAATCGTGAAAATGCTTGACCCTTATATTTACCTATAATTCTTAAAGAAAAACTACTTCATAAATGGCCTGAAAAAATATCTAGTGAAGTTTACTGTTGAATGTTTGCTTGATTTCATTTATGAATTCTTATTTTCATTGCAATTTCCTCACTGATACAAATCTGAAGACATTTTAATTTTTTAACACTTTTTATGCTAAGGTTGGACTCAAGTAATGTGTTCATATCATAACTCTTATATATGCGGGAGTCTTAGATGGTTGAATGAGCTTATCACATGAAAAATTCAGCAACTTGTATTAAATATACCATGATATATCTGTGACATAAATGTGATAGCTTATGAGGATTGCTGGTTAAGTTCAAAAACTTATCCTACAAAAAGTGCTATGTACCTCGTTGCTGAATATCACTATGGTCACCTTTGAAGTACTCCCCGTGGGAAGCAGCCACTGATGCCAGCACCTAGTCTGCCCTTCAAAGCAATTCTGGCACTCTTTTTCTGGAATGGCCATCAGAGATGTGATTGTACTTTCCTTAATGTCCTGAATGTCATCAAAGTGTCTTCCTTTCAATATTTCATTTATCTTCAGATAAAGAAAAAAGTCATTGGGGGCCAGTTCAGGTGAGTAGGGAGAGTATTCCAATACAGTTATGTGTTTACTGGCTAAAAACACCCTCACAGACAACCATACAATTAAGTTCACAAACTTACCACCTTACCACCGTGTGCAATAGCTATTCCAGAAGGAGTTCCCAAACTGCTTTGAAGGGTGGTCTAGGCCTTGCCGTTGGTGCATAACTTCCCAAGGGGAGTACTTCAAAGATGACTGTAGTGATATTCAGCAGTGAGGTATGTAGCACTTAAAACAGTTAACTTTGCAGACTGAATTGTCAGACCTCTTATAGCTACGGAGATCTACTACTTAAGTTTCATCTGGAGTCCCTTGGTGGTGCTGCCAAGGATTTTGACTATGAATCAAAAGGTTGGAGATTGAACCCACCCAGGGTCACCTCAGAGGAAAAGTCTGGCAATTTCCTTCCGAAAAACCAGCCATTGAAAACCCCATAGAGCACAGGTCTATTCTGACACATGTGGGATCATCATGAGTTGGAATCAACTGGATGGCGACTGATTTGGTTTTAGGTTGCTTCTGTTTTCTGCATCATACATTGGCATCCTGGATTTGATTTTTTTTAAAAAAGCTAACAACCACTAAGGGGAGTACGCAAACCAATATTCCAAATTCCATATGGATGTGTTCCTATTTTTAAGTTTTATCTCTGCTTTGTAACCTACACAGCTCATTCATTCTGGATTTAGCCACGCCATTCATCTCAGGAATGAAGATGTGTGGATTCTGGGGTCACATAAACCTGAGTCCTGTGACTTACCTTACAGTGTGACTCTGAATGAGTTACTTAGGCTTCATAGTTTCCTCCCCTGCCTTCATGCCTTGGCAATAGCCTGCAGTCTCAGTACTTAACCAGAAGGAAGATAATCTTAGTTGTAGGACATCACAAATACAGTCAGAGCCCAGAATGTGGAGCAAAACACTACTTTATTCTTTCTCTTGGGTCACGTTCAGTCCTTTGAGAATTTCTTCCCCATTCTTGCCCCGTCTCCATCCTGCATCTATGAACCCCTCTCCCCTGCTATGCTTCCAGATTTTTTTTCGTATCCACATCTCACAAGTTCTGGCCATTCTTCTTAGTATGTCTCCTAGATAACAAACAAATCCATCTCTTTAAATACAATTTCCTTCTCAAAGCACGAAGCTGAAAGAAGTGAGAAGATGCCAGAAAAAAAGGACTCTGACACTTTATCCATTAATAGCATGTGTTCTCATAGGGTTACTGCGAGGATTAGATGAGACGTACTTGAGACATTTAGTATGGTTCCTTGTGCATGGTAAACATTTAATCAAGTGATGACTGTAACCATTATTATCATTAAGCATCTGTTGAGCAGTAGAGTCAGGACTCCTAAGCCAGGTTTACTACAGGGGTCTTCCTGACCAAAAGAACCAATGACTCACTTCCTTGAGACTAAGTATTTTTTAAATTTTATTCTGATACTCACTGCTGGCTGGCTGTCTCATTGACAATAATTCAGAGGCCCTCTGTTCTTTCCCATTTAGAGGCCAGATTATGGAGAAGGCACCAATAAATAGTTACTGTTCTCCAAAAGAACATCTTGGGGATGTGGGGAGATCTCCAAGGTCCTTTTCCCAGAGGTACTAAGAGGTAGCAGAGAGACATTCTGAGCAGAAGCTTAGAGCCCAGGAGTATGAGTCCTGGTGTGGGCAACTTATTTGCTCAGGTTTTTAAATCCCAATATCCTCATCTAAAAAATGGGAGTAATACCTCTTTTTCAGGATTGTTGAAGGATTTAAAGAGTAGGATACATAGTGCCCGGTAGTGATACTCAGCAATGTTTTTTTTCTTTTCCTCCCAGGATGTACGTAGTTCATAATAGCAGTCTGCCCTACTAGGCCTTTTTTAGGTCCACCCCAGACTGTAAAACCGGCATAGCATTAAATGTTTCAAGAAACACTTTGGTGCAGTGTTAGCATTTTCATCTTACTAGTTCTGTCTCGCTCCTCTGAGTTTCTCTAGTTTAGTTGTGCACTAAATAGACTTAGGATACAGTTGACTACTTGCAAGTAGCCGGCGTTGTCGACATTTAGGTTGCTCCCTGGTAGACTGTGTAAGGGATCTGGTTTCCCTCCAGAGGAAAACTAAAGGAAAATATTCAATTTACTATGCAGATGCTTTGAAGTGATTTAGAACAACTACTCCACAGACCAACTTTCCAAAAAGAAAGCCATCTTTACAACAAGTAAGTGACTGACTCATTTTTCCAGAAGATAAAGTGATTTGTTCACTGGTGGATAGGGGATTCAGTTTTCTTATTTACAAGGAACAAGGTCAGAGCTGAACATGCTGTCTTCCAAATATAAAGCAAATTTGTAGAGGGTATATTTCACTGAAAGGCAATGTATAAATTACACAGGGAGGGGAAAAAAAAGAATTATAGGTTCTTGCAGTTGCATTCAAGGGTAAGAAAGGACATTTGATTTTTTTTTTCCTCCTAGCATAATTCAGAAGGAAGTGACGCCCCAGGGAACCAAGACTAGGTTTTCTTGTAGGGCAAAAAAGACATTTTTCTAGGGGAGGGAAAAGTAGTATAAGGTTTGAAGGAGTTAAGGATGATTTTTGCAGTTGAACAGCAATGTATATGAAGGCAAAGGTATGGGCAGTCCCCTTCTGTAGTACCTTTCTGCACATCCACTTATCAGTACATCAAAGCACAGGTATCTTTAGAACTTCACTGCTGATGTAGCTTAGGGATAGCACTTATCTTGAAACTTATCTTAAATTTTTCTTTGAATACCAGGCATACCAGTTACCATGGAGTCAGTCCTCACTCATGGCAACCCCATGTGTGTCAGAGTAGAACTACTGCAGAGGGTTTTCGATGGTTGATCTTTCTTTTCTTTTCTCATTCTGAAAATATTTGTGATTTTAGATTAATTAAAATTTTTTTATTGTGATTGAAAGTTTACAATCCAAGTTGATTTGCCAGGTAAAACCCTGAGTACCCATCTCTCTGCAACTCTATCTGCTCTCCTCATGCTGTGAGAGCACATTCTTTTTTCTACTCTTTACTTCCAGTATCCACTCAACCAACACATTTCCCCTCTTCTCCACTCTCTCTTCTCTAGAAACTAGTAGGACTGCCTCATACATATGTTAAACCATAAAGTACACATAACCTGCGTCACTCTGTGTCCCCAGGTCCAGTCCCTTCTTTGTCTGAAGTGTTGGCTTCAATACCGATTTCAGCTCTGGGCTAGCAGCAAGTTTAGGGGCTATGCTCTCAGGGGACCCTTAAGGTTTTCAGGCCATCAGATGTGGTCTTTTAACAGGATTCTAGAGCTGCACACCCTTATCATATATGCTACACCAGGGACTCTGCATTATGTTCCCTGTCAGGAGCTGTCTTTGGTGGTGGCCAGGCACCATCTAGTTCTTCTGTTCACCTGCTGATGTAGTCTCTTAATTATATGGGTCCTTCTGTCTCTATGGCTCATTTTTCCTCATGTCTTTGATATTCTTGGTTTTCATCTGTTACAGGTGGGTTGGGAACCAATTGATGTTCCTTAAATGGCAGCTTGCTGAATCTCAGGTGCCACTCACCAATATGGGGTGCAGAACACTCTCTTAGAAAAAGACTAGTTATGCCAATTGACCATGATGTCTCCTGAGAACATGGTCCCCAGATCCCTGTCCCTGCTCCTATGTCCTATGAAGTGTTCAGTTGAATTTAGAAAACCCTTTAGTTTATGGTGTAATCCAGTTGTGCCGACCTGCCTTCTGCTGTGTGCTGTCACTCCCTTCACCTAACCAAATTTCTAGCTACTATCTAAATTGCAAATAACTATCTCCCTCCCTCCATACTCTTGTAGCCATTAAAGAGTATTTTCTTCTGTGTATAAGTCTTTTCTTAAGTCCTTATCATAGTGGTCTCTTACAATATTTGTCCTTTTGCAGCTGATTTATTTCACTCATAATGTTTTCCAGTTGACTGCAGGTTATGAGGTGTTTCCTAAAATCATCATTGTTCTTTATCATTACATAGTGTTGCACTGTGTATATGTTTCAGTTTGTTTATCCATTCATCTGTTGACGGGCACCTAGATTGATTCCATCTTTTTGCTGTTGTGGACAGTGCTGTAGTAAACATTTGTGTGCATGTATCCGTTCATGTAACAGTCCTTATTTCTGTAGGATATATTCCAAGCAGTGGGATTACTGTATCATATGGCATTTCTATTTCTAGATTTTTAAGAGAGCACCACATTGCCTTTCAAAAAGGTTGTAGCATTTTACTTTCCCACCAGCAGTGCAGAAGACTTCTAATCTTTCCAAAGCCTCTCCCACATTTGTTTTGTGTTTTTTGGATTAGTGCCAACCTTGTTTGAGTGAGACGGTGTCTCACTGCAGTTTTGATTTGGATTTCTCCAATGGCCTATGACTGTGAACTCTTCCTCATGTGTTTTTGGCTGCCTGGACGTCTTCTTTGGAAAAGTATTTGTCCATCTCCTTTGCCCATTTTTTAATCAGGTTGTCTTTTTCTTGATGGCATTTTGCAGTACCTTGTAGATTATGGAAATCAGACATCTATCTAATTAATAATGTGGTTGCCAAATATTTGTTCCCAGTCTGTGGGTAGTCTTTTTAATCTCTTGATAATGTCCTTGGATGAGCACAGGTGTTTAATTTTTAGTCGTTCCCATTTACCTATTTTCTGCTGCTGGTGCATTGTTGGTAATATTTTGTAGTCTGTTTAAGCTGTGTATTAGGGCTTTTAGTGTTGTCTCTGTTTTTTCTTCCATAATCTTCATCATTTAAATTTGATATTTAAGTCTTGGATCCATTTTGAGTTAGTTTTGGTTTAAGGTGTGCAATGGTGGCCAACAAATCCCAAGATCAGCAAGTAAGCTGCTAGCTAAAGTCCCAAGAACCAGATGTCAGATGATGATGAGCCAGATGCAGGACTCAGACAGAAAATCTTGCTGGAACATCCACTTATATGCTGGAGACAGGCCGCACTGCGAAGGAAACTAATTATCTGCTCATAGCATATCTCATCGTGGTGTTGATTACATCACTATGTAATGGCCAGATTACATTGGAACTGCAAAACCATTGAGAATCATGGCCTTGCCAAGCTGACACACAACCTTAACCGTTACAGCCCACCCCTTTTCAACTTGGCACTTCTATTCAGCTCCTTTAGCCATACGTAATCTCTCAAGGAAGATAATTATAGAATCATACTTGCACATAACAAGTACAGCTAACATGAGCACAACTTAAAATGCCCCTTATTTACATCTTACATTTTATAAGTGAGGAAAACAAAAATATTTGATGCACACCAAAAGGAAGAAATATGACACAGTCTTTATTTCTGCAACTGGCCACATGGTCATAGCTGATATTTAGAACTGCCTTCTTCCACCACCCGTTTCATATTCTGTTTATCTTCAGCAAGCACCTCAGCTAGTCGTAGTTTTTCACCCAGCAGGGTGACACAAACTTTCATTCCTGAAGGGTCTGGGCCATTAGTAATAATATTAAAAATGGATTATTATAACTTTCCATTGACTTTAATAACAAGTTGTGGTAGTGCTAAGAGACAACCTAAGAGATTTCCTGCATTCCAGACATACTCTTTTTTTTTACCTCCATTATGTAATAACAATCCAATTTTTCTCCTGGTAATCAGTCAATCATACCAGTCGGTATGGTAATTCCCTTCTTTACCTGTTGAACCAGAGGTAACAGGGGCCCAAAGTAGTTGAGTGGTATTCTTAACTTTCAGTTTAATGGAATCAATGATATGTCTCCAGGTGGGAGCGTTCCTACCTTTGATACTAAGACCTCTAGTCTTGCAGAGCATAGGGTTATGAGAACAGGAAGCAAAATTTTTGCTGGTGGATCACTAGGGGTAATTACAAGTGGTGCCACTCCCGTGTCCCGGACTGATTACATCACTATGTAATGGCCAAATTACACTGTAACTACAAAACCATTGGTTTGATTCCTGGACCCACGAATCCTGGATAGGGGAGAAAGAGTACCATATGTTGGATGTTGGTTTAGATCATATTTAGCCTTCTGGAGAACATTGCCCCAACCTTGCAAGGTGCCCTAAGTGTTGCCAGAATTGTGTGTTTAGAAGGCCATTCCACTGTTCTGTCAAACTAGCTGCTTCGGAATGATGGAGACCATGGTAAGATGAAAGAACTCCTTGAGCACGGACACATTGCGACACACACATCATTTCTTGTGAAATTAGTTTCTTGATCTGAGATGATGCTATGTGGGTTACCATGATGAAGGCTGAAGCATTCTGTAATTCCACAGATGGCAGTTTGGGTAGAAAAATTGCATTTGGGTGTCTCTTCCAATAGGAACAGAACATTGCCCTTTCCATGATTCAAGCAGTCCAGTGTATTCAACTTGCTATCAGGGTGCTGGCTGATCACCTTGAGGAACGATGACGTATCGGGTACTCAGTGTTGGTCTCTGCTGCTGGCAGATTGGGCACTCAGCAGTGGCTGTATTCAATTTAGCTTTGGTGAGTGGGAATCCATGTTTTTTAGCCCATTCATAACTTCTATCCCTGCCACCATGGATACTTTGTTCAGGAGCCCAATGGACAACCATGGGAATAGCTGAGAGAAAGGCTGACTGATTTCCACATAACACATCATCCTATCTACTTGATTGTTAAAATCGTTCTCTGCCAAGTTCACATGAGGAACAAATATATTCACTCCCTTGACACATTCAGAGAGGTTAATTACGTATTTCTTCCCCATACCTCTTTGCACCAATTTTCCAATCATTTTCTTTTCAAGTCTCTGTTCATCCAGTCAAACCACTGGCCAGAGCACATGAATCAGTATATAGTTGCACATCTGGCCATTCTTCTAAACAAATTGAACAACCAGGTGACTGCTCAGTTCTGCCCACCAGAAGGATTCCCTTTCTCTACTATCCTTCCAGAAGGTCCCAGAAAGGGATTGTAGTACAGCTACTGTCTACTTTTTAGTGGCATCTGCATATCATGCAGAAACGTTTGTAAAGCAGGTGTGAATTTTCTCTTCTTCAGTCAACTGATTATCAGGAACTCTCTATGAAGCCATAAGTACAGACTGAAAGAGGAAAGGTAATGTGACAGGAATAGAGACTATTGGAATTTGAGCCATTTCCTCATGTAGCTTACTTGTGCCTTCAGGTCCTGCTTGGGACTGATCTTGTATATACCACTTTCATTTAATGATGAAGTGCTGCTATGCAAGCCTAATTTTATGATTCTGCAGACAACACATAGTTTATGACGGGCAGCTCAGACTGCATGGTGCCTTGGTGGCCCGTGGTTAAGTGTTCAGTGTCTTCTAAGGATAGTAACAAGACAGAACTGTTTTTCAAAATGAGAGTAGTTATCTGCACGAGATGGTGGGGCTTTTCTCCAAAATCAGAGTCTGCACTGTGATTCACCAACAGGGGTCTGACAAAGACTCCAGACAGCATTTCTATCTGCCAGTTATAGTTCAAGCACCACTGGATCAGCTGAGATGTATGGCCTAAGTGATAAGATGACTGGCATGGCAGACTGAACCTGTTGTAGAGCTTTCTCTTGTTCTGGGTCCCATTCAAAGCTAGCAGCTTTTTGAGTCATTTGATAAATAGGCCAGAGCAACACACCCAAATGAAGGATGTGCCACCTCTAAAATCTAAAGAGATCCACTGGGTACTCTGCCTTCTTTTTAGTTGTTGGATGGGCCAGATGTAACAGCTTACCTTTACTTTATAAGGAATATCTCTATATGACCTATACTACTGGACCCCTATAAATTTCAGAGAGCTTGGAAAAAAAAAGAAAACTGCTATTGAGTCAGATCTGACTCATGGTGACCCTATAGATCAGGGTACAATTGCCCCGTAGAGTTTCCAAGGAGCACCTGGCAAATTTGAACGGCTGACCTTTCAGTTAGCAGATGTAGCACTTAACCCACTATGCTACCAGAGTTTTCCAGGGAGCTGGAAGACATCTGAATTTTCATCATTCAATTTCCCACCTTGTAGCACACGAATACTCTTACCAGTAAGTGTAAAGTCATTGATACTTCTTCTTACTGGGTCCAATAGATATAATCTCATCAGTGTAATGGACCAGTGTAATGTCTTGTAGAATAGAAAGGTGATCAAGGTCCCTGTAGACTAAACTATAACATAGGGCTGGCTGAGATGATATGCTTCTGAAGTAGGACAGTGAAGGTATATTGCTGGTCTTGCTAGCTGAAGGCAAACTGCTTCTGGTTGTCCTTCTAAGCAGTTATGGAGAAAAAAAGTCACTGGCCAAATGAGTAGCTGCATTAGGTACCAGGAGATGTATTAATTTGCTCAAGCAATGAAACCACATCTGAAACAGCAGCTGCAATTTGAGTCACCACTTGGTTAAATTTACAGTAATCCTCTGTTGTTCTCCAAGATCCATCTGTTTTTTCTCACATGTCAAATAGGTGAGTTCAAGGGGGATGTGGTTGGGATTAACCCCCTGCATCTTTCAAGTCTTTGATGGTGGCACAGTAATCTCTTCAATTCCTGCATAGTGTGGTACTGCTGTTGATTTGCTGTTTCCCTAGGTAGGACAATTCTAATGGCTTCCACTTAACCCATCCTACCAAAATAGCTCCTACTGTATGTATCAGAGATGCAGTGTCGGGATCCTGGCAATTTCTGAGTATGTCTATTCCAGTTATGCATCCTGCAACTGGGGAAACCACTACAGGATGGATCCTGGGATACAGTGCACCCACTCTGAAGCAAAAGATATATGTGAACTAAGACTTCATTAGTAATCTGACCTCCATATGCCCTGACTCTGACTATAGGCCACAGCAATATTCTAATTAGTTCCTTTTCTCAAATAAGCAGTTATATAAAAGGCTGTAGATACCTTTGGGAAAAGCTGGGAGAGATATTATGATTATAAATGTTTGAAAGTGCAATGGGTTCCTTCCTCAAGGGAACCTGGCCTGCCTGTTACTCAAGGGGTTGTAGGTCTGTAAACCAGCTTGTCTTGGAATTTATTGAAGGACCATAACTCCCTGTTGTGGTGATTCAAGTTACACTGTCATTCACTTGACCTAGAATTCTTTTGATCAGCTGATCAGGAGTCTGATCAGCCCCACTGCAGTTAGGTATGTTAATTCAGTTAAAGCAGTTCCCACTGTCAAATATCACTTATATGAAATAGCAATCACAATAGTCTTCAAGGACTCTGGGGGGCCCCTTTGCAATTTTGTTCCTCACCAGTGTGGTAAAAGGTATGCTTTCCGGGCACTCAGTGTGTGGTCTGTGGGTCTAACCTGATAAATCCACTCTAACAGGCCAATTTCCCTGGGCCTTAGAATGTCTTATTCTAGAGGACACTAAGGAAGGTTTGCCATCTTGATTTAGTGTAGGCCACTATGTACTCCATTCTTCAGTGGACCAGCCAAATAAACTATTAGACTCTTTCCTAAGCTCTCGAGCTAAAATACTGAATGAAGAATCTGTGTTTAGTAGATGTATATTAATAATCTCAAAAATGATCCAGCTTTATGTTTCTTGCACCACTATCTCACACCCTTAGTAGTCATTCTCACATATATTCCCCAAGTTTCTGTTTGTGCATATTAGGAAAGTAAACAGTTCTTTTGGAATGTAGTGAACCTCCTCCTGGGTCATACTTTGTAGTTGATCTTTTGGGACTCACTGAAATGTAAGTCTAGTTGTAGGCCTAGAAGGAAACATGAGCAGTAGGGGTGTGTTCTGGGAACATCTATCAATGACTTGTAAGGCATTTGCTTTGGGGAATTCCCCAGGCAATGACTCAGATGCCACCCCATGGAATGATTCAGCAAAATCTCTTTAGACATATGTGAGTTAATCTTATAAGATGTGTGTGAAGGGGATAATGATTTTACTGGAGAGGATGGCTTATCAAAACAAAGATGGAATGATCTCTTCAGATAAGAGGGCTGGTTTTTTTTGGCAGGAGTAATTCATGGAACTTAGGGGCTCAGTGTTCCTGGCTTCCTGATTATCAGTCCATATGTCCTTATCTCAAGTTTCAGGATCTCATTTCTTTCCAATCAATGCCCTCAGTTTAACTTCAGATGCAACTGATGTTGTAATTCAGCCATTCTTACAGTAAGACTCTGGGTTTGATTTTTGGCAGTATCAGCTCTGTTACTATAGGAAATAAGGCTTTATTTCAAGGCACAAGTGGAAACTTCAAAGTCATTTAGGCAGTGCTTAAGCTGTATCTCTGAGGCCCTGAGTCCATCTCTTTCTTTCACCACTTTGTCTATTGAAAGTAGGACTAACCAACTAGTTTTTTTATACCTCTAATTTTGACAAAACTGTAGAAAAGTATCAAGCATACAATCACCAAGAGCCTCACCTTTCACTGATACTTGATCTACCAATGGTGAAATTTTACACCTTTGTATTCCTACATCACACCAGGGATTACTAGTGCCCTCTTTACTACTGGAAGTAGAATCAAATAATCAACATCTTTATGACTAACTGCACTGGAAAGCCAATCTAGAAAACTCTATTATGGTTTTGTTCCTCTAGAATTACTCAGTACCAAATATCTTAGGCTGGGTTCTCTAGAGAAACAAAACCAGTGAAGTATGTGTGTGTGTATGTGTGTGTGCACATGTATGCATGCATGTATGTGGATAGAAAGGGACATCTCCAGGAAATAGCTCACATGGTTATGAAGGCTGGCAAGTTCCAATTCACTGACTGGAGCGTCTGGCTGGAGGTTTTTCCTGACTCCTGCAGGGTCTGATGAATCCAAGATTGGCGGGTCAGATAGTAGGCTATTGGCTAACAAGCTACAGAAGGAAACAAATGCCCACTTTGGGAGGTAAACTGTTAGCTCAAGTCCCAAGAACTGGGGGTTAAATTATAACAAACCAGATGCAGCATCCAGTGGAAGACGGAGAGTCAGGGATAAGAGGAGGGAGTGGGACATATGGCTAATTGCCTCCGCGAACAGTTACCCACTTTACTATAAGACAAAAATAACAAGGTGGTGCCCAGCTAGTATTACTGAACATTTGACCAAAGATTCTGTAGAAGAATCCTGATTAAAAGAGGTAAAAGTAAAACAGAATTTCACATTTTGGTAGAACAAGACTTTCTGGAACCATTGAGGCTGAATGAACTGCTGAAGCTATTGTCCTGAGATAGCCTTTAAACCTTAAGCCAAAAATACCAATTGAAGTCTACTTTAAACAAAACAATAGTTTGGCTTAACTAGTACAGAATGCCTGCCTTGAGCATTGTGCACTTTTAAAGAATTGTCTATATGAGATCAAATTGACAACAACAACTCAAAAGATTAGACAGGAACCTTAGGGGGTAGTGAATCCACCATTAATGAGGGAGGAACAATTCAGGAAAGGAAGGTGAGGGTGGTTATATAACTTGAAGAATATAATCATTGTTACTGAATTGTACATGTTGGTGTACATTTGCTGTGTGTATTCTCAGCAACAACAAAATACATTTTTTAAAAAAAGTAAAATAAAAGTCACTGTCTAAAGATTAAAATAAAATCAATACACATTTGAAACAACAAACTAAATTTCTATGCTTTCTCTTACGCATGCCTCTTTGGGCTTCATCTCATTGTCTCTAAAGTAGGGAGACTGGAAAATCTCTAGCGTTCCTGTGACTGTAACAACCTATGATATATGACAGTAGTTTTTGATTAGTGTTGAAAACATTTAATCAGCTTCAGATTTTATCTGTCCCTTTGGCATTCAACTACATATCTGTCATCCTTATCCCAACTACAGAAGAGATCAGCCCCATTTTCCTCTATTTTCTAAGACCAGGATACTGGAAAATTAGCCACCCATTCTGACAGCTGTGTTTCCAAATAAATGTCCTTCCAGGTATATTTTCTGCCGATTTAGTAATGCTGACTCTTCAGAGCTCCCGTATCAATGGGCGTTTGGCTCCAGCTCACCTGTTTACCCCTCATGAGTCAATGACATAGGATTGGTTTTTGTTTAGCCTTGAATGGAAAAGTCCTGGTCAGGAGCAGAACTTTGTGCACTGTGCCTGGAGTATGCATGTGACTAGATCCTTCCATTAAATGATTTTGCCCCAGTTACTGGGAGGGATGATTTTAACGTCTTCACTAATTTAGAGCTTTAGTATTCACTTAGTCTGTCATGGCTTATGATCACGCTGCTTAAATATAAGGACAATGCAAAGCATTGATACACTGGCATTTGCTGATACCACCTCATGAGAACCATTCATTAAATTATCAGGCATTTTGCCACTTGGTTGCTAAATGCAGTCAATATTAAAAAATACATCATGTAGTCTTATAATAAATAAATTATATTGAAAATTAAGGTGATAAGTATTCAAACACATTGCTTTATAATTCTTTTGCTCCACAGTTGCTGATTATTTTACACTACACATCTATGCTCTTGAGGCTATTTGTATCGATTATATCTTTATGTAGAATGCTATGCAGGAATATAAAAAACTTTCTCTTCCCAAGTACATATTTAATGACGTCATATTGGGAAGTTAAAATATGTATGTTGGGAGTGTTACAACACAAAAAATCAGCAAACGCTACCAAATACAGTTGTTTTATTGATGTATAGATTTAAGAAATTAGTGAATAAAATGTTAATACAGATTAAACTTAAAAGTGTGCCACTGTATTAGAACTGTAACTATTTATGAATAGCACAAATATTGAGGAAATGCTCTTCCAATATTAAAAAACTATTATCTAATTTGACAAAAAGTTATTCGTGTTACTCATTAATGAAGTTCAACTATACATTTACTATTACCTTACCCTTTATCACAACAAAAATATTGTCTGACATGCGGTAAAGGCAACTGAGAAGACAGAGAGACCCACAAGAGTGGATGCCTACATCGACTTGGGACCAGAAGAACCGGATGGTGCCCGGCCACCACCAGCGATAGCCACGATGGAGCTCACAGAGAGGAGTCTCACTGGCAACACAAGAATAAAAAGGGGTGCATCATGAGATCTCTACTAAAAGACCTCAGTTGATGGTCCAGCGGTTTTGGGGTTCCTCTGAGAGCATGGCCCCCAGCCCTGATGCTGCCCTTGCCCATAAATTATAACAAAGGTCCACTCTTTGGACAGGAATGGATTGGACTTGGCAATGCAGAGTGACCGTATATTGGAAGCACTTTATGGTTCTATACATCTATAGGATATCATCTTGCTGACCTCTGGCTGGAGGAAGGGGAGTGGACGGAGAGGAGAGGAAAGGAGGCTGTTGGGAGGATGAGACATGTATGGAGCAGAGAGGAGTAGTGTGCAGTCACCGGACAGGGGGAACAGTGGAAGCTGATTATAGGTGGGCATGTAAATTTATATGTGAATGTACATTTTCACTCAGTTATGTTAAATAAAAATAAAAATTAAAAAAATTGTCTGACATTCACATGAGGAACTATATGCTTCCTCAGTTACAGCAATAGATTGGCTATGGATACAAGAGCTGGTGCAAATGACTGAAAGCATTCATTCTGTGAGAACCAGTTGGTTATATAGAAGTTAAAATAAACAGTATCGTATATTTTATTGTTACTCATAAGCTGGGTTTTACATCCTTTGTATCAGTTACATTTACAACGCACTTACCATGTTGTTGTTGTTGTGAGGTAGCATCATCAGGTTGGTTCTGACTCACAGCAACCCTGTGTACACCAGGATGAAACCCTCCCAGCCCTGTGCCGTCCTCAGTCACAGTTACACCGAAGCTCATCGTGCAGCCGCTGTGCTAGTCCATCTCATTGAGCGTCACCCTCCTTTTCACTGGCCCTCTTTTACTGAGTCCTTTTCCAGGGGTCAGTCCTTCCTGACGACATGTCTAAAGTAGGTAAGAAGAAGTCTCACCATCCTTACTTCCAAGGAGCATTCTGGTTGCATTTTCCAAAATAGATTTATTTGTTCTTTTGACAGTCCGTGGTATATTTGGTATTCGTTTCTAATACCACAATTCAAAGGTATCTGTTCTTTTTCAGTCTTCCTTATTCATCATCCAGCTCTCACATGCATATGAAGCAACTGAAAACATCATGCCTTGTGATAGACACACCTTAGTCTTCAAGGTGATGTCTTTGCTTTCAACACTCCAAAGAGGTCTTTTGTAGCAGATTTGTCCAGGGCAACATGTCTTTTGATTCTTGGACTGCTACTTTCATGAGTGTTGATTGTGAATCCAAGTACAGTGAAGTACACCTTCAGTCCTTTCTCTGTTTATTGTGGTATTGTTTATTGGTCCAGTTTTGAGGCTTTTTGTTTTCTTTGTATTGAGGTGTAATCCATACTGAAGGCTATGGTCTTGGATCTTCATCAGGAATTACGTCAAGTCTTCTTAACTTTCAGCTAGTAAGCATGTATCATTTGCATAACTCTGATTTTGTAGTGAATCTTTCTCTAATCCTGATGCTGCATTTTTCTTCATATGGTCCAGATTCTTGGATTATTTGCTTGGCATACAGATTGAATAGGTATGATGAAATGATACAACCCCAACATGCATCTTTCCTGACTTTAAACCACACAGTATCCTCTTGCTCTGTTAGAGCAACTCCCTCTTGATCTTCGTGCAGGTTCCTTATGAGCACAATTAAGTTTCCTGGAATTACTATTCTTTGCAATGTTACCCGTAATTTGTTATGATACATGCAGTTGAATGCTTTTGCATAGTCAATAAAACACAGGTAAACATATTTCTGGTATTCTCTGCTATCAGCCGGGATCATCTGATGTCAATAATGGCATCTCTGGTTCCACTTCCTTTTCTGAATCCAGCTTGAATTTCTAGCTCTTTCCTGTTGATGGGCTGTTGCAGTCTCTTTTGAATGATCTTCAGCAAAATTTTACTTGCATGTGATATTGTTCAGTAATTTCCACATTCGGTTGAATCGCCTTTCTTGGTAAGAGGCATAAATACGGACTGTTTCCAATCAGTTGTCCAGGTAGCTATCTTCAAAATTTCTTGGCACAGGGATGACTGAGCACTTTTGGCACTGCATCCTTTCATCAAAACATCTCAGTAGGTATCCTGGAGCCTTGTTTTCCACCAAAACCATCAGTGCAGCTTGAACTTCAGTACCATTGGTTCCAGGTGATACGCTCCTTTCTGAAACAGGTGAATATCAAGGATTTCTTTTTGATATAGTGACTGTATTTCTTCCATCTCCTTTTGATGCTTATTGTATCATTTAATATTTTCTCTGTGGTGTTCTTTGCTGTCACCATTTGACACTTCAGTTTTTTCTTTGGTTCTTTCAGCTTGAGAAATTCCAAGCGTATTCTTTTCTTTTGGTTTTCTATTTTCAGGTCTTTCCACATGTTGTTATAATACTTTGCCTTCTCAGGCCTCCTTTTGAAATCTTCTGTTCAGTTCTTTTACTTCGTTATTTCTTCCTTTCACTTTAGCTATTTGACATTCAAGGCTACATTTCAGTGTCTCTGCTGACATCTATTTTGGTTTTTTCTTTCTCTCCTTTTTACTGACCTCTTGTTTTCGTCATGTATGGTACACTTGATTTCATTCCACAACTCATCTGGTCTTTGATGATTAGTGTGCAGTGCATTAAATCCATTCTTGACATGATGGCTAAATTCAAGTGGGTTGTACTCAAAGTTGTATTTTGGCCCTCGTGGACTTATTCTAAATTTCTTAAGCTTTACGTTGAACTTGCAGATGAGCAACTGATTGTCTCTTCCACAGTTGCGCCCTTCTCTTTTTCTGGCTGATGATATTGAGCTATTCCATCTTCCATTTCCACAGAAGTAGTCCATTTGATTCCTGTGTATTCCGTGTAATGAGGTCCAAGTTGATAGTCATCATATACAAAGTCTGACAATTAAGTCTGCAAACTTAATTGTTCTAAGTGCTACATACTTCGTTGCTGAATATTCACTATGGTCACCTTCGAAGTACTCCCCTTGGGAAGCTATGCACAAATGCCAATGCCTAGTCTACCCTTCAAAGCAATCTGGGGACTCTTTCTGAAATGGCCATTGCACACATTGGCAAGGTGGCAAGTTTGGAAAATTAATTGCATAGTTGTCTGTGAGGGAGTCTTTAGCTACTAAACACATAACTATATTGGAACACCCTCCCTACTCACCTGATCTGGCCCCCAATTGCTTTTTTCTTTATCTAAAGATAAATGAAATATTGAAAGGAAGACACTTTGATGACATTCAGGACATTAAGGAAAGTACAATCACATCTCTGATGGCCATTCCAGAAAAAGAGTTCCAGAATTGCTTTGACGGGTAAACTAGGCACTGGCATCAGTGCATAGCTTCCCAAGGGGAGTACTTTGAAGGTTACCATAGTGATATTCAGCAATGAGGCATACAACACTTTTTCCAGGATGAGTTCACAAACTTAATTGACAGTCCTTGTATGCTGGTGAAAAAGGGTATTTGCAGTGAAGAAGTAATTGGTCTTGTAAAATTCTATCGTTCAGTCTCTGTTATCATTACCATCAGCTAGGACACATTTTCTGACTACTGATCCTTCTTCTTTGTTGCCTGCTTTCACATTCCAATCGTATTTCTGTATGAGTTTTTTTTCGGGAGTGTTGGACTTTGAACATTTTCTAACATACCACTGACTCAAAACTCTGCCTCCACAATAATTGTTTCTGTGTGTGCTGCGGAGTTGATTCTGACTCACAATGACCATGTAGGACAGAGTAGAACTGTCTTCACAGAGTCTCCTAAGCAGTAAGCATTCAGCTGCTAACCAGAATATTGGCAGTGTGAATCCCCCAGCAGCTCCTTGGGTATTCTGTGGGGGCTATTCTACTTTGTCATGTAGGGTCACTATGAGTCAGAATCAGCTTGATGGCAATGAGGAAACCTTTTATTAAAATTTTTTACTTTTTTCATTTTTCATTTATTTTCACTGAGTTTTAAGTGAGAATTTAAAATCTGAGTCGGTTTCTCATACAAAAACATACATGCTTTGTTAAGTGACCCCAGATGCTCTCCCCCACTCTGTGACAGCACACTCCTCCCCGTCACCTCATATTTCCCATGCCCATCCAGTGAATGTTTGTTCCCGTTTATCTTCTCGTCTTACCTCCAGACAGGATCTGCCCACTTACTCTCCTGTATCTATTTAATCCAAGAAGCACACTCTTCACCGGTGTCATTTTATCTATTATAGACAAGTTCGATCTTTGCCTGAGGAGTGGCCTTGCAGAATGGTTTCAGTTCTGGGCTAAGAGTCCAGAGGCTATGTCTATAGGGGGCACTCTGGTCTGTCATGCCCTCAGGTCTGGTCTCTTTGCTTGAGTCCGTGTTCTGTACTCTGCATCTCTCCACCAGTAAGAGCAGAAGCTCTCTGTGGCCACAGAACTAAATATATTTTAGGTAGTCAGTTTTATTAGTAATAAAGCTCATATGCTGACCTCTGTTTGGAAATTCTAAACTGGGGAGGGACAAACAGGAGTGTTAAACTCTGCATGCTGTGACAAGGTGTGATGTGTGCTGATCCAGTTGTATCATTTAACTGTTTATGGAAATCTTATATGCTACAGATAGATCATAAGCTGGCTCTACTTACAATCATCCATCCATCTTCTATTCATCCCCACAAACTATTCTTACATGTTTTAATTTACCCAACTCCTGGGTGAAGTGGCCTTCTAATCAAACCTAGAGTTTTCAATCTATCTTCATTTCTATAATCTTCAGTGCTCTGGGAAGACCATTGCTTTGAATGCTGTCCTCATTCAGTGTCTTTCTTTCTGCATCTTGTTTTCTTTCACCTTTTGGCATCACTCAGGCCTAAAGTCATGGTGGTTGAAGCGTGTCTCAATATTCAAAGGCATAAGGCTTCTAAAAGTCATTTTAGTATTTTTGGGGAGCCTAGTGTGCCCATGAATTCTTGATGTCTTTGTCAACAGAATAAATGAATCGTGTGTGTACATTGAACAAATGAACTTCTGTGCTTCCTTTGCAGGTGATACAAGCTTGCCATTCTTGTCCCAAAGCAATTGAAGTCGTAGTCAACGCCTATGAACACATCAAGTGGAATGTCAAGTGGAAAAGAGCCATCCCAGATGATGACTTAGAAGTAAATAATCAATTCACTTCTTATAGTTCCACTGTGAAGTACTTTCAGACTATATTGGAAGTCCAAGAAATGCTAATTAAAAAGTTGTTTAGAGAATTGCTTTTAAGACCCACTCAAATGCAATGGGAGAAAGACGTGAAAGAAAATAGATATGCTTCAAATATGTAGCATTTGGGAGTGCCTTGGGGACTTCTGCACTTACAGGAGAGCTGAAGAAGGCTATAAAGTGAAAGTTTTACTTTCTTCCCATCAGTTTAGATGAATTAATTAGTAATAATATTTGAAATTGATCTACTATTTTTATCATAAGATTTAAGTGTTTAGTTTCATTTACTTTTAAATATCACAAAGCCATTATTAGTCAGAAATCAGAGTATTTAAAACCCAGGGTGGTAAAAATGGTTTACACGCAACTACTAACCTATAAGTTGGTGGTTTCGACACACCCACTTCTGTGGTAGCACAGAAGAAAGAGCTGGCAATCTCCTTCCATTAAGATTACAACCAAACAAACCATACCGAGCAGTTCTACTCTCTAACACATGGGGTTGTCATGAGTCTGAATCAACTCAATAGTAACAGGTTTAGTTTTGCTTTTATGGGTTATACAGAAAACCACTGGCAGAAGTAAGGCTTCAGTCTACCTGTAGACTTTGCTACCCTTGTAAAGCTGTGCTTCCTCCTAAGCCACTACTTGGTTTTAGAAATGAAAAGGTGCATCCAACACATGGAGAAGTAGCCAACACAGTGCAAAACAGCTCCCTGGAGTTGGAAGCTGTTGTCTTAGGTACAGTCTTACTCTGCTACTTATTAGCTATGACACCCTAAAAAAGTTACTTAACCTACCTGAGCTTCATGAATCCTCAATTTTGAGGATCATATATTTGAATATATGGTTCACACCAGGCACATGAAGGATATACAACAATATTTAGATTAATTTAAAATTGTTATTTCAAACTTGAAAAATTAGGTAAGAGGCTTAGGGGTCAGTGAGTTTCTGTTAATGATGGAGGTAAAGGAAGGTAAGAATGGCTGTACAACTCAAAGAAAGTAATCACTATCACTGACTTATATTGTCAGAAATTGTTGAAGTGATGTATATTTTCAGTAACAATAAAAGCAATTTAGAAAAATGAAATAAAATTGCTATTTTGATTTTGAATTAGTCCAGGCCACTTGCTTAAGTGTAGTTTGTCTCCCTTCCTGGCTCTGAATTCTGCCTTTTGACTTCCCAGTCTGAATTTCATGTTCAATCTTGCCTTACCACCAGAGACCCTAGAAAGCTGTCACTATGCATAAAATAGGGACTCAGTGCACCCTTATTAATTTTTCTTAATGTAAACTTTAGGGCCTTTCTAACAGTGGCATGTCTTGCTTGCTTTTCAGAGATACTGGGATTTCTACCATTCTCTCTTCATGGTCTGCAGTAACTCTCCAAGGACTCTCATGCATTTATCAAGATGTGCCATTCGAAAAACATTGCACAGCAGATGCCACAGAGCAATTCCTTTGCTTTCCCTTCCATTGTCATTGAAAAAGTACTTGCTTTTAGAGCCAGAGGGAATCATTTATTAAGCCTTATGAGACAGAAATTCTCAATCCTAGATATTTAAGTGGACTCGCTGGGTAGACACAGTTTGCATAAATAAAGTAGTACTTAGGTTGATTATAACACTTCAGGGATTTCAAAACACTTTACAAACACTATGTCATTAATCCTGGGGTATCATGGCAAGTAGCAGTAAGATGTAAAGTTAAAGAATTTTCAAAGACAAAGAAGTATCCAGAAAATATAGCTATAACAATATGAACTAGTATTTCTAGTACTCTTACTAGGTATCTGACATATTTTTATAACATTTTCATGTATTTATATGAAATGGGACCCATATTTTATTATAACTAATTTCATTTTCTACCTAATCAGTAATAAGTTTACTTTATGGTTGAATTGGTGAAATAGCAGGCATTGTGACTGGCCTCTTAAACTCCTTGTCTTCCCCACTCTTAGGAGAAAGTGTGCTGGTTATGCAGACTCCTACTCCAGCCAACCAAGCTCATTAACTTAGTGACAAATGCATACTTTGACAAATGCAAGGTCTTCTAAGTTAAATTTGAAGTGAAAAAGAAAAACCAGTCCACTGAATAGCCAAGAATGGACATTTTAACACACACTTAGTGAGTTAGACTGGAGATGCAAAGGGGAGTCCAATGTAACTCCTGCCCTCCAGCAACACAGCATCTAACAGAGGATCCAGACATACAAGTAGGAAGTTGTGATGTTTAGCGACGGGGCAAGAGTACAGGAGCACTCATTCTTAGCGCTTGGTTTTTGCAACTTGTGTTTCTGAGATAAGGTGAAATTTTCCTTTCAAACATGAAGATGAAGTAGGAAGGGACTGTGTCAAGTACAGGGATCTACTGCTGCTTTTAGGCTGAATGTGTTGTGAAGTTTCTCCCCAAACCTAGATACTGCTTTATTTTGGTATTTCCTATTTAGGGTTTCTCCAAGGAGCCCTTGGGTGCAATGGTTAAGTATTTGGCTGATGACTGAAAGGTTAGCAATTCGAACCCACGTAGTGGTGCTGAAGGTGAAAGACCTGGTGATATGCTTTTGAAAAGATTGCAGTCCAAAACACACTGATGGGTGGTTCTACCCTGTCACATAGGGTCACCGTGTGTTGCAGTTGACTCCACAGCACCCAACAGTGACTGGAGCAGCCAGAGCAGACTCCTTGAGAAAAATATTGAATGCTTAATGCTCTCTACCCACCCCACCCCCCAACTTATGTGGACAAGTAACAATAATGAACTATGTGAAAGAAAGTTTGTGAAGGCCAATATTTAAGTTGATTACTTTGGTCTTTTATGTGACAGATGGACACTTCAGAGTACATTATTTAGTGAAGGTGGGGAGCACTTAGCTAGTGTTGTCTGGCTACAAGGAAAAAATACAAAGACGTTGAAAATGGTAAAAGTTTGAGAAACTAGGCAAGATAGGTGTGTTAGTTAGTCTTGCTAGTTAGTGATTTGTAGAAAGAAAAAAATCGTAGGTGATTTACCCTTGGGCCTCGTGGTTTCTGAAACCAGCTTTGCTTCACCTTTTGTTCTTGCTAACTGCTTTTAGATAAACTCAATCCTCTTGGCTTGTTAGAGGTTAAAGGCAGAAGTAATTAAGTCAAGCAAACCCATTTGCCATTTGTGAGCAGATTTCTTTTGTGTGTTTCTCCATCTTAACTTTGGATGCTTGAGTTTCGAATGCAGAAGTTGTCAAATTCTCTACTAGGCTGCAACTTAAACTGTGTTTCTGAGTAAATTCTCTTACCCTGGCGGGCTTTGGGGGAGAATCAGGTGGACACAGGAATCTATCTAGAGTATAAGTTTTACTAAAACATTTTGGAGGAAATATTTTGCACTAAAACAAGACCCATGTTATGGAACAGAATGCTGAATGTGTGTGCATTGTTAATACAAACTATGATTCTTAAAAAAAAAAAAAATGGCTTGCAGCAGCAAGTGGTGTTAGAACATGTCCTTGACCACTGGGAGGTGCACTCTGCCCTCTGGCTTCTCTGGAAAATTCAGGATGCGCTGATCTGGCAGGTAAAACTGATTGTGAGGACAAAGGAAGAGAATATTCTTTGCATGGGGAAACGAAACTGTTCTCTCAGTTTATTTCCACTTAAATATTTTATGTTGATCTAGTGTGTAATACATGACTGTATTTTGCATTGTTTATTCATGAATTTTAAGTTGTTTTCCCTCATCTTTGAACTTTTATTTAGAGAGCTTAAATAAAGCTCTTCTGTTTCCTTTCATCTCTGTGGATTGTTTATTAACCAATAAGATTATTTTGCCTAACCTAACATTGACTTTTCAGCAATTATACTGAAGAGCTCTACGCAGTAAGTTGCTTTCTTTGAAATTCAAATGAATAAGAGAATGAAGAGTTTTTCCTATAAACAAGTGCAACTACTTCTTACCTACTGACTGTCTTGATAACTGATGTTTCACATTGGGGACAACAGTAAGAATTCTACTGTGTATTCTGTGTATTGATGATGTCCATCCAGTAGTAATGAATGCCGAGGCGAGAGGTGAGAGCAATCTTTGCTGTGATGATTACCTGTCAGTTTGGTTGGGCCATGATTTTCACTGTGCTGGCAGTTATGATGTCATTTGGCAGTTGGGTAAGGGTGCAGTCATGCTCCCTTTTGTGACCGGATGTGGTCATCCTCTGTTTTTGCTTAACACCAATTTCCATATAATGACTTGGTCTTTGGAACCTAAGCTTGTCAATAAATGAGAGGTGGGTGTAACATCTTCAGAGTAAATTAAAGGGTAAATATGATTGAAACACAAATAAAGCACAGCTATATGCTATAGAAACAAGAGTGTTTTTAAACAGTAGTAAAGAAATTGTATTGAATCATTCTCTTCCACCTATCACCATCTCAGTATTCCTGAGTTTTTCTTTCCCCTCTATTCTTATCTTCCACTCAACCCTGGGCAACAGAAGATGTTATACCCTCGTGATGCCTTTGTTACTTTTGGGGAGTATTGACTATAAGCACTCGTCTAATGGCCTGAAAAAAATCGTCTCTCTTCTTTAAACTGCGTGTGAAGAAAGACTTCTGTCCTTCCATTCTGAACCCAGTGGTTTGTGATGGAGAACACAGTGAGAGAACAGGAATTGAAAGGATGAGAAAAGTGACAAACTGGGTTATCAATGTGGTCCAAAACAACTGGACTTCATGTTTTTACCACTCATCTGATTGCTAGTGAAGAACTCACCAGTTCTAAGATGGCACAACTTTGAAACTTAAAAAAATAAAAAAATCCTATTATTCGCTCATTTCCTTTGAAATGCAAACACCACAGCGGGTATCTGGAAGGAATTCAGCAGCCACCGTCTTTAGAAGTGTAAGCAGACACAAGGTAAAAGAATTTTTGAGTAAAGGAACAAAGTTAAAAACAATACTAGAGATTTCTTATTTGATCAACAATTCACAGATAAGGGAGCACACAGCCTAACCCTAAACCATGCGGTGTTCCTAAAGAAATGTGGCTGCATCAGGGAGTCAGGGGGAACAAAGAGAATTTGAGAAGTCTGGGCAATTTTCATCTAGTTTGTCAGAGGTTCATTAAAACAGTCTTTGAAAGCCTTTCTTTTCTGAAATGCTAGTTGGCTTAAGAAAACAAATACAGCTTTTCCTTCTTTTTTTGCAGCACTGTGGGGGAGATGCATGCCTACTGAGTGGAGGCAGATCACCAAATGTGGGCCAGTCTGTAATGCAGGAGTGAAAGAGTAGGAACTGTTTGTTGGTCGTCCACAAACTTACAGAAACAAGCTAATTATTATTTCTAGAAGTTAGGCTCAAGTAAGGTTACTTATCACCTTAAAAGTTTGCTCTGCGAAAACCAGGCAGCAGCCATGCTCTTCCAGCATGGCCAGAGAGGCTCCGTGTTGGTTTTGGCTTCCATAGCCCAGGATTCTAGTTCGACATTAGGAATTTAGGCTCTGGTACCTGTCTTTCTGTCTGATCCCTCAGTGGCACAAACAGTTTGCTCTTCATCAGTGATTTAAACGTTGGCAGTTCCAACCCACTATGGGAGAAGCCAATGGTGATACACGCCCATAAAGATTACATCAAAAAACCAAATAAAAACCCTATGGAGCAATTCTACTCCATAACATGGGGGTTGCTATGAGTCGGAATTGATGATGAATTGACAACAATGTATTTGAATTGTTTTGGTTTACCTTTCCATCGGGCTTCATATGCAGACTCCCACTCTCACTTGACCCATAATATACAGAAAATTATATACCTGCCCTATGCCTCAGTTTCCTCATCTATAAAATGGGAATAATGATGGTTCCTACTTCATAGACCTTTAATATAGTTGTCTGGAGGATTAAACTGTAGATATGTAAAGTGTGTGGAACAGAGCATGATATTGAGTATCACATTATTATTTAAGGATAGGCTTTGACCAGTTAGGTAACATTCTTAACATGAAGCTCTAGCTGTAAGCCTGTACGTGATAGATCTGTTTACTTGGGAAATAATTTGTTGAGCTCATGCTTTATGCCAGGCACTTTGCTAACAGCTGGGGAATCAATGAAGTAACAGGATGAATCAGGTTCCTGACCTCTTAGCTTTGTATTTTGAGAGTGGAGGAGAAAGGGAAAATATATTGATTTGGACAATTAGCAAACAAATAATAAAATAAATACCTAACAAATCGGTTTGTTTGGGAAACTCTTCCCTCTTGTAAGTTCATTTATCAAGGATGAAATGCCTGCCTTTACTATTTCATGAAGGCTGTGGGGTCACTTGGAAATCTATCATGTGGACAAAGAAGACTGATCAACTGCTGCCGTCCTCCCTGGGGGAAAGGGTAAGTGGAGATGAATTCTGCAGCAGGAGGGGTGCAGATCAGCCACCAAGGTTCCCGTCAGTAGAGGTGGTTACACATCAGAATGAACGAACAGAATGGGCTGTAGAATTTCATCAATTTGCTCTCTCATTTGCAAGGATTTAGTCAGTATCGCTACACGTGCAGCTCTGTGCTAACTGGGGAAAATGTGGAAAACAGTAGGGGAGTGTTGACTCCAAGCCATTGCAAGCTATCCTTTTAGTAGCTCAGTGGTTGTTTTTATGGTTTTGTTTTTAATACAAAATTAAGAATTAAAAAATGCGCTTTGAGCTTTTGAAAAACACACACACTATCTAACTGAGCTATTTCTCTGCCAGCCTGCCACAAAACAGTTGATTGCAAATGATTTCGAAACCTATATTTCCATGCTAAATTGCCTCGGTCTGTGTTTGGTCACATTTGTCACCAGTGAGAGGTATTACATGAAATATGTAAAAACAACACCCAAGAAGCACTTGCTTTTCTTATTTTTTTTTAAGCAACACTAAGTAGATTCAGTATGCTTAATTTCTTCTTCACTAATTGGTTTTTTTCGGATAGAAGTATACCTCATTGTGATACTAGGGAAACAATTATGCAAATATATGCTAATCCAAACAAGGAAACAAAATACGGATGCCTTGTACTTCCTAAATTACAAACACCCATGGATTAGTTCTTGCTGCTTTTCAAGAAGAGAAGAATGGGTAAAGCAGAACTACCATCATGGGAAGTTTGAGGTGGTCTTGTTAGTTACTGCCGAGTTGGCTTTGGCTCACGGTGACCTTATAACCCAAACGAGACGCTGCTCAGTCCTGTATCATCTCCATAATCTTTACAGGTCTGAGCCCATTGTTGAAGCCGTTGTGTTCATTCATCTCACTGAAAGTTTTTCTCGTCCCTCTGCCAAACATGATGTCCTTTGCTAGTGATTAGTTTTTCTTGATGACGTCTCCAAAGTAGGGGAGCCAAAGTCTTTCTGCATTTGTTTCTAAGGAGCATTCAGGTTGTGTTTAAAAGTCAAACCAATCCACTACTGTTGAATTGATTCTGACTCATAGCACTCCTATAGGGCACAGTAGAGCTACACCATAGAGTAGCCACCAAGTCAATTCTGAATCACAGCAACGCTATAGGAAACAGTTTGGGGTTTCTAAGGCTGAGATCTTTATGGAAGTTGACTGCCACTTTTCCCATGGCATGGCTAGTGGGTTCGAACTGCTAACTTTCCACTTAGCCACCGAGTGCTTTATCACTGTGTCAAAAGAGTTCCTTTGAAAGTGACCTTAGATGTACAGAAATGGTACAGGCGGCCTTTCTCAAAGCCCAGGAGACCACAGGGAAGATCTACAGCCACAAATGAACAGTTTCACTCACAGTCCTGCCCCGCATTTGGGAGGTCCTGAAAGTCAGGTGTTTGGTCAAGAGACAGTAGGAAACAATGCAGTTTACAGCCGATAGTGGAAACAAGACATACCGGCTAGACTACCCTTCTAAATATCCTCTCTCTCCATGCTGCTGTGGGCCCTGGGAGGATGACTTTCATAGACTGCACAAACTGTCTTCCTGCCTCCTAGCTTGCCTGTAGATTCAGCTGATGGGAAGACCAGCGGGACAGTGAAACTGAATGGCAGGAAAAGAGAGATTGGGACCTATTCTTGGCTGTCTCCCTTGTAGGCCTCTTTTTGATGGTGACTGAATTCCTCTATCAAGGCCACAACTCCTTCCAGGAAGCCCTCTCCTAAATGACCCTTTTCCCTGGGTTGTATTAACTGCTCCCTCCACTTGTTGCTTTAGGCCTGGGGATAGTCAGGACTTCTGTACTGTTGCCTTTGGCCCGGTTGCTTCTTTGTCCTTTGATGGTTTCCGCTTCCCTACCTGTACCCATATAAATAGTGGCTGCTTAGTACACTCTACTGAGTGTACTATCCATTTCATTTAGGGAGCCTGACAGATTCACACTATTGTTGCTAGCTGACGTCCAGTTGATTGTGACACAACAACCACGTGTGTTACAGAGTAGAACTGCTCCATATGTCTTCATAGGTTGTAATCCTAATGGGAAAATCCCGGTGGCATAGTGGTTAAGTGCTACCTCTGCAAACCAAAAGGTCAGCAATTCAAATCTACCATGCACTCCTTGGAAACTCTGTGGAGCAGTATTACTTTGTCCTATAGGGTTGTGAAGAGTTGGGATCAACTCAGTGGCCATAGGTTTCACTGTTTTTTAATCTTAATAGAAGCAGCTTTTCAGATCTTTTCTTTTCTCTACCACTGAGCAGGTTTGAACTACCAGCCATTAGATGGTAATTAGGCACAAAGCGTCTGTGCTTTCCAATGACTTGTTGACAGAAGCACAAACATACAACTGTGACAAGACAACGAAAGCCTGAATGGGCATACGGAGTAAGTGCTGTCAGACTTGACAGAGGATGGAGATGACTGCAGAGTGGAGTAGTTAGGGAAGGCGTCTTGCAGACAGGTACTCTTGAACGGTGAGCTGAGAAGAAGTAGGATTCGCACAATAGTAGAACAAGTGTGTTTCTGTTAGCTGCCATTGTGTTGGCTCTGACTCGTGGTGACTTTATATACAACACAACAAAATGATGCCTAGTCCTGCATCATTGTCACCACTGTTGGTTTGCTTGAGTCCGCTGCTGCAATCACAGGCATTCTGAGTCCCTTCTGATCTAGGCAGCTCATTTCCAGCACTTGATTGGACAACAACATTCAGTTGTAATCCATCAGGTTTTCATTGGCTAATTTTCAGAAGAAGATCACCAGGCCTTTCTTCCTAGTTTGTCTTAGTCTAGAAGCTCCTCTGAAACCTGTCTCTCATAGGTAAACCTGACAGTATTTGAAATGCTGGTGACATAGTTTCCAGCATCATAGCAACATGCAAGCCATGTTTGGAGGAGAGCAGTGCAAGGGGTAGTAATTAAGGTGAGTAGTCCCAGTGAAGGTTTGGGGCTGAAATATGCAATGAATATTCTCCACCGTTAGTAAGACAGATTTAATGAAAGTAAAAGATGAGCATTTGTTGCAGAGAAGAGAGTATGAGATTGATAGGTTTGAGTGGGACCAAATTATGAAAGGCCTTGGGCCATTTGTGTGGCAGCAAAGTGTTGAATCAATAGGATTTTTATTACTATCATAATTACTCTTATTTCAACCCTATTACTTTTATAGCAATAATAGTTACGATACCACTATGCTTGGCTATGTAACATTTATAGGTGGCGTAGTAGTTGAGTGCAACATCTGCTAACCAAAAGGTCAGTAGTTAGAATCTGCCAGGTGCTCCTTGGAAACTGTATGGACCAGTTCTACTCTGTTCTGTAGTGTCACTACAAGTCAGAATCAACTTGATGGCACTGGGTTTGGTTTTTGGGTTTTACCGTTTTTAGATAATCTTTGTGATGTTTGACACCAGATAATTGCCTAAACCATCACCCTCCCCTCCCCTCCCAGACAGAAAATAGATGCAATTCTGAATATTTCAACCTGAAAAAATAAAAATAAAAAAATTGAACATGACATTAATTAACCTTTTTCTCCTCATATAGTGCCCTCTAATCCTATGGAATGATTTACTGTTGAACAAAAAAGAGATTAGAGACTCAAATTATTTTCTTTCTTTTAAGCAAAAGCTAAACTATGTTTTGTTTTGCTTTATTTTTAATTGCATAAAGGCAAGACTTTCTTCTAGGATGTCAGAGAATGTGAGAATTAAGGCAAAGTTCGGAATTCTAGAGTGGTCTATAGTTCTCTACATGGTGGTGTTCAAATGACAAATTGTTTTCAGAAGCACTGACATAAAGACAGTCTTTCCGGGACCCCAAAGCTCCTCCCAGAACTGCTGAAGTCAGATGGCCAAGGAAAGAGCTCTCTTGGAGAGCCTTTTTCCCCATCAGGGAAAGTTTAGGCAGCAGCTGATAGACTGTTTCTAAGTAACTTGTGGCTAGTCTCAGGTAAAGGTACAGAAAAAGGAACTGAAAAGCATTTGTTCCCATGTATCAGCAATGCAGTGTGGCAAAAGGGAAAAAAGTTTGACCTTTGAAATTCAATGATTTTGATTTTAATCTCAGTATCTATGCCACTTAGTATCTGTGTAAATTTGGGTCAGTTCCTCAACCTGAAGATCAATTTCCTTGAAAAATAGCAATTAAATCTTTAATTTACAGGATGCTTATAAATGATGCATGAAAAGTGTCTAATGCAGCATGTTGCGTGTAGGTTGAATCCTAATAAATACTCAAATCATACATACTACTAGTGGATGGGGAAATGTGCAGGGAGAGGACTGTGTAGTCTATGCTGGAAGACTGAGTTTCTAAGATGCGCGTGTGCACAGCTTGGAGAACTGATTTGCAAATATTTTTTACTGTGATTAAGTGAAAGTGAGTATACAATCCATATTAAATTTCCATGCCTACCTATCGGTAGCTCCTTCTGCTCTCCTTGCCTACCGACAGCACACTTCTACTTTCCGTTGTATACATGTCATCCTCTTAACAATCTTCTCTCCTCTTCTCTTGGCCCTCTCCTCTCCCTTCTAGTAAGAGGCCAGTAGGACAGCATCCTATAGATGCATAGAACCATAAAGTGCATACACCACACGGTCACATTGGGTACCCGAGTCTAGTCCATTCCTGTCAGAAAAGTTGACCTCAGTAATGTTTTCTGGCTGGGGGCAGCAGCAGGTCTAGAGGCTGTGCTTCCAGGGGAGGCCCACGGGCTCTGGACCACCTATTGTGGTCTTTTAGTGGAATACTTGAGGTGCACACCTCTTTTTCTCATGTTGCCACTGAGACTCAACACTGTGTGCCCCATTACGGCTGTCTTTGGTGGTGGCTGGGCACCGTCTGGTTCTTCTGGTCACATGTTGATACACCCATTCAAATGGGTCCCTCTGTCTCCTGAGCTCTTTTTCCCTCATGTCTTTGTTGTTCTTGGTGATTGCTCCAGATGAGCGGGGGCCATTTGGTGTACCTCAGATGGCAGCTTGCTAGCTTTTAAGGCCCCAGACGCCACTCACCAATACTGGATGCAGAAGACTCTCTTAGCAATAGACTAGTTATGCCAACTGGCCTTGATGTCCCTTGAGAGCATGGTTCCCAGACGCCCGCCTCTGCTACTCTAACCTTGCAATATTGAGTTAAGATTAGGAGTTTTCAGTTTATGTTGAAGTCCAATTAAGTTGATCTTTCTGCTGTGTGCTGCCACTGCTTTCACCCAACCAAATTTCCATCAACTCTAATCTGTTGTTCTTAATAGTCTCTCGTGGGTCATTCTTCCTTATGGGTTGAATTTTCATCTTTTTTAGCATTGGTTTTGTGGTTGTTGAGACCCTTGTATTACATTTCTTGTTTTAATATGTTGTATTGTTATTGTACTTGGCAGCTACCCCCATGATCCCCCTTAGTATTCTAAGTTTAAACCCAATTTTAGCTTTTCCATACTGTTTTAACTTCCTCTCCATTTGAAAGAACTATAACTAATGTAGTATATCCTTCTTTTTAGTGTGGTAGTGTCTTAGTTTTCATGATATGATCACTGGTTCCCTTCTTTTAATATTGTACCTTTGATTGAGTTTTGTGACTTCCCTGACTGAGTAGGTTTCTGGATGCTGTGTCCTACATTCCCTCATCAAATATACACTTAATGGCTTTGTTTTTCTAAGCAAAGAGCTTCTTTCAGTATTTCTTGCAGTTTGGGTTTGGTTTTTACGAAGTCTCTAAGCTGTTTATCTGCAAATGTGTTAATTTCATCTTGATATTTGAGAGACAGCTTTGCAGGATGTATAATTCTTAGCTGGAAGTTTTTCTCCTTCAAGGCTTTGAATTTGTCATCTTACTGCCTCCGTGCCAACATTGTTTATGCTGAGAAGTCAGACAAAATCCTCCAGGGTTTCCCTCTGATTGTTAGTTTTGCTTTAAGCCTCACAGCCTTTAAGAGAATCAGTTTGTGTTTTGTTTTATTAAGATTGATTATAATATGTCTCAGTGTCTTTCTTTTGAGGTCTAGTTTTTATAGTATTATATATTCATCTTGGATATCTATATTCTCTTCTTTTAATATTTCAGGGAAGTTTTCTGTCAGCAACTCAACAACAATACTCTGTGTTTTCAGCTACCCCTCCCTGTTCAGGAACTCCAATTAATCATAGGTTTTTCCTTTTAATAGAGTTCCACATATTTCTTAGTGCTTCTTCATTTTTTAATTTCTTTTTTCTGATTTCTCCTCATAAATGCTGGAGTCAGTTGCTGTATCTTCAAGGTAACCAAGTCTGAGTTTCATCTCCTCAGTTCTCCTCTTTTGGCTTTGGAGAATTGTCTAATTCTTTAATTTTGTGATTGATCTGTTGGATTTCAGATTGCTCAGTTTCTATCAATTCAGATAACTGGCTTAATTTTTCATTTTGCTCTGCTGCATTTTGTTTAATCTCTAAGAAGGCTCTATATATAATTATTTTGTACTCAACCTCCAATAGTTTCAGAAAGCCTTCTTCATCTGGGAAGTTTTTTGATTCTTTATTTTGGGAGGTTTCTGGAGCCATGGTGGGCTGGTTCTTTCAATGATTAGAGGTGATTTGTTGTTTTGGGGTGATTCAGAGGCTGTTTATTTTCTCTGATGCTACCTCAACAGAGCTGAGGCCTAGTTCTGAGAGGGTAGTTGGTCACCAGCCACCTCTAAGTACTCTAATGACTGGCCCCAGTAGACCCTGTTGGGTGGCAGGCTCTATCTCCTATCTGGCAAAGATGGTGCCCTACTTATGGAGTCTCTGGCAGGCTGTTAACTGACTCTATGATGTGGGTCAGTAAAGACTGGAAGAGATGCCACTGCACCACTCAGCAGTTATTCCTCCAAGGCAGACTTATTTTAAAACTTTAGGAGCTACCCAACAGCTGCCAAAATCAGTCAGGCCATCAGGTATTGCAGGCCCCACCTTCCAGCTGACAATGAAAGCACCTTTTCAGTCATCCCCAGAGTCTATGACATAGTTCAAAGTAGGGAGAGGTTACAGTCTTGCTGCCATCCTCAGCTGGGCCCTTCCTGTAAAGTAACACTGTGCTAAACACAGGTTTTCTCCTGGAAAAGCACTTTCCCGAGTGGCAGTGTTTCTCAGCTTGGGAAGAACCCTTGCTGAGGCCTCTGGTTGGGTGACTTCACCTCCTAGCTGACCAAGATGGTGTCCCGGCTGATCTGCCCTACCCACCATGAAACAGCAGAATCTACGGTGAAGCTCCGGAAAGAGAGGGTGGGGTGGCAGTGGTACCCTCAGTCTGTAGCCAGGCTCTCAAAATATGGCCGTTCCGTGCACTGTCTCTCTGCTGTGCTACACACTGTTTACTTTAGCACTGAAGTTCAGCGTATTTGCCAACTCATGCCATCCACCTCCCAGATAACAAAAGAATGAAAAAAGCTTCAGTACCTGTAGTCTGCCCAAGTGGCAAGTCAGCAGCAGTGGGGCTCAGCATGAGCCAGCTCATGCCAGGTAGAGGAAGTTTCCCGTGTAGTGGTGTGTAGTCCAATCTGACAACCCTATGCCATATTCTAGGGCTCCCTGGATGTCCACAGTGTTCTGTTCAACTATCAGTCCAGGCCTTAGTTTTCAGAGGAAATTGAGGAGACGTGTTGTCTAGTCCACCATCTTGACTCTGCCCTGATTTGCAATTTTGATTGCATTTTAATTGCAAGATTTTCCTTTTCTACAAACTCAGTCTCAGAAACAAACTATTCCAAGCCAACTTGTTATTGGTTCTCTGCTAGTGGTAGTTTGGTCTGAAGGGGACAGTATAGGAGAACTTTCAGCCATGAACCAGAGCACTGGAGTCACTAGCAGCTCTCAGTTCTAAGTGGTTAAGTGCTATGTCTGCTAACCCAAAAGTTGGCAGTTGAAATCCACCAGGCAATCCTTGGAAACTTTATGGAGCAATTCTACCCTGCCCTATGTCGTAGCTTTGAGTTGGAATTGACTCAGTGGCAGTGAGGTTTTTTACCCCTCAATTCTAAAATGCAGCTTTGAAGAACATTAAACCTGCAAGTTGAAGCAACTGTCTCTAAATTGTACACAATTTCAAGAAAATCTGGTCTGCCTTTCATTGGAAAGAGATCTGGGAATCAAGGAGAAATCTTGGAACCACATGTTTATCTTCTGTGCATAGAAACTATATCTGTATAATGTCAAAAAAACCAAATCAGACCCACTGCCAATGAGTCAATTCTGACTAGTAGCAATCCTGTAGAACACAGTAGAACTGCCCTATAGTGTTTCCAAGGAGTGCCTGTTGGATTCAAACTGCTGATCTTTTGATTTGCTGCCTTAACCACTATACAACCAAGGTTTCTGTATATGCATAATCAGGAAAAAAAGGGACACAGTAGTTAATTTCTGTCTGTGTAGCACTGAAATAAACAACTTATTAATAATTCCACTGATTTCCCTTCTCTCTTCCCTCCCTTATTCCCTTCCGTCTTCCCTTTATTTCCTTCCATGTTTGTTTCCATCCTTCATTCTTCTATGTGTTTTTGACCCTTGTCTGCTCGACTGAGATTTCAGTGTAAGCAACTAGAGGCCATGTGTAAACACCCCTCAGGACCACCAACCAGCTGGTCTGTGTCTTCCACAAAGTTTTGCTTTGAATGCATAGAATTTACATTTCCATCATCTAGAACTTGGAAAATCATTGTGCTTCTTCCTCCCCCTCTAATCCTTTGATTCTTTGTTCCAAATCTAAGAACCACAATTATGGCTTATCCTTTCTGGCACTGGATCACAGGTGGAAGATCAAAGCTAAGACTGGGGAATAGGCCCTATCATCCAACTGATCTGGTTTATAACCCTTCTCAGACTTCTGTGCCAAGAGTCAGGTGGCTTCATCAGTAAGGTTATGAGATGCTCTCTTTAGCAAATGCACAAAAGAGTTGTTCCTGAAATAATAGAATTGTTGACCATACAGACTAATGACCATACAGACTAATGACCATACAGACTAATTGCAATTCTATTTCCTCCCAATCACATACTCTCTCAAACTGAATCTCTACCTTCATAATGAAGGGCAATAACAGCATCACTGTAGAATTCTTTGGAGATTAAATAAAATAATATTTTGAGTCTTTAGTATCAGAGAGTTATTATTATTACAGTCCTACCCTGTTTGACGTTTCCTGTTGAATTCTAAATTTCTTGTAAGTGACTCAGGTAGACCTCACTTAAGTGAGACAAGGTTAGGCATACATATCTGTAACAAACATATGTGAGTACACGCTACAGAAGTATCTATCCTACAACTCCACCAGTATAAATTGTAGCCCATGGGCGGAAACTTGTCCATATGTAGATGTTAGTCACATCTAAATAGGTCAGTACAGGCACTCTATCAATATGCTGGAAACTGGTGACACAGCAGTTAAGTCCCATGTCTGTTAACCAAAAGGTCAGCAGTTTGAATTCATCAGGTGCTTCTTGGAAACTCTATGGGGACATTCTACTCCGTCCTATAGTGTCACTATGAGTCGGAATTGACTTGATAGCAGTGGGTGTTTTTTTTTCCTGTTTACTGGAAGCTCTGGCAGCCCACTCTGGACGTCCTCAGGCCAGATGAACTAATCTCTCTCTCTCTCTGCTCAAATTTCACTTTCCGGAAAAGGGAGTGTGAGGAGCAAAGAGTGAGTCAGTATCTTCAAACTGACAGTGCCCACTGCTAGTACTAATTGGTGTCATTTTTTTTCCCACAGGGTAATTGTGCCTATCCAGCTGGGCCAAGAGGTGCACTTTTCCAAAGGAGGCCTTTGTGACCGTAAGAGGTTAGCCAAAACCCAACCTGTGTTTATGTCTTGCAATAGAACATTTTTTTGTCTAGTTTGCAGAAATGTTCAGGTTCCCTAAACATTTATCTTTGAGCTGGCAATGGGCCCAGACTGGACTTGGACATCATCCAGCTTATGAGGATATGCAAAGCAAGTCCGAAGTCAAAGACTTGCTCCTGGACACTCCAGACAGGCAGTAGGTGACACTGAGTAACCAAGCTGGGCTCAGCCTACTGGGTTGCACACACAAACATGTTTTTAAAGTCCTTTATAAACTACAGGGAACACGCTGTTCTCTTTGGAAAGTTGCCAAAAACTTATGAGAGAACTAGATCTATGCCAAGAATAGACACCAAGGCCTCTGTCCCACCTCCGCGGGGGACAGTGTGTGCCACTGCCCCTCCCTGTTCCTCTGGCTTCCCAGAGCAAGCCTACAGACTGTTTACTGCTCTTCTCAACCCCTTGGTTAGTTTTAAATTATTACTAAATGCCACTATGCCTCTTAGGCCAATTGTAATCTCACTATTGAAAGTGAGATTATGTTCAAATGCAGATACATTCCTTCTATTCTCACTGGGGGCTTTTCGTGGTTCAGTGGTAGAATTTCTGCCTACCATGCCAGAGAGCCAGTTTGAGTCCCTGCTAACACACCTCACCTGTCACTGAAGCAGGTGGCATAAAGAACTGAAGAGGACTCACTCCATTTCTTTCCACCTATACCTGTTTTTCTTAGAGTCCTGGCTTTCTAGCACTACCTACCCCCCCCAGCAAGATACACATTAACTTGTGACCCACTGAGAGTTCTGAGGCTGGGAGGTGATGCGCCAGTCAGGGAGATGAAATCTTTGCAGCCAGTTTGTATTGGTCTCTCTGAATAATCAAAACAGGTGGAGGTGCCAGTCACTCCCTGCCCCACCTGCCCAGACAGCCACCTCTGGAAAACTCCCTCCAGGTTGCAAGTAACTATCTCTCGGTGGGGGAGGGGGCGGCTGGAGGTGTGTGCAGTAGATGCCAGTCTCTAAATAGACCCCTTCTGGGGCTCTGGACTCCCATCTATAAGCTTTCCCTCCCCCCACGAATTGCTCACAGTTTTCCATTCCTCGCACCTAATGTTTACCCTCGCTACCCAATAAAGACCCCCAGCTTGAATGAAAAAGGTGGACAGGCTGTTAGGACAGGACTCCCCCCTCTCTTACATGTTGATATACAAAACAAACCTCTTGGTCAGCCACCTCACCCATGTCTCAGCATTGGCTTTGCGGCAGGCGGCATAGATAGGTGTTTTACGGTAAGATCACCACCACCCATCAGTCAGAGAAAGCTTCTGTGTGGCTACCACAGTGAACGGGTTTTAGTGGAGCTTCCAAAGTGAGGTAGACTCGAAGGAAATGCCTGGTGATGTACCGCTGAAAGTCAGCCAGGGAGAACTGCATCACGATGAGTTCCATCCTAACTGAGAAGCGGGTAGCACAGGATCTGGCAGCCTCCTGTTCCGCTGTGCACGGTGTAGCCCTGAGTCAGAGCAGAAGTCGCAGAAGCTGATGACAGCTCGCATTTGTTTTGTGTCTCAGAGTCTCAGGCCACGTCCCTTTTAGGTGAGTGCCCTGGGGGACCATCTATCAACCTTTCCCATTTCAAACAGGTTTAGGCAAAGTCTGGAACATCAGGAGGCCGAGGTGAGCCCTCTACCGCAGCTCAGCAAGGAACGCAAAGGTTACTTGAAATTCAGCCAGTGCAGACCAGGTTTAGAGAAAGCTTGACCCGCCCTTGTGGGCCCTCAGTTGCTCTCCACCCCTTCGCCCAGGGTATTCCTAAATTCTCATTCTGTCCACCCTGGCCAAGCTCTAAAGCAGGACATTTAAAAATATTTACTTCCCTATAAAAATTCCTGTAACAATTAAGTGTCAGTTTTTGAATCAGGCTATTTTAAAGCGAGTTTTTCGTATCTTCCTATATTTGAATGGGGTATAGCTTCTTGTTTGAAAGTTGTTTGTATAGTTCTCTGTAGTTTCTAAGACATCTTTTCTCTTGATTTATGAAATTGTCATTAATCAAGGTGTATTCACATTGTGTCAACTACCTTAAATGCAGGCATTCACTCTATATCCTTCTCTCTCCATCCCTTCCACTTTCCCTCTCTCCCTCTTTCCCTCTATCCTGCTGTTCAATACTGATTCAGAGTCCCCCAAAAGTAACTAACCAGCCCTTATAGCACTGAATTTGAGAATGTAAGGCAATTAATAGATGACAAATCCTTATTACTTATCAATAAGTTGCTTCTCAAGCAACCCTAAATAGGAAAGCTCAGGAATGAGTGATCTTTGTGAGTGTTGTTAAGAATTATGCCATGGAGTGAATTCACCAACCACCTGCAAGTGCAAAACATAGCTGCCAGGCCCATGCAGGGGCAGCTCAATACGGATGTGGAATCCGCTGGTTGGTTTCCCACATCTGTGAGTTAAACCATCATAGATTTCAATGTGGGCTGAGAAAATTCTTGAAAACTTCAATATTTTCTCTGTTCCTCAGATGGTAAACATTATTTCTAGTTAGTAAAAGAGAATAAATATTCTGAAATGTCTACATATGTTTCAATATTAAAGACCAAACAAGATGCAATTTGTGTTTTTTGTTTGGGAAAAGCATAATGTATTCGTTTTGTCTTCCAATTTCTGTTTTCCTCGTGAGTACCTTCTCAGAATTTTTTCAGTGCTGTTTGGCCACATTCCATATTCCTTTTGCTGTTCTATGGTTTGCCTTCTCTGACATTTTATAGACTTCAGGGGATTGAGACGGCCATAAAGATCATCTAGTCTTGTCTGCTATCTGATTGAAGATAAAATGTTATTTAATTGTTGGAAAAATACTGTAAATTATTAATAACAAGGTATCTTGTGCAGATACATGAACAAAGCAGTTTTTCCAAGGCTTATTCCTGGCTAACCAAAAGGTTGGAGATTTGAGTCCACCCTAAGGTGCCTTCCACAAAGAAAATATTATGATCTACTTGTGAAAAATAAGCTGTTGAAAATCATATAGAGCTCTTCTATTCATTGCCATGAGTCCACTCAACAGCAATTGACTTATTACCTAAAGAGGAGACCAAGAGTTCTTGTACCATGAAGTGGAAGGGAGAAAACTCTGGACTTGGATCTAGAATGTTCACAGCAGTGTGATATTTCACATGTTATTTAACCTCACTTAGCATACATTTCTTCACCTGGTAATGGGGTTTCGACAAGGACCACAGTGAGCTGTTAACAAAGATTAAATAAAATGATGATGTAAAAGCACTTAACACAGTGCTAGGCGCGTGTTTAAGTTCATGTTTAAGAAATGTCTGTTCCCCCCTTTCCAAACTGGAAAGGAGAGCTAAGGAATGTTGGTTAGAAGAAAGGCACTGAGGAAAAGTATATGAGGAAAAGTAAACTCAACATTGATCAACAAAGGCTGGTGGTCGTTAAAAAACAAACACACTGCAGTTGAGCTGATTCTGACTCATAGTAACCATATACCTCAGAGTAGAACTTCCCCATAGAGTTTCCAAAGAGCACCTGGCAGATTTGAACTGCTGACATCTGGTTAGCAGACGTAACAATCACTAAGCCACCAGGGTTCCCAGTGGTAGTTTATGCAGCATTATTTGAGAAGCTCTATGGAAAATCATGATTACAATGAAACAAGGGAGAAGCTTTAGACGTGCTGATTTTAAAAGGGAAAATTAAAATAGACAGCTAGGATTCAACCTTTTTGCTTGTCTTTTCTCCTGTCTTAAAGATTCCTGATATTCCTCACCTCAGCATGGGGCTGGGCTGAGGAGGTCACCCATTAATTGACAGGAACCATTGAGATAACAGTCTTTGTAGCCTTTTATAACTTCTTTATAAAGAAATGGAGAGACAGTGATGGTATGGAGGCTGCTTCTCCAAGAGTGTCCAGCCCTGAACTTTGATATGCAAATTCCACCAACCTGCTCACTGGACAGGGTGCCCCTCCCAACTATCCCCATTGTTCTCATGAAACCTCTGTGAGGGCCTGTGCGTACCTTTTCTTCCCCTATATAAACCTAGTTTGGGCAGTCTTGGAGATTCTAATATGTCTGTTCCCCATGTTCTAGACAGCAAACATGGTTAATAAACCTTTTTGATCATTCACCCAAAATACCTGTCTCAGAGATTGGCTTTTAGGGGCAGGTAATAAGAACCTGGAGTTTTGTCTGGTAGCAACAATATTGGAGCAAAATGGCAGTACTGTATTTTCATATCATTTTATAATGAATTGAAGTCCCATAGGTTATTTAGAAACAGTGTTTAGAATGCAAAACAAATGTTTCAATCATTGAAATTAAATATTTGATATATTTCTGTATAAAAATGTTTAAACCTATCATATAACACTAAATAAAACTTACATTTCAAAGACATAAATCCTAAATATAGATTATTATTCTAATTTGAATTATCAACAGAAAAAAACCTGTAAGTATATAAAATAAACTAAGTGTTATATGAAACAAAGACACTCAATTCTAAAAGCTCAATATGAATTCAATTATTACAGTTTTGCAATTATGATTTTAAGAACAATGAGCATCAATGATGCCATTTTTTATTATGAGTTCATTTTTGGGGTCAAATTCTTCCAGCCACTAGAAAAGATTTTTTTTTAAAAATATTTTATGCTAGACAGAGAGAAATGAAGAGACAAATACAAGTGAATTCCAAATATTTTCCTGTGAATATTTAATTTAATATTTAATCTAAAATATTTAATGTGAATATTTAATCTAAAAATAATCTCATCTCTTATGTGGTGATCTAAGATCTTTTAGACATTTTTTTTTTGTTAGATTTTTATTGACAATGAGCTGTAGTTTTTGTTACTTAAGACCCAGCAGTCAACTAGCTAAATAGCTGGTTTCTTAGCTTCTGCTCTCAAAAGTCCTTCGTTCAAACAAACAAAAACAGATCAATGTAACACATAAGGAATTTCCATCAGCAAACCCTATCTGTTTTCCCTACTAACCTGACCTCATTTAACAGTGCTGATATTTTGAGGATAAGGCAGATTTCCAGTTCTTGGAGGGAGACTCTTCTTTACATATTCAGGGAAACCTAAAAAATTAGAAAAAAACAAGAAAAACAACAACAAATCCAAAAAAAAAAAAAAGTCCAAAGAGACGAAATCAGAGGGAATTTGATTCCAGTTAACCTGGGTTAGTTGTCCAGTCTTCTGCACTTACTAGCTTGGAGGCTTTAGAGCTCACGCTGTTAATAGTCACGTGTTTCAACAGATTCTGATTCATGGTGACCCCATTATGTGTCAGAATATAACCATGCTCCCTAGGGTTTTTCCAAGTCTGTGATCTTTCAGGAGCAGATCACCAGGCCTGTCTTCTGAGGTGTCTCTCGGTGGGCTCAGACAACCAACTTTTTGACTACCAGCCAGTGCTTAACTATTTGTTCTACCCATGGCCCCTGAGAAATTCTAAATCAAACCAAAACTATTGCCTTCAAGTCAATTCAGACTCATAGACACCCTATCAGAGAGACTGGAATTGCCCCATAGGGCTTTCAAGACTGATAGGTTCAGACTGCTAAACTTTGGTTAGCAGCTGAGCTCTTAACCACTGAGTTATCAGACTTTTAATGCTGGGTTAAACTCTCAGGGTTCATATTCTCAGAGCATAAATCAGGTTTTTAAGACACTGAGATAATCACAGAAAGCAGTCACACAAATATTGGCATTTCAGTATTTAATAATGTACTAGCATTCTAGAATGTTGGAAATCTACATTTCGATCACTAATTAAAAAGCTGTCTTATGCATAAATTTCTCCTCAATTTTAAGCTTCTATAGCATCTAAATTCCACTTTCAGAATAAGGCCATTTTGATTTAAGTCAAATGCTGTTAGAATATTCTTAACTATGTAAATAAATCCCAAGGTGTTACACCTTTGTTTATTAATAACTTGGCATAAATTATTTATCAACTTTAATAGCTAGAATTATGAACTTTGAATAAATGGGACCCAGATCGAACTATTTATTTTATTTCTTTATTCATTTATTCATTCATTCATCTATTAATTTTGAGGCTGAGACAGAGACAAGAAAAGTACAGGCAAAGATTCGAGGAAGAGGATGGTTAAGATCATGAGGTATGACCTGGGAAGGGGGTGCCCCAGGTTCCCGTGGAAAGTGCAGACTGCCTCAGGAAGACAAGCTGGCCTTGGAAGAAGAAATGCTGGGGGTGGGAAGGCAGAAGCCATGAGGGTATACTGCCAACTTACCTTTACAGCTGCATTCACAAGTGTAAAGTGATTTATCATTTGGGCAATATTCTAGGAAAGGCCAAACTCCAATTTAATAAGTTAATGTGACTGAATTTGAAGCTTGTGCACATTTTGTTGTGCTTATTATGGCCGGTACTGTAGTTTTACCCACTCAAGAATCTTTCCAACCTTTTTCCTAAACTGCAGAGGTGGGAAAGCTAAAAGCAACGTTTTTAAGAATGTAAGGCAGGTAGAGTGCTGAATATGAAGGACGCTATGAGTTGGAATTGACTCCATGGCCCTTGGGGTTTTTGGGGGGCAGATAGAACCCTGGTGGGAGCCCTGGAGGTACAGTGGTTAAGAGCTCGGCTGCTAATGAAAATGTCAGCAGGTCAAATCCACCATCTGCTTCTTAGAAGCCCTATGGCGGCAGTTCTATTCTGTCCTATATTATCTCTATGAGTTGGAATCCAATTGACTGTAATGGATTTAGAACCCTGGTGGCATTATAGTTAACCCCTCAACTGCTACTTGAAAGGTTGGCAGTTTGAACTCACCCAGCAACTGCAGGGAAGATGGATCTGGTGATCTGTTCCCTAAAGTTTACAGCTCAGGAAACACTGTGGAGCAGTTCTACTCTGTCACATGGGGTTGGTAAGAGTCCAAATTGACTCAGCAGCACCTAACAACATCAATGAGATGCACTTATAAAAAGTTGAATTCAGAACTAACAGTAATGAGGTGTCACGTATACTTGGATAATGTTCTTCAGTCACACAAATCTCAGTTATACATGCTCTTATATGCTTTTCTCACTGACATGATGTTTCTATAACACTTTGAAACACCTATGTATAAATCACTTCCAATGTGAAGTTAGAAATAGAGAATTTCTGAACTTAGAAATAAAAACATTTATATTTTTGTAATGCTGTTTAACTATATGTAAGCCATTAGAAAGTTGTTCTAACTCTGAAAACAAGCAAGAGAAGTATATGAAGTAGGTCATAGGTAACTTCCCTAAATTAGCCGGTGTACCTCTACACTCTGTGATAACAAAATGTAATCCTAATCAAATCTCTATAAATTAGCAAGACATAAATATGTCACAATTCTTATTATTTTTAATTAATCAATTTGGCCTGAAAACATACATAGTAAACAAGAACTCACATGTCATGCCGTAATTGACAATAATTCAAATATCTATAAATTAATAAATATAATGCTTTCTTAACTGGCAATAAATTGTATAAATTATAATTCATCATGACAGCATATAGGGTATATAAATACATGGATTTTTGGAGAAGACAGAAGCAAAATGTTTCTCTGACTCTCCATCTGAAGATTGAGACGCTGTACTACTGAGATACTGCTCACAACTAACTTCATACCCTAGCTAGGGGGATCCTCTTCTGAGTAGGAGGGTTCACCAAGTTTCCTATCTGAGACTGTTGATTAAACAAAAAAGCCTGCAGTCTAAAGATTTAGATTCCAGCATTTAAACTACGTTATAATTGCAATTCTGATTCACTGATTCTAAATGAAAGTCTTGAGGTCTTATTTGCATGGTATCCTTGTGAAAAACAAAGAGTTGATGCATGACAAATCTGCATTTTTAAAATTCTTTTTAAAAAGTTAGTTGTATTGTGTTTTAAACAAAAGTTTACAAGCCAAGTCATTTTGTCATACAAAAACTTACACGCTGTGATATAACTTAAGCCACTCTTACCACCCTATGACAGCATACTTCTCCTTTCCACCTTGTTATTTCCTGTGTCCACCCAACCAACTCCCATCTCCTATCCTCTCATCTTGACTTCAGACATGAGCTGCCCAGGTAGCCTCCTGTATCTACTTAACCCAAGAAACATTCTTTGCCATTATCATTTTATGTCTTATAGTCCAGCCCAATTTTTTTTGAATAGTTCTCTTTGGGAGAATTCTGAGCCAACAGAGTCCAGGGGCCTGGTCTTCCAGGAACACTCCAGTCTGTTGGACCATCAAGTCTGGCCTTTTAAATAGAGTTCGAGTTCTATGCAACCATTTTTCTCCCACTGTATCAGGGGATATATGTTGTATTCCCTGTCAGGATAGTCAATGGTGATACTTAGGCACCCTCTAGTTCCCTGGTCTCAGGCTGATGCAGTCTCTGGAACATTCACTTTTTTTTTCTCTTTAAAAGATACATTTTATTAAAAATGTGCCCAATAGGAAAAAGGCTGGTGTACCAAGGATGCACTCCAAACTATGCAGAGCAGGAGGCGACCCCAAGCTTCCCTAGCGTGCAGCATTTAAGCTGTGAAACCACAAAGCAGGGAGGGGGAGCTGACCTTTGCATTTTTCATCATTATATAGTGTCCTTCCTTATCCAATGTGGTGGATTTTACTTTACAGTCCATGTAGTCAGAAATCTGTATTGCTACTCTTGCTCTTTTTTGAACTTTGCTTGCTTAATATATTTTTTCCTATCCTTTGAGTTTTAGTTTGTTCACATCTTTAAGTGTAAGATGTGTTTCCTGTAGGCAGCCTATAGACCAATTGTGATTTTTTTATCCAGTCTGTGACTTGCCATCTCTTTATTGGTGCATTTAATCCGTTTACCATAATCCATTTACAGTCAGCTTAATTTTTGGTAGGTATGAGTTTAGTGCCGTCATTTTGATGTCTTTTTTTTTCCTGCATTGTAGACAATTCCATTGTTCCGCTAATGTTCTGTGCTAAGTCATTTTTCTCTATGTTGTTTCTTTCCAGTGTATTCACTGTTACTGGTTTGTATTTGCTGAGACTTCATGTTTTTCTTGTTTTTTACTTTAATGCATAAGATTGTTTATTTCCCTTGTGGTTACCTTAATATTTATCCTCATTTTTTCTAAATTCAAACTGATCTATAATTTCTTTATTTTCATATTTTCTCTCTCTCCATATGAAAGATCTATGACCACATTTTTTAAGTCCCTCTTTTTTATTATAATGTTCATGCAATGACATCTCTTTTTCCCTATTTTCAGTATTTTGTCTGATTTATCTCTGTGAGTTACTTATCTCAGTTGATACCTGGTTGCTCTGTTTGAATACTAGTGTTGCCTCAATCTGATGTTATTGATTTTCTAACCAAAGAATTTCATTTAATATTTCTTGTAATATTGGCTTAGTTTTGTCAAGTCCCTCAATTTTTTTTTTTTTTTTTTAATTCTGGAAGTGTCCTAACTTTGCCATCATATTTGAGAGACAATTTTACCAGATGTACCATTCTTGGCTGGCAATTTTTTTCCTTCAAATCTTTGTATATGAAATCCAACAATTAATTCTGCAAACTTAATTATTGTAACAGTTCTACCCTGGCCCCTAAGGTTGCCATGAGTCAGATCCAACTCGACGGCACTTGGCTTGGCTACATACTCATTGCTGAATATCACTATGGTCACCTTTGAAGTATCCCCCTTGGAAGCTATGCACCACACCAACAGCTAGTTTACCCTTCAAAGCAGTTTTGGAACTCTTTCTAGAATGGCCATTGCACATGGTGGCAAGGTAGCAAGATCTTGTACTTAACTGTATAGTTGTCTGTGAGGGAGTTTTTAGCCAGTAAACAGACAACTGTGTTGGAACACCCTCCATACTCACCCTATCTGGCCCTCAGTGATTTTTTCATTAGCTGAAGGTAAAGGATATATTGAAAGGAAGACATTTGGATGACATTCAGGACATCAAGGGTAATACCAGAAAAGTTCTGATGGCCATTCCAGAAACAGAGTACCAGAATTGCTCTGAAGGGTGAACTAGGCACAGGTGTTGGTGCATAGCTTCCCAAGGAGAGTACTTTGAAGGTGACTGTAGTGATATTCAGCAGTGAGATATGTAGTACTTTTTCTAGGATGAGTTTGTAAACTTAATTGGCAGTCTTCATATGTCATTCCATGCCTTCTTGCATGCATGATTTCTGCTGAGTAGTCTGAGGTAAGTCTATTGACACTTCTTTGTAGATTATTTTTTTTGTTCATTCCTGACCACTTTTAGAATTATCTCCTTATTTTTAATTCTGGCAAGTTTGGTTATGATACAACATAATGTCTCCCTTTTGTGATCAACCTTATGTGGGGTTTGATGAACATCTTTGACAGATATTGTCTCATCTTTCATGATATTTGGGAAGTTTTCTGTTGACAAATCTTCAACAATTCTCTGTATTTTCTCCTCCTTCCCCCTTCTGTTACTCCAATCACTCATAGATTATTTGTCTTGAGAGAGGCCCACAAACTTCTTTAAAATGCTTTGATCTGATTTTTTGTCAAATATGCTGATGGTGTGTGCTTTATTGTCAATTTCATTAATTCAGCCTTTCCTCAGCTGCCTCGATTCTGAACCTTTGACTTTATATTGAGTTGTCTAATTCTGTGATTTTATTATTAATTTGCTGAATTTCTACTTCACTATACGCTTTCTTGCAGCCTCTTCAATTTGCCTTTATGGTCTGCTGCATTTTGTCTCATCTCCTCCCTATCTCTTGAAGAGTTCTAAATATTAATCTTTTGCATTCTGCCTCTGGTAAGTCCAGTTAATAGTTAATTCTCTTCATCTGGAATATTTCTTGATTCTTTGTTCTGGTAGTTTTCTGAAGCCACTATGGTCTGCATCTTTAAGTGGTTAGATATTGACTGTTGTCTTCGAGCCATCAGTAAGTTGTCAAATTAATTTACTTTATGTTTACTTACTGTGGTCTAGCTTCTTGTTTTGTTTATTTTGAAATGTCAAAGTAGACTAGTCTTGTGCACTAGTTTGGTTACTGGTGGCTTTGAAGCTCCAATGTCATCACTAAGTTGTTAGAGCTGTTACCAGACATGTGAGCTGAGAAGTCTGTTCACTTTTCTTGTGTGGATTCAGCTCAAGTACCCAGGTAGACAGTCACCAATTGTGTGATGCAGGTTCTCCCATACTGTCCTCAATGGACAGGGGTGATTGGTATAGGCCTAGGTATCTTGCTACAGGTGCTGAGAAAGGCAGGGGGCTGACATTAATTCCTGAGTGTCTGTGAGGAAGGCATATCTTCTTATATCTGATTATAGGTAAAAAAACTATTTCTTCCTTGAATCTCTGGCTCAGGGGAATTGGAAGATTTTTCTTCCCCTTCCGCCAGTATGTTAAGCTGTTCCTTCTCCAAATCTCAGAGAATGGCTTAGGGTGAGCCTAAGGAGTCCTGCTTCCAACTCTGTTAATGACATCAGATTCCAGAGCTGGGCTCCAGGCAGCAAAGTGAGGGGGAAGCACTGGGAGAAGGAAAAGAGATTTATCCTGAAGGAAAGATTGGATCTATATGTAGTAAGTTAGAAGAAAACCCCTTGCTTTTGACAATTGCGTGCTACTTTTCACTAGTTCTAGAGGCTCAAGTAGACTCTCTGCTCAGTCTCTTCCACTGAGGAGGATGTCTCCTGAATGCCATTTCTCCAGTGAGTATCAGGTCTGGTGAGTCCTAGGTATTCTAAACCTATTTTTCCTTTCCCGTTGCTCAGTCTGATTTCACAACTTTCCCTTGATGTTAAGGGCTCCTAGAATGTCATATATAATCAATTGATTTGTTCTTCTGAGTCTTTGTTGTTAGAAGAATCACAAGAAGCATCTAAATGTGCTGCCACCCTGGTTCTGCCCCTAAGCTTTCTATTTTAATCATTTCAATTCTTGGGAATAGTCTCTCACCAATTCCTCCATGGTAAGATATGAAATACCAAACTAGAAATGAATGTTTAACATATCAAGTAAAAATACTCATGTATTTTTGGAAGAAAATCTTGCCACAATAAAATTTCTAAATACTAATTGGAGTCCTTATACACAGAGCTCCACAGATTAAAAGAGCATAGCTGTTCTTTAATACACCTTCTTAAAACAAGGTACAAAGACATGGTGAAATTGTTTTGCTTGCCAAGTAACATTTCTTTGAGAGGAAAGAAAGAAAATGACGTGTTGTGAGTTCCTTAATTTAGTTCTATGGAGATTTTAAAAATGTTTTGACTTTAAAAGTACTTTTACTGATCTATGGAACTGCCTGATTCTTTCCCAGGCTATTCTGTTTACAGACAATATGCACTAATTCAGTTCTGAGCTTTATAAAGTGCTGCTTTGCTCATGCAGTTCCATATTCAGAATTGATAATGACTTCCTACTGAATGTCAGATCATGTCTACACTTTTTGAGACCCTAATAACCTGTGCCCATCCCACCTCTCTAAAACTGTCATCCTACATTTTCTCATAATAAACCGATTACCTTACTGCATTTCTCTTGTCAGTATGGATTTCCATACACAACACAACATTCAGACACACACAAAGGAAACATATTCCGGTCTAAGGACTCCTACTTTTTACTTTTACACTTCCTCTTTTTTGCTGTCTTCTGATGTCTTTCTCTTAGCCAGACTTAAAAGTTATTTGAAAGTCACCACAGTTCCATTTTCCTCCAGGAAGTTTCTCTGATGATCTTTACTTCCATTATCCATCCACTCTTTTAGCCCTGCTACTTACCTGTTATTTTGTGCTATCAAGTGAATTCTGATTCATGGAGACACTAGGGACAGAGTAGAACTTTCCCTGCAAGCTTTCTTAGACTGTAAACCTTACAGGAGCAGATTAGCAGATGAGACCTTTCATCCTGTGAGATTCCAGTAGGTTCAAACCTCTGACCATTCAGTTAGTGGTTTAGTGCTTAATTATAGTTGTGCCATCAGGGCTCCTTGCTTCTTACTTCGTAAGATAACATGCAGCAATCAGTTAAAAATTATTTTATACCAGGATTCATTGCTTAGTTGTTTCCAATCTGTGGCCAGTTTGTGTGTGTCAATGTAGAACTGTGTCATGCAGAGTTTTCAAGGGCTGATGTTTTAGAAGTGGATTTCCAGGCCTTTCTTTGAGGTGCTCCTGGGTGGACTTGAACTGTTAATCTTTCAGTAAGTAGCTGAGCATGTTAACTGTGTATTCCACTCAGGGAATCAAAAAGAGGGCACTGTCCTTCATAGGATGTTTTATAGTGCTCTCTAACTTTGTATGATACAGGGTTAGTGTCTTTTGGTTCAAGTGCTTTTTGTTGTATTATTATGAAAGGAGCTGCTGGGCTGGAGACCTTGAGCTTCCGGTTATCATTGTGTTGTTACTAACTGTTATTGTTAATAAACTGCTCTTCATTTAAGCATCGTTTTATGTTCACCAGAAGCTGTAAAATGTAGGGGTCCATGCCCTCCACTCAGTTTTCCCAGTGAATGGCATCCTACTTTAGTATTATACATTTGTCACAATCAATGAACCATTATTATTATTGTCTAGATTTCTCACTTTACCCAGATTTCCTCAGTTTTATCTAGTGTCCTTTTTCTGTTCCAGGATTCCATCCAGAATACATTATATTTGTCATTATGTCTCTTGAGGCTCTTCTTTACTAGGTCCATTTGTCAGATTTTTCTTGTTTTTGATGACCTCGGAAGTTCTGAGGATCACTGACCAGATATTTTGTAGAATTGTCCCTAATTCGGGAGGAGGACCACAAAGGTAAAGTGGCATTCTCATCACAGAATATCAGCCCAGCCCAGCCCAGTGCCATTGAAATATCAAGGGTACCTAATATCAACATGACTTATTATTCTGAGTTTTGGTTGTGACCACATGACTGAAGTAGTGTTTGTTAGGTTTCTTGACCACACATTTGCTCTCCCTGCCTGCTTTCTCACATTTTATCTTCAAAAAGAAATCACTATGTGCAGACCACACTTAAGGAATGGGAGTTATGCTCCACATCTTTGAATGGGTGGAGTAAGTAGACAAATTATTTGGAATTCTGAATGAGAGATTTACATATGTGATCTCATTTTTTTAAAATTTGGTCATCTGTTTCTATCACAGACTAAAGGATTTTTTAAAAAGTTACAACCTCATAGTACTTTATTTGTTTTGTTGCTCAAATTGTTGCAGCTTTGGGGACTGGGAGTTCTTCAGTTGACTCCTGTGTCACTTGATGTATATCCATCATTGTGGGGTTTTGTTTTGTTTTTTTGCTTTTTTAAGATTTCTTTTTGGTTTTCTGGAATGACAAGATGTCAGTTTGCTCAGTAACTGTGATTCCTTCTATTGGAGAAAGGTATTGCAAACCAGTATCTGGGTCCTAAATGTGCTTGTTGCTACTGCAGTGTTGCTGCTTCTAGATCATGTCAACTGACAGAGCAAGAAACTATATTCATGGTAGTGTAGTAGTTAAGAGCTATGGCTACTGACAAAAAGGTCAGCAGTCCAAGTCTACCAGGTGATCCTTGGAAGCTATATGACACAGCTCTATTCTGTCGTATAGGGTCCCTATGAGTTGGAATCAACTCCACAGGAACAGGTTTGCTTTGTTGTTGTTGTGTATATATACTCATAAAACTTAAACAGTTGACTTTGTCATGGTATATAATTCTTTATATACATCATTGAACTTGATTTGTTAATACTTTCTTGAAGTGTTTTTCTTCCCTGTTCATGTGGGATGTTTGTTGATCTGTAATTTCTTTTTCTTGAAAATCTTTGTCTGATTTTGGTATAAGGATAATACTGAACTCATAGCATGTTAGAAAATGTTCTTTCTGCTTCTATTTTCTGAAAGAGATTGAGTCCTTAAATATTTGGTAGAATTCATCAGCAAAATCCTCTAGGTCTGCTGCCTTCTTTTTTGGAAGTTGTTAATTACTGATTCAACCTCCTTAACAGATATAGGGCTACTCACGTTGCCTGTTTCTTCTTGTATGAGTTTTGTTAGCTTGTGTCTGTCAAGGAATTCATCCATTTGATCTATGTTATCAAATTTATTATCATAATGTTGTTCATCCCTCTTGATGTTTGTTCATAAAATATTTGACTTGTTGAGCAGACTTGAGCAGAGTAAGAAAGGATGGAGGCAAGGAATGTAGTTCAAGAGGTAGAAATGGCTAATTCCTTGGTCATATTTAGTATAGATAGCAGTTTCTTCAGGGATTCAATCATTTTTACAGAGGAAATTTCTGTGAGAACACTAGATATGGATACTGAAATTCAAACTTAATGTGGTAGGTAAAGATATTCACCATTACATCTCCTTTTACAGGAATTGGTCAGGCATAGAATGTAGTCATAACAGCAGTTACCAGTGCAGTCCAAATGCCGAAGTGCTTCACTTGAATGTTCTGGAATATGGAAGATTCCTAGTTATTACACAACCCTGGAGGAAAAAAAAAAGAGGGAAGCAGTAAGCTTAAAATTACATGACATAGGGATTTGGCACAGGATAGAGACTCAGAGCAAGCTAGCTTTGACTTGGAAGACTTATTTATGGTGAAAAATTTGTGAAAGAATTATTAATGGTGAAAATTTGTAAAAGAATTACTTATGGTGAAAAATTTGTACCCAGAACAAACATGAAAAACTATAGTTGTATTTTCATTTCTGTGATTTATAAATTAATTTCTGTCTTTATCCATTAGATGGTAAGCATTATGAGGACAGAAACATTGATGTCTGTTTTTATTGCATTGTATCACTAAGCCTAGCTTTGTATTTAGCAGGTATCAGCTACCTAACCAATATTAGTGGTACTTCTTAATAAGTAATGTATCAATATCCAGGAGACTCAGAATTTCAATCATGCAGATGGTAATACTTTAAACTTTATTGTGTCTTTTTATTTTCATTTATTTCTGGGAAAACACAGAAACAGATGAGTGTAACTATTCAGCTTTTTCCCCCCTAAATATACACCAAAGAGTGACAAAGTCCAACCTGCTCCAGGAGCTATAAGTGATTTTTACAATTTAAAAGACATGTTAAAAACAAAACAAAATTAATAGCAACAGAAAAAAAAAAGAATATGTGAAAAAGACCATATGTGGATCACAAGGCCCGGCATGTTTACTTTCTTATCAATTCACCTTCTTACTGTCAGCCATTTTTCCAAATAATTCAAAATTCTGTGCCAACCACTAGGATTGGAGATGAAGAAATTAAAAATTTTTACCAGAGGCGGAGTCAAGATGGCGGACTAAGCACACGTCTCCTTATATCCCTCTGGAAACCAAGACCTGAACTGACAATCAAACAGAGCCTTCTGATCACCTAATCAGCCTCAGGACACGGCACAGAGCTGTTAATTGGGACTTCATAGCACTCAGCGAAAAACCTCCTCTCTTTCACTGACTCCCGCTCCTGGCTAGCCCAGGCTCTCACGGACGGCAGGTAAATGCACCAGTTTGACTTTTTTTTTCCTCTGTCTCGGCTGGTGGGTGGAGCTGGGTCTTGCCTGGCGGCTGGACTCAGACGCACTGCTGGGGGGATAGACAGGCGAAATTCCCATATTCTGAGAGCCAGGATCAGGACTGTGTTAATCTAGACACTTTGAGCCTTTCGTTTTGTAGCTGCCTCAGCGGGGTTTGTGCGGAGCTCTGCGGTCAGTGTGCGAGACGCAATGTTGGTACCGAGATTTTAGCAGGACCTCGTTCTTAGCCTGGGAGACAGCGCCTGAAAACGGGACAGCACTTCTCCTACAGAAAAGCAATAACTTTCCCAGTGCCACCTATGTTGGGGGCCCTGCAACAGAAGCAGAGGAATCACTACCTCTCGGCACCTTTAGCCTCTCTGTCTGCTGCCTGTGTGGAGGACGCCATCTTGGATATGGTGTCTGCAGCTGGACCTAATTCTTAGCTTGGGAGCCAGAGCCTGCCCACAGGAGAGTGCTTTTCTATCACAAAACCAGTACTCGATGCAGTGTTGGCTAAGGCTACGCTCTGTCAACAGAGGCCAACAGGGCAGTAGCATTGCTGTATTCTAAACTAGTTTGTTATCATCTGGGGTTGGATATAGTGGCACTTATTTTGTCAGATGAGAAGAGGGACCTCTACACCTGAAAACCTAACTGACTTGTCAACTGGTCAGATACCTTTTGCTTTACATTTGAAGACAGCCTAGAGAAACATTTGCAATCCATCCTCACAGTACCTCTTCCAGCCTCTCACATGGGACCCAAAAAGCAACAGACAATTGTGGCATACAAGCAATCACTCATGGCTTCAGAAGGCTCCGAAAAAAAGCAACCAAGGAGTTTTCCAGATGAAGAAACTTTCATGAAAGCATCAGGAAGTGAATACAAATTGATTATATACAGAGCCCTTCTAGACCTTATACAAAATGCAACAGAACAAAATGAAAAATTAAGCAAGTTGTTCAATCTTATGAAACATGAGTACTCTGAAATCCAACAGATCAAGAAGAAAATCAAAGACATAGAAACTTCCATGCAAAACCAAGAAAACAGAATGGAACAAATGGAAAAAGGAATTTCTGACTTGGAAGACAGAGCTACTGATGCCAGCGTCTGTGAGCAGAAATCAGAAAAAAGAAACAAGAAAAATGAAGAAACATTAAGAAGCATGTGGGACTCTATTAAGAGGAACAACCTTCGATTAATTGGAGTCCCTGAACAGGGTGAGACATCTGAGAACACAGAGAGTATTGTTGCTGAGCGGCTGAAAGAAAACTTCCCAGAAATCATGAAGGACGAGAATATAGACATCTCAGATGCGTATCGTAGCCACCCAATATACATCTCAAAAGAAAGACTCCAAGACATATTATAATCAAGCTTAACAAAATGAAACACAAGCAGCAACTCTTAAAGGCAGCAAGACTCAAAGAAAAGCTAACATTCAGAGGGAAACCCTGTAGCCTCTCATCAGATTTCTCACCAGAAACCATGCTGGCACGGAGACAGTGGCACGACACATTCAAAGTTTTGAAGGAGAAGAACTTCCAACCAAGAATTATATATCCTGCAAAACTATCTTTCAAATACGAAAATGAAATTAAGACATTCCCAGATAAACAGAAACTCAGAGACTTTGTAAAAACCAAACCCAAAACACAGGAAATACTGAAAGAAGTTCTTGGCTTTGGCTTAGAAGAACAAAACCACTAACTTTATATATTAGAACAACACACTATTCAATACTCTACTCATTTAGGGAAGGCCTCAAAGTAAATCACAGCTTTGATATGCAAAGAAGCAATCCAGTGATCATCATGAAAACTATGGTGTCATCATAATAAACAGAGGGATGTACTACAGTTGTTATAGTCCTTCCAGATGGAGAGGAAGATGACAAAACTGGTAGGAATTAAAATTGGGTTTATAAATAGTTTATTAAGGGGGTTCATAGGGGCAGCTGTAAAGCACAACAAAGATGTATCATACCATTTCAAGAAATCTAACACACGAATCTCAACAACTATAAAACCAGCTCTGAAAAAGGTGAAAAATCAACTCACAAAAAAGAGTGTTCCAGAACAGACTAATAAGAACAACAGAGAAAACATCAACATAAAAATAAACATATCACAATGGCAGTGGTGAACACATACCTATCAATAATTACATTGAAAGTGAACGGACTGAATGCTCCAGTAAAGAGACACCGAGTGTCATCTTGGATCAAAAGACACGACCCATCCATACGTTGTCTACAAGAAACTCACTTGAGACCTAAAGACAAGAACAAACTGAAAATTAAAAGATGGAAGAACATATATCAAGCTAGCAATGAACAAAGAAGAGCAGGGGTGGCAATTCTAATCTCAGACAAAATCAATTTTAATGTGAAGTCCACCATCGTGGACAAAGATGGACACTATTTATTGCTGAAAGGTTCAGTACACAAGCAAGACTTAACTATATTAAATATTTATGCACCTAATGTCAGAGCACCTAAATATGTCGAAGAAACACTGACTATGCTCAAAAGAGAGTTAGATGACTCCACAATAATAGTGGGAGACTTTAACATTCCACTCTCATCACTAGACAGATCATCTAGAAAAAAGCTCAGTAAAGATACAGAAGACCTCATTGACACAATTAACCAACTAAACCTCATTGATATATACAGAACTTTCCACCCACCAGCAGACAACTACACCTTCTTCTCCAGTGCACATGGAACATTCTCCAGAATTGACCACATGATAGGCCATAATGCAATGCTCAACAAAATCCATACCATCGAATTACTGCAAAGCATCTTCTCAGATCATGAAGCCATCAAAGTTGAAATCAACAGCAGAAAAAACATAGACAGAAAGTGGAACTCTTGGAAACTGAACGACACCTTGCTCAAAAAAACATGGGTTATAGAGGAAATCAAGGATGAATTAAAGAAATTCATGGATTCCAGTGAGAACGAAAACACTTCCTACCAGAACCTATGGCATACAGCCAAAGCAGTGCTCAGAGATCTATTTATCTCCATAAATGCACACATCTGGAAGGAAGAAAGAAACCAAATCAAGGAACTAACTCTACAGCTTGAACAAGTAGAAAGAGAACAACAGAGGAACCCCTCGGGCACCAGCAGAAATGAGATCATAAAGATTAGAGCAGAGCTAAATTAATCAGAGAATAGAAAAACAATTGAAAAGACCAAAAGCTGGTTTTTTGAAAAGATCAACAAAATTGATAAACCACTGGCTAAACTTACTAAAGAAAAGCAGGAAAGGACACAGATAACCCAAATTAGAAATGAGAGGGGAGTTGTCACCACAGATGCAACAGAAATCAAAAATACCATAACAGGATACTATGAAAGACTGTACTCTAACAAATTTGAAAACCTAGGGGAAATGGACAAATTCATTGACTCGTACCACCTACCCAAATTATCACAACGTGAAGCAGAACAACTGAATAAACCCATCACAAAGGAAGAGATTGAAAAGGTCATCAAAACACTGCCAACCAAAAAAAGTCCAGGCCCAGATGGCTTCACAGCAGAATTCTACCAAGCATTTAAAGAAGAGTTATCCCCGATACTACTTAGAGTATTTGACAGTATAGTGAAGTACTCCCAAACTCATTCTATGAAGCCAGCATAACCCTGATACCTGAGCCAGGGAAAGATCCAACAAAGACAGAGAACTACAGACTGATATCACTCATGAACCTAGATGCAAAAATCTTCAACAAAATTCTTGCCAACAGAATACAACAACATATCAAGAAAATAATCCATCATGACCAAGTGGGATTCATACCAGGGATGCAAGGCTGGTTCAACATCAGGAAAACAATTAATGTGATAAACCACATAAATAACACAAAAGACAAGGATCACCTGATTTTGTCCATTGATGCCAAAAAGGCATTTGATAAAGTCCAACACCCATTCATGCTAAAAACTCTTAGCAAAGTGGGCATGGATGGCAAATTCCTCAACACAGTAAAGGCCATTTATGCAAAGCCAATTGCCACATCATCCTGAATGGAGAGAGACTGTAAGACTTTCCCTTGAGATCAGGAACTTGACAAGGATACCCACTGTCACCTCTCCTATTCAATATTGTGCTAGAAGTTCTAGCCAGAGAAATTAGACAAGACGAAGAAATAAAGGGCATCTGGATCGGCAAAGAGGAAGTTGAAATCTCCCTGTTCGCAGATGATATGATTGTATATGCAGAGAACCCCAAGGAAACTATAAGTAAGCTACTCAAACTGATAGAAGAGTTCAGCAGAGTCTCAGGATACAAGATAAACATAAGTAAATCAGTAGGATTCCTTTATACCAACAACGAGACTGTTAAGGAGGAAATTATCAAATCTATACCATTTGTGATAGCCCCTAAGAAGATAAAGTACCTAGGAATTAATCTAACCAGAGAAACAACAGACCTTTACAAAGAGAACTACAAGCCCTTACTACAAGAAACTGAGACTTAGATAAATGGAAAAACCTACCCTGCTCATGGATAGGAAGACTTAACGTTGTGAAAATGTCTGTTTTACCCAAAGCAATTTATTTATATAATGCAATCCCAATACAAGTTCCAGCATCATTTTTTAATGAGATGGAGAAACAAATCACCAATTTTGTTTGGAAAGGGAAGAAGCCTCGGATAAGTAAGGTACTACTAAAGAAGAAGAACACACTGGGAGGCCTCTCATTACCCGACCTTAGAACATACTACACTGCTACAGAGGTCAAAACAGCCTGGTACTGGTACAAGAACAGACAGATCAATCGATGGAACAGAATTGAGACCCCAGAGATGACACCATCTGCCTATGATCAGTTGATATGCAACAAAGGCCCTAAGACATTAAACTGGGGTAAAAACAATCTCTTCAACAAATGGTGCTGGCAAAATTGGTTATCCATCTGCAATAAACTGAATCAAGATCCATATCTTATACCTTATACAAAAGCCAACTCCAACTGGATAAAAGACCTAAATATCAAACCTAAAATGATAAAGCTCATCCAAGAAAAGGTAGGAACAACAATGGAAGTTTTAATACACAATGAGGACAAACTCCAAAATCTGTCAAAGAAACCTCAATCAACAGAAGAGAAAATAGATAAATGGGAACTATTAAGAATCAAACACTTTTGCTCATCCAAAGACTTTATTAATAAAATTAAAAGAACACCCACAGAATGGGAAAAAATACTTGGCAACCCTATGTCAGACGGATGCCTGATCTCCGTAATCTATAAGATACTACAAAATATCAATAAGAAGAAGATAAACCACCCAATTAAGCGATGGGCAAAGGAGATGGACAGATACTTCACTAAAGTGGAGATCCAGGCAACCAAAATCACATGCGGACATGTTCACAATCTTTAGTTATTAAAGAAATTCAAATAAAGACAACAATGAGATACCATCTCACCTCAACAAGATTGGCCATGATCCAGAAAACACAAAACAACAAATGCTGGAGAGGCTGTGGAGAAAGTGGAACCCTCCTACACTGTTGGTGGGGTTTCAAAATGTTCTAGCCTCTTTGGAAGGCAATCTGGCGCTTCCTTAAAAAATGGATATCGATATACCATTTGACCCAGTAATTCCACTACTTGGAATATATCCTTCAGAATCAAGGCCTTTCACACCAATGGACACATGCACCAGAATGTTTACCGCAGCACAGTCCACGATAGCAAAAAGGTGGAATCAACCCAGATGCCCAACAATAGAAGAATAGATAGGTAAACTATGGTACACATACTCAATGGAGCACTACGCAATGATAAAGAATAACAATGATTCCAGGAAACATCTCCTAACCTGGTTTCAACTGGAAGACATTATGTTCAGTGAAAGTAGTCAGCGACAAAAGGACAAATACTGTATGAGACCTCTACGATAAGATCTCAAAAACAGACTTGTGTATAGAAGAAAAGACTCTTTGACAGCTGCAAGGGATGGGAGGGAGGAAGGGTGAGGGAGGGAGGGTGTAGTTTAGATAGTTACTAGAAATCTAGTTGGGAGAAAGTGGTGATAGCACACATTAGAAACAAGAACAACATTAAGTGGACTTCAGCATAACTTGAGTACTCCTTCCATCTTAACTCAATACTGCAAGGATAGAGTAACTGGGGCAGGTGGCGGGAGACTATGCTCTTAGGCGAATTCCAGGCCAATTGGTACAACTAGCATTTTGCTAAGAGAGCTCTCTGCACCCCACATTGGTGAGTGGCATCTGGGGTCTTAAAAGCTGCCAAGCTGCCACCCGAGGACACAGCAAATGGTCCCAACTCAGCAGGAACGGATGCCCACCGAGCACCAAAATGACATGTGGTAAAGACAACTGAGAAGACAGAGAGACCCACACGAGTGGGTGCCTACATCGACTTGGGACCGGAAGAACCAGATGGTGCCCAGCCACCACGAGTGATAGCCACGATGGAGCTCACAGAGAGGAGTCTCACTAGCAACACAATAATAAAAAGGGGTGCATCATGAGATCTCCACTAAAAGACCTCAATAGATGGTCCAGCAGTTTTGGGGTTCCTCTGAGAGCATGCCCCCCTTCCCTGATGCTGCCCTCTCCCATAAATTATAACAAAGGTCCACTCTTTGGACAGGAATGGATTGGAGTTGGCAATGCAGAGTGACCATATATTGGAAGCACTTTATGGTTCTATACATCTATAGGATATCATCTTACTGACCTCTGGCTGGAGGAAGGGGAGTGGACGGAGAGGAGGGGAAAGGAGGCTGTTGGGAGGATGAGACATGTATGGAGCAGAGAGGAATAGTGTGCTGTCACCGGACAGGGAGAGCAGTGGAAGCTGCATATAGGTGGGCATGTAAATTTATACATGAATGTACATTTTCACTCAGTCATGTTAAAAAAAAATTTTTTTACCAACTTCTACAGTCCAAAATTGGTTGAACATTGAATCACGATGCATTGATAATTACTGGTGGTTGAAATGTGAAAGCTGGAAACAAGGAAGAAGGATTAGTAGTTGAGAAATATGGCCTTGGTCAGAAACAATGCTGAAGATCCTATGCTAGAATTTTGCAAGACCAGTGACTTCTTCACTGGAAATCCTTTTTTTTTTCACCAGCATAAATGGTGACTATACACATGACCCTTACCAAATGTAATAAACAGGAGTCAGATTGACTATATATGTGGGAAAGGTGATGGAAAAGCTCCATATTATCGATCTGACCAAGGCCAGGGGCCCACTGTGGAACAGATCATCAAACTGTTCACATGCAAGTTCAAGTTCAAGCATGAAAATTAGAACAAAGCCACAAGTGCGAAAGTACAACCTTGAACATATCCTATGTGAATTGAGATCATTTTAAGAAGAGACTTGACACATTGAACACTAAGACTGAAGATCAGATGAGCTGTGGACTGACATCAAAGACATTATGCATGAAAAAAGAAAGAATGTATTAAAAAAAGACAAGAAAGAAAGTAAATACCAAAATGGATGCCAGAAGAGAGTTAAAACCTCTCTTGAACATCAAGTGTCTAAAGCAAAGGCAGGAAATAATGAAATAAAAGAACTGAACAGATTTCTAAGAGTGGATGGAAGAGAAAATGAAGTATTGTACTGATATGTGCAAAAAGCTGGACATAGAAAAATCTAAAAGGGCAGAATACACTTAGGCATTTCTCAAGCTGGAGAAACTAAAGGAAAAAACTCTGATCTCAAGTTGCAATAGTTAAATGACACAAGAAGCAACAAATGAATGTGGGAGAAATACACAGAGTCACTATACCATAAACAATTGGTCAACATTCATCCATTTCAAGAGGTAGCATGTGATCAGGAACTCATGGTACTGAAGGAAGTTCAAATGCCCTGAGGACACTGGCAAAAACAAGTCTCCAGGAGTCAACAGAACACCAAATGAGATATTTCAACAAACAGATGCAGCATTAGAAGTGCCCATTTGTCTATGCTGAGCAAGTTGGACGACAGCTACCTGGCCAACCTGGAAATTGTCAAACAGTATCATTAATATCACATGCAAGTCAAATTTTGCGGAAGATCATTCAAAAGTGGCTGCAACAGTATATCGACACAGAACCACCAAAAATTCTGGCTAGATTCAGAACCAAGGATATCTTGCTGATATCAGATGGATGCTAGCTGAAAGCAGACAATACCAGATGATGTCAACTGTGTTTCACTGACTATGCAAAGGTGTTTGACTTGTATAGATCATAATAAATAATGGATAACATCATGAAGAATAGGAATTGAAGGACATTTAATTGTGCTCATGAAGAACGTTTACATAGGTCGGGAGTACATGCAACATGGACTCTCACTATCCTTACTTCTGAGAAGCAGTCTGATTGTCCTTACTCCAAGACAGATTTGTTCATTCTTTCAGAAATCCATGGTATATTCTGTATTCTTGACCAATACCACAATCACAGCATATCAGTTCTTTGGTCCTCCTTATTTATTATTTACCTTTCCCGTGCATATGATGCGACTGAAAATACCATGGCACGGGTCAGGAGTACCTTAGTCTTCAAGGTAACATCTTTGCTTTTCAATACTTTAAAGAGGTCTTTTGAAGAACGGAGACATTACATGGCTTAAAGTCAGGAAAGGTGTGCATCAGGGTTGTATTCTTTCACCAATATATTTTCAACCTGTATGCTGAGTAAAAACTTTGAGAAGCTGGACTATATAAGAACAGGTCATAAGGATTGGAGGAAGCCTCATTAACAACCTGTGTTATTCAGGACACAACCTAACTCACTGAAAGTTAAGAGGACTTGAAGCACTTACTGATGAAGAGAAGAGACCATAGCCTTCAGTATGGATTATACTTCAACATAAGGAAAACAAAAATCCTTACAACCAGGACAATAAGCAACATCATGACAAAGCAGTGAAAAATTGAATGTCAGGATATTAATTTCATTTACAATCAACACCTGTGGGAGGAGCTGTCAAGTTAAAAGAAGCATCACGCTAGTCAAGTCTACTGCAAAAGACCTCTTTAAAGTATTGAGAAGCAAAGATGTTACCTTGAAGACTGCGGTATGCCTGACCCATGCCATGGCATCTTCAATAGCATCATACACATGTGAAAGGTGAATAATAAATAAGGAGGACTGAAGAATTGATACCTTGTGATTGTGGTGTTGGTGAAGAATACAGAATATATCACGGACTGCCAAAAGAATGAACAAATCTATCTTGGAGTAAATATAGCCAGACTGCTTGTTAGAAGCAAGGATAGTGAGAGTACATGTTGTCTACTCTGGACTTGTTGTCAGGAGGGGTCAGTCACTGGAGAAGGAGTTCATCATGCCTGGTAGAGGATCATTGTAAAATAGGAAGACCCTCAATAAGATGGATTCACAGAGAGACTGAAACCACAAGCTCAAATACAGTGACTATTGTCAGCATGGTGCAGGACTGGAAAGCCCTTTATTGCGTAGTATGTAGGGTCACAACAAGTTGGGACCAACTCAGAAGCACCTAACAACATCAGCTCACCTTCTTACTGTCTGCCACTTTTCCAAAGTTTAATTTCTGTCCTCAAATATCTGATTCTTCCATCCTTCCTTTTCCACTCTATGGTAAAGTTTACAATCACAAATACAATCTGCCTACATCTCACTTGTCCTTTCCTATTGTTACAATGGAGGGTATATTTCTCATGCTAGGTGGTGAAAATGCCCCCTCCTGTTCTCTAGACACCATACTCTCCTGTTGTAGTGGACATACATTTTTATTTTGACTACTATCTCTTCTGTTAGGGAAGTAGCTCTACCCCATTTTACAGTTATTGTGCACAATTTGCATAGGTCATGATGGGCCAACTCTTAGCAGACTTTCTTTCCTCTAGCCCTGGTCAGGAAGAGTATTCCAACTTCATGTTTACACCAGTTGTTTCAAAGCTAGGTGTGTAGTCAAGTGCCGGGATCCAGCCTCAGCAGGGTCTGGGATCACGGAGGGACGGGTGGCGTTGGTGAAGAAGAAAGAAATGAGACTGAGACAACCAGGAATCTGGAGAACAGCAGCCCACTAGGACCTGTCTTTCTTTATTTTTTATAATCAATGAGGTGAAGTAATTTCACCCTGGTCTTTGGCCACGTAAACTGTTGACTAGTAAGAAACTGACACCTCGTGGTCTCTTTTCATATTACTTGTCAAGTCCTTCTAGATAATGGCCCGAGGCAAGTATATTGTGGTGATAATTAACAGTGAAAACAAAGTTATGCCTTGAGTTCAATCAACTCTATTCATGTCTTGAGGTCAAGGGTACAGAAAGAAGGGTAGACTCATCCAAAGCCAGCTGTCTCTATGTGTTCCTCCTTCGTTCTTATTTTATCTCCTTCTGTGAGGATAGTAAGCATCCACCATCCCCCACCCTTAAGCTGTTCTAAGAAGGATATTTCTTTAGTATTTACTCATTTGTCATGCCAATTATAATAAACTTGGGAGCCTATCTATCTTCCTGATGTAGGGAGTGGGATGTCTATGTCTAAGGGCTGTGTAGAGGGTTGTCCTTGGGAAGCTTCCCAGGGCCTTCCTGTAATCTTGTGTTTTCACATGTGGAGGGGGAAGTGCAGTTGGGGGAAGCCAGAGGAGCCGGGCTGGCCTCAGTATTCCTGGGCTGGGCGTGCTGTGTCAGAATTCATTAAGCCGAGGGGGTTGTACTACCCTTTTTATAAAGCATCTTCTTTGATCCTTGTGACAGGAGATAAGAGGGTATTTTTGAGGAAAGTTTAATTAGGAAGCAAAATATCATCAGGGAGAGCATGGTAAAAAATATGCCAAGGGTGAGATACCTCCATCCGCCATCACATAAGCGTGAGACTTTGCTTGCAGAGGCTTCTGAGGGTGATGGGCCTCAGCAGTTAAGACTAAACCAAGCTACTGGCAGAGCTACCTTTTCCTCTTGAAGGGCCTCTCTGAAGAGTAAAGACCTGAAGGAAGTGAAGAAACAAATCATATAAAGGTCTGGTGAAGGACATTGCAGGTAGATAAAACATGCAAAGATGGTTAGGTAGGAATAAACTGTTAGGTGGGAGCAGCCAGGAAGCCAGTGTGACTGACGTGGGAAGAATTAGAAGGACAGTGGTAGAAGGTGAGTCTGAGGAGGGAGACAAGGGCCAGATCTCCAAACTATGGCAAATAACTTTGATTTTATTCCAAGAAAAAGTGGAAAGAATTGTAGGGGGTTAACTGGGAGGAAACATGACTAATTTACATCACTGACCCCTCTTTCCTTCTGGAAATAATCTCAGTCTTTAGATTCTTCTGATTTTCCTCTCAGCCTTATAGCCAGTCCTTGTCCGACTTCTTCACGGCTTCCAATTCCTCTACTCTGTTGCTAAATACAAATCTTATTTTGGCTGTATCCCTCCTGTTTTCACTCCAGTCTTTTCCTGGACCAATACCCCTAGGGCTTCTGAGACCATCTCTACTTGGACTACTCCTGAAATTAGATCCAGTGCCAGATACCTCTTCTGAGTTTTATTTAGGCTTCCATATTTAATTGCTTCTTTGACACATCCACCTGGATTTTTCATAAACATTTAGAAACCAACTTGAAAATAAAAAAAAACTTCTCAATCTCCATCCTAAAACCTAATTCCTCTCAATGTATCTACATCTCAGTAAATGGGGCAACCATCCACTCTCAGTGGATCTAATTTAGGGTTTTTCTTGGGCCCAGCCCTAATTTTTCTTCCGTATCCAATCAATCACCAAACTCTCTTGATTCCAGTTCCCATGCAGTTTTCAAATCTGGCCATACTTTTTTTATCATCACTGATATCAGTGTATGCTGATTCTCCCTACCACATCACTCTTCATGTATCAGTTGTAATGGACATCACTATTCTGATTGTCAGAAAGCTAACATTTTTGTGTTTCTGCATCGTTGGAGATTTAGGGACAATTTTTGGTGAGACAAGCCTTGAAACTGCAAGATAAGTGAACAGGCAGTAAGAGACTTGCTTGCCTGAGTAGATAGTAGATAGTAAGAGACTCCTTGGAGGTATGTGCTTACATTTCAGAAAGGAACAGAGACCCTAGGTTATAAACTTAAACACACTTGTCTATATCCCCCTCAGAACATTTATTTACATACCAAAGGACAAGAACACAGAATCCTCTCTTCTCTCCCTACCTCAAGATAGGGTAGAGGCAGAACTTTCTAGTAAATTCTGAGGAACTCCAGGCACCTGCATATGGTTGAGTATGCTGCCCATGTCAGTGTTCACTGTAGATTAGTTATGAGCACCCATCTGCATGATCTCAGATAGCAGTCTGACTTGTTCTAGTCCTGGATACATCCCTCAAAGAACGGCTGCGTCTGCAGAGCAAAGGCTCTGAAGTCTACAATGTCTCTTTTCAAATCCCTACCCTATCTTTTAATCGATGCAAGTTACTGGAGTTCTTTCGTGGCTCAGTTTCCAATCTACAAAGCAGGCATAGCAATACTACCATGGTTGCTGTGAGAATAAAAGCAGTTAATTTATGCAAAGCAGTTAACAATTCAATGGATATTAAATGAGCATATTTCTGCAATTTGTGTAAAGAAGTTGTTAATTTAATGGGTTGTTAAGAGACTAAAATGAGTTATCTTACCTAAAGTCCTTGTAACAATGCCTGGCACATAAGTTTGTGTATAATTTCTTTATATTGTATATATTCTTTATATTCAATTATATTCTACTATTCAGAGAAGGAAGAAAGTCTAATGAAACCAGTATGTGTTATAATACATGTAATAGATACTTGTAACTACTAAAAGCACTGTAAAATGAAGTATATTGTAACTTAGATTATCTTTGTTTGAGAATTAATTTCTGCAAGCTCAGTGGTAAGTTTTAGCTCTAAATTATTTTTCCCCCAAGTGACCACATGACAAATAGAAATCAAGCCTGGAACTCTCTCAATTATGTAAAAATAAGAATCACAGCTGACTGTACATGGAATGTGGGAAATATTTTTAGTTACAAAGAATTATTGTCAAACAATCTAAGAAAAAAAGTTAAAAAAAGCCAAGGGACTGTTTTCAAAGATGTTTAAAAAAAATGTTTTGTGCTTGGTTTGTTATCATTTGTAGATCTGCTCTCACAAAGTGAAATATGATATTTTGAGCAAAGACACTGCCTAGGAAAGACTGAAGTCTAATTTTTTCTTTAACGACTTAAGTCTCTTTTCATTTATTCAACAAACAGTTACTGAGTGTGTGCTTTGGGCCAAGTGCTGCGTTAAGCCCGTCTGTATTTGTTTATACCGTGCAGTCAGCCAGCTTCTCCCAAGTGTTCAGGGGCTTCTGCCCTGTAAAAGGTTCTAAAAGGGATGAAAAAAAGTTCATGATTGTCATTAGGTAATACATGACACCACCATTCCCTAATGTTTGGATGGACAGCAATGATAAAGAGGCCAAGGTCTGCGTTTGATCCCTGCCTGGACAGGTTTCAGCCTTGCTCAGCTGTTTGGAATCACAGATCATACTTTGAACCTGATTGTGAACCCCGGGTCACTATCAGGTAGTAGAGTACATTACAGCATGTTTACTATCACTGAAATTGCACGCTCACCCTGAATGTATGATTTCCTATCTCAAGGACCAACACTTTGTTTTTATTGCTGTTGACTCATTTGTAGATAATCTAAAGATCCAGCATCCAACACTTAAAAATACTGGTAAACAAAAACTGGTATCCGTATGTACTATTTTCTGTCTGCCAAGTACTAGTAGAAATGCTTTTCATAGATTAATTCACTTAAACTTCTCAACAACTCTGCAAGGTGTTGTTATTAGTTGTTGTTGCCATTGATTCTGACTCATGGAGCGACTGGATAGAATCAAACAAGGAGCACCTGGTAGATTTGAACTCCCAACCTTTCAGTTAGCAGCCAAACTTTTAACCGCTGTATCTGTCACCAGGGTTCTTTCTCACTTGTAGAGACCCCACATGTGCAGAGTAGAACTGTCCACAGGGTTTTCAAGGCTGTAATCTTTTAGAAGCAGATCAACAGGTCTGTCTTCCGAGGTATCCCTCTGTAGGTTCAAACCATCAACTTTTGGGCTAGAGGTTGAGCACTTAACGGTTTGTGCCACCCAGGGGCTCCTATTCTGTAGGTGGATGCTGTAATGTTTAGATGTGATAACATTTCTTCTTTTCATAAATCAGAAAACCGAGGCAGAGGTAAGCTTAGTAACTTCCCATCATTATTAAGTAGCAGAGCTGGGTTGGAAACTTGCCTAGTCTATCTCCAGGGTCTACCAGTCTGACCACCATAGCACTTCAGTGAAAACTCACCAACATGCCATCAACCAGCACACTTCAAATGCACCTTTTAGCTACCTGGGATATTAAATTAATTATCACTTCAGAAAGCTCAACTGACTAGCGCATATTTTATAAGTAAATTGGCAGTGGAATGTGAGGCCTTGGGATTTTAGTTGATAGAAATGTTTTGCTCCTTTCACTCTCCACTAAATGGCTCCTTGGTTCCAAGGACCACGTGCAAACATTCAAGCTTTCCAACCATCTGCACACACCTTCTTCAATGATCTTCCATTTCCTCCGTGTCAGTTGTCCTCTCTTTAGCCTAGTGACTTTAGTTTGAAATCATCTTTCTTTCTTTTAATTTCTATAGCAATTAATGTTTGTGCATTTATCTAGTGATGCATATTGGATCTTACAAAATCTCCTCTACTGTTGATTCAAATTTTTTTTTTTTTAATGTTCGGTTATGATTTAACTTCCCACATGTTTATGCTTTGACTCTTTAATTCTTCAGTAGGACTGCAAGCTCCTGGAGGACTGAGACCTAATTTGAAGCCTGAAATAAGAAGTTTAAGTTAGCAATATGGCTATATTACAGTCATGACCCATCTGTGAATAAGTATTGATCCCTCTCAGACCGCGAAGAGGTGATAAAGACTATTGACAATGTTGATACGTAGCTTTGTTTTAGATCAGTAGAATAATGTGCTTAGTTAGGAATCGGCTCAGTATTTTCCTCTGTCTTCCCTACTCATTAAAAACATATAATTCAAGAATTCTTTTTTAAAAAAATGTATTATGGAATGAGAGTGTGTGTGGTGTGTGTTGCTGTAATACTGAACAGGTTTTTAGAAGAGCTTTCAGATTAAGAAAAGAAGAAAGGTTTGCTAACCTATTGCAAAATCATTCAGTAAAAACCTATGGATCACAAAGAAACATTGTCTTAACCACAGCTGATCATGGGTACAGATTAAGACAAATCAGTGTTTCATTTCTTTGTGGTTTGGGGTCTGTCATGGAGTGAATTGTGTCCCCCTCAAAATATGGGTAGCTATGTGGCTGGGCCGTGATTCTCAGTATCTTGTGAAGGTCCTTCATTTTGTGGTTTTCCCATGCTGTATGTTAAAGGATTAGGGTGGGACTGTAAATCCCTTCGTAGGATTACCTCCCTGCTCCACTGTGAAGGGAGTTTCCCTGGTGTATGGCTTGCCCCATTCTTTATCCTTTCATCCTACCAGAGACAGAAGGACAGAGAGGCAGGCAGGGAATTGGGAACCTCCTACCATCAAGAAAGTAGCACCAGGAGAAGAGCGCATCCTTGAGACCTGAGGTTCCTGCACCAAGATGCTCCCTGGACAAAGACTGATGCAATACCGGACTTTCCTCCTGAGCCGACAAGGGGAAAGCCTTTGCCTGGAGTGGATACCCTGAATATGGACTTGCAGCCTACCAGACTATGTAAGAATAAACTTTCCTTTATTAAAGCCATCCACTCTGTGGTATTTCTGTTAGAGCAGCCCTAGCTGGCTAAGACAGGGTCACCATGTGTCAAATACTGGCTCGATGACAGCTAGCAAACCCAAGATAGGCTCATTGTTGTGGTTTATGTAGATATTGTCATGGTCCCAAATTGCAGGGAATTCACAACCTGTTTGGGTTTCTGGGTTTTATGATATTTAACTAGAAGCCTTGAGAATTATGTGATAAATACCAACATGATTCAGACCACAGGAGAGTTTTAAAAAGGTTACAGAAGAAGACACCCTGGATCAGAGTGCCCAAGCAACATTTACAAAACTGGAGAAATAGAAGGGCATGTCAGAGTGGCTTATTTACAATGAGCAAAGGGAAATATGTCTGCCGCTTCTTGAGAAGGCAACATGCCGAGCAGTTCAGTAATAGAAGATAAACGTTGTAAAGTTCATTATGTAGATCGGATTGTCCTGTAGCCACCGAGTAGATTCTGACTCATGGTGACCCTACAGGGCAGACTAGACCTGCTCCCTTGAGATTTCCAAGGCTGTGATTTTTCAGGAAGCAGGCTGCTGCATGTCTTTTTCCTATGGAGAGGCTTGAAACAGACCTTGTCAGTTAGTAGCTGGGCACTGAAACACTGTGCCACCAGGTCACAGTTGGTTGTAAAAACATCCAAATACCAGATTCTTAGACAATGGAAAGCTAGTAAAGGCTATTGTAAGATTTGTTTAGAAGAATTCATCTGGTGCACTTGTGCAATTAATCTCTACTACAGACAAGAGACATTGGAGGCAGGCAGGCAGTGAAAAGCTGTTAGAAAATATAGATCTAAACACTTTAAAACTGGATGTGTCTTTCTTAAATATCTATACCCATATCCTTGTATAGTAGAAAAGAAGAAACCAAATACGTAAGAGAATTGCCTAGGAATGTGTTATAAAGTTTTATTTTTGTCCTTCACTTTTTTATGTTCATTTTCAGTTCAAAAACATCATTTTAAACACATCTTTCCATTATTAACAATGCATTTAAAGGAAAAAGACAGAATTAAAGGCAAGTCTACTGAATGTGAATGTACACTTTGGGGGCTCGAAACACATTAAAGGGGATGATTTTGACTGAATTAATGAAAAGCTCTAGACTGTCCCATTCAGTGGACGATTTGCCGTAGACATAAAGCAGCCTTTTGTGGTTAAGGAAGGAGCAGGCTAGCAAACTGTGGTCAGCTATATTGCAGAAGCCGTTGTTTGGCAACCAGCTTTGTGTTATTTTCATCACATTAATAGGTTGTGGTGAAACACAAAAATGATGACTCATAATTCGTTGATGAAATTTGTTATTTGTTTGCTGGAGTTATCACTGAGACAACTCATAGGACTTCCATATCTCTTAATAGATTTAACATGTTGTCAAGGCTATTGACATTTCTGTTTGTTTTGAGCGGCTTTTAACATTTATTTGCATTTGGGGTGAAAATGAAAAATCCCATTAAGGGACTGTTGCTCTTTTCAGTTAAGGAGTCATGAAATATGGATGGCAATACATTTTCATTTGAATCTAAGGGGAACAAAAAGGAGATTACTTAAATAAGCTCTGAAATTCCAACCTGCTCACTCAAGAAATTTTCTTAGTGGTGATAACTTGAATCCATTATTTAATCACTTGTGAAATAGGAGATAATCTCCAGAGGTCACTTGCCACCAGTGGAGGGTGACATTAAAACAACGATCAGTTGCAAATAAACTGGTTTTCGAACATATTCTAGAGATTCGGTGGCGTGCATAACTCTTAAGTATCAATTAAAACACGAAAGCTTACAAAATTCAACGTACAGTTATTTAACCCAAAGTTTCAGCCTGCCCTTAAGTACAGGAAGGATGTGCTAGGAAAAATTGTTTATTTATGTGTTCATTTATGTGTTTATTCAGTGAACATTTATTGAGTATTTAAGTTACTGTAATGTAAGTTAAAAAGTGATAAAGCCAAAAAAGAGAGTATGGATACAAATGTATGGCACTTGGCTTTGGCTGGATACAAATCTAATGAAGATAAATTTTGTGTGCTCTGAGTGTCAATGAAGGGGATTCAGAGGCTTCCTATATAAGTACCTATGGAATTATGTTAATCCTTCAGTCCTTCCAACAGGATGGACAGAAGTGTCTGGGAGATTTCATGAACATTTTCAGTACATGGAATTTTGGTATACATCTAATTTGTTAAATGCAGTTGCTGAAAGTTTAATAAGAGAGTAAAGATTTGATCAAGACCAGTGCCAAGGCTATTGGCTGTCAATGGTATTTATGTATACATCACGGTAGCTGAGGTCAAATGCTCTATTTCCAACTAAACTGGGAATTTGAGAGAAAAAGTATAGAGACAATTCTTGCAAAAATTTGACCTACTTTGTTGACTTGAAAATTAGTATTGGGTACACACATTACTTTGAGTAAAATAATGTATACGTATATGCATAGACAGAGGGTCATAGAATGTCAAGTCTTGCAGCTATTATGAAATCATTGACAAAGGTTCTGAGCCTGTGTGGAGTGCACAAACTCTCTGCCTCTCAAGAACCTTAATGCAAGGAACTGAACAGCGTAAGTTCTGTGTGTGAGTTTGCGTGTGTGTGTGTATGCACATGCACATGCAGATGTGTGCACAGTATACTGTTTCCCTGGCAGAAGCAGAAGAAATGAAAGCATTCAAGTAAAGGGAGAATATTAATTGTGAAATTTTGTAGTCTTGCTGGCAAGAATGATAAGGAAGTGAGTGAAGGATGTCATCTACAGATTAAGTAGGCTTAAATTAGTCAAGAAAGACTCTAAAGTTAGCAAAGATACCATATGCCATTAGTTAATTTAGCAGTTTCCACCTCACTGCGGCATTGTTTAGATAGCCATTCAGATACGTAATCCAGAAGTGGTTTGGGAACCTAAATTACCTAATTATTCTGATACTCCACTATGTTTATATTTGATACTCAAGCACTAACACTAAATGAAACTTCAAGGTGAATTTACAAAAAATGAAGTGAACATTTGTATTGCAGAAGTGATCACTGAATACGTGAATATTAGATGTAGATAAAGCACATTGTAGTATGTATTTAAATACACAAAAGAAACATAAGAAGACATTTCTGAATTGCTATAAATGACTTATCTTTTGTTTAAAATTGTGGATGTTAAATTCTTTTTAATATTTTTAAAGGGCTATATAAAGTAATGTTGAAAAATTAGACTTGAATGTAGAGTGAGGAAAACTTCAAGTTTACCTATGTATTTTGTCACTAATTTAAGAAAATAACCCTTAAAAGCTGTATTATTATAGCAAAAATATTTATTATAAAAATTATCATATTTTTCCTATACATAACCTAAAGACAAAAACACAATTTTACATTAATAATTTAAGAGGACCTGACTGTTCCATTCCCCACCCACTGGAATCATAATGCTCTTCGGTAGATTTCACAAATACCAATATGGAAAATTTCTAATTTTATAGGATGCTATTTACACAGTTGATGCTATTGAAATACTAGCATCTTTTTTTTTTCTCCCCCAGGGTTTTAAAGATGATCCACAGTGTTTGGGTTAATCAATCAACTGCTTTAAATCTGTAGTAAATACAAGTACATACAAAAACATTGAGTTTTTAGTAAAAAACTTAAGTCAAATAACATATTGCAAAGTTCTGTGTAATCAATCAATGTGCAAGCCAGTGTTCCAAGGTCCTGAAAGTCACTGATGATAAAATTCAAAATTCACAGCAAGTAGTCCGAGGTTTCCACTGCTACTGCAACAACTACCACAACACCAGGTCACCACAAAATTAGACAAAAGTGTTAAATTCAACATAGACAGTACTATTTTTACAGTGCAGAAAATCCTACTTCTTTCTGTATTTCAATTGAAGCATTTATTTTACACAGATGAGCCTACTGTCTCTGAAAAGTCTGCTACCTTAAAAGAACAAGACATTTATACAGGTCATACTGCTTTTGAAAGATACTAACAACTCATCCTCTTGCCAGAAATTTAGCCATGAGAATATGGGTCACTGAAATTAATTTGTGGGGAAAATGGCAAAAAGGCTGCTTATTGCTTTTTTCCCTCACTGTCTTCCCTCTTTCTCTAACAGTGCTCTTCACGACTAGCCTGTCAACCTGTATATTAAACCCACTGCCAGTAAGTCCATTTCAGCTCCTAGTGACTTTACAGGACAGAGTAGAACTGCCCCTTTGGGTTTTCAAGGAGCAGTTGGTAGATTCCAGCTGCCCATCTTTTGCTTAGTAGCTGGTCTCTTAACCACTGTACCATTAGGGCTCTGATCTGTAGATTAGATACCGTTCATCTTCCCAAAGTGCCGGACACATCACAGCTTTCATTCCTTAGCTCTTCATCTCAGTTATTCACACACAAATACACCCTGGCATGAGAACTCTTACTTCCAGGCTATTTGTTAAAAATATTTCAAGAACTAGTTAAATTGTAATGTTCTTGAGACATTTATTTGACTATTAGTTTTTTGTTTTGCTTTTTTTTTTAAACTGACGTGGTGATGTTGTGGAGTGTACAGGATATAATTATACATATGAAAAATATCTCTTTTTTAGCCTAGAAAATAGATGCCTCAGGATTACTGCGACCACAGGGTAGACAACTTCCCTTCCTGCAGAACTAGGTTGTGAATATATGATTTCTTTACCTAACCCTGGTTTCTCCAACCTGTTGCTTCATTTAAAAACAACAACAAAAAAAGATGAGGCACTGTTGCTATCACTATAACAATTCTTCTCTCCCTTCAACAACCAACATCCTGAACTCAGTGCACAATTTGAAACTCCTTCAAGACTAGGCACCTGTCAAAAAGTGTTCACTTTATAACTGTGGATACAAAAAGCAGCATAATAAAAGAACTGTATTTATCAGAAACGGCTTTCTTCTGAGTTTTTGCAAATGCCCAATGCCTCCAATGCAACTCTGAATAAGACATTTGTATTCTCTTCCTCATTCAAACTGAGTATTACTTCAGTCACCAGCCTCTTCTCCCCAGGGCACATAAATATATGGAAATGTACATTTACATACATTTCTAGTCACATAATGTAAACTATGTGATTGCCTATTGCTTTCTTCCCTCACTGTCTTCCTTCCTTTGAATGATAGGAAAATATTGATATACTGACACATGATATTCAAGATATTATCTTATAACATCAATAGAAGGTCTAAAATCCCAGTATAGTGAAACTATTAGCTCATATCTCTGCATTCATTTCCTTTTCCAGTCTTAGTTAAGAAATGGGAATCTGAGGACTATTTCTTCTTCAGGATTTGACAGACTCTTGGGAGTTTTTCTAAGTAAAACAAAGAGGTGGCCTTCTGTTAATTCCTGCAGTTGCTGATTATGCTTTCCTGTGTGTCACAGAAAGAAGCCTCATTCCTCCTCAGTGTTCTGATCAAGGCGTTTCTGTTATTTGTTTTTGAGGAAACACAGAGCTGACACGCAGACGTTCATGAAGCTGCACTGGCATGAAGCAGTTTGATCCCTTGAAGTGTCCTGGGTGTCCTTCTTCACACAGCCACTTCTGCCTTCGCGAGGTTCTTTGGTTCCTTACTGGGGATACACCAGTCATCAGCCTCTGGACTCGTCTGGTAATGTTTATAGGCTGACCTGTTAAAAACTGGGAGCTTTTCCACAGACTCAGAAGATAAAGCCTGAAAGAATACGGAGGAAAAAAAAAAAAACAGACCAAAGAAATGACTCATGCCATAAGTACTTGATGGGATTACATGAAATAAGTGAAGACACAAGTACTCAAATGGTCAAATACATTATTTTTACTAATTTAGTAATGACAGACACCAGAATCCAGTTTGCTAGAAACTCTATAAACAAAAGTTGAAAATAAATACTAGTGCTACCCTATAAAGGCTGAAATCATAAGTATCCAATTACAAGTGACAAAATTAATCTTTTTTCCAAATCTCCCTTGCTTCGATACTGTGGATGTGACAAGAGTTGAATAGCAAAGCTATTCCTTCCACACAAAGTTGAGAAGCCTATCAGTAGTGATACTAGTAATCTATAAAAAGGCTCTTTCCCAATAGCTGGAAGATTGCTTACTTAGAAATAAACACATTAACTAATCCAGATGGTCAAAGACTATTTGGCAAATAATTTCAGCATACAACATGGGAGCCTGGAAGCTCAATGTTTTTGTCGCTAATAATTGTAGATGTATTTACACTTGAAGTAGTTGGCAAATGATTTACAGAATCAGGCCAGTCACCTTAACAAATAAATTAAGGCTTATCAGAAACAGAAAAAGCATGCATGAAGTTTTAAAGTTGAAACAGGAAATGCCTAGTACCCCACTGGCAGCTTGTGTCTAGTCAGTTTTCTTTTCCCTGTTTTTCTAATAAGGTCAGTTTAAAGTCTTGAGTTTCTTGATAACCATTGTTTTCCATACTGAAACATCTATTAGCATAGATCTCCCACAAGTCCTAATAACACAAAACATAGCTATTCTCATAGATACCACAAGGAGTTGCTTCAAAAAGTTAACATGAATATGTCTTCACTGTACAACTTTGGTAACTGGTTGCTTGGGAAACAATTTTGCTTCACTCAAGGCAGGTAACCTGTTCCAGCTTCCTCTCTGGCAAGTAACCATATTAAGTAGTTTATCTGTACATACCCAATAAAATGAATTATGGGCAGCACTCAGTTTGGAGAATTTACTGAGGACCATAGAATTTAGAATTCAGAGCTATAAAACAACAGTGTTTTTAGAAATATTTTTCTATTGAATTCGAAAGATACCTTTAAGTAGATGACAGCATCTGTTCCATATCCCGACAAGGAGTAAAGGTTCAGATCTCCTTGAAAATACTTGGCATAAAGACGAGAAATTGGCAAGCCATAACCAAAACCAGCCTAGAAAGAAAAGATTAGTTATTAGAAAGGAAGTGTATGCAATCATTGGAATACAAAATGTCCTGGAGCCTAGACAAATATTTTCTACTTTCCACCAGGCACCTCTTGCAGATACAGTCTGCCATTTTGAATTTGCTTTATTGTTCTTTCCCATAGATTTCACATCTAATTTTTCTAAATTGATTTATTTGTCTCTTCCCTTGTATTTCCTGTTTATGTGATCCCTTGTAAGCCTTATGTGGTTGGGATAAATTTAGCCATCAAATTGGCCTTACCAAAGGGGCGTTCCGTGAGCTATCCATCACAGGCTTTGGTGCAGTGGAGTATGTGTAACTAAACAGGCGGTCAGTGATTCTCAGGGGCACACCACCTCCTCTGTCTGAAATCTTAAACAAACAAACAAGACATCAGAAAACCAATCCAAATCCATGGCCACTGAGTCAATTCAGACACACAGCGATCCTGAGTTACACTTTAACAAAATGTGTGTGTATAAAATAGTATCTTTTCTTCGTTTAAGTCACTAGTATACACGCCTTTGACCTACTGCTAAAAGAAGAGATCTTTATTATTATTGATCCTTTTTAATTATCTCAAGAGAGACCTATAAGAAAAACGAAATGGTTACCTTAATAGTAAGATCTTCTTTTCCCAAGACAACAATCACCTCAATTGGAGTAAGGGAAGGCCAGTTTTCCTGGTGTTCAACTGTTGCTCTCATTGCATTCTACAGAAAATGAAAACGCAAAGAGTTCCATGGCAGAACGAAGGACAATCTGTTTTTCTTTTTTCTTTTTTAATGTTGAAAAGAAAAGCAGTACAAAGGGTAATGCAAAGTTTCTATTTTTTTAAGTCAATAATGAAACAGCTCTGTAAATCACCGTTTATGAATCTGTCATGTAGGCTGTGTAATGAAAAATCTTCATTTACCATGTAATGTGGCTCTTGGGAGTAATGTCTAATGGGAAAAAAATTCTGCTAGCTGTCACATTCTTATTTGTAGCTTAATTTAAATGAGGGAATGGGTTTTTATAGTGTTATTTCCTGGCTTTCCCTTTGCTGCCTTTCGACTACATTTTACAATCAAGCATCCAAGGCTGTTACATAACAAACAAACAGGGAATCACTGAAACTCATTTGTTGGCTTTTATAAAATTTGCTGGGAAAGGCTGTTGCTATTTAAAAGGACAGTAAATAACTCTAAATTTCAATTTGCATTTCATTATCATCTCAACTTTTATCAATGATGGAAAAATCTGAGTTGCACCATTAAATTTAAAAATAAATCAAAAGACACCATCTCAAAAGAAACTAAAACAAGTTTTCAGCCAACTGGATAATTCTCATACAGATAAAGTCTTGGTTTATTTAACCCATTTGCCTCTCAAACTTTCTTCTGACAAGTTATCTAGCTTTTTGTTTTCTGTATACTGTTATGTTCCAGTCTGATGAAGGGAAATAAAATGGATGCAGATGTTCATAGTACAATCAATACTTCACTGCATCAGTGTTAGAATGAATTAGGAAATAGTAAGTTCAGAAAGAGTTATATGAAAATTAGAGGCAAAGATCACTGCTCTTGGGTTTATCTGTAGTCCAAAGGACTCTTTAGAAGCATGGCAAAGCTTCAGCGTTGTTTTTTCCTATTTCTAGTGTGAACTCAGGATTTGAGTTTGGTTTTACAGTTCACTGAATGATTGGATTCGTAGCACCTGACCACCCTAGGCCAGTAATTTAGTATCAAGTGATTGCTCATTAGACCTGCAAATGCTCAGACCTACAGGGTTAAAAATATGTGAGGGCAATATTCAAAAACTTCTGCTTTAGCAAGCCCTCCAGGTGAGTCTGATGCACACTCAAGTTTCAGAAGCACTGCCTTACAGCCTTGCTACTCAAAGTGTGGATTGTGGACTGGCAACATCATCTGTTGCCTTACGGAAATACACTCTCGCCCTGCATCCCTTCCCCCAGGCCTACTGAATAAGAATCTCCATTTTAACAAAATCCCCAGGTAAGTCACAAGCACTTCAGAGATTACTGAGAGAACTGGTTATCCTCTGAGTATGTTTGAGATTTAGGATGAGGCTGTGTCGTGGGCAGTTAATTCTGGACGTAAATCTCTCAGTTTGGAGCTGGACCAGCCTGTAGGGGTGGAGGTAACAAGGCCCCATTCACTGAGGCCGTCATCCCATGACCTTCGTTAATGAGCGCATGAATGACCTTCGTTAATGAGCGCATGAATGACTGGGCTTTCTTGGACACCTGGCCAAATAATAGGAACATCTTCTCAGCTCTAAAGCACTGAGATGCTATGAATCATATTGTACATTCACAAATTATGTGTTGATGCTGCCATGAGCTTTCAAACATTAATTGTGGCTTTGTTAGAAAAACAAAGGCATACTTAGGAGAGGGTAGTAAGGCTCCTGTTTAGTAGGGAATGATAGAGGAAATGAAATTATAAGCAGTAAGCTTCTTCTTAAAGACAAAACTGTAATGACTGTGAAGTCTCATACCTTGAATAGCTCAAAGAGCATATGGTGAAGGTGGGAAGGAACATACACAATGTGAATTGGTTGGCCGGGAAATTTTCCTAGAAAAATAAAAGTCATTTATAAATGGTAAACAGCGTTTGATTAAAATGAATCTTTCTACATGTTTGATTGATATTTTAAATTCAAACAGTGCTGGGACATTTCCCAGTCTCCCCACCCCAAAATCCTATACTGCGGTCTTCTCACCTAAACAGGAGACACCATGGAGTTAATTTCAAAATGCTATTAAAGCTGCTACCTATTGCTCTATGGTTGTTTGCATTTCCCTGCAAATATATAAAGATGAAGTGTGAAACAATGTACTATAAATTAGATTACATTGTGTTTTTCTATTTACAATATCTTGCACCAGGCAATTCCAGAGTGAAACTTGCATGCATTTCAAGAGACAAAAAAAAATACTGTATTTGTAGTATAAAATTTAAATTAGTGCTAGCTATAATTTTTATACTGACAATAGAAATAACACATTGGGTCATTCTTAACAGTTACACCAATCATTTAATCTTCTATGCTAAATAAGCTTAAATTTCACCAAGAGGCTAAAGAAAACAGATACAAAAACTTCATAATGCTGCTTGAAAAGAAAAATACAAGTATTATTCCTCAGTATCTCAGGCCATGACAAAGTTTGAATCAGAAAACACAAGGTCTAGCACAAACCCTTTTTATTTTATCAAACAGTTCAAGCAGTTTGCATACAAGTGTTATGCAACAACTCTCTTCATGCCCTTGGAGACATTTTTCAACCTCTACTTGTACTTCTGCTGTTAGTTAAGAATTCCCTCATCCAATCAATGTGTTGGGCTACTCTCTAACTCTCAGCTACTTGATTTTAACTGTGGCCACTAACAAATATTGTTGCTGTATAAATTAGTTGGAAAAGATGTTTACTTTGAATAAAAAGGAGAAGTTACTCCAGTGTCAGTAAATTCTGTAGTTTTGAGATGCAACTGTCTTCTAGAACAATCTGGAATTTGATTTAAGAAAAAAAAAAAGATGCCCTGAATTTACCATGTAATCACTGTAGTCAATGTAGAAAGACAGGTAACCTACAGTTGGAGCTTTTGACATCCATCCTGCTTCCAAAATTGTGGTATATCCTCATAAAAAAACAAAAACCAAACCCACTGCTGTTGAGTCAATCCTGACTCATAGTGAGTCTGTCAGACAGAGTAGAACTGCTTCAGAGAATTTCCAAGCAGAGCCTGGCAGATTCAAACTGCGGACTTTTTGGTTAACAGCTATGGCACTTGACCACTACACCATTAGGTTTTCCATATCCTCATAGTACAATCTATAGGCCTTTACTCTTTCCAGCTTTATGGGTAACCTCTTTAGAAGCTTATCTCCACTGCTCAACAATTCTCCCCACTTGTAGCCTCCTTGTTTCCCCACATTGCATAGGCACTTTGAATTGTAAGCAATTTTTCTCTCATTCAATATCTCTGAAACCTAGTTGCTGCTCTAAATCCCAAATTATTTGTTTAAACTATTGTTCTTATTGAATCATTATTAGCAGACAAATATGCTCAGTTACAGCTTCCCAGTTAAGATAACTAAAAAAAAAACTTGACTTCAAAAAATTAAACAACAATCAAAAAGTGTACAAATTCTACACAAGTTGTGAAGGGAAAAAAAGGAACACTAAAGTTGCTTTCTGTTTATAAAAAGCAATCCTACTGGGAGAATAACAAATTCTCCCTAGGTTAAAATATATGTTATTTATAGCTTACCATTCACTTGTGTGAGCTTTAATTCTGGAGATGTTAAATAGTACTGATCACAAAGCATCCTTGAACACTCAAAGGCATCTGGAATAAAAAATATTTTTCATCATAATGAAAAGAATTTATACCAAGTGAAATTCTCAAATGATCTTCAGTGTGATAAGCTATACTTTTTCTAAAATATTCACTGGAGTACATGCAGACAAAAAAATAACTTTGTAATATTTTACTTGAAAAATTTAAGATAGTATCTAACAGCAACAGGGAAGTGTGCACTTCAGAGATCATAGACAATATACAGGAATATGGCACATACAATATATAAGAATATGGTACTTATGGAACTTTTATAATATTGTAAATGACTATTTAAACTTCTCAATCTCAAAAGCAAAGAACTTTGATAACAGTATTTATAAAAATTTAAATTCACACACAGAATCACCTCCATGATAGAGAGGTCAATCATATACTGTAACTTTCAATACAGGAAACACAAAAATCTTGACACTACCTTGGACCACTTCTGCCACATCACAGTTTGGATCAATGCTTCCAATGTGGGTTGGGTTTGATGTTTGTGAATCACTAAATATAAGAACTGTTTAAAAAGGAAAAAAAAAAAGCCTAAGAACATTATTATAAAACTCATTATAGAAGTTCTAATTACTAGAACTCCTGTGAGAAAGAATGTGACTCACCACATTCCTACAGTCTATACTTTACACCGTCTCTACATATGATGATCGCGAAGCGTTAACTTACTGTGTTGGTTCATCAGCATACGGGTAGAAATACGGTTCATGTAAAACCGATCCAAGAAGTACTGAAGATTTTGATTGGTGACTGGGTCAACAGTACAGGCATCTTTATATTCTATAACTCCTTGTGCCATTGTAGGGACTACGTTATGGTGTCTATTTCGGACTTGGACAAGTGTATCTACAAAACTAAGCCATAACATTTACAGTTAGTGAAGCTCAAATGGCATAAATTACTTTGAAGAAGGCTAAAGCTCTTGTCAGTACCCACCTAACAAATCTTTATTAGGGTTCTTATTCCACTATAGTACACTTGCATAAACAGGACTTCTTTTTCCTCTAGCTTACATGCAAAAACAATCCAGCTCTATAATAGAAGCATTCATTATAGGCGTTCATCAAATGTTAGAAAGCCTTCTTTAAAAAAAAAAAATTAATACTAAAATTAACGTTAGAATACCACCCTGAAAAAAAAAAAATCAAAATGCCTAGGGAGCAGTTCTATTCTGTTTTGTAGAGTGACTAAGAGTCAGAATTGACTGGATGACAACAAGTATATTGAAAAAAGAAAGCTACGGCCTTTAACTCTCAACTTTCTAACAAAACTTTAGAACAGATTCTTATTTAGGTAACAAGAAACTTTCAATTACTTTGAAATAAAATGTTCAGTTACCAGTAACAATGAAATGTATTAAAACCCCCCTAAAAGCAAACGAACTGCCACTGAGTTGATTCTGACTCATAGCAACCCTATAGGACAGAGCAGAACTGCCCCACAAAATTTCCAAGGAGTGCCTGGCAGGTCTGAACTGCTGACCTTTTGGTTAGCAGGTTAGCAGGCACAGAACTTAACCACTATGATACCAGTTTCCTGAAATGTATTATATAGCAGCAAATCCACTTGCAAATTTAATCATGACTGAATTTATAGTAAAAAGCTTTTTTAAATAAAAAATCACATCTTCTGTGCTTATTCATAGCCAGCTCAATTTTCAATGCATTATGTCTTCACCGATTCTAAAAAAACCAGTAAGCCAAAACCTGTTAATTTGAAGAGTGTCATAATTTAGTTTTTAGGGTGTAAACTTCTTTGACTAAGTCTGACAATCTTAGGGGTATACTTGGAAACCATCAGAGTTGGAAAAATTCATTCCAAAGCATATCACTTGCTTACTCTGATAATATTTTTTGGTCCTCTGGGCTTTTCTCATGGAATTCCACCAAGTCCATCAGGCTCTGGATATACCTGTAAGGCAATAACAGTAATTTAAATCGTAAAATTGAGCAGCCAGATACAAACGACTGAAAATAAAACACCTTTTCAAATATATAGGAAGTATTATGTTTAAAATTAAAAATTTCATCCAGCACCTTTGGAAAGCAGTCTGTTAAAAACAAGGAGCCCTGGTGGTGCAGTAGTTAAGACCTCAACCTCTAACTGAAAAGGTCGGCAGTTCAAACCCACCAGAAGCTCCTTGGAAACCCTAGGGAGCAGTTCTATTCTGTTTTGTAGAGTGACTAAGAGTCAGAATTGATTGGATGACAACAAGTATATTGAAAAAAGAAAGCTACGGCCTTTAACTCTCAACTTTCTAACAAAATTTATAGTTCTTTAACTCTGAATATTTTGTTTGACAAATGTTTTGTATTTTTTACAGCAAAAACACATATAAAACTTTTTTCCCCCCAAACTCTTCTTCAATTGTTTGTGTTATATTCATTTGTAGTGGAAGTCTTGAAAGCAGCAATAAATACTGCAGATTGGAACATATACTTCATTCTGCTCAGCAACGAGGGGGGAGTTTAGGTAAGGGGCACTTAAGGCAGTTGCCAAGGGTTCCATAATCAGGAGGTGGCCAAGTCAGGACTTAACCCCAGAGCTCACTCTGTGAACTGTTTAGTTTAAGTAACAAAGTTTAGGCCTTCCCTAAATAGAAGTCATTCACATAGGTTTTAGGGCATAACATTTCTTTTGTAATACCAAACTCTGTACTCAGTTATTTATAATACAAAATTTAAATTGCACATGGCATTTTAAAACTTTCTCTTGGTTGTAAAAATACCTATTTCTTCAGGGTTCAATGTCTGTTTATAGCTTTGTAATAGTCCTCATGAAAATCAAGAAAAAGAAATTGCCATCGTGTCTGTTCTCACTCTGTTCCCATAGTGTTTCAAGGTGCAACTGGCAGATTTGAACTGTTGACTCTTTGATTAGCAGTCCAGCTCCATTTCATAACTGATCACAAATTAGTTTAAAAAAATCTTGACATTTTTCAAGTGTTTATGGTTCAGATTACCTGTTTGCCGATTATGATGGCAAATGCATTACAGGAAGTCATAATCAGGTAACTATCTTAAAACTAGAGCGTGTTCCTGAACGGTTTACCACTTACCAGCTTTTAACCAATTGCACTGAAGAGGTATTTACTAATCCATCAGGGAGGATATCAATTTCCTTCAGGATATTAGCTAACCTCACAGGTAATTCTTGCCGCAAAAATACAAAAGAAGTCCTTTCACACGCATTTTCTGAACCTGTAATAAACGATATTTACTTTTTAGAAGAAAGTATGCTAAGTGTTATATTTGAAAAGCATTAGCCACTAAATAGTGGACAAACACACAATTATATTTACTGTAAGTTGAGTTACTGTTTATAGATAAATGAGAAGCAGTTATCTTCATTGCCTTTTTCTTTCTTTTTTTTAAGTGACCAATATAAGCAAATTACTATTTTTTTTGAATAAGATTCACTTTCAAGAAGTCAAAATATCCTGTAGCTCTTAGTAGTCATAGAAGAGTGTAATGTCAACAACACAGTTCCTCTACATGCCATGAAATAGGATAAATGGGTAGACAAAAAAGCGAGGTGGGGATTGTGATGCTTTCAGATTTGTAATCAATAATATCACATTTAAACCTTGGAAACTTTCTTTATGAGATTACTGCAGCAAGTGTGGCCACGTAAATGTCAATATATGGAGAAAAGAGACCAGGAATCCAGGATTTTCTCTATGGAGGGATGGAGTGTGACTCAAGGATAAAATCTCAATTAACTGGAGACTATGTTATAACATCTCCAAGAAGTACTATGCTGTAAAGGAGAGGATAAAGTTTATACTCTATTGTTAAATGGTAACTGACAGCAAAAACTATTTTGACAAGAAGTTTTGGACAGAAAGAAGACAGTTGAGCCCAAACCACCTGGGCATCAGCCGGGCTGTCCGGGGCTTTCACCTGTGGACACAACTAGTCAAAAAAGAAACCAAATCTACTGCAAGGAAAAGTGCGTTGGCTTCAAGGCTCCTGGGCTCAATCTCAAAATGGTCCTCAGTCACTTTAGCAAAGACCTCCTTCCTTCCAACACACATACACACCCACACACCCACACACACCCTCCCTCCCTCCCTCCCTCTCACACTCTCTCACACACACACACACAATCCCTCCTCCTGCTCTAAGTTGAGACAGCTCTCCAGCCCCAGCACTCCCAGCCGGACCCTGCACGCCTCTCACCGAAGTCCAGCAGCTGCTTCATTGACAGCGGGGACGGGCTGTAGCGGGAGAAATGCTCGACCTCCCGAGGGACCAAGCCAGAGCCACTCAGCGAGCCAGCGCTGCGCATCACGAATCTGGCCGCCTTCATCCTGATGCCACCGGGGCTGCGGGGTAGGCTGAGGGATGAAAGCTGCCTTGAGCAAAACCCAGGTGTAGGGACAGCAGGTAAGTTGGTGGGCTTGCTACCTCAGTCTCAGCTGGGGTTCGAGAGTGCCACGGATGGAGGAGTCAGACTGTCCCACGTTCTTGCCTTACGACAGCTGGAGACTCAAGTTCGCATCTTGCAACCCGGGCTGTCTGCCTGGGTTATATATGTCTCCCTGCAGGATCCCTCCCACCCCTGCTGGGCGGAGGCACTGCTACTTGGCTTCCTAAACTTGAGACTATGCCAATCAGCTCTGTGAAAGAACTTTGGGACACGCCTCTGGTTCTCGAGGAGTGGCCTGGCACCCAGGCCTGCAGCTGGGAGGAGCCTTGGTGAGGTGAGGCTGGGCAGGAGCACACTGTGCTGGCATCTGGAGGCACCTGCACTCCAGCTCAGTGGCTTGGGACAGGGCCGGCCCGCCCAGACTCGTCCTTGTTTACGAGACTGAGGCTGTCTCAATGTCAAGCATTCCTGACCAGAATTTAATTCGGAGAATCTGGACTGCGGGTGCTCACTGGTCCACACACACAGAGCGGGCCTTTTACAACAGCCAATCAGCTGCGCACAAAAAGTATGCGCGTCTTTGCTATTGGGAGACGAAAGGACTAGCAACCTAGACAGTTCTCTCGGCATCTCTCCAGGAACACAGAGCCCGGGATAGGAACTTGAAGTTCCAGCTGCTGAGACTCGTGGAAGTGCTCAGTGTATGCACCTTTTGCTATGGTGATTAAAAGAAACAAAAACAAATTCTCTTTATTTACTCCAGTAACACGTTCTCTCCCTTAGATTTAATTCTAGTAATTAAAAACAAAAAGGCAATCAATTTGTGAGTTTGGCTCACCTTTCTCTCCCATCAAAGAATTTGTTCACTTTGTATAAAATGTCTTTAATCTAGATATTTGCCGATGACATTCCATTCTATCCATAAATGTCATCACACAGATCTGCTTCAAGAGATCTTCCTTGAGCATCTCTACCCTTTCCTAATCTATTTTTATATGTAATCCTATTATATATTGAAGCATATATTTCTGAATTTTGCCTCCCTGCACCCCTTCCTACTCCATGGAAATCAAGGTGGGGATATCATGTCTGATGCTTCTTTGTGATTCCTATCCCACTTGTACAGTAACATACGAATTGAAAAACATTTTTCAAAACTTTGCCAGGAGTGGATTTCAACTCATGGCTACCCATGCATTTCTTAATAGGACTCCACAGGGCTGTCAACAGCTGTGGCCTTTCTTCCCACGTGCCTCTGGGTGGATTCAAAAGTCAACCTTTCAGTTAGCAGTTGAGCACGTAACCCGTTGCACCAGAGTCTGTTATAAAAGTCACCTATAAAACTGCCCCTTAACACACACTCACACACACACACACTCACACACACACACGAGAAACTAGGAAACAGAGCCACAGTGCTTGGGGTATCCACGAGTAAGACAGTTACAGTGCAGTGGAATGGAACTCATCCTTCTGTGAAACGGGAACCTGCTATACAGGATCCGTTTTGGTCTCCCGCCTCTGCATTTATGAGCAAGATTGGGGACGCTGGGATGTGTGGGTCATCCTAGGCTCTGTTGCCACTCTTTTCCCTTTTCCACTAGGTGATTTCACTTGGCCACAAACTGATGACTTAGAATTTCTATCTCCAGCCAGGCGCTCATTGGAAAGTTCATGGAACGGTGATACTCTGACCTCTGAGGTCGCTATGAGTCGGACCCCACTAAACGGCAGTGGGTTGAGTTTGGTTAAGTATCTCCACCACAAACTGTCCCTTGAAAACTAAACTCCTTTGTTCAACTACCTGTTTGGTTTTTTCACTTGGATGTCTAGTAAGCATCAAGTTTTGCACGTTTCAAATTCGCTGCTGTTACTGGGGAATGCATTCCGTGCTGTGGGAACCTCTATCACACGTGTGGCCTCTATGGAGGTATTAGCTCTCCAACTATGTTTTCCAGTGTTAAAATACTCCTATTTCCCTCCCTGTCTAGGCAGTGCAGGTGGTTACATTCTCAGCCACTAACCAAAAGTTTGGAGGCTGGGATCCATCCAGAGTCGGCTCAGAAGAAAGGCTTGACATTCTAATTCCGAAATATCACAGCCTCTGAAAGCCTTGATGGGCACCGTTCTACTCTGACACCCATGGGGTCACCGTGAGTTAGAATCGATGCAAAGGAAACTGTTTTTCTTTTTTCTTTTTGGAGGCCATACATTGCCCATACATATCCAGGGTTTGTGACTTCCCTTTATGTCCCAGTACACGCTCTGATCTATCAGAAACAGCCACTGAAAGACATGCGACATTCACGTCATCCAACAATGAGGGAGAAGCTTGAGTTCTTAGCTGACTTGAGGGATCACGCTGGGGTGAAAGAAAAGACTGCACCAGCTGCCCTTGGGTTGGGGACAGAATCAGCACAGGAACTTATCTCAGACTAGTGGAAACACAGGACCACATATAAAGTGCATGGAGTAGCTTGTAGTCAGTAGTTAGTCATATTTCTTTTTATACCATGTGTTTCGAATCTCAAGTAGGCAAAAGTGTATATTACAAAGAACTATCCTTTTTAATCTGCAGAGGAAAGACAATAACGATTACACATTGTGGGTAAATCTAATATTGAAAAGTCCCATTTACATAGGCCATTGGGTGCTTGGAAACACTGGTGACATAGTGGTTAAGTGCTACAGCTGCTATCGAGTGCTTGGCCTGGCTTACCCAGCATCAGGTGAAGTCATATGATATTCATAGAGATTGCTAAGGCCTAAACTGAGGTCACCAAATGTTGTCTCCACGTCGTCCATCCCAACAGTGTTTACCAGGTTACACTAACAGTACATTGCATTCCTTTATGTCATTTCTCTATGTTGGGAACTCTTGTTATAATTGGCAATGTTTATGGTAGCTAGGATAGAATGGCCAAGTTGGCCAAGATTCTCAGTATCACCATGATTAGAAAGTGACCTGGAAAGAGAGTGACACGTCTGTTCTCAGGCTGACCACAAATCTTGGATGTGATTCAGTTGAGATAGAGGTGAAACAACAAAAATTATTTAGGGACAATGGATTTTGATAGATTTGTTCATTCGTTTGTGTGTAGGTAAACCATAAGAGGACTATAAGATGACTTAGCTCCAGTGTAGGCAGACTGGATCACAGCATCCTTGCTTGAGTCATCTGACACCTAATTTTTTTTTAAGTAGGTGAAAGTTTATAGAGCAAATCAGTTTCCCGTTTGACAGTACATGAAGTGTTTCATGACTTGATTTCATTCCTCACATGATTTTCTGTCCTCTTGACATTCTACCCTATCCTGCCTGCTCATCTTTGTTTTTGGCCAGATAATGCCATTTTGATCTAATAAAATTGATTGCTCTAACAAGTACATTCCTTTTGGGTGTTATTGTTTATCTTATATGCTTGTCTATTGTTTTGCTGGGAGGTGATCTGTGAGAATGGCTTCAGTTCCAGGACTGAGGGGTCTCTTAGGGCCATAGCATGGGGTCACACCAGGCTCTGTCAGACCAGTAGATCTGATTTTTTTTTTTTTTGCGTTTCACTTCTTGTTCTACATCTTTTTCCCTTCTCTGTCCAGCACACCCTATTGTGATCCCAATCAGAACACGTGGTAGTGATAGTCAAGCACCAAATAGTAATTCTGGTCTTGAGGTGGTACGGGTTGTGGTTTGTGTGGTCCATTGGTCCTTTGGACTAAATGCTGTCCAAATCTTTGATTTTCTTCACTGATCTTTGCCCTGGATGGGAAGAGAGCAGTAATAACTTAGATGGCTACTTACAAGCTTTTAAGATCCCAGATGCTACTCTCCAAAGTAGGATTCATAACATTGTCTTTATGTACTACGTTGTGCCAGTTGACTCAGACATCCCCCAAGTCTATGATCATTTGTCTTCTAGCCTAGGAGTTTCACCTGTGAGGTGTTTGTTATCTCTAAGCGGCTTCCCTGACTATTTCCCTTGTGTGCTTTATGGGAGCTGCACCTACAGTCCTGTATGTAGAAATATCCACCAACAAAACTATAACTGCTGGTGGGGTGCACTTCCTTGCATCCTCCCAAGATCCTTGGACTTGTTCAATGACACTCTTACCTAACATTAGATGAATTAGTAACATAATCTGAAGTTTCCTAGTTGGAGCCTTTAAGAATTCAAGTCACAACTTTTGCCAGAGGGTGGGGTATGGACAGTTTGACAAAAAGCATCAGGACACTAAAAAAGATGTATTCTTTGTGATCCAATTATTCCATGTCTAGGAACATAGTCCAAGGAACTAGTTAAAAATAGACACAAAAGGAACTGCAAAAGCCGTGATGAAAAGACTAATGGATTCAACTGAAGAATATTTAAAGTTAAAAATCGGCAATAGTCTTGGAGAAAATATTTACAAAATATGTAACAGATAGATTATTTTTTGAAGAAATGACTGTTTCATCAGGGAACAAAATAGTTGAGATCTAAGTAAATAGATCACACATGTACCCTTCACATGAGGTTAGTGACTGCAAAGAAAACAGACATGATGAATACAATGGGTTGGAACTGACTTAGATTTCATGGACAGTAAGAAAATGACAAGACATATAGAATTAAACAGCTCAAATGTCTATCACCAGATGGATCCCCAAACAAAATGTGTGTATATCTTTACAACGGAATATTATTCAACCATAGGAGAAGTAAAGTTTCGATATACTATGTTATGGATGAACCTTGAAAACATTATGCTGAATTAAATAAGCCATACATAAAAGGACAAATATTGTAAGATCCCATTTTTATGAAACATACAGAATGGGCAAATGTATAGAGACAGGAAGGAGATAGTTACCAGGAGTAAGAGGTAGGGTAGTGGTGGTTGTGCAGAGATGAGAGGTGATTAGTAATAGTACATTTTCTCTTCGGAGTGATGAAAAAGTTTTGGAAATAAGTATTGATGATGACTGCAAAACATTGTTTGAGTATAATGAATGCCACTAAGCTGAATACTCAAGATGATTAAAATGACAAATTTGTTATATATATATTAGCACAATAAAAGTTTTTTGTTTTTGTTTTTTCCAAAAAAGACAGGAGATGAGAAAGAAATACAGGTGAAGGCATACTGGTGAGGTAATTGGGGAATGGAAGATCGGAATCACTAGTTGGTCTCTGACATTTGTTATAATTGCTGTTACTTTAGAAAATACTAAACACTAGGAGTCGGACTAGATGCCTTGGCAGGTGAAAATGCATCTGCCCTCAAGGATCCCAGACTAATAGTGGGTGATGGAAGTTAAAGTCATTTAGTTTTTAATTTATGAGAGTCTTCACTTAATCCTCAGGGTAAGAAATTATAATTAAATGCATTATAAGACTGCCCACTAAAGAAGCTCAATCAAGCATGCCATGATGGTGATACTGGTGATGGTGATACTGGTGATGGTGACAGTGATGGCACTGGATGCTGGTGATGTTAACGGTGGTCAGGAATGGTCAGAGGAAGAGCTAGTATAGGGACCAGAGAATGCTTCCTCTGAGAACAGAATTTCAGGGTGAGCAAGATTTTCACAAATTATTGCTAGACAGTGGGAAAGGTTTTCTAAACGTGAGTAAACTAACAGATGTAGGAATTCAGAATATGTTAGAGAAACAGTGATAGTGAGCTGGCTGCAGTCTGGGTACCCAAAGGCAGATGGTAATGGTAGATGAGGAAGAATTGTAGCATGAAAGCCTTAAGTGCTGGTGTGAGGACTTTGAAGGTCAGGCAGGAGACATCATGGAACTGTGGAACTCTTTGAATTAGCAAGTGACATACTGCCTGCTCATATTTCTTATCAGTTAAGCAAATCAATTCAACTAAATTTTATTGGATTGAGACTTGAAACAAATTAAAGCTAGTATATACGAGTCACTGACTAAGTGCTGGGGACACAAACATGAAGAAGGTCTAGTTTCTATCTTCAAGGATGAGAGGGAAAATACATGAATAAAACGTGATGCATATGTGTCTGGGTGGCAAGTATGCAGACACAACGTTCTTGGAGCGCAGGACATAGCACTGGAATATGAAAGTTGAATAGAAGTTCATGGGCAGAGAGGGAAGGTGCTGAGGCGCCATGGACAAGGGGATACAGTGAGGGTTCTGCTGGTACAATCTCTAGGTTTTATCAACTATATTAGAAAAGAATAGAAAAAGAATGTTCTCTAATGTTTTAAGGCTGCAAAAGTAGGAGACAGATTAGTCCATTAATTCTTGGTTTTAGGTGCCCTCAAGTTGATTCCAACTCATAAAGCCCCTACGTTTAGCGTAGCAAAACACTGCCATGTCCTGAGCCATCCTCACAATTGTTTGTTTCCTTTGAGCCCTTGTCGCAGCCACTGTGTCAGTCCATTTCATAGAGAGTCTTCCTCTTACACTGATGCTCTACTTTACCAAGCATGATGTCCTTCTTCAGGGACCAGTACCTCCTGACAATATGTCCAAAATGAGACAAAATCTCACCATCCTCACATTTAAGGAGCATTCTGGCTGTACTTCTTCCAAGACAGATTTGTTTATTCTTCTGGCAGTCCATGGTATATTCAGTATTCTTCACCAACACCGTAATTCAAAGTCATCAATTCTTCTTTGGTCTTCCATATTCATTGTTCAGCTTTTGCCGGCATGCGAGGCTGTTGAAAATACCATGGCTTGCAGGAGTCACACCTTAGTCCTTCAGGTGACTTCTATGCTTTTAATTCTTTATAGAGATCTTCTGCAGCAGGTCTGCCCAATGCAACATATCATTTGATTTCTTACCTGTTGTTGATTGTGTAGCCAAGTAAGTTAAATCCTTGGTAACTTCACTCTTTCCTTGACTGTGTAGCCAAGTAAGTTAAATCCTTGGTAACTTCACTCTTTCCTCCATGTATCATGATATTGCCCATTGGTCTAGTTGTGAGGATTTTTGTTTTCTTTATGTTGGGGAGCAGTTCATATGAGCTTTTAAGAATGCAAATAGAATAGCAGAATTCATTGACAGAAGCAGGGAAATTGAAAGAGAATGGGTTGAATGATGAGGAGGAGGAACTGTGAATTAATGAGAAACCACTGGAAAAACAGTGGTTTGTTTTCTTACTGATAAAGATGAGAACTCAAAGGCTAATAAGCCATTGTTGAGGAATGAAGATAAAACCAAAAAGCTGAACACTTTGCTGTGGAGTCCATTCTGACTCAAGGTGATCCTATGTGTTAAAGAATAAAACTGCCCATAGGGTTTTCTTGGCTATAATCTGCACGGAAGCAGATTGTCAGACCTCTGGGTGGGTTTGAATTATCAACTTTTAGGTTAGTACCCACCGCTGTCAGTCAACTCTGACTCATAGGCACCCCATAGGACAGAGTAGAACTGCTCCGTAGAATCTCCAAGGAGTACTGGGCTGATTCAAACTGCCAAGCTTTTGGTCAGCAGATGCAGCACTTAGCCACTAAGCCACCAGGGTTTCCTTTAGGTTAGTAGATGAACACAAACCATCAGACCTACCTAGATATCTTGGAGTGAAGATAAAGGGATGAGATTTTATCCCAGTCCCCTCACACAGGACTCCTCTCTCCTATTGTCTAGTAGTTATTTCACTTTTTTCCCCTGCATGCATTTTTCTGGAGCAGCCTTGGACCTTCTCATACTCATCAAGGTCAAAAGCCCTTCCCTTCACTAAAGCAACATCAAAGCAAAATCATACCATCTTTCTTTTTGCACTGGTGGGCTCAGTCCTGCCTCAAAAAAGCAAGTGTATCCTGAGTCCAATACTTCTTGACTTCTTATGGTGAGAAAAAGAAAGCTTTTGCCTCAGATCAAAATATGAGTTTAACAGCCTTTTGCTCACAAAATCTTCCTAATTATCATTACTGTTTTCTTTTACAAAACTACAGAAAGATGAACAAAGGGTATGAGCAATGAACTAAAGAAAAATGAATGAGTAATAAAAATATGAAAGCTTGCTCCAACTAATGTGTGATTAAGAAAATAAAAATGATTAAGAAATTGACACACCCCTGTCCCACCACTTGACTGGTTAAAAAACAAAACAAAACTGATAATGTCTCATGTTGGCAAGACTGGGAAAAATGAGTACTGTCTTCTAATAGATGTAACAGTGTAAATTTGGAAGAAGTTTTGTATGGCAACCGGCAGTATTTATAAAACTTGTACCCACAGAGGTGGGTGGCACAGAGGTTCAGTACTCAGCTGTTAACTAAAGGGACAGCAGTTTGAAACCACCAGCTACTCTAGGAGAAAGACGTGGCTGTCTGCTTCCATAAAGATTACAGCACTGGAAATCCCATGGGGCTGTTCTACTCTGTTCTGCAGGGTTTCCGTGAGAAGAAGTGACTCAACAGCAATAAGATTGGTTTAATTATGAATATTTTAAGAACATTTATCTCATGTCTAAGCCATTCCCTTTCTGGAGTCTTATTCTACGGTTATAACAACAGATATCATAAACATATACTATTGATTGTAGAATTATCTTAACAAAAATTTGAAAATGAGGTAATTTTCTACCCCTAGGGGAATGGGTAAATAAATAATGACACATCCATGGGTACAAATACTAATCACCAGATGTACAGAATGAAGTAGGTCTTCTGGTAGCCAGGAGGATGTGCTCCCTGCATCTTCCTTCAAGAAAGAGGTTGCCCCATAATAACAGTAAGAGACTTCAACATGTAATTTTTGGTAAAGGACAAAATAGCTAGAGAGAAGCTCAGTAAAGACATGGAGAAACTAAGTGCCACAACCAACCAACTTGACCTTGTAGACATATACTGGACACTCCACCTAACAGCAGACATGCATACCTTCTTTTCGAATGCCCACAGAACATTCTCCAGAACAGACCACATATGAAGCTAACTTTAGCAAAATGTAAAGCATAAAAATATTAATAAAGCATCTTTTCAGATGATGAAGCTATAAGAGTAGACATTAATAACAGATAAAGAAAAGCCAAGCCAAGTGCCGTCGAGTCGGATCCAACTCATGGCGACCCTAGGGGCCAGGGTAGAACTGACCCCCAGAGTATTCACAGATAAAGAAAGGAAAAAAAAAAAACATGGAAACTGAACAACATCTTGCTTAAAAACGTCTGGATTATAGAAGAAACCAAGGATGGAATAAGACATTCACAGAAACAAACGAGAATGAAAGCATGTCCTACCAAAATCTTTGAAACACAGAAAAAGCAGTACTCAGAGAGCAATTTATTTCAATAAATGAACACATTCAAAGAGAACAAATGGCCCAAATCAAAGCATCCACCTTAAAAATTAAACAAGTAGAAAGAAAGCAGTAAAAGAAACCCTTGGCCACCAGAAGAAAGCAAATAATAAAAATTAGAAAAAAAACTAAATGAATTAGAAAATAGAAAAATGACTGAAAGGGTTAACAAGACAAAAAGCCACTTCTTTGAAAAGGTCAACAAAATCTCTAAACCCCTGGCCAAACTGACATAAGAAAAGCAGGAGAAGAAGCAAATTACCTGAATAAGAGATAAGCTGCATGACCTCACAACAGATCCAACTGAGAGTTTTAAAAACTATAACAAAATGCTATGAAAAATTGTGCTCTAATAAATTCTAAAACCCATAGGAAATACACAGATTTCTGGAAAAATACCACCTACCCAAACGAACACAAGGGTAGAACAATTAAATAAACACATGACAAAAGAAGAGATTAAAAAAGAGAGAGATTTAAAAAACCCTGGTACAGATGGCTTCACTGGAGAATTCTACCAAATTTTCAGGAAAGAGTTAGCATCACCATTTCTACAGGTATTTCAGAGCCTAGAAGCCAACAAAACCTGATACCAAAACCTTGCAAAGATACACCAAAAACGAAAATTACAGGCCAATGTCGCTTATGAACTTAGATGCAAAACTCTTCAACAAATTCTAACCAATGCAACTCAACAACATATCAAAAAAAATAATTCACCATGGCCAAGTGTGGTTCATACCAAGTATGCAAAAATGGTTGAATATTAGAAAAACAACTAATGTAATCAGCTGCATAAATAAAACAAAAGAACCACTTGATTTTATCAACTGATGCAGAAAAGGCATTTGACAAAAGCAACACCCATTAATGTGAAAAAATACCAGCAAAATTAGAGTGGAAGGGAAATCCCTCACCTTAAAAGGGGCAATTGTTCAAAGCCAACAGCCCACGTCATCCTAAATGGAGACAGTCTGAAAACATTCCCCTTGAAAACGGGAACCGGACAAAGATGCCCTGTGTCACCACTTTTATTCAACATTGTGCTGGAGGTTCTAGAGAGAGCACTCAGGCTAGAAAAAGAAATAAAGGCCATCCAAATCAGTTAGGAAGCAGTAAAAGCATCTCCACTTGTAGGTGATACGATTTTATTTATACACAGAAAACCCTAAAGAATCCATTAGCTACTGAAACTAATAGAAGAGTTCAGCAAACAATAAGGATCAAAGAAAATATATACAACTCCATATGAATTTGAGGATCTGCTTTTCCACCTCCAGCCAAGAAGGCTGTTAGATTTTCATAGACACTACATTGAATCTGTGGATCATTTTGGGTGGAACTGGCCTCTTAATAATATTAACCCATCCAATGTGTGAATACATGATGTCTTTCCATTTATTTAGATCTCCTTTAATTTCTTTCAGCAGTGTTTTCTAGTTTTCAATGTAAAGGTTTTCACTTCTTTGGTTAAATTTATGTCTAGGTGTTTTATTTTTTTAGCTGCTGTCTTACGCTTGATTCTCTAGAGAGGGAAAACTAGTACAGCGCATGCACATATAGAGACAGTGAGCAAGAGGAGACCCTGGTGGCTCAGCTGTTAAGCAAAAGTCCAGCAGTTCGATTCCACCAGGTGCTCCCCGGAAACTGTATGGGGCAGTTCTAGTCTGTCCTATAGGGTTGCTGTAAGTCAGAATTGACTCCACAGCAGCAGATTTGGCTTTTTGGTTAGAGCCAGAGCAGTATTTGTCTCAAGGAAGTGGCTGACACAGTAGTGGAGACAAGTTTCCAAAACCCTGGGTCCAGCATTAGCTGGAGCCTTCCCCTGACTCTTGTGGTTGCAGGAGCTGAAGAACCTGGAACTGGCAGATCAGACGGCAGGCTGTTGGCTCACAGGGCTGCAGAGCTATCAAATCCCCAAGTAAACAGGACAAAGTATGATGAGCTGAAAACAGGATCCAAAGCAGGCAAGCTGGTTTTGTCAGCATGTCCATATGTATATATGGGGTGCAGGCCACACCTCTAAGGAAACTCCCCTTACAGCTCATTGGCTGATCACGTCAGTTCTTGTCATGAAAGTGATTACATTATACTACTTATGGGAGATCACAAAATGAAAGATAATTGTGTAATATTCAGGATCATGACCTAGCCAAGTGACACGTAACGTTAACCAGTGTTGATGCTATTGTAAAACAGTTCCATTGATTGCCTTCTCAGATTATTTGATGCTGGCGTATATAAACACAACAGATTTCTGTGTGTTGATCTTGTACTTTGTAACTCATAAATTCTTTGGGATGTGCTATATATTAGAGGGGCCCTGGCAGCACAATGGTTAAGAGATTAGCTGCTAACCAAAATGTTAGCAATTCCTATCTACCAGCAGCTCCTTAGAAATCCTGTGAGACAGTTACTACGAGCTCTGATTGACAGGGTTGCTACGAGCTCTGATTGACTTGATGACAGTGGGTTTTTTATATATATAGGATTGTGTCAGGTCTGAATAGAGACAGTTTTACTTCTTTTTTTTCCCCCCCCCTGATTTGGATGCTTTTTTAAAAACAAAAGTGTTTTCTTTCTTCTTGCTTTCCTTTTCTTTTATTTCTTCTTCGTCCCCCTCCCCCCAAATTCTCTGGCTAGGATTTCCGGTACAATGTTGAACAGAATTTATACTGTGGGATTTTCAAAAATGCCTTTATCTTCACTCAGTCATGTTAAATAAAAAAAAAGAATGAAAAAATTTTTTAAAAATGCCTTTATCTATTCCTAGTTTGCTGAGTACTTTTATCATGAATTGGAGTTAAATTCTGTCAAATGCCTTTTCTATGTCAATGGAAATGGAGTGTTTTTTTTTTCTTTTATTAAATCCTTCATTCTAGTAATATGATGTATTTCATTAACTGACTGTCTTATGTTGACCACCCTTGTATTCCTAGGATAAATTCCACTTGGTCATTTTCATGGATTGACAGCCTCCTCCAAATGCATATATCAATTTGGCTGGACTACGATTCCCACTAATGTTTGGTTGTCCTCCATTTTGTGATGGTAATTTTACGTTAAAGAGGATTAGTGTGGGATTGTCAACACCCTTAGCCAGGTTGCTTACATCCCCATTTGGAAGAGTTTCCCTGGAGAGTGGCTGGCACCACCTTTTACACATTGTGAGATAAAAACAAAACGAAGCAAGCAAAGAGCTGGGAACCTCATACCACCAAGAAAGCAGTGCCAGTAAGAGAGTGTGTCCCCTCGACCTCTAGTACTGTAACTGAGAAGCTCCTTTACCAAGGGGAGACTGAGGACAAAGACCTTCCTCTAAAGCTGAAAGACAGAGAAAGTCTTTCCCTGGAGCTGAAACCCTGAATTTGGACCTCAGCACACTTTATGGTGAGGAAAGAAATTTATCTTTGTTAAAGCCATAGCTTGTGGTATTTTCTGTTACAAGAGCACTAGGTGACAAAGACAGTCATAATACATAATTCTTTTAGTATGTTGTTGGATTCATTTTGCTAGTATGTTTTTAAAGGATTTTTGCGTCTATATAAGTGATGATGGTCTGTTCTTGTGGTGTCTTTATCTGGCTTTAGTACTTAGAATGAGTAAGGGAATATTCCCTTCTGCTCTATTTTTGAGAACAGTTTAAAAATAATTAGTGTCAATTCTTGTTTAAATGTTTGGTAGAATTAACCAGTCAATCCATGTGGTCTCAGATATTTCTTTATTGGGAGGTTTTTGTTGTTGTTGTTGGTTTGCTCTTGTTTTTTATTACAGTTTCAGTCTTTTGCCTTGTTAGAGGTGTGTTGAGATTTTCTATTTCATCTTGAACCAGTTTAGGTAGTTTGTGTGTTCTGGAAATTTATCCATTTAATCTAGTTTGTTGGCATGTAATTGTTCACCGTATTCTATTAAAGTCTTTTTAATACATACAAAGTAGGTAGCAATGTTGCTACTTCTTACTTTAGTTACTAGGGTCTTCTCTATTTTTCTGAGTCTAGCTAGAAGTTTGTCAATTTTGTTAATTATTTCAAAGAACCATCTTTTGATTTCACAGATTCTCTCCATGGTTCTTCTAGTCTTTATTTTATTTTACTTTGTTCTTCTCTTTATTAGTTTCTTCCTTCTGGTTATTTTGAGCTTTGTTTTCCTTTTCTAGTTTCTCAAGGTGTAAAGTTAGAGTCTTGTTTTGGGCTCTTTCTTCCTTATTAACATAAGATTTTATAGCTATAAATTTTCTGCCTTTCTCTACCCCACTGGTTTTGGTATGTTGTGTTTTCATTGTCATTTCTCTATCAGCGTTTTCTAATTTCTCTTACGATTTCTTCTTTGTTCCACTGGTTGTTTAACAGTGTATTATTTCATTATGATGTTTACTGACATTTTTCAGTTTTCCTTCTGTTATTGATTCCTAGTTTCATTCTATTATGGTTGCCAAAGCCAAGATATTTTGTATGATTTCAAGTTTTTAAAATTAATTGAGGCTTGTTTTGTGACCTAAGATATGGTCTATAAATAAAACAAAACCGGGCTTATATTTGCCTTTGAAATTACCTTTACAAATTAAGACTGTTGTTGAATTCCTCTAGTGAATTTTAAATTTCAGTTATTGTACTTTTCACCTACAGAATTATTTTTAATTTCTAACTCTTTGTTAATATTTTCATTTTGTTCATTTTTAATTTTATTTAGTTCCCCACCCATACTTCCCTAAGTTCTTTGAGCACACTTAAAAGAATTATTTTAAAACCTGTATCTAGTGGGTCCAAAATCTGATCTTCCTCAAAAATGGTTTCTATATATGTAAGATAAACAAACAGACAAACAAAAAAACCATTGCCACTGAGTCAATCGCAACTCAGAGCAACTCTATAGAACACAGTAGTGTTTCCAAAGATTGGCTGGTGGATTTGAACAGCCAACCTTTTGGTTAGTAGCCAAACTCTTAAATACTGAGAACTACTGCTATGTGTGTATGTATGTGTACATATACATGTGTGTAATTTCTTTCCATGTGCCATCATTCCTTGTTTCTCTGTGTGTCTTGTGATTTTTTGTTGAAAATCAGACATTTGAATAGCATAATGAACAAGTTCTGGAGCTCAAGTTTTCCTCAGAGTTTGCTAGGAGATTTTTGTTTGTTTATTTTTGTTTCTAACTTTCTTTCTCACAGTCTAAATTCAGGGAGAGAAGGGAGAATCAGCATCCACATAAAGCTGACTCCTGTGAGGTGGAGATGAGACATGCCTCCACTCTCGGACCTTTACCACCCTTTCTGGCACCCGCATTCCTCCTCACTGCACTCTCTGCTTCTCTGCTGGGTTGGCTTCACTGTCATGACTACACAGAACCCATAGGCCACGCTCTGCTATAGTTTACTAGGGAAGTAACAGGCTACAACACAGAACCGTAATCAACTAGAACTATCAGAATACTGCAAGGGACAGGATATAGTTCTTCAATCAGAACAGCTTCCAAACAAGAAAACTCTCACTTTCACTTGGCTGGCTTGGCTCTTTCCTACAGTGGGGTTACACTTCTTGGCTGTGCACATAGACAGCTCTACTTGGCCCTGGCCTTAGCCACCAGTCCCTGCCTGGGCCTGGTAATTTTTGCCAGAGCCTGGTGGGACAAGTGTGACAGCTCTTTTGGCTCCACTATCAAGTAACTTGAGGAATTTCACCCTACCAGCAAGCCTCCTGCCCAAGGGGGCTCAGCTTTCTCACTCCATGGGTCAGTGAGTTCATTGTAGTCCCCTTGCTCATGGGCCAGAAGCCCACTCCACACATTTGTATCAGTCTCCTGGTTCTTATTACACTTACCATCTTGTACTGTCCTGTGCAAGTCTTCTGCTCTCTCCCGCTAGTGTTAAAACTCTCTCTGTCTTCTGGGTCTAGGAGACTGTCAATCCAGAGGCTCCAGATTCCAAAAATGTACTCTATTCTTAGCTCTTCTTGATGGTAAAGAGGTCCTTCTCATTCTCTGTGGAATCAGCCCTTTTACAAGCCTATTTTTCCCACCATGACTATAAACTGACTAAACCCTCTGTAGGCTGTTATTACCTGATTTTCATAGTAATTGAACAAACCCTGTAAGGAGCTAATGCACATTATTTGCATAAAAAACTGTCCAATTCCTTTGCAAGACTTTGGCCTAGTGAGTAATCTCAGCAGAACTACAAACACAGAGACAGAAAGGCCAAAAAGAGAAACCTGTTCTATTGCCCTTTCTCTTCCTTTCTACTTTCCCCTCTTTTTCTAATGTTGAGGGCTATGATGTCCTACTAGCTTAGTAACTTTTTTCCAAGTGGCATATTTTTAAACAAAAACTCATCATAGATTTTCACAACAGCAACAACTATCTAATCTATAATCAACCCTCATCCCCGCTCACTACCCTTGTAGCCCTCAAAGAATCTTTTTCTTCTGTACATAAGTCTATTTTTAAGTCCTTAAAGCAGAAGTCTTATATAACATTTGTCCTCTTGCCACTGACTGATTTCACTCAACATAATGTTTTCTAGTTAAAACCAGGTTATAAGATGTTTCCTAAAATCATTATTGTTTTTCATCACTGCATAATGTTCCATAGAATATAGGTACCATGGTTTGTTTATCCATTCATCTGTTGATGGCCATTTAGGATGATTCCATTTGTTGCTATTGTGGACTGAGCTGCAATAAATGTTTGTGTGCATGTGTCTGTACATGTCACTGCTTTTGTTTCTGTAGGATAAACTCCAAGCGGTATATCTATATCCAGCTTTTTAAGGAAGCACCAGATAGCTTTCTAAAGAGGTTGTACCACTTTGAAATCCCACCAGCAGTGTAGGAGAATTCCAATCTCTTCACAGCCTCTCCAGCATTTGTTGTTTTGTGTTTTTTGGACTATTGCCAACCTTGCTGGGGTGAGATGGTATCTCATGGTAGTTTTGATTTGGATTTCTCTAACAGCTAGTGATAGTGAGCATTTCCTCATGTATCTTTTGGCTGCCTGGATATCCTCTTTGGTGAAGTGTCTGTCTATCTCCTTTGCCCATTGCTTAATTGGATTATTTGACTTTTTCTTGTTGATAGTTTGCAGTGCCTTGTAAATTATGGAGATCAGATGATGGTCTCACATGTAGTTGCCAGATATTTTTTCCCATTCTGTAGGTGGTCTTTTCATTTTTTTGATAAAGTATTTAGATGAGCAAAAGTATTTGATTCTTAGTAGTTCCCATTTATCTATTTTCTCTTCTGTTAGTCATGCATTGTCAGATTTTGAAATCTGTCTAAGCTGTGTATTAGAACTTCCATCATTGAATTTCTTTTGTGTATGTGTGATCCTTATCATTTTAGGTTTGATATTTAGGACTTTGATCCATTTTGAGTTAGTTTTTGTGTAAGGTGTGAGATATGGGTCTTGTTTCAGGTTTTGCAGATGGAAATCCAATATTGACAACACCATTTGTTGAAGACTGTTTTCACCCCAGTTTACAATCTTAGGGCCTTTGCCAAATATCAACTGTTCATAAGAGGGTAGTGGCATCTCTGGTGTCTCAACTCTGTTCCACTGGTCTATATGTCTCTTTTTGAACCAGTACCAGGCTGTTTTGACTACTGTGGCAGTGTAATAGTTTCTAAGGTTGGGTAGTGTGAGGCCTCCCACTGTGTTCTTGTTCTTCATTAGTGCTTTGCTTATCCTGGGTTTCTTCCCTTTCCAAACAAAGTTGGTGATTCGGTTCTCCATATTCTTCAATGTATATGGAACATTCTCCAGAATAGACCATGTGGTAGGACATAAAGCAAATCTCTACAAAATCCAAACCATTGAATTATTGTAAAACATCTTCTCAGACCATCATGCCACAAAAGTTGAACTCAGCAGCAAAAAACACATAGGTAGAAATTTGAACTTATGGAAACTGAACACCACCTTGCTAAAAAAATCACTGGGTTATAGAAGAAATCAAGGATGAAATGAAGAAATTTATGGAATCAATTGAGAATGAAAACACATCCTACCAGAACTTACAGGATATAGCAAAAGCAGTGCTCAGAGGTCAGTCTATCTCTGTGAACACATACATCCAGAATGAAGAAAGAGCCCAAACTAAAGAATTAACCCTACAGCTTGAACAAGTAGAAAGAGAGCAACAGAGGAACCACTCAGGCACCAGAAGAAAACAAATCATAAAAATTAGAGCAGCACTAAATAAATTAGAGAATAGAAGAACAACTGAAAAAATTAATAAAACCAAAAGCTGGTTCTTTGAAAAGATCAATAAAATTGATAAACCATAGGCTAAACTTACCAAAAAAAAAAAGAAAAAGAAAGGAAAGGAAAGGAAACAAATAACCCAAATAAGAAATGAGATGGGGGATGTCACAACAGATCTAGCTGAAATCAAAAGTATCATAACAGAATACTATGAAAGACTGTACTCTAACTGATTTGAAAACTAGAGGAAATGGACACATTTCTAGATTCATATCACCTACCACAATGATCACAAGACAAAGTACAACTTAATAAACACATCACAAAGGAAGAAGTTGACAAAGTTACCAAAAAACTACCAACCAAAAAAAGCCCTGGCCCAGATGGCTTCAATGGAATTCTACCAAACTTTTAGGAAAGAGTTAATGTCAATACTGTTGAGACTATTTCACAGTATAGAAAAGGATGGAATACTTCCAAATTCATTCCATGAAGCCCAACATAACTCTGACACCAAAGCCAGGGAAAGTTCGCTCACAAAAGGAAAATTACAGACCAATATCACTGATGAATGTAGATGTAAAAATCTTCAACAAAATCCTAGCCAATAGAATTCAATGGCATTTCAAAAAAATAATTCACCATTACCAAGTTGGATTCATTCCAGGGATGCAAGGCTGGTTCAACATCAGAAAGACAATGTGATCAACCATGCAAATACCACAAAAGAACCACCTGATTTTTGTCAATTGATGCAGAAAAGGCATTTGACAATGTCCAACACCTATTTATGCTAAAAACTCTTAGCAAAATAGCTTAGTAACTTTTTAAAACTATTTCTGCAGAAACAAACAGAAGAAAAACTGTTGCAAAAAGAAGGATGGCTTGATATAGGGACAACTCTTAAGCAGGCTTACTCTGAGTTGAGAGATCTACCTGAGGAGACAGTTCAGGATTATCCCAGGAGTTTCTGGGTTTGCATCTTTCCTTGGGCATGTGCCGGTTCTCTAAATTATATGTACTAGGATGCCTTTGGCTACCTTTACAGAACCCAGTTTCCCAAGGAAATTCTCTCCCTGGGGTTTGGACTCTGGAACTTCAGTTGCTGCTTTTGGCCCCAGGTGGCCTAGACTCTTCAGTTTACTTACAGTGCCTCAGGCTATGTCTGCTGCTTCCTGCCCTGAGCAACCTCCAGAATGGACCTGGACACCTACAGAGAGATTTATATCAAGGAAATGGCTACTGTAGTTGTAGCAGCTGGAAAGTTCCAAGTCTGAGGGTCAGGCTGGAGGTTTCTTCCGACTCACAAGCTGCAAGAGCTGGTGAACCCAGATCAACTGGTCTCCAGCTCAGAAGCTGCAGAGACTGTCAAATCTCAAGATCAACAGGTAAACTGCTAGCTCAGATCCCAAGAACCAGAGTCCAGATGTAAGATCTGGAATGGGCAAAATTCAGCCAGCTTTGCCAGCAAGCCCACATACAGTGGATGCAGGCCACACCCCCAAGGAAATTCCCTTTCAGCTGATTGGCTTCTCAAAGCAAGTCTCATCACAGAGGTGATTACATTTCATCAGATATCATTATAAAAGTGATTACATCATTACACAGCTGCCAAACTACATCATAACTGCCAAAACACAGTCATGGTCCAAACCAACTGAAACACAGTATTAGCCATCACATCATCCAAAAGATCCACTTGGATCTGGCTGCCTCTCTTTGTCTGTGGCCTCTATCTGCCGTTTGAAACAGGGGAAGCATTTCATTCTGTTGCTGCTGAAATATATTGGATAATAGTCTCACAATGCACTTACTGCAGTGGCCCATTGTTAGACACAGTGCGCTGACTCTCAGGCTGTTTTCTTAAATCCACATGCGTATACTTCTACTCCCGCTGTTTTCCTACTCTCTTGGTGCAAGAAATGATACCTTTTGTGTTTCAAAAACCTAGGCCTTGACATGATTTGGAGCAAAGTAAACACAGTAGTCTATGACTTATAATGTATTCAAATTATGGCAAACCACACTTATGGCTGCATGTAGGGGTTTGTTCTGTACATCTTCTCATTAGTAATATGTATTACATGCCATGAGTCGGATTCGACTTGACGGCACTTGGCTTGGCTTGGCTGGCAATGTTAAAATATATTGGAAGATTACGTGTAATGTTTCAAACCTGCAAAGACAAATAAAGATCAGATGTAAAGACATGAGAATAAAAGGCATTAATAATGAGAACAAACAAGAGATATTCAATTTAAGTCCATTTATGATAAAGCCATTTATAATGAAATCCTACTGTAAGTCTGGGACTACTCATATACAAAAAATTACATCAAGGTTTCCACTATCATCTGTTAAGCTAGAAGCAATTTCCTGCTTATGGAGGTATACAGAAGAATAAAAGTTGAAAGAACCTTGTCAATAGCTTAGACAAGCCCCACAAAGGGGTTCATAAATGTATTTTAGAAACCATACATTGGTTTTGTGAATCTCAGGATAAGGAAACCCTGTATCTTAATTCTCCAGTAAAGCAGATCCCTCAAACCTGGGTACGTATTTCTGGCTGCTTTTGTGAGGCATGATCCACCTGCACATATGGAGGATAGTATAGGCAACAAGAAATGCTGGTGGAAAATAGCCAAGCCAAGCCAAGTGCCGTCGAGTCGGATCCAACTCATGGTGGAAAATATACTTGGTTAATATTTTATACACAAAGAAAATTTATAAGAATGTCCATAGTCATTACATTTGGGTGGTAGAATTACCAGTATTTTCATTTTCTTCTTTATACTTTTACATATGTTAAATAATGAAACATGCATTACATCTTAATTATGAGAAAAATAAGTGCTCTGTTTTTTGTGTTGTAAAAATACATACAACACAACATGTGTAAACTTAAACACTCATGAAAAGCACAGATGGCAAGACTGTGTCTTCACAGTTTGGATATGTTGTCAAGAGGGATCAGTCCCTGGAGAAGGACATCATGCTTGTTAGAGTGGAGGAAGACCCTCGACAAGATCGATTGACACAGTGGATGCAACAATGGGCTTAAGCATAAGAACGATGTGGACATGGCACAAGACCAGGCAGTGTTTCTTTCTGTTGTGTACAGGATCACTATGAGTTGGAAGTAACTCAACAACACCTAACAACAACAAAAATTAAAAATAGGTGTAGCAAGGAAACGGGCAGAAGAATTTGGCAAGTATCAGTTCAAAATAGGCCATTGGCCAAACCAGACGGCAGAATCAGAACAGGGAACTAGATCAGCAGTTTTACTACCTTTTATATCCACCCGCTTGAATACGTCACGAGACTTGGAAATTCAAGATCTGTGAAATAAGTAAACAGCTCTTTCCCACCCTTATCATTCCTGCCCATTGTTTTCCTTTGATTGATCTTGAACCACTTTCAGCTGAAACTTTGCTTCTAGTTCTGTGATTTATTCCTTAATCCTGACTGGTGATCATTGCCTGAATTCTTGAGTTTATTGAAAAATAGGACATTTCTTCCCCACCATGACCCTTACTACACACACAGTCCAAAACTGGGAAACTGGTTTTGCCAAAGTCCAGTTTGGGTTTATATAGCACTGGCTCTACCTTAGACATCCTTTTCTGGTACTGCAGCTAAGAACGACCACAGTCAGGCACCAGATCATCTGGGGAACCAATCTTAGAGGGCTCTTCTTCTCGTGACTTACTTGCTTAACTCAGTATAATAGGTAGTCAAAACTGTATCAACCTATCCCTGAATAACCAGGTTAAAAAATGGGAAAATTCAGTCAAAATACTACTTAGTGCCTAGTTATTTCAGTAAGTTTTTGTGCAGTAGGATGTTAGGACTTGCAGGGCATTTTGTGTCTACATGTTTCGCTGTAAAAGGACAGATACCAACATGTCAGACAAAAATGTCCAGTTTGTATGAAAACACTAATTTAAGTGAGTAAATGTTGTACAAGCGTTTACTCTCTCATTCTTCAAATGGTGGCTGGTGCCACTAATAATAAATTATAAAAGCTGTCATGGATTGAATTGTGTCCCCCAAAAAATACGTGTAGCCATGTGGCTGGGCCATGATTCCCAATATTTTGTGATTGTCCTCCATTTTGTGATTTTCCCGTGTGCTGTATGTTAAAGGATTAGGGTGGGACTGTAAATCCCTTCATAGGATTACCTCCTTGTTTCTCTGTAAAGGGAGTTTCCCTGGAGTATGGCTTGCCCACCCTTAATCCTTTCATCCCACAAGAGATAAAAGGAAAGTAAAGCAAACAGGGAATTGGGAACCTCACACCATCAAGAAAGCCACACCAGGAGAAAAGCGTGTGGTTCAGACCTGAGGTTCCTGTGCCAAGATGCTCCTGGACAAAGACTGATGCAGTACCGAGCAGTCAAGTGAGAAAGCCTTCCCCTGGAGCGGACATCCTGAATTTGAACTTGTAGCCTAGTGGACCTTGTGAGAATAAACTTTCCTTTGTTAAAGCCATCCACTCTGAGCTATCTCTGTTAGAGAAGCCCTAGCTGACTAAAACAACATCCTTTCCCATTTGGTATGGTTTGGCCCCAAGATTCTTGTCAATGTCACACTCCAAAGAGCTTCTGTCTGTGAATCAGAACTGTTGGGGGATGTAAACCTCTTGCAATTGTTGACCTGAGGCTCCCAGCAGCCTCCACGTATTCATGTGTGCAGAAGCACCCCTACTTCACCCTTCCTTTCCACTTGGAAGAACTGGGAGACGTTTAGTTAAAAAACAAACTAAACGATGCTTACAAGCAGGACTCCTGATTTTTCGACTTTTTCTGGTGTCCTCTCTAGTGTTGAGCCTCAGCTAGTCTTTACCAGAGAGAAAACTAGACTGTCTTTAGCTTTCAGTGGTAATTACACACACACAGACACACACGCACACACGCACACACACTTCCCCTTTCAGTCACACACAGTTCTTCTGTTTTGAAAGTGAATCTGAGGATCGGCAATGCTGTCTTTAGACAACCTGTTTACTTTCCTAACTGATGAGGGTCTTGGCTGTGTTTCAACGGTTAGTGCTGAACCTGCAGAGCAAGTACAATATACAGAAAAGGTTTGAGGAGGTCCTTCTTTGTGCTTTTTTTGTGCTTTTTCCCCAACCCTTTCACACCAGCTTCACCCACCTCTTCTTTCAGCAAATAAGCTTCCGAAAACACCACATGTATTGGACCCAAGGAAACTATGGTGCATACTGGTTGAGAGCTATAGCTGCTAACCAAAATGTTGGTAGCTCAAATCTCCCAGACGCTCCTTGGAAACCATCTGGGGCATTGACTCAGTGGATTGACTCAGTGGCGGCAACAATGGGTTTAAGCATAAAAACAATGGAGCAAGACCAGGCAGTGTTCTTCTCTGTCCTAAAACGGCAATAGCAGTTGAAATCGACTCGATGGCAACAAGTGTGGTTCTTTTGGTTTTACCGGCTCCAGACGTTTGTTTTCCTTTGCTAGGACACTAATTTATAGTTTTCATTTCTGGCTTGAAGATAAAAGTAAAGTTACACTCTGCCACATACAGCTTTTCATCTGTAGGGCTAGGACGACAGACACACAGCCCGCCTTGCAGAGGCGAAGCCAAGGCCAGCCCCGCCTCCGAGAGAGGCGAAGTAGGTCAGAGGTCGTGCGGCGGCGGCACCCTGCCCCCCCTCCCCCGGGGCTGGGAGGCGGAGTCTGCAGGGGAAGTAAGTTCAGTAGGTGAAGGGTCACCAGTGCGGAGCGGGGCTCCCTTTCCGTGAGTCAGGGTGCTAGCATGTGAGCCTCTGGTTTCTGTTCACGGAAATGCAGCTTACTAGGGGAAAGGTCACACAGACTGGAGGCGGCTCGGCAGGGGCCACCCTGTCCTGACACTGTGTCCGAGACCGGAGGCTAAGCTGCCCAGACCTCCTGGCCTTTAAGCATTGTGCAGCTCAAGTGGAAAAACAGAGATTGCCAAGTGCTTTCAAGGTCGTCTGGACTGAGTACGGAGGCAAACCAATAAACACTCCCTTGAGTGGCAACTTTATATTATGTAAAACAGCCTAACAAGGAGAGCTACCTTTTAAAGTAACTTCATGTACTTCCAAGGATGAGCTTGTAAATGTTATTAGTTGTTCTAGATTACTGCAGTTGTTCCTGATCCTGTCCGTACATTACCTACAGAGCTTTTAAATTCAAAAGGAAAAACAAAAAGAACTTACTGAGGTTTAGTTTCTACTGCAGAACAACTAAATCAGGTTTTCTAGCTAGGGGTCCAGAAATACCAAGGCAGGAGCACTTGTTACATTCAGTCAATTCTGACTCATAGTGACCCTGTAGGACAAAGTAGCACTGCCCCATAGGTTTTCTAAGGAGCACCTACCTGGAGGATTCAAACCGTATACCTTTTGCTTAGCAGAGGTAGCACTTAACCACACCACCACCAGGGTTTCCACTAGTGGTCCCGGCACCGTAAAGTTTAAAGAGCTCCCCAGATGGGTCTAGGGACAGCCTTCCTTTGGAATATTTAAAATATAACCATTTGAAACTATTCCAGATTCGAAGTTTCTGTACTGTTTCTTACATTGTGTGTTGTCACCAATTAGCAGGTTGTGAAATCAGTGTAAAGAATCTTCTCCAGCATAGAAATGAAATAGAGAAGAAATGCATGCTTGTGGCAAGAGTGGGGTTTCTTTTTGTTGTTAATTTTTATTTACTTACTGATGAAACTTTATTTAAAATGGGTTTATCTATCTGGATTATGATGTAAGAAGACTGCTTTTCTAGATTTTCAAAGTCAAAGCTGTGTTTCTTCAAGCACTCACAGAATTGTTCTAATTCAGAGTGGTTGTTGGCTTTTTGGTTATGCTGACTTCTGCAGGATGTTGTGGCTGTGAACTAGGAAGCTGCCAAAGCATTGTTTTGAAAAACGCTGTGCAGCGTTCCTCCCAGATTGTTTCCAGAGGCACTTCAAGATGAGCATTTCCTGAAATATCAGGGTAAGATGTAGACAGAGAAAATATTGAAGTTGTCAAGGATTTTATTTTACTTGGATCCACAGTCAACACCCATAGAAGCAGTAGTCAAGAAATCAAACAATGCAGTCGAAAAATATGCTACAAAAGACCTCTTTAGAGTATTAAAAAACAAAGATGTCGCTTTGAGGACTAAGGTGCCACCAAGTTCACTAAGGTGAACCAAACCATAGCATTTTCAGTCACCTCTTATGTACATCTGAAAGCTGGACAATGATTACGTAATACAAAAAAAGAATTGATACCTTTGAGTTACAGTGTTGGCAACAAATATTGAATGTACCCTGGAAGGCCAGAAGAATGCACAAATTTGTGTTAGAAGAAGAGTATAGCCAGAATGCTTCCAGAAAGGATGGTGAGATTTTGTCTCACGTACTTTGGACATGTTACCAGGAGGGAGCAGTCTCTGGAGAAAGACATCGTGTTTGGTAAAGTAAATGATCAGAAAAAAAAAAAGAGGAATACCCTCAGTGAGACAAATTGACACAGTAGCTGCAACAAGGAGCTCAGAGTAGTGATTGTGACAATGACCCAGGACAGGGCAGGGTTTTATTCTGTTATGCAGAGTTGTTATGAGTTGAAGCTGACGTACCAGCACCTGAAAAAAAGGGAGGTCATGACCAGCAGCTCCTGGTGAGTTAATGGTGAAAGTCAACTGACAAAGAAGCAGATTGCTTACAAGCCTGGACAGAAATTTGCCCACTGTAAATTTCTCTTAAAAGAAAACCAAGCTAGCTAAGTAGGAGCCCTTCTTATCTGTGGTATTACAGGGTAGTTAACAGGCTGTCACCAACAATGTCTCAAATGAGCCAGATAGGAGAATTTGTACTACGAGATGGAAGGTCCTCAACACTAAAGCTGCTTGACAACAAAGTACAAAGCCGTCTAATTGTTAGGGAAAGAACACAGACACTGTATGAAGAGAGCAGTGACAGTCAGTAATGAGGGATTCCAGTTTGGGGATGGCCTTTTTTTTTTTTTAACCTGTCCATTAATGTCTTATATTTTGATTTTTTTCTTTTTTTGATATGGTGGCTTCTGGGTTATGCTAGGAGCCTTGGTGGCACAGTGGTTAAGAGCCATGGCTGACAGCCAAAAAGTCAGCAGTTCAAATCCACGAGCCACTCCTTGGAAACTATGGGGACAGTTCTATTCTGCCCTGTAGGGTCACTGTGAGTTAGATTTGACAGAACAGCAATGATTTGGTTTGGTTTAGGGGGCTATGCTAACCCTTCCTTGGCTGCTAAGGGCACTAGGTTTCAGAATGGGAGCTGCTGTAGAATCTATGTATTACATTAGCTTGAAAAGGGGACAGGTAGCCACAGAGATTTTGGATGTGCGAAGTGTCTGAAAGACTAAGACTTCCTCATTTTATGTCAATATTGTAACACAATAAGGCAACCCTTAATTTTTCTCTACCTTTACATTGAGAAGGAATAATCAATATAATGCTCTCTGTCCTTTAGAGAACTCTGTTCAGTGTTTTAATCCACTAGTTTCAATATACTGGTTTATGAAAGAATTTTTCAAAATCGGAAACAGTAGCATTTGTTCTCAACAAACAAGAGTATGCTATATTCTGACAACCAAAGGAATAATTAGTTTCTCCTTGGTCCTTGGAAAATCTCACAATAAATAATAGACTTATTCTTCAAATAGTGTTTCAAGCAAATGTCTTACTGCTCATTGAGATGCAAATTCATTTAAGGCAGTTCCAGATAAACCATGGTCTAGCTTTCCATTAAAGTAGTGTGTAAGCTGTTGCATCCACATTGTATATAGAAGACCTATTGGCACTTGGCTTGGCTTATCAGACAAACACCACCTACAAGAAGAACTGGTGAGAAAACTAAATTTTCATTACTCAAAAAATTTGCCAAATAGATGAAATACCATTTGCCTTCATTCCAGAAGTTTTCTAGTAGTCAAAGGCATTGTTTGGGGTTTTGTTTTGTTTTGTTTTGTTTTTTTTGAACACCCAAACTTGAATTGTCAGAAAGGCTTACCATCAAAACCAAGAACATGCTGGTAAATTAGAACTTAATAAAATTAAATTTAAGTTTAAATGAATTTTCATCTCACCTTCACCCCAACCCTAGCCTCCTCCATTACACGACCAAACTTACCTATGTTTACATTAATTAAGATTATGTTAACAACAATGGGTAGATTTAGGAATTTCAGTTATGCATATATATTGTATATCAGTATATCAATATAAATGATACCATTAAATGAGATTGCTAATTGAAGAGTGAATTGAAGGTTTGGAACTCCTGGGTTCTTTTGGCACTTACTTGCTAAGCGCTTTTGAAAAAACATTGTTTCATCTATTTGGCTCCAGGTTCCATCTTGATAAAATTAAATGTTTTTGTGCATAGCCTCTAGGGTATATTCTACCCCTGTAATCTCCTTGTTTGCCCGTTAGTGATGTTAAAGTTCTTGCTTAATGAGTCTGAGTAGTTGTTGTATTTGCCACATTGGTAAGATTTTATTTTTTTTTCTTTTCTTTTTGAATTTATTTAGTATAAACTGTTTCTCCAATCAGGGACACCGTTACAATGTGCTGGACCAGCAGTCGTCTTACTATTCCTTGGACAGTTTGGTTGCTCCTTGTTTAGTGTGGGCCACTTATTTCCTTCTGATGCAGCAATAGCTGTTTATTAAGTTCTTTATACAAAGACACTGACTTCAACCCATCGGCTTCCGTTTGTTTTTTTTTTTTTTTTCCCTAGGTCCGTCTTCTGGGAAGCTGAAAATAAAGTCATCCCTTAGAGGTTTCTTTACCCGTGGCAAGCATTTACTGGTTTTGGCTATCTAATATTCTTAGTTCCGATCACCACACTAATTTCCTTTTGGGGAATGCCTTCATTGGCATTGTTTTGGAGGAGGTGGTGTTCACCTCTTACAAAAGATATTAAGACTCCCTTTCCTTTCTTTCTGCTTACAGCCAGGCACAGGCAAATGATTTTGGTTCAGTTTATAGAACACTCTCAATGGGACTTTAAATCTTGAGAAACGATGTTAGAGCAGAAGGAAAAGTGCTAGTCATTCATCAGCAGTGATGTGGTAGTGGTGTGGGGACCAAATTGCTCCTGTGTGTGACCCCTCTTAGATGTCTTGTTGTTCTGTCCTAGAGCTTCTTCCGTCTTTTCTGAAACCAGTCATCTCATCTCCTGTGGATTTTGTACTAGTTAACGTGCAATCAAGGCTTCTTAAAATAGGTTAGCATCTGGCAACACGAGCCCTGAATGACAGACTGCAAAATTTCCTCACATATTTCGAGGTTGTTGACCTTGTTAAGTGCTGCCAAGTTGGTTCTGATTCACAGCAACCTTATGTACAACAGAAGGAATCCCGTGCTGCCCTCACGGCCTTTGCTCTGTTTGGGCTCATTGTGCGGTCACTGTGTCTATTCTCTTCATTGAGGGTCTTCCTCGTTCACTGACCCTCTACTTTGCCGAGCATGTGCCGGTCCCTCCTGATAACATGTCCTTAGTCAGGGAGGGAAATCTAGTGGCTTAGTGGTGAAGTGCTACTGCTGCTAACTTAAAGGTCAGCAGTAGTTTAAATCTACCAGGCACTCCTTAGAAACTCTGTGGGACTGTTCTACTCTGTACTGTAGTGTCCCTATGAGTCAGAATCAGCTCGATGGCACTGGGTTTGGCTTTTGGTTTAAGTAAGTGAGGCAAAGAGTTACCACCCTCACTTTTAAGGAGCATTCTGGCTGTACTTCTTTTAAGGCAGATTTGTTTGTTCTTAAAGTCCATGGTATATTCAATATTCTTTGCCGTCACTGTAATTCAAAGAAAGTAAATACCCTTATATTTGGATATTCTTTTTCCTTCCTGCATACCCTTCCTTTGACATATTCCCCACACCTTTCACCATTTTATAGACTTACAGTAGTACTTAACTACAATGGTTCTTTTAAGTATTAATGTTCCTGACCACATTCTCTTACTAGTACGAACTAGGATTGTGTTGACTTCAGATTCAGTATTCTCAGTATTGCATGGTTGTCTTCCTTTCTGTGACTGATAAAATGTAAATCCTAATCACTGCCTGAGGTTAATGAAGCATGATTAGATTGTGTTAAAGAAGATTGGAGTGGGATGTCCCTTGCTCCGGTCATGTCCCTGATTCAATGACAGGAAGTTTATCTGGGTGCAGCCTGTCCTGTACCATCTTTTATCTTACAAAAGATAAAAGGAAAGGGAAGTCAGTACCGAGTAGGAACCTCATGCCACCAAGAATGCAGCACCAGGATGAAAGCGCATCCTTTGGACCCAAGGTTCCCGTGAGGAGAAGCTCCTGATCCAGGCAAATACTGATGAAAAAAATCTTCCTCCAGAGCTGACAAAGAGAGAAAGACTTCTCTTGAACTAATATCCTGAATTTTGACTTCTAGCCTTCTGGACTGTAGGAGAATAAATTTCTCTTTGTTAAAGCCATCTGCTTATAGTATTTCTGCCATAGCAGTGCCAGATGACTAAGACAGAATTAGGTACCAGGAGTAGGGTGCTGCTCTAACAGTAACCTAAAATGTAGAAGTGATTTTGAAACTGTGAATGGATAGACGATCCAGAAGGAAATGAGAACTATTAACATAGGAGAAGGTACAAATGGTGAGAAGCAGCAGCATCAGAATACTGGCAGGAGAAGAAAACTGGTAGCAGCAGAGAACCAGGAGCAATTGATAATGTCATATGTGTTATAAATTCTAATGTCTGAGATGAGATTAGATTATGTTAAAGAGTATTAAGTTGAGATGTAATACTCTTGTTAAGTTCACATCCCTGATCCAATATAAATGGAGTTTACCTAGGATGTGGCCTACATCACCTTTTATTTTATAAGAGATAAAAGGAATGGGAAGTGAGCAGAGAGTGTGGATTCATACTACCAATAAAGCAGCACTAGGAACATGCATCTCCTTTGGACCCAAGGTTCCTGCCAGGAGAAGCTCCTGGTCCAGGGGAAGATTGATAAAAAGGAACTTCCTCTTTCTTATCAGAGAAAGTATTCTCCTGGCACTGACACTGTGAATTAGTATTTCTAGTCTATTAGACTGTGAGAGAATAAATTTCTCTTTGTTAAAGCCATCTACTTTTAATATTTCCATTATAATGCAGCAGTAGATGACTAAGGCAGTGTATCAGTTCTGCCTTTGGGACTATGGTTGTTGTAAGAGCTCCATGTCTTCCTAGCTGTCTAATCTCAAGTTTTGTGAATTTTATGAATCACTCACCTATTCAAGTCCCATGAATAACTATCAAGACTACTGCTTCGAGGAAACTAGTTTTTTAAAAATCAGCTTTATTGAGAATCACTTACATACAGTAAAATGTATTCATTTTAAGTTTATATTTTCCTTCATTTTAACAAATATATATATACCCATGTAACTACCACCACTGCAGTCAAAATATAGAACATTGCATTACCCCAAAAGTTTGCTCATATCTGTTTACAGCTAATCTGCCCCTTATGTCGGCCCAGACAACCACTAATCTGCTTTCTGTCACTACAGATTAGATTTCCCCCTTTTTTGGAATTTCATATACTGCTGAATGGTCTCATACAACATGTACCTTTGTGCCTGGCTTATTTTACTTTGCATGTATTTGAGATTCACTCATACTATTACCTTCACTGTCTACCTGTCATCTATCTGTCTATCTATGATGGTTAAGATTGTGTGTCAGCTTCATTGGGCCATGATTCTCTATGTTTGTATATGATGACTCCCATGATAGGATATGCTGTGAGTAGCCAGTCAGTTGAAAAGTAATGTCCTTGGGATGTGGTCTATTCCAGAATATAAGTAAATACTCTGGCTTTTTTGCTCTGGATCCTGCACCTGCTTCCTCTTCATCTGACCTCCAGTTTATGGGATGTGAGCTATCAGCTTGCCTGCCAGTCTTGGGATTTGTTGATCTACCCAGCCTGTGAGCAAGAACTCAACCCTCCAACCTGCTAATCTTCAGTTTGCCAGCAGCTGTGACTATATGAATTGGAAGAAACCTCTATTCTGATGCTTGGAGTTGGGACGTTCCAGCCTCTGCAATCTTGTGAGCCATTTCCTCAACATAAATCTCTCTTTTAGGTATTTATATACTTTACTGATTTGCCAGCACTGTCATGTCAATTCTTCACAACGATACTATACGCAGAGTAGAACTGCCCCCATAAGTTTCTAAAGAGCACCAACCTTTCCAAACTGGAGACCCTGGTGGAATAGTGGTTAAGTGCTACAGCTGCAAACCAACAGGTCGTCAATTCAAATCCACCAGGTACTCCTTGAAAACTTTATGGGAGAGTTCTCTGTCCTATAGGGTCACTATGAGTTGGAATCAACTTGACAGCAATGGATTTAATGATCTTACTTTTCTAGAGGACCCAGCCTGAGACATTACCTACCCATGTCTTATTTATTTATTGCTGCTATAACTGAAATACCACAAGTGGATGGCCTTCACAAACAGAAGTTTATTTTCTCACGATTTTAGAGAACTAGAAGTCCAAAATTCTGGTACCAGCTCCAGGGCACGGTCTTCTGTGTCAGCTCTGGGGGAAGAACCTTTTCATCAGTTTTCCCAGAGGTCTAGGAGCTTCTCAGTGCAGGGACCCCAAGTTCAAAGGACACATTCTGCTCCGGGCTCTTCTTGCTTGGTGGTAATGAGGTCCCTCTCTTGTCTGCTCCATTCTCTCTTTTATATCTTTGCCTTTAATTCTTCCTCATTAACATAAAGCTAGATTTCAAAGAGTACATGGAATGAGGGATATCACTGCTGATATCAAGTGAACACTGACTGAAAGCAGTGAATACCAGAAAGAAGTTTACTTGTGTTTTATTGACTAAGCAAACAAATTCCACCGTGTGGATCATAACACATTATAGATAATATTGCAGATAATGGAAATTCCAGAATGCTTATCTGTGTTTATGAAGATACAGATCAAGAGGCAGTTGTTAGAGCAGAACAAGGGAACATTGCATGGTTTAAAATCAGTAAAGGGGTAAATCAGAAATCACCATACCTTTTCAATCTGTATGGCGAGGAAATAATCTGAGAAGCTGGACTATATGAAGAAGAGGACATCAGGATTGCAGGAAGACTCATTAACAACCTGTGATATACAGAAAGTGAAGGGATGTGAAGCACTTACTGGTAAAGATCAAAGATTATAGCCTTCGGTATGGATTACACCTCAACATAAAAAAGACAAAAATTCTCACAGCTAGACCAGTAAGCAACATCACAATAAACAGAGAAAATATTGAGGTTGTCAAAGATTTCATTTTCCTTGGATCCACAATCAATACCCATGAAAGCATCAGTCAAGAAATCAAAGGATACACTGCACTGGGCAAAAGGACTTTTTTAAAGGATAGGAAAGCAAAGATGTCACCTTAAACACTATGGTACAACTGACCCAAACTAGTGTTTTCAGTTGCCTCATATGCTTGTGGAAAGCCTGGTGACAAAGTAGGTAAAGAGTTTGACTGTGAACCAAAAGGTAAGCAGCTCAAATTCACCAGATGCTCCTTGGAAACCCTGTGAGACAGTTCTACTCTGTTATATAGAGTTGCTAAGAATTGGAATTGACTCTGCAACCATGTCTTTTTTATTTTCACGTGCATGTAAAACCTGGATAATGAGTAAGAAAGACTGAAGAATTATCAATGCCTTTGAATTACGGTATCAGTGAAGAATAGTGAATGTACCATGGACTGCCAAAAGAATGAACAAACCTCTCTTGGAAGAAGTACAGCCAGAATAGTCCTTGGAAGCAAGGATGGTGAAACTACATCTTACATACTTTGGACATGTTATCACATGGAAACAGTCCTCGGAAAAGGACATGCTGTTTGGCAAAGTAGCGGGTCAGTAAAAAAAGAGCAAGACCTTTACGGAGATGATTTGACCCAGCGGCTGCAGTAATGGACTCCAGTGTAGCAAGGGTTGTGAGGATGGCTCAGGACCTGGCAGTGTTTCATCCTGTCACAGATAGGGTGCGGCACCTAACGACAGCATCGCAGATCGTATCACGTGGGATAATCATACTAGATCAGAAAATGGTGGACAACCACACGATATGGGAAATCGTGGCCTAGCCAAACTGATACATATTTTGGGAGACAATTCAGTTCATGACACTATCATTCATCACCTACGTATTGCAATATACCGCACACACACGCGCGCGCACACACACATCTAGTATGTATAAAATAGATTGAGTACTTTTCCCCCAGTCTGTGGTTTGCCTTTTCATTCCTTTAATGGTGTTTCTCAGAGAACCAGAGAACTGCTTTGAAATTTGTAATTTGTTTTCTTTAATGTTCTTGCCTGTTAGTCATCTTTGTGAAGAATCTGCTTACCACGTGATCACAAAAGAAGTCAGTTTTCTCTTTGTGTATTATGCTGTCTCTGTTAAGGCATTGTTCCCTTCCAACATTGTCTTTACCGTAGACCCCTCATGATTTGACTGGAAAAGTGAGTGAGTGTCCAGTGGTTGGGAGTCTGTGTCCGCCTCTGGAACAGATGCATGGTTAGGCATGACTTAAGAAAAGCACGGAGAACATTTTCAACATGTAAAAGGGTACTCCACAGGAGTACTCACCGGTGAAGGAAGCCCTTCAAAGTCTTAAATTCATTTCTATCACATCACCCTGGGTGTCGCTGCCTAACTGTCCGCCGGCGGAAAGAAGACAGGACACACGGATACGAGCCGCCTTACAGGTTGCTTCCTTTATTCTTCTCATTATTATTCTCACTATTATTCTTCTCCTCCCCTGGTGCTTGCTCAATTTATACCCTAGATTCCTCCAATCCTCATGTGCCACGCTCTCCCAAGATGGAGGCCCACGATAGGCTAGCGGGAAGCCACTGCCCACAGGCATGCGCCATGAAAGCCCTAGGTCTGGTAAACAAGGGTGTGGTTGGGGTGCTGTTCTGGCCCTGGGCGCCATCTTGGGCCATCATGTCCTGCTTACCACACCCGGGCATTTTCTTCAAGGTATTTTCTTGGAATATCGTGTTTATTTGTTTAGCTGTTTCCCATCTTGTTACAGGAAATCAACACCCAAGGAGAGAAGCAGCCATTTATTACAGTAACGCCAGTGGGCCAGCGGGGGCTCACAGACCTCCAACAACTGGCCCCAAAGGGGAAGTTAAGCAGGCTTTTATGGGTTGGGGTCTTCTGGGTCGGGTGCAGCAGGGTATACTTGGTGCTGAGTGCAGCAAGGGGGCTGATGCTGAGTGCAGCAAGGGGAAGTAGCTTGGCGGTGAATGTAGCAAGGGGCGGTGTATATATTTAGTGCTGGGGGCAGCAAGGGGCGATGTATATATTTAGTGCTGGGGGCAGCAAGGGGCGAATTTCCCAGAATGAGGCGGGGGGGCCAACGGAGTGTGGGTGGTGTTCAGTCTGGCTTCTCCTTCAATCTGACCCTCACGTTAGCCTGTAAGCTTTTGTGTCTTGTCCACCTGTGAAGAACGAATGGATGAACCAGCAGATGCCAGATTGCAAAGTGGCTAACTGTCATCAAGTTAGGTTTGTAGCTCCTACTGGTCAGTCTCCTGAAGGCGTTGTCTCTGTCACTGCTCTCTTTTTTAATACTGTTTCGGGGTGGAGGTGGGAAGGGTGGGCAGGCCGTTAAGGCCTTGCACAGAATTACAAAGCCCTTGCTTTGGTAAGGTTATCTCTTCTTTTCTCACTTCAGGGCACTGAAATTCTCCAAAGCCTCTGTGTCCACCCTTTCATGGGTAAAGGATTCAAGATAGGGTAATGGGGAGGAATTATTAAGAAGATTGCTTCATTCTACAATTTCCTCTCCAGCCTTTTAGGTGAGTAATTAGCAAAAACATATTGGCTTTCTTAGCTTATTGCCTTGTAGCATAAGTTTAGTTAAAGCAGTCCCGCTGGCATTCTAGAAAAAGGCTTCTTTTACTGGTGTTTATCATTCAATTGCTAAAATTCACACTGAGTGAAACTTGGCATGGCAGCTCTCAGCTCAGGTGCAACTTGGTAGAAAACAGATTTTGCTTTGCTTAAATTGTTTTCAATTGACTGGGCAAGAATAAATTAAAGGTGCTTGTAGGTAATAGCTTCTGAATTCAATTAAAAATATCATCAAGCAGCTGCTTTCTTTTTTTTCTGAAAGTGCAGAAATGATTTTGAGCTACTTAATTGATTTTCTTCTGAAGTAATTTAACTGACAGATTTCACCTAGTTCTGCCTTAACATTTCTTGTTCCCCCTAATATTGGGATAAAAAATGGGAATGAGAAGAAAAATATGATTTCCCCCCTGTGATAAGAATCTCAGAATTATAAAATCTTAGGGGTCACTCAATCCATCTTTTCATTTATTTATACATTCAAATATTGGGTAATTGAGCAAACATTTATCTCTTAATGAGGGCCAGGTTCAATGCACAATCATTATTCATTGCACGTGGAACTTCTCTGTGCACAATTACTCAAGTTTGCTGAACTGAAGACCACACGTGGATGGAGGCCATCTCTATCTTGTTTACTGCTGTATTTTACGTACCCAGAATAGTGAATAGAGCATAGTGGGCTTTCAGTAGTCATTTGACAGAAGGAAGGAAGGGGAAAAAAAGTTAGCCAAGACAGGAGCTAAAACAGAGTGGGTCAAGAGGTTTCCTGTATCTTGCGAGATTTGGTACATGGGGCAGGAGAAAGGTGGAACCAGATTGCGCCCAGAGGTCAACGTTAGCCACTGTGTTCTCTATGTTCAGATCAAACAGAGTTATCCATGTCAGTAATTCATGTATTCTAGTTCAAAAGGGAATTAGTTGAGTGTCAAACTGCCATAGCAGGCCAGGCTGGCCTCTTCACATGTGAGAGGACGTTAGTTGTGCACAGTCATCTGTAGCTGGTATTAAGGAGTCTAGATTCAGAAGCAGGAGCCCTCATGTCTATCCTACCTCCTATAACAACTCATTGTGATACTGTGGGCAACTTTTGGAGTCTCTTTGTGCCTCAGTTTCCTCACCTCCAAAATGAGAATAATGAAGACAGAATATCTGCTTCATGGAGTTCTGGGAAGTTAAATGAGCATCTGTGTGAATCAGCTTGAGAAAACAGTCAAGTCATTTAAAAGTACAATGTGCTGATACTATTCAGAAAAACTGGAGAAATTCCAAGTGCTTCAGCTTAAAAAAGCAGTATCTGTTTGACAGGAAGAGGCATTGCTAAAGAAGCTAAACCCCAAGGGGTGCATGTTATATGGTTTCATTTTTCTGAATATCAAAACCAGTCAAACCTAACCTATGGCAATGGAAGACAGGGTTTAAGGGAAGGAAGGAAAAGGCAGAAGGGGCATTCCGGGCAGCTGATAAGATTCTGTTTCTTTACCAACTTGGTAATAACATGGATTGTTACATGTGACAATTAATTGACTTACATATTTATGTTTTGTGTCTTTCATTTATGAGTATTATGCTTCTTTGAGGAGTCCCTAGGTGGTTCAAATAGTTAGGCACTAGACTAGTAATCTAAAGAGATTGGCAAGTCAAACTCACCCAGAAATACCTCAAAGACAGGTCTGGCCATCTGCTTCCTACAGGACGGAGCTCTGAAAACCCTATGGAAATGTTCTACTTTGTACACACAGGGTCATCATGAGTTGAAATCAACTTTGTGACAACTAACAACAGCAGCAAACTTTAATGGAAAAAATAAAGTTGAAAATGTGATGCAGAAAAATTACTTTAAAAAAATTACTCATAATTCCATTATTCACATACAACCAGCATTAATATTTTGAACTCTGCCTTTCCAGTTTCTTTAGAGAGAAACAGAACAACAAACCCACAAGAGAATTAAAAAAAAAAATCCATATACAAATAAAGATACATAAACACATATATAAAGAAACACATGTATTTTACACAAAAACAGAATTTTGATTATATAGCATTGGTTTATAACCTGTTTTTAAAAATGAATATGGCTTTGTTGTTTGTTCTGCTTACTAAAAAATGCTCAATGAAAAATATAAACAATGCAGAATAAATGTGAATGAGAAAGTAAAATATATTTGTAATAGGCTGATTCTGTCTGTCAAACCCAAAGACCCAGCTTACTGTAGTAAAGATATTATTTTTAAAAAGGTAGTAAAACAGCCCTACTGGAGTCTGCGTGCCCTAAGGTCACTGAGTCATGCCCATACTTGGCTCTTGGCTCTTTTGGTTCAGAACTCTGAGATTATAAATTCACCAGCATTTGGGAGTCAAATTGGAAAGATTCATATTTGCAAGATACAAACTCGTATTTGGTATGCTAGTTATGTCCTCTTTTACTCTTCCATCTCCTGGAACCCTCTTTCTTCAGCAACTTACTCTCTCATCTTCATTCTGGTCTCTGCTTAAATATAATCACATTGGAGTCCCTCCCTGATCATCCATAGCAATTACACTCCACTCCCCTGATACCACCAATTCCCTGTCCTATTTGAGTTTCCTTCTTTGCATTTCTCACTACCTAACATTATCTTACGTGTTTAGGTTTCAGAATGTAAGGCATAGCCTGTCCATTTTATTTACCAGTGCTTAGTGTACAGTAGATAATTACATAATTTTTATTGAAGGAATGAAGCACCTCTCCAAATAGAACAGAGAATCACTTTCCCTTTTGCATGTTCTCGTCCTTCTAGGAAAATGTTTTTGGGAAGTGTGGTCAAGAGCAGGGGATATTGTGTTACAGTAGTGGTAGCACCATGAAGAATATACTCATCAATAATATCCACTTTTCCCCTATCGTTTGAGATTTTGAAGCCAATTTAGTTCACTGGTGACCAGTCTCAGACTCATGAGTACTGAAAGATTCACTATTTGTGATATTTCAAAAGCATATTGAAACCATACAATTGTTCTTGGTATGGCTGTAGGGAGAAACTAAAACAGATAATCCAGAGAGTCCACGTTCCTGGGGTCACAGTAACAGAATGATCTTTTCTTGTTGTTGCGACTCCCACTATTGTTGTCAGCTGCTATGGAGTTGATCCCTGACTCACAGTTATCCAGCACATAAAGGAGAGAAATGCTGCCTAGGACTGCTCTCTTTCCATGATTGATTGAGGGTCAGACTGTTGTGTTCTGTAGAGTTTTCATTGTTTGAATTTTGAAAGTAGATCACCAGCTCTTTCTTCCTAGTCCGTCTGAATCTGAAAGCTCTGCTGAAATGTGTTCAGCATGGTAGCAACATGCACGCCTCCAATGACTGAGTGCTGGTGGCTGCCCATGAGGCACACTGGCCAGGAATCAAACCTGGGTCTCCTGCATGGAAGGTTCCCGTTCTACCACTGAACCACCACTGCCCACTAGGTAGAGTATACTCCTAGGTTAAACGGAATTTCTAACCCATTCCTGTCCATTAAATACCTACCCCCAAACAACTTAACAGGAGTAGTTTATGTGGTATGTGAGAGGTATTGCTGTGTTTTCCTAGAAAATGTAAAATACCCCACAGTGCCCCTAGAAGTTTGTTGCAGTACTTTAGGGTGCCTTGGCACAAAGTTTGGGAACCATGGAGCTGACCAGAGCTTCTCAGCAGTGTGTGCTTCTCAGATTACTAAAATCAGGTTGCCAAAATTTCAGTTTGATTCAGCTGTTGACAACATCATAGGAATGCCTGGGTCAGGAGTGCTCAAAACACATGTCTGCTGGTTACAGCATTCAACTTGAACAAGCTGAATTGCATGACAGAGACAGCCAGGTCTAAGTGACCTGGAGTCCAGTGTTCTAAGGAACTGGATTCTTAATTTTATTTATTAGTAGTGCCACAAGGAGCCCTGGTGACATAACGCTTTAAGTGCTAGGCTGCTAAATAAAAGATCAGCAGTTTGAACTCATCAGCCATCATGGAGAAAGATGTGGCAGTCTGCTTCCAGAAAGAATTACAGCCTTGGAAACAGTACCACTCTGTCCTATAGGATCATTATGATTTGAAATCAGTGAAACTGCAGTGGGTTTGGGTTTGATTTTTTTCAGTAGTCCTACAGTCGTGATGGAAACCTTGGTGCTGTAGTGGTTAAGAGATCAGCTGCTAATCGAAAGGTTGGCAGTTTGAATCTGCCAGGAACTCCTTGGAATCCCAATGGGGCAGTTCTAATCTAGTATGACTCAGAATCAACTTGATAGCAACAGGGTTTTTTTTGTTTGTTTGTTTGGTGTTTTTTAGATATAATCCTGATACCAATTTCTGTGATTTCATAATGCTATTATAAACTTTGTTGCTTATGAATTATTTTCAATCTGGATTAACATTCACCAGCAAAACAGGTAGAACAAATTGCTTAATACATGTGCAAAACGTTTGCTAGAGAAAATATTGCAAAGCACAGAACTCTGCTGAGGGGTGGGGAGGTAGGCAGATGAAATACATTTTTGAAGTCACATTGTGGTGAAAAGTTTGTGAAGGATTGCTTGGTTAGATTATCTTGGTTAGACATGTGTTCACCATCCACCAATTAGCAATGTGTACACACACTTTCTTTAGAGAGAGGGAAAGGTGGAGGCTTTCTCTGCAGATATTATGTGGTGATTTTGGTGAGAATCGGTGTCAGAGGGTAAAAGCTTTGTATCTCCCCACAGGCTTTGGACTTTGGATATCTACATATCTAACCAATTTATGTAGTAGGAGCTTCAATTTAAGTGTCTGGAGATAGTTTGAAGCCATAGTCAGCTTTCTTTAAGATTTGGGCTTTGTTTATTTTCATCTCTTTATCATAAGATCAGATTCTGAAAGAGATAGCTTGGCTTCCTTTCTCATTTTGGCAATGGATGAAATATCATACTGTTTCTGCTTTAAGGAACTAGCCATTTTAAGGGAAGAAGGACAAGATCCCAAAAGAGATAGTGTTTGTAAACATGTAGGAAACATCATAACTTGAGATTTGCTAACCAATCTTGCAATTTGGCATTTACAATTGTATCCAAATGATGAGTGGACAAAGTGTACAGTAAACATACATACATAGTACGGGCCAGTGAAAGTTAGGAAGCATAGATTTAGATACTTGCAGAAAATTCTAAGACTGTAATGTCTTAATCAAAAAGTGGTGCAATGGCACACAATATCATTAAAATAGGGATACGTGTGAAAAACAAAAGTAGTAATTTCAGTTTAAGGACTAAGATAAAGCTACTAATAAGTAATAACCACCATTTTTATTCAAATTTTTGGGTATTACACCAAACACAAGACAATAAAATAAAATCATTGCTATTATACTAGAAAACAAAATTTGTCTTTTTTTTTGTTGTTGTTGATGGCACAAAATTACAGTAGAAAAATCACTACTGTACATAAATAGGAAGCCCTGGTGACATAGTGGTGAAGAGCTATGACATCTATTAACCAAAACATCAGCAGTTTGAATCCACTAGACACTCCTTGGAAACTTTATGGAATAGGCCTACGCTGTCCTGTAAGGTTGCTATGAGTCAGAATTGACTCCATGGCAACAGTTTTTCTTTGGCATATAAATAAGGGACTTTTTTTTTTAAGTTTGTTGGATGTAAGGTGTATAAAAACCAGAAGAAAGGGGAAAAGTGGGAAATCCATTGATGACATCATGCTCTTATAACCTAATTAAAAATTAGTTTAACTAAGTTAAAGAGACCTGCATGGAAAACAATAATAAGATCAACTGTATCATCGTATTGTAGAACTCAAAACAAGAAAGGAACAGATGTAAATATATGCCTCTCGTCTTGACTATTAGCAGTTCAAAAGCAATTACTTCATGAACAGACAAGGATTTTGAGAGATTTCAAACACCTGTCTGGTCACTCTATATGTTTTTGCACTTCAGATCACACCTTAGCTCATTCTATTAACCACCAACCCCGTTTTCTAAGCACTCAGTTAAATTACATTTGTAGGGATAATGATGAGCAGCAAGGAAATAACAGCTGATAATTATATGGGGTTCAAAACTAGTATTACATAAATATCTGCCTTGGATAATGTTTTAGTCAACTAGGGCTGCTCTAACAGAAATACCACAGAGTGGATGGCTTTAACAAAGAAAGATTTATTCTTACACAGTCCGGTAGGTTGCGAGTCCATATTCAGGGTATCCGCTCCAGGGAAAGACTTTCCCCTTGACGGCTCTGGAGGAAAGTCCAGTATTGCATCAGTCATTGTCCAGGGAGCATCCTAACGCAAGAACCTCTGGTCTGAACGACGCGTTCTGCTCCCGGTGCTGCTTGCTTGATGGTAGCGAGGTTCTCAAATTGTCCTTGGTTCTTTTTCCTTTTATTCCTTGCAAGCTAAAAGCATTAAGGGTGGGGCAAGCCATACTCCAGGGAAACTTCCCCCATAGCAGGAATTCACAGCCCCACCCTAATCCTTTAACATGCAGGTTAGCAAAACCGCACAATGGAGGACATTTCCAGGATACTGGGAACCATATCCCAGCCACATGACTGCACACATTTTTGGGGGGACACAATTCAAACCATGACAGATAATAATAATAATAAAGATAATAAAGAATACTAGCTCTACTCAACTACTATAAATAAGTAAAATGGAATTTAAATCAAAATCTCCTTTAAAAAAAAGTTTGTATGAAACAGTTAAGGTAGAGATTATACCCCTTGCCATCCAGTGGATTCTGACTCACAGTGACCCTATAGGCCAGAATAGGACTGCCCCATAGTTTCCAAGGATTGCCTAATGGATTTGAACCACTGACCTCTTGGTTAGCAGCTCTAGCATTTAACCACTGTACCACCAGGTCTTCCAAGGCAGAGAATACCCACTAACCACTGCTGTTAGGTCAATTCAGGGTTCCCAGGCAGAAACTAGTCAAGGAAAATATGAAACAAAGATTATCACAGTAGTTATTTTCTCAGGTATTATATCCCATATGTAGCCACCTCTTTATACTAGTATATCATTGTCATAACAATAAAAAAACATCAGTTTTTGACACTGGGCAACATGTGCTGAAACTGACGTGGAAGTTTAACATGCGATAAAGATGATTTTTGAATTTAGTGAGAAAAATCACAGCTATGTTTTTAAATAAGGGAGAAATAACTACCTTCACAGATTGCTTGTATCCCTGTGTCATGGTTTGAATTGTGTCCCCCCAAAAATGTGTGCAGCCATGTGGCTGGGATATGGTTCCCAGTATCTTGGGACTGTCCTCCATTGTGTGGTTTTGCTAACCTGCATGTTAAAGGATTAGGGTGGGGCTGTGAATTCCTGCTGTGGGGGAAGTTTCCCTGGAGTATGGCTTGCCCCACCCTTAATGCTTTTAGCTTGCAAGGAATAAAAGGAAAAAGAACCAAGGACAATTTGAGAACCTCGCTACCATCAAGCAAGCAGCACCGGGAGCAGAGCACGTCGTTCAGACCAGAGGTTCTTGCGTTAGGACACTCCCTGGACAATGACTGATGCAATACTGGACTTTCCTCCAGAGCCATCAAGGGGAAAGTCTTTCCCTGGAGCGGACACCCTGAATATGGACTTACAACCTACCAGACTGTGTAAGAATAAATCTTTCTTTGTTAAAGCCATCCACTCTGTGGTATTTCTGTTAGAGCAGCCCTAGCTGACTAAAACACCCTGTAAGCTGTTATAGATGTTTTTGGTAATCAGCCTGAAGATATATAGAAAACCAAAACCCACTGCCATCAAGATGAGTCCAACTCATAGCGATCCTAGAGGTCACAGTAGAACTGCCCCATAGTAATTCCAAGGAGTGCCTGGCAGAGTTGAACTGCTGATGTTTTGGTTAGCAGACATAGCACTGAACTCACTACGCTACCAGGGTTTCTTGCATTAAATATGTTAAACATATATGACACTTCAACTCAGAATGTTACCTGTAAAAATCACACTCTTAAAAACATGAGTAAAAAGAGTAATGTAACATTAAAAAGGGGGGGAAATTCACAAGTAAGTGTAAATTAAACAAATATTCCTAAATAATCTTAAAGTAAATAGAGGAAATGATGAAGTAAAAGAGCTCAGCAAAGGATTTCAAAGAGCTGATGACCAAGTATGATGATGAAATGTCCAAAGACATGGAGCTGGAAAACCAAGCAGGAGCAAACAATTGACGTTTCTCAAGCAGAAAAAACTGAAAAAAAGGTCAAGCCTGGAGTTGCAATTTTGAAGGATAAAGGAAATATCAAAAGAACACAGAAGGAATACACAAAGTCACTGTACCAGAAAGAATTATTTGACAGTCAGCCATTTCAGGAGATAGCATATGATCAAGAACCGGTGGTATTGAAGAAGGAAATCTAAGCTGTACTGAAGATATTGGCAAAAAATAAGGCACCAGGAATTGATGGGGTACCAATTGAGGTATTTCAACAAGAAGATGAAACCCTGAGGTGCTAATTTGTATATGATAAGAAATTTGGAAGACAGCAATAGGGCCAACTGATTAGATTGATATTTGTGCCCATTACAAAGAAAAGTAATCCAGAAAATTTGGAAATTATTGAATGATATCATTAACATCACATGCAAGTAAAATTTTGCTGAAGGTAATTCAAAAATTGTTGCAGCAGTACGTTAACAGGGAATTGCCAAAAATTCAGGCCAGATTTAGAAAAGGACGTGGAATGAGAAATATCATTGCTGATGTCAAATGGCAGTTGGCAATGAGCAGAGAATACCAGAAAATGCTTACTATGTTTTATTGACCATGCAAAGGTATTCGACTTTGTGGATCATAACAAAACATGGATACCATTTTGAAGAATGGGTATTCCAAAACATCTCATTGTACTTGTGAGGAATCTGTACACAGTCCAAGAAGCAGTGTGTTGTTGAAAATTAGGAAAGGCATGCATCAGGGTTACATCCTTTCACCATACTTAGTCTGTGTACTGAGCAAACGATCTCAAAAGCTGGACTATATGAAGAAGAACAGGACATCAGGATTGGAGAAACTTGTAATAATGCAGATGACACAATTGCTTGCTGAAAGCGAAGAGGACTTGAAATATTTAGTGATGCAGATCAAAGCCTTTAGTGTGGATTATACCTTAACCGTAAAGAAAATGAGTATCTCCACAAGTGGATGGATAAACAGCATTGTGATAGAGAAAAGATTGAAGTTGTTAAGAGTTTCCTTTTACTTGAATCCACAATCAACATCCATGAAAGAAGCTATCAAGAAATTAAAATAGGCATCTCACTGGGCAAATCTAAAGATCTCTTTAGAGTGTCAAAAGGCAAAGATGTCACTTCGAAAACTAGATGTGCATGACTCAAGCCATGACAGTTTCAACCACCTCATATGCATACTAAGGGTCGCCAGGAGTCGGAATCGTCTTGACGGTAGCGGCTTGTCACCCCAAGACGACTGTCATTCATACAAGAAAAATCCCGCAGATGAAGAATTGCTGGCGAGGCTGAGACACTGGAACACTTCTGCGCAGATGGGAGGAAGGGCAAAGGATAGAAGGCTTTTTGGAAGGCCATTTGGAACTTTTTTCCAAAGGTGAAAACCGAAAGAGCTCGTAATGCAGCAATCCTGGCTTCTTGGAAGATAGCCCGGAGCAATAAGAGCCCTCAGGCCAAGAGATAGGAGGACTGCCCATTCAGTGCGCACACTTGTCCTTGATGCTCCCTACCTCCTTGCTAAAATAGCCCTAGGGTCCCCTTCCAAGGACTCCCTTCGGGAACCTCAGCACTAACGTCAGCGCCTAGTCGGCCCTGCCAACAAGCTTGGAACTCTTTGTTCCCGGATGGCCTTCCGAGCTGCAGTCCTGTGGACCTGGATTATCCTCCTGAAGGGCACCCAAAGCTCTTCCTGTCGTCAGTTCCTGTCGCTTCTGGTAAGGAGGCAAGAGAAAGGTCACGCGGAGCCGATTGGGTGAGTGCAGAGGGTGGCCCAGGATAGTTGCCTGTTTCCAGGCTAAGACCTCCCTCCGAGACAACGCCGCAGGGAAGTTCGCCAGATGGCCACTGTGCTGCGGGGCCCACGGGGGCCACGGGCCACCCCAGGAAGAGCTCCACGATGGCTCTGAAGGACAGATGAGGCGCTGCTGGCGGTGCACAGCTTCCAGAGGGGAGTGCTTCGAAGGTGGCCCTAGTGGTGATACTCAACCCTGAGGTGGGGAGCCCTTTTTCTGGGATGAGTTCGGGAACTTCACGGTCAGGCCTGGGATCCAGATCAGCTGGATTCCCCTACACCCACAAAGAGGGGGTCCGGGAGGAACTCCTTGAATCGAATACAGCAAACCAGACCTGGGTCTCAAAACACACAGGCACAAAAACACCTTCCAAATGGGTCAGAGAGCTGAAGGTCCAATCTGAAACGGGAAAGCTCATGGATGCAGCCGTAGGGACAACTGCTGAGAGCCCCCAACACAAAGACACGCGGAGATTCAAACATCGGAAAACAGCAGAAGAGAAGGTAGATCACTGAGACCTCCGGAAACATCAAAGCTTCGTGCTTCTCCCAAGACCTCACCCAAAGAAGGCAATGACTGCCTGGAGATCGGCCAGAAGGAGCTGCCACAAATCCAATCAGTATCTCCTCTGGATAAACCAGAAGATACCGCCCAACCTCAGCCGCCAACAGGTGAATAAACCACCTGAAAATGAGGCAAAGGACAGGAAGAGACAGTTCACTTAAGAAGACCTTCAGGCAGCTGATAGATTGGTGTGGAAAAACACTCAGTCACTAGCCGTGGAGAAACCGCAGAGGAAGACAGCAGCGGGAGATCACCTCGGCTGGCCGAAAGCCAAGCAAACCCAGCGCTGTGAAGCCGATTCCCGCTCCTGGAAACCCTGTGCAATGAGTCAGACTGAAGAAGAATTGATACCTTTGAATCATCACTTTGGCAAAGGGGATTGAATCTACTATGGAGTGCTAAAAGAACGAACAAGTCTGTGGTGGAAGAAATGCAGCCAGATTGCTCCTTGGAAGCAAAGATGGTAAGACTTTGTCTCATGTTGTTTGGACGTGTTATCAGGTGACACCAGTCCCTGGGGCAGGAAAACATGCTTGATAAGCTAGAGCCAGGCTCAAACACAGCACTGATGGTGCAATGCCAGGCAGAGTCTTACTCTGTTGTACATGGAGTCGCTGTACAACAGAATCCATTGCCTTCAAGTCAGTTCCAACTCCCAGTAACCCTGTAGGACAGAGTACAACTGCCCCTCAGAATTTCCAAGGAGAGGCTGTTAGTTTTGAACCGTTGACCTTTTGGTTAGTAGCCTAGTTCTTCTTAACCACCTCACCACCAGGACCCCATAGAATTATATAGCGTATGAATTATATAACAAAAAACAAAAAATGTGGAGCTCTGATGGTGCAGTGATTAAGACTCAGCTGCTAATCAAAAGGTCAGCAGTTCAAATCCAACAGCTGCTTCTTGAAAACACTGTGGGGAAGTTCTGCTCTGTCCTATGCAGATCTGTTGCAATGTTCCCAAATTCATGGAGGCATGGGACTTCATAAGAGAGTAAAGAATGGGACTTGGGAAATGAAATTTTTGAGTCTTAGATGGTTACTCTGATTGTTGTTATCTGTAATGGCAGAAAAGAAAGTTAGGCTGCCATGGAGGGGAGAAAAGCCACATCTGGAGTGGCTCAGGGCCAGGGCCAGGTTGGATTAAATGGAATGATTGATGGTACCAGAGTCTTTTGGTTCCACCCAGTGAGAGGCCCAAGACCATATGCATATGGGAAAATAGGGGTGGAGAAGATGAAACTGGAATATTTTTAAGAGTTTTTAAAAAGGTTTTACGTATTTGAATGTACTACAGATATTGACTATCTCTCCTACCTACTGTTGTAACAACAGTAACAATAAAAAACCTAACCCAGTGCCATCAAGTCCAACTCAGTGATCTCACAGGACAGAGTAGAACTGCCCCGTAGAGTGTCCAAGGAGCACCTGGAGGATTTGAACTGCCCACTTTGTGGTTAACAACTGTAGCACTTAACCACTGTGTCACCAGGGTTGCAAAGCAGACCTAAATGTGTTACAGAAATATTCAGCATTGTAGATAATAGAGCACATCTAATTCTACCTTATTTGCATAAAAAGAGCACAGGCTGTTGATTTGAATACAACCCACAGAAACCCTGGTGGCATAGTGGTTAAGTGCTACGTTTGCCAACCAAAAGGTCAGCAGTTAATCTACCAGGTGCTCCTTGGAAACTATGGGGCAATTCTACTCTGTCCTGTAGGGTCACTACAAGTGGGAATTGACTGGGCAATCGTTTTTGTGTATGCCTGAGCCTTTCACTGTCAGTAAATTTGCATTTGAAAAGATGTACAGAACCACACAAAAGTGTTGGGAGTACAGAAGATTTGCATTAGAAGGAAGGACCTGGGGTGAGAGAAGACTTTGCTTTTCAAATTTCAAGTAAGCAGCTTGACTTTGGATGCATCCAAGCAAGCAAAATCAGTGCCCATCCGAAGGAACTGTCTTCTGGGAGTAGAAGTCAAAGGGTGTTGGTGAGTAGATAGCTTGGTATGCTTGCTTGTGGTAACCTCCTAGGTCCACTCACCAGTAGAAAGATGGCAAATGCAGCAATGAAGAGATGGACTGACTCTAGATTCATTCTGTTGGCACCCATTGACCTAGCCCATGAGGGATAGGGCTGAGAGGGTGAGAGGAAGGGCTGGCTGGTCCGAAGTGCATGGACTTGCATGGATTCTTGAATTTACAAGTGGAGCCTGTTGACCTGTCCCAAGGGGGTAGGGATAAGAGAGAAAAAGAGAGAGAGAGAGAGAGAGAGAGAAGGGGCTACCCATTGTGATTTAACGTGGCTGGCTAGGATGAGGTGGCTACAGCCCATGCCAATAAAGAGAAAAAGGTTTGATTCAGCAGGCTGGTGTAGAGTGCTGCAGTGTGTTGGCTTGTTCTGGAGTGGGTTTTGGTTATGAATACAGATGCTCAAAATTCCAGCTGGAACAGAAGAATCTTCAAGACCAAGGCACACACTTGTCTTCTCAGAGTACTGGTTTGATAGGGGCCCCAAAGCCAAAGCCACTGCTGTTGAGTGGATTCTGACTGATAGCAACCACTGAGTAGATTCCAACTCACAGCGACCCTATGGAATAGTGTTACCCCATAGAGTTTCCAAGGAGCACCTGGCAGAGTTGAACTGTAAACCTATTGGTTAGCAGACATAGCATATAACCACTATGCTACGAAGGTTTTAATTTAAACATTGGCTATGTAAAATGGGGGAAGATAAAGCCATGAAGTGGCTGGCTTACATGCTTTCATGAGTATGCTTGTACTCAAAATGAGAGGGAGGAGAAGGATCCTCACTGAAATAGATTCCTCTCTTCCTGATGGGTCTAAGGAACAGACGTGAGGAAAGATGTTGATAGGATAGTATCATCCAATTGTAAGTGCTGATTGTTAATTCCTCTTTTTGTGATGATGGGCAGTGCTACAATAAACATTAGTGTGCATGCATCTATTTGTGTTATGGCTCTTATTTCTCCAGGATACATTCCAAGAGGTGGGATTGCTAGATTGTGTGGAATTTCTATTTCTAACTTTTTAAGAAAGCACCAAATCAGTTTCCAAAGTGGTTGTACCATTTTACACTCTCACCAGCAGTGTGTAAGTGTTCCAGCCTCTCTAACATTTATTGTTCTGTGTTTTTTGGATCCGACTCGATGACACTTGGCTTGGCTTGGCTGTAAGAGTAAGGTGCTATCTCATGGTAGTTTTGATTTATATTTGTCTAATGGCTATGGATTGTGAGCATGTCATCACGTGTCTGTTAGCTGCCTGAATGTGTTCTTTGATGAGGTACCTATTCATATCCTTTGCCCATTTTGGGGGTTATTTATGTTTTTGTTGTTGAAGTTTTGTAGTATCTTACAGATTTTGGAGATTAGATGCTCATGCAATTAGTTGTATCCATTTTTTTCCCCCCAATCTATAAGTTGCCTTTTTATCATTTTGGTAAACTCTTCAAGAGAGAGTGTTTGATTTTTAGGAGTTCCCAGTTATCTATTTTCTATTCTGGTATTTGTGCATTGTTGGTAATGTTTTGTATTCTGCTTGTACTATGTGTTGGGGCTCATAGTATTGTCCTTAATTTTTTCTTCCATGATCTTTATCATGTTAAATTTTATATTTAAGTCTTTGATCAGTTTTGAGTTAGTTTTTATGCATAGTATGAGATATGGGTCTTGTTTGATCTTTTTGCAGATAGATATCCAAGTGATACCAACTTTGTTAACAGTACTGACTTTTACCCCAGTTAATGAACTTTGGGCCTTGGTCAGTTATCAGTTGCTCCTAGGTGGAGGACTAATTGTTAATAACAGTTTTGTAATGGTAAAATGATGGGGGGGAGGGAGTTGTCTTCCAAGCACAAAAGAACCATGGCTAGCAAACTCTAAGCTACCCTGCTGTGTGTTGGATTACTTTTGTGTGGCCTTTCTTACCATGGTCTTGTAACTCCCACCCAAACATTTGGGTAAGACTGTGCAAATAAGGTAACTGTGGTCCACCAAGGGAATGTGTAAATTTTGTCAACCCTCTAAGCTTGAAAGAGAGCAAATTTCAGAGCAGGAAAGGATCCCACCACCACTAAGAAAGCAGAGCCAGGAGAGAAACACATCCTTTGGACCAACCTGAGTTGAGAAGCTCCTGGAACTAGGAGACTGACAGGCAACTGTAATACTGAAGATGATGAGAAGCTGCACCAGAAGAACAGCAGAAGAACCAGAAGACTGACTCGAGATGAAGTAGTGGGCTTGCTGGCCCAAGAGTGAGACAGCTGCCTTCCTTTGGGCAAAGGTGGGATCAATCAGATGCCTCTGAACACGTGGTGGAGCTGTGTTTGCTGACCCACCAGCAACAGTTGAGTGAAAAGCAGGTTGAGGCTCACAAGCAGAGTGGAGTAGCTCTTGATACTGATTAGCAGAGCTAGAAGAGTTGTGTAACATGTTCCCAGGCAGGGCAGCAGCCGCAGGACCAGGAAGAGGTGTGCATGCAGACATGACTGAAAAGAGGCTGTCTTCATGGAAGAACTGTATCCTCAGCATCCCTGAACTTGAATTATAACCTGTTATTTCCCTAATAAATGATGTAATTGTGAAAAGGGGGGGATTATTAAAACGGTTAATGGCTAAATATTTTCTATAATTTGAGAGAAATTACAACTCTCAGCCTGAAGGAGCTCAGAATGAATTGTAAAATAGGCGAAAAGAAAACTTTAAATATTGTCAGAAAGCAAATATTATTACTTATAAAGGAATGACAAAACAATTCAGTAACAGTGGGTGCCATAAAAAAGGAGAAATATGTTCAAAGTGATGGCAGAAGTTAAACTTTTACCTAAAATTCTATATCCTTCTAGTCTACCAATAAAGAATTAAAGGCATCTCAAGCAAATGAGAGTTTCCTATCTATCGACCTTTGCTTTAAGAAGTACTGATTGACATGCTTCAACAAGAAGGAAATTAAACCTGCAGGGAAAGTATGGACTCGAGAAGCAGTGGTGAGCAAAGAAGTTATAAACATGTTGAATGAAGTAGAAATGCTATTAAGCCTCAAAGGAGCTATGAAACCCCATCTAAACGCTAAGGTATGAAGCAATATGACCAAACTCGATATTCAACAGATTTGAGGTCTTAGACTATATTGAGAATCTTTTTCCAGCTTGGAAAGTTTGAGTTTGTTAGAGATGGAACTGAGATAATTTAAAGTATTTTTCAGGTGTGTATTTGTATATTTGGAGGAGAAGCATGCACAGTTTGCTGACAAATCTTCCCTCACCACTAAGGGAATTTATGCTCAGTGGTGGTGGTGGTGTTAGGTGTCGTTGAGTCACTTCCTGCTCGTAGCAACCATGTATACGACAGAGTGAAATGCTGCCCTGACCTGCAGTATCCTCAAAATCAATGTTAAGCTTCAGCTCATTGTGTGCCACTATGTTAATTTACCTTGTTGAGGTTCTTCCTCTTTTTTGCTGGCCACCTACTTTACCAAGGATAGTGTCCTTCTCCAGGGGCTGACCCCTTCTGGTAATGTGAGTCACAGTCTCACCATCTTTGCTTCCAAGGAACATTCTGGTTGCACTTTTTCCAAGACAGATTTGTTCGTTATTCTGGTAGTCCACTGTGTATTCAATATTCTTCACCAACAGCAGTGTTCAAAGACATCAGTTTTTCTTCTGTCTTCCTTATTCATCATCTAGTGGAATGCCAGATTATTAAAATGCAGGCATCTGTGGTCCTAGCACTTACTCTTTATTCTGTTGATCCTTTCCCCATTTCCTCTGTTCTTCAGGTTTTATACTCCCTATTCTCATTTCCTTTGCCTGTTCTCAATCCCTGTTACTAGTGACTTCTACCCCCCTGATTGATAGACACTGGATGAAGTACAGAATAGCTCAGTATATCAAAGTCATTGAATCCATTTCAGTATAAAATGGAAAAAAAAACAAAAAATAAAAAACAGTTGCTGTTGAGTTGATTCTGGCTCCTAGCAAGGCTGTGTGACAGAGTAGAGCTGTCCTCATAGAGTTTCCAAGGCGTATTTGGTGGGTTTCAACTGCTGACCTTTTGGTTAGCAGCTGTAGCATTTAACCACTTTGCCACCAGGCTTAGGGATTAGTTACATCTAATCCAGTCACTGAGAAATATTAAAAGGTAATTTTTCCTTTTTTTCCTATAATAGTATATACATTATATATCTCGAATATGAGGTGAAGTAGCCAACACTTGGCCAGACTTTGGGGAAGTAAATGTCCTGTGAATTGCACCATGTACCTAGCTCAAAGGAACAGGAATTACTTGGCCTATTGAACTTCTAATACGAGGTACTGCATGTGCCATGCCTCTGTGTATCATCCACCAAGTTTCCATGTGATTCTCTTTCAGGAAAAGTCACCCTCCCTGTATCCAAGCAGGGCATCACTGCATGCTGATTATTGTTACAGAGAAGTGTTATCCATGCTTCCATGACCTGACTCATTGCCCTAAGCCTCATTCCCTTCCTCAGGTCAGATTGTTTATTTTTCCCTCTCATCCTGTGAGGGACTACTGCTTTGATAGCACACTTCATTCCGAGCATTGACGTCAACAAGCTGATGGCTTCCATGCAGTTGGCAGAGATCAGGTCACAGTTCCGCCACTCATCCGCGTGAACAATCGCAAACAGAAAACTAAGCAGACCCGTTCTGCCCTTGTGCTGTATTTATTCTTAGCACTTTGCCGAGCCTTGGCAACACCCGATGGAACCAGGAGGTAGTTCACTTGGATTGTGGGAACAGTCATCCTCTCAGAGCCTCATCTATCTTATTTGTTACACTGCAGTGACCTCCGTCCCAACATTCCTCCCAATGCATAAACGGTTTGGAAAAATCCATCTGCTGCATGACACGGAGAACTGAATCAGTGATATTTACTCCTTTTTGAAATTCACATTTAAATCAATCACTGATTTAAAATGACTGATTTTAAATAAATGTTAATATAAACCTAATAATGTTATTTACTGAGTTAACAAAACATAGATGCCAAAATCAGAGAATGCCAGTGTTCCTAAACCAGTCATATGTAAATATGTAGCTGCTTAGAAAAACAATACTGACTTCTCTTATAGTTTCAAATATTCTTAAGAAGGTTTCTTTCTTGCTTTTCTTAACACATTGTTTAGTAACTTTCATTTAAAGAAAATAGTTGGAGACATGTCATTTATATTCTGTAGAATAAAGGTAAACCAAAACCAAAACCCAGTGCCGTCAAGTTGATTTCAACTCATAGCAATGCTATAGGACAGAGTTAGAACTGTGCCATAGAGTTTCCAAGGAGTAGCCTCCCCTTATTTAAGGTTTCAGCCCTGGTGATGTAGTGGTTAGGAGTTTAGCTGCTAATCAAAAGGTGGGTAGTTTGAATTCACCAGGCATTCCTCGGAACCCTATGGGGCAGTTCTGCTCTGTCCTATAGGGTTGCTATGAGTTGGAATTAACTAGATGGCAATGGGTTTTGTTTTGGGGGGTTTTATGGAACTCTTACCGTATTTTTTTCATATTTTGTCTTTTATATACCTGTTTCCTTTAGAAAGGAAACCTTGGTGGTGTACCAGTTAAGTCCTGTAGCCACTAACCAAAAAGTTGGCAGTTCAAATCCACCAGGTCATTCAAATCCACCAGGCACTTCTTGGAAACTCTGTGTGGCGGGTCTGCTCTGTCCTGTAGTGTTGCTATGACTCAGAATCAACTCAACAGCAAGAAGCTTTTTTGCCCCTTTTAAAAATAAAAGGTTTCCTAAATTCAATATTCATAATATTTTATGGATTTTGATGGGTTTACAGTATAGCTGTCATTGCACCATCCATCTCACCTCACTGTGCAGCTCGTTACATTCTCTTTTTTATTATCTACTTTGATCTTCACAATAATCCTGTAACTTAGCAGAACCAGATACTGTGTATAAGATGTATGAATATACATATATATGTGTATATATATATATATATATATATAAAACACGTATGTTTCCATTTCTCCTCTGGTATAAAGGAAACCCTGGTGGCATAGTTGTTAAGTACTGTGACTACTAACCAAAAGGTCAGCAGTTTGAATCCACCAGGTGCTCCTTGGAAACTCTAGAGCAGTTGTACCCTGCTCTATAGGGTGGCTATGAATTGGAATCGATTTGATGGCAGTACGTTCCTGGTATGAAACATTTTTCTTCTCATAACTACTATAATGATAAATTAATTATATTTTAAGAATTTTACAATGCATAGTGATATACCAGGAGAAATGGTATGGAGTTGTAAATACAATTTGAGAATTTTTGGCTTAACAGGCAGAGTTATCATTAGCACACAGTGGAATAAGTTATCTGGAACCAGCCTAAGGGGAAAGAGGGTGACATTTAGTTAACAATAAAAAAAAAAAAAAAGCCTGGAGCTACAAATAAAATAATACCGTGTTCAACTTCTTGGTCTCTTCTGTCTTCTTCATGCATTCCTTTGAAGTTATGTGTTCATCTTTTATTATAGTTTCTCTAATTTTTTTTATTGTTGTTCAGTAGTGCTCTTTATTTTTTTTTAAGAGAAGGTATTTTAGCTACATAAAACATTCAAAGATACAGTGTAGGGAGGAACTTGAGTACTATGTAAGTCAGGTTAACTAACTGCTAGCTGATTTAACAGGTAAACTTTATAATATCATTCATTAACACTACAAAAATATTTCTTGCCCTTGTTACAGTCAAATGTAGGCCACACAGATTTTTCCCAATGTTATCTCAGGGATGAGGATACTTCCATTTTGTAATATCAGCATATCAAAATTCTTTCCTTCTAGTTTTAAGGCTGAGAGAAGTAGAGTATGTTGAGAATACACACTGGGTCTTAACTGACTTGGCGCCAAAGAAGTACATTATATGCTTACATTCCCATTATCCAAAACTAGTTTTGTGGTGCCAATGTATCAGCAAGACTGAAAAAGATACAGGGGTGTATGGATAATTTGGTGAGTATTAAATGCCTCTGCTTGAACCAAAGTAACCACGTTTATTCTAAGTCTAAAGGGAAGGAAAAGCTCAGTGAATCTTCGAATTTGATTTAGGTAGCTGACGCCAAATGAGTAAATTGTTTTAAAGTAGAAATGAGAAAAACATTCATTTATACTTTTCTTTTAGCTCAGCCACTTTCACTGCAAAACAGTAATATTCTATCATTTTTATTTTTTCTCTACATACTTTTGTCTACTGAAAAGTTATAAAAAGAAAACAGTTTTGACTCTTGTGTTTATACTTTGGTCTAAATACATATCCAGACTGACTTAGGGTTAACCATGTTATGGAAACAATCATGCAGTTCGATTTTCTCTTTTAACATTAGTTCTCAACCAGGAACAATTTTACCTGTGATACATATAAGATATCATAAATGTTTTCCATATTGTTCCTAGGTGGTCTTCATAATTTTTACTTTTATCGCTGTGTAGTATTCCACTGAGCTGATGTATTATAATTTATTTAACCAACAAACCAATGATGTGTTATTCAAGTTGCTTCTAATTTTTCACTATTATAAATATGGTGCAAGTATTTATTATTATTATTATCTGTATAGATACTTAAATGGTCTTAGGGAAAAATTCCTAATAGTGGGATTCAGATTAAAGGCTGTGAATAAACCAAGTATCAATTAATTCTCTTTATCATTGACATCACTGTGAAACTACCATAAGATTAGCTTACTTACATACACAGACAATGGGTGCACACATACGCATTCTACCCTCTAGCCACAGGCAAATTCTTCTTTTTATTTCTATTTCTAAGCTGCCTTAGGACTCTCACAGCTATAGTCCAGAATTATCTTCTTTTTTTCCACATCTAAAGGATGAATAACCTGATCAAAATCTGCCTGCTTTCTAAAGGCGTTATTTGTTCTCTATTTCCTTGTAGAGGTCACCTTGACATACTGTGCACTGAGTCAATACTGTAATCGTCAGTGTTCTTTGACTCTAAATGGCCTTCCTTAAAATTAGAATTAGGTAATATTTCCGTTGCCCTCAAAGTAACATTGACTCGCAGTGACCCTGTAGGACAGAATAGGACTGCCCCACAAGGTTTCCAAGTAGCTGCTAGTGGATTTGAACTACTAGCCTTTTGGTTAGCAGCAGAGTGCTTAATCATTGTACCATCAGAACTCCAGGTAACATAAACTAAGGGAATTTGTTACTACCAGAGAGGCCCTACAAGAAATGCTTGAGGAAATTCTCCCCAAAGAAAAGAAAAGACAGTAGGTTGTAGCTTGAAGGTAGGAAAGGGTTTCCATTAAAGGAAATACCTTAAGAAATATAATGATGAGATTTAATGTACTTTTTTGGCAGGTAAATACAGTTGATATGTCCTTTAGGTTTTATAAAGACAAAAGAATTTTTTAAAAAATGAAAATAACAACCTTAATACATACACAAAATAAATTTAAATTATAGGATATTTAAAGTAGAGTGTAATTGATGATACCAATATTTAACCAAGTAATCGGTGAACTTACCACAAATTATCTATCGTGTGCTCATTTCTTAAAGGGACTTTTTTTTCTTTTGGAATAATATGAAAGTACAGAAAAAAGCAACAAATGATAAAACCCTAGGCTTGAAACCTTTAAGACTATGTAAAAAGTATGTAGATTGTTAGGACCAAGTAAACACAGGGCCTTCCGCCTCCCTTCACGCTACAGAACACTCCTCTCAAGCCATGCAGACAGCCCTTCAAAGAGAAAGCAAATGGTGAGACAAAGTGATTTTTCCATGGCTTTGATAGACAAACCACCCCTTCACACTTTGTCCTCTCCAGACACCCCCTAAACAGATAAAGTATTAGGGTGGCCAGATCTCTGAGTGAGTAATATCCAAAACCACACTGAAAGTGTATCCTCAGTGCAGTGATAGAAAAGGATGGAGACAGCTGCTGGGTGATAAATGTGAGGCTCACTGAAGGTGGAGTTATGAAACAGGCACAAAGAAACTGGTCCTCACTGAGCATATGGGGAGAAATAGAGGTAGTTGTTATCCACTACCTGTCGGTCAGTTTGTCATACTGTAGTGGCTTTCATGTTGTTATGGCATTAGAAGCTATGTAAGCAAAGACGGCAAGACTTCTTCCCACTTAATTTGGATATGTCGTCAGGAGGGGCCAGTTGCAGGAGAAAGACACTGTACTTGGTAAAGCAGAGGGTCAGTGAGAAGTCAGTGAGATGGGTTGGTACAGTGGCTGCAACAACGGGCTCAAACGTAACAATTATGAGCAATGGTGCAAGACTGGGCAAAGTTTTATTCTGTTATATATAACATGCTGGGAGTTGGAACCAATTCAAAGGCACCTAACGATAGCAACAGAGGGAGATGTGTTTAATAGTCTGTTATCAAGAGTTGCAATCAGAATCAAGACGTTTATTACCTGCCTGTGACGGCTATAATCACAATCAGTACTGAAGTATATCATAATTACAGATCTCTGGGCTCTGACTTCCCTTTCCATGGACTCCCAGAAACCAGGTAGCAACAGCAGACAGTAAACTCTAAGACTTGATTTTCCTTAGGTTTCTAAAATCTCTCTGTTTTTGTTTTAAAATGTAGTAAGGACAGGATACACAAACAACAATACCTGAAGAAGGTGAAGGCAGCTCTGGGAACCTGATTCCAACTCAGCTATTGTATATAATCCATAAAAACAAATACCAAGTGTAAAAATAAATCAACGTACTCAAGAATAGTTGCAAAGCCAGATCTAGAGTGAAATTAAGAGAAAAATGGAAAGCTCTTTTTACTTTATCTTGTCAGTGACAAAACCAAGTTCAAAAATTTCAAATCTATGTATAGTTTTTTAAATGCAAGCACAAAACATTATAGATTAAATTAATCTAAATGACAGTATTATTGTATTAGGCAATGAAAATGTATAAAGGATGATGTTATGGACTGAACCGTGTCCGCCCCGCCCCACCCCAAAATGTGTATCAGTTTGGCTGGGCAGTGATGCCCAGTGTGGTGCGATAGCCTACCCTTTTGACTTCTGATGTACTTTTCCTATGTGTTGTAAATCCTGCCTCTATGATGCTAATAAAGTGAGATTAGTAGCAGTAATGTTAATAAAGCAGGACTCCATCTCTAAGATTGGGTTGTGTTTAAAGTCAATCTTCTTTTGAGATACAGAAGAGAGAAGCAAGTGGAGACACGGAAGACTTTATGCAACCAAGAAAGCAATAGTGGAAGCAGAGCGACCTTTGGATCCAGGCCTACTGTGCCTGAGAAGCTCCTAGAACAGGAGAAGATTAATGACAAGGACCTTCCTCCAGGACCGACAGTGAAAGAAAGCCTTTCCCTGGAGCTGGATCCCTGAATTCAGACTGCCAGTCTACTAGACTATGTGAGAATAGATTTTTCTTTAATTGTCCACCTGTGGTATTTCTGTTACAGTAGCTCTAGGCAGCAAAGAGGAAACCTTAGCGGCAGAGTGGTTAAGAGTTTGTGGGCTAACCAAAAGGCTGGCAGTTTGAATCCACCAGGCACTCTTTGGAAACTCTAAGAGACAGTTCTACCCTGTTCTATGTCACTATGAATCAGAATCAGTTTGACAGCAACAGATTTAGATGGCAAAGACAGACAGTTCAGCATACTATATGTTTATGTCTTTTCAGATTTTTCAGAAGGAGTGATGACAAAAGACACAAATAAAACTCAAGTAATTTTATTTACAAAATTGACTGTTGCTTCGCAAGTTATGGGTTGTGTGCTTAGCCTGGTTTTCCACTCAGAATACAAGGGCATGGATGTAGGTAGTTGATTTTCAGAACTGATCTCCAGAAGCAGAAATGGGAACCTGTAGAAAATGAAGCAAGGGAGAGTGAAGAGTTGGCTCCAGAGGGCATTCTTGAGTTAGTCACCACTAGGTGAGTAACAGGGACTTCCTGACAGGGAGTGTAGACTATGCTTCAGAGTAGACCACTGTCATGGATTGAATCATAAACCCCACCAATATGTGTGTGGCATGGGGAGTCACGCCGTGATTTCCAGTATTGTATGATTGCCCACCAGTTTGTCTTTCGATGGAATTTTCCTGTGTGTTATAGATTCTATCACTATGATTTAATGGGATAGATTCTGTTGTTACTAGGTGCCACTGAGTTGGTAGCAACTCACAACGAAGGAAACATTGTCTGGTCTTGCACCATGTTCACAATTGTTTTTATGCTTAAGCCCGTTGTTGCAACCACTGTGTCAATCCATCTCATTATGAGTCTTCGTTTTTTGCTGACTCTGCAATCTGCCAAGCATGATGTCCTTCTCCAGGGATCCTTCCTGACAACATGCCTAAAGTGTGTCAGGTGCAGTCTTGCCATCTTTGCTTCTAAGGAGTGCTCTGGTTGTACTTCTTCCAGAACAGATCTGTTTGTTCTTTTGGTAGCTCATGGTACCTTCAGCATTCTTCTCCAACAACACTATTCAAAGGCATCAAATCTTCTGTCTTCTTTGTTCATTGTCCAGCTTTTGCATGCATATGATGCACTTGAAAATACCATGGGTTGGATCAGGCACACTTTAGTCTTCAAGGCGATGTTTTTACTTTTCAGTACTTTAAAGAGATCCTTTGCAGCAGATTTCCCCAGTACAGTGTGTCTTTTGATTTCTTGACTGCTGCTTCCATGGGCATTGATTATGGACCCAAGTAAATGAAATCCTTGACAACCTCAATCCTTTCTCCGTTTATGACAAGGTTGCTTACTGGTCCAGTTGTGAGAATTTTTGTTTTCTTGATGTAGTGAAGGCTGTGATCCTTGATCTTCATCAGTAAGTGTTCCAAATCTTCTTCACTTCCAGCAAGTAAGGTGCTGTCATCTGTGTAATGAAGGTTGTTAATGAGTTGTCCTCCAGTCCTGATGTCTTGTTCTTCTTCATTTCATCCAGCTTCTTGGATTATTTGCTCAGTATACAGGTTCGAAAGGTATGGTGAAAGGATACAACCCTGACACACACTTTTCCTGACTTTAAAAATTGCGGTGTCCCTTTGTTCTATTCATGTGACTGCCTCTTCATCCATGTACAGATTCTTTAAGAGCACAATTAGGTGTTCAGGAATTCCCACTCTCTGCACTGTTAGCCATAACTTATTGTGATCCACACAGTTAAATGCCTTCACATAGTCAATGAAACATAGGCATACATCTTTCTGGTATTCTCTTCTTTCAGCCAAGATCCATCTGACATCAGCAGATGTCACATCCTCTTCTGAATCCAGCTTGAAATGGGACATATTAGCAGCAGTTATGCTGATGAGGTCTACATGATTAGATAGTGTTTTGGATCAATTTCTTTTGAGATATTGGAAAGGAAGGGGAGTAGAGAGACACTGGGACCTCATATCACCAAGAAATCAGTGCTGGGGGAGAGTGCATCCTTTGGACCTGAGAATCCTGTGCTGAGATGGACCCAGAGCAAAGGAAGCCTGGTAGAACATGAAGATCTTCCTCTAGGTCTACAGAAAGAGACAGTCTTCACCTGGAGTGGACATCCTAAATTTGAACTTGTAGCCTACCAGACTGAGAGAATAGACTTTGTTAAAATCATCCCATTATATTTCTGTTATAGCAGCACTAAATGACTAAGACAACCATCCTGCATTAGTCAAGCATTGTCCTGTGGGTATTAACTCCTTTGTGCTTTTAGGCACCATATGTATGAATATGTGGCAGATTTTCAAAAGACCCCTTAAGGTGGTGACAGATAAGCCCTAGCTCAAAAAGTAAGAGAGAACTGGTGAAGATCCTGGGAGCAAAGCAGCTGGCCACAGCAATGTCAGTAGTCAGAGGCGAGCTGAGAGGACAAGAGACAGTGAAGGAGGGAGTCCAGTACATCACACTTGCCAGTTCTGATGCACTCATATAACCTGCCAGCAGTCTTGTAGAAAGTTCACAGACTGCTTCTGGACTCAGCAGCAAAGAGCCCAATGTCTGTGAGGTGGGGGCTATGGTATTCCTTAAGTTCATTTCACTCTATGAGGTCTGACAGCTAAGTTGTGAACTTAATTGTTCTAAGTGCTACATGCCTCATTGCTGAATATCACTAAAGTCACCTCAAAATAGTACCCTTGAGAAGCTATGCACTGATGCTAGGAGTCTCTGCAAAGCAGTTTTGGAACTCTTTCTGGAATGGCCATTGTGCGCGGTGGCATGGTGGTGAGTTCACAAATTTAACTGTATAGTTGTCGGTGAGGGAGTTTTTCACTAGTAAACAGGTAACTAACTATTGGAATACCCTCCATACTCACATGATCTGGCCCCCAGTGACTTTTTTCTTTACCCAAAGATAAAGGAAACATCGAAAGGAACACATTTTGGTGACTTTCAGGACATCCAGGGTAGTACGACGACAGCTCTGATGGCCATTCCAGGAAGAGTTTCAAAATTTCTTTGAAGGGTGAACTAGGTACTAGCACCAGTGCATAGCTTCCCAAAGGGTGTTCTTCAAAGGTGACCATAGTGATACTCTGCAATGAGGTATGGAGCACTTTTTCTAGGACGAGTTTGTTAACTGGTAGTCCTCATATGTCATTTAGATATAAAGGGGTATAACTTTATCCCATTGCTTGCATATTTGAGAGGAGTTCAGTTACAGAAGTCTGTAGCCAAAGGAGCATGCCTTTTGCCTTTTGGGAATGTTTAGGTAACCATTAAAGAGATGAAAGATACAGCTACTTTTATTGATGCCAAACAAAATAATTCTGTCACAAGTTGGAAATAGTGGTTACTGGTTTAGATTAAAGAAGAGAAGCAATAAAAATTATGGTAATGAACATTTTCCATGTTTATATTACCACAAAGTAAAATAATACTGACTTTTAGAAGAAAAAGAAGGAAAAAAATAAAAAAGATTTGCATACTGTGCAGAGTAGCCCAGAGGCTGTTCTTACACAGATTTACTTAAGACCAATAAATAAATCTTTCCAAATAGAATTGCTAAGTTATGCCACTAATTAAGAACACAGCTACAGCCTTTTCATTAAAAAAGCCAGTTTTATCTTCTTCACATATAAACAAAAGTCCAATTTTTTAAAATCAGCTTAGAGTTAGATTAAGTTTTAGAGAAATGTCAGGCTTGTGGGTGGCCAGACAGGCCAAAGCTAGTGGAAAGAGATTATTATTTTTTTTAATGTTAGAATATTTAGATGCATCACTAAGCCAAGCCAGTGAGAGGACGTACGGAAGATATTTTTCCAAAGCACTTGAGGAAACTGAGCATCAGAAGTTCTAATGATAGTGGCTTTAATACTGAATCACATGGCTTATATAGGCTGTGTTTGGAGAAATAGGCATTTAGAATGAATTGAATATTTAACCAAGTAAAGTAAAAAGTGAATAGAACCATGGAATGATATTATTAATTAAAAATCTTAAGCTTTGAACTGAGATCTTAAATCTTTTGTATCACAATTAGAAGGTACACTTAGTTCCCAAAGACATTGTTCCCACTATTACTTGAGAAGAAAAAAATCAGATATAGGAGGTGGAATTTAAAAAAAAACAAAAACAAAAACACTGCCATCAAGTCACTTCCAACTCATAGTGACCCTATAGGACAGAGTAGAATTGCTCCATAGAGTTTCCAAGGAGCACATGATGAATTTGAACTATTAGTTAGCAGAAGCAGCACTCAACCAGTATGCCACCAGGGTTTCCAAGGTCAAATGAAACGGAATCTATTTCTTCTGCAGTGGGATGACATTTGGACAAAAGCAGCCCTGTATTGTTAATGCTCAGAATCACCCAGCTGATATGTTGGGTGGTACCTGTGATTAACAAAAGACATTATGATTGACAGAGGCAAGAACTCTCTGTCTGCATGTGAAACACGGTGCCTTGAGTAGGAAATCATGCTGAAGTCAAATGATAAACGGCATCCCAAAACAGAATGCATGTACTGAAATTAACTAAACCCATAGCACAAATCTCCATTATGTGTCTGTCAATTTGTTGTACTGTGGGAGCTGTGTGTTGCGATGTTGCTGGAAGCTGTGCCATCAGTCTTCAAACACCTGCAGGATTACCCATGGTGGACAGGTTTCAGATGAGCTTTCAGGCTAAGACGAACTAGGAAGAAGGACTCAGCAGCCTATTTCTGAAAAGAATTAGCCAGTGAAAAACTTATGAATAGCAGGGGTACCTTGTCTGATACAGTATCTAATGATGAGCCTTTCGGACCGGCTCTCAAAAGCTAACTGGGGAATATCTGACTCCTCAGAGCTGGGTCAGCTTTAATGACATGAATGGTGTCAACTTTCAGGACTTCCATTTGCTGAAGTGGCACAACTCAAAATGAGAAGATACAGCTATATTATTAACATCTGTTAATAACCAGAATGTAGAATGTAAGAAGTAGAAATCTAAAGAAATCAGAAATCATCAAAAATGAAATGGAATGCATAAAACATCGATATCCTAGCCATTAATGAGCTGAAAGGACTGGTACTGGTCATTTTGAATCTGACAATCATATGGTCTCTTGTGCTGGGAATGATAATTTGAAAAGGAGTGGTGTTGCTTTCATCATCAAAAAGTACATTTCAAGATCTGTAGTAAAGTATGAGGTCCAACAAGTAAGTCTGCTGGCCTTGGCGCATAGCTTCTCAAGGGGAGTACTTCAAAGGTGACCATAGTAATATTCAACATAAGGTATGTAGCACTTAGAACAATTAAAAGTTCACAAACTGTTTCACCAAACTGCTTCCCCTTAAAAATAATTTTACAGTATCTTCAGTCATCACCAGTATTGTTATCTTCAGTTACAGGTAAATATACTAAGACTTAGGGACATAGTCAGTGAAGAAGGCAAGATTTGAGGTAAGTTTGACTCTGGAAATCTTGCTCTTCCCACCAGTCCATGCTGTCTTTAATGATGACACTAATTTATGAGTTACATACTTGCTTTATAAACATTCTGATTTCAGCCTGCAACCAGTTGGAATGCTGTAAAATAAAGTCTCTTGTTATTGCATCTAAACACTGAATTGTGGCTTTGGTTAACACCTTTTTCCCTTCCGATTCCTGCCTCCTTCTCAGCCACCCCTTTCACTGTCCACTTGTCCTTGGAATGAGCCATCTTTCCATCTTCTCAGCAGGCGTAGGTTGTCCCTGAGGGTGCCTATGAAATTTGAAATATCAGCCAGAATGCCAGCTTTAAATTACCATGAGGAATAGGAGTTATGAAGATCCTGCCGACCCATGCATGCTGACTGGTACCCTCTCTCCCTATGGGCAAATCCATGTGGGATGTTAAATTTATAATTAAGAGATGGGTTGGCAAAAGAAGAATTGGAACAAGACAGATTAAATGAAATGGCTGGTCTGACATGCTACAATGGCCCAATACATCCATTTCTGTAGTTGATGTTTTTTAATTCATGTTGTTTTGTGTAGCTAAAATTCAATAAATTTCACCAGTGCATAGTTGGTAGACCGGGTAGCACCAACTGTTAAGTGCTTGACAACTAGCTGAAAGATTGGTAGCTCAGATCCATCCAGAGGCATCTTAAACCTACCCAGAGGCACCTTGGAAGACAGGCCTGGTAATCGCTTCCAAAAAGCTACAGTCTTGGAAACTTAACAGAGAAGTTTTGCTCTGTACACATGGGAACACTGATTTGGAATCAACTCTGAAGCAACTAACGTGGATAGTAGGACACTGTAGAGAAAATAGAACTCACTATATATTCTGCTTTGTGTACATCAGAAGTATGAACCTAGGAAAATTGAAAGTTGTAAAAAGTGAAATGCAATGGATAAAAATCTGTATCTTAAGCATTAGTGAGCTGAAATGGATTGGTACTGGCCACTTTGAATCTGACAATTATATGGTCTTCTATGCCATGAATGACAAATAGAAGAAGTATGGTATCACATTCACTGTCCAAAAAAAAAAAAAAAAAAAATTAAGATCTATCCTGAAATACTATCCTGTCAATGATAGGATAATCTCCACATGCCTACCATGAAGACTAGTTAATACAACTATTATTCAAATATATGCAGCAACCACTAGTGCCAAAGACAAAAGAAGTAAAGACTCCTACCAACTTCTGCAGTCTGACATTGATCAAACATGCAACCCAGATGCATGGGGGCTTACTACGAATTGAAAAGCAAAAGTTGGAAACAAAGAAAGATCCGGAGTTGGAAAATAATGGCCTTGGTGATAGAAATGATGCTGGAGATTACATGATAGAATTTTGCAAGACCGATGACTTCCTTGACTGCAAATACCTTTTCTCACCAACATAAATGGCAACTGTATTACATAGGCCTGACCAGATGAAATACACAGAAATCAGATCAACTACATCTGTGGAGAGAGACAGTGGAAAAGTTCAATATCATCAGTCAGAACAAGGCCAGGGGCCGACTTTTCCGAATTACATTTTCTATTTATTGAACTTTACTTTTGTCTATTGAGTTTTATATCCTGCAACAGTGCTAAATTCTCTTATTAACTTCAGTAATTTATCTGTAGTTTCTTTTGGTGTTCTAATGCATGGATCATATTTGTAAATAAAACAGTTTTATTTCTTTCTAGTTCTAATCCCTGTTATTAATTTTTCTTGACTGATCACTGGCTAAGAACTGCAATGCAATATTATATGAGTGGTGGTAACAGCTACCTTTGATTTAATATCTTGCAAGAAATCCTTTGAATTTTTCACTATTAAGTACGATGTTAGGTGTACATTTTCTATATTCTTTGTTAGTTTAAGGAAGTTTTAAGCTTTTTTATTTCTAGCGTTTTGTTGGTTTCACTTTTTTTTTAAGGTTGTGAAATTCTTACTCTCTTCTTATATCTATTGAGATTGCCAAGCCAAGCCAAGTGCCGTCGAGTTTCTTTTCACATGTTGGATGTAAAATCCAACTTTCATTCCTAAGATCAACTAAATATGGTCATGATGTATTATCTTAGAACACAGACACACGTTTGTGGAGTACCTTTGTTAACATCTTGCTCTGGGTTTTTGTATCTATGAGCAAGATTTTGTATTATGAGCAAGATTTTACTACGAGTTTGTTCTCATGTTCTTCTGTGCTGTCAAATCAGTTCCAACACCCCAACACCGAGCAAGCCCATGTACCAGAGTTAACTGCCCCATTCCCTAGTGTCTAGTCTTTACAGGGAACCCCTGGTGGTGTAATACTTAAGTGCAACTCTGCTAACCAAAAGGTCAGAAGTCCAAATCCTCGACACTTTCCCCTTGGAAACTCTATGGGGTAGCTTTTACTTGGTTCTATAGGGTCACTGAGTCAGAATCAACTCGATGGCAGTGGATTTTGGTTTTTAATCTTTAAAGGAGCAGATCACCAGATCTTTTCTCCTACAGAGAAAATAGTGAGTTTGAATCACCAACCCTTCTGTTAGCTGCTGAGTGTGTAACCACTGTAGCACAAAGGCTTCTTTTGGTTGTCCTGGGACGGCATAGTTTTTTGTGTCAGAGTAGGACTAGCCTAAGGAAGTGATCTGAGAAGTATTCTTGTTTTTCTGAACTTTAAAATAGTCTGTGTGAGATAACAATAAATTTTTTCCTTGAATGTTTGAAGACCTATTTCTTCTTTGCATGTTTACTAGAAATTGCTCATGATGCCTGACTGGATCTGTTTTTCTTTTTCTGTGAGATCTTTAACTTCTGATTCGATTTCCTTTATGAATATAAGACTGCTCACATTTCCTTTCTCTTCCTAAGTCAGTGTTGGTAAGTCATAACTTTCTAGAAGTTTATCCATCTCATCTGAGTATTCAAATGTTTTGACGTAAAGTAATACCTTCTTATTATCTTTTTAATCTTTGGAGCATCATTAATTTTATTCTTTCTAACATTGCTTACTAGTGTTTACATACTTTTTCAAAAATTAGTCTTCAGAGATGTTTGTCAGTTATATTCTGTTGAAGAATCTTGATATGCTTTCTTACCCTGCTGTTTTTCTACTTTCTTATGAAACCATTTCCTCGGTCAGCCAATGGCATTCAAAATTTAATATTATACTGTACACTTGAGAAATTACTTTTTTTCCTCACAAGTTCTTCAGATACTTCTTAAATATGAATTTGGGTTGAAGTTCACTAGGAAAAGTAATTATGAGAACAGTTTACTTGAGGAATTAGGATATTTAGTGCTTTTTTTTACAATCTTAAGTAGGAGGCAGATTGAATGCTCCTGCAAACCTTTCCCTGCCTTACCTCCATAAGCTGGTGCAGACAGGTCTTGACAAGTTGTTTTCCAGATCCTGTAAGCAACCTGCCAGTCCACAACACAGCAATCATCAGAAAAGGACAAACAGAACCCTGGCTGCTTCAACCAGGGCGCAAACATGCAGGACGGGATTAGGTCTGAAGATCTGTTTCTAACCTTCTTTTATATTACATGTCCGCATCATCCTGTCTGCTAACTAAATGGGACCATTATTGTCTCCAGGAATGACCTGCATTTTGCTTACCTTTGCTTTAATTACTTCCTCTGCCTGGATTTCTCTTCTAATATCTCTTCACCCCAAACACACCTATTATACCTTAAAATACATGCTGATTACCTGGTAGGGTTTCTACCCAGCCTCTGTTTCTCCTGATTTGAGAACAGTCCCTCACCCTCTACCCATAATAGTGGCTTCTGCTGTTCCTTTTGTTATACTCAGTCCCTTTACCTTTACTCTTGTTTATGGCCAGAGGTGACAGCTGACCCACAGGGAAACGCTCAGATCCTCTTTCTAGTAACTTTGAACTGGGATTCAGATAATGTGCACTTATTCTCCCTTTCTGCTACTTTTGTCATGTCATAATTTTGGTTAGATCAGTGTTTAATGTTTATACCTTAAAGCATATGTAAATATTGAAACAGCAGAACCATATGCTATCATATGATTACTTTCCTTTCTCCCTCCGTGATTTGTTTTCCCTAGGTTAATGATTATCTTTTTTTTTTCTCACACATTTGCGTTTCTATGAACCTATTATTCACTCAACCAAAAATTTCCTGACAGAAATTTAAAAGCTCTTCTGATTATGGCCAAGTATGTTAGCTGCTCTTCATTTTTCTTTAACAAGGAGATGTCAGGATGAAGGTGCCTGACTTCTTCCAATGTGGATCAGTTGCCATCGGCAGATGTCCAGGAACTTTCCTGAACTGAATCCCATCCCCAACATTTCTTCAACTCTCCTGTGTGCAGTCCTTCTGTTCTCAGGATTCCATGTTTTCTATATTCTTGGTTTTCTGTCTGGTGGTTTTGAGCATGTTCTCTCTTATTTATCACAATGTTCTAAAATTTCACAATGATATATGCTCCTGGATACGGGCTTTTCTTTATACCATGTGCAGGATGAGTCTTTCCAACCTGCTGAGTTATGATCTTTGCCGTCAGAGATTTTCTTCCCTTTTTTTCTTTAATGAAAGCAGGGTGATTCAGTCATAGAATTCTCGCTGTCACTGCAGAAGATCTGGAATTGATTCCAGGCCAAGGTACTTCACTCATAGTCACAACTCATATTTCACTGAAAGCTTGTGTGTTGTTATGATGCTGAACAGGTTTCAGCAGAGATTCCAGAATAAGATGCACTAGGAAGAAAGACCTGGTGATCTACCTTTAGAAATCAGTCAGTGAAGACCCTGTGGAATACAGTGACCCCATCTGCAATTCATCATGGACGTAGGATAGCATCAGAAGCATTTTTTTCAGTTGTGCTTGCAGTTTCCACTGTTTGAGGCCAACTAGAACACAGCTAACAACAATAACAATTTCTTCAGTAGTGTACTCTCTATGTTTTTTTCTCTCAATATAGAATTCCTAACAATGGACTTTGTGGCTGATCTTCAAGTTGTCTGTATCATTTTATCTTTTTAACTTGATTTTTTTAGGAGATACCTGCATCTTTAATTCCAAGTCCTCTACTCATTTTAAAAAAGTTTCTTTGTTTTCCATCTTTTTTGAATTTCACAGATCCCTTCTTATTTGCCTAGTATTCCTTTTTTTGTAGTATCATGTTTTTATTTCATGAATGTAATATTTTCCCTTACCCTTCTAAACATGTTAATTATATCTGGAGTTTTGCGAGTAAGTGTGAAACTTGTTTCGCTCATTGCATTCTCTTTTTTTCAAGTTACTCTCCCACTTGGTTGTTTGAATCTCCTGAGTCGTCAAGGTCTCCTTTAACATATCTGCTAACCCTGTTTATGTTTAAAAACAAGGTAGTAAAAAGTTAACGTAGGATTAGAAGTTTTGTGGGAGAGGGCAGATTGCTGACCTGTGGCATTCAACTTAAGGTGTTTAAGCAAGAATTTGAATGTTTTTCTTGGAGGAGAGGCACCTCAAATTCAGCTACTGTAGACATTTTCTTATGCACTGGTCAAAGTTTTCCAGGGAGAAATTTTTTAGTTTCTTGCTTGGGAGTATAAACTTGGTTGTCTGTATTCTAGAAGCCTGAGAGTCTTTCACTGAAAACCACTCTTTTTGGTTTCAGAACTTCATTGTTACTCTGAGCTATGCCTGGAGTACCTCTCCATAGACTTCTGGTCCTTTTCTACAAAGAATAAATGTCCAAGACTCTGCCGAGGTTGGCAGCAGGGGCATTCATGCTGTGGAATTTCATCTGCAGGTCTAAGTCGTTCTTTATACCATCTTTGCATCAGTTCTTTGTTTGTTTTTGTTTTTTAAGTTCAATGCAACCTAGCTACCAGAAGAATGTGGTATCTCTAGTTACCAAGCTTTGGGGGTATTATTCAACTCAACTTGGCATGCTTCTACTGAATTATACTATTTCTTTCCCTTGCAGGCTTAAATTTTTTTTGTTTTCCTTGGCCTACTAATCCAGTCACCATTTCTCCACTCACTTTCTTTGAAAGTTTTGTTGTTCCTTTTGCTGGTATTTTCTCTCTTGCTTTTTTAGTCTTGTGATTTATAGCTCTTCTTGGTCATTAGCGTCATTTAGAGAGGGCTTTTGAATATTTTGGAAGCAGCATATTGAATATACCATGGGCTGCCTGGAGAATGAACAAATCTATCTAAGAAGAAGTATAGCCAGAGCCTCCTTAGAAGTAAGGATGGCTAGGCTTGTCTCATGCCCTTCGGACAGCTCATCAGGAGGGATCAGTCCCTGCAGAAGGATATCTAGGTGGAGGGTCAGTGAAGAAAAAGGAGACTGTCAACAGGATGAAGCGGCACAGGGGCTGTAATGATGGGCTCAAACTTAACAAAGATTGTGATGACACAGGAACAGGCAGTGTTTCTTTCTGCTGTGGGTAGAGTCACTGTGTATCAGCACTCACTTGACATCTCCTAACAGCAACAAGACAGCAACAGAGAGAACTGTTGAGAGGGAGCAAAAATAAATGCATGTGCTCAAGCTATTGGATTAATGGTAAGTCACACAACATTGTTTAAAGTATAATAGTTCTAATGTACACTGAAGTATAGATAAAATTACAACACTTACGTGCCCACAACCCAACCGTGTCAAAATTTAATGTCATCTCTGCCTTTTGCTTAAAGAAGAAATAAAACATTATGGATATAGTCAAAGTCCCTTAGTGCTGCTTCCTGTCTTCCCAAACATAAACATTAATTTGAATGTTCACAATTTTATACGTTTACCACGTATGTATGAATCCATGTAAAGCATTCTGTGTTTTAAAATTTATATGAATGGTATCTTACAATACACAGCAACTTGCTTTTTTAATTACATTTTTGAGATTTATTCATGTATTTTGATTGCCGTCAGGTATTTTATTTATCCATGCATTCTCTCTAGTTGATGAGCATTTAGTTTTGTCCACCTTCAGTCAGATCTGACTCGACGGCGCTTGGCTTTGGCTGTATTATTTTTAAAAAATGTTAAAACCAAGTTTAATGTGTCGAAAAAAAGAAAGAATAGTTTTTCTACACTCTGTAAAAGTAAGGAATTAAAGATACTTTGGAGCCAAGGAGAAAAGCAAGTCTTCTGTCTCCTTTTGCCCCAAAGTACTTTATGGAATAAATGTGGAGCAAGAAGATAATAGCACAGCAGTAGACTTCTCTGTGACTGCTGTATTTTTCTGTAAATTAACATGTACTTTCTGCTTTTGTTTACCAGCCAGTTTTTATTCTTGTAACTTATAGTTCTTGGCCATATAACCATTAAAGTCTGCTGTGTGACAGAGAATGTAGAAATAGAAAAGAGTACAAATAGTATTTTAAGATAACTGCAAGTTAATGTAATATAAAAATAACTGATTTCTATTGATGAAAATGACCCACCTTTGTTAGCTACAGTCATGATAGAAGTCAATGTTCAATTTCAGTTACAGGTTAATGGACATAAAAATGTAGGTTCTCCCCCATCTAAATTCATAGGCCCCTAAATTAGGTCCATGGACCTTTGTAGAGGAAAAACTAATTGGAAAATAAATCAATTTTGTTACGAAAGGAAATTCAAGAAAATTTTAATTCATTTCTTTATTGCCTGTGTGCATATGTGTGCATTTTAGATTGAAATTTGAGATTTAGTTCATACCCATAATGATGGTTTGCACCGCCATAGAAGGTACTCAACCCATACTGCTTTACTGCAAGACGTACGCACTGTTGTGAAACCAAGATTTGGGAAGAGACATTGTATGTAGTAATAACAGCTAAAATGGTTGGTTTTTCTCAACCAATTTGTTATGCCAGTTTTCCAGCTACCTCATTATTTTACCCATTAGTGATACAACTGAAAGAGACAAGTGCAAAACATAAGAAATGACTCTGAAGTGTGTTTCGTATTATTAGTTAAAACACATGTTTCAAATGTTTTCAAATTTCTTTACCTTTCTTTTTTAGTGCAGGCACCATCTTTTCTAAATAAATTTTATTTATTGACTGGCCCAACATCTAGTGTTTGCCTGACTATGTCACATTACAAATTCAAGCTTAAATTCAAGGTGATCCTGAATGTAGTCAAGAAAAATGAAAGAGAGAGACAAATATGCAAGAAAGAAAAGAACAGAAAATAAGATCAAACCTTTACCTAGTGGTCTTGGAAAGCAATATTCCCTGAGGGGTACAAATGGTCACACTCTCAAATACTAGCTGGAAGGTTGGCAGTTCAAACCTATCCAGGTCTGTATCAATGGTAGGGTCCTTCAGAATCCCATGCAGCAGTTTCACTCTGCATACACTGAATCTCCATGAGTCTGAATCACTAACAACCACATCTGAAAGGCACAAAAAATGCTAAAGTTTGGAATATAGAAAGACTGCCAATTAGGTTCATGACCTTATCTTAGGAAAAGTGCCACATACCTCGTTGCTGAATATCACTGCAGTTAGCTTTGGAATACTCCCCTCAGAAAGCTATGCACCAATACCAGTGCCTAGTCCACCCTTCCAAGCTATTTTGGAACTCTTTTTCTGGAATGGCCATCACAACTGTCATCATATTACCCTTGATGTCCCAAATGTCATCAAGATGCCTTCCTTTCAATATTTCCTTTATCTTTGGAGAAAGAAAGAAAGAAGTCATTGAGAGCCAGATTAGAAAGAAGTCATTGAGAGCCAGATCAGGTGAGTAGGGAGGGTGTTCCAATACGGTTATTTGTTTACTGACTAAAAATTTCCTCATAGACAAGTTGACAATTACGCTCACAAACTTGCCACCATGCACAATGGCCATTCCAAGAAAGAGTCCCCAAACTGCTTTGAAGGGTGGACTAGGCACTGACGCTGGTACCTAGCTTCCCAAAGGGAGTACTTTGAAGGTGATATTCAGCAATGAGGTGTGTAGCACGTAGAACAACTAAGTTCACAGACCTCATGTCATGCTTTTCAGGCAAAACTTAATTCAAATAAGAATACACTTATTTGTAATAAGCAAGCAAATTAAATGAAGAAATGTAATGTGGTTGTATCAAGTGCCTCTACAATTAAGCATGTTATTGAGAATATTATGGAGGCTGTCCTCCTAGGGTCAGAAGTAGAAACAGCAAATGACATAAACAAATAAATAAAATTGTGTTTTGCTTTTGTTTCTTCCCTCCCACATGCAGGAACATATCGAGTAATCAACAAAGTGCTGGTGACAGTGTGACCTAAGAGGAACACCTAAGAGATTGCTTGACCTCACACTGTCAATCTCTCCAGTTTGTACTTTGATTTTTGTAATTTTATTCCCTTGGGATATGAGATTTTCGTCCCTTTTAATATTCACTCTTTTTTCAGATTCTAAAGTGACTTTGGGGAGCACTGAGTCTGATCGCCCATTGTCAGATATTTATAACTGTCATGGATGGAATTCTGTACCCCCCAAAATAGGTGTAGCCATGTGGCTGGGCTATGACTCCCAGTATCTTGTGGCTGTCCTCCATTTTGTGGTTTTCCAATGCTGTATGTTAAAGGATTAGGGTGGGACTATGAATCCCTTTATAAGATCACCTCCCTGCTCCACTGTAAAGGGAGTTTCCCTGGAGTATGGCTTGCCCCATCCTTAATCCTTTAATCCTAGAGGAGAGAAAAGGAAAGAGAAGCAGGCTGAGAATTGGGAACCTCATACAACCAAGAAAGCTGCACTGGGAGAACAGCACATCCTTCAGACCTGAGGTTCCCGTGCCAAGATTCTCCCTGGACAAAGACTGATGCAATACTGGAGTTTCCTGAAGCGCTGACAAGGGGGAAAGCCTTCCCCTGGAGTGGACATCCTGAATTTGGACTGGTAGCCTACGGGACTGTGTAAGAATAAACCTTCCTTTGTTAAAGCCGCCCACTCTGTGGTATTTCTGTTAGAGCAGCCCTAGCTGGCTAAAATAATAACACTAGAGGGTTAACTGATAGGTAGCCGAGAGCCGGATTCTCAGACCATGAGACAGCAGAGAAGTGTCTGATAGGAAAGATCTTGGATTTGTGTTCTGAAAATTTGAACCAGAATCCTGGTTGTGCTTCTTTTGCTGAATACTGGATTCCTAATCCTTAAAAGGGGTTAATTATAATGTGTGCCCTGGCTATCTCACAAAGATATGACATAAACTTACACTGTAACTAAAAAATGAGACCTTGTTTTTTAGTGCTCTAGAGCAGGTCAAAAAGCTAGGAAGGTGAGTTAAAAGTGTAGTTAAAAAAAATGAAGTTAATCTTTGATGGTTTAGCCCAAGATTGAGCTGAAGGGTCTATATGAAGATCCAGAAGTGCGAGAAAAATTTAAGCAGAGATTTCTGTAGTAAGCTTACACCTGGAGTACAATCTATTCATTCATCTATCCATTCATATAACTAACCATGTTCAACCAATGATTACTGCTCTTGCCAGATTTTCCCAAAGTAAAGATGTCGCTTTGATGGCTAAGGTATGCCAAGACCCATGATCTTTTCATTTGCCTCCTATGTATATGAAAACTGGAAAATTACAAAGGAAGACAGAGCAAGAATTGATGTGTTCAAACCAGGAAGTTGGTGAAGAACACTGAGTGTACCAGTGCACAACAATGGATCACTTTTGTGTGACTGTTCTCATTAAGCTGTTATGACTCCCACCAGATGATTGTTTGGGATCATGCTTCAAAGATATCTATAACTGTAGTGAGGGGATCAGTCAGTTTTTTCACCCTGCTAGGCTTAAAATGAGCCTTCCCAGAGTTGAAAGGAAGGAAGTCTCACCACCACCGTCAAAGATGACCCATGAGTGGAGCACTTCATTTGGACCTAGGATACAGGCGCTGAGAAGCTCCTGGAACCTGAAGAGAGAGACAGCTGGAACAATGAAGATGGGAAGGAGTGGTAGCAGAGAAATGGTGGCAGGGAGCATCAGCGAGAGTCAGCAGAGTGGGTTACCCAGCCCACAGAGTGAGAAAGCCGAGTGTCTTCACGCAGGAGGCTTCTTGGAAGAATAGGGTGCCTTCAGGCACTTACTGGATCTAGATTTGCCCGCTTACAGAACTAGAGCTAATTGTCTTCAGGCCAAGGCTTACTGGCAGAGAAGGGTGGCTCTGAACACTTCCTGGCAGAGCTAAAGGCAGAGGCGAGTGGCCAGAGAGAGGAGTGTCTGTGAGCACAACTGAGAAGAGGCTGGAAAGAACTGTGCCCTGAGCATTCCTCAACTTGAACTGTAACCTGTTACTTCTGATAAATTTCGTGATCATGAGCATCGTCTGTGAGTTCTGTGTGGCCACGGCAATGAATTTTTAAACCCCGCAGAAATGTAGAGAGTGCCATGGGGGGAGGGAGGGTTGGTGTCCTGGTGTCAGAACTGGGTAAAGATGACAGGGAGAGGAGGCCTTCTGCCTCATAGGTATCAGCCTTGGGCTGTTGGTCATGATTCTCCTCCCTTGTGAAGTTAGGGAAGGTCAGATGTCTCTGCCACACCATTGTTACAATCACGGAGCACCAAAAGAATGAATGAATCGGTTTGAGAACAACACTCCTTAAAAGTGAAAATGACAGGACTTTGACTTGTTTACTTTGGACATGTCATCAGGAAAGACTAATAACTAGAAAAGGATGCTATGTTTAGCAAAGTAGACAGTCAGTAAAAACTAGGGAAACCTTCTGTGAATGGATTGACACAATTACTCCAACAATGGACTCCAACATACCAAAACTCAGGAAGATGGCACAGAAAGGACAATTTTTTGTTCTGTTGCACACAGGGTCACCATGAGTCAGAGCTGACTCAACAACAGCTAACAACAGCATCCATTCCCAGATATGGAAAGAACTGAGACTAAGGAGAAATCTACCATCCCACTCTTGCCCCCAATCTGCCTTTAGGAGTCCTTGCATTATAAATTGTATTATTCTCACTTACTGAGTTTTCTTTAACACTTTCCAACCACTGGTTCCCAAAACGTACAAGCTTCTAACTGAAAAGGCCTTTCACTGTTGAAGTCTAAGGTTTCTGCAAGCCACAGAAGAGATAATTTATGTGAAAGAAACTAGAAAATTATCTGACATACTAATAATTCTTAAAACATGTTCTGGCATGCATGAGAACATTATTCATTTGCTAGGAGAGTCATGGAAAGCACAGTGAGGATGTAACTTGTTGAAAGACAGATGGCATCATCATACGTAGTAGGCTTTCAGACCACTAGGAAATAATAATCACAATAAAATTCATACTTAAGATATTTTTGCAAAAGTTACTGTAAAATCATCAAAAGCAAATTAATTTCAATTACAGAAAATAATGTTAAGTAACTTGTGGCTATTCTAAAACCACATATGTAAACATAACATGTCACAAGTTTTTGCAACTTAAGGAACACAATATTTCCATCTTCACTCTTCTACAACTATTCCTTACCTATGTCTGGTCTCCAATTCCATATTATAAAGACAGAAAAAAATTAACAAACAAACGTAATTAGTAAAATGTTTTTTCTGCCTTTTGCATAGTTAGATGCACTAGAAAGAGAATTACTGCAGGAACCAGAAAATTTCTGTGCTCTTAACCCTCTGAATATTTGTGAAAACGGTGATAAGCATAACTCTCCTACTTCTTTCCTAAGATTGGGAACATGAAATGAAATCATACACAAGATAGCTCTCCTTTTCTCCCCCCACCAAACAATATTGACATACAAGTGTAAGATGTTGTTATTTTATTATTAGTTCCACTGATGTTGTCTCTGCTTCTCAGGTCTGCTGTTTTCTTCTCTGTATATCTTCCTCCTTGTGGCCCTTTCAGAAGCAGCTCAATGGACTAGCACTAGATCTTTTATTGATCATTCTCTCTAATGAAAGTATAGTGTCATGTATGCTGGAGACACTGTCCATCACACTGAGAACAGGGTGTAATCTTGTTATAAAGAGTTGTCATTGCCCACAGATTACTCGGGTTTCCCTTCCTGTCTTTCCCGTGTGCAGGATGATTTACTGAACAGGCTGTAATGGGAGTTACAATGCTGCAATCAAAGAACAGAGGTCTCACTGGCATTACAAAATGTAACTGCACGCAGGACACAGCATCTCCCTTTAACAGTCTGAATAATAGGAGAACAGCAAAAGAAAGTGATCTGGGGTATAAAATCAACCTGCCAATAAGTGATACATAGTAGTTCCCACAGTATTCTTTGTTTTCATTATGTTTTTATCTTTCCGTCACAGAAAGGGAAACCCTGGTGGCATAGTGACTAAATGCTACATCTGCTAACCAAAAGGTCTACAGCTCAAATCCATCAGGTGCTCCTTGGAAACTCTATGGGGCAGTTCTACTCTGACCTCTAGGGTTGCTATGAGTTGGAATCAACTCGACAGCACTGGGTGTTTGGTTTGGACATAATAGAAATCAACAACAGCATTACCTGATGTATACACAGTATATTGTGCTTTATGAAGAGTTTTTATGAAATGCACTTCCATCTCTACAGTGTCTTAATCAATTAAGAAGGGCAGTCTCTTAATTTTATAGAAAGTGAGACTAGATTTTAAAAAATAGGTTTAGAAGCTTCCAGAAGGTCATACACCTCATTAGTAGAAACTGAGAGTCAAACTCACATCTTTTACTCAGTGCTTTTGCTTTTGCTTTTCCCTAGCAAACCTGTTTTAGAAGCATACACAACACTGAAAAACATCCTTGGAAACCATTAACTATTGTCTGAGATTTCTAGTTTGAAAGAGAGGAGATTCTAGCATTTCTCCACCAGTAGTACAACAAATGAATTTATTTCTGAGTGTATGAAAAATAAAGTAACCACAATGGCATACAAAAATAAGAACATCAGCGTATTTATTAAAAATTGTTTTGTAAGATCACTGAAATTTTCTTATTCGGTAGCTACTAACTCACTGAGCAAAAGCATTGGAGTTGTATTCGTTATTTTCACTTATGGCTTAGTTATTCCTGTTATTCAGGTTGTACAAAATGTACTCATTTTATTTTTACAGGGAGGGTGGCGGAAGATTGGTGGTGAGCTCAAGGCACACTCTTTGTTTCCCCGGTGATAAAAAGCCTCGGCCATAAGAACTGTTCCGTCAGATGAAGTAGCAGTTCAGCAAACGGAGAAACGTTTTGCCTTCCGGTACAGAGTTTTTTATTGCAGGTACCATGAAGGCAGTCTTGACTAAGTCACATCTATATAAGTCAATGAACTCTGTTCTTGGTTATATAAGAGGATATATTGTTACAGGAGAAAGCCACAGCACTGCTTTTATGTCAGAGAAGCCCTGACTAAGGGCTCTGCTCCATGTTTACGTAAGGTAAAGCAGTTAGCTAACAGTTATCATAGCTGTTGGATGCCCTGGAGTCAATTTTCAACTCATAGTGACTCGAAGTGACAGGACGGAAATACTCCGTAGGGTTTTCTGGGCTGTAATTGTCACAGAAGCGGATCACCAGGTCTTTCTTGCACGGAGCCACTAGGTGGATTTGAACCACGAAATTTTCAGGTTAGGAGTTGAGCGTTTAACCACTGTATACCAAGAGAAGTGACTGAATTCAAGACATGCAGAAAGAGACCAAAAACTCATTGTCATAGAGTCAATTCCATCTCATAGTGGCCCTATGGGACAGAGTGGAACTGCCCTGTAAGCTTTTCAAGGAGCAGCTGGTGGATTTGAACTGCTGACCTTTTGGTTAGCTGCTGCAGCAAAATTGTAAGAGAAGTTTATATTAGAAGGGTGAACTGTGCATCAGGGTCCACTGTCTGTCCTTCCACATTACGTTACATGCACATAGCGTAAGGAAGACGGAGATCTGGCAGTTGTCTAGCTAAGGTGAACAATGTTAGTAGACAGTGTATTTAATTTGGCTTTTAAAAGTAGATTTTTAGGAACAAGAAGTGAAATGCCAGGAGAGCTCTTAAATGAATTTCCTTTAATTTCCAGGTTCAATCTCACTTCTTGACTTTATTTTCCATTTGCCACATAAAGTTTCAATAGCATTGTTGCAATAATAACACTTTTTTAAAAGAGTCCCTTGCATTCAGTTAGCTCCAAACACATTTGGGCTATGGGTTTTCATCCAGCCTTATGAAATGAATTTAAGTGGCAAACACAGGTGACTGTGCCACTTTACCTTCCTTCTCATTCTTCTCTGCGTTCTAGCCATAGCCATTTCTTGTTTCCCTGGATAATTACAATGATATACACCAATAATTCTTAATATATTTAGTGTGATAAAAATGTAATACTTCTAATTCTGGAAATACTACACCAGGTTTCATTTCTCTTCCACTGTTAAAATTTATTGCTTATTTTTGTCAAATATTGATTCACTCAGATGAATATTTATTAGGCACATGCTAGTTTTATGCTTAAAGCAGAATGAGGTTTTAGTTGAATCATATAAAGTTACCAATATTCAACTACTCTCGACATACAAAAACTGATTTTTCACATGATTCAAACTAATACCTAGGAGATTTTATAGGAATGAGGGGGAAAAAAAAGTTAACATGAAGAAAGAAGAATATTTTAGAAGGAATGAAATTTTTAATTTAGCCTAGCCTGATTAGATTTTAGAAACCTTGATGACATAGTGATTAAGTAATACGGCTGCTAAACAAAAGGTCAGCAGTTTGAATCCACCAGGCATTCCTTGGAAACTCTATGAGGCAGTTCTACCCTCTCCTATAGGGTGGCTGTGAGTCAGAATTGACAACAATGGGTTTTGACTAGATTTGAAGAGCAATAGAGTAAAAAGATGATTCCAGGACATATTTGTAATGTATGTGAGTATAGAGGTAGAAAAGTATATAATATGTCCAGAGATTTGTACAGTATAGAGTCAGCTTGATGCCTATGAGGAGTGGGAGACAAGCCTAAAAAGAAAGCCTAGAGACAGATCTTATATGGCTAAATGATGACTAGTTAATAAATCTGGGCTTTTTCTTGAGAAATATGAAGTTGTGGAAGTTTTCTGGAAAAATGGGAGTTCAGGAATGGAGGCAATACCCTCAATGTCTGAGAGTTTGAAGGTTGCCAAGGAAGGAAGCATAGGCAGAAGGTATTACCAACTCAGATAATAGTTTGCTAGGTTGAGAGACATCAGTTTCATGGAAGAAGACCTCTCAGTTTCTGGTTATACGGGATAAAGATGAATGAAGTGTGACTTATTTTTTGAGACTGACATTTGGAAAAGTGATGTTTTGCATAAGTATAACAGAACAAGGAATTTGTTCATGAGAAAAGTGTTGAGTGATAGAGGTGCCAGCAACACAGCTATGTGGAATTGTTAACCTCCGAATACAAGTCAGAAATGGAGCCCTGGAGTTGATAATTCAACTTATGTCAAACCAAGGGAAAAGTTGTATACAGAAAGAGAAGATTGCAAAGGACAAAACCTGGATAACAAGTTTTCAGAGTGAAAAGAGGATTAAAGGCTACAGATGACCATAGGTAAGACTAAAACTGATTAGTTTGTTTGGACCAACTTCTTACTGAACTAAACTTTCTATATAAAAATAAAACACTCCCAAAACTAAAAATTCTGGGTAAAATATTAAAAAATAAAATCTTAACAACACCAAAAAGTTGATAACTCAATGTCTATTAATGATCTAAACATAAGAACTAACATCATAAAACTCTTAACATAAAACACAGAGATAAAACTTCGGGTTTTGATAACTGATTCTTAGGTATGACACTAAAAACATGAGCAAGAAAATTAAAAATAGAATAAACTGGACTTCAAATTAAAAACTTTTGTGCATTGAAGTTTTAATCAAAATTTTAATCGAAATTAAAAATTTTGTGCATCAAAATTATGTATATATTTACATACATAATTTCTATTCCTTTTTATTATGATTAAGTGAAAGTATACAATCCAAATCAATTTTGCATTCCCACCTATCTGCAACTCTATCTGTTCTCCTCACCCTGTGACAGCACACCCTTCCTTTCCACTTTATTTCTAGTATCCTCTTAACAAACACCTGTCCCCTCCTCCCCACTCTCTCCCCTCCGATCTAGAAAGAAACAAGTAGGACAGCATCCTATAAATGTGTAAAATCATAAAGTACACATGCCATATGCTCAGGCTGTGCCCCTGAGTCCGGTTCATTCTTTGTCTGAAAAGTTGACCTCAGTACTGGTTTCAGATCAGGGTCAGTGCAAGCCTAGGGACTAGTTTCCCAGGGAACCCTCCGAGCTGTCAGGCCATCAGTTCTGGTCTTTTGGTAGAGTTCTTGAACTGCAAAATTCTTTTCCTCATGCTACATCAGAGACTCTGCGTTGTGTCCCCCATCACATATGCCTTTGGCGGTGGCCAGGCCCTCCCTGGTTCTTCGGGTCTCTTGCTGATGCAATCTCCTGTTCATATGGGTCCTTTTGTCTCCTGGGCTCATTGTCTCCTGTCTTTGATGTTCTCAGTTATCATCTGTTCCAGATGGGTTGGGGCCAATTGGTGTTTCTCAGATGGCAGCTTGCTAGCTTTTAAGACCCTAGATGCCACTCACCAATATGGGTGCAGAAAACTCTTTTAGCAAAAGACTAGTTATGCCAATTGACCTCGATGTCCCCTGAAAGCTTCGTCCCCAGACCCCTGTCCCTGTTACCTCTATCCTTTGAAACATTGGATTGAGCTTACAAAACTGCTCAGTTGATCGTGTAGGCCAGTTATGCTGACTCATTCTCTACTGCATGCTGTCACTCCTGTCATGTAACTGAATTCCTATTGACTATCTAGTCTAAGAACATCCTCTCAGTTCCTCCCCACCCTTGTAGCCATCAAAGAGTCTTATGTACATAAGTCCACTTTTAAGTCCTTATAGCAGAGGTCTCATACAATACTTGTTCTTACGCAGCTGACAGTATAATGCCTTCTAGTTGAAACCAGGTTATGAGATGCTTCCTAAAATCACCATTGTTTTTTATCATTGCGTGGTGTTCCAATGTGTATATGTACCATAGTTTGTTTATCCATCTGTTGATGGGCACCTAGGTTGATAACATCTTTTTGCTATTGCAGACAGTGCTGTAATCAATGTTCGGTGCACATGTATCTGTTTGTGTGACAGCTTTTATTTCTGTAAGATGTATTCCAAGCAGTGAGATTGCTGGATCATATGGCATTTCTATTTCTAGATCCGACTCGACGGCACTTGACTGGCTGGCATTTCTAGTTTTTTTAAGAAAGCTCCAAATTGCTTTGCAAAGAAGTTGTACCATTTTGCATTCCCACCAGCAGTGTAGGAGACTTCCAGTCTCTCCACAGCCTCTCCAGCATTACTTGTTTTTTGTCTTTTGGATTATTGCCCCCCTTGTTGGGATAAGATGGTATCTCATTTTAGTTTGATTTGGATTTCTCTAACAGCTAATGATCATGAATGTTTCCTTGTGTGTATTTTGGCTGCCTGGCTGTCTTCTTTGGTAAAGTGTCTGTCCATCTCCTTTGTCCATTGTTTAATTGGGTTATTTATCTTTTTCTTGACATTTTCAGTACCTTGTAGATTATGGAAATCAAATGTCGGTCTAATACATAGTTGCCAGGCATTTTTTTCCCATTTGTAAGTAGTCTTCTAACTTTCTTGATAAAGTCTTTGGATGAACATAAGTGTTTAATTTTTAGTAGTTCTCATTTATCTATTTTCTGTTATTTGTGCATTGTTGCTCAGATTTTGTAGTCTGTCTAAGCCATGTGTTAGAACTTCCATTGTTGTCCCTGTTTTTTCTTGGATGATCTTTACCAATTTAGGTTTGATATTTAGGCCTTTGATACATTTTGAGTTAGTTTTTGTATAAGGTGTGAGATATAGATCTTGCTTCAGTTTTTTGCAGACGGATATCCAATTTTGCGGTCGCTATTTATTAAAGAAACTGTTTTTACTCCAGCTTACAACCTTAGTGCCTTTGTTGAGTATCAACTATTCATAGGAGGATGGTGATATTTGTGTGTTCAAAGAACTTTTTTTTTTTTTTTTTTAACTTGTATCATTAAAATGAAGAAACAATCCTGAGACTGGAAGAAAATATTTGGTAGCCATATAGGTAAAAAGGATTTAGCATCCAGCATGTATAAAGAACTATATCTCAACAACAAAAAGGTAAACCACCAACTTAAAAATAGTCAAAAGTCTTCAACAGACATTTCTCAAAGGAAGATATTCAAATAATCAATAAACACATGAAAAGATGCTCAAAATCATTAGAGAAATGCAAATCAAAACCACAGTGAGGTACTACTTCCCTCCACTCAGAGGACTGTTATATCAGAAAAACTGGAAATAGCAAAAGTTGGCAAGCCTGTGGAAATATCAGAATGCTCATCCATTGCTAGTAGGGTTGTAAAACAGCATAGCTTCTGTGAAAAACAGTTCTGTAGCTCTTCAAAATTCTAAGTATTGAATTGCCTTATGATCAGCAATTCCAGTCTCGGGTATATATCAAAAAGAATTGGAAGAAGCAATATGGAAAGTTTCTTGTACACCAACGCTCACTGCAGCATTATTCAGAATAGCCACAAGGCAGACACTACCCCAGTGTCCATCAACAGAACAGAGTAGCAAAATGTGGCATATACATACAGTGGAATATTACTTAGCCAAAAAGAGAAATGAAGTTCTGATATGTACTATATGACACAGGTTATCGTTGAAAACATGCTGAGTGAAATAAGTTAGTCCTCAAAGAATGAATATTGCATGAGAGCCCAATTACATAAAACATTTAGAATAGACAAATACATAGACAAAAGTTTATTAGTATTTACCAGGAACTGGATAAGGAAGAGGGATTTCCAGTTATTGATTACGGGCCACTGAGTTTCTGTTTGGGATTATAGAAGACATTCAGAAATTGATATTGGTGATGGTATCACAGGATGGTGAATGTGAATGTCATTGAATTGTAAAAATGAAAATGGCAAATAGTCTGTTATGTGTACTTTATCACAATAACAGGTGGAAAAAAAAAAAAAGTACCACCTCAGGAGCCAGACCTACATCTTTGCTTTTCTATGAGGTGGGACAGAAGTTACCAGATGATCAGGACCACTGACTCTAAGTATCCACTATAAATCACATCTGTGAAAAAAGTAGAGGGAGGAGAATAGAGAATTAAATGACAGGGGTTGATTTTTGTCTTCTTCGTGCTGCTCACTGTGGATGAGAAGATTAAAACAGTCTGGGATCCATGCACTTTCTCTGGGGAAAACAACCCCAGAGGAAAAGAAAAAAAGTCCAGTTAAATCCATCTGATCTCCTTTCAACTTCAACTCCAAGTATATAGATAGTAATATTTGCTGGAAGGAAGAGCTCTTACCTGTACATGCCTTAGCGAGATGTCTTTGTTAAGCATCACTTATCAGTAAATAAATGCTGCATCTATGGACTTTTGAAGAATGATTCCCTGAAAAGCATCACATAAGCTGTCCTCTCTGAGTAAGAAACGTATGCTGGGTAAAATCTCATTGTGTAAGTTTCATTTGACAAACTGATCTTGTGTATTAACTCACTTATGAAATCAACAAAGGAACTTTTTCTTTAAATGCTTAGTGCTATACAGTGCTTTAGAAACGCTGGTGGTGTAGTGAAAAAGTGCTCTCTGCTAACCAAAAAGTCCAGCAGCTTCAATCCACCAGGTGCTCCTTGGAAACTCTGTGGAGCAGTTCCACTCTGTCCTATAGGATTGCTTTGAGTTGGAATCAACTCGACAGCAGTGGGTTTTTAGAGTGCTTTCTTCTGTTGCGTCAATGCATAGACTAAGATGAGCTGAAAGGCAAGAAATTATGGGCTCTCAGGAATCATTTTGCAACATTCTAGGATCTATGAATATTTCTGTGTTGACTCTACTATAAAATCGGTACTTACAGTATTATTCAAAAATTTAAGAAAATATCCTAGAAGAAGAGTAAGAATGTATGTGAAAATATGAAAAAATGCTTATCTGGGAGTGGTAATGTGGGGTAATAATTTTTTCTTTAACTATTTTCCAAAATATAATGTCATGCATATTTCCTTTTATAAATCAATAAGATAAGCTTTAATGACTATAATCAATCTTATATGATGAAAATGTAACACACCTATGCTAAAAATGTACCCAGCCAAAGATCTGAAATAAAATGATAAAATGGACCATATGTTAACTAAGACTTTTTTGAAATGTTAGAGATTTGAGTAATTTTTTATACTGTTCAGTATTTCTAAATTTTTTATTATGTGTGTGAATTATCTCTGTAATAAAAGAAAGAATATTTTTTCATGGAAAAACATGTAATTTGCTCAGCATAGTGTTTCAATGTCCTGGCATACATGAAGAATTCATTTTTCTTTTTGGCTGAGTAATATTCCTTGATTGTATCTACCACATTTTGCTTATCCATTCATCTGTTGATGGACAATTTGGTTGTTTACACCTTTTGGCTATCATGAAAAGTGTTACAGTAAACATTACTGTACAAGTTCCTGTTTGCATTCCTGCTTTCTCTTCTTCTGAGTATATATCTAGAATTGGGATTACTGGGTCATATGGTAGTTTTATGTTTGATTTTTAGTGACAGGATGCAACTTAAAATAGATTTTGACCAAAGCATTTCTCTTTTCCTACTTTCTTTCAACTCATTTATTCCTATGAAACAACAGTTGATGCTTACTAGCCATAGAAACAACACAAAGTATATGGTTTCAGCATTAGAAAGTTATGATCTGAAAGTCATCCATGTCTTCTTATCCCTAAATGCTTGAGATGCTATAGTCCTGTAGATACCTAAACTTTGTTGTGTTGTTGTTAGGTAATTAAGTCAGTTCCAACTCTTAGAGCCCCTGTACACAACGGAACGAAAAACTGCCTGGTCTTGCACTGTGTCCACAGTTGTTTTTGTGCTTGAACCCACTGTTGTGCCCACTGTGTCAGTCCATCTCATCAAGGGTCTTCCTCTTTTTCGCTGACCCTCCACTCTAACAAGCATGCTTTCCTTCTCCAGGGACTGATCCCTCCTGACAAAATGTCCAAAGTGTGATATCTTTGCCTCCAAGGAGCACTCTGGCTGTGCTGCTTCTGAACAGATCTATGTGTTCTTTTGGCAGTCCACAGTACGTTCAATGTTCTTCTCCAGCACCACTATTCAGTGGCATCAATTCTTGTTCTGTCTTCCTTATTCATTGTCCAGCTTTTGCATGTATACGACGTGATCGAAAATACTGTGAATTGGGTCAGCCATACCTTAATCTCTAACATGACATTTTTACTTTCCAGTACTTTGAAGAGATCCATTGTGGCAGATTTTCCCAGTGGAATGCATCTTTTAGTTTCTTGACAGCTTCTTGCATGGGCATTGATTGTGCAACAAAGTAAAGAGAAATCCTTGACAATTTCAATCTTTTTTCCACTTACTACAAGGTTGATTACTGGTCCATTTGTGAGAATTTTTGTTTTCTTGATATTGTGGTGCTATCCATACTGAAGGCTGTGGTCTTTGATTTTCTTCAGTAAGTGTTTCAAATCTTCACTTCCAGCAAGCAGGGTTGTGTCATCTGTGTAACATAGGTTGTTACTGAGTCATCCTCCCATCTTGATGCCTCATTCTTCTTCATTTAGTCCAGCTTCTCAGGTTATTTTCTTGGCATACAGATTGAAAATGTACGTGAAAAGATACAGCCCTGATACACACCTTTCTTGACTTTAAACTACATAGTGTCCTCTCGTCTGTTCATACAACAACCACTTGATCCACATACAGATTCCTCGTGAGCACAATTAAGTGTTCTGGAACTCCCATTCTCCACAATGTTAACCACAATTTATTATGATCCACGTAGTTGAATGCCTTTGCATAGTCAATGAAACACAGGTAAACATCTTTCTGGTATTCTCTGCTTTCAGCCAGGATCCATCTGACAGCAGCAATGATATTCTTGGTTCCACGTCTTCTTCTGAATCCAGCTTGAATTCTGGTGATTCCTAGCCATTATATTGTTGCAGTACTTTTGAATGACCTTTAGCAAAATTTTACTTATGTGTGATATTAATGATATTGTTCAATAATTTCCATATTCAGTTGGATCACATTTCCTGAAAATAGGCATAAATATGGATTTCTCCCAGTTGGTTGGCCAGATGGCTGTCTTCCAAATTTCTTGGCAGAGATGAGTGCTTTTAACTGTAGAATTCTTCACTATTGCAACTTGAGGCTTGATTTTATTTCTTCAGTTCCTTCAGCTTGAGCAATGCAGAGCATATTCTTCCCTTTTGATTTTCTATTTCCAGCTCTTCACACATGTCATTATGATGCTTTTCCTTCTTGAGCTGCCTTATGAAATTTTCTGTTTAGGTCTTTTAGTGAACCATTCTCGATATTCTAGAACAAGTTTCAGAGTCTCTTTTGACATCCAATTTGGTCTTTTCTTTCTTTCTTATCCTTTTAAAGACCTCTCCTTGCTTTATGGGTGATGTCTTTGATGTCATTCCACAAAGCATGTTGTCTTCCATCATTAGTGTTCAACACATCAAATCTGTTCTTGAGATGGTCTCTAAACTCAGGTGGGATATGCTCATGTTGGTACTTTGGCTGTTGTGGACTTGTTCTAATTTTCATCAGTTTCAATTTCAATTTGCGTGTAAGCAATTGATGATCCATGCCACAGTCAGCACCTAGTCTTGTTCTGACTCCTGCTACTGAACGTTTCCATGACCTCTTTCCACAGATGTAGTCAGCTTGATTCTTGTGTAGTTCATCCGGCTTGCCACGTGTATGGTCACCATTTATGTTGGTAAAAAAAAGACATTGGCAATGAAGGAGTTGTTGGTCTTGCAAAATTCTGTCAAGCAATCTCTGACATCATTTCTCTTACCAAGGCCATATTTTCCAACTACCAATCATTCTTCTTTGTTTCTAACTTTTGCATTCCAATCACTAGTAGTTATTAGCACATCTTGATTGCATGTTTGATCAATTTCAGACTGCAGAAGATGGTAAAACATCTTTTAATTCTTCATCTTTGGCCTTAGTAGTTGGTGCGTAAATTTGAATAGTTGTATTAACTGGTCTTGCTTGTAGGTGTATGGATATTATTCTATCATTGACAGCATCATACTTCAGGACAGATCTTATAATGTTCTTTTTGATAGTGAATGCAACACCAAACCTCTTCAAGTTTTCATTCCTGTCATAGTAGACTATATGATTGTCTGATTCCAAATGGCCAATACCAGTCCATTTCAACTGGCTGATGCTTAAGTTATAGATGTTGATGAGTTCCATTTCTTTTTTGACAATTTCCAGTTTTCCTAGATTCATACTTTGTATGTTCCCCTTTCTGCTTCTTAATAGATGTTTGCAGCTGTTTCTTCTCATTTTGAGTCATACTACGTCTGCAAATGAAAGTCCTGAAGGCTTTACTCCATCCACGTCATTAAGGTTGAGGAAGCAGCTCTTTCCCAGTTGTCTTTTGAATGCCTTCCAACCTGAGAGGCTCATTTCCTGGCACTATCTCTGACAATATTCCATTGCTATTAAGGTTTTCACTGGCTAATTCTTTCCAGAAGTATACTTCTGGGTTCTTCTTACTGTGTCTTACTTCGGAAGCACAGCTGAAACCTGGCTACCATTAGTGACCCTGCTGGTATCTAAATGCCTGTGGCATAGCTTCTCGCATCACATCAACACACAAGCCCCACAGTATGACAAATAACAGACAAGTAGGGGACCTAATCCTAAATTAGTCTAAGAATTAAAAAAAAAAAAAAAAAAATCTTCTTTTATCTTGTATCTTAATGGTCAGTGATGAAAAAAATATGACGTTTCTGGTTTACAGCTCCAAAAATCTAAGGCAGAGTCTCCATGCCACCGTCCTCTCCCTACTCCCAACATTATCTTTCATCATACTCTAGGCACTAACTATAGTTAGTCCTATTCTTATCTTTGTCTTCTGAAATTGTAGTTTCAGGGTAGTGGTCCAGGAGTAAACTGACCCACTCACACCAGTGCCGGAGACAACAGCAAAGATTCAATTCCCATGTAAACATACGTTTTCCTCAGGCCCATTGACACAGACAATCTTAGCCAGAATCTTCTTGAAAAGACAATGGAAATATGTAAATCCATGAACATTCATCCAACACAAAGCCTTTGGCAATAGCTGTAATACAAGGATTGTCGAACTTCTCTAGTGCTGTTACCACAGAAATGCCACAAGTGGATGTCTTTCACAAAGAGACACTTACTTTCTTACAGTCTAGAAGGCTTGAAGTCTCAATTCAGAGAGTCACCTCCAGGAGTGGGCCGTCTACCTCTCAGCTCTGGAGGAAGGTCTTCATCATCAATCTTCCCCTGGTCTGGGAGCTTCTGAGCACAGCAAACTAATCCAGATGGTGCAGTCTGCTCCCAGTGCTGTTTTCTTGGTAGTATGAGGTTCCCTCTCACTCTCTGCTTGCTTCTCTTATTTCTAAGAAGAAATTGGCTTAAAACACTATCTAATCTTTTAGATCTCATCAATAAAACTACTGCTAATCCATCTCATTAACATCATATGAGGACTACCAATTAAGTTCATGAACTCATCCTAGAAAAAGTGCTACCTATCACAACAGTCACCTTTGAAGTACTCCCCTCAAGAAGCTATGCACCAACACCAGCACCTAGTCCACCCTTCAAAGCAATTTTGAAACTCTTTTTCTGGAATGACCATCAGAGTTGTTGTCACATTTCCTTTGATGTCCTGAATGTCATCAAAATGTCTTCCTTTCAGTATTTCCTTTATCTTCAGATACAAAAAAGTGTTGCTGGGAGCCAGATCAGGGGAATAGGGAGGGTATTCTGATACAGTTCCTTGTTTACTGGCTAAAAACTCCCTCGCAGATACCTAAACAATTAAGTTCATGAACTTGCCACCCTGCCACCATGCACAATGGCTGTTCCAGAAAGAGTTCCCAAATTGCTGTGGAGGGTGGACTAGGCACTGGCCTCTGTGCATAGCTTCCCAGGGAGAGTACTTTGAAAGTGACCATAGTGATATTCAGCAATGAGGTACACAGTGCTGAGAACAATTAAGTTCACTGATTTAATTGTCAGATCTCATAGTGGAAAGATTTACACCATATAGAGAAATGACATCAGACGACAAAATGGTAGCTAATCATGCAACACTGGAAATCATAACTTAGCCAAGTTGACAGTTATTTGTTAGAGACACAACTCATGAGTGTCTTTTGTGAGCAAGACCTGCACAATCCCGGATCTTAATGAATCTTGCATTTTAGTGGGAGAAGGAGACATTGAATAAATAATTATAAAATGTGGCATATAGATAATGGCTATAAACTCAGGAGTTCCTAAGTGTTGCAGACATTTGACATGCTTGTCTGATAATGAAAAAGGTGGAGATTCAAATTTACCCAGAGGCACCTTAGAAGAAAAGCCTAGTTGTCAATTCCCAAAAATCAGCCACTGAAAATTCTGTGGAGAACAGTTCTTCTCTGACATACATGAGATTGCCATGAGTTTGAAACTGACCTGTTGGGAGCTGATACGGAAAGAACAGGACAGAGCCACCTGACTTAGGTTGGAAAGTCAAAAAGGATTCTTCAGAAATACATTTAACCCAAGACTAAAGGTAGTAGTAGAAGTGGGGAAGAATATTAAAGTGGGAGAGTAAAAGATAAGAGACAGGCTCGAGAAGCAAACAGCCTGAAGCGCTGGAGAAGCTGTGCAAGTTTCAGTGCGGCTGAACCAGAGGCCGTGAAGGAGTCTAACGTGGTGGACAGTACAAGTAGCCAGGGCCTCACAGACTTTGGGATTTTTATCCAAGAGCAATAGAAATTTCTTCAAAGATTTTTGGCAGATAGGTAACCCTTCAGAAGAAATGAATAAAAATAAATGCACCTTCATATTCCAGGCAACCTTACTTCAGAGTTAGGGCCATAGGCTTCATCTCTGGGCTTTCTAGGAATTTCAGACTTGAAGTTTGAGTATATGGTACCAAGTACTTCTCTTAACACAGTGGTTAAGACTACAGGCTTTGAAAATAGACCATCCTAGGTTTGCCGCTACCTAGATAGGTGACTCTAGGTAAACTTTTAAGCCTGTAAAATGGGAATAATAATTTGTTTGACAGTTTAATGATTAATGCATATAACTGAACATAGAATCTGATATATACTAAGTGATAAAAAATGATAGCTATTATTTCTCCACTTACTGATGTGGGCAAAGAATAGAATAATCACATAGCAGACCCTTGTGTTCTTTACATAAGCTAACATTGGATGCATTTTTAGTGAGCTAAGTTGCACTAAGTGTTTGAGACTAATAAGCCAAATACATTAACTCTTCTGGAACAGATGAAGCCTGACTGTTTTGACTACATACAGAGATAATTAGAGCCTAAACTTTATCTGCTGATAGGCTTACTGAAGCATAATAAAAACCATCATGCCATAATAGAATAATACACAGGGCTAAAACAAAACAGATATCTCACTATGCAGATGAAAAACAATTAATTTTATTTACATCAGAAATAAACTGTTAGCTGAGTCTTCTCATAATCTTATCATGTTTGTTTCATGTTGCGAAAATAAACAAACAAACAAACAAACCCACTGCGGTCCGTTGATTCTGACTCATAGTGACCCTACAGGATGGAGTGGAGTTGCCCCATGGGGTTTCCAAGGCTGTAAATCTTCACAGAAGCAGACTGCCACAACTTTCTCTCACAGTGCAGCTGGTGGGTTCAAACAATAAACTCTTAAATAGCAGCAGGGCTCTGTAACCACTGCATCACCCAGAGCTCCTTCATTTCATGTTATAAGCCTGCTAAGTATAGTCAATTTCGTCTCTGTATCTTGTTACTGAAGACCTTGCTTTTCCTCTGTACCTATTTTGATAAAAGTATTAAATGTAAGAAAACACCCTTTTTTGTACTTTTATAATATGCACTAGAAATATTTATTCTTTGATGTAGTTGTCTACAGCAATGAAAGGTCTTTACAGATGTGTTTTACCCAGAAAAAAACTATTTTCTATAGAAAAGATACCATTTTGCCTGATATCAGGACTTGACCTCATATTTGCATGTTGTTAGTAGAGCAATTCACGTTGCCAGGAAAACTCCCATATTATTGGATAAAACACCTACAAATAAATATACAATGACAGTCAGTTACATAGAGAGGAGCAACTGACAAGTGACAAAATATTGGGGTCTTGGGTCAGCCTTGGAATAGGGACTCAAAGGTGAGTTTCAGAGTTGCAGGTTTGTCCATCTCAACCTGTGCAGTAGGAGCTAATAAGACGCTGCATTGCTAAGCCTGTCTTTGTTCTATACTTCATAGCTAGGATGAGGTCCGGAGTCTGAAACACTAAACCAACTCTGGAGAACTGGCAACAGTCAGGGGCTGTGCTTAAATCAAGTGAGCTTCATTTAGGACTAGGTTTGAAAATTGATTAGCATATAGAGTACAGTGAGGGTTTGCAAATGCCACTGATCACTGAAAACTCCATAGTTAACTTTTTAACAAACATTGGTAAAATCATCTTACCCTCATAAGGTAAGTCTTTAGGTGTTTTCATTCTGAACTGGTGTCCTCCTGTTCTTCCCTGTGTGGAATAACGATGGTTGAAGATAGTTCTTCTTGGTCCAGTGGCTCTGGGTATTCCTCCCATCTTCTTTTGGTGTGTCCTCCAGTAAAGCTTTCCCCGTAGAATCCTTCAGTATTGCAACTTGAGGCTGATATTTTTTTCAGTTCTTTCAGCTTAAGAAATGCTGAGCTTGTTCTTCTCTTTTGGTTTTCTAATTCCAAGTATTTGCACATTTCATTATAATACTTTGTCTACCTGTGGAAACCTTCTCTTCAGCTCTTTTACTTTATCATTCCTTCCTTTTGCTTTAGCTACTCTGCTGTCAAGAGTGAGTTTCAGTGACTCATTTGGCGTCCATTTGGGTCTTTTCTTCCTTTCCTGTCTTTTTAATGGTCTTCTACTTTCTTCATAGTGTGATGTCCTCCCGGAACTCATCTGGTCTTCAGTCATTACTGTCCAGTGAGACAAATCTGTTCTTGAAATGGTCTCTAAAGTCAGGTCCGATATACTCAAGATTGTACATTGGCTCTTGTGAACTCCTTTTAATTTTATTCAGCTTCAGCTTGAACTTGCATAGAGCGACTGATGGGCTGTTCTACAGTCAGCCTTTGGCCTTCTTCTGACAGACAGTAATGAGCTTCTCCATCTCCTTTTCCCACATCTGTAGTCAATTTGATTCCTGTGTACTCCATCAAGTCATGTTCAAAGTAAACCCACTGTGTATGTTGTTGAAAAAAGTATTTGCAATCAAGAAGGCTTTGGTCTTGCCAAATTCTATCACATGATCTCTGGCATCATTTCTGTCATCAAGGTCATATTTTCCAACTACTGTCCTTTATTCTCATTTCCACCTCTCACATTCCAATCACCAGCAATTATCAGCATGTCTTGATTTCATATTTGATCAATTTCAGACTGAAGTTGGTGAAAATCTTCTATTTCTTTATCTTTGGTCTTAGTGGTTAGTGCATAAATTTGAATAATAGTGGTATTAACTAGTCATCTTTGTAGGCATATGCACATTATCCTATCACTGGCAGCCTTGTACTTCAGTATAGCTCTTGAAATACTCTCTTTGACAATGAGACCATTCCTCTTCAATTTGTCATTCCTAGCATAGTAGACCATGTGATTATCAGATTCAAAATGGCCAGTACCACTCCATTTCAGTGCACTAATGCTTAGGAGATCTATGTTTATGTTTCAATCTCTTTTTTGACAATATCTAATTTTCCTAGATTCATACTTCTTACATTCCATGTTCAAATTATTAAATATATGTTTGCAGATGTTTCTTCTTATTTTGAATAGTGTCATATCACCAGATGAAGGTCCTGAAAGCTTGAATCCATTCACATCATTAATCTAACTCCACTTCGAGGTGCTTCCCTGGTGGCACAGCAGTTAAGAGCTTGGCTGCTAACCAAAAGATCAGCAGTTCGAATCTGTAAGCCATTCTTTGGAAACTTTCTACTCTGTCCTATAGGGTCATATGATCAGAATCAACTTGAAAGCAACAGCTTTGGTTTTTTTTGGTTTTCTGCTTTGAGGAAGCCCTACTTTGTATTTTGACTGAATTCTTTCCTCATTAAAATAAAAGGTTTGTAACATTAGGTCAGACTGAAAAATGTCTAAGCATTTATTTTTTTGTCTAGTTTATGAAATCTAAAACTAAGATCCAGTGGACTAGGACACAAGCAGAAATGATGGCCAGAAAGATAAATTGAGAAAATAAGCCATTTAAGCCAAAATCCAAACCCTCATAAAGTCTGATGTTAAGATACTTTGGGATTGTTAGAGGTGAGGGCTCTGGAGGCTCATGTTCTGGTAGGCTCAGGCTGGAAGGTTGTCAATGAACTTAATCAAAGTACCAAAACAAAACCTTTTGCCTTAGTTAATTCCGACTCATAGTGACCCTATAGAGCAGCGTAGAAATTTCCTGCAGGGTTTCCATGGCTGTAATCCTCACATAAGGAGACTGTCATATCCTTCTCCACCACCAGAGCCACTGGAGGATTTGAAATTCTAACCTTTTGGTTAGCAGCCATGCACTTCACCACTGCACAGCCAGGGCTCCTAAATCAAAAGCACAGTATCAACTTTCCAGAACACCTCTTGACTATATTGCAGAACTAGGTTTTGGCCTGCTGGGCCTGAATTTAGTCTTTATTGTAGAGAGATCTGATGGATTGGTTTGGGAGAGTGGGGTTACCATAAAAAGCCTGAACCATCAGGGCACTTTAGACACTCAGGACAGTTTCGTTGTGCCAACTAGTCTAAAAATCTTTCCATATTTTGACATTTCAGTTGGCTGGATATCATTCTAAAGTATTTATGATAGGAAAGAATCCTTTAAATACTACCAGGGAGAATGCCTGAGCACTTTCATCAGCTAGCTCTAATATTTGGCACCACCTCTTTTCACAGACTGAGTTTTCCAAATTAATTCTTTTTTTTTTAAATTTTTTATTTACTATAACTGAGTGAAAATGTACATTCCCATATAATTTACATACCCACCTATATGCAGCTTCCACTGCTCTCCCTGCCCGGTGACAGCACACTATTCCTCTCTGCTCCATACATGTCTCATTCTCCCAACAGTCTCTTTTTTTCCCTCCTCTCCACCCACTCTCCTTCCTCCAGCCAGATGTCAGCAGGATGACATCCTATAGATGTACAGAACCATAAAGTGCATCCAATATATGGTCACAGCATTGCCGAATCCAATACATTCCTGTCTGAAGCGTGGACCTTTGTTATGATTTATGATCAAGGGTAGCATCAGGGGGAGGGAACATGCTCCCAGGGGAACCCCGAAACCACTGGACCATCAGTTGAGGTCTTTTAGTGGGGATCTCATGATGCACCCCTTTTTATTCTTGTGTTGCCAGTGAGACTCCTCTCTGTGAGCTCCATCGCGGCTATCACTGGTGGTGGCCGGGCACCATCCGGTTCTTCCGGTCCCAAGTCGATGTAGGCACCCACTGATGTGGGTCTCTTTGTCTTCTGGGTTGTCTTTCCCCCATATCATTTTGGTCCTCGGTGAGCATCTGTTCCTGCTGAGTTGGGACCATTTGCTGTGCCCTTGGATGGCAGCTTGGCAGCTTTTAAGACCCCAGACGCCACTCACCAACGTGGGGTGCAGAGAGCCCTCTTAGCAAAACGCTAGTTGTGCCAATTGGCCTCACTTTCGCCTAAGAGCATGGTCCCCCGCCCCCTGTCCCAGCTACTCTATCCTTCCAATATTGGGTTAAGATGGAAGGAGTACTCATGTTATGTTTAAATCCACTTAATATTGTTCTTGTTTCTAATGTGTACTATCACTGATTTCACCCAACCAGATACCTAGCAACTATCTAATCTAAACCCACCCCCCTCCCTCCGTCCCTCCCCTCTGTTGCAGCTTTTCTTCTATGCAGAGTTTTTTCTTCTTCTTATCACAGAGGTCTCATACAATATTTGTCCTTTTGTCGCTGACTACTTTCACTCAACATAATGTCTTCCAGTTGAAACCAGGTCATGAGATGTTTCCTGAAGTCATCGTTGCTCTTTATCATTGCGTAGTGCTCCACTGAGTATGTATACCATAGTGTACCTATCCATTCTCCTGTTGTTGGGCATGTGGGTTGATTCCATCTTTTTGCTGTCATGGACTGTGCTGCGGTAAACATTCTGGTGCATGTGTCCATTGGTGTGAAAGGCCTTGATACTGTAGGATGTATTTCAAGTAGTGGAATTACTGGGTCAAATGGTATATCAATATCCATTTTTTTAAGGAAGCGCCAGATTGCTTTTCAAAGAGGCTGGACCGTTTTGCAACCCCACCAACAGTGTAGGAGGGTTCCACTTTCTCCACAGCCTCTTAAGCATTTGTTGTTTTGTGTTTTCTGGATCATGCCCAACCTTGTTGGGGTGAGATGGTATCTCATTGTAGTCTTGATTTGAATTTCTTTAATAACAAAAGATCGTGAACATGTCCGCACGTGTTTTTTGGCTGCCTGGATCTCTTCTTTAGTGAAATATCTGTCCCTCTCCTTTGCCCATTGCTTAATTGGATGATTTATCTTCTTGTTGATATTTTGTAGTATCTTATAAATTATGGAAATCAGGAGTTGGTCTGACATAGAGAGTTTCCAAATATTTTTTTCCATTCTGTAGGTGTTCTTTTAATTCTATTAATAAAGTCTTCAGATGAGCAAAAGTGTTTAATTCTTAATAGATCCCATTTATCTATTTTCTCTTCTGATGGTTGTGGTTTGTTTGCCAGATTTTGGAGTCTGTCCATATTGTGTATTAAAACTTCCTTTGTTGTTCCTACCTTTTCTTGGATGAGCTTTATTGTTTTAGGTTTGATATTTAGGTCTTTTATCCAGTTGGAGTTGGTTTTTGTATAAGGTGTAAGATATGGATCTTGTTTCAGTTTCTTGCAGATGGATATCCAATTTTGCCAGCACCATTTGTTGAAGATATTGTTTTTACTCCAGTTTAATGTCTTAGGGCCTTTGTCAAATATCAATTGTTCATAGGCAGATGGTGTCATCTCTGAGGTCTCAGTTCTGTTCCACTGATCCAAATTAATTCCTAATATCCAGCCTTACGTGTTTCTAAAGGGAGATCTGGCTTGAGCCTCAAATAATTCTTATTCTGGAGGATATCATAGAAGTCATTTTGATGCCATGATTTTTGGCTTTATTCTTTGAAGGCCTAATTTCACCATGTATCTAAACCCCAACATAGCATCTGCCCTTCATAAATTATTAAGTGGTCAGCTCAGTTTCCCTATTCATCTTCTTCTCTAACATTAGTCACTTTAGGTCTGACCTCAGGTATAACAGCAAATAATCTTCCAACTAATCATGTTTATTTCTGAAGAAAAAAGAAAAGCATTGAGAAAATATGATCTGTTCCAAAGCCACTGAGTTACAGACAACCAATAGGCTCCAGCCACTCGTATTCCTACTGTTTAATCTATTGCCAACTAAGATTATTTGTATATTTAATTCCTTATCCATCTCAAAACTATTTACCCTATAAGGTATATCTTTCAAGTCAGCCATTATCATTGTTTGATACATTTTCTGAGAAGAAAAATGCCTTTCTCTGCAGTAACGTAACATTTCAGAAAATGCCCTTACAATATTTAAAAAAGGAAGTCAATATTACTAAATTTATAGTCAAATCCCAAATGTCCTCTTATTGTTCTGTGATTAGTGGAGTGGAAACATTCATGGTCTCTTTAAGGAATTATAATGTAGTTATAATATTTTTTAATATATTCTGATAAAAATGTGTTATATCAATGAGTTACAATTAAAACACATTATTAGAGAATCTCTATTTGCTTCTGCTATATTTCACATTTTTAATTTGCAACATATTGCTATCTATAATTGCTCTTTCTCAGAATTACTGTATGAAATGAGTGAAAATTATACTTGTGTACATCATCCCTTTTCAATAGGAAAGAGATGGAAATTGAGAAGACACAAATCAGAAGTAAAAACTGGATGTGAGAGCCTCCTGGTTTGGACAATTCAAAAGGACCTGAACAGCTCTAGCAAATGAAGTCCTTAAGTTCCCAAACCACCATCCATTTGTCAGTTTATTATGTAATAGCAGCTTGGAGGTTGCTATGAGACTAGAAGCTATGCCACTGATATTTCAAATATCTGCAGGTTCACCTGAAGTGGACAAGTTTCAGCAGAACTTCCAGATTAAGACTAGGAAGAAAGTCCCAGTGCTCTACTTACAAAAATTAGCCAATGAAAACTCTATGGATCACAATGGACTATTATCTGATATAATGCTGGAAAATGAGTCCTCTAGGTTTGAAGTCACTTGAAATATACAGTGGCCACAACAATGTGCTTGAGGATACCAACTGCTGTGAAGGTGGAACAGGACTGAGCAACATTTTGTTCTGTTGTACATGGGGCTGAGGTGAGTTAGAGCCAACTTGACAGCAACTAACAGCAACAACGAGAAGTTCCAAAAATATACTTGACTCAACAACTCACTGCTGTCAAGTTGATTCTAACTTATAGTGACCCCTTACTAGAACTGTCCGATAAATTTTCCAAGGAGCGCATGGTGGATTTGAACTGCCAGCCTTTTGGTTAATAGCCATAGCGTTTAGCCAGTAGGCCACCAGAAATATAGTAGGAATGAAAAATCAGAGTAGCACTAAGGGTGTGAACTGATGCTGCAACTGCCCTGGTCGTGGACTAAGAGCAAGGACTTCCATCTGGTTAAACTTGAACCCTGGCTTTAATGCCCACACAGAGCACTGGACCAAGTGAGAACAAAAGTTGCAACTCTTTCCTACATAAAGCTGGTCTTCTTGAAGGACTACCTCTTTCATGAAAGGATGGGCTAAGAAATAAATTTATTCCCTAGAAAAGACCAACAATAGATATACATATTTGTTTCTGCCTGAGTACTAGATCAAGAAAAGCAAAACCAGAGTCACTGTAAGAACTTACCACAGGTTATGGCTCAAAGAGATTTGGGGTTTGACTATAAGGGTCGCCATGAGTCGGATCTGACTCAACGGCACTTGGCATAAGTTACATAAGAAGAGTAACCTTCAATCTCTAGTTGAAGAATTAAAATGAAAATTGACCCCAGGTCGATGACGCCACCAAGATCCTGTCAGAAGCTAAACACTCTGATGGAACATGCCCAGAGGCAGGCCATAAAAGATTCTCATAGGTAAAGAAGACTTGCTGAAAGAAATGAGCTCATGATAAAAAAGAAGGAAAAAAATACCAAGAAGATATTTATCATGAATGAGAGTAAACAGAAACAGGAGAAACCAAATCCAAAGCTGGAGATAGTGAAATGACAGCCTGAAACAGAATATAAATTAAGTCAATCTTTAAAGAAATTAAGACATAAAAATAATTGAAATCCTAAGAAGGAACAAGGAAATATGGTAGGGAAAGTAAGCACATTAGATACAGAAAACGAAAAAGAAAAATGCATTGTTGTTGTTAGGTGGTTCCAACTCATAGTGAAACTATGCACAACAGAAAGAACCACTGCCTGGTCCTGTGCCATGCCACAATCACTTTTATGCTTAAGCCTGTCATTGCAGCCACTGTGTCAGTCTATCTTGGTGAAGGTCTGCTCGACCAAGTGTGATGTCCTTCTCCAGGGACTGACCCCACCTGACAACATGTCCAAAGATGAAGTCTTGCTATCTTTGCTTCCAAGGAGCACTCTGGCTGTACTTCTTCCGGAACAAATCTGTTTGGTCTTTTGGCACTCCATAGTACATAAAATATTCTTCTCCAACACCTCAATTCAAAGGCATCGACTCTTCTGTCTTCCTTATTCATTGCCCAGCTTTTGTACACGTATGATGCAATTGAAAATACCATAGATTGGGTTAGGAGCACTTTAGTCTTTCAGGTGACATCTTTACTTTTCAATACTTTAAAGAAGTCTTTTCCGGAAGATTTTCGCAAAGAAACATGTCTTTTTATTTCGTGAGTGTTGATTGTGGAATCAAGTAAAATGAAATCCTTGACAACCGCAGGTCTTTTTCTATCTATCATGATGTTGTATACCAGTCCAATTGTGAGGATTTTTGTTTTCTTGATGTTCAGGTGAAATGCGTACTGAAGGCCTTTGTCTTTGATCTTCATCAGTAAGTGTTTCGAATTTTCTTCACTTCTAGCAAGCAAAATGGGAATAAACAGCTGAAAACATCCATTGGAAATGAGAATGTGGAATGTACAAAATGTAAATCTAGAAAAAATGGAAATTGTACCCAGTGACACAGGGTGACCATATTGTGTGTGCACTTTATGGTTCTATGCATCTATAGGATGTTGTCCTACTGGCCTCTTACTAGCCAAAAGCCAAGCCAAGTGCCGTCGAGTCGGATCCGACTCATGGCGACCCTAGGGGCCAGGGTAGAACTGACCCCCAGAGTATTCAAGGAGGCCTGGTGGATTTGAACTGCCGACCTGAGTGGAAACGGTGGAGAAGAGGGAACAGGAGATAGTTAAGAGGATATGACATGCATAGAATGGAAAGGAGTGTGCTGTCACCAGACAAGGAAAGCAGTAGCAGCTCCACATAGGTGAACATGTGAGTTTAAACTGGACTGCACACTTTCACTAAATAACAATAAATAAATAAATAAAAACAAAAAAATAAATAAATTGTCAAAAATGAAATGAAACACATAAACATTGATATCTTTGGCATTAGTAAGCTCAAATGGACCAGTACTGGCCATTTTGAATCAGATAAGCGTACCGTCTACCATACCAGGAATGAAAACTTGAAAAGAAATGGTGTTGCATTCATCATCGAAAAGAACATTTTAAGATCTGTCCTGAAGTATAATGCTTTCAGTGATAGGATAATATCCATATGCCTACAAGGAAGGCCAGTTAATATGACTATTATTCAAATTTATTCACCAACCACTAAGGCCAAAGATGAAGAAACTGAAGATTTTCACCAGCTTCTGCAGTCCAAAATTGATCAAATATTCAGTCAAGATGCACTAATAACTACTGGTGATTGGAATGCAAAAGTTAGAAACAAAGAAGAAGGATCAGTAGTTGGAAAATATAGTCTTGGAGACAGAAATGATGCTTGAGATCTAATAATAGAATTCAGCAAGACCAGTGACTTCCTCATTGCAGAGAAAAACATAGTGATAAAAAAAAAATTTGAATTAATGAATGCACAGTAGATTAGACTAGCTGAAGAACTGGAAACTCTTAGTATATTAGAATACAGTACTCAAAAATTATGAGATGAAAGATACAAAAGAAGATTAATATTTAAGATGTATGGAAGGTAGAATTAAAAGTTTTCCATAATCCTAGGAGGGGCTCCAGAAAGAAAATTTTGAAAAGGGAGCTAAGCACTCTTGAAAGGCTAGGAGAATTTTTCAGGAATAATGAAATATGTAGATACACAGAATTTAAAACCACAGTAATTTCCAAGGTGGATATATACAATGAAATTTAAAACTAAATACCTCACAGTGAAGTTACAGAAATAAAGCAAAAAAAAAGATATTTAACCTACAAAGTCACAGCTGTTAGACAATAAAACAAAATTTTCAGTAGCAAAAAGAGAGACCATAAAACAGTGGAATAAATACTATATTCAAAGTGCTAAGGGCAAATAATTACCAGCCTAGAGTTCTATATGTAGCTAACTTATTCTTTGGGAGCTACTGCAAGCAAAGACTAAAAACAATTTTACCCAAAGGAACTTGGTAGAAACAACTACTAAAGGATGTACTTCATGAAGAAGGAAACTGAGCTCATAAGAAGCAGCGAGGTTGAAAAAAAAAAAGTGATGAAAATCACACTTATAAACATGTGCGGGGGCGGGGCCAAGATGGCAGACTAGACACACATCTCCCTGATTCCCTCTGAGAACTAAGGCCTGGCATGATCATCGAACAGAGTATTGTGGACAGCCTGGGAACCCTAGGATTTGGCAGAGTTCTCAGATTGCACTATGCACCAGTAAAGTGGAAACTACCTTTCTCAAAAACATAGCAGTGGCATGCTGAATCATGCTTCTGCTGACACATCACTTGGGAAGAATGGAGGTACAGATGACTTCTTTGTTATCCATGAGGTGGGCGTGAGCTGGCTAACATGCTGAACTGCATGCAGTACTTGAGTAAACAGCATGTAGTGCACAGTGCTTGGGATAGCCACATCTTGAGATTTCAGCTGCTGACTGAGGGCACCAGAGCCCCTATCTCCACCCTCTCTTCTTTGAGCTGCTCCACAGATTCTCCTGACTTATGGCAGGAAGGGAAGCTCAGGCAGGACACCATCTTGGTCAGCTGGGAGGTGGAGTCAGCCATGCTGGAGGTCTCAGCTGGGGCTAAATCTCACTCTGAGCAGCAGTCCCTGTCTGGATAGTGCTTCTTTGGCCATAAGACTGTGTTTAAACCTAGAGTTAGGGGTGGGGCCTGGCAGATGAAGGTGGCAAGGCCTTAACCCCTCCCTTCTTTGAACCACGTCATAGCTTCTGGGGACAGCCCATGAGGTAACTTCATTGTCAGCTGGAAGGTGGGGCCTGCCATACCTGAGGGCCTGACTGATTTTGACAGTTGATGCACAGCTCTTTGCTCAGAAAATAAAACCACCTGGAGAAGTGACTGCTGGGAAGGGTGGCAGTATCGCCACCAAGCTTTACTGATCCACATGATGGCTTCGGCTGACGGACCCCTATGACTGTGTAAGTAGAATGCCATCAATGCCATCCGGAAGTCATAGCCTGCCATGCCTCAGGGCCCAGCTGCTTTCAGTGGATCCTGCACAGTGCCTCTCTCAGCAAACAAGTAGTTTTTAAGCTAAACAAATCTACAGAGCACAGCAGTCCTGGGCAACCAAGTGAGGTGGCATCCTTCTCTATGCCCTCCCCTCAGCTAAACCATAGGCTTGACTGGCATAATGACAGAGAGTCACCATAAGTAACTCCAACCTTTAGCTGACAGGTGGTGGAGCTGGCCACCCCAGAGAGTCTATCCAGCACCAGTCATCAGAGAACACAGAGGTAGCTGGGGACCAAAGCTAGTAGTATCCTTACTCTCCTCTTAGAACTACACCTGAGCTCCTGCTGGAGTAACACCAGAGAAATCAAACAGCTTCTTGATAGCATGAATAAAACAATGTTTTTAAAAAAACGTTTAAAAAAGAAGTCCACCATGGCTCTGGAAAACTCTCAAAATAAAAAATGAAAAAACTTGCCAGATGAAGATGGCTTTCTGAAATTATCAGAGATCAACTACAAAACAATTATCTACAGAGCCCTCCTAGAGATTAAACAAAATGCAGCAGAACAAAATGAAAAATTAAGTTAGCTGTTTGAACTGATGGAACATCAATGATCTGAAATCCAGAAGATCAGTAGTAAAATTACAGAATTAGACAATTCAACCCAAAGCCAAAAGAGCAGGACTGAGGAGATGGAAACCAGTTAGTGAGCTTAAGGATAGAGCAACTGACACCTCATTCTATGAGGAAAAATGAGAGAAAAGAAATAAGAAAAATTAAGAAGCATTAGGAAACATGCCAGACTCTATTAAGAGGAATGTCAACAAACATCTGGAGTTTCTGAGCAGGAAGAGATAGCAGAAAATATAGGGAGTATTGTAGAGTTGCTGACAGAAAACGTCCCTGAAATTATGAAAGAAGAGAACGTAAATATCAAAGACTTGTATTGAATACCCCAAAAACTAGACAGCAAAACAAAGACACTGAAACATATTATAATCAAGCTTAGTAAAATGAAACATAAACAGAGGTTCCTAAAGGCAGTAAGGCTTAAAGCAAAGCTAACATTCAGAGGGAAGTCCTGTAAGCTTTCATCTGACTTCTCAGCAGAAACAATGTCGGCAAGGAGGCAGTGGGATGACACATTCAAAGCCTTGAAGGAGAAAAACTTCCAATCAAGAATTAAATGTCATGCAAAACCGACTCTCAAATGTGAAGGTGAAATTAAGACATTCACGGATAAACAGAAGCATAGAGACTTTGTAAAAAACAGACCAAAACTACAAGAAATACTAAAAGAAGCTCTCTTATTAGAAAAACAGAATCATCAAGTGTATACTTAAGGAGGCAATTCAGAACACAGCATCCAAAATTGGACTCACTTAGGGAAGTCATAAAGCTAAAATACTAAAAGAAGGGAACGAGTGATCTTAACACGAAAACTATAGCACCATCACACTAAAAAGAGGGATATACTATTCTAGGTATAACCCTGTCTGATGGAGAAGAAATTAAAATGATATGCAGAAATTAAAATCTAGTTTAAAACTAGAGTATTAAGGGAGTTCATAGGTGTAATCACAAAGCAAAATAACAATTTGACACATCAAAACAAGAAACATAACACAGGAGTCTCAAGAAACACAAAACCAACACTAAAAAAGATGAAAAGTCAACCCCTAAAGAATGACCCAGAGCAGAACGTTAACAAACATTAACATTAACAACACAAAAATAAAGCCATCAAAATGACAGCACTAAATACATACTTATCAATAATTACACTGAATGTAAATGGACTGAACAAACACTCCAATAAAGAGACAGAGAGTGACAGCATGGATCAAAAGATAAAATCTGTCCACATGTTGTCTACAAGAAACACAACTTAGACTCAAAGATACAAACAAACTGAAAATCAAAGGATGGAAAAATATATATCAAGCTAAGGGTATATAAAGAAGAGCAGGAGTGGCAATACTAATCTCAGATAAAATAGACATTAAGATAAAATCCACCATCGTGGACAAGGATTGGTCACTGTTTATTGCTGAAAGGTTCAGTACATAAGTAAGACCTAACAATATTAAATATGCACCCAATACGGGAATGTCTAAATACATCGAACAAACACTAACAATATTGAGAAATAAGACAGATCACATCACAATAATAGTTGGAGACTTCAACACTCCGCTTTCAGTAATGGACAGATCATCCAAAAAAAAAAGGTCAGTAAAAATATAGAAGATCTTATTGTGACAATTAACCAACTAGACCTCATCGACATATACAGAACTTTTTATCCATAAACAGATGACGATACCTTCTCCAATGCACATGGAACATTTTCCAGAATAGACCATGTATCAAGACATAAAGCAAGTCTCAACAAAATCCAAACCAATGAATTATTGCAAAGCATCTTCTCATACCACAAAGCCATAAAAGTTTAAATCAACAGCAGAAAAAAACATGTAGAAATCTGAACTCATGGACACTGAACAACACCTTGATCGAAAAACCCATAGATTATAGAAGAACCGAAAGATAAAATAAAGAAATTCGTGGAATCAAATGAGAATGAAATCACCTCCTACCAGAACTTACGTGATACAGCAAGTGCTCACAGGTACTTTCATCTCTGTAAGTGCACACATCTGGAATTAAGGGCCCAAACCAAAGAATTAACACTGTAACTTAAACTAGTAGAAAGAGAGAAATAAAGGAACCTCTTGGACATCAGAAGAAAACAGATAATAAAGATTAGAGCAGAACTAAATGAATTAGAGAATAGAAGAACAATTGACAAAAATTAATGAAACCAAAAGCTGATTCTTTGAAAAAAATCAAGAAAACTGTTACCATTGGCTAAACTTATAAAAGAAAAGCAGGAGAATGAAATAACCTGCATAAGAAATGAGATGGGAGATGTCACAATGATCCAACAGAAATCAAATTATCATAACAAAACAGTAGGGAAGACTGTATTCTAACAGATTTGAAAATCTAAAGGAAATGGAAGAATTTCTAGATTCTTATCACCTACCAAAATTATCACAAGAAGACATAGAACAATGTAATGAACCTGTCGCAGAGGAAGAGATTTAAAAAGTAATCAAAAGGCTAAGAAAAAGTCCTGGCCCAAACATTTAGGAGGAGTTAATTCCAATACTACTGAGACTATTTCGGAGCATAGGAATGGACGGAATACTCCCAAATTCGTTCTATGAAGCCAGTATAACCCTGTTACCAAAGCCAGGGAAAGATCCTACAAAAAGGAAAATTACAGACTAATATCACCCATGAATCTAGATGCAAAAAATTCAACAAAATCTCCGCCAATAGAGTTCAAAACATATCAAAAAAATAATACATCATGAGCAAGTTGGATTCATACCTGGGATGTAAGGCTGATTCAACATCAGAAAAACACTTAATGTGATCAACCACATAAATAGCACAAAGGATAAGAATCACCTGATTTTGTCAGTTGATGCAGAAAAATCATCATTTGACAAAGTCCAACACCAATTCATGCTAAAAACTCTCAGCAAAATAGGAATAGAGGGAAAATTCCTCAACGCAATAAGGGTAAATATGCAAAGCCAACGGCTTACATCATTCTGAATGGAGAGAAACTGCAGGAATTCCCGCTGAGAACAGCAGCTAGACAAGGACACCCACTCTCACTACTTCTATTCAAAATTGTACTAGAGGTAGACCAATTAGACAAGACAAAGAAATAAAGGACATCCACATTGGCAAAGAAGAAGTAAAAACTCCCTGTTTGCAGATGATATGATCGTGTATGCAGAGAATCCTTAGGAATCCATAAGGAAACTACTCAAACTGATAGAAGAGTTCAGCAAAGTCTCAGGATACAAGATAAACATAAGTAAATCAGCAGGATTCCTTTACACCAACAAAGAGATCATCAAGAAAGAAATCACCAAATCAGTACTTTTTACTATAGCCCCCCAGAAGATAAAATACCTAGGAATAAATCTAACCACAGAAATAAGAGACCTATACAGAGAGAACCGCAAGAGCTTTCTGCAAGGAAACAAACAAAAAAAAAAAACGACTCACCTACATAAGCAGAGAAACCTACCCTGCTCATGGATAGAAAGACTTAACATTGTGAAAATGTCTATTTTACCCTATGTGATCTACATATATAATGCAATCCAAACACAAATTGCAGTGACATTTTTTAATGAGATGGAGAAACAAATCACCAACTTTGTTTGGAAAGAGAAGAAACCCCGGGTAAGTAAAGCACTACTGAAGAAGAGGAACACAGTTAAAGGTCTCATACTACCCAACTTTAGAACATATTACACTGCCACAGTAGTCAAAACAGCCTAGTAGTAGTACAAAAAGAGACGTATAGACTAATAGAACAGAGTTGAGGCCCCAGAGATGTCGCCATCCTTTAGTAAACAGTTTATATTCACCAAAGCCCAAAGACGGTAACTGGGGTAATAACAGTCTCTTTAACAAATGGTGCTAGAAGAATTGGATATTCATCTGCAAAAAACTGAAACAAGACCCATATCTCACACCTTACACAAAAAGTAACTCAAAATGGATCAAAGACCTAAATATCAAACCTAAAATGATAAAGATCATGAAAGAAAAGTAGAGTCAATAATGGAAGTTCTAATACATGGCATAGATAGACTTCCAAATCTGACAAAGCATGATCAACAGAAGAGAAAATGGATTAACGGGAACTACTAAGAATCAAACACTTTTGCTCATCCAAGGATTTTATCAAAAGAATTAAATGACCATCTACAGAGTGGGAAAATTTAGTTGGCAACTACGGGTAGGATCAACATCTGATCTCCATAATCTACAAAATACTGCAAAATATCAACATCAAAAATGTAAATAATCCAATTAAATAATGGGCAAAGGAGATGGTTAGACACTTCACCAAAGAGGACATCCAGGCAGCCCAAAGATACAGAGGAAATGCTCATGATAGCTAGCTATCAGAGAAATCCAAATCAAAACTACAATGAGATACCATCTCACTCCAGCAAGGTTGGCCATGATCCAAAAAACACAGAACAGCAAATGCTAGGGAGGCTGTGGAGAGATTGGAACTCTCCTACACTGTTGGTGGGATTTTGAAATGGTACAACTGCTTCGAAAAGAAATTTGGCTCTTCCTTAAAATAGACATACCGTATATCATTCGATCCAGTAATCGCACTGCTCAGAATGTATCCTACAGATACAAAGGCTGTCACACAAACAGATGCATGCACCCGAATGTTTATTGTAGCACAGTCCACAACTGCAAAATGATAGAATCAACCAAGATGTCCAACAACAGATAAATGGATAAACAAACTGTGGTATATATACCAGTGGAACACTATGCAATGATAAAAAACAATGGTGATTTTAGGAGGCATCTCATAACCTGTTTTTCACTGGAAGATATTACACTGAGTGACATCAGTCATTGGCAAAAAGACAAATATTATATGAGACACAGACTGATACACAGAAGAAAAGATTCTTTGACAGCTGAAAGAACGGGGAGGAAGGGAGAGGGTTAGTCATAGATTAGATAGTTGATAGAAATTTGGTTAGGTGAAAACAGTGACAGCACACAGTAGAAAGAAGATTAACTTAACTGGACTTGACCATAAACTGAAAGCTCCTCTAATCTCAACCTAGTATTTGAAGGATAGAGTAGCAGGGGCAGGGCTCTGGGGACTATGCTTTCAGCAGACGAGGCCAGTTGGCATAACCAGCCTGTTGCTAAGAGAGTCTTCAGCAACCCATGTTGGTGAGTGGCATCTGGGATCTTAAAAGCTAGCAAGCTGCCATCCGAGGTACACCAAATGATCATCTGGAACAGATGATCACCGAGAACAGTAAAGGCACTAGGAGAAAAGAGCCCAGAGACAGAAGGACCCATGTGAATGGGAGACTGTATCAACATGTGACCAGAAGAACCAGATGGTGCCTGACCATCACCAAAGACAGCTGTGATGGGACTATAATGTAGAGCCCCAGAAAAAACATGAGAAAAAGAGGGGTCCAGCTCAAGATCTCCACTAAAAGACCAGAACGGATGGTCTGATGGCCCGCAGGATCCCTTGGGAACATGGCCCCTAGGCATGCTGCTGTCCCTGACTAAAAAACACTACTGAGGTCAGCTCTTCAGACAAGAATGGACTGGACTCGGGGACAGAGTGTGACCATATGGTGTATGTACTTTATAATTCTATGCCTTTATAGAAGGCTGTCCTACTGGTCTCTTTCTTGATGGGAAAGAAGAGGGTAGAGAGGAGGGGACAGGAGCTTGTTAGGAGGACAGTAGAAACATAGAATGAAAAGGAGTGTGCTGTCATCGGGCAAGGAAGGCAGGCATGCATAATGATTTGGACTGTATACATTCACTTAACCACAATTAAAATAATAATAATAATAAAGAATACACATTCTTTTTAAATGCTTAATGTTATTTACAAAAAAAAAAAAATCACATAATAGGCCTGAATTGAGTCCCAGATAATATCTGGGGTTTCTCAATTCTACATCACATGGATAGATTCTCATAGCACAGTGTAATAAGATGTTTTAGAACAGATGCTCTGTTTAGAAATTTAAAAACACACTTTAAAATAATTTATGGGACATTGAGGAAATTATTACATTAAAACTTGTGAGAACAACGGTATTTGAATGCATAAAAACTTATTCGTAAACTAAAAAAACTGAAAATTTAAAAATATCTGTAGAATTCAAAATAAATAAGAACAACTACACGTCTGAATTGCTAGGCAGCATAGGAAAAACGAGCTTTCCTTGTGTCGCAATCTGCTACCAGTACCTACCCTACTGACAAAGTACATGGCCAACCACTCCACTAAACTAAGCCAAACCTTTTCCCTTAAATTGAGTTCAGCTCACAGGTATCTTACAAGACAGAGTAGAATTGCTCCACAGGATTCCCAAGGCTATATATGTAAGTCTTCGCTGCAGCAAAGTGCCACATCTTTCTCTCACAGAGTAGCTGATAGGTTCAAACCACCAATCTTTGAGATAGCAGCCCAGGAATTAACCACTGCACAACCAAGGCCCCCTTTGTCCCCCTTACTAGATGGCAATGTCTTGGAGCAAAAGTCCCATGTTTGATTTATTTTAATATCCTCATAGTGTCTTGCTTTGCACTTGCCCATAATATCGACTCATCCACTGCTGCGTCTACTCATTCATTCATAAATGTCTGTGGAACACCAAAAGTAGTCTGTTTTTGATTACTATGTATTTATTAAGTGAATGAGTACAAGATAGAGCAATTTATTAAATGGCCATAATGGAAGGTTTTCTTTCGGCTTCCTAGTAAGAGAACATGCAGGATCCCAGATATTTACTGTTCTGGAGACCTGGGGACAAGCTTGAGGGGGTATACCAATGTGTTACTCATTACATCACATTTAACCTTTTCAGGTTTACAGTGAATCTTAGTTGGAATACTGTCATTTAAAAAGTAAGGCTGTTTGCTGGAAGGAGACACAATCTGATCTGCCTACACTCAGTGAATCCTAATATCCTATTTAGGGGTCCAGACATGAAGAAGGAGGATGTTCTAAACATATCGTTTTCCTTCCAAGTGACTGAGAATGTAAACAATATAAATAATGATATATTGTAGATTTGTTGGGTTTCAATGCATTGATTTTTCCCAGTACCTGTTTTTCCTAGATTTGTCAAGTACTTAAGAGTCTATTTCAAGTTGTCTACAGACTACTTTTTTTCATGTTTTATAAAAAACTGTTTGTGATTAAATCACCCACATTGTCTCCCAAGCTCTGATGATTCTTTTTCTGCTAAACCATAGGCTTTCTCTCTCTCTCTCTCTTTTTTTTTTCTGTTTCTCACATCTGTATTGTCCCACACACTGCTTGCGTTTGGTATCCCTATCAAGTGTTCTGTTTCTGGATTCTTTGTACTCACTCATGCTTGTTTGCTTATCTGTTTATTCGGTTACTGGGTGCGTTCCAGTGTCCAACACTGCTCCGGCTGCATATGGGGTTCATGAACCTAGGGGATCACCATCTAAAGTGGTAGAGGGAGTGGGGAACATAAATCACGTTACATGACGTGAGCAAGCACGGGATGACACTATAACTATCTATAGTCATACAAGCATTTCTGTCAAAATGATGAAAAAATGCATCCATTATGGGACAAAACTGATAGTTAAAGATTTTCAGGAGAATATAGTATTGAAATGGGGTTTTAATTAAGCAGTGGATGAAACGAGGAGTTCCAGTTGTACCAATAGAAAAGCCAAGGCAGGATATTAACTGCAAAGACAGCTGATTTAAAGCAGTATTTCTCAAAGTTCTATTGACATTATCTAGAGTGTTTTAAAAATCATAGATATACGGACTTAGCCTGTAAATTCTACTGAGTTGGGATCTCTAGAAGCAGGTAAAATCTGTCTTTAACAGTCATCTCAGAGTGTTTATGTATATGGCAAAGTTGAAAAGCATTATTATAGTGGAGGACAAGTAGATGGCAATCAGATTGACTTGACTGATACAAGTGAAGATGGGATATGGATGAAAGGGCAGCTGAGGGAGTACCTAACTATGATCATATCTCATAGTTTCCATTTGAGAAGTGAATATTCAGTTTAGGTCCCTTACTAAGTGGCAGGCATAGTGTTCTCTGAAGGAAATCAAATTTATTTATTGCAACAATGAACCTGTCTTCCATGTTTATACATCTGGCCTGCTGAGTACTATTAGAAAAAAGTACACATATTGGTTTTTGAGGGATATCTTAATAAAGTTCCACAAACTTGGCAGAATAGGGGGACTTCTACCAACAGAAATCCATTGTCTCACAGTTTTGGAAGCTAGGGGTGTGAAATCAGTGTGTTGGCCATGTTGATTCCTTCTGACAACTCTCAGCATCCGTTGAATGTCTCTCTTTTAGCATCTGCTGACAGCAGTGATTCTTGGCTGATAGATGCATCATTCCAAGTCTCTGCCTCTATCTTCACATGACCATCTTCACATGACCACCTTCTCTGTGTGTGTGTCTTTGTGTCCCATCTCCTCTTTTACAAGGACACCGCTCATAATGGGTTAGGACCAATGCTACTCAAATACAACATCATGTTAATGTAGTTGATACCATCTGCAAAGACCTCATTTCTGAACAAGTTTATGCTCACAGGTACCCAGGATTAGAATTCCAACACTTTTTTGGGAAACACAATTCAATCTGTAACACCATACAACCATGCAGAATGTGTGATCTCTGACTTCTTTTAAGCTCTCGGCATTGCCTAAGCATCCTATATTTTTCTACCTACGAAATAGCTGTCTCCATCAATTCTCAGTTCCAAGCATTTTTCTGCCTCGAGTTAATCCTTCTGAATTGTGATCCAGGGCCAGCAGCATTGGCATCATCTGGAAACTTGTTAGAAATGCAGAATCTCAGGGCCCACACAGACCTACTGAATCAGAGTCTGCATTTTAACAAGATCCTCTAGTGATTCACTTGCACATGGAAGTCTAAGAAGTTCTGGTTTACAGGTCACCCTCCCTTGTATCTCTGAAACAGGAGTGAAGTTGTGGACACCCTGATTTTAAAAAGGGAAGTTAAAAGAGACAACAAAGGTTTAATTCTGTTTGTAAGTTAGACTTGTCTTTTCTCCTGTCTTAAAAATTCCAGGCCTGAGAGTAAGTCACTGACAGGGGCTATGGAAATAATGTCTTCACAGTTTTTTCACAGCTTTCTAGAAACATAAAAACAGATAAAGAAGCCAGTAGAAGACCCAGATGCAAATAGTGACCTCCAGCTGAAGGCAGTCTGGACTCCTGCACCTGATGCACATCTTCTAAGGATCCTGGGCCACCCAAACAAATGCCCCTCTTCACCCTTAATTAATCACATTGTTTCCCTGGTGCCAGCATCAATACCTGTATTTACATTGTTCATGCAACCCACTCCCTTTAAATACTTTGACCTTGCTTGACAAAATTTGAGCAGGACCTTGGTGGAGAAATATTTCCCTGCTCCGTGTGTCTGATAGGACCCAGTAATAAGCTTTCTCTTTAATCATTCACCCAAAAGACTTGTTTCAGAGATTGGCTATTTGTGGCAGCTAACAAGAACCTGGAGTTTTGTCTGGTAACATCTTCAGCTGCTTTGCTTCATCCAGTATCCTGGTGTCTTCTCTAACCGCAAATCCTCTTTCTCTATTAAGCTCTCAACAACAATTAAACATATTCAAGTCCCTGCTATTCTAAATCATTATTAAAATCCCTTTTTTTGTCTTTTAAAAAAAATGTTCTTCAACCTCTTGTCAAAGTTCACTATCTGGGGAGACTGTGAATACCTTATGCTGTTTGCTCTTCAAAGCCAAAATTCTTAAAATAATTTTAGTATATCCTATTTCTGGAAACCCTAGTGTCATAGTGGTTAAGTGCTATGGCTGATAAATTAAAGTCTGCAGTTCAAATCCATTACGTGCTCCCTGGAAACTCTATGGGCAGTTCCACTCTGTCTTACGGGGTTGCTATGAGTTGGAATCAACTCAAGGACAGTGGGTGTATGTCCTATTTCTATTCACTCCCGTTTATTTCTCAACTCACTTTTAGAAGAGACTACTAGTTGAGCCCTTGTGGCACAGTGGTTAAGAGCTTGGCTGCTAACACCAAAGTCAGTGAACAAACCCACTAGCTATTCACTGGCAGAAAAGGCCTTTTGATTTGCTCCTACAAACATTAAAAAAAAAAAAAAGTCCCCAGTCAAGTTGATTGTGATTCATAGCATCCCTTTAGGGCAGAGTAGACCTGCAATGTAGGGTTTCCAAGGCTGTAATCTTTATGAATGTAGACAGCCACACCTTTCTCCTGATGGGCAGCTAGTGGGTTCAAATCACTAGTTGCTAAACCACATACACCACCATGCAGTCTAAGAAATCCTATGGGGTGGCTCTACTCTGTCTCATAGGATCACTATGAGTTGGAATCCACTCAAAAGCACACAACTACGTTAGTTGCACCACATTATCCAGTGTCTCTATTTTCCATGGTTAAAATGCCCTAACAACTTAAAGAGTATGTTTCCTAGCCTTCCATAACTTGGGTACTCCAAAGCTCATTTGATTTCCACACTAACGTGCACAAACTTTATATAAATAGGCTTTGGGAAAATAATATAGTAAGAATGGCATTTAAAGCAGATTGCCCTAATACTTCAAAATGTTTTTTAGGTTATCACTGGATTTCTTCATTTTTCTAATTAGCCTGTGACTACTACCTAGCTCATAAAACAGAATTCTGGGGATGCGTTTATCTAAAATTAGAGCAGCAGGTTGATCAAACCAATTTAATATTTTAAAAAATGACAATTGAATTAACTGGAAGGACATTTTTCTTTTTTTATAGTTTGACATCATGTGGGCTTTCACTTATACTCCAAAATTTTTTTCTCTTTCCATTTATTTTAGGATTTGAAAGTAAGGCTTTCACTTGCTTTGTTTTAGCAAATTACACAAAAGATTAACTTAGATCACAAGGACAGTTTCCTACTGAAGCCAGATAAATAAAGCAAATCAATTGAGCTAGTTCTATGTGGGAAATACAACAGCATACACATGATAATAAATATATGCTCTAGTAATTATTAAAAGACAAGACAGTAGGAAAAGAGGGAAGGCACAAGTTCCAAAATGGTCAAAAAGGAAGATATTAAGACCCAATTCTGGGGCAGAGAGATGAGAGGGAGACTCATTAGCAACTTTATGTACAGCAGAATGAAATATTACCCAGTCTTGCATCATCCTCACAAATTTCCACCATGCTTATCATCACAGCTGTTGTGCCAATCATCTCACTGGTCATCCCCTGTGCCTTGCTGAGCTTCTGCTTCAGCAAATGCTATGTCCTTCTCTAACAATTGATTCTTTCTGATTCCACATCTACAGCAAGCAAGTCAGACAGAGTTCTATTGTGATCCATATGATTTTCATTGATTAATTTTCATTAGTAAATTACCAAACTTTCTTTGTGAAAATCCTGGTGGCTTAGTGGTTAAGTGCTATCCAAAATGTGGGCAGTTCAAATGCACGAGATTCTCCTTGGAAACTCTATGGGGCAGGTCTACTCTGTCTTATAGGGTCTCCATGAATCAGAATCGATTTGACTGCAGTGACTTTGGCTTTTGGCTCTTCTTCCTAGTCTTAGTCTGGAAATGCTAATGAAACCTGCTTAGTGTGGATGACTGACCCTGATGAGTTTTGAGATGCTGATAGCTTAGCTTCCAGCATCACAGCAACATGCAAGCCACCAAAGTAAGATAAACTAACAGATGAGTGTTGGCAAGAAGAGAGACTAGAAAAGATAAAATAATTTCAGTGAAAGCCCCACTTATGCTGCATTCAAGATAAGGTGAAATGTTACACTCCTTTGAGTGACAAAGAAACTATGACAATTGGAGCTTTTCTCTGAGTAAATTAACTCTGTGAGAGGTTTCCACTACAGATTGAGAGAAGGGAAACAGATTGGTAGGAAAAAAAAAAAGTACCTCCATGCAAGATGTTTTCCCCTACATCACACATATGGTGGTAGCAAATGAACATTTAGGGCTAACAGCCTCAGAAGCAAGACGGTGGCATTCTATCTTAGCACAGAGGCTGATGAGCAGACTCAAACTAGACGCTTCCTAGAGATTTTCTTTACCTAGACCAAGGCCCCAGAAATCTGGACTCTGAGAGCTCATAAAATAGTCAAATAGCAATATAAAAAAAATTTCTTTTTCTTTAATCCAGCTAGTGTTTGATTTTTTGACACCTGCAATTGAAAAAGTCTTAATGGGTAACCACATCTCTCAAAGATGAGGCAACAGCACACTCAGTCTGGCTTCAGCTGACTCACCATTTGGGAAGACTTCAGGTACTTATGCTTTCTTTGTTACCTGGGAGGTGAGGGGTGGTCATGAGCTGGCCAATATGCTGAACTGCAGTGCTTAAGTAAATAGCCTATAGAACAAGAGAGACTGTGCTTGAGATAGCCACATTTTGAGAGCCCAGCTGCTGACTGAGGACACCACTGCCCACTGCCCATCCACCCTGTCTTTTCTGAGCTACGCCATAGATTCTGCTTTTGCATGGTAGGAAGGGTAGATTGAGTGAGATGCCATCGTGATGAGCTTGGAGGTAGACTCACCCACGCAGAGGTCTCAGTGGGGGCTAATTCCCAAGCTGAGAAACAGTGCCTGTCCAGAAAATGCTTCTACAGCAGAAAAGCTGTTTTCAGGACAGTGGTACCTTATGGATGGGACCTGGCAGAAGATGGCAGCAAGGTTGTAACTCCTCCTTACTTTGAACTATGTCATAACATCTGGGGACATCCTATGAGGTGCTTTCATCATCATCTGGGAGTCGAGACCTGCCACAACTGAGGACCTGACTGATTTCGGCAGCGTATGGACAGTTTCTCACTTAGCAGTAAGTATCTTTTTAAAATAAGACCTCCTGGAGAACTGACTGCTGAGTGGCCTGGCACCATATCCTCTATCCTTCACTGATCCAAATTATAGCATCAGCTGATGGCCTGCCAATGACTCCATAAATAGGGTACCATCTGCCAGCTGGGAGGCAGGGCCTGCCACTCCAGAGAGGGCACCTGGGGCAAGTCACTAGAGTATAGAGGTGGCTGGTGACCAACTCCCCTCTTTGAACTATGTCTGAGCTCATGTTGAGATAACACCAGAGAAACTGAACAGCTTCTATATGGCATGTAGACAACCATCAACTGCTAACTAAAGAAATAGTCTACTATGGCTCTGGAAAACTCTCAAAATAAAGAAACAAAAAACTTCCCAGATAAAGAAGCCTTTCTGAAATTATTGGAAGGCAAGTACAGAATAATAATATATAGAGCCCTCCTAGATATTAAGCAAAATACAGCAGAACAAAATGAAAAACTAAGCAAGCTATTTGAACTGATGTAACATCAACAATCTGAAATCCAACAGATCAATAACAAAATTACAGAATTAGACAATTTAATCTAAAGCCAGAAGAGCAGAACTGAAGGGAAACCAGAGTTAGCAAGCTTCAGAGTAGAGCAACTGTCACCAGCATTTATGAGGAGAAATCAGAGAAAAGAAATAAGAAAAATGAAGAACTATTAAGAAACATGGGGGACTCTATTAAGAGGAATAATCTAGAGATAACTGGAGTTCCTGGACAGGAAGAGATAGCTGAAAATGCAGAGAGCACTGTTGTAGATTTGCTGACAGAAAGCTTCCCTGAAATTATGAAAGAAGAGAACATAGATTTACAAGATACATATCAAACACCACAAAAAAGAGACCCTCCAAAAGAAAGACACTAAAACATAATCAAGTTTAATAAAATGAAACAGAGGATTCCAAAGGCAGCAAGGCTTATAGTAAAGCTAACATTCAGAGGGAAGCCTTGTAGGCTTTCATCTGACTTCTCAACAGAAATGATGTTGGTGAGGAAGCAATAGGATGACACATTCAAAGCCTTGAAGGAGAAAAGCTTCCAAACAAGAATTACGTATCCTGCAAAATTGCCTGTCAAATAAGAAGATGAAATTAAGACATTCTCAGATAAACAGAAGCTTAGAGACTTTGTAAAAATCAACTCAAAACTACAAGAAATACTGAAAGAAGCTCTTTGCTTAGGAAAACAAAAACATTAAGTGTGTACTTAAGGAGGCAATGCAGGACACAGCATCCAGAATCCTACTCAGTTAGGGAAGTCACAGAATTCAATCAAAGCTACAATATTAAAAGAAGGGAACCAGTAATCATGTTACAAAAACTATGACACCATCACACTAAGAATAGAGATACAGTACAGTAGTTATAGTCCTTTCAGATGGAGGGAAATTAAAAAGATATGCAGAAGTTAAAGTCTGGTTTAAACTTTCAATACTATGGAGTGTCACAGGGCACAAAGCAACATAACAATGTGATGTATCAAAACAAGAAACATGGTACAGGAGTCTCAAAAAACACAAATGCAACACTGAAGAAGATGAAACGTCAATCCATAAAGAAGAATGACCCAGAGCAAAATATTAAGAGTAATGTAGAAAACATCAACAACACAAAACTAAATGCATAAAAATGACAGCACTAAACACATACCTATCCATAATTACACTGAATGTAAACAGACTGAACATTCCAATAAAGAGACAGAGAGTCACAGCGTGGATCAAAAGATGTGATCTGTCAATATGTTGCTTACAAGAAACACACCTTAGATTCAAAGGTAATAATGAATTGAAAATTAAAGGATGGAAATATATATACCAGTTTAAGAACACACAAGGAAGAACAGATGTGGCAATACTAATCTCAGATAAAAGAGATTTTAACGTAAAACCAACCATAGTGGACAAGGATGGTCACTATTGCTGAAAGGTTCAAAACATAAACAGGACTTAATAATATTAAATATGCACCTAATAACAGAGCATCTAAATACATTGAACAAACACTAACTACGTTGAAAAATGAGACAGATCACTACACAACAGTAGTTGGAGGCTTCAAGATTCCACTTGCAGCAATGGCTAGATCATTCAGACAAAGCTAAGTAAAAATACCTATGATCTTGTGACAACCAACTAGACCTCCTCACTGCTGTATATACAACTTTTTACTCAACAACAGATTAAGTATACCTTCTTCTCCAATGTACATGGAACATTTTCCAGAATAGACCATGTATTGGGACAGAAAGCAAGCCTCAACAAAATCTAAACCAATGAATTATTGCAAAGCATCTTCTTAGACCACAAAGCCATGAAAGTTTAAATCAACAGCAGAAAAAGAAAACATAAGTAGAAATTTGAACTCATGGAAATTGAACAACACCTTGCTTAAAAATCCATGGGTTATAGAAGAAACCAAAGATGAAATAAAGAAATTCATTGAATCAAATGAGAATGAAAACATATCCTACCAGAACCTATGGGATACAGTAAAGCAGTGCTCAGAGGTGAGTTTATCTCTATAAATGTGCACATCCATAAGAAAGAAAGGGCCCAAACCAAAGAATTAACCATGCAGCTTGAATAAGTAGAAAGAGAGCAATAGAGGAACTCCTCAGGCACCAGAAGAAAACAGATCATAAAGATTAGAGCAGAATTAAATGAATTAGAGAATAGAAGAACAATTGAAAAAATTAACAAAACCAAAAGCTGATTCTTTGAAAAGATCAACAACATTGATAAACTGCTGGCTAAACATACAAAAGAAAAATAGGACAGGAAACAACCTGAATAAGAACTGAAATGGCAAATGTAACAACAGACTCAACTGAAATTGCAAGTACCATAACAGAATACTATGAAAGACTGTATTCTAACAGATTTGAAAACCTAAAGGAAATGGACAAATTTCTCGATTCATATCACCTACCAAATTATCACAAGAAGTAGAACAACTTAACAAACCCATCACAAAGGAAGAGATTGAAAAAGTCATCAAAAAAGTATCAACTGAAAAAAGTCGTGGCCCAGATGCCTTCACCAGAGAATTCTACCAAACTCTTAGAGAGGAGTTAACTCCAATACTACTGAGGATACTTCATGGCACAGAAAGGGATGAAATACTCTCAAATTCATTCTATAAAGCCAGCATAACCCTGATACCAAAGCCATGGAAAGATCCCACAAGAAAAAGAAAATTACAGACCACTATTCCTCATAAACCTAGATGCAAAAATCTTCAACAAAATCCTTGCCAGTAGAATTCAACAACATATCAAAAAAAAATAATAATTCATCATGACCAAGTTGGAGTCATACCAGGAATTCAAGGCTAAAAAAGTGATTAATGTGATCAACCACATAAATAACACAAAAGATCAAAATCACCTGATTTTGTCTATCGATGCAGAAAAGGCATTAGACAATGTCCAACACTCATTCCTGTTAAAAGCTCTCAGCAAAATAGGACTAGAGGGGCAATTCCTCAACGCAATAAGGGGCATCTATGCACAGCCAACCATCTATACCATTCTGAATGGAGAGAGGTTGAAAGAATTCCCCTTGAGGATGGGAACCAGAGAATAACACCTACTCTCACCACTTCTATTCAGCATTGTACTAGAGGTTCTAACAAGAGCAGTTAAAAAAGACAAGGAAATAAATGGCATCTGCATCAGCAAAGAAGAAGTAAACCTCCCCCTTTTCGCAGATGATATGATTGTATACACAGAGAATCCCAAAGAATCCTTAAATAAATACTGGAACTAATAGAAGAGTTCAGCAAAGCATCAGGAAATAAGATAAACATAAGTAAATCAATAGGGTTCCTTTATACAAACAAAGAGATCATCATAGAAGAAATCACCAAATCAATACCATTTACTATAGCCCCCAGAAAGATAAAATATCTAGGACTAAATCTAACCAGAGAAATAAGAGACCTATACAGAGGGAACTAAAAGACCTTACTGCAAGGAAATGAAAGAGACTTACATAATCAGAGAAACCTACCCTGCTCATGGATAGGAAGACTTAACATTGTGAAAATGTCTATTTTACCCTTAAGTGATCTACATAGACTATGAAATCTCAATATAAATTCCAATGTAATTTTTTAATGAGGTGGAGAAACAAATCACCAACTTTGTTTGGAAAGGGAAGAAACCTTGGATAAGCAAAACACTACTGTAGAACAAGAACACAGTGAGAAGCCTCACACTACGCAGCTTTACAACCTATTACATCCCACAGTAGTCAAAACAGCCTGGTACTGGTACAAAAAGAGACATAAAGTCTAATGGAACAGAGTTGGGATCCCAGAGATGTCACCATATTCTTATGAACAACTGATATTTGACAAAGGCCCTAAGTTTGTAAACTGGGCTAAAAACAGTCTCTTTAACAAATGGTACTGGCACAACCAGATATCCATCTGCAAAATGTTGAAATAAGACCCATATCTCACACCTTACACAAAAACTAACTCAAAATAGACCAAAGACCTAAACATCAAACCCAAAGTGATAAAGATCATGCAAAAAAAACAGGGTCAACAATGAAAGTTTTAATACACAGCTTAGACAGATTTCAAAATCTGGTGAACAAAACACGATCATCAGAAGAGAAAATAAATGGGAACTACTAAGAATCAAACACTTTGCTCATCCAAAGGCTTTATCAAAAGAGTTATATGACCATCTACAGAATGGGAAAATTTAATTGGCAACTACATGTCAGACTGACATCTGATCCCCATAATCTACTGGGTACTGCAAAATATCAGCAAGAAAAAGATAAATAACCCAGCTAAGCAATGGGCAAAGATGGACAAACACTTCATCAAAGAGGACATCCAGGCAGCCAAAAGACACATGAGGATATGTTCATGATCACTAGCTTTCAGAGAAATCCAAATCAAAACTACGATGGTACACCATCTCGTTCCAACAAGATTGCCCATGATCCAAACAAACACAAAACAACAAATACTAGAGAAGCTGTGGAAAGACTGGAACTCTCCTACACTGCCAGTGTGATTGCAAAATGGTACAACCTCTTTGGAAAACAATTTGGCATTTTTTTAAGAAGCTGGAAATAGATATACCATTTGATCCAGTAATCCCACTGCTTGGAATATATCCTACAGAAACAAAGGCTATCACATGAGCAGGTACATGCACATGAATGTTCACTGCAGCAGAGTCCACAATAACAAAAAGAGTCAACCTAGATGCCCAACAACAGATGAGTGGATAAATGAACTATGGTACATATATTCAATGGAACACTGCAATGATAAAGAACAATGATGATTTTAGGAAGCATCTCATAACCTGATTTCAATTGGAAGACATTATGCTGAGTAATGAGTCAATGGTAAAAGGGTAAATATTGTATGAGACTGCTACTATAAGGATTTAAAAATAGACTTATGTACAGAAGAAAAGACTCTTTGATGGCTGCAAGTATAGGGAGGGAAAGAGTTGGTCATAGATTACATAGGTGATAGAAATCTGGTTGGGAGAAAGTAGTGACAGCATGCAGTAGAAAGTAGATCAACTTAACCGGACATCACCATAAACTGAAAACTCTTCTAATCTTAACCCAATATTGCAAGGATAGAGTAGCAGGGGAGGCTCTGAGGACCATGCTCTCAGGGGGCATCGAGGCCAACTGACATAAGTAGCCTATTGCTAAGAGTCTTCTGCACCCCATATTGGTGAGTGGCGTCTGGGGTCTCAAAAGCCAGCAAGCTGTCATAGGAAGTATACCAAACGATCCCAACTTGTCTGGAACAGATGATCTCCAAAAACAACAAAGACACAAGGAAAAAATAGCCTAGGAGACAAAAAGACACATGAGAATGGGTGGCTGTATCAACATGTGACCAGAAGAACCAGACGATTTTCCTGGTCACCACAAAAGACAGCTGTGCTGGGGCACACAATGTTGAGTCCCTATGACAAACATGAGAAAAAGAGGGTGCACTGCAGTAACTCTAACAAAAGACCACAGTTGATGGTCTGATGGCCTGGGAGCTTCCCCAGGGGTATGACTCTTAGACCTGCGGCTGCTCCTATCCAGAAAATGCTACTGAGGTCAACTCTTCAGACAAAACTGGATTAGACTTGGGAACACAATGAAACCATATGGTGTGTGTATTTTATGGTTCTATGCATTTACAGGATGTTGTCCTACTGGTCTCTTTCTAGATGGGATAGGAGAGGATGGAGAGGAGGGGACAGGAGATTGCTAAAAGGGTACAACACGTATAGAATGAAAAGGAGGAGTGTGCTGTACTGTGCAAGGAGAGCAAAAAGAGCCTCAGATAGGCAGACGTGCAAAATTGATTTGGATTGTATACTTTCACTTAATCACAATAAAAATATGTACACATACATATACATCACATATATGTATACATATGTATACATGCATATGTATGTATGTCTATAAATATATATATATATATACATATAAATGCCAAGCCAGCCAAGTGACATGGAGTCGAATCAACCTAAATATCCATCAAGAGGAGACTGGCTAAATGAAGCACAGTACATCCACATGATGTAATATTCTAAGGATGTTAAAAAAAATGAAAAGGAATCTAAGATATTGTTTTTGTAAACAGTAAATGTTATACTATCACTTGTGTAAGGGGGAAGTGACAATATATGTTTATAGTCATACATTAAAAAAAAAAAACTGCCTTCTAGTCAAGTCTGACACACAGCAACCGTAGAGGTCAGAGTAGAACTGCCCCACAGAGTTTCCAAGGAGCACCTGACGGATTTGAACTGTCAACCTTTTGGTTAGCAAACATAGCACTTAATCCACTATGCATATATCATACAGGAGCCTAGGTGAAACAGTGGTTACTAGCAGCTAACCAAAAGTTCAGCAGTTTGAATCCATCATGCTTTTAGGAAATCCTATGAGGCGATTCTCTGTCTTATTGGGCATGAGGCAGAATCAACTGGACAGCAGTAGGTAAGAGCATATATTATATATGCATATATGTTTTATGTGTTAATGTGTGTATATGCATACATAAACATCTGTAAGAGTGGTTATATATTTGGGGAGCAGCCTTGGGAACTTAGCAGATGGAACCAGGGCTGGAATGGAGATTTTTCTTTTTTTAATGAATTTCCCCTTCTCCCTTTTATTTTGGAGTTATAACCAGGCCAGCCAAGTGCCATCGAGTTGGAGATTTATATAAATTCATTATTTGTTTGAAAATACAATAGATGCATTTTAAAAGGAATTGATGGCATCCTAATGGATTTATTACAAATGCGAACCACTAAGCATGTGTACATGGATTCTAGCACTGACCTGTTGGCGGCAGATCTTAACCCGTCAGCTTTTTTCCACCTTCTAGAATCCCCATCTATTGCAGCTCTGAAAGATCAGGGCTGAAGTACTCAAAAGGCTCCTTCTATGATTATGGTGGCCCCTACAAGGCTAAGTGAGCTCTGTGTTATTTTGCTCCCCACTTAAAGGCAGAAGAGTTTAGGGGTTATCACTGGGACTCATGACCATGAGTTTCTCCTTGGAGATGAGGGACATGAATGTTTTGATAATCACCGACGTGAGGACTGCAAACACAGGCATTTTATAGGGAGTACATTGAGACAGCAGCGTGCTGAAAGAGCAACCATAGCAGGGTTCTGATTAGATCTCCGTGGTTTTAGGTAGGCTCTTAGCTTTTTGAAGCCTCCCTTTCCTCACTTTTCAAGTATAGATAATGTTACCATTCTTGTAAATGTGTTGCCTACTGAAGATTTCCTTCTAAAATTTAGAGCTACACTAGGTTGGTGATGTTTAACCCCTAAGAACTCCCAGGCCCGCCAAACTCATTGCAACAAAAAACACACAGCCCAACAAAGAGGGTCTCAAACATAGAAAGGAGAACGTTCTACAGCAGAGAGCCACGAGGGCCAGATTATATCACCAAGAAATCTACGAAACTTGTGAGCTTGTTCTAGTTATGACTTTGTGTTTCCTGTTTTCTACCTTTTTGATAGAGTTTTGTCCTTTCCCCATCAAGGAACAATTCATGTATTGGTTCATAGTGGTGATGGTTATGATTAACTACAAATTTCTCGACTGAGAGGAATCAAGTCTAGATCTGACCAAGGTCGCATATCAGTCAGATAGTCTGGATTTGAAGTAGCAAAGACTTTCGGTTGCCTCCCTCTAGAAAAAGACATAAACATTTTTTAAGGTGTATGTATGGGAAGGAAGTTCTGGTGGTGTGGTGATGAAGTGCTACCTCTGCTAACCAAGAGGCTGGCGGTCTAATCTGCCAGGTGCTCCTTGGAAACTATGAAGCAGTTATCTGTCTTACAGGGTTGTTTTGAGTCAGAATCAACTTGACAGTGGTGGCTTTTGGTTTACGTATGGGAAATAAGAGTCCTGGTGGTACAGTGATTAAGGAGCTCATCTGCTAATCAAAAGACCAGCAGTTCGAACCCACCAGTGGCAATCTACTTCCATAAAGATTACAGTCTAGGAAACCCCATGGGGCAGTTCTACTCTGCTCTATGGGGTCACTATGAATCAGAATCAAGTCAACAGCAGTGGGGTTATTTCTGTTGTATTGTTTTTAAACTGTGGGCTGTGCTTGGATGCTAGGTATTCATTTCTGTACTCATTTATTTTCTTTATGCTTTGTCAACTCGAGGGCTAACCTTAACTCCTGCACCTTAACCTGAACCCTCAATCTGTACAGCTTGGGTGAAGCTGACTCTACTGCTGGTTCTAGAAGAGAGATTTGGCTCAGAAGTGGCCCCTCAGACCATATAAACCCCTATGCCCAAGACTATAAGCATGTAATACAGTTCAGGTCATCAGTGACCTGAAGATCTAATCCATGGTTTCCGTTACAACTGTCAGATGTTATGAGTGAAACTACAAAAGGTCACTTCATGATGAATGTGTTCTATTTAAAATAATGAAGAGGAAAGCAGGAGAGAGAGAGAGAGATTGCCTGAGCCCTTGGATCCAAGAACATGCATATCCAGTTGTGTGAAAACCCATTTCCTCTTTCTTGCCTCCATCACTGTGAGTTGGGCTTTTTAATCTTTACAAGTGAAAAAGTCTCAGCTAAATCCAATGACTCTGCAATAAACGAAAAGTTGCTTAACCTCACTTACCAAACCAACCAAATCCACTGCAGTCAAGTCAACTCAACTCATAGGACCCTACAGACAGAGTGGAACTGCCCCATAGAATTTCCAAGCCATGCCTAGAGGATTTGAACTGCTGACCTTCTGGTTACTAGCCATAGCACTTAAGCACTATGACACTAGGGCTTCCTAATGTCATTTATGACATGGACAATCAAAATAAAAGAACATTAACGTACTGATTTTCAACTATCAGATTTGGAAATATCAGCTACTTTGCTAACTTGCTATACAGATTGATTTATGGCAAAATAGGAGTTACTGTACTTTGCACATGGCAGTATAAAAATGACACATTCTATGTGGTAGATAATCAGGAAATGTTTATCAAAATTACTGAAGGGGAGGTACTTTTATGTTTTAGCTCAACAATTCCCTGTTGAAGACTTTTTCTCCAGGATATGCTTTAGTATGTGAAATGAAATAGGCACATTTGTTACAGCACTGTTTGTATGAATCTAAATTGCCATCACTAAGGGTCTGGATAACTGAACAATTATGGCACATTATACACTGAAATATCTGAAATTGTAAGAAACCAATGAGGAATTCAATATGTGCTATTAAGAACCTATGTCTAAGGTATGTTAAGAGAAAATTTTCAAAACGCAGAGCAATGTGAATAGCATGCTAGAGTTTACAGAAAAGTAGAAAAGAGAAAGGAAACATATTTTCATATTTGCTTGTATATGTACAAATATCCCAGGAAAGACTGAAAAGAAACTGAGAAAAGTGATCACGCACAAGGAAGAAAATATAGTATTTGGAAGACAAGATTGGGAAGGAGACATTTTCATGGACTATCTTTTATTTAATTGATTGTTTTAATTTTTGTAACTGTGTGAACTACTCAAAAATATCTCTGTCTGTATACACACGTATATTATTTATTTTGTAGTGGAGAATATTCACAGGAAAATCTATGCCAATTCAACGATTTTTACACATACAATCTCAATATATATTTTTTAAAAATGAAAATACAATAATGGAACAGTGAAGCTACAGCATTCTGAGAGGTATTGGGTGCTAGTTTTGAAATGTCAGTTACATAAATTGGAGGCGCAGGCTTCTCCATCTTCTAGAATTTCGTCTCTAAGGGATGTGCTCCGGCTGTCCTGTGGCAACAGTGCCACCTTCAGGAAATACTGAGAATCTTCACAGTTCTTCTGAGAGGCGGGGATGGGTCAGGGTGGTAAATGTTTGGTTTGCTATTGGAGTTACCGGACAAAAATGCTTTCTTGGCGAATCCTTGTAGGTTTAGTGTCAGACACATCTGAACAGCAAAATTCGATCATCTTCTGTCTTTATAGCTTTAAGCAAGGTGCTCAGATTTTTTTTAAAGACACAGTTTCTTTACTTATAAAATGTATGTAATAGTATCTACCTTACGGTATTGTTGCCTACTAAAATTTTAAGCGAATTGTATTGTCAAAGGAATAGTAGCCCTACCCCCTCAAAGTGACCTGTGTTGGCTCAAAGCCAAAGGCAATCCCAGACAGGTGGCCAAACCAGCATCAACAGAAAGTGAGATGCTGAACAACCGATGCCCACAGAAGGAGCTGGGGGGATGCAATCCCGGAACTGGACACAGAAGGGTGGAGTCAGGGGGAAATGGGAGCACAGATGCACCGGGCAGAGACAAAGCTGGCAGGGTTTGACAGCACCATGGGAGCCAGATGTGCTGCAAGCCTCGGACTTGTCGGTTGTAGAAGCAATAAATCCCTTCGACTGGAGTCAGATTGTTTTTTTTTTCACTTGAAATTGAAGACTCCTAGCCTTGTTAATGGTGCACATGAAAAGCTACTCAGCCTCACTCACAATAAAAATATGAATTAAAAACAAGATGCCATTTCCCATCTATTATATTGGAAAAAAATTAAAATTAGAAGTCACAATATACTATGTTAACCAAGCGATGGGGAAATAGATACTCTTGTATTTTACTGGTTAGAATATAGGTTAAAAAACCTCTCAAATCTGACGCTATCAAGGCAATTCTGACTCATAGCTACCCTATAGGACACAGTAGAACTGCCCCATAGGGTTTCCAGAGCTGACAATTTTTAAGGAAGTAAACTACCAAATCTTTCTCTCAAGAAGTAGCTAGCGGCTAAGAAGTTAACCACTACGCCACCAGAGCGCCTTAATAATCCTAACAAGGCAAATGAGTCCATGGTTTGAAGTTGCCAATACACATATCCTTTAACTCTTTTCTAGAAGTTTGAAGATGCAGTCCCATATGGACCAAATGAGGCATATATAAGATTATTCGTTGCAATGTTGTCCGGAGGAGCAAAAATAGGAGTCAATCTAAATGTCTATCACTAGAGAAGTGGTTTCATTCATACAGCCAACCAAAACTGGAACCAAACTCGTTGCTTTTGAGTCCATTCTGATTCCTAGCAACCCTGTGGACACAGTGGAACTGTCCCAGGGGCTTTCCAAGGCTGTCCTCTTTAGGGAGGCAGACTGCTACACCTTTCCCTTTGGAGCAGCTGGTGAGTTCAAAAAGCTGACCTTTTGGTTAGTAGCTGAACTTTTAACCACTACACCACCAGCAGAGTACTCTAAATCCATTAAAAGAATGAGTAATTTCTTTAAAAACCAGTAAGGAATGTTCTCCATATAGCTGTGTAGGAGACAATAAAAGGAACAGGAGAAAGGGAATAGTGTGCTATAATTTGTGGGGGGAAAAAAGGAATTTATGTTCTTATTTGTTTGCATATCTATTAAAATATCCAGAAGAAGAGACGAAACTGAAACGCCAAGATAAAGGCTGTGTGGGGGAAAATGGTAAATATGAAACTGTGATGAAAGGAGATTTTTCAAATACCGTTTTACCTATTTGATTTTTTGAACTATGTAAATGTATAACCCAAGCAAAATAAAATGAGTGAAATGTCTAGGGGAATAGTTTCGCGTTATATGCTAGAGCCAAGGAATGTCGACTGCATCCAGTCTTCCAACATTTCTGATTCTTTGCAACCCTTGACAGATCAAGGTTGCCGAGCTGGAAAAGAAATAACCTGTGGTTGTGATGCCACCTACCGGACAAACAGAGAGTGTTTCCGTTTGTTTCTTGAGCTTTTTGGTGGAAGTGTGTTTCCGCTGCTACCCCGAAATTCACCAATTTGAATCCACCGGCTGCTCCATGGAAACCCTGTGGGGCAGTTCGACTCTGTTACACAGGGTCGCTATGAGTTGGAGTGGACTCGGTGGCAATGGGTTTGGTTTTCAGTTAAGGAATGATGGTTTTTCACATGAAAGCCGCTAGTTACTGTGAACACAATTTTTCATATAAGACGTGTTGAAAGCTTAGAATTCAGAGTTAAACACCATGATTACAAATATTACCATTCACTCGTTGTTACTAACTGGCTTTTAGGCAAAGGTACTTAATTCACATTTCTGAGCCATAGTGTCTATACTTGTAAAGCGTGAAATGTATCTTTCTTGTAGGTTGATGCCTCACGGCATTTTAAGTGAATTAATCCCCAAAATCTGGCAAACAACAACCGCGGGGCAGTTCTGGAAACTTCAAGTCCATCCCAGATGAAAGGGAGCCACTGAAAAAATGTGACCTGCCGCGTATGTTTCTAGTTCATATAAATGCATCATATGTCTAGATCATACAAATGGCATCACCTATTCAAATACTGGTGGCCTAGTCATTAAGTGCTATGGCTGCTAACTCAAAGCTCGGTAGTTTAAATCCACCAGGCGCTCCTTGGAAACTATACGGAGCAGTTCTTCTCTGTCTTGTAGGGTTGATATGAGTCGGAACCGCCTGGATGGCGAAGTTTTTTTTTTTGTCTTTTTTTGTCTTTTTTTTAATTCAAATAGTAAGCGAACAAAAACTTTAATATATTCCTAAATAATAACTAGAAGCTACAAAAGAATAAACACAAGTTGTGGGTCCTGGCATTAAACAGGCAGCTGTGCAGTTTGGAATAGCTGGTTTAGTCCATCTTCAGGAATGCTTGTGGCCCTGGGAGATCAGCTCTGCAGGGCTGGAAATAGATGTTTTGTGATAAGGGTGACACCTTCAGGACCAAGTTTGATTTTTGTCTCCTCTCTCTACTTTCTCTCTCTTCCTTCCTTCCTTTCTTTTTTTTTTCTGAGACTTTTGCAGGGCCGGACAGAAACTCTGGTGGTTTAGTGGTTAAGCACTACAGCTGCAAACTAAACGGTCAACAGTTCAAATCCACTAGAGGCTCCTATGGATCAGTTCTACTCAGTCCTATAGAGTCTCTATGAGTTGGAGTTGACTTAGCAGCAACAGGTTTGGGTTTTGGTAACAGGAGAATGGAAATTCTGGTGGCCTAGTGGTTAAGAACATGGCTTATGACTGAGACGTTGTCAGTTCAAATCCACAAGGTGCTCATTGGAAAGCCAGTGGGGCAATTCTACTCTGTCCTATAGGGTCACTATGAATTTGAATTGACTTGATGGTAATGGGTTTGTTTTGGTTTTGGTTTTGGTTTTGGTTTTAAGGGGAAGGTAATGGTGAGCAAGAACTTCTTAATTTGTCAAATATCAAAGTTTTGCTAATTACTCATGGAAGTATTGGTAACTAGACTTAAAAAAAAATACATAAGGAAGCAATGCAAATAGAGGAGTAAAGGCCCGTTCCCCTGGTTCCAGTATTGGCTTTAGCACACCCCAGCTGTCTGGCTTTAGGCAAAGGCATTTAACATTCCTGAGATGTAGAATCTAAACTTGTGAAATGACAATAATAATACTCATAAAGCTCTGAGGAAGTTACACAGCCACAGAAACCCCAAACTCGACAAACAGTAGCCTGTAATTACTCAATCCTTGAGACAATCCCAGGGTCTCAAACTCATTTCTTCAAGGAACAAAATCTTAAACAGATGCAGCTCATAAAAATATCATTATTAAATGTCCTCACCTCAAACGGGAACATGGAAGATAAAGAGCAAGGGAGAGCTTTCCACGATGGCTACATTGTGTGACTAAGGAACTGCCTTCATCTCTGTGTCAAGGATGTTCATAAATGTTGGCAATCAAGACCATTGGATAGCCTTTCCTGTTCTCTCCTTTTCTAAATAGATGGTTGTATTTCAGTTGTCCTGATCTCTCCCTGTAAGTGTACAATGTGAGTTGTTCTCATTAACCGTAGTTTGCTTGACCATGAGAAGACACATTAAACCATGAGCAAGAAGAATGCCTGTCATTCAGAGATTCTAGCCTTGGAACAATAACTGAATGAGTCTGGGATTGTTCTCCTCCTGGGATGGGAGTAGCACACTTTACTGTTACCTACAAATGTATTGATATTTACTGAAAATACATGCAAGGGTGTGTGATCTATCCTTTTGCACAGGGATGGCTACATGACAAGCATGTAATACAGGTCAAGTCAACAAGTCTGGCCAGCATCTCTCTGCTCACCTTGGAGTTATGAAGGTGAAAGCCTAGAGCTAGAGCCACAATGCCAGGAGAGATGTCTGAGCATAATAGAGTTTAAAAAAAAAAGGGGGGGGGGAAATGAAGAAAGAATGAGAAACAGACACACAGAGAGAGAAAGAGGGAGGCAGAACATGTCACAGAACTGAGCTTGATGACATTCTTTGAACTCTTCGATGAACGTATGTGTCCAGATACACCTACTGACTTTTCTTTTATGTGCACTGTATTTCCTCTCTGTGGCTTAAAACAGATGGAATTTTCTACTGCTTGCAAATGAATGAGTTTTTATTAATTTATGTGAAAAGATGTCATAGCTGCCTCCCAAAAAGAGAAATAAAGCTCTAGGAAATAATATTTTGCAGCTGTCTTGTGAACAAAGATTCAAAAGTTTAATAGCACATGACAGGGCAAGCTGCGGGGCCAAAGGCATTCACAGGCAGGACTGGTAAGAATATAAACTGATGCAACTTCTGTGGGCGGCAGTTTGGAAATTCTATACAAATTTCAAATTCATCTATTATTTTGGGGGGGGCGGAGTCAAGATGGCCGACTAAGCACACGTCTCCTTATATCCCTCTGGAAACCACGACCTGAATTGATAATCAGATGGAGGCTTCTCATCACCTAATCAGCCTCAGGACATGGCACGGGGCTGTTAACTGGGACTTCATAAAACTGAGCGGAAAAACCTCCTCTCTTTCACTGACTCCCGCTCCTGGCTAGCCCCGGCTCTCACCGACGGAAGGTAAATGCACCCTTTTGACTTTTTTTTTTCTCTGTCTCGGCTGGCGGGCGGAGCTGGGTCTTGCCTAGCTGCTAGACTCAGACTCGCTGCTGGGGGGATAGGAAGGCGAAATTCCCATGTTTTGAGTGCCAGGCTTAGGACTCTGTTAATCTAGACACTTTGAGCCTTTCGTTTTATATCTGCCTCAGTGGGGTTTCTGCAGAATTTCACAGTCAGTGTGCGGACGCCATGTTGGTACCGAGACTTTAGTGGGACCTAATTCTTAGCCTGGGAGCCAGCGCCTGCAAACAGGACAGTGCTTCTCCGACAGAAAACTAGTAATTTACTGAAGGCCACCTACGTTGGGGGCCCTGCAACAGAAGCAGAGGAATCACTACTTCTCAGCACCTTTAGCTCCTCGGTCTGCTGCCTATGTGGAGGACGCCATCTTGGATACGGTGGCCGCAGCTGGACCTAATTCTTAGCTTGGGAGCCAGAGCCTGCCCACAGGAGAGCGCTTTTCTATCACAAAAGCAGTAGTCAACGCAGTATTGGCTAAGGCTAGGCCCTGTCAGCAGAGGCCAACAGGGCAGTAGCATTGTTGTATTCTGAACTAGTTTGTTATCATCTGGGGTTGGATATAGTAGTGCTTACTTTGTCAGTTGAGAAGAGGGACCTCTACACCTGAAAACCTAACTGACTTGTGAAGTGGTCAGAAGATACCTTTTGCTTTACATTTTAAGACAGCCTAGAGAAACATTTGCAATCCATCCTCACAGTACCTCTTCCAGCCTCTACATACTCACATGGGACCCAAAAAGCAACAGACACTTGTGGCAAACAGAAATCACCCATGGCTTCAGAAGGCTCCCAAACAAAGCAACGAAGGAGTTTTCCAGATGAAGAAACCTTTATGAAAGCATCAGGAAGTGAATACAAATTGATTATATACAGAGCCCTTCTAGACATTATAAAAATGGAGCAGAACAAAATGAAAAATTAAGCAAGCTGTTTGATCTGATGGAATACCAGTACTCTGAAATCCAACAGATCAAGAAGAAAATCAAAGACATAGAAACTTCCATGCAAAGCCAAGAAAACAGAATGGAACAAATAGAAAAAAGAATTTCTGACTTGAAAGACAGAGCTACTGGTGCCAGCATCTGTGAGCAGAAATCAGAAAAAAGAAACAAGAAAAATGAAGAAACATTAAGAAGCATGTGGGACTCTATTAAGAGGAACAACCTTCGATTAATTGGAGTCCCTGAACAGGGTGAGACATCTGAGAACACAGAGAGTATCGTTGCTGAGCTGCTGACAGAAAACTTCCCAGAAATCATGAAGGAAGAGAATATAGACATCTCAGATGCATATCGTAGGCCACCCAATATAGATCTCAAAAGAAAGACTCCAAGACATATTATAATCAAGCTTAACAAAATGAAACATAAGCAGCAACTCTTAAAGGCAGCAAGACTCAAGGCAAAGCTAACATTCAGAGGGAAACCCTGTAGGCTGTCATCAGATTTCTCAGCAGAAACCATGCTGGCATGGAGACAGTGGTATGACACATTCAAAGCCTTGAAGGAGAAGAACTTCCAACCAAGAATTATATATCCTGCCAAACTATCTTTCAAATACGAAAATGAAATTAAGACATTCCCAGATAAACAGAAACTCAGAGACTTTGTAAAAACCAAACCCAAACTACAAGAAATACTGAAAGAAGTTCTTGGCTCTGGCTTAGAAGAACGAAACCACTAACTTTATGTTTTAGAACGACACACTACTCAATACTCTACTCACTTAGGGAAGGCTCCAAAGTCAATCACAGATTTGATACAGAAAGAAGCAATCCAGTGGTCATCATGAAAACTATGGTGTCAACATAATAAAAAGAGGGATGTACTACAGTTGTTATAGTCCTTCAAGATCGAGAGGAAGATGACAAGACTGGTAGTAATTAAAATTGGGTTTATAAATAGTTTATTAAGGGGGTTCATAGGGGCAGCTGTAAAGCACAACAAAGATGTATCATACTATTTCAAGAAATCTAACACACGAGTCTCAACAACTACAAAACCAGCTCTGAAAAAGGTGAAAAATCAACTCACAAAAAAGAATGTCCTGGAACAGACTAATAAGAACAACAGGGGAAACACCAACATAAAAATAAACATACCACAACAGCAGCAGTGAACACATACCTATCAATAATTACATTGAATGTGAATGGACTGAATGCTCCAGTAAAGAGACACCGAGTGTCATCTTGGATCAAAAGACATGACCCATCCATATGTTATCTACAAGAAACTCACTTGAGACCTAAAGATAGGAACAAACTGAAAATTAAAGGATGGAAGAATATATATCAAGCTAACAATGAACAAAGAAAAGCAGGGGTAGCAATTCTAATCTCAGACAAAATCAATTTTAATGTCAAATCCACCATCGTGGACAAAGATGGACACTATTTATTGCTGAAAGGTTCAGTACACAAGCAAGACTTAACTATATTAAATATCTATGCACCTAATATCAGAGCACCTAAATACGTTGAAGAAACACTGACTACGCTCAAAAGAGAGTTAGATGATTCCACAATAATAGTGGGAGACTTTAACACTCTACTGTCATTACTAGACAGATCATCTAGAAAAAAGCTCAGTAAAGATACAGAAGACCTCATTGACACAATTAACCAACTAAACCTCATTGATATGTACAGACCTTTCCACCCATCAGCAGACAACTACACCTTCTTCTCCAGTGCACATGGAATAGTCTCCAGAATTGAGCATGTGATAGGCCATAATGCAATGCTCAACAAAATCCATTCCATTGAATTACTGCAAAGCATCTTCTCAGATCTTAAAGTCATCAAAGTTGAAATCAATAGCAGAAAAAAAACATAGATAGAAAGTGAAACTCTTGGAAACTGAACAATATCTTGCTCAAAAAAACATGGGTTATAGAGGAAATCAAGGATGAAATGAAGAAATTCATGGCTTCCAATGAGAACGAAAACACTTCCTACCAGAACCTATGGGATACAGCCAAAGCAGTGCTCAGATGTCTGTTTATCTCCATAAATGCACACATCTGGAAGGAAGAAAGAAACCAAATCAAGGAACTAACTCTATAGCTTGAACAAGTAGAAAGAGAACAACAGAGGAACCCCTCGGGCACCAGAAGAAAGGAGATCATAAAGATTAGAGCAGAGCTAAATGAATTAGAGAATAGAAAAGCAATTGAAAAAATTGAAAAGACCAAAAGCTGTTTTTTTGAAAAGATCAACACAATTGACAAACCACTGGCTAAACTTACTAAAGAAAAGCAGGAAAGGAAAAACAAATAACCCAAATTAGAAATGAGAGGGGAGTTGTCACCACAGATGCAACAGAAATCAAAAATATCATAACAAATTTCAAATCCGTCTACTATTTTTTGACCCAGGAACCCCTTTCCTAAATTCATGTTATACTCACACAGAAGAAAGGCCAGTGTGCTGGTTATTCTCTGCTTGCTTCCCCTCCTGGTTGCCGTTATCAGTCTTTTCCTGTCATACTTTTTGGTCTAAGAAGCTGACCTCTGTTAAGTACATCACACAAGACCCTCTAACTCTCCCTGGCTACTTTTTAGGTTAGGCTAATGGGGCGGGGGGGTGCGTAATGAGTGGTTAAGAGGTCAGCTACTAACCAAAATATTGATAGTTCAAATCCACCAGCTTCTCCTTGGAAACCCTGTGTCATAGTTCTACTCTGTCCTATAGAGTCACAGTGAGTCAGAAGCAATTGGTGGCAAAAGGCATTGGAAAAGGCTTGTGATTTTGGAGCAGGAGAGGAGGAGCCCTGGAGGCACAGTGATGAAGCGTTTGACTGCTAACCGAAAGGACAGCCCTTCAAATTCACCAGACCCCTGTGCAGGAGAAAGTTGTGGCATTAGGCTTTTGTAATGATTTACAGTCTTAGAAAACCTATGGGGCAGTTCTATTTTGTCCTATGGGGTCACTATTAGTCAGAACCAACTCAGTGGCAATAGATATTGGAAAAGGGTAGAGAGGTACCAGCAGAACATTGAGAAGGCAGAAACAGAAGTCGGGATATTTATTCCACTTGTTCCTACCATTGCAGAAGAGAATCTAGAAGGGACCATTTTTCTACGGCTATAGATGTCATCCTTCGTCTGATCATGCCAGTTCTCCTCCATTGTGCAGCTGCTTGTAACAAGTTGGGCTGAGTCATCGCATGACAGTTGTCCTGTCATCTCTCTGGTGCTTTTTTGACTCCTTGTGACTACATTGGGCCCACCTAAATAATCCAGGATAATCTCTCCACCTCAATTTAAACTCCACCTGCAGCTATAAGTCCCCATGTAACTCAACCTATTCACAGGCTATGGGGTTTAAGACATGGACATCTTGAATGGTGGAGTCATTATCCTACCAGTAAGCCTGAGAAGGTCTGAGACTTTAATGGAACTCACACTTGTTGGTTTATTGCCTTTCCTTCAACCCATTAACTTGTGACTTCATGGGAAATCCCTAATATCTGTAAAGCCAGAAGTGGATAGCTGCCACATTATAAAACTATGGGTAGTACATAATGATTGTCTATATGATGAGTAAGGAGTACCTAGGTGTGGTTTCATATTGATTTACGGGTGGTAGCCAACAGTTGGGTGGCTACTCAGGATTGTGGAATGAAAAAGACTAAAAGACTGTGGTCAGAAAGTCTAAAAAGAATACGAACAGAGCTCTGAATGGGTAACTAGTAGCTCTCATACATAGCTACCACAAGTGGCTCTGTCATCAGGAGTCTAAGGTGGTGTGTACCATGGACAGCTCTTTTCGCAGCCACCTTGGATCAGTACAAAGGGCTCATATACAAAGCAATCACAGTAACAGGGAAGAAGGATATGTAAACACATCTCGGAAAGAACTTCTCTCTATGGCTGATTTTATCCTCTACCACAAAATGCCCAACTTGCCAACAGCAGAGTTCCCATCTGGCTCCATTTGCTAATAGGACCAGACAGCCTCCTAGTAGCAAGCTGATAACACTGGACTCCTTCTGTAATAACAGAGACATTGACGTGGCCTCCTATGGACAGCTGGTTCTCCACTTAGGCCTTGTGTCCAGCTACAGAAGTGAAGATGCCAGCACTCTAATTTATGCTCACTATCTCTTCTTTCCTCCTCCTCTTTTCTCTATTACCATTTTTATGACAGAAACTATTGACTGTGTATATTATACTTTAGATTCTGGGTGAGCGTATGACTAGATTGGTACCACCCTAGAGGGGATGGAGAAGGTGGCTAATAGAACTTTGCATTTACCCTGTTTCGGTAAATAAAGAAAAAAAATAGATGCTAAGAACCTAAAGAGGGACCTGTGTTTGCTCCTCTATGTTATTTTCTGCTCACTCACCTGTATCTGTTCTCTGTTCTTCACTGCCCTGCTCTGAGCCTTAGGCCATCAAACTATACAGAGGGCTTCACCCAGGCTGCCTTGCCCTCTGGCTTTCCATATGGGACAGGCCAATGCAGGGTAACTGCAAATTGGGAGGAGAGAGAAGTCAGGGTGTTTATCCTTGCCTTCTTCCATCTCTTTCCTTGCCTTACTATGGTTGGGCAAGGGCTGTATCCCTCTACGTCACAGCTCTTGCCACACAGCTCCTCATTCTATGTCCAACTCTTGCCAGCCTCAATAACAAAATTTTCTCCCTTTTCTTTTCAAGCTACAGATGGTAAAATGACCTCCTGAAGTTTTCAATCAGTTCCCGTTTCTTCACCATCTTTTATGGATTCCCTTAATCCTGCCCATCCCTCTGCAAATAATTGCTTTGTTATACTCTCTTCAGTTCAACTGTCTTGAATATGTTCTATGTTTCCTTCAGGACCCCTACTGATGCAGAGACTAAGGCACACAATTCTTCATTGCAGCACTATTTGCAAGAGGCAGGAGAGGAAAGTGCGCAAGAGCACAGGTTCAGGGCAGATTGCCTGCATTGGACTCCTGATTCCACCATTTTCAACAGCTTGGTGACTTGAGACAAGCTGTTCATCATCCTTGTGTCTCAGTTAGTTCATCTGTAAAACAAAAATAATAAGTGAGCTCAGTGGGTTGTGGTGAGGCTTACATGAGTTAATATAAATAGTTCACTTAGAAAATCACCTGGAACATATTAAGTGCAAAATCAATGACCATATGGTTGACAGAATTGCTAAAATTTCCTTCTTTAACCCCTGGAAGCAGTGCCTATGGTGGGCTATCACTCCTGTGATTCTGTTAGTCTACATGGCATAAACCCAACCCAAACCCAGTGCCGTTGAGTAGATTCTGACTTGTAGAGAGCCTAGAAGACAAAGTAGAACTGCCCCGTAGAGTTTCCAAGGAGTGCTTAGTGAATTTGAACTTCTGATCTTTTGGTTAGCAGCCATTGCACTTAACATCTATGCCACACAGATAACCAAAAAACAGGAAGATTATGTAAGTGGTCTCATCTAATCAAAGATGTGGGGAAACCCATGTGAAGTTGTACACTACAGCTAAATACACACAGTTAAGTCAGTAAACATGATTAAATCCATTTGAAACTTGCATACTGGTTGATGTGTTCCTATGTGTATCCATAGGTTTTCCAGTAGCTAATTTTTCAGAAGTAAATAGCCAGGCATTTCTTCCGTGGTGCCCCTGGTGCTCACATTTCTGTAGACCAGAAACCTGAAAGAGACTGCTATTTTATTAGTAGTAATGTCTTAGGGTGGGGTTTCTAGGGAAGCAAAACCAGTAACATGTGTATGTACAAGGAAAGATTTATATATATAAAGTACAAGAAAAAAATATATATATAGGAAACAGATCACCCCAATTGCAGAAGCTGAACATCCCGAGTCCTGTTGCAAGCCTCAAGTGGCCATGGGAACTGGTGAGCCCAAGGTCAGCAGGTCAGAGACCAGAGTTCTAGATCACCAATTGTGTAGGTTGGTGGATCTCAAGCTGGCGGTAAGACAGGGCTGCAGAGGCTGGCGAACCCAGGATCAGCTGGTCAGGGAGCAGGACTCTCAAGCGCCATCTGTAAGGGTTGATGAATCCAACAGTTGCTAGTCCAGGAACCAGACGCCAGAAGAGAGCAGGAGCTGCTGGTTCTGTGAGCAGACTGGCAGTAGGTGGTGGAAGATGGAGAGAAAAGAGCTGAGGGGTGGGAAGCCACCACAGGCCCCACCCTGCCACTTAATGCACAGCCAAACATGGAGTAGCCAAGGTGACATAACCCTAACCACCGCAAGTAATAAATAACAAAGTTGCATTCAATACTAATGCTCATCAATAGAGAACTACCTAATTGTACATTCATGCCATGGTGTACTCTGAGGTTGTATAAAAAATACAAAGAAGGTCTTCATGCATTGCCATTGAAAGCTCCAATATATATGTTTATGTGGAGTAATAAAAATAAAGAAAGCTCTATAAGATTAACTGGCATTGTGTTATAAAAAGAAGGCAGTAAAATGTATTTGTGTTTACGCATATATGCATTAAAACTCTCTAGAATGATGAGAAAAAGACTAAGAACTATTGTTATCTGTTCTGACAGGTCATAAACAAGAACTGAACAGACGGCAGCAACAGTGGAGGTATGTAATACACAACTTTTTAGATTTTTACATTTTTTAGATTTTAGATTTTTTGAGTGATGTAAATGCCCTCCGCAAAAAACTCAGAATACTTTTTTTTTTAAAAAAGAAAGATACAATTCTAGCATATATATTAGAGCTACAGAACTCTAAGTACATGTGTGCTTTTCCCACTACAAACCATCCGTCACATAAATTGGCTTCCTCCATCTTGTAGAATTTCTGGCCTATTGCCACCCTAAGAACCCTGGTGGCATAGTGGTTAACTGCTACAGCTGCTAACCAAAAGGTTTGCAGTTCAAATCCACCAGGCTCTTCTTGGAAACTCTAGGGGGCAGTTCTACTCTGTTCTACGAGGTTGCTGTGAGTTGGAATCAACTCAAAGGCAGAGGTTTTCGGCGGGTAGCCCTAAGAGGTCAAAGCCAAAGAGCTTTGTTATTGTGTGCCCTCGAGTCAATGCTGACTCCCACCAAAAACCAAACCCATTGCTATCAAGTCAATTTCTATTCATAACAACCCTATAGGACAGAGTAGAGCTGCCCTATAGAGTTTCCAAGGAGCGCCTGGTGGATTCGAACTGCCGACCTTTTGGTTAGCAACTCTAACACTTAACAGCTATGTGGCCTGGGTTTCCTGCCACCCTATAACTAGAAAAAGGTAATCTGTGATTATAGTGACACCTACAGGACAAATCGATAATTTTGTTTGTTGATTTCAGTTCTTCACGACCCCCCGCCCCGCCCCCCCCACACCCCGAGTCTTGTACTGGAGGTAGCGAGACTGGACTTGGATTCTTCAGTGAAATAGGTAAGTGGAACTACTGTTCAAATGTTGTAACCAAAGATGTCTTTTACACAGGTCACACTGTGAGTTCCAAAACTTCACAGCCTCAGGTTGTATCTTCTCTTTGTTGCTTTACGCAAAGGATCAAGCCGCTGTGAGCTTTTTTTAATTCGCATGCAAGTACTGACAGGGGTCAGTGGTGGTTCAGCGGTTGAATTCTCACCTTCCATGGGGGAGACCTAGGTTCTTTTCCCAGCCAATGTACCCCCTGTGCAGCTCAGCCCCTCTTGTCAACGGAGCTTTGTGTGTTGCTGTTTCTGAACAGATTTCAAAGGAACTTTCAGACCAAGATGGACCAAGGAGGAAAGGTCAGGTGATCTATGTCTACAAATCATCCAGTGAAAACCCTATGGATCACAATGGCCAGATTTCCAAACACACCGGGTAGTGTTTTGTTCCACTGTGCACGCAGTTACCACAAGTCAGCCAACCCCACGGCAACTAACAACAAAATTTGGACAAGCCTACCCAGTTAGCATAACTTTAAAGAGATGCACACGACATGCTAAATTCATAGCCTGGCACATAGCTAGTCTTCCGTGTCCAGCAGCCAGTATGTCCCTGTATTTTATGTACGACTAATATCCTTGTATCTGCAAGCCCAGTGGCCCCATAGACTGGCCCTGTTTTTAACTCAGTCCCACTTTTATGTGATTTCAGACTCTTTTCAGCTTTCCACAAGCAAATGCATCACACCGAACACATTTGAGTTTTTTTTCATTTCTTAATACCAAACTAACACAGACTCATCCACGTATTACTGACCACACTCTCATGAATCAGGCTGTTTTTAAGAAAACTCTTCATGTGCCTGTTTCCTCTTTCAGCACAAAATGTCAAAAATTAGGTGTACGTATATATGTATATATATATATATAAGTTTTATATATGCATATACGTATATGTAAAACCTAACTGACAACAACATGATTTATCTGTATAATAACAGGACATTTTCTTCTCTGGGATCATTATCAAGTGTTAGCCTGAACTTTCTTCACCTTCATAACTTAAAAGATTCTTTTGCATTTATGTTAGTTTTATGTCTATATGCAGAACACCAAATTTTTATGATATTCTCCTGTATATGTGCAAGATTAAAACAAAGAATTTGACACTAATAACTGAAAGAAATTTATTAATAGTTTCAAACCATGAAGAAGTTTAAAAGATTTTGTAATGCAGTGAAAGGAGTACTAACTAGGGAAGTAAACTAGGCAGCATATATCTTGAAAGTAATTCTTGGTAACATATAATTGTAGAGTTAAGTTTAAACTTAAAATTCGTGAAGGTGTACTGTTTCAGTCAGCTAGTGCTGCTCTAACAGAAATACCAGAGAGTGGATGACTTTAACAAATGAAAGTTTATTCTTACGCAGTCTGATAAGCTACAAGTCCAAATTCAGGAAGTGCACTCCAAGGGAAGTCTTTCCCCTTCTAGGCTCTGGAGGAAAGTCTGGTATTGCATCAGTCTTTGTCCAGGGAGCATGTCCTTTGGCACAGGAACCTCAGGTCTGAAGGACACACTCTTCTCCCTCTGCTGCTTTCTTGATGATGTGAGGTTCCTGATTCCCTCGTTGCTTCTCTTTCCTTTTATCTCTTCTAGGCTGAAAGGATTAAGGGTGGTACAATCCATACTTCAGAGAAACTCCCTTGGAGTGAAGCAGGAAGGTTTTCCTATGAAGGGATTTATAGTCCCACCCTAATCCTTTAACATACAGCACAGGAAAGTCATAAAATGGAGTACAATCATAGAATACAGGAAATCTTGTCCCAGCCACATGACTACACATATTTTGGTGGGTACACAGTTCAATCCATGACACCCCACACCACTGAATTCCTAGAAATTTTGACATGGAAGACACCTAAATTTTTGCTGAATTAATTTCCCAATGTCTACTTTCCCCATGCAAATGTTTTACCGGAGTCACTGACACTTCTTCCTTACTACGTCCATTCAACACAATACCATCAATGTAATGGACCAGTGTGACATCTTGTGGAAGAGAAAGAGGATCAAAGAGACCTCCAACTAAATTACAGCATAGGGCTAGAGAGTTGATATATTTCTAGGGAAGGATAGTGAAGACATTTTGCTGGCCTTGCCAGCTGGAGGAAAATGGGTTCTGGTGCTCCTTTGAAATGGGAATGGAGAAAGAGATATTGGCCAGGTCAATAATTGCATATAAAACAAACAAACAAAATACTTGCCTTTGAGTTGATTCCAACTGGTAGTGACCCTGTAGGGCAGAGCAGAACTGCCCCATAGGGTTTCCAAGGAAAAACTGGTGGATATGAACTGCTGACCCTTTGGTTAGCAGCAAAGCTCTTAATCACTGTGCTGCCAGGGTTCTCCTAGGTATCAGGAGATGCATTAATTTGTCAGGCAATGAAATCACATCTGGAACTCCAACTACAATCAAGTCTCTACCTGGTAAAGTTTAGAATAGTCTGCTCTCATTTTCCAAGATCTGTATTTATTTTTGCAAAGGCTAAATAGGCAGATTGAATGGAGATGTAGTGGAAATCACCAATCCTGCATTATTCAAGTTCTTAATGGTGGCAGTGATCTGCAATCCCTCCAAAAATGTGATATTGCCTGTGGTTTGCTGTTTTCCTACATAGGAGCGGTTCTAATGGCTTCTATTTAGCTTTTCCTACCGCTTGTCAGGGATCCAAATGTTGGGGTTCTGCAAGTGGCTGTGTTTACCCATCCCAGTGATACATTCTGGAATTGGGAAAATCACTACAGGATGGGTTTGGGAACCCATTGGACCTACTGTGAGATAAACATGCACTAAGACTTAATCTTCATATGCACCCACTCTGACTGGAGGGCCACAGTGATGTTTTGGGTCTCCCGGAATTAGTGCCACCTCAAAACCAGGATCCATTAATCATCAAAAAGTCTGATTAGTTTCTTCAGTCACTTTTGTAAAAAGCTGTAGATCCCCCTGATAAAGGCTGGGAGAAATACTAACAGTTTAGATTTTTGGCAATGTAGTGGGTTCCTTCCTCAGGGGGATCTGGGCTCCCTTTCATTCAAGAGGTTGTGGTTCTCTAAACTGGCTCAAGTCTGTGAATTGATTGAGGGGCTGTAACTCTTAACTCTGGTGATTCAAACTAGACCACCACTTGCTTGACCTACAATTCTTCCACTTGTACAGATCAAGTAAATAAAGTTTTTCCACCTTTTTGCACTCCTAAGTACACCATGACTAAGTAAATCAATGCCACAAGTCCCTATGAATCAGACTGTTCTGATTATTGCTTTGACTCTGCTGTCCACTATGGTAACCACACCCATCTTGTCTTTTTTTTCAGCTACTGCCACATGTCCCCTACCACCACAGGAGCCAATCAGCTCCATTTTATTTAAAACCAAAAAAACAAACCCATTGTCACTGAGTTGATTTTGACTCACAGCAGCCCTATAGGACAGAGTAGAACTGCTTGACTCACAGCAGCCATACAGTACAGAGTAGAACTGCTCCATAGGGTTTACCAAGGAGCACCTGGTGGATTCAAACTGCTGAATTTTGGTTAGTGGCTGTATCTCGTAACGCCTACACCACCAAGGTTTTCCCATTGTAGTGAGGTGTTTTAATTTAGTTAGAACAGTTCCCATAGTCAAATGTGATTTACATAAAACAGCAATCACACGGTGTTGGAGGATGTTGGGAGTCTCTTCTCAAATCTGTTCCCTTTGTGTTGTGGTAAAAGGTATATTCCCTTGGCACTGTGTGTGTGGTTCTGTGGGTCTAACCTGATAAATGCATTCTAAAATGCCAATTCTCTAAGCTTTTGGATAACTTATTCTACAGTAATCCAAGGCAGGTCTGATACATCATTTTGGTTCAGCGTGGTTCTTGATACTTGTGTAGCTCTTGCTTCAGGAAACCAAATGTGATAATTAAGATTGTGCGTCAACTTGGCTAAGCCATGACTGTCAGTACTTGGCAGTTACGATGTAGTGATCACTTCCGTGAAGGGCTTTGCTATGAGTAGCCGGTTGGTTGAAAGGATATTTTCTTGGCTGTATGTTGTTGTTGTTGTTGTTCTTAGGTGCCGTTAAGTCAGTTCCAACTCACAACAACCCTATGAGAAACAGAATGAAATACTGCTTGGTTTTGTGCCATGTCCACAATTGTTTTATGTTTAATCCCATTGTTGCAGCCGCTGTGTCAATCCATCCTGTTGAAGGTCTTCCTCTTTCTTGCTGACCCTCCACTCTACCAAGCATGATGTGCTTCTCCAGGGACTGATCCTTCTTGACAACATGTCCAAAGTATATAAGACACAGTGGCATCTTTGCTTCCAAGGAGCACTCTGGTTGTACTTCTTCCAGAACAAATCTGTTTGTTCTTTGGTGGTCCATAGTACATTCAACATTCTTCTCCAGCACCACGATTCAAAGTTATCAATTATTCTTCTGTCTTCTTTGTTCGTTGTCCAGCTTTCTCATGCATGTGAAGGGACTGAAAATACCATGGCTTAGGTCAGGTACACCTTAGTCTTCAAGGTCACATCTTCCCTTTTCAGTACTTTGAGGAGGTCCTTGGCAGCAGATTTTCCCACTGCAGTGCATCTTTTGATTTCTTAACTGCTGCTTCCATGGGCATTGGTTGTGAAACCAAGTAAAATGAAGTCTTTGAAAACCTCAATCCTTTCTCCACTTATAGCGATATTGCTTACTGGTCCAGTTATGAAGATTTTTGTTTTCTTGATGTTGAGGTGCAATCCATACTGAAGGCTGTGGTCCTTAATCCTCATAATTAAGTGTCTCAAATCCTCTTCACTTTCAGCAAGTAAAGTACTGTCATCTGTGTAACACAAGTTGTTGAGTCATCCTCCAGTCCTGATGCCTCATTCTTCCTTGTATAATCCAGTTTCTCAGATTATTTGCTCAGCATACAGATTGAAAAGGTATAGTAAAAGGATAAACAAATGTTTGCTGCAGCACAGTCCACAATAGCTAAAAAATGGAGTCAACTCAGATGCCCACCAACAGAAGAATAGATACACAAACTATGATACATGTACTCAATGGAACACTAGCCAAGCCAAGTGCCATTGAGTTGGATCAATTCATGTTATGATAAAAAAAAAAAAAAAAAAAAAAAACAACAGCATTTATTTTAGAAAACATCTTATAACATGGTTTCATTGGGAAGATATTAAAGATATTATGCTGGGTGAAATCAGTGTCAAAAGGACAAATATTGTATGAGACCCCTGTTATAAGGACTTAAAAACAGAATTATCTACAGAATAACTTTGTTGGCTTCAAGGGTGGGGTGAATGAGGGTTTATCATAGATGAGATAGTTGATAGATGTTAGACATTTTATTCCTTTACTGTAATTAAAAAAAAATTTGTGTGCATGTATCTGTTCATGTGACAGCCTTTGTTTCTGTACAATATATTCCAAGCAGTGGGATTATTGGATCAAATGGTATACCTATTTTCAGCTTTTTAAGGAAGCACCAAATTGCTTTCCATAGAGGCTGTACCATTTTGCATCCTACCAGCAATGTAGGAGAGTTTCCATTTCTCCACAGTATCTCTAGCCTTTGTTGTTTTCTGTTTTTTGGATTGTGGCCAACCTTGTTGGGGTAAGATGGTATCTCACTGTAGTTTTGATTTGGATTTCTCTGATAGCTAATGATTGTGAGCATTTCCTCTGTGTCTTTGGGCTGCCTGGTGAAGTGTCTAACCATCTTCTTTGCCCATGATTTAATTGGATTATTTACCTTTTTCTTGTTGATATTTTGAAGTACCTTGTAGACATGGAGATCAAATGTCAGTCTGACATGTAGTTGCCAAACATTTTTTCCCATTCTGTACATGGTCTTTTAATACTTTTGATAAAGTCTTTGGATGAGCAAAGTGTTTGATTCTTAGTAGTTCCTATGTATTTATTTTCTCTTCTGTTGATCATGCTTTGTTTGTCAGATTTTGAAGTCTCTGAGCTGTGTATTAAAAATTCCATCATTATGATCTTTATCGTTTTAGGTTTGATATTTAGGTCTTTGATCCATTTTGAGTTAGTTTTTGTGTAAGGTGTGAGATACGGTTCTTGTTTCGGTTTTTTTGCAGATGAATAATTTTGCCAGCAACATTTGTTAAAGAGACTGTTTTTACCCCTGTTTAAAATCTTAGGGGCTTTGTCGAACATCAACTGTTCATAAGAGCACGGTGGAATTTCTGGGTTCTCAACTCTGTTCTGTTGGTCTGTCTGTCTCTTTTTGTAGCAGTGCTAGGCTGTTTTGACTACTGTGGCAGTGTAATAGGCTGTAAGATCGAGTAATGTGAGGTCTCACACTGTGTTCCTTTTCTTCAGTAGTGCTTTACTTATCTGGGTTTTCTTCCCTTTCCAAAATTGGTGATTTCTTTCTCCATCTCACTCCAAAATGACACTGAAATTTGTACTGGGACTGCATTCTGTATGTAGATCACTTTGGGTAAAATAGAGATTTTCACAATATTAAGTCTTTCTTTCCATGAGCAGGATAAGTTTCTTCATTTCTATAAGTCTCTTTTGGTTTCTTGCAGTAAGATCTTGTAGTTCTCTCTCTATAGGTCTCTTATTTCTCTAGTTAGATTTGTTCCTAGGAATTTTATCTTCTTGGGGGCTATAGTAAATGGTATTGATTTGGTGATTTCTTCTATGATGATCTCTTTGTTGGTATAAAGGAGCCCTATTGATTTACTTATGTTTATCTTATATCATGATACTTTGCTGAACTTTTCTGTTAGTTCCAGTAGTTTACTTATGAATTCTTTAAGATTCTCTGCATATACAATCATATCATCTGCAAATAGGGATCTCTTTACTTCTTCTTTGCCAACATGTATGGCCTTTATTTCTTTGTCTTGTCTAATTGCTCTGGTCAGAACCTCTAGTACAACACTGAATACAAGTGGTGAGAGTGGGCATCCTTCTCTACTTCTCGTTCTCAAGGGGAATTCTTCCAGTTTCTCTCCATTCAGGGTGATGTAGGCAGTTGGGTTTGCATAGATGCCCCTAACTGTGTTGAGGAATTTCCCCCTTATCTTATTTTGCTGAGAGTTTTCATCATGAATGGGTGTTAGACTTTGTCTAAAATATTTTCTGCATCAGTTGACAAAATCATGTGATTTTTATCCTTTGTCTTATTTATGTGGCTGATCACATTAATTGCTTTTCTGATGTTGAACCAGCCTTGCATCCCTGGTATGAATCCAACCTAGTCATGAGGAATTATTTCTCTGATATATTGTTGAATTCTTTTGACAAGGATTTTGTTGAAGACTTTTGCATCTAGGTTCATGGTCTATAATTTTCTTTTTTTGTGAGATCTTTCCATGGCTTTGGTATTAGGGTTATGCTGGCTTCCTAGAATGAATTTGGGAGTATTCTGTCCTTGTCTATGCTATGAAAGAGTTTCAGTACTATTGGAGTTAACTCCTCTCTAAACGTTTGGTAGAGTTCTCCAGTGAAGCCTTCTGGATCAGGGCTTTTTTAGTTGGTAGTTTTTTTTCGTTTTTTTTTTTTTTTAATGAATTTTTCAATCTCTTCCTTTGTAATGAGTTTATTAAACTGTTCTACTTCTCCTTGTGATAATTTTGGAAAGTGATATGAATCTAGAAATTTGTCCATTTTCTTAGGTTTTCAAATCTGCTGGAGCACATAATATTCTAATAATTTCATAATATTCTGTTGTGAACTTTTAATTTCACCATCATATTTGAGAGACAATTTTGCAGGGTATACAGTTCTTGGTTGGAAATTTTTCGCCTTCAAGGCTTTGTATGTGTCATACCACTGGCTTCTTGCCAACGTAATTGCTACCAAGAAGTCAGAGGTCAGCCTACAGGGCTTCCCCTTGTACATTAGCTTTGCTTTAAGCCTAGCTACCTTTAAGAGCTTCTCTTTATGTTTCATTTTATTAAGCTTGATTATAGTATGTCTTGGTGTCTTTCATTTGGGGTCTACCTTTTTTGGTGTTTGATAAGCATCTTGAATATCTATATTCTCTTCTTTCATGATGTCAGGGAAGTTTTCTGTCAGCAACTCTTCAACAATTCTCTGTGTATTTCCTGCTATCCATCTCTCTTCAGGAACTTCAATTATTCACAGATTATTCCTCTTGATAGAGTCAGATGTGCTTCTTAATGCTCCTTCATTTTTCTTGTTTCTTTTCTCTGATTGCTCATCATAAATACTTGTATCAGTTGCTTTATCTTCAATCTCAATAGTTCTGCATTCCATTTCCTTGATCCTGCTCTTTTGGCTTTGCATTGAATTGTCTAACTTTGTAATGTTATTATTTATCTACTGGATTTCATATTGTTGATGTTCTAGCAGTTCATATAGGTTACTTAATTTTTCATTTTGTTCTACTGCACTTTGTTTACTCTCTAGAAGGACTCTATACATAATTATGCCTCTGATAAATTCAGAAAGGCTTCTTAATCTGGGAAGTTTTTTGATTTTTGATTTTTGGAGTTTTCTCAAGCCATGGTGGTCTGCTTCTTTAAATTATTGAATATTGATTGCTGTCTTCACGCCATCAAAAAGTTGTTCATCTTCTCCAGTGTTTCTCCAACAGGAGCTATGGCATAGCTCTAAGAAAGGAGTGAGTAAGGGCACTGCTGGACTTGGTCACCAGCCACTGCTGCATTCTCTGGGTGCAGCAGACTTATATATAGCTTCTCTGGCAGTATAGAGGCTGTCAAGCCCCACAATACTGCAAGACTTGGTGGCTGGACCCAACTGGGCCTTCAAGGGTGGCAGTTCCCCCCTCCTGGCTGCTAAAGGTAGCAAGCTACATGTGCTGACTCTCTGGTGTCACACCAGCCATGACTATGGTGTAGCTCACGGGGAGAAGGAGAAGGGGGTGCCACTACACTCAGCCACCAGGGACTGCTGCATTCTCTAGATGCACTTATTTTAAAAACTGCTTTTCAGCAGAGAAGAGCAGTGTCCATTAGCAGCTGAAAGCAGCTGGGCCCTGAGGGGTGGCAGACACCACCTCCTGGCTGGCAAAGGTGGCTCACTACTTACAGAGTCTCTGGGGACCATAAGACAATATGATGTGGCTCAGTGAAGTGCAGTAGAAATGGCATTACCACACTCAGCCACCAGTAACTGCTGCGTTCTCTATCTGCTCTTATCTTAAATGCTGCTTTTCTGCTGTGAGAGGTGATGACCAGACACAGATGATAGCAGCCATGTCCTTAGGGGCGGTAGACCCTGCCTCCTGGGTGACAAAGATGGTACTTTACTTATGGAGTTTCCTGTGGGCAATCTGCAGATACTACAACATGACTCAAAGAAGAGAGGGGTTAGGAAACCACCAAACTCAGTTCCAAGCCTCTACTATATTCTCTAGGTACAGTGGTCTTAAAAACAGTTTTTCTGTCAGGGGAAGCATTGTTCTGACAGGCGCTGTTGCTCTGCATGGAAATTAACCCGAGCTGAGCCCTTAGACATGGTTGACTTCACTTCTCAGCAGACCAAGAAGGTGCCCCCCCACGAGCCACCTCTCCTGCAGTCAGTCAGCAGTATCTATGGCACAGCTCAGAAAAGGGGGGGAGGGGCACTGGCATTCTCAGTCACCAGCCACCACTAGATTCTCTAAATGTGGCTGTCTCAAGCAGTTTTTCTTCTGTGGGATGCACTGCAGTTCAGCATAATAGCCAGCCTGTGCCAGGCTCTCAGGCTCAGCAGTTCTAGTCTCAGACTCCCAGTTAACAAAAGAGGCATCTGTATCTCTAATCCTCTCAGCTGATGTGCTAGAGGAAGTGGGACTCAGTGTGGTGCTGTCACACCTCCAACAGAGATAGTTTCCCTTTTCCTGTCACCCAGTCCAGTCTCACAACCCTATACCTGATCTTGGGTCTCCCAGAATGTCCACACTGCTCTATTCAGTTATTCTTCTAGGGAACTCTGGAGACATGTATCTAGTTTGCCATCTTGGTCCTGACTCCCTGAAGATTTATTATAACGCACTGAAAAGCACTAACTAAAAGAAAAAAATTGATAAGTTGACTTGGTCAAAAATAAATTTTGTTCATGGAAAGATTCCATAAAAGAAGTAAGACAGCAAATCAAATATTTGGAGGAAATATTAGCAATGCGTATAATTGATAAAGAAATTAAACCGAGAATAAAAATAACAACAATAAAAATATAAGTACCCAGTTAAAGGGCAAAAGACTTAGAAGACACCTCAAAAAGAGAAAAAAAAAATGATCAATAGAGTTTTTTTTTTTGACGCTTCTGACTTTCTTCTTTTTTTATTTAATATGACTGAGTGAAAATATACATTCCCATATAAATTTACATGCCCACCTATATGCAGCTTCAACTGCTCTCCCTGCCCAGTGACAGCACACTATTCCTCTCTGCTCCATACATGTCTCATCCTCCCAACAGCCTTCTTTCCCCTCCTCTCCACCCACTCCCCTTACTCCAGCCAGAGGTCAGCAGGATGATATCCTACAGATGTATAGAACCATAAAGTACATCCAATATATGGTTACTCTGCATTGCCAAGTCCAATCCATTCATGTCCAAAGAGTGGAACTTCGTTATGATTTATGGGCAAGGGCAGCATCAGGGCCAGGGGCCATGCTCTCAGGGGAACCCTGAAACTGCTGGACCATCAACTGAAGTCTTTTAGTGGAGATCTCAGGATGCACCCCTTTTTATTCTTGTGTTGCCAGTGAGACTCAACCTAGTGAGCCCCATCGCAGCTATCACTGGTGGTGGCCAGGCACCATCCAGTTCTTCCGGTTTCAAGTCGATGTAGGCATGCGCTCATGTGGGTCTCTCTGTCTTCTAGTTTGTCTTTACTGCATGTTGTTTTGGTCCTTGGTGAGCATCTGTTCCTGCTGAGTTGGGACCATTTGCTGTGTCCTCAGATGGCAGCTTGGCAGCTTTTAAGACCCCAGACGCCACTCACCAATGTGGGGTGCAGAGAATTCTCTTAGCAAAATGCTAGTTGTGCCAATTGGCCTGGAATTCGCCTAAGAGCATGGTCCCCCACCCCCTGCCCCAGCTACTCTATCCTTGCAGTATTGAGTCAAGATGGAAGGAGTACTCAAATTATGCTGAAGTCCACTTAATGTTGTTCTTGTTTCTAATGTGTGCTATCACCGCTTTCTCCCAACTAGATTTCTAGTAACTGTCTAAACTAAACCCTCCTCCCCTCCTTCCCTCCCTCCCTTCCCTCCATGCCTCCCCTCCCTTGCAGCTGTCAAAGAGTCTTTTCTTCTATACACAAGTGTGTTTTTGAGGTCTTATTGTAGAGGTCTCATACAGTATTTGTCCCTTTGTCGCTGACTACTTTCACTCAACATAATGTCTTCCAGTTGAAACCAGGTTAGGAGATGTTTCCTGGAGTCATCGTTATTCTTTATCATTGTGTAGTACTACGTTGAGTATATGTACCGTAGTTTACCTATTCATTCTTCTGTTGTTAGGCATCTGGGTTGATTCCATCTTTTTGCTATCAGGGACTGTGCTGCGATAAACATTATGGTGCATGTGTCCGTTGGTGTGAAAGGCATTGATTCTGTAGGATATACTCCAAGTAGTGGAATGACTGGGTCAAATGGTATATCGATATCCATTTTTTTTTAAGGAAGCGCCAGATTGCTTTCCAAAGAGGCTGGACCATTTTGCAACCCCACCAACAGTGTAGGAGGGTTCCACTTTCTCCACAGCCTCTTAAGTATTTGTTGTTTTGTGTTTTCTGGATCATGGCCAATCTTGTTGGGGAACAGGTTTATTTTTTAAATGTTGATCATCCTTAGTCATAAAGGAAATGCAAATTTAAAACACCAGTACCACTTAAATCCCCAATTAGATATTACTTGGTATCTCGTAGAATGTATAATGTTAAAAAGACAGATGATGCCAAATGTTGATTAGAAAACAGATCAAATGGAAATTCTGTATATTGCTGATGGTAGTCTGTAATGTCTATACATATATGCTATCAGAAATATATATATGTAAATGTTATCAGAAATAATATATATCTATTACTTTTGATAGCATTTCTGTAGTCCTTCTAATTTTTTACATAAATAATCAAGTATTTACAAAGGCATTTTTCCTTCTTTCTTTCAAACTTGAATGCTGTTAATTTTCTTTTATTGCATCATTGCTCTGACTTGAAGCTCCAGTACAATGCTGAATGTAAGTGTCTCTCACCACTTACATTCGTGTCACTTTCCCATCCTTATAAGGACATTCCATCTTTCATCATTAAGTATGATGTTAAAAATAGTTGCACCATGTCAGCTCCAACTCAGGGTGACCCCATGCATGCTCCACTGGGCTTTCAAAGGCTGATTTTTAGGAAGTCTATCACCAGGCTGGAAAACCTGGTGGCACTAGTTAAGTGCTACATCTGCCAGCCAACAGGTTGGCAGTTTGAATCCTCCAGGTGTTCCTTGTAGACTCTAAGGGGCCGTTCTACTCTATTCTATATGGTCACTGTGAGTAAGAGTCAACTTGACAATAGTGGGTTTGGTTTGTTTGGATCACCAGACCTTCTTCTAAAGTTGCTCTTAGTAGGTACAAACATCCAATGTTTCAGTTTCCTGCTGAGTATGATAACCATTCCCATCAACTAGGGACTCTTTACTACTATTTCTAGTTTGCTGAATTTTTATCAGAAATGGATATTTTATTTTGTCAAATGTTTTTCTGTGTCTATTGAGTTGATCACATGCTTTTGGCTTTTTTTTGTTATGATGAATTATATAAATGGATTTCAGTATGGTAAGTAAACCTATCACTCCTGGGATATATCATATTTGGACATGAGGTATATAAATTTTATATATCGTTGGATTTATATGCTATAATGTTGTTTAGAATTTATTGTATACATATATTCATGAAAGACATTGGTCCGTAGATTTTGTGGGGTTTTTTGGTGTTGTGTAATGTTCTCATTGAATGAACTGGGATATATTTAGTTCTTAATTTTTCTTGAAGAGATTGTGTAAAATTGATATTTCTTTGTTAAATTTATGGCATAATTTATCAAGGAAGTCTGCCAGACTTTTTCTTGTGGTAACGTTGTTAATTATAAATTAAATTACTTAATATAAGACTGCACATCAAAACTGAAAGCAGAGACTTTAAAAATTTTCAATATTAAATTTTAAAAGTAATGATAGTGTATTTGGGAATTTACTGACATAACACAATGGGAATTTATTGAGAAAAATAATACAAAAATGATGGTAGCAAAAACATTCTAAGTTTTTGTTTTTCTACTGCTCATGATACTAATGGAAGGCAAATTTCTTCACTGATTTGGCGATGTGTATCTTTTAAAAAAGATCATCCTTTTTATTTAAATTGTTGGATTTATGTTCATGAAATTGTTCATAATCTTTCTTTCTATCATTTTATTATCTGTCAAACTTGTAGGAGTGTCTTCTCTCTCACTCTGTTATTATTAATTTGGGTTTTTTTCTTTTTTTCTGATCTGACTGGCTAGAAGCAGCAATGATGATCTGGAAAACATAGCTTTCACATTCACTCTTCTTTATACTTTTTCTGTTTTCTAATTCATTGATTTCTACTCTAAACATCATTGTTTCTTTTCTCTTGTTTATTTTGGGTTTTGTTTGCTTTTATTTCTCTAGTTTTTTTTAAGAGAAAGCTTTGATAAATTATCAGTCCTACTTCTTTTCTGATACACACTTTTTGTTTCTTTTTTAAATATATATAGAAAAAAATTCCATTTTAACCATTTTAAAGTGTAAGATTCAGTGACATTAATTGTATTCACCATATTGTGTTACCATGACTGCCATCCATTTCCACAAGTTTTCTACCATCCTACATAGAAACTCAGTGCTCTTTAGTTTTTAACTCCCTTTGTCAACTCCTTTCAGTTCCTGGTAACCATGAATGAACCTTTGTCTCTGAGCATCTGCCTGGTCTAGATATTTTATATAAATGGGATTATACAATATTTGTCCTTACGTGTCTGACTTATTTGTGCAGCTTGGGATATGTTTCAAGATTTATCTGCATTATAGCAGGTATAAAAACTACATTTTTCTTCATGGCTGACTTATTTTCCGTTGTATATATACCTGCAGTGGGATCCCATTCCAACAATTCTCTTTTAAGCTGGTTCTGACATAAGTTGAATACTTCCTTTTGTTTTTGTTATTATTGCCTTTTATTATCAGTAGCTTTATAAATCTGATCTTTATTTGCCTGTGCAGGTTGTAATCATTACATACAAAGATCTGTGAGTGAATATCTGAGAATGACAACATCACAGCAACACTGGATGCAGTATATAGTACTAACATTAAAGCAATCCAAAGTGCTGTTCATTGTAGCTCAAATACATTTTAAGGCAAGGACAACCTGTACACTACATTTTGTCTGTTCTTTTACCTGTTGATGGACACTTGAATTGTTTGCACCTTTTAGTTATAGTGACTAATGCTGCGATGAAAATGTACACATAACTATTTGAATCTTGTTTTCAAGCCTCTTGGGTATATACTCAGGAGTAGAATTGCTAAGTCATATGAGAATTCTGTCTTTGACTTTTTGAGAAACCAACAGACTGTTTTAAATTTCCACCAGCAATTCAAAACAGTTCAAATCTTCCACATCCTTGGCAATGCTTGCTCTATTCCATTCTTCTGAGTTTACCCACCCTAGTGGATGTAAATTGGCATTTCACTGTGATTTGATTTGCATTTTCTTGATGACTAATGATATTGTACATTGTACATATTGGCCATTTGTGTGTCTTCTTTGCTTTTGTTTGTTTTTGGTTTTTTGGATTGGCTTTTTGTTATTGAACTGTAGGAGTACTTTATTTTCCTAAATATTAAACTGTTTTTTAGATATATGACTGCCAAATATTTTCTCCCATCCTCTAGACTGCATTTTCATTTACTTGAAAAAGGCTTTTTGTGCACAAATATTTCTTGTTTATTTTTGTAAATAGTTCTTCAGATGAAAGTTTACAGAACAGACTAGTTTCTTATTAAAGAGTTAGTAAACATATCGTTTTATGACAATGATTAACAAACCCACAACAGGTCAGTATTCTCCCTTTTCAAGTTTGGGTTCCTTTTTACCAGCTTCCTTATCCCCTCCTACCTTTTAATCCTTGCCCTTGGGCTGGTGTGCCCCTTGAGTCTTGTTTGATGGGCCTGTTTAATATTTGGCTGAGGGGTGGACCTCAGGAGTGACTTCATTACTGAACTGAAAGAGCATCCAGGGGCCGTACTCCCAGGATTTCCCCACTCCCATCAGGCCAGCAATTCTGGTTTTTCCTTTTTTGAGTTAGAGCATTGTTCTATAGTTACCTCCAGCTCTCTTTGGGACCCTCTATTGCGATCCCTGTCAGAGCAGTTGGTAGTAGTAGCCAGGCACCATCTGGTTGTGCTAGATTCAGTGCGCTGGAGGCTGTCGTCGATGTGGTCCATCTATTCTTTCGACTAATGTTTCCGTTGTTTCTTGAGTTTTCTTCATTCTTGGTTTCCCCCAAAGGAGTAAGTACAGTCAAGTATCGTACACGGTCGTTCATAGGGTTTTAAGACCCCAGACAGTACTCTCCAAAGTAAAACGTAGAAAATTTTACTTATAAACTATGTTACGCCAAACTGAGCTAGATGTTCTGCAAGCCCAGGGTCCCCAAAGCCCTCAACCCAGCAATTTTGGTTCCTCAGGGAGTTTGAACGTGTCTATGGAGCTTGCAAGACTTTGCTTTGTACAATTTGTGCTGCCTTCCCCAGTATTGCATACTGTCTTCTCTTTTGCCAAAGTTATCACTTAACTATTGTGTGTTTAGTGTTATTTCTCCCATTCCTTCCCTCTCAGGTAACCATCAAAGATTCTTTTCTGTGTAAACTTTTTCATGAGGTTTTATACTAGTGTTCTCATACAATGTCCTTTTGTGATTGACTTATTTCACTCAGCCTAATGCCCTCTAGCTTCCTCCAAGTTATGAGACAATTCACAGATTAATCATTGTTCTTTATTGTTGCATAATATTCCATTATGTATATGTGCCACAGTTTATCTGTTGATGAACATATACATTGTTTCCAACTTTGTGCTGTTGTGAGCAATGCTCCACTCAATGCTGCAATGAACATGTGAGTACATATGTCTGTTTATGTGGTGGCTCTTATTTCTCTAGGATATATTCCTTGGAAACCCTGGTTGTGTAGCAGTTAAAAGCTATGGTTGTTAACTAAAAGGTCAACAGTTCGTATCTACCACGCATTTCTTGCAAACGTTATGGGGCAATTCCACTCTGTTCTTTAGGATCACTGTGAGTTGAAATCAATGTTTTGGGGGTGCATATTCCTAGGAGTGGAATTGCTGGATCATATGATATTTCTATTTCTAGCTTTCTAATGAAGCGTCATATTGTTTTCCAAACTAGCTGTATCATTTTACATCCTCACCAGCGGTGTGTAAAATTTTCAATTTCCTGTTTTTTCCTGTTTTGGTGATTTGTGCCAGTAATACCAGGGTGAGAGAATATCTCATTGTGATTTTGAGCATTTCTTCATGGGTCTGTTGGCCATCTGAATGTTTTCTCTGGTGAAGTATCTGTTCCTTTCTTTTGCTCATTTTTTAATTAGATTTTCAATTGTCTTTGTATTGTAGAAGTGTTAGATTATCTTGTAATTTTATGGATTAATCCTTTGTCTTATTTATAATAGCTCATGTTTTCCCCAGTTTGTAGTTCTCTTTTTACACTTTTGCTGGAGCCGTTGATGAACATAAGTGTTTAATTTTTAGGATCTTCTAATTACCTAGATAATCTTCTGGAGTTTATGTATTGTTGGTTATGGTTTGTCTCCTGTAAATGCCATGAGTTAGGGCTTCTAGCATTGATGCTATTGTTTCTTGTAGTTTTGGGCTTTATATTTAGGTCTTTGATTCATTTTGAGTTAGTTTTTGTGTATGGGGTGAGGTATCAGTCCTGTTTCACTTTTTTGCAGATGGACATCCAGTTTTGCCAGCGTCATTTGTTAAAAAGAGTGTCTTTTCTCCATTTGATGGACTTGAGTTCTTGTCAAAGATTAGGTGATCATAGGTGGATAGATTTACATCAAACACAAAAAACTCAAGGCCATCGAGTTGAGTCCAACTCATAGTGACCCTAGAGGTCGGAGTAGAACTGCCCCATAGCATTTCCAAGGAGTACTTGGTGGATTTGAACTGCCTACCTTTTAGTTAGCAAATGCAGCGCTTAACCAAGTATGCCACCAGGTTTTCCAGATTTATGTCAGGCTTTTCAATTCTTTTCCACTGGCCAGCGTATCTGTCATCTGTCGTATATCCCTTGTTAAAAATTTTCTTAAGTATTTTACATTTTTTGAAACCCTGGTGGCACAGTGGGTTAAGTACTACACCTGCTAACCAAAAGGTCAGCAGTTCAAGTCTGCCAGGCATTCCCTGGAAACTCTATGGGGCAGTTCTACACTGACCTATTGGTTGCCATGAGTCGTACCTGACTCAATGGCAGTGGGTTCTGTTTTACTTTTCTAGGGGCTATTATAAATGGAATTGTTTTCCTGATTTCCTTTTCATCAGTCTCTTTATTGGTGTGTAAGTATCTAGTTGATTGTTGTATGTTTATTTTGTAAACATACATGATATGCTGCTAAATCTATTAGTTCCAGTAGTTTTCTTATGGAGTCTTTTGGATTTCTATGTACAGTATCATATCATCTGCAGATAGGGACAGTTTAACTTCTTCCTTACCAATTTAAATGCACTTTATTTCTTTTTCTTGCTTTATTGCACTAGCTAGGACTTACAGCACAATGTTAAGTATGAATGATGATAAAGAGCATCGTTGTCTTACTCCTGTTCTCAGCCTCTCTTCACTAAGAATGATATTAGCCATTGGTTTTGCATAGAGGAATTCAATTATGTTGAAAAATTTCCCTTCTATACCTATTTTATTGAGAGTTTTTATCAGTAATTGGTGCTGAACTTTGTCAAATGCATTTTCTGCATATACTGAGATGATCATGCAATTATTTTCTTTCCTTTTGTTTATGTGATAGGTTATATTGATGGATTTTGTTGAGAATTATTGTAACTACATTCGTAAGAGATATTGGTCTGTAGTTCTCTCTCTCTCTCTTGTTTTTTTTTCTTTTTTTTTTTTTGTGTGTGTGTGTGTGTATGTGTGTGGTGTCTTTGCCCAGTGAAGCCGTTTGGGCTAGGGATTTTTGGTTGGGTTTTTTTTTTTTTAATTAACTTTTCAATCTCTTCACTTATTCTGGGTGTGTTCAGATTTTCAACATCGTTTTGTGTCAGTTAGAGTAGCTGGTATTTTTCTAGAAATTTGTCCATTTCTTTTGAGTTTTTAATACTCTGTTATGATTCTTTTGTTTCAGTTGGGTCTATTGTAATGTCCCCCATGTTGTTTCCTATTTGGGTTATTTGAGTCCTCTCCTGTTTTTCTTCTGTCATTTTGGCCAGTGGTGTTTCGATTTTGTTGATCCTTTCAAAGAATCAGCTTTTTGTTTTGTTAATCCTTTCTATTTTCAGTTCTCTATTTAATTTATTTCTGCTCTAATCTCAATTATTTCCTTCATTCTCATGGCTGTGGTCTTCTTTTCAGTTCTCTTTCTATTTGGTCTAGTTGTATAATTACTGTTGTGAATTTGTTCCTTCTTTTTGGATGTGTGTATCTGTTGCAATAAATTGACCTCTGAGAACTGTCTTTGCTGTGTCCCAAAGGTTTTGGTAAGATATATTTTCTTTCTTGTTTGATTCTTTTCTTTCTGGTTCGATTGTAGTCATTTTTGCTTCCATCTTTGATTTCTTCTTTTACCCAGGGATTTTTAAACAGAGTGTTATTGAGTTTCCCTGTAATTATTTTTTTTCCCTTGTTCTTTCTGTTGTTAATTTCTACTTTGTTGGCTTTGTGGTCAGGGAAGATATTTTGTATTATTTCAGTGTTTTAGATTTTATTGAGGGTTGGTCTGTGGCCCGAGATGTGGTCTATTCTGGAAAATGTTCCATGCACATTGCAGAAGAATGTGTACTTTGCAACTACTGGGTGGAGTGTTCATATATACCTATGAGGTCAAGTTGGCTGATTTTGCCCTTTAGCTCTTCTGTTTCTTTGCTTAGTCTCTTTTTGGATGTCCTACTCTTTGTCAATAGTTTCGTGTTGATGTCTCCTACTATTATTGCTGAACTTCAATTTCTCTTTTCAGTATTGTTATAATTTTTTTTTTTAAATATATTTTGGGGCTCTATCAATGGGTGTGTGGATATTTATTATAGTTAAGTCCTCATGATAGAACATCCATTTAGTCTTTATTTACTGTCCTTCTTTGTCTTCTGTGGTGTATTTTGTTTTCAAGTCTATTTTATCCAAAATTTATATTGCTGCTCATGCTCTTTTTTGAAAGTAATTTGCTTAATTTTTTTTCTATCCCTTAATTTGTAATAAATGTATGTCTTTTGCCTAAGATATGTCTTTTATAGACAGCATATTGATGGATCTTGCTCTTTTCTTTTTTAAAATCCATTCTGTCATTCTCTGTCTTTTTTTTATTATTATGATTGAATGAAAATGTACATTCCCATATAAATTTGCATGGTCACCTATATGCAGTTCCCACTGCTCTCCCTGTCCGGTGACAGCACACTCTTCCTCTCTGCTCCATGCATGTCCTAACCTCCCAATAGTCTTCTATCCCCTCCTCTCCACCCAGTCCCCTTCCTTCCTTTCTCTGTCTTTTTAATGGTGCATTTAAGCTATTTACATTCAGTGTAATTATTGATATGTGTAAAATTTATTGCTGTCATTTTGTAGTGCTTTTTTTTTTTTTGGTGGTAGTGCTAACATTTTCTTTGTTCCTTTTACTGTCCTGTGCTGAATTCCTTTGGTCTGTAGATTTCTTGTCTTTTTCTTTTGATTTTGTGAATTCTGTTTTTATTTTCACTTGATGATTTTCTTTTTTTGCTGAAGAGTAGGTTTCTTAACTTTCTTTGTGGCTACTTTGAAATTTACCCTTATCTTCCTAGGTTTGAACCAGTCTATTCCTATTTGGTATTGCCTTACCTGCCACCCAGTTAGAAAGTTCTATAAGTGCACCATTTATTCCCCTGTCTATTGTTCTGATGATGTTGGAATTTGCAGATTAACTGCCGTAGTTCACTGTAGTCTGATGTGGTTTGTCCTCTGACTGAAGGACTCTCTTGTTTTGGCTTTTATATGTTCCCTGAATTTCTGTGTATCTGGAAATATCTTAATTTCATTATTGTATCTGAATGAGAGTTTTGCAGGATATATTTTTATAGGTTGGCATTTTTTTTCTTTCAAGAGTTTATATATATATGTGTGTATATATATATATACATATATATATGTATATATGTATATGTATATATCACCCCTTGCCTGTGTAGTTTCTGTCAAATTATCAGAGCTCAGTCTTATTGTTTCTCCTATGTATGTGCCTTTTTATTTTTTTCAAACTGCTCTCAGGATTTTTTTTTGTCATTGATTTTTAGCAAGTGTGATTGCTATACGCCTTGGTGATTTTCTTTTAGGGTATCACCTATGTGAGGTTCATTGAACTTCCTGGATGGTTAGCTTTCCATCTTTCATGATATTAGGGAGTTTTTCTATCAGCAGTTCTTCAGTAATCCTCACTGTGCTTTCCATTTTCTGTGTCTGTTCTGGAACTTTGAACATTCACACATTTTTGCTTTTGATTGTATCCCATGTAATTCTCAGGGTTTCTTTGTTCTTTTTTCTGAGTTTGCCTCAAATAATGTTGTATCCAAGTGTTTATCCCTGGTTTCACTGATCCTGTCTTCTATCATTTCAAACCTACTCTTCAGTCCTTCTATGACACCATCCATTTCTGAAATCTTGTTGTTCATCTTTTGGATTTCTATTTGTTGTTTTTGTGTGATTTATAGTTGTAAATTTATTTTGCCATTTTGTTCCTGTGAATTCTTCCATGAATTTGTCTGCCTTTTCTATGAATTTTTCTATTTGTTCCTCATTTTTGTCTCCTTTTTGCTTCAATTTTTAGATGGCTATGACTATTACAGATTTGAACTCCCTGACAGGTAGTTCTAATGTGTTTTCTTCTGCCGGAAGGTCATCTGGTTTTCTACTTTGGGCACCTACTGGAATCATCGTGTCCTTTTTTGTTTTTTAAATTTCGATATTATCTGCTGTCTCAGGGCATTCAGTATTTTCTTCATTTATTGGTTGTGAATATGTTTGTTTCACTCTGCTTTTTTGATTTATTTGGTTATTTCAGAGTAGGCAGGCTGTGAGTTATCTGCTGTTCGCTCATCTGTGGTCACTCTACTGTTTACCTCTTTGTCCAATGAACAGAGCCAGTAGCGCAGCAATGGTGCAACAGGTCAGATTCAGCTGAAGGGCAGGGGCTGGGGTATTTTTCTTTCTATGGCACGTACTAGGACTGATGGTGAGTGGGCCAGTAATCAGTGCTGAGCAGGTTCCAGAAGGCCATGTCTGTGCTTCTCAAGGGTATGACGTTCAGCACGTGATGCAGGCGGTCAAAGGAACAAGGAGGTTGTAATGTGTGGAGCTAAGATGGATGTGGGAGATAAGTGAGAGGGGAGAAAAAAACAGGACCCAAAACAAAAACCAGAGTGCTCAGGGAGGAGGTGATCTGTGCCCTGCTGGGGGCTCCTGAAGGTGCTTTCATGTTCTCCCCATCCTTGGATCTTAGATGTGGGAGGGGTGAGTCCCAGCTGCATGGCTACTGCATTTCCCAGCCAGCTGAGCCACTGCAACTATCCAGCAGAAGCCAGAGGTAGAGTAGCAGGGAGAAAATGGGGGGTTAGAAAGCGTCTATTGCTGGTTATCAGTTACTTTGTCTTCTGCTAAGATTTGCATAAATCTGCTTTCCCTTGCTCTCTGTCTGCCAATCTCCAGCAGAAGTCCAACATGGCAAATTTGTGCTAAGTTAGCTGATACGGGACTTCTACTATCTCTTCCGGCTCACTGTTCTCTTTGTCAGCTTATTCCATTTAGTGTTTGGCCGAGATCTTTATCACTTTAACTCTTTGTGTTCTAGGATTGATGTTATTTCTGTCTGATTTAGTTTTGGGGTCTTTGCTGTGTAGGGACAGCATGGTGCTTCTGTCTACAGTGCCATGTTGACTGGAAGTCACATTTCTAGTTTTGATGAAATCCAGTTTATCTATGTTTTTCTTTGCTGTTTATGCTTTTCGCGTCATCTCCAAGTAACTACTATCAGAAATAAGGGTTCAAGTTTTACCTCTGTTTTCTTCTAAGAGTTTTATGGTTTCAGTTTTTTATATTGATAATATTGATCTATTTTGAATTAATTTTTGTACATGATGTGCGCTATGGGTCTAATTCATTCTTTTGTACAGACATCTAATTGTTCCAGCTCCATTTATTCTTTGTCCACTGAATGGACTTGGCACCTTTGTTGGAAATAAGTTTCCATAGATAGATGCATGGATTTAATTCTCAACCCTCAATTCTATTTCATTTGTCTATATCTTATTGAACCAGTGCTATACTGTTTTAATTACTATAACCTTAAAATAACATTTTGAAATTGGGACATATGAGTCTCCTTAGGTTGTTCTTTCTCAAGATTGTTTTGGATACTGAGGATTTCTTGCAATTCTACATGGATTTGAGGATCAGCTTTTCCATTTTTTTAAACTGTTGGGATTTTGATAAGGATTGCATTCCATCTAGGGATTAATTTTAGTATATTGACATCTTCACAGGATTGTATAATTTCCAGTCCATGAACATGAAGTGGTTTTCCATTTATTTAGGCCTTTTTTCATTTCCTACAGCAGTGTTTTGTAGTTTTCACAGAACAGTTACTTTACTTTACTGGTTAAATTTATTCCTTTTCTGTGCTTAAATTTATTCCTAGGTTACTTTATTATTTTAGATGCTATTGTAAATAGGATTGTTTTCTTGGTTTCCTTTTCAGATTGTTCATTGCTAGTGGTTAAAAACACAGCCTATTGCTGTGTGTTTAATTTGTTGCCCTCCCACTTTGCTGAATTCATTTATTAGCTCTAGCAATTTCCTTGTGGAATCACTGGCATTTTTCAATATAGAAAATCATATCAACTGTGAATAGACATAGTTTTTCTTTTTTCCTTTTGAATTTGGATGCCACTTTCCCCCTTTATCTAATTGTTCTAGCTAAAATGTCCAGTACGACATTGAATGGTGAAAGTGTGCAAGTGGATTTACAATCTTAGGGGAGAAACTTTCAGCCTTTCACCATTGACTATAATGTTAGCTATAGGTTTTTCAAAAATGTCTTTTATCGCTAACATAGGCTTTTAATGGTACAAATGTGCCCTTTAAGCACTGGCTCCCTTTTTGGTTTCTTACTGTGCCAGCTAGCTATGGTTTAATTAGAAATGTTTTGCTTATATTTTGAATATTTGTGTGATTTTTAGAGATCTTAATGATTTCCGATTTAATTTTGTAATCAGAGAACATGCTTCACATGAATTTAATGTTTCAAAATGTATGAACTCTTATTTTAGGTTCAGTTATGTGGGGTTTAGCTTGTAAATGTCCCATGTGTCTTTGAAAAGAATCTGTTCTGCTTCTGTTAGCTGGAAGGTTCTCTATATGTCAGTTAGGTCAAGTTGTTGAATTGTGTTTTCCAAATGTCCTATAGCCTTATAAAATTTGTCCTTATTTGTTCTATCAATTGTTGAGACAAGGTTATTTATATCTTCAAACATAGTAGTGAATTTTTCTGTTTCTCCTTGCAATCCTTCATTTATGCTTCAAGTGTGCAGTTGATGCTTTTTTACTAGGTACATAAATATTTAGGTTTGGAATGTCATTACAATACGATCTACTTTATCCTAGTGATATTCTATTTTGACTGACAATAATATAATCACTTTACTATATGTTTATTGGTGATAACATAGTATATCTTTGTCCTCTTTATGTTTTTTTCCTTAATTGCATAATTTGTGTAAGGATGAGTTAGGATATTTTATTCACATGTTCCTTGTTTTCAATATATTAGTTTACTGTATTTTTACACAAATTCACTCACTTTCTGTTTTCTGATTGCTCTCTCCACCTGAAAAGTATTTTCACAAGCACTGCTAACATTGATTTTTTTATATGTGGTTGAAAAAAATTAGTATAGTGTGCTTATGAAAATAACTGGCAGGAGGAGTAAATGGTTGGCAAACAAACAGAAGGTGTGTGTTATTTGCATAAAAATATGGTATTCAAGCAACGTTTTTTTCAAGCTCTTTTTATGTTCTAAGACAGGAGGATAGAATAGTGAATAACAGAAAGAAGATCCATTTTCTTGGGAAGTAGGTGGCAAACAAATAAACCAGAAAACATCAGAAGCCTATGAAGATAATTTTAAAAGTATGAGTTTGGAGACAGTGGGTTTTATGTCGGACTGAGTGGCTAGGGCATTCAGTGGAAATGACATGTAAGGTGACACCTGAATAACAATAATAATCAGCAATGTTAAAATCTTAGAAAAGAGCATTCAACATTCGTTAGTTCCTCAAATGCTTATTGAGAACCTACTTTGTGCCAGGCACTGTTATAAGCACAGCACACATAGCAGTAAAAAAAAAATGATTAGAGAGAGAGAGAAAAAAAAATCCTTCTTATCAAAGAGCTTATCTGTTAGTGGGGGAATTGGGACAATAACCAGAAACAAAGGTTCTCCTATAGAGTTATATTGCAGGACTTCCCCTTTAAGTGTATTTTTTCAGTATTGTGTTTATTTTCAATAGCAAAATACACAACCCAAAATACACCCATTCATAATTTCTACATGAAGTTCAGTGACATGCTTTGTGTCACCAGTCTCCCTATCTCTACCTATGTTGTTTCCAAACCAAGGCTCTCATCTGTGCTTTAGATTACAGCTGTCAGATTAAATTCATGTAGATAATTCTAAGAGCATAGTCAGTGCTCATAGCAAGCATTCTTTATCAACTGGGCTAAAATGTTGTTTGGTTTCATAGGATAGTTTTGATGTAAGTTTTAAAGATTATTTCCAGGCATTAGAGCTAATCTTTCCCTCTGTCACAGTGTACAAGTTTAGTTTCCGTATGAATTTGGAGGTCTGTTTCATGCTTTTCTTCTTCTTTGATCAGGATCCGTCAGTTGAGTCATTGATCAGCATGTTCAGCAACAGCTTCTGGATACCATCCGTTTCTTCTAAACTCTCGGTAACGGAGGTTCTAGTTTATGGAGGCAATTAAACATACAGTGTATTTTCTTCTCTGATTTCCAGATACCCTTCTTCCTATTCTATTTCAGGTAAATAGTGACTGATTGTTGTATCTCAGCTGACTGCTAGAGAATCTTTAAGACTCTAAACTGTACCCACAAAGATAAGAGATAGATCAGAAAGTCTAAAAAAAGTTAGGCCTTTTGACTAAGGCTTGCCCTTTACTTTTAACCTAAGTCTTTGCTGGGTGCTGACTCATAACAACTCTATGTGCAACAGAACAAAGCGCTGCCCGGTCCTGGCTAGTCCTCACAGTGAGTGCTATCTAAGCACATTATGCAGTCACTGTGTCAGTCCATCCTGCTGAGGGTCTTCCTTGTTTTTACTGACCTTTTACTTTGCCAAGTATGACATGTTTCTCTGGTGACTGATCTCTTCTGATAACATGTCCAAAGCACGTAAGTCTCAGTGTCACCATCCTTATATCAAAAGAGCCATCTGACTGTATTTCTTCTGAGATAGACTTGTTCATTCCTCTCTAACTCCACAGCATATTCAGTATTCCTTACCAACACCATACTTCCAAGATATCTTTCTTATTCACTGTCCAACTTTCACAAGTGTATGAGCAACAGAAAATACTATGGCTTGGGTTAGGCTCACCTTAGTCCTCAGAGTGACACTTTTGCTTCTTAACACTTTAGAGAGGTCTTTTGCAGCATATTCGTCCAATGCAATATATCATTTGGCTTCCTGACTATTGCTTCTGTGAGTGTTCATTCAATCCAGGAGAGATGAAATCCTTGACAATATCAAGCTTCATAATGTTGTTTATGGTCCAGTTGTAAAGATTTTTATTTTATTTTTACTGAGGTATAATTGTAGTCTTTGAACTTCGTCAGTAATTTCTTCAAATCCTGTTCACTTGAACAAGCTAGGTTGTGTTATCTGAATATCACAAATTGTTAATGAGTCTTCCACCAATCCTAATGTCACATTCTTCTTCACATGGTCGAGCTTCTCTGAATATTTGCTCAGCATACAGATTCAACACATATGGTAAAAGGATGCAACCCTGACACATACTTTTTTTGGTTTTAAACCATGTAGCCCTTGCTCTGTTCCAATGACCGATTCTTTTTACAGATTGCATGTGAACACAATTAAGTGTCCTGGAATCTCCATTCTCTGCTATGTGATTCATAATTTGTTATTATCCATGCAGTCCAGTGCCTTTGCATAGCCAATAAAACACAGGTATACACCTTTCTAGTATTTCCTGTTTTCAGTTAACATCCATCTGATATCAACAATGATATCCTCATTCTACACCTTCTGAATCTAGCTTGAATCTCTAGCAGTTCCCTGTTGGTATATTGTTACAATCACTATCAGCTTTGAAATGATTGTCAGCAAAGTTTTACTTGCATGTGATGTTAGTGATATTGTTCAATAATTTTCTGATTGTGTTGGTTTTGAATTTCTTTGGAATTGGCACAAAAATGAAATCTCTTCCAGTAGGCTGACCAAGTAGCTGTCTTACAAATTTCTTGGTATAGACAAGTGAGCTTTCCGGTGCTGCATCCAGTTTTGGAAACATCTCAGTTGGTGTTCTATTGGTTCTTGAAGCCAAGTTTTTTGCCAATGTCTTCAGTGGAGGTTGAACTTCTTCCTTCAGTACCATCAGTTCCTGATTATGTGCTATCTCCTTAAACGATGGAACATTGGCCAAATTCTTTTTGGTATACTGACTCTGTGCATCTCTTTCATCTTCTTTGATGTTTCCTGTGTCATTTAATACTTTTCCCATGGAATCCTTCAAAGCTGCAACTTGAAGATTGAATTTTTTTTCAGTTCTTTCAGTGTGAGAAACACAGAACATATTTTTCCTTTCTGGTTTCCTAATTCCAGTTATTTGCACATTTCATTGTAATGTTTTTCATTTTGAGCCACGTTTTGAAAACTTCTTTTCTTTTGCTTCATTGGTTCATTCTTTCACTTTAGCTACTCTGTATTCCAGAACAAGTTTTAAACTATCATCTGACATCTGTGTGTGTTTTTTTTTTTTTGATAGTTTGTTTCTGTCTTCCTTTCTTTGTTTCTTTCTGTGTCTCTGTCTTTCATTTTTACTTCTTATGACCTCTTCCCTTCTTCCCTTCTTCATGTATCATGCCCTTGATGTCTTCCCACAAACTCATCTGGTCTTCAGTTATTAAAGCTCAATGCATCAAATCTATTGCTGTAATGGTCTCCAAATTTATATAGGATATACTCAAAGTCATTGTAGCAGTATGCATTAATTTTCTTCTGCTTCAGTTTGAATTTGTGTAAGTGATTGATGGTCTCTTCTACAGTTGACCCCTGGCCTTGTTCTGACTGACAATATTGAGCTTTTCTACTGTCTCCTCCCACAGCCATAGTCCATTTGATTCCTGTGTTTTTCCCACCTGGTGAGGTCCACACATGTAGTTTTTATTTATGTTTTTGAAAAAAGGTATTTGCAGTGAAGAAGTCTTTGGTCTTGACAAATTCTATCCTGTGATCTTCAGCATCATTTCTATCACCAAGGCAGTATTTTCCAATTACCAGTCCTTCTTTACTTCCAACTTTCTCATTTCAATCACCAGTAATTATCAATAAATCTGGATTGCACATTTGATAACCTCAAACTGCAGTAGTTAGTAACAATCTTCACTTTCCTCATCTTTGGCGTTAGTAGTTGGTGCATAAATTTGAATAATAGCCACATTAACTGGTCTTCCTTGTAGGCATATGGATATTATTCTATCACTGATAGCACTGTATTTCAGGATAGATCGTGAATTTATTTATTTTTTTATGTTGAATGCAATATCATTCCTCTCCAATTGTCATTCCCAGTAGAATAGACCATATGATTGATTCAAAACAACAAATGCTAGTCTATTTCAGCTAACTAATGCCTATGATAACAATATTCATGCATTCCATTTCATTTTTGACAATTTCTAATTTTCCTAGATTCATATTTTGAACATTCCACATTCCTGTATGAGGTAATAGAAAACACCATGGCTTGAGCCAGGTGCATCTTAGTCTTCAAAGTGACATCTTTGCTTTTTAACACTTTAAAGAGGTCTTTTGCAGCAGATGTGCTTGATGCAATGTGTTGTTTAATTTCTTAACTGCTGCTTCCATGGGTATTGGTTATGGATCCAAGTAAAATGAAATCCTTGTGGCTGACAACTTTAGTCATTTTTCTATTCATCATGATGTTGTTCATTGTAGAGTTGTGAGGACTTTGTTTTCTTTAGGTTTGTGAAGGTATAATCCATACTGAAGGCTGTGGTCTTTGGTCTTCATCAGTAAATTCTTCAAATCCTCTTACTTTCAGAAAGCAAGGTTGTGTCATCTACATATGACATGTTTTTAATGAATCTTCCACCAATTGTGATGCCCATTCTTCTTCAGACATTTCAGCTTCTTGGTTTATTTGTTCAGCATACAGACTGGATAAAGATGTTGAAAAGATACAACCCCATGCACACCTTTCCTGACTAAATCATACAGTATCCTCTTGTTCAATCCAAATGACTGCCTCTAGCTCCTTGTGTAGGTTCTGCATGAACACAGTCAGATAAGTATTCTGGAATTACCATTCTTCGAAATTTTATCTGTAGTTTGTTATGATCTGTGTCACTGAATACCTTTGAACAAGGAGGTTATCTTTCATAACTGGATATTTTTAAGATTCACTTTTATGTTCTTTGTTGTTTAGCAACTTAAGCCATTTGTTTTGTTTTAATGGTTGCTTTAGGGTTTGTAGTATATGTTTTTAACTCATAACAGTCTGTTTAAGTGGTAGAAATCATACCAGTTTACACATAGTAAGAGAATCAGAAGGTAGTATACTTCCGTTTCTCTTCTTTTGGTCTCTGTACTTTTGTTGTTCTATATTTTACTTTTACATATGTTAGAAACCTCACATTAAATTGTTTTGAGTTTATTTAAACAGTTGCTTTTCTTTTTAACATACTTAAATACGAATTTGAAGATCTTGTGTACTCACCTACATGGAAACCCTGGTGGCATAGTGGTTAGGTGCTGTGGCTGCTATCCAGAAAGGCTAGCAGTCTGAATCCACCAGGCACTCCTTGGAATTTCTGTGGGGCAGTTCTACCCTATCCTGTAGGGTGACTATAAGTTGCGATAGACTTGACAGCAGTGGACTTTGGAGGTTTTACCTACATAGTTTCCTTTTCCAGTGTTTTTCATTCCTTTGCGCATATTCTCATCTGATACAATTTTAACTTCTATTTGAAGAACTTTATTTAATATTTTTTGTAGTTCAGTTCTGCTAGTGAGAAATGTTTTCGTTTTTTGTATTTATGAAGTAGTCTTGTTTTTGAAAAAAATTATATGTTTTCAAAAGACACTTTTGCTGAGTCTAAGATCCTAGGCTGAAAGGTTTTGTTTTTTCAGTGCGTTATAGATGATCCTGCATTGTCTTCTGGTTTCCATTGTTTCTAATAAGAAATATGCTGTCATCTTATCTTTCTTCCTCTGTGCACAATATATCTTTTTCCTTTGCCTTTCAGATTTTCTCTTTATCACAGGTTTTGTGCAATTTAATTATAGATATCTTGGGGTACTTTTCGTTTGTTTTCTCCATGTTTCTGATGCTTGAGATTGCGTAGGCTTTTAGATCTGTAGGCTTACAGTTTTCATCAAATGTAGAAAGATTAGCCTAGAATCTTGCTTCCACTATTGCCAGCTCATAGTCATTCCTGTGAAGGTAATCTGTTTTGTTCTCTGGTTTTCCTTAAGATTTAACGTTTCTCATTTTTACTGATAAACCTGGTGCAGGCTGCATTGTATTCATTCCTCTTGGATTTATTGCATTTCATGTTTACTGCATTTCATGAATTTGAGAGTTCTTGTCTTTTCTTGCTTCTTTAAGAAAAAATTCTTAAATCATTAACACTTTCACGGTTAAAGTGAAAGTGTTAAACACCCTCAGTTAAACACCACACATGCTCGTCTTTCCACTCCATCCTCCGAGATGCTGACCTGTTCTTCCTTTCATATTTCTATCTTTTTATGTCTCTGTACTACAACCTGAATGTTTTCTTTATAATTATATTCTCACTTACTAATTAAGGCTTCAGATGTTAATGTATACTGTTTAATACATTTATTGGTTTTAAATTTTACATTTCTCACTCTATGGCTCCATTTTATCTGTTTCATGTTAGGTTGGCGTTTTTATATTTCTATTGTCATATTTTCAATCTTCTGCCTTTGTATCTTTAAGCATTAAACAATTTTTGTTTTACATTCTACATCTGCTTACTCTAATATCAGAAATATTTGCATACATAACGTTTTTGCCTTTATTTTCAGTTCTGCCATTCATGGCCTTATCTTCTTAAATGTTTTGTGATTTGCCTAGGGCACGTGTTTCTAGTAACTTTATCTTTGATATTACTTCATGTCTAGTTTAAAAGGGATTTATTTGGAGAAAACTTGTACTTGATTCTGCCAGGCACCATGGAAAACTGAAAACCTATTAATCTCTAGCTCAAGGTTTTTAGTACTAGTCCTAGGCATCAAGTGCTACTATAAAAGAAATATCATGAATGTGTGGCTTTAAAAAACAGAAGTTTGCTATCTCACATTTTAGGAGGCTAGAAGTCTCAGTTCATGGTGCTAGCTCTAGAAGAAGGCTTCGCAAGTTCTGGCTTTCCCTGGTCTAGAGGCTTCTCAGTGCAGGGGCCTTGAGTCCAAAGGATATACTTGCTCCCAGCTCATTTCTTGGTGATAGGAGGTTCCCTTGTCTCTGCTTCTCTTTTTTATATCTCAAGGGATTAACTCAATGTACGACCTAGTCTTATCAATTGAATCTTGCCTCTTTAACATAACTGTCTCTAATTCTGCTTCATTTAACATCATGAGGTAAAACTTACAGCACATAGGAAGATTATATCAGATTACAAAATGCTAGACAATCACATAATACTGTGAAGCATGGTCTAGCCAAGTTAACACACATTTTTGGGAGACACAATTCAATCCATAACAATACCACACAGAAGTAGCCTTGTGGCTACAAAATTCTCAGGGAGAACTCCTAGCAACTACCTAGAAGTTAGAAAGTTGAGAAGAGCATTTCTTCAACCCCAAGAATAAGATAAAAGCTGGATCATCTACAAAAACTGTAAGTTTTCCTGGCTGCTGTGGCAAGGATCCCAATAGAAAGTCCAGGAAAGAGTGGGAGAAAAATACACAACAAAATTCAAGTTTAAAAAAAAAAGAGAGAGACCAGACTTTCTGGTTAGACAGAGACTGGAAAAACCTTAGAAGCATGGTCCCTGGAAACTCTTCTAACTCAGTACTAAAGTCACTCCTGAGCTACAGCTTACATAGGTCTGTAAAGGTCAACAAAATACACATGAGGGACTGCTTCATGGGTCAATCATGTAGGTGAGATGAATGGGCATACCAGCTCAAAAGCAAAGACAAGGTGTCGGGGTGGGACAGGAAGACTGGACAAACGAAAACATGGAAACTGAAGTGGAGAAGGGGAGGGTGTTGACGCATTGCGGGGTTGACAACCAGTGTCACAAAACAATTTGTGTATTAACTACTTAATGAAAAACTAATTTGCTCTGTAAACGTTCACGTCAATTGTGATAAAATAAATAGATAGACAGATAAATGCCAAACCCAGTCTGAGACAACACACATAGAAATTTCCCATGAGAAATATTTCCTATCTTTCCCTAACTCAACACCAAATTTGACAAAGGCATTTTTGTGTGTGGACGTGGTTGTTGTCACTTACTGTTTTCTCCTCTGCAGAGTGGCTATTATTTTCTCAGTTCCCCCCCTCAGTTCCCCCCTCAGCTGAGAGTTTAGCCCCTTGGGTTCCCGGTTTTATGCCGTGCTATCTTGTCTGAGTTTTTGTCTTGTGGAGGCCCAAAGGCTTGCTTCCTGCTCTGTGACACTGTAAGGTCCCCAGTTACGAAGTCCAGGGACAGCATAATCCTGCAAATGCCCTGGTGCTGTCTGTTGATTGAAAATTCCTTACCTGTTTGACTATCCTGCTAACTAAAACATGTAGTCTGAATTGTTTGATAATTCCCTGGTTGAAATTTTTTTTTTTTTTTTTAAGGATTGTATCCAGAATTTGTAAAGTTTTCTATTTAGAATTATCTTTTCAAATATATTTATACCGCCCCCCATAGGCAGACTTCCACTTCACCATTTCCTGTCACATTTTTGTAGGGTTTAATTATATATAATATAAATATATATATATTCACCACCCTAAAACAAAACAAAACTTTTTGCCATCGAGTCAATTCCAACTGATAACAACCCTATAGGACAGAGTAGAACTACTGCACAGTTTCCACAGAGTGCCTGGTGGATTTCAGCTGCTGAGCTTTTGGTTAATATATAGTACTTAACCACTACACTACCAGGGTTTCTGTATTTACCAGTCTATATTATTGCTGAAAACCCTGGTAGTGCAGTATTTAAGCTGCTAATCAAAAGACTGACAGTTCAAATCCAAGACATAGTCCTTGGAAACTCTATGGGGCAGTTCTGCTCTGTCTTACAGGCTCACTGTGTGTCAGAATCGACTCAACCGCAATGGTTGGGTTTGGCTTTAACAGGATTAATGTTAAAATTAAATGAGATATTGTTTATAAAAATGCTTGGCATGTGACAGGTGATGAATAAATCTTAGGAGGATCAAAGTACGTAGAATTGAGCGATCTCTAATTTCCTTTCCTACTGCAAAAAATCGGTGACGTCAACAAGGTGTCAGCTCTTGGCAATGACTCAATTTGTGCGGCATGCAGTTCTAACAGGAGCCCTCTAGAGGTCTCCATTACCAAACAAAACAGCATGTGTTTTTATGTTGGCTGCAGAAGTTTAGAAACTGAATCTATGAATCTCTTGAAAATTCAAATTTTTCCAGAGGGTTTTTTTTTTGAGGCTGTATCATTCAACTTGATAGTTTATTATTCAAGTTAATGAAGAAGACGCTTTCTCTAATGCCTATTAGCTACTTCAGAATGATGGTAAAGAAACAGTATTTATAGCCATATTATGGGGTAAAATGATAAATTTCGTTTTTATTTTCCACTCTTTAATTTCAGAAGCCACCACCCACACATATTGCCCTATTGTTTTCCCAGCTCAGGTGATCTGCCAAAATAAATAATAAAAAAATAAAAAAGAGTAGAGAAAAGTAATCAGTTATCCACAATAAGATACATATTTCAAGTAAGCTAGACTGTATTCTTTCTTGTTCTCCCTGTCTGTCTCTCTCACACACACATACACACATGCATGCACACACAGGCACACATGTGCGTGCACACACACACACACACAAAGATTTTAAACACTTTCAAAAACCTTTTCTTACTGAGGAAGTTGTACTTCTGCATTTCCTATTCTAGTCCATTCTTTTCAGTGCTCCTCTTGACACACTGATTTCATAACTCACTAAGGGATGCTACCAGATGTATTAGACACATTCCCTTAAAAGGACAGAAAAATCTGAAAAGAGATATTTTTATCTGATGTGCAGTACATACTGACAAACCTAGAGAGACTGTAAAGTGACAAAATAACATTCATCCTGTGATTCCATTTCTGGGAAGAATGGGAGTAGACTTGCATACTCACCTATTTAAAGCCCCAAGCCAAAACCAAACTTATTGCAGAGGAATCAATTCTGACTCACAAGGACCCTATAGGACAGAGTAGAATTGTCCATAGGTTTTCCAAGGCTGTACCCATTACGAAAGCAGACTGCCACATTTTTCCTTCGTGCAGCTGCTGGGAGGCCTGAACCACTAACCCTGGTGTTAGCAGTTGAGTGCTTTAGCCATGGTACCCTCAATTCTCCTTCATTTCTTTAAAGGGGTTTGGAAAAACGCAGTTCTGGATTGTGTCATAAGGGCACTTTGTAAGACTTAGAAGGCAGAAGCAAAACAGCAATCATTCCTCTAGGAAAGTCACCACGGTCAGATACAGTTAAGAACAGACAGAAGGTCAAAGCTCCATGCCTATCCCATTGTATGATCCCTGGCCATGAGGTCCATAACAGCACCAAGCCCACCAGAAGATGTGTGGCACTGTGGATCCACAGAGAGACAGTTAACACAGAGATAATAGCATCCCATAGCCAGCTTCTGAGTGCATTTTCCCCTTTTCTGGCTGGACATGTTTGGCTTTTAGACGTCTGGACCAGCTCCAATGGACACTGTCACACTGCTGCTACCAGCATACCAGCTGGCAGCTTTGAATTCCTGACTTCTCTTGCAGACTTCCACTTCCCCAGTTCCTCTCACTTTTTGTAAGGGGTAATTCTGACAGTAAGTCTCTTATTTCCATCATTTTCAGCGTGGTTCTGCTTCCATGACTGAATGGTGACTGATCCAGATGAATACAGATCTGTTGACAGCAGTGACAACTGAAATGCAAAATAAAAGCGATAGGAAATAGGAGGGAGATTGTCGACTTCTCTTTGCAGATTTCTAAATCGATTACAGATGGTACCATATGAATGCAGTCATGTATTAGTTATGTTGAGAGGAGGAAAAAAAAAAAAGGATGTTTTTGAGATATCAAAGCATAGTCACAGAAAAGTATAAAGTCTAAAATAAAAATCACATTTCCCAAATATTACATAATGGATGTAAGTGACCTTTATACTCAGATAAATGACTATGAAAGTGGCTGTTTTGGTGTGGGGTGGGAGGAAAGGCAGGATGAACAAAAAAATGATCCTAGACATTTCAAACACTTGATGTCACGTGGAAACAATGTGCTAGAGTCAAAAGCCAAAGCCACTGCCATCGAGTCAACTCCGACTCACAGAGACTCGGTAGGTCAAAGTAGAACTGCCCCATATAGTTTCCAAGGAGCGCCTCGCGGGTTTGAACAGCCGACCTTTGGGTTAGCAGGCATAGCACTTAACCACTGTGTCACTGTGTCACCAGGCTTCCCGTGATGCAGCATTGCTTCTCGATTTTTAAAACGCATGTAAATCACTTCGGGATTTGGTTCAAAAGTAGTTTCTGATCGGGAGTGCTGGGACCCGAAATTCTGTTTTTCTAACAAATTTCCAGGTGATCTTGATGATAGTGATTCATGAATCACACTTTGATTAGAAAATCCTAAGGAAACCCAAGAGCCACAAAATCCAAGGCAATGTATAAGCCTAGATTGTTTCAAGAAACAAAGGAACAGAAACAGATAATAAAATTTGCTTGGAATCCAGTAAATTTGGAAGATGAACTGAATATTTTAAAATGAATGTTCATTTTTAGGTGAGATAGCATAAGGCATCCTGGTACCAACATTAAAGCTCCACTCTGACCGGAAATGGTAGTGATTAGAGCCTACCCCAGAGTTCCGAGGGATGAAGACCTGGCAATCTGCTCCTGTGAAAACCACAGACTAGAAAACCCTATGCAGTACTTCTAGTCTTTCCTGTGGCGTGTGTATAATGAAACCAACTCAAGGGCACTCAACAATGACAACATTGTTGTGATATGTAGAATAATGTTCTTAGGAAAGGCTTTCTGAAGCATTTAGGATGAAACCTAGGATGTCAGCAACTTACTTTTAAGCAGTGCAGTGAAATATATATACAGATATAAAGGATATGCATGAGTGTATTATAGACACACAAACATGTGCATGCAGAAAGATAAATAAAACAAATCAAGCAAAACGTCACCATTGGTTAAATAATCATTGAATTTGTTGCAGTGCAAATAATGGTTCATTCTACCAGTTTGCTAATTTTTCTCAGTGTTGGAAATTTTTCACAGTAAAAAGCTTCTGGAAAGCAACAGGTTACAATAACATAATTTATATTTTTATATTTGGATATTATATAATTACACATACAGAATTTTTGAAGGTGAGACATTTCAAAGGACTATTCACATTCTGAATGGGAAGAAGACTTAGAATCACATTTTGATTATGAGACTGGAAAAATGTTTTTTGAAATGGTATGGCAAATTTCCTACTGCTGTCAGCTAATTTTTTTTAAGTCACATATTTAACTTAATAATTATTTTTCTTGAAAAAAATGCCAAGAGATGAAAAAACTGAGTGAAAGAATAATGAGTAAATGACTGTATATCACCAGCAATGCGGGTGTGGTGGGACGTGATTTGGAGATGACAGTGTTGAACTCTTCCTGAGCCCTGAGCTCAGGAAACAGCTGTGATTGGGAAACACCCCCACCCTTCTGTGTTCAGGAACCCGCTCACTGCAAAGAACCACCCTTCTCCATACGACTTAGATAAAACTTAGATGATCCACTTAACCATAGCCAGGCACAGATCCCCCAAATTTCCATTCTTTGCCTAATGAATAATTAGCAATGGCCACTTTGAACAAAGTACCCACTATCTAGACTTGACCACGTGTTAGTTAGGCTCCTTTCTTTCCCAACCCCCAAATTTTGACTGGCGCTGTGTTCAGACCATTCTCTCTATTATAAGAATCTCCTTCTCCCTGCTGTAAGAGTCTTTTTGAGTAAAGACTCTCCTAATGTAAGTTTAGGTTTGTTTTTTTAATTTGTCTGAAGTCTAAGACAGGGGAGATAAGCTGCTCTGCATGCATAAGAACTGAGAGAAAGAGGCACAAGCAGGGAGTTAGTGGATGAGGGGGACACAGGAAGCAGGAGTCCCCAAAGCCTAGTGCTGCAATGGAGAAGGGCCTTCAGAGGGAACCTGATCACAGTTCAGGTGACCCTTCTTTATAAATGTTTGGTGTGACTAAATTTTCTCCTGGTAGGTGGTAAAGGGGCTGATTTGGAGTGAGCTTGATATTTGGCAGAAACAGAAGTAGTCTGCTGGTCAGTGGCTATTAACAGTACCAATACCTTACCCACTGCCATGAAGTCAACTGTGAGTCATAGCGACCCTATAGGACAGAGTAGAACTGCTCTGTAGAGTTTCCAAGGAATGCCTGGCGTATTTGAACTGTCACACGTTTGGCTAGCAGATGTAGCACTTAACCACTACGCCACCAAGGTCTCCAATAGCTACTTGTTACTGAACGCCTATAGCAGGCCAGGAGCTGAATGATCAACTTCAGATAGCTTATTTCAAATCTATACAACTCTGAAAACAGGAAGCTATGTAAGGTGGAAACCTGTCAGAGAAAGAAAACTCAACTATTTCTCACTAATAGAAGGCGATAGAAAAGCAGTCGGAGCACACCCTGTCAAAGGTGGAAGACTTGCTAGACGTGGGAAAGCAAGGCAGTTCCCATGAGTTCCGGCTGTCGTAGGTTTCACTGTATAACTTTGCTATGCATCTTTTGCATCTGAAGGGATCATGTTTTTAATGCTGTGAACTGTCTTTGCTGAAAGATACAGATAGTTGAGTAGGAAGTACTTTCTCTGGATGCTGTTTATTAAAAATGTCTTTATTTGCCATATTTTCATCAGGACTTACCTAAACTTCTTTGTCTATCAACTAAGTAGGAAAGCTCTTCTGCTCAGCCAAGACAGATAAACCTGCAGATCCTCAGTTGTCCTGCAGGTGTCACCCTTGCACTGAGATCGTTCTTTTGAGCGGTCAGCTGTTACGGATCCCAGTTGATCAGAAATTCACTCCGAAGAAAGAAGCCTGATGGTCTACTTCTTGCAATGTAGGGTTCAGGGTCACAACTTACATACACGAATTTACAGTTTCCTGAATCCAATGAATTAGTTAGAATTCTTTTCTCTTCTATTTTTTTTGTTTTTAAGGCATTTCCTACATTCTTTGAATAGATAATATATTAATTAACATGATTCTGAAAACAAAGGTAGAAAAATATACAGTATAAACCTCTCTTCTAATACTGTCATCCATCTGCCAAATTCCTGCACCCTAAGTAGAAAACTACTGTTACAAGTTTCCTGTGTGTCTTCCTAGAGTAATTTTACGTATATGCAATCTAATACATATTACTTTGCCCTGCTATTTTACACAAATATTATACAATCTGTTCTGAAAACTTTCCACATTAATAGGTCTTATTCACTTTTAAACAAGTGAAGTAGTTCTTTTTATGGTTGCACTATAAGTTCATTTAGCCCATTCTATGTTCATTTCAGGTTGATTTGAATTGTCTGACGTTTGGTATTACTCACAAGACAATAACAAATGCTCCTCCAGTACTTACTTTGGATCTGGCCCTCCTCTCATCACTTTCCTTATTAACCCATCTAGTCTAAATCACAACCCTATAAAGTAGGTGTTTTTGTTACCACCAGTTAACAGATGAAGAAATGAAAAAGAGTTCAGATAATTTACCCAGTATCACCGAGCCAGTAAGTGGTAGACGTAGGTTAATAAGAAAAGACGAACTGGGTTAGCAGTATTAGTAGTTGGTGCCCAGTGATTCTTTAGATGATAATGGGACGGGGGAGGGAAAAAGTGGATCACCTTCCATCACCAGACGAGAAAGACAACCTACCTTCCAAAGACAGTGCTTCTGTAGACTGAACTTCCGGCTCTCAGTACACAGCCCTTGGTGCAGACATAACCATACTTGGCTATGTCACAGAAGAGGGGCAAGTGAACACCTCGCAGAATGGAGCATCCCAGGACCCAAAGCAGAAGAACCAGAAATAAAATCTCTCAGGGGTCCAGGGAGACCTGTCCAACCTCACAACTCATCCACACAAAGGTGCGGATGCTGATGGAACATGTCCCAGGCACCCTGCTACCCCTCCGACTGAGACCACTCCACGCCATTATGGTGACTCCACTTCAGAGCCTAAAATGTGTCACTGTTTGGCTCCAGGTTTCTCCTGTGCTATGTCCCAACATCACACTTAATTACTTTGGTATCTGTCTTGATGACCCTTTAGTACCTAGGCTGCTTGTCCTCTTAACTGCATCACCACCCACTGTTCACCTCAGTGGGCACATATGGTACTTTCATGAAAATCAGGGTCACAAACAATTGCAGCGCAGGTCTGAAACCCAGAAAAGGAAAACTCGCGGCAACCCCCTGTGTGTACAGTAGAACTGGTCTGTAGGGTTTTCAAGGCTGTAACCTTTCAGAAGCAGATTGCCGGGCCTGCCTTCTCTAGGTAGGTTCAAACTGTTAGCCTTTCAGCTAGTAAATAAATGATTTGTGCCATCCCAGGACTCCTGTTCCTTCCTTTAGGTCTTCCTTTGAATGAAGTGAGGATGTGAACAGCCTTACATTCTGGCCAGCTTCCTAAGGGTGCAACCTGGCAATACCTTATTTGACTGTACCTCATACCTAGTCATTTCTTGCTGCAAGGCTTTTTTATTGATGCTGTTTAATGGGAAACTGCTAGACATCCATGAATGCATAATTCAAAAGCGTATGGGAGTTTATCACCCTGTGGAGCAACCCTTCACCGATGTAGGATAGCAGTAGACAGGTGAATGCTTCCTTCTTTCTTTTACGGGCCATATAGTCCTGAGCTGCTTTTCAAGCGGAAAGCTGTATTCATTTTCTATTGCCATTATTCCAAATTGCCACCTCCCCGTTCCCCCACTGCTGTCGATTGCGACTCATAGGACAGAGTAGAACTGCTCCCGTAGAATCTCCAAGGAGAGCTTTTAGGATTTGAACTGCTGACCTTTGGGTTAGTAGTCATAGCACTTAACCACTATACCACCAAGATTTCTCAAATTACCACAAACTTAGTGATTTAAAGAAACACAAATTTATTATCTTGAAGTTCTGAAAGTCAAAAGCCCAGGTGGGTCGACTGTTTTCTCTGCTCTGAATTTCCCAAGGTCAAAATCAAGATGTCTGCATGCCAGGGCTCTTGTCTGGAGGCTGTATAGAAAGATACACTTTCAAGTTCATTCACATTTTTGGTGGAGTTCTGTTCCTTGTAAAAGTAGGACTGAGGTCTCTGCTTCTTCACTGGTTTCAGCTGGAGGCTCCCCTTAGCTCCTGAGACCCTTTTTCCTGTTCTTGAATTTGGGTTCCTTACATCTCAGAACTAACAGCAGCGTGTTGAATCCTTCTCCTGCTTGGGATTTCTCTGAGATTCCCTTCCATTAGGTCTGCCGTATCTCCCTGCCTTTTTCTGGCCTCCAAGCAGGTTGACGTTTGCTTGAATAGCCATGGTGTGATCATCTTGGAAAACATCTTTAGAATTCTGCTTCCCACCTAACCAGCCGTCTATAGTCATTGCTGGCTCTACACCCCATTTCCGTGTTCTCTCTCTGTCCTTCAGTTCTTTGCTCTCTTTATCTTTTATCTTTGCTTCCTGGATCACGCTCCCCAGTATGATGTTTGCACATAAGCTTTGTTTCCTACTCTGCTTTCTGGCAAACTGGTTAGTATTTGCAATGACCCTGCAAGGAAATCCTCCCTGAGGGATTCTGGAACTGATTGACTAACTAGTCAGATGGCAGGAAGGAATCCAAGGCTGGAGGTATGTGGTTGGATGATAACCTCTGGTATGCAGTGGCCTTGGAATTACTACAGTTATCTGTGGTTTAATGGAAAATAGATTTGGATTATGTATTGGTCATGACACTTGAATGATATTGGGGTAAGCACACATGTGTGATTTATAGAGATGGTTTAGGTTTTTTTTTGGTTTTTAAATAAAACTTTGTATTTTGAGGTCATTGTAAATTCATGTCCATTTGTAAGAAGTAATCCAGAGACATCCATGCATCATTACTGTCCATTAGCAACATCCTGCACAAATATAGCTCCACGTCACAACCAAAACAATGACGTTGATGCAGAACCTTTACACAAGCATGGGATGCCTCATCTTACCCTTTTGCAATCATTTGAATGAATTTTTTTCTATTTTGCCTTAGATTTCTTCTTAATTAATTTTTTGACTCATTCTACCAACCTCTATTTTTTAATTGGTATAGATGATTTCAGCTTGATACAATTATTGATATGTTAGGGCTTACATCTGCCATTTTATTTTTTTTGGTTTGTTTGCTCCCTTTTTCATTTTTCTGTTTTCCCAGTCTGCATTTTGATTTACCTATATGGTTTTTTAGTGTACCATTCACACCTCAGAGGAAAGAAGGCCTCATTACCAGCTGGCAGGAATTGACAAAATACCATTTGAGATATTTCATCAAACAGATGCAAAGCTGGGAGCACTCATCTATGCCAAGAGATTTAGACTATAGCTATCTGACCAAATGACTGGAAGAGATACACAGCACATGTGCCAATTCCAAAGAAAGGTGTTCCTACAGGATGTGGAAATTATCAAATGATCTCATTAATATAAAAAGCAAGTAAAAATGGTTGCCATAGTAGCTACCAGAAATTCAAGCTGGATTCAGAAGAGGTTGTGGCATGATGGATGTCATAGTTGACGTGCGATGGATCTTGGCTGAAGCAAAGCGAACACTAGAAAAATGTTTTATTGATTATGAAAAGACATTTGACTGTGTAAATCAAAACAAGTTATGAATAATATTTCAAAGAATAAGAATTTGAGAAGCTTAACGGAGCTCATGCAGAACCCATATCCAGACAAAGAGGCAGTTGTTTAAACAGAACAAGGGATATTATGTGGTTAAAAGTCTGCAATGGTGTGCATCAGGGTTATATTCTTTCACTGTACCTATTCGATTTGCATGCTAGGCCAATAACCCAAGAAGCTTAACTATATGCAAAGAATAGGGCATTGTGATTGAAGGAATATTCATTACCAACCTGCAATATGCAGATATCACAACCTTGGTTGCTGAAAGTGAAGAACACTTGAAACACTTACTGATAAAGATCAAAGACTATAGCCATCATTGTGAATTACACAAAGAAAAGAAAAACCCTCACAACTGGATCAATTAGCAATATCACAACAAAGAAGAAAATACTGAAATTGTCAAGGATTTCATTTTACTTGGGTCCACAATCAACATCCATGGAAGCAGCAGTCAAGAAATCAAAAGAAGGTATTGCACTGGGCAAATTTGCTGTAAAAGACTTTTTTGAAGTGTTTGAAAGCACAGGTGTCACTTTGAGGACTAAGGCACCTGACCAAAGCCATAATATTTTTGAACACGCATTGGAAAGCACCAGCTCCACGATCACGGTCATGTTTGAGTCCACTGTTGCAACCTCTATGTTAATCCATCTCATTGAAAGTCTTCTTTTTTTGCTGACCCTGCAGTTTACTAAGTATGATGCCTTTATTCAGAGACTGGTCTCTCCTGATAATGCATCCAAATTAGGTGAGACAAGGTCTTGCCATCCTTACTTCTAAAGAGATGCTGGCTGTACTTCCTTCAAGACAGATTGTTCATTCTTCTGGCAGTCCATGATAAATTCAATATTGTTTGCTAACATCATAATCCAAAGGTGTCAATTCTTCTTCGGTCTTCCTTATCATTATCCAGCTTTTGCATGCATGGAAACAACCAAAAATATTATGGCTTCAGTCAGGTGTGCCTTAGTGCTCAAAATGACATCTTTGCTTTTTTTTGCTACTTTAAAGAGGTCTTTTGCAGCATATTTGCCTAATGCAATACTTCCTTTGATTTCTTGATTGCTGCATCCATGGGTATTAATTGTTGATCCAAATAAAATGAAATCCTTGACAACTTCAGCCTTTTTTCTTTCTATCATGATGGTATTTATTGATTCAGTTATGATGATTTTTGTTTTCTTTATGTAAAGGTGTAATCAATACTGAAGGCTATATTCTTTGATCCTTATCAGCAAGTGCTTCAAGTCCTGTTCCTTTCAGCAAGCAAGGTTGTGTCATCTGCATGTCACAGGTTGTTAATGAATCTTCTTCCAATCTTGATGTCCCTTTCTTCTTCACATAGTTCAGCTTTTCAGATTACTGGTTCAGCATACAGACTGAACAAGCATGGAGAAAGGATACAACCCTGATGCACTCTTTTCCCAATTTTAAACCATGCAGTACCCTCTTGTTTTGTTTGAATGATTGCCTCTTGACCTATGTGTAGGTTCTGCATGAGCACAGTTAAGTGTTCTGTCCTATGCTTCACAGTATTATCTATAAGGTGTTATGATCCACATAAGCAAATATCTTTGCATAGTCAATAAAACATTGGTAAACATGCGATGCTCTTAGCTTTCAACTCAAATTCATCTGACACCAGTTTCACTTCCTTCTGAATCTAGTTTGAATTTCTGGCCATTCCCTGTTGATGTACTGCTGCCGTTGTTTTTTAAATAACTTAAGCAAAAATTTTACTTGTATTCAGTATTAATGATACAAGGTATAATTAACTTCTGCACTCTATTGGATTACCTTTCTTTGGAATGGACACAGATAAATATATATCTCCTGTACTTGGTTGGCCAAGTAGCCAACTTCCAAATTTCTTGGTGTACACAAGTGAGCCCTTCTAGTACTGCATCTGCTTGTTGAAACATCTCAACTGGTATTCCATGAATTCCTGAACAGTTATTTTTTGCCAGTGTCTTCAGTGCAGCTTGGATTTTTTCCTTCAGTACTATTGGTTCTTGATCACATGCTACCTTCTGAAATGGTTGAATATTGACCAGTTCTACATGTTAATGTTAGCCTTTGAAAATGTTTTATGGCTTTTCATTTTGTACTCTGTAGAAACACAACTGATCTGTGAATTTTTACCTCACATCTGGCAACTTTGCTAAACTCATTTACATTACTGCTATCAATTTATCTACATGTTATTGTGTATATTTTATATATAAATCACAGTGCTTATGAATGATTTCTATTTATTCATTATATCTTTTGTCTAGGAACTAAAGAATAACATCAAATGCAATGTTGATGGTGTATATCCTTATCTGATTCAAAATCACTTCCAATTTCAGGTGAATGCTTTCAACAGTTCCTCAACAAATGCAATATTTATATAAAGTATTATTAATACTTCCTATTAGATTAAAAATGTTCTGTCTAGTTTGCTGAAAGCTTTTTAGCATGAATAATGATGAGTTTTATCAAGTACTTTTCTAACTATCTATTTATATAATTGTGCAATTTTCTTCTTTATAGTATTTATGTGGTGACTTACACTGATTGATACTTAAACATTTTAATGAGGGATAATTATAAACATTAAAATACACAGACCTAAAAGTGTAATTGAATGAGTTTTGATATATATATACATTTCCATTTACAATGTAATCAACAATCCAAATCATGTTATAGAACAATACTGCCTTGTTATATAGATTTCTCATGGACCTTTATAGTCATTAACTTTTCTCAGAGAAAATCACTAGTTCTCTCTCTTTACCCATAGATTAGTCTTGCATGCCTTTGAATTTCAAACAAATGGAATCATACAAAATGTCTTTGGTTTGTGTGTGTTTTATTTTGTCCAATGCACTGTTTTTGAGATTTATCTGTATTACTGCATGAATCAGTAATTTATTCTTTTTAATTGATTATTAGCATTCCATTGCATGAAGAAATCATAATTTGTTTCTCCATTCTCCTCTTGATGGATATTTGGGTTCTTTCCAGTATTGGCTATGATGTATAGAACTGTAATGAACATTCTTGTTCAAATCCTTTTCTGAATATATGTTTTTATTTGGGATAGTAAATGCCCAGAGAGAAATTGATATAGTAGGAGTATGTTTAATTTGATAAGAAACCAACAGATTATCGAAGTGGTTATATGTTTTGTGCTCCTGCCAGTAATATGTGATATCCAGTTGCAAATTATCCTTTCCAGCAGGTAGTATTATTATTCTTATAATTCTAGCTACTCACTTGGGTGTGTACTAGTATCTCCCTGTGGTTTTTAATTTTTTATTTCCCTAATGAATAAAAATGCTGATCATCTTTTTGTGTGCTTATTGGATGTTCATGTTTACTCTTTTAAGAAGTATATAAAAATACTTTGCCTATTTTTCTTGGGCTATTTGAATTTTTATTATTTCATGTGTAGAAGTTCTTTATATTGTCTGTATACAAATCCCTTGTCAGATGCATGAAGTACAAACAATATTTCTCATTCTGTGATTTACCTCTTTATTCAATAGTGAATTATGATAAACAGATGTTTTTAATTTTGCCAAAATCCAATTTAGAAAGATTTTTTCTTGCACTTAATTCTTACTTCAACTATGTTGAAGGAATGTTTGCTGACCCTAAGAATATACAAAGTTACTCCCCCATGTATCCTTGTCAAAATCTTCCAGTTTTAACTTTTACATTTAGGTATACAAGAAATCTTTATTTAATCTTCCTGTGAGAGGTACTGGTCAAGAGTTTTTTAATACATATATCCAGCTGATTTAACATAATTTATCGAAAAGACTTTCTGTGCTCCACTGAAGTACATTGGTACCTTTGTGGACATTCAACTGATGTATTATTGTTGGTCAAATTCTGAATGTTCTTTTACATTCCATTTATCTATTTGTCTATCCTCACAATGGTAGCAAATTCTCTTAATTAGTAACTTTATTCTAAGAATCAAAATCAGGTAATAGACACTTGCTAATGGTTATTCACTTTCAAGGTTGCTTAGCTGTTGTAGATTACTCATATTCTCATGAACATTGTAGTATCAGCGTATCATGGTCTGTATAATATGGTGCTTGGAGTTTTATCGGAATTGTGTTGATTCAATAAATCAGTTTTGAAATAACTGACATTTTAAAATACCGAGATTTCCAGTGTAGAAGCTTGTTCTGTGAGGATTGCCAGTTAAGTTTGCAAACTCAGAAAAGTGCTACATACATCATTGCTGAATATCACTACAGTCGCCTTCGAAGTACTCACTTTGGGAAGCTGTGCTCTGATGCCAGCACCTAGTCCACCATTCAAAGCAATTTTGGGCCTCCTAATTTTGGCCATTAGAGCTGTTATTGTGGTATGCTTTACGTCCTGAACATCATTTAAATGTTTTCCTTTGAATATTCCTTTGTCTTCCTTTTCTTTTACAGAAAATCATTATAGCTTGAACCACACTAACAACCTGCATAACCTAATTGATATCTATTGAACATTGCAACTAACGTAGCAGAATGTACATTATTTTCTAGTGCATGTAGAATTCACAAAGATAGATTATATCCTTGGCCACCGTAATAAATCCTAGTACTTTTAAAAGTATGAAAATTCTTTAGACTATATTCCAATATCAAAAAATCTAGTGTTTACTCTTCACTATCCAAAAAAGAATCACCAAACCCAAGACAATATAATTTATCTCCATCTGGAAATAGCAAGCTCATAAGCATAGTTTCTAATCTCCAAAAACAATACAACCAAGAAGCTATGGGAGCCTTCGTTGCAGAGTGGTTAAGAGCTCTGGCTTCTAATCAGAGAGTCAGCAGTTCAAATCTACCAGCTGCTCCTTGGAAACCCTATTGAGGCACTTCTACTATATTTTGTAGAGTCATTCTGAGTTGGAATTGACCTTATGGCAATTTTTTTTAATGCAACTTAAACGGAAAGGCACTTAAGTTTTGAGATTAACTGAAATGACTATGCAACGAGGGACTTACATAAGGATTGCCTCTTCTGCTAACTACTGTCTCTAATTTTCAATTCTTTACAATTGTATCAGCCTTCTTTCAACTTCTGCTTATGAAAGGGGGGTAAATAACAGTCTTAATGTAGAACTACAGTAAAACTCCAACAGACTTAAAGGTTACCTGCTTCTGTAGGACTACATAACACTGAAAATAGAATACCAAGTCACCGAGAAGCGGTGCCAAAATTTCAGGTAGGCGCCTGATAACAGACTGCTAGAAGAGAGCTCTGAGAGTAAATAAAGTAGAATCCGTATCACCAAAGAAAGACTGAAGCATGTAAAGGAGAATGTTCCTGCTGATGAGTCAGCTGAACGGGGGCAGGAGTCTTCAGGGGTTTGACATCAGTACTTACGACAAAATTAACATGTTCCAATCATGATCAAAGAAGAGTCCCCTCACCACTGTAAAAATGATAGAGGATAAATGATAAAGAGGAGCAAAGTGAGAAGAAACTGAGGCCCTATGAGTCCAAACCTTACATATGAGTGGTAACAACTATCACCCCAACAAAGAGATGATGTTGTCTTCTTATGTAGATCCACATTCCTAGCTGATAAATTTTAAGCTTACTAGACCTAACCTGTGCAATACAGTAAAAGCACAAGTAAAATGTTAGAGTGTTGTTGGAAACAGATGGGTAATTCAGAGTCCAAAGCAGGGGAGTAGAAAGCTTCTTGTAGAGGGTAAAAAGAAATCTAGCCAAGATTCCAGTTGACCTACAGAAGCTGGGTACATCTATGGAGTTACCTCCCTCTCCTCTGCTTCCTTCCCCTCCCTCACCCATGACACCCATTTTTCAATCTTCAGCAGGGCCTGTCTGAGGAGGAGACAGATTTTTTTTTCCCTTAGAAACCAGTGAATAGGAGTTAAGCTAAAACTAGGTCAATATGGTGGTATGAAGGAGCTGAGTTTTTGTGGAGATGCTATTTGCAGCACTCCTAGGCTTACTCCATCTAGATAGAGCTGAATGAACCCCAAAGGTTAACAGTTTACTTTGGAGATTGTCTTAGTTTCCTAGAGCTGTTGTACACCAAAGTATATGGCTTTAAAGAACAGAAATTATTTTCTCACAGGTCTGGAGGCTGGAAGTCTGAATTTTGGCTGTCAGCAGAGTTATGCTCCCTGTCAGCTCTAGGGGAAAATCCTTATCTCTTTGAGATTTTTGCCAGCCCCAAGCATTCCCTGGCTTGTAGATGGATCCTCCCATGCTGTCTTCTTCTTGTGTGTGACTCAGTTTTTAGAAGTTGCCACTCTTGCATAACTTCCTTTGCTGATAACATCTGTAACAAACAAGCAAACAAACAGACTCCAAATTCCCCCAAATAAGGTCACATTCACCAGTTCACCAGTTCAGGGGTTAGGACTTCAGCATCTCTCTTGGGGGAACACAACTCAATCCACAACAGAGATTGAGGCAATGGAATCAGATTCTGGGTTAAGTTAGGAACAGGGTAAAAACTGCAAGCTGCTGATTGTGGAAGATAGAAAGAGATACTTTTCACAAAAATTATTAAAAAAAAAAAGAAAACCACAAAAGCTTATGGCCATTGAGTCAATTTAGGCTCATAGCAACCCCATAGGCCACAGTAGAACTGCCCCCATAGAGTTTCCAAAGAGCACCTGGTGGATTCAAACTTCTGAGCTTTTGGTTAGCAGCTATAGCTCTTAACCACTACATCACCAAGATTAGGTACTCGAGATAGCCTTATCAGACTGGATGTTGTTGTTGTCATCAGGCACCGGTGAGTTGACATAGTGACACCATGTCACAAAATAGATTATAGTTTTCTAGACTATAATCTTTATGGGAGCAGATTGCCAGGTTTTTCCCGCAGTGGAATGGCTCTGTAAGTTTGAACTACTAACGGTTAGATTAGCATCTGAGTACCTAACCATTGCACACTCCTTGTGAGCCTGAGTAAAAGGACATAAAAACCGAATTAACTGTGAGGGCAAATTTATGAGTGTAGTGGTACCAATTCCAAACCTCTATGCTCCTCTGAATTACTTTGTGCTGCAAGATGTTGCTCAAATCCCCAACAAAGATTTTTTTTTTGTCTGTTTTTGTTTTTATATACTGTTGGATTCTATGAGTATGTCTAACAAGTGAACAGCAGAGTTGACTAATAGTTGATAGTACTACCCCAACTGCCAAAAATTCAAGTTGGATTCAGAAAAAGACGTGGAACAAGTGATACTATTGCTGATGTCAAATGGATCCTGGCTGGAAACAGAGCATGCCAGAAAAATGTTTACTGTTTTTTTTATTGATTATGTAAATGCACTTGGCTGTGTGGATTATGACAAGCTATGGATGACACTGCAGAGAACGGGAACTCTAGAGTACTTAATTGTGCTCATGAGGAACCTGTACATAGATCATGAGGTAGTCTTTGAAACAGAACAAGGGAACATTTCATGGTTTAAAGTCAGAAAATGTGTTCATCAGGGTTGTATCTTTCACCATGCTTATTTAGTCTGTACACTAAGAAAATATTCCAAGAAATTGAACTAGATAAAGGAAATCAGACACCAGGATTGAAGGAAGACTCATTAACAACTTGTGTTCTGCAGATGATACAACCTTGCTTGCTGAAACACTTGAAACACTTACCGATGAAGATCAAAGACCTCAGGTTTCAGTGTGGCTTATACTGCAACAGAAAGAAAACAAAAATCATCACAACTGAATCAGTAAGCAACATCATGATAAACAGAAACGTTTGTAGTTGTCAAGGATTTCATTTTATTTGGATCTACTATCAATACCTATTGTAGCAGCAGTCAAGAAACCAAACAAAATATTGCATTGGACATGACTGCTGCAAATGACTTCTTTAAAGTGCTCAAAAGCAAATGTGTTACCTTGAAGCTAAGGTGCATCTGACCCAAACCTTGATGTTTATGATCACTTCGTATGCATGCAAAAGCTGGACAATGAAAAAGAGAATTAATGTCTCTGAATTGTGGTGCTGGCAAAGAATACTGAATATTTCACATGGAATGCCAAACGAATGAACAAATCTCTCTTGGAAGAAGGACAGCTAAAATGCTACTTAAAAGCAAAGGCATGCTATCAGGAAGGATCAGTCCCTCAAGAAAGACATCATGCTTGGTAGAGAAGCAGGTTAGCAAAAATGAGAAAGACATTCAGTGAGATGGATTCACACAGGGGCTGCAGCAATGGACTCAAGCACGACAACGATTGTGAGGACTGTAAAGGACCAGGCGGTGTTTCATTCTGTTATATATAAGGTTGTTATGAGTCAAACCCGACTCAATGGCACTTAACAACAACAGTACCCCTACTGCCACTATTGAGAATGTTGCACTGGGGTAATAACCAAATAGCCCTTACAAAGTTATACTAATGGGTATACCCTTGAGAACATACAAAATTTCCTGTTCACCTCTTTCCATGCTATATCCCATACCAAACCAAACCAAACCCACTGCCGCCAAATCAATTCTGACTCATAGCAACCCTATAAGACAGAGTAGAACTGTCCCATACAGTTTCCAAGGAGCACCTAGTGGATTCAAACTGCCAAGCTTTTGATTAGCAGCCACAGCTCTTAACCACTACACCACTAGGGATTCTAACCCGTACTCAGTATTATTTTTTCCAGAACAAGTCATTCATCCTATTTGTGGGTGTTTAAAAATGCGATCAGTAATATTCACTACTTTAGGGAAGTCTAGATTGAGGGACTAGGAGGATGAGGTAGAAACAGATGGTTGTCCATCAAAATATAATCTCTTTTTTCATGTAGTGGACTTGCAGCTGGGACCCTGGTTAGGTAACTTTACTGGAGACCACAACAGCGTTTCCCAGGCTTCCTTTCAGCTAGGTGCAGTCACATGACCTACTTCTTCCCAGGAGCCTGTGAGTACAAATGTGGGGTGCTACTTCAGCATCTGGCCATAAGGCAGAAAACTAGGACTGCCCGTTTCTGCTTTCTGCAGCTATACACCACCCCTCAACACCACCCTTTCCTACTGCCCCACTTCTACAATGTAAACGAAGACTTTACTAGGACAAAGAGACAGGATTTGGGGAACCTGTATCCCTGCATGGATATACTGAGCAGAGCTGGCGCTAACCTCCACTGCTGACCTCAGGGATATAATCTACTTTTATTGTCTTTAAATCATGGTATTTGGGGACCATTTTGCTATAATGGGGAAACCCTGGTAACATAGCGGTTAAGTGTTACATCTGCTAATCACAAGCTCAGCAGTTCAAATCCATGAAGGTGCTCCTTGGGACCTTTATAGGGCAGTTCACCTCTGTCCTACAGAGTTTGCTGTGGGTCAGAATTGACTCAACAGCAGCAGGCTTAGTTTTTTTGTTTTTGTTACGGTAACTCAGCCTGTAACCTCACTTAAAAAATGAATTTTAATAAGAAGTAAGGTGACTTGGGGAGGTGAGAATTTTACTTTTCTCTGATTTTCACTTCTTAATTTAATACTCTAAAATGAATAATTTCATTTCTTCAGTTTAACCAAATTTTAACAGAGGCATCACAATTTTCTCATCATTAGAAACTCACTAAAGGTACTTCTTAATACTTCTAAGAATCATGAGATTTATACTTGTCAAATCACCTAACCACCCAATTACATAACCTTGATGATGGAAATAACAGCAGAAATATACTGCCTTCAGGGAGGAAGTGACCTAGCCAAGGTCTCAGAAATGTGCCAAAAAATATGTATTTTAAATGCCATTATCTTTCCATTTGCCTCCACCAGGAATCTGAGTACATGTGTGGGTGCGCACACACAAGCACGCACACACACACACACACACACACACGAACACGCTTCCTCATAAGAGGGAAAGGTCCTTCAGGTTAGAAAATAGATTAAGGTTTTTAAAAATGCCATATCCTAAAAGTTATTTTTAGTTAGTTTAGTGTCCACTGACTGCAGCTACCGAGCACATTCTCCATGGGTTTGATAACTGTAAATCATTCATGACCGCTCTAATTCAATTTGCTGCTGGAACTGCTATATTTTTCTTCCTTGCCACCCATGACTGCAAGAGTCCATAAAATTGTCAGAGTCACTGTACTAGTGTATGATTTTGTAAAGTCTCCAAGGGGCAGTGTTCAGCAAAGACCGGTGGGTAGAAATGTGTGTTTGTGTGTGTATGTGTGCCCATGTATGAGACAAGTGGGAGGCCAGAGAGCCAGGCCAATCAGTCCTGAGCAGAGCACACGGCTGCGTCAGGGGACTGGGTAGGTGGCAGGGAGAAAACCGCTGAGAATCAGTGTGGAAGACAAGCTGCTCCAACGGGCTTTCAAGGAGCCTCTGCAGATGTGAGTGCACTGTAACAACCTGTTCCTTTTACACTAATCCTTGTATTTACTGTCTTAGGTTTAATGTGCCGTTTTATGGGATCAACTGTCCAGGTTTTGATTTTGTAAAGACAGTTATCAGTATGTGTGTGTGTGTGTGTGTGTGCACGCGTGCGTGTGCATACACGTGTGAGAGTCTGCTACTACTCGATGGTAGCTTTTAGAATTTCTCCTTCTGGCAGCTCTATTTTTTCTTCCTTTCGGAATCTCTTAAGGCAGTTATGTTTTTCCACCGCCTTTTTGTGTAGCCTTCTTCCCTTAACACTCAGAACGGAACAGCTGCTACTATGTTATCTCCAAAATCAGAAATAGGGAACTAAAAAAAAAGAATCCAAGCATCCTCTGTGGAACTGAAAATCTTTAAGACAATTATAAATAATAAATCTGTCACTAGATTTAATAACAGTGCTCACTATGTATGTGACATTTTTCTAAGGGTTCATTTAATTGTCAGAGCAACCTCGTGAGGTAAGTACTGTTAATACTCCCATTTTTTAAATAAGACACCTAAAGACAAGGGAAAGTAACTTGCCCAAGGTCAGGTAAATATCAGAGTAGACGTCTTGGCCCAAATTATAATTTTGAGAGGTGTTATATCCTTCTATATATGCAAGTATAGAAATGACGAGGTGGGGTGGGATCAGACCTTCTGTACCTTCAGCATGAGAGGCAAGAGAATCAAGAGCCACTGCCCAAGGCTGATTCCTCCTCTCTCCAACCATTTGACTAATTCCAATACCAGCTGTCCTTCCCATGGCACTCTTTACTTCTTTGCCCGGTTTGCTAATTCACTGCAATGGCCAAATAGAACTCATAGACAATTCTTAAATTATGGGACTTATTAGGGAAGTAATAGGTTATATAATTCAGGATTAAAAAAATAGTAATTTTGCTCAGAAGTGCAAAATCCAGCTGTCTGTTTCTTGGATATATTCTTGTTGTTAGTTAATTGCCATTAAATCAATTCCAGCTTATGGTAACCATGAGTAAGATATATCAAAGTAAGACACATGGTGAAAAAAAATCATTACAGTGAAGCATCTGGGCTCTCACATTAAACAGTCTGAGTTAGGATCTTGGCTTTACCCTTTATAAGCTGAGCAAGATACTCAGCTGGATTCCAAGCCTCAGCTTTCCCACACATCATCCAATGAGAAGAGTGATAACACTGTCCAACACAATCAGGAAGAGCCTAGCACGTAGGACAAAGCTGTATCCCTGACATCCTAACACATAGTAGTTGCTTGGATATTTACTGACTGTCAGTTGTTTTAATAGGAGTGGCCACACTGGCAAAAACCTACCAAACCCAATGCTATCAAGTCAATTACACCTCATGGCCATCTAGATGACAAAGTAGCACTGTCCCACAGGCTTTCCAAGGAGCTGAGAGATTCGAACTGCCAACATTTTGGTTAGCAGCTGAGTTCTTAACCTCTGTGGCACCAGGGCTCCTTACACTGGCAAAGGTAGCAAAGTTGTCGTTTATGAAAGCCAAGCCTGGTTGCCTTTCTATCCTTTTCACTCTAGTTTTCCCAACCTTTCAGATAACAACCAACAAAATATGTTATTAGCTAATTTTAAGGTCACTATTTTATTCATCTGGTACTGCTTTAACAGAAATAACATCAGTAGATATCTTTGTAAAAAATAATCTGGTTAAGTGAAAGTTTAAAATCTAAGTCAGTTTGCCATATAAAAGCCCTAGCACCCACCTCTGTGCAATTCTTTCTGCTCTCCTCACCCTGTGACAGCACACACCTCCTTTTCACTCTGTACTTCCAGTATCCACTTGACAAGCACTTGTCCTCTCCTCTCCACCTTCTCCTCTCCCTTCTAAAAAGAAACCAGTTGGACAGTCTCATATATATATATATTAAACCATAAAGTACACACACAACCTGCATCACTCTGTGTCCCTTAGTCCAATTTGTTCTTTGTCTGAAGTGTTAGCTTCAGTACTGGTTTCATCTCTGGGCTAGTGTAAGTTCCAGGGGCCATGTTCTCAGGGGACCCTCCAGGGTGTTAGACCACCAAGCCTGATATTTTAATAGAGTTCTAGATCTGCACACCCCTTTTTCTCGTTCTCTATCAGGGACTCTACATTTTGTTGCCTGTCTGGGCTATATTTGATGGTGGCCAGGCACCATCTAGTTCTTCTGGTCTTATGGCTGATGTAGTCTCCCTATGACATGGACTCATCTGTCCCCTGGGCTCATGTTTTTCCCGTGTCTTTGATGTTCTTGGTTTTCATCAGCTCCAGGTGGGCTGGGACTAATTGATGTTCCTTAGATGGCAGCGTGCTGGCTTTTAAGACCCCAGGTGCCACTCACCAATATGGGATGCAAGAAAAGATTAGTTATGCCAATTGACCTCGGTATCTCCTGAAACCATGGTCCCCACGCCCCTGTCCCTGCTACTCTGTCCTTAAAATGTTGGGTTGTATTTAGAAAAACTTTTAGCTTATGATGAAGTCCAGTTGTGCTGCCATGCTTTCTACTGTGTGCTGTCCCTCCCTTCACCTAATCGAATTCCTATCTAATCCATGAATAACCCTTTTCCTACCTCCCCACCCTTGTAGCCAACAAAGAGTATTTTTTTCTCTGCAAAAGCCTTTTCTTAAGTCCTTATAATAATGTTCTCATACAATATTTGTCCTTTCGTAGCTGAGTGATTTCACTCACCATGTCTTGCAGTTGATTCCAGGTTATGTTTCAAACATCATCATTGTTCTTTATCATTGTATAGTGTTCCAGTGTGTAAATAAATATGCCATGGTGTGCTTATCCATTCATCTGTTGATGGGTACCTAGGTTGATTCCATCTTTTTACTGCTGTGGACAGTGCTTCAGTAAACACTGGTGTACATGTATCTGGCTGTGTGACTGCCTTTATTTCTGTAGGACATATCCCAAGCAGTGCAATTGCTGGATCATATAGTATTTCTATTTCTAGCTTTTTTTTTTTAAATTGTGATTGAGTGAAAGTTTACAATACAATTCAAATTAGCATGCTCACCTATCTGCAGCTCCCTCTGCTCTCCTTGCCAGGTACAGCATATTCCTCCTTTCTGTTCCATACATGCCATATCCTCTTAACAATCTCCTGTACCTTCCTCTCCACCCTTTCCACTCCCCTCTAGTAAGAGGCCAGTAGGACGACATCCTATAGATGCACAGAACCATCAAGTGCACACATGCTGTGGTCACTCTGTCCCTGAGTCCATTCCATTCCTATCCGAAGAGTTGACCTCATTGATGATCTGTGATCGGGGCAACATCAGGTCTAGGGGCCACCCTACCAGGGGAACTCTCAGGCCTTTGACCATCAGTTGCATCTTTTAGTGGAGTTCTTGCGGTGCACACCTTTGTTTCTTGTTGCCTCTAGGACTCAACATCGTGAGCCCCAACATGGCTGTCATTGATGGTAGCGGAGCACTATCTGGTTCGTCTGGTCACATGTTGATATAGTCACCATTCATGTGAGTCTTTCTGTCTTGCGGGCTCTTTTACTGTCATGTTGTTGTTGTCCTTGATGACCATCAGTTCCAGCTGAGCTGGGACCATTTGGTGTACCTCAGATGGCAGCTTGCTAGCTTTTAAAACCCCAGACCCGACTCGCTTATATGGGTGAGTAGCAATTAGGCTGTTAGGCCAGTTGGCCTTAATGTCCCCTGAGAGCATGGTTCCCAGGCCCCTGCCCCTGCTACTCTATCCTTGCAATATTGGGTTAAGATTAGAAGAGTTTTCAGGTTATGTTGAGGTCCAGTTAAGTTTATCTTCTTTCTACTGTGTGCTGTCACTGCTTTCACTCAACCAAATTTCTTTCAACTACCTAATCTTCTTCCCTCCACTTTCTTACAGCCATCAGAGCCTTTTCTTGTGCATGAGTTTGTTTTTAAGTCCTTATAGTAGGGAGTCTCATACAATATTTGTCCTTGTGTATTTCTAGCTTTTTAAGAAAGTCACAAATTGGTTTCCAAAAAGGATGTACCTTTTTTAAATTCCCACCAGTAGTGCAGAAAAGTTCCAACCTCTCCACAGCCTCTCCAACAAATGTTATTTTGTGCTTTTTGGATTACTGCGAACTTTGTTGGGGTGAGATGGTGTCTCATTGTAATTTGGATTTCTCTACTGGCTAATGATTATGAGCATTCGCTCATGTGTCTTTGGCTGCCTGGATGTCTTTGGAGAAGTGTCTGTCCATGTCCTTTGCTCATTTTTTAATTAGGTCTTTTTCTTGTTGAATTTTGCAGTTTTCTTGTTGAATCTTGTATATTATGGAAATTAGACATCAGTCAGACATGTGGCTGCCTAATACGTTCTCCCAGTCTGTAGGCAGTCTTTTTACTCTTTTGATAGTCTTTCGATGAGCATAACTGTTTGATTTTTAGTAGTTCCCATTTATCTATTTTCTCTTTTGCTCTTTGCACATAGTAATACTTTGTAGTCTGTTTAAGCCACCCATTAGAGCTTCCAGTGTTGTCCCTGTTTTTAGTTCCATGATCTTTATCACTTCAAATGTGACATTTAGGTCTTTGACCCATTTTGAGTTAGTTTTGGTGTAAGGCGTGAGATATGGGTCTTGTTTCAGTGTTTTGTGGATGGATATCCAGTTCTGCCAACAGCATTTTTTAAAGAGAATCATTTTTTCCTGGTTCTTGGCCTTGGAGCCTTTGTCAAATATTCACTGTTCATAGGTGGATGGTGTTATTTCTGCATTCGCTGTCTGTTCCATTGTTCTATGTATCTTTTTTTTTTTGTTTGGTACCAGAACCAGGCTGTTTTGAGTGCTCTGACAGTGTAATAAGTTCTAAGGTCAGGTAGTCTGAGGCCTCCCCCTGTGTTCTTCTTCAGCAGTGCTTTGCTTCTCCACAGTTTCTTCCCTTTCCAAATGAAGTTGGTGATTTGTTTTTCCACCTCATTAAAAATGAGTAGATGTCTTTAACAAATAGAAATTTATTTTCTCACAGAAAAGCAGGCTAAGTCCAAATTCAGGTGAAGTCTTTGTCTCTTTGTTCAGGAGGAAGGTCCTTGTTGTCAGTCTTCTCCTGAACTGGGCGCTTCTGAGACACAGGGACTTGGGGTCTTAAGGATGAGCTGTGTTTGAAGTATTGCTTCTCGGGGGTAAAAGTTCCCCAGATCTCCTGCTTGCTTCTCTTTCCTTTATATTCCAAGAGATTGCCTCAAGGTACAACACAGTCTTACCTTGATCCTGCCTCACTAATACAATTGCCACTCATTTTCCCTCTTTAATATCATAGAAGCAGGATTTACAGCATATAGGAACATCACACAATACTGTAAATAATGGCTTAGCCAAATTGATGCACACATTTTTGGATGGATGCAATTCAATCCATGACAGTCACCTCACTGAAAAAAAGAAAGAAAAAGAAAACCAATAAATATGTAGTTCTTTTATTTAAAAAAAAATGTGAAAAGCTGACTTTATGTCTTCCTAGGAAATCTAGACTTCTTGAGTGTGGCCTGTGGCTGGATCATACCCATAAACATAAAGTAAACTGCTATTGCCAGTAAAAAAGATCTCCCATTCTCTCCTCTTCTATCACCTGGGCATGCGACCTGTAGGTTAAAAGAATACTGACAGTTTGTGAATGGTGATTAAAATATTGATTTCTGTTTATGGTAATAGAAATTTGGCAGTCAGTAAAAACTACAGGGTCACTATGAATTGCAATCGACTCAACAGCAGTGGGTTTGGTTTGGTTTTGTTCGTGATGTTTGCGTAACATGGTAAATTTAATTAATGTCACTAAATTATATATGTGAAAAAACTGGCAAATATCATGTTGTATATATTTTTATGTGTGGGTAAAATCCTCGGAATTCTGTTGGAAGGTACACCTTTATTTTAACAATAAATCATGATGTTTGAAAACAAAAATGAACTAGACACTTCCTAATGGAGAAAGCGGCATTTTGAAACTTTTAGTAGACCAATTAGCACTGACCTAATGTTCAAAACTCATTGAAAAAGATGTGACAAGAGTAACCTATCTTACACTGCCAATAATCTTCCAGTTTACTGATTCTCTCTCTGGCTGTTGCTGTCTCATTTTTCTCCTCTTGTTTTTCTCCTTTTTGTTTCCTAGGACTTTCTGAGTTTTCTTCTCCTTATCTTTCCTCCCTTCCTCCACCCCTCTTTGTTGTTGTTTCTTCTCTTCCTCTTCCTCTTCCCATTCTCATTCTCCTCTCTCTTTCTCTCAGTCACTCTGTTCTTCTCTATCTTTCACTCTTTCTCCATCCCACCAGGTAATAAACTATGAAATATATTCTTATTTGTTGGCTTTGTTTAACAAAACTTGGATTTTTATTTTGTGACTTGAAATGTTTCAAAATGATTTTTGTGAAAACATGATTTTTTTTTTGTAATTCTTTTAATTGTATAAAAAGGTCTTCAGATTCTTGATGATGGTTAATCTTCTGATTTAACATGCCCTTCTATGACCTTATTCATATTTGACAAGCTAAAATGTTAAGAAACTATTTGAATGTTTCAGCAATTTATCTCCAACAACATAAGCCTTTAGTAAGGAGGAAAGTCAGACTTTAAAATACTGAAGTAACATTAAGAATGTCAAAGTAATGAAAAAGAGATAATAGTTTTAAATAGTTTATCATAATTAATCATGTATTAATTTTAGTTCACACGGTAAGAATGCCTTAATAGTAAGAAGTCCTTTTAAAAAGTGACTATTAAGTATAATTTCATGAACAAAAGATAAAAAATTAAAGGTGAATTAAAAAAATTTTCAAGCAAGGAAAGGAAAACAAAAAGCTATCCCAAAGCCTAGTCACAAATGGGTAAATAGCTAAATTTTAAAAATGTTTATGAATTATCTTTTATTAATTTTGGAGCAATATTCAATTTTAATATGCATTTCAACTATAAAGAGTTTCATCCAAAACCCTTTTAAAATATAGTAGACACATTCAGGATGCAGAGAAATGGAGCAACTGAATGTTAAATATCCTTTTTTGTATGGAGATTGGTAAATGTGAAGGTTAAGGTTATGAGCCAGCTTGGCTAAGCTATGATTCACATAGTTGGGCAGATAATAGGCAGTTATCCTCCATTTGTGATCTGATATGAACACCTAGTTAGTTGAAAGGGGAGTTTCCTTGAGGACGGAGCCTGCATCCAATGTATACGGATGTTCCGGCAAAGCTTGAATCGTCTCTTGATCCTGTATCTGACATGTCATCCTCTGATTCTGGTTCTTGGGATGTGAACCAGAAACCTTCTGCCTGACCTGCCAGTTTTGAGTTTGTCACCCTGTAACCACGTGAAAAAGGGAAGCCTCCAGCCTAGCCCCTGAGCCATGGATTTGGGACTTGCCAGCCTCCACAACTGTGTGAGCCATTACCTTGAGATAAATCTCTCCATATACACTTACATACACACTTCTCTGGTTTTGCTCCTCTAGAGAACCCAGCCTAAGTCAGAAAGTTGAAGAAAGGTTTTTTCTCGTATGCTAACTGATTTTAATGCTAAAATCATATGTGGAAGGGTGACAGCTCTTTCTCACTATCCTCTCATAAGATAAGTAAACTTACATTTTAAAGATGGGCTACATTTTTGGAGCTCATCTGGTCAATAATGTGAAATGTATCATCCTTCATGAAGAATTTCACCTGAATACTTAGCAGATAGAGGAGAGGGAGGACCTAGAGGCAGTGATGGCACTTCTGCTCGCCTGGCCTTCCAATCACGAGAATAAAGAGTACCTCCCTGGAAGATAAACAAGGGCAGTGTATATTTCCAGTTCCAGAAAAGACTACAACATATCATTATGTGATCCCCGGGGAGGAATTCCTGCACAGCTCACTGCATCTCAGTGGAATCAGTGTGGTACAGTAACCATGTAAGTGGTATGTATAAGATGCTGTGTTCAGCAAGAGAGAGCATCATACTTGGAATTTATATGGGAAATGAGAGGACACAGTCATCTTCATTCATCCTGACTTCATCTTGACTCTCCTTACAGTAAGGAAGTACAGTACTTTACTCACAGCTTATCGTTGCTAATGCCTAAAATGTGTATGATAACTATTGCCAAATGATAGTATTAAAGCATGTTTAAATAGTTTCAGAACACAAAAAGCTTGCAACATAGATTTCCATTGTTTTCAGGTAACTTCATCTATTACTGGAATAGTCCTGTTATAGAAAGCTAACAGGCTCATAGAAATCCATAGCACCCATTCATCATAAAACAACTGGAAAACAAGCAAATGTCAAAAGAGACAAAATTATCCACAATTTAATTGCCCAGAATAGCCACCATTAACATTTTTTGCATACTCACATTATAATATTCTTTTGTTTTACTTATTTATTTATTTTTTGTTTTTATGCTTACTGTATACTTTGAACATGAGTCTGATCCGACTTGATGGCACTTGGCTTGGCATAGTTTGGATTTCTTTTTCTCATGCTTAGTGTTTACTTTAGACTGCTGACTGTGGAAACAACAGTCAAAAAAATCAAATTACATGTTGGGCAAAATCTGCTGCAGAAGTCCTCTCTGGAGTGTTAAAAAACAAAGACGTCATTTTGATGCCTAAGGTAAGCCTGTCCCAGGCCATGGTATTTTGAATTGCCTCATATGCATGTGAAATTTGGACAATAAATAAGGAAGACTGAAGAAGATTTGATGCCTCTGAATTATAGAGCTGGCAAAGAATATTGAATATACTGTGACTACCAGAGAACGAACAAATATGTCTCACAAGAAGTACAGCCAGAATGCTCCTTACAAGTGAGGATGGTGAAACTTCGTCTCACATACCTTGAACATGTTACCAAGGGGGACTAGTCCCTGGAGGAGGACATTATGCTTGGTAAAACAGAGAGTCAACAAAAAAGAGAAGGACTCTCAGTGAGATGGGTGATACAGTAGTTTCAACAACAGGCTCCAACTTGGAACAGTTGTGAGGATGGCAGAAGGCCAGGCAGTGGTTGACAGGAGTCACTGGGAGTGAGAACCAAACAGTTCATCAAAAGACTAAAAAGAGAACCTACAGACCAGGGAAAAAAAATCTGACTATAACACCATGTCCCACCAAGGTCAAATCTATAAATCTAAGATTTCTAGAAAACTCCAACACCTCAACAACAAAAAGAGACAATTCAATTTAAAAATGGGCAAGGAATATGAACAGACAGTTCATGAAAGAAGACAGACAGCTAATTGAAGAAACGTTTAAGTTTATCAGCCTTTAAAACCCAAAACAACCCTGTTGCTGTTGAGTTGCTTCTAACACATAGTGACCCTATAGCAAGAGATCTAAATCAAAATCAGAACAAGATACCATCTCACCCTGACAACAGTGGCAGTAATTAAATAAATAAATACATAAATAAAAATACAGAAAATAAATATTGGCAAGGTTATGGGCAGACTGGAACTCATATATTGCTGGTAGAAATAGAAAACGGTACACACACTGTGGAAAATGGTATGGCATGTCTTTAAAAATGCTAGATATAGAAATACCGTATGATCTCCACTCCCAAGGATGTACCTTAAAGAAATAAGAGCCATGACATAGTCACTCTTTGGAAACCACAGGGGGCACTTCTGTTCTGTCCAACAGAATTGCTATCAGTCAGAAGCAACTCAACAGCAACCCCAATGATTTTTGTGGTAATTACTATAACAGAAATAACTGTACAATAATGGTATTAATAAATAATACTTTATGAATGAATGCATAGGTAGACATGTATTTTAAAGAGGTGTGGGAGTGTGTAAGTTTGCCCATTCATCTGTAAATATAGGTTTAGCTATAGATAATTTCTACATATACTATCGTAGGAGCTGCCTGAGTGTTACTATAGATAACAGAGGACACAAGGGATGCGATCATGGAAACTTCCTAGACATGATCAATTGCCACATGGGACAAAGCTCTTAGGCTCAAAGATGAAGGGCCCTAGACTTACAGGATATCTAAATCAGTTGGCACAGCACAGTTCTTAAGGACAATGTTCTGCATGATGCTTTGTTGAGTTGTGTCTGGGGTCTTAAAAGCTTGCAAGTGGTCATCTAAAATATGTATTTTTTTCCTGTATGTAAACCTTTTTTTTGGTTTTTTTTTTGAATAATAGTAGCCTCATCCCATGTTTGTCCTTTTATGATTTGCTTATTTCACATAGCACATTGTCTTCCAAGTTCACCCATGTTATGAGATATTTCACCAGTTTTCTTCGTATCGGAGCAAAAAACAGTGAAGAGAACTAAAGGATTAAGAGAGCAGAGGACTAATGGGCCGTGTGAACCACAGCCTACATGACTCTGAGACCAGAAGAACCAGGTGGTGTCCGGCTACCACTACTGACAGCTTTGACTAGGATCACAATAGAAGATGCTGGACAGAACAGCAGAAACATACAGAACAATAGATCAAATTCACACACACACACACACACACACACACACACACACACACACACAAACAGGTTTACTGTTCTGACAGAAACTGGAGAAATGCCTAAGACTATGGCCTTAAGACACGTTTCTGACTGCAATGAAAGCTGTTGCCACAGACCACCTTCCAGTCAAACAACACACAAAATCATAAAGTGAACAACAACACCAAGAGAAATGTCTTCCTTAGGATGGTTATCTGAGATTCAAAGGACAACATTTGCCCAAAAACAAACAAGAGAAGGCAGGAAGGGGCAAAAAGGGAAAAACAACAACAACAACAAAAAAGCAAACAAACAAAAAACAGACCAATAGAAAACAGGGAATTCAGGGCAAAAGTGAGTGCTGACACACTGTACAGAATGTAATCAGTGTCATGGAGCACTTTACTTATGAACTGCTGAATGGGAAACCAATTTGCTATACAAACTTTCACCTAAAACATAATAAAAAAATGAAGAATCTGTTTATGAGAAATACAATGAAGAAGCACAAAATTCTTCATTTTTACCTAGTAAAGGCACATACACACACACAACACTAATATATATGTGTTGCTATATATTAAATTACTTATAAATAAATAATAAGTTAATGCATCAGAAAGCACTGGGAGAGCTATTGTCAAAGAGTTTCAGTCTTTCTCAGTAGCTTTTACAAGAGGTATGCAATACATTTCTAGGAAAGTAGTTTAGAGAAGCAATTTACCAAAAATGAGGTTTAACTCTTTTTTTGGCAGGGCAAGTTTATTTGGTTCCTAGAATGATAAGCTTGAACTAATGCTAAATGCTAGACAAAACCTAAAGTTAGGTATACACACTAATTTCATAGTTAGGAAAATACAGGTGTATACTTGGACAATGATGGAATATTAGTTTAGAAAACATAAATAATTCATATTTTGTAGCCATTAGATGCTTTTTATTATATATTAAAGTGCTTAAAATGGTTTTTAAAAGATCTAGAGAATTTTTTTATGAGTAGTTCATTTTCACGGCTACATTTTATTAATTTTTAAAAACATGTGCATTCTGGCTTAGCCTTGTCCTTGAAAGAAAAGCTAATGGAAAAAACCTTAAGACGGTAGCGAAATAGGGAGGAACAAAGACATAGGGAGGCACAAGTGAAGGGGTGGGAAACATCGGTGACTAAAATACAATTACATTACAAATACGGAGATTACAGCATCACTGTGATGTGTGACTACATTTGGAAGTTACCCGAAAAGCATTTAGAAAAGTTTAAGACTATATCACTGAACTCTCTGAACTCATTCTTTCCAAACTAAGGATATGTTACATATGTTACTAGAAATTATATTCACCTACTATATAAAAACATAAGGATCCCTTTTCACCATGAGTCGGCTCCGACTCGATGGCACTTGGCTTGGCTTCGACGCAAATGGTTAAGCACTCAGTGGATGACTGAAAGAGTGGCAGTTCAAACCCAGCAGCAGCTCCACAGGAGAAAGAATTGGTGATCTGCTTCCATAAAGATAATAGCCCAGAAAATCTGATGATGCAGTTCTGCTTGGTCACAAGGGGTGGCTATGAATCCGAATTGACTCCATGACACCTAAAAGCAAGAATATACAAACACATAGGCAATATCCCTTAATGACAAGTGTTCCAAAGGCAAAGAGCAGGAGTGGTTTTAGAAGTTAGAATTGTTAATTTCCCCATAAGCTAACCTTGTATTTCTAATAACTCTTCAAACACTAATTAAACAATGGTTTCTGGACACTTATTATTGTTTTTCTTTTTTGTACTATTCTCCTTGTTGTCATTTTTTTGGTTCATTTATGCAAGTAAAACTTTGTTCAGGGTGATTCAAAAACACCTTTAGTAGTACATCGACAAGGAGCTGCCAGAAATTCAAACCAGATGAGGAAGAGGATGTGAAACCAGATAAATCATTGCTGATGTCAGGTGGATCCGGGCTGAAAGTGAGACTGCCCGAAAGGTGTTCACCTGGGTTCACTGGCAATGCAAAGACATTAGACTGGGTGGATCACAACAAATTACGGAGAACATTTCAAAGAATGAAAATTCCAGAACACTTAATTGTGCTTCTGAGAAACCTGCACATAGATTAAGAGACGGTTGTTTGAAAAGAACAAGATGATACTGTGTGGTTTAGAGTCAGGGAAGGTGTATGTCAGGGTTGTATCCTTTCACTATACTGATTCAATTTATTTAATGGGAAAATAATCCAAGAAACTGTACTATATGAAGAATAATGGGTGTCAGGACTGGAGGAAGACTCATTAATAACCTATGTTATGCAGATGACACAACTTTACTTGCTGAAAGTGAAAAGGGCTTGAAGCACTTACTGTTGAAGATCAAAGACCATAACCTTCAATAAGGATTACACCTCAGTATAAAGAAAACAAAACTCCTTACAGCCGGACTAGTAAACAACATAATAAATTGAGAAAAGTTTGAAATTGTCAAGGACTTGATCTATAATCAACGCTCATGGAAGCAGCAGTCAAGAAATCAAACAAAGTATTGCACTGTACAAATCTGCTGCAGAAGATCTCTTTAAAGTATTGAAAAGCAACCATGTCACCTCGAAGTCTAAGATGTGCCTGACCTAAGTCATGATGCTTTCAACTCCTTGTTGTGCATGTGAAAGCCGGACAATGGATAAGGAAGACTGAAGAAGAACGGACAGCTTTGAATTGTAGTGTTCGAGAAGAATGTTTGGTATACCATGGACTGCCAAAACAATGAAAAAATGTGTCTTGAAAGAAGTACAACTAGACTATTCCTTCAAGGCAAGGATAATGAGACAGTGTCTCACAAATTGTGGACTTCTTGTCAGGAGGGATCAGTCCCTGTTAAAGGTCATAATGCTTCATAAAGCAGAGGATGAGTGAAAAAAAGATCCTCAGTGAGATGGATTGACACAGTGACTGCAACAATGGGCTTAAGCATAACAGTGTTTGTGAGGATGGCACGGGACAGGGCAGTGCTAGATTCTGTTGCACATAGGGTCACTAGGAGTCAGAACTGATTCAATGGCACCTAACAACAACAGCAACATTATTGCTCTGACTTTCTACAACAGAGCAACAAATATTTTCTATTATTTCCTTCAATTGTACAATAGAAGAAGACATGAAATATATTCTGCATTCTTAAAAACAGTGTCAATCCCTAGAGAAGGACACCATGCTTGGTCATGAGGGTCAATAAAAAAGATGAAGCCCTTGAATAATATGAACGGACACAGGGGCTGCAATAACGGGCTCAAGCGTAACAAGGATCATGAGATGATGAAGGAGCTGACATGTTATACACACGGTCTCGAGGAGCTGGATTCAACTGGACAACACCCAACAGCAACGAAGCAGTATATGATGTTGGACTGTGGCTTACATTAGCTTTCTCATGATTTTAGTTTTTACATGATATAAATCATTCATACCATGAAACATTTCAAGCATTTTTTTTCTTTATTTTGTGCTTCTCACATTTTTAGTATCTGGTTTAGATTGTTACCATTTCTTTTGTGTGGTTTTAGTCTTTGGACCAGTGAAATAAATTTTCAGGTTTTATTTTTTTTTAACCAAGTTACAGTAGACTGAATAACTTCCAAAGAAGCTTCTCAGGCAAGGGCAAAGGTAGCTGGGTGTGTGTACAGATGCTGCAGGATCCTGTGTAAAGTGAGACTTCAGGAAATTAAGTCAGGCACCAGAGCGAGTGGTGCATCCACACCTGTACTGAGCACTCAAGAACAACAGGGCTGGGGAGCACAAGCATCTCTTTGTCTTTAAGGCTGGCAGTGGCCCCAGGATCTAAGTTCCCCCTGAAGTATGTGTTGTGCTTTCTCTCCTCTGGAACTTTGTGTATGCCTAGAAATGTGCTCCCCTCTTCATTTCTACTGCTGAGGATCCTACGTATGCATTTCAAGTATTATCCATGTTCGTAATTTTAATCCTCTCCTCTCACCTCCCCCACCCCCAGTACACCAGGTAGGCTCTTGTTTGAATCCTCTCAGCCTGTTTACTGCTTGGCCTTTCCTTAATGTTTGCCTTTGATTTTATGTTGCTTTTGCCCTTCCTTCCACCTTTAGCTAGGTTTTAACTCCTTGAAAAGAGAGACCGTACCATTTTTTAATCAACTGAAGCTCCCAAAGCAGTGCTTTGCCAGTAGTGGGCACTCAACAACCCCATGATGGAGGCAGGAATACCAAGTGGTTAAGATGCAAGCTAGGAGTCAGGTGGACAGAGAATCAAATTCCGGCTCCATCATTTCTAGTTCATAGAATCTGGGCAAGGTAATTAGCATCTCTGTGAATCAGATTCTTTCCTAGGACAATGGTATTATATCTACCACATTAGGGAAATAAAATAAAAGTCCATAGTGTTTTCAAAGGCTAATTTTTTGTAAGTAGATCACCAGGATTTTCTTCCAAGGAGCCTCAGGGTGGACTCAAACTTCCAGCATTTTGGTTAACAGTCAAGAACAATAACCATTTGTGTCACCCAAGTAGTATCTACTGCACAGTATTATTGAAAATTTTAAAAGAAAATGAGTGTAAAATGTGGTATGCATACATTAAGTATCCAGTACACGACAGTGGCCAGTACTTGTTTCATAGAAATTTCCTTTAGAGATACCTTGAATACTGTACATCTAAAGACAATTCATTGTGTAAAGCGAAATTGGAACAAAGACAACTATTCTCTAGATAGATATGGTGCTCTATTCTTAGTTGCATCTATTATTTATTTTGAAATTATTGTATTTTTCCATTATAAAATTTGCATCAGACATTGTTCTAGGTAATTGGAAACAACACAGTGAACAAGATACAGTCTGTGCCCTCTATTAATTTACATTCTTGCACATACTATTCCACAGATTTTCAAGAAAACTGATGGAACATTTATTACCTGTAACACTATGCTGAACCTCTATTGATTAGAATTCTAAACTCCTGTTCTGGGCCTTGTAACTTTGATGTTACGACAAGCTTTGGCGGAGCCAGGAATAGATTACCCAGAATTTTAAAAGATAATTTAAAAAGCAGTGTTGTGGAGGCAAGCGATTTTCCTTCCCCTTTGGGAAAAAATAAGAATAAATCAGATTTATAACTCATTGTGTGTAGTGGTGGTTCTGAGCGTTCTCAATTTCTACTTAAATGACCTTAATACGTAGTCGTCTGGCAGCGCAAGTTGTTTAATGGTGGTATGTCAGCAGGAGCTCCCCCAAGACTAAAGCTCCTCTGTTTGCACCAACTTAGGTGTGAGTCCTGCTGGCAGAGGGCTACAGGACTGACCTCCCAGGTTCCTTCCTCGCACCAACCTCTCAGCGGGCGCCACCCCCTCCCTGGACGACCGAGCGGGGGCGGGGGAACGGGAGGCGCTCCCGCGGGAGGCGCGCGGGGCGTGGAGGGCGTGGGCGGGGCGAGCCCGGCAGCCGCCAGGCTTGGCAGGGAGAGGGAGGCAGCAGAGCTGCCGGAGGAGCGCGAGCGGGGCCGGCGGCGCAGCGTGAGACAGCACATCCTGGCCGCCCCGGGCAGCGCCGCCCTCAGAAGCCGCCCCCGCCCCCGCGGTCTCCGCCGCCTCCGCCGCCTCCCGGGAGCTGCAGCCGCGGTCGTGGAGCCCAGCTCGCCTCCGCCAAGTGCGTCCAGGTAAACAGGCGGGGGCCGTGGCGCTCTCCCGGGCCGTCGCCTGGGCGCCCCTCCCCACTTCTTGTCGCCCAGGTACTGGCGGCTCCGGGAGCCCGGCAGTAGCCCCGCCTCTTCAACTTGGACCCCTCCTCAGCAACCCTGGCAGAGCCGAGAGGCAAGGGTAGATGAAGACGGGTGCATGGTGTCATCACCTTGTCGCCCACCTTGTGACCTGGGAAGGGCGTCTTAGTGCTCTCTGCCGCGGTCTTCTCTAGGGGAGCAGACGGCAAGCGGGAGTGAAATCCGCACCCTTCTGGGCCACCAGCTGACGGCCCCTGGGGGAGGAAAAGGTTGCAGAGGGAGGGGAGGAGGATGCTGTGTGATTACATTTTTGAGCTGTCTGCAAAGCTCTTCGATGCTGTTGCTACCCGCTAAGTCGGAAGGAGCAAATATACTTCCAGCAGGGCATTAATTATACATTCACACAAGAAGATGCGTTCACCTCTCTGCTGCGAAAAAAAATGTGTGGCTGGGATGTATTTCACCAGTACCTTGCTGGCGTCGGCCTCCTGGCTGTCCTTTCTCTGTTTACCCCCCAAATCGCTCTGGCCTGTTACATCCCTGCGTCGTCATTGTAAGGGCAGTTACCCTAGCAGCACGGATGGGATCAGAGTGTGCTGAAGTCGTGTGACTTGTACTTGACTGATAAGGTTAAACAGAAGCCCAGCAGCAGGACAGGAAATTACTTAGGAAATTGGAGACTCAATGAAATTTAGAAAATGGAATACATTTGTTATCCTGGCCTCTACCAGAGTAGGTAAGGGGTAGGAAAAAGTAGCCAGCCATTGTCTTGCCTGGAATGCCTTTCCCCTGGTCACTGTAGAATTATTATAGTTTGGAGTTGTGAAAATTGCTTCCCAGTATTCAAGATTAGCAGAAAGCACAGCTAACGACAACAAGCCGTTTAACAGCAGTAGACATGGTGTGGCTAATATTAGCACAGATATGGGTGACTGTGCGTGACCTCTTCTCATTGGGCAAATCATAGGAAACCATATTGACCAGTGTTAGTAAATTTGCAGTGAGAGCGTTCAGTACAAATTGCACACTGAGAGTATTAGGGAAAATGTCAATAAAGCATCCTTTGATTATTTAAAATCCCCAGTTTTCTCCAGAAAGCTTCACATGGGTAAAAGGACCCCAACTTTGTTCTTCTGACCATGCATCTCAGTAACATAAAACTTGGTATTCCTACCACTAAGTCACCAAATGTCCGCAGTCACGGAACTACCTCTCCAGTCGTTCTTAGGATCTGAGGGTCCAGTGCTCCAAGAGGTGTTCCTTTTGAAGTCTTCCAGCACCTGCCTTCGTGGGATGTGTCTACAATGTGCTTGGGGGCTCAGTACAGGCTTTGTCAGCCTGCCCTGCTCTGGGCATTGTTTTAGGCCCCAAGCACCTCTTGTGTCTTCCTTTTTCTTCCTTGTCTCTGGCCTCAGGACAGATATGTCTGCTTCTTTCCCTCTTGGAACTCTTGGATGCTACAGCCTCTAGTGCACAGAGGACTCAGGGGCATCAGAGCCCCTCCTGACACCTACCCTTTCTCTTCCTTTCCAACTGAAAACATGCTCCACGGTGCTTTGGTTTTGAAGATTTTCACCATTTGGGATAATTGCCAAAGGATATGGACAGATGAAGTAAACACAACCCATGGCAGAAAGGAGCAGAGTTTGTCGAGTGGTCTCTGGTGTCTGGTTTCTGCTTTCTGAGAAGGTGGGTTGAGAAGGTGGAGTCCTGAGTGGCACAGACAGTTGATTGCTCAGCTGTGAGCTGAAAAATTGGCAGTTGGGGTCCACCCGGAGGAGCTTGGGAAGAAAAGCCTGGCAACCTACTTCTAAAGAAATCAGCCGTTGGAAACTCTGTGCAGCACAGTTCTGCGCTGACACGCATCGGGTCACTGTGAGTCAGAGTTTACTCCCCAGGCTTCCAAACAGTGAGAAAGGCACCCAGGATTTCTGTCATCCCGTTTTATGTCTGAATTTTTTCCCCATTCCTTCCACTTCCGATATGCTCCTTCTGAAGTCTGCTTTTAACAAATGAATCTTACCCTGGATTCCACAGCTGAGCCAAGCAGCTTTGGAGGGTCTAGCTCGGGGCACTGCTCTGTCCCTCCTCAGCACAGCCATGTGGACAGTTTTGTCAAATCCAAGTTTTTAAACTCAGCTGCTTCTGTCAGCACAGACCGTGCATAGGCCTCACCCACAGGTATCTCTGTGGACCACTCACTCTCCCCCATCACCGTGTTTCTTCCTGCCATTTAATCTAGTGGGAGATGAAAAGGTCACACACATGTCTCATTCCTTTATTTACCCTGCACTGTGACCCCTGCTTCCCCCATGAAGCTCTGGTTGATAATATAGCAAAAATGTGTGGAGCACTCACCAGATACTGTACTTTAAAAATGCTTTAACATGTACTTACATGTTTAATCCTCATAAAAACTTTATGGAGTAGATATTGTTTGCAGTCTTATTTTACGGATGAGGAGACTAAGACACAGAGATTTCAAATGACTTTCTTAAGATTTCTTAGTTATAAAGTGGTAGCACCAGAATTTAAACCTGAGCAGTCTGATTCCAAGCCTAGACTTAATAACTACTATTCTGAACCATGTAACAATTTTATTGATTATTTTTCATATACAGAATACCAGACTCTTATGTCATCTCATTTTATTCCTGTATTAATCTTGTCAAGTAGGCATTATTATCCATCTTTTAAAGATGAGGAAACAAGGTAAGTGACTCCCTCAAGGCCACAGTCTAACAAACGGTGGTTGGTTTGATGGACTGTAAACCAGAGCTGTATTGTATTTGCCTGCTGTCCTCTGTGAGAACCGGAAGAAGGGGAGCAGGTTTGCTTTCTTCTGGTTCGCTGCGAAATTTCCATGTGAGCCATTTTTATTTCCTTTAAGCCGCAAGGATAGCCAGACTTTTTTTTTTTTGGAGCTTGTGGATAGCTGTGGGTAATATGGCCAGCTCAATGTAAGGGCACAGTCCTTTCAAAATCAGATATTGGCCTGGTTCCACCTGCTTAATGTGACACGCTAATTCTTGGTAATGTTTTTTGGATCTTGGATGCCATGTAAATACTTGCTCCACTGATATCTGGCCCTAAAAGCTTTTGTGCCTTCTCCATCCCCTACAGAATATGAAAAAAATAATTCTTTTGGGAACTTTGCTGGGATGATGAATATTAGGGTTGACTTCTTTAAAGAATTAGCTAAATCTGATTCAACTCTTTTATCAGTTATTTTAAGTGTATAAACCCTTGCCCAGGGCCATGTGCAAGTTTCTCCTTTTGAATAGGGGCTTTTCATGGATTCTTCCCTCCACTGCTTCCTGCCCACAGGATCCCTGGTACCAGAATGTCCCTGGGAAGCACCAGGCCTCCAGAGCCCACGTGTGCATAGAGCATCCTCTGGTGGTTTATTTAGAGGGCAGTCTTAAAGGCCCCATGGAGGGCAGGCAATAAAGTGATGAAAATTTTATGCATTTGTGCATAAATGTAGTTTTCTAAAGAAGCTGCAATATTTGTAACTAAAAAGAAATTACAAGGTATTGGTTACAGTTTGCTTGAAAGGTTGGGGAAGGGTATGTTGGAGAGCATGGCTGTGATATGTTGAAAACAAGTTTGAGACAAAGCTATTGTCCCCAAGCTAGCCTAGCCTAGAAAAAATGATCTTGGCTAACAAGACTCTTTGTTGTTTCGCTGCCAAGAGACACTAGGGGGCCCAAGTGGCAGGTAAAACATACATGAACACACTTTGCAACCAAGTGAGGCTTCCAAGAGTGGCAGGCAGAGATTGGGCACTTAATCTGTGCGTATTCAGGGTGCTTTATAGACATGTTATGGTATTTCATTTGATCAGTCTGACATTCCTTTAAGCCAAGTGCCGTCGAATTTTATCTTTATTTAACAAAATGGGAAACCGAGGTTGAAGAGATTAAGTGCTGTGTTCAAGGTCTTATTAGACCAGGTCGGCTCCGACTCGACGGCACTTGGCAATGGAAGGACCAGGTTTCAAGTGCCAGAGTCCGCCCTTCTCTTGCCACCATATCACACTGTTTCTGTGTCTATGTTGATGCCAAAAAGTCCTCTGTAGTGTAGCTTTTATTGTGACAAGACTGAGAGTCTCTCAAGAATATACTCACATGCTAATTAGAAAAATGTAACTTGTTGTCAGAGGGGAACAAAAAAATTATACACATTTCTCAGCGTGGCAGAGGATAAAGAAGCCCTGTTTCCTCTGAGGTGAGCTAAACTCCATGTTTGATTCTCAAGGGTAGTCAGGAATCTTGCTGAGCACCGAATGAATGGCTGTCCACACCTAAGACAGCCCAAAGGTGGCATTACAGGGGTAGCTGCAAGCCAAAACTTCATCCACTGCAAAAATGAATTTACTTCAGAGCTGCTGAGCATTCTGGGGCTTACAAGATAGAGTGTCTGCGTTGTGATCCGGAACACTGACTGGGCACTAAATCCTGGAGGACTTCTGCTTACCAGAAGATGTATGTGCCCAAATCGGTTCATATTAATCTTGATATCCTCAGAAGCAGCTGCTTGTGCTTCCCAAATATTTCTTAATCCTTAATCCTTCAGGAGCCCTGGTGGTACAGTGATAAAAGTGCTCAACTGCCAACCAAAGGTCAAAATCAAAAAAACCAAGCCCACTGCTGTCCAGTCGAGTCTGCTTATACCAACCCTAGAGGTCAGAATAGAACTGCCCCATAGAGTTTTGAAGGAGCACCCGCTGGATTTGAACTGCCGACCTCTTGGTTAGCAGATGTAGCAATTAACCCACTACACCACCACCAAAAGGTTGACAGTTAAAACCCCCCTGTGGCTCTGTAGCAGAAAGATGTGCCAGTCAGCTTCCATAGAGATTTATAGCTTTGGAAACCCTGCGGGGTCGCCCAGAGACTGAGTAGAGTCTATGGCAGTGGGTTTGGTTTTTTGTTTGTTTTAGGTTTTAGCATTCTCCTACATCCTTGCCCTATTCTTACAGAACAACTCACTGTTTCCTTTTATGGGCAAAAGACAATTAATGCCATTAGTGTGGCGAATACACAGAGGCATAGGCAGAAAGCAAAAATTCATGGTGGAGTTGCAGGCATGCTTTATAATAAAATTAATGCATTTTAAGTCCTTATAGAGAATGATTGCACTTGACTGCAGTTATCAGCATGCTCTATTATGTTTTAACTCATCATGCTTGTGAATTTTTTTCTCTCTTGTTTTCCTGAAAGTAATATTTAAAAATTCTGCTACCCACCCCTCCCATGTTTAGGTTGACAACTAACATTTTTCAACATTAGTTAAAAGAATTGCAAAGAATATGACTTCCAGAGTACTGTAAACTTTGATATATAAAAATAAAACAATGACTTCATTGTTTATATTCATTAAAATCTAAATACAGTCAACAAAGAAATAAAAAACCTCAAACTCTTTGTTGTAAGGTCACTTCCAACTCACAGTCACCCTACAGGACAGAGTAGAACTGCTCCATAAAGTTTCCAAGGAGCAAGCACCTGGTGGATTCGAACTGCTGACCTTTTGGTTAGTAGACATGGCGCTTAACCACTGTGTCACTGGGTTTCCAAATACAATACAAAAAAAAAAACTCCATTTAAAAAGTGCATGAAGAAACTCTTCCAAAGGGATGGTTTTATATCCTAGAGTAAAACATCACTGTAACATTTGGAACTTCCTCCTTTTTTTGGTAACAGAAGTACTTTTATGAAAGTGGAGGGTGGATGTGAGAAAGGAGAGCCTGCATGATTCTACAACCACGGGAACATTCTTTGGTCAATAGATACAGAAGAACATAGATACAGAGAAGCTGGATCTGGAGATTAATATTGCTATCTCTTCCCTTGTCTACACACTCTTGAGAAAATCTTCCTGGGCCGCCTGCGATTTGTTGACCCGAGTTTGAGGCTGCACATTTAACTAGCACAGGTGCTCTGTGTTGTGGGTCAGTGTGGGCAGCTCTAGGCAGCCAGGCCCACTGCTCATCTTCTCTGTGACTCAGTTTATGAGTGTGTAGGCTGGGAAGAAACCACCTTGAGTGTCTTGGCCCATCTCCTGCCCTCAGGAAGATAACTGTGTGGATAGCTTTCTCTTCATGGTTAGTGATTTGTGGAACAAGAAAGGACCCATTCCAGCGTTTTGTTTTAGATCAGTAGTTCTCAGCTAGAGATATCTGTACTTAAAAGGAAGCAGGGAAATCCTGGTGGCATAGTAGTTAAGTGCTACATCTGCTAATCAAAAGGTCAGCAGTTGTAATCGACCAGGAGCTCCTCGAAAACTCTATGGGGCAGGCCTACTCTGCCCTGTGCGGTCACTATGAGTAGTAAATCGTCTTGACAGAGGTGAGTTTTCTGGGGAGCCCTGGTGGCATAGTGATTAATAGCTACAGCAAGCTATGGCTGCTAACCAAAAAGTCCAGTTCGAATCTACTAGCCAATCCTTAGAAACTCTGTAGGGCAGTACTACTCTGTCCTGTGGAGGTGCTGTGAGTTGGAATCGACTCGATGGTAATGAGTTTGGTTTTGGGAGGAAGACATTTTTGGTTGCCACAGCTGGTGTGAACAGAACTGACGTTTGGTGGGTAGAGGTCAGAGATGCTGCTTAATGTCCTGTAATACACAGGACATCCGTTTATAACAAAAATTGTACCCTGCTTCAGATGTACTGCTTTACTCACTGCACAAAAACCCAGTGCTGTCAAGTTGATGCTAACTCGTAGCGACCCTATAGGACAGGGTAGGATGGCACTATAGAAATTTCTAAGGAGCACCTGGCAGATTTGAACTGCCAACCTTTTGATTAGTAGCCATAGCACTTAGCCACCATGCCACCAAGGTTTCTGACACTGCACAGAAGCTGCTTTTTATTATCTAGCAGTGAGTCTGTCCTTCTAGCCTTCTCTGAGATGTGTATGATCTTACCCCCTCCTCCCCAGAAACCAGAGATGTGCTTCATTTTATCTTAAATTATGCTCACTTATGTATGTACCTCCCTCCTCTTCTAGGCCCTGCTCTCCCTGAAGCATGTTTGTAGCATCCAGCAGAGTCTGACACACGGTGAATGTGCAAAAGCATTTGCTAACCCAAAATATTAGCTAGAATAAATCCTACTTAATACTGCTTTTTTCATAAGCTTTAATTCTTTCCCTTTGGATCATTTTCATGTGTGTAGTAAAAACATTTACTTCCCGAAATGTATCACCTATTTGCATCTGGGCCCAATTTGAATGTAACCTTGATAATGCCTGGCGTTCTGGAAGCCTTGCCTTCCTGAATCAGGATTATGTTGAACATTTCTGCTAGTGGAAGGAGAGTCTTGGGGAGGCCACTTTTCATTCTAGAAATGACAGACCAAATGGTTTGAGCCTTGTGTTTTCCTTTATGAACTCTTTAGGCTAACGCTTTTGATCTGACTTTGATCTGACACATTCTCTTGAGCAGCCCGGTACTGGAGTTCTTTTCTGGTAGGGAGAGGGGAGATATGGGTTCATTGTCAGAGTTACACATTTACTAATGTCCAGAGTGAAATATGTTTTTAGTAGCCCTAAAGAATAAACAATGACACAATATTTTATATTCTTAGACTGTGATCAGTTTCCCTTTTAGGATGCATGGTAGATTGACCACTGTGACCTAAAATAGTACCCATTTCTTTGTTTAACAAGTTGAAAATTCTCATCTAAATGAAAGGAAGTCCTTTTGAGAGTGGTTTTCAGGTCCTACAGTGCACCATGTGGGAGCTTTTAAAAGTCTGTCAAGTTATTAAATAATAACCGGAGCCTGTGTACAGGGGATGGCCATGGGAGTCTGTCTCTGAATCAACTTGCAGAATTTCTCTTGGTGGATTTGGATGACAGAAAGGGTAACAGGCTCTGGGGGTAATGTGTGTTTTGACAGTGTCCCCGGTTAAAATGATGTTGCGTCTCCTGTTTCGCCATCAGATGTGTTAGTACCAAAATAGCAAAGGGTTGTGGGAATTGGTGCATACTTCGTGGAAGAAAGAACAACAAAACACGTCTCTGCCTGTTTCCTTGAAAAGTGTGACTTTGTTCACTTTTGGAAGGTATAGGTTACTGCTGATTTAGAAAGAGGATCTTCCCTCTTTGAATACTTTCAGACTCAGGAAAGTGAGAAGCTATTTACATAAGTTAAAATGCCAAACTAAATCCTCACATGCAAATATGAACCACAGTTTTTAATACTTACAGAGTTTCTTGCCGCTTCCTTTAAGTTTTATATTTTTCAGGTAGTGCTATTGGCACATAAACAAAAACAAAACCAAAAAAGGGAAACTCAGCATGTTCCAGTTGATTCTGACTCATAGTGACCCTAGAGGTCAGAGTAGAACTGCCTCGTAGAGTTTGCAAGGAGCGCCTTGTAGATGTGAACTGCTGACCTTTTGGTGAGAAGCCCCAGCACTTCACCACTACACCACCAGGGTTTCCATGGATGAAATCGCTAATGTAGTAGGAAGTAAAGAGGTGGTGGTGTGCTCATTTCCCTCAGGAATCTTTTGTTTTTGAAAAGAAGGAAATACGGATACCTAAAATTTGCATGGAGTCCTGGGTGGTGTAAACTGATCAGCTCTGGACCCACTAGCTGAAATAGGGGTGGTCTGAACCTACCCGGAAGTGCTTTGGAAGATAGTCTTGGCTGGCGATCTGCTGCTGACGGTCACAGCCTGGACAACACTGTGGAGCAGCTGTACTCTGTGCCCAGAGGGCATCACGAGTCATTGGCAACTTACAAAAGCAACCTCCAAAATGAGAGCACTAGCAAGATGTGGGTTTAGTTTTGAGTCAATAGAAAAGTCCGGTTATGGAAAAGTTTTGGGAAAAGACATCCTCTTCAGATTTTGTCTTTCCCTGGTGCTGATGGAGCCATCTGTCACAGTAAATTGGGTAGAACTTTACTTTTGAGGATGGGTTAGGTTACTGGAAGATCATTGCTTAATACTATCAATACCAACACTATCTCCCCAGACACTAGCAAGTTAGATCCTGACAGAATGTAGAGTGATTTCTAAACTGTCTGGGAGAATATTCCAGGATAAAAGTTACTTTAACCAGTACATTTGTTCTGGCAACTATGTGGTTAATAATGACAGTGATAGTTTTTACGTCTCACTCGGAGTGAGGCTTAAAAAAACTCACTGCTGTTAAGTTGGGTCTGACTCATGTGACCCTAGAGGTCAGAGTAGAACAGCCCCATGGAGTTTCCAAGGAGCACCTGGTGGATTTGTACTGCTGACCTTTTGGTTAGCAGATGTAGGACTTAACCCACTACGCCACTGTGAACCTTAGGCAGGATGACAGTGAGAGGTGCACCCTGTAGTTGTTAACATTAAATCAAAGAAGGTGAAAATAACCAGAACTCTAGTTTACTGAACTGGCTTTGGCTAGGAGGGTATATCTATCAGGCTAAGCTGGATCGTGAGGCCTAAACAAACCACTTGGAAACCTCAGTGGCTTAACAAAACAACATTTTTTTCTCACTGCTGTTACATGTCAGAGTGGATCCTGGTGACCATACAGAGAGAGGCTTCCTCTTGATATATACTCCCCCAATCTCTGTAGCTGAGGAAAAGAGTGAAGCATACTGGATATTCAGCCTCTTCTGGGAAGTGACACTCAACACCTCCACTCACATTTCATTGGCAAGTCACGTGGCTGTCTGACCCCTTGACTATCGTAACCCCTTGCCAACCAATGATTCCAACTCACACAACTCCATTTATTACAGAGTGAGTTTGCTTTCTTTTGGTTTAGAACTGTTCCATATGATTTTTTTTTTTACTGTAATCTTTACAGAGAAGAGTCTTGGTGGTGCAACGTTAAGCGCTTGTCTGTTAATTAAAAGGTTGGTGGTTCAGATCCATCCAATGACTCTGAGATCTGCTTCATAAAGATTACATCCAAGACAACCCTGTAGGGAAGTTCTCTCCTGTGACAGCATCAGTATGACTTGGAAGCAACTCAGTGATTCCTGGCAACAGCAGTCTTTACAGAGGCATGCTCAGGCCTTTAGGTTAGCTGTCAATCTCAGACTACCCGAGCTACCTGACTACAAAGGAGTCATGAATTTGGTCTTTCCTTATGACTGGAGGGAAAATGTGATGAACCCAAATGACTATGCAAGGGGGACTTACATGAGGACCGCCTCTTCCTTTGTTAACCGTAGTCTCCAAGAGGCATCTCTCAGGACATAGGCTGAGATAGAACCACACATACCATGGTTTCACATCCGACACTAGTAGCTTTGGAAAGGTTTCTCATGTAGAATATAAAGTGCATTTTGAATGACTTTAATATCATGAATAATAACAGATTCCTGGAGTTAATGAGCTTGCATATCTAGATTTTATTGATTAAAAAAGGAAGGTGGGAGAATATGTGCAGGGATGAAAATGAGCTTCCTTAAGTAGTTTTTCAGTTCTAGTCAAGATTTCATCTCATTTATGGAAGGTCAACCATGGGCAATGCTGAGTGCTTTTTGGGAACATGAAGATGAGCAAAGTGTAGACCTCAGTGACTAATGTATAATGGGGAAAATAGAAAAATATAGTACCCATAAGATTATATGCTGTCATATGCATCACAAATCACATGGTTATCACATATAGTGGTTATTAGTTGTCATCAAGTTGCCTCCAGCTCATGGTGACCTTATGTATAACAGAAGAGAGCATTACTGGGTCCTGTGTGATCCTCATGAGCACTGGTATATGTGAGTCTATTACATATGGTGTGAAGTGCAGTGTGTCTAATAGAGGTAAAACAAAATGCAGTGGACATTCAAAGAAGGAAAGTGATTTATAATTAAGGGAATAATCACTTCTTTGAATGTGCAGGCTGTCAAAGTATCACTGTTACACAGGCGAAAACTATTTGTATTAATGTTTTGTCCTCATTCTCCTGTTTTGCCCTTGGATCTAATTGGTTGTAGAACAAATTATACTGATTAAGGGGTAGTCTTAGGGCACAACCTCTGGATCCAGAGTTTGAATCTCAGCATCACCACTCACTGAGTATCTGACTTTGACAAGTTACTTCGCTTTCTGCACTTTATTTTCTTCATCGCGAAAACAGTGGTGATAATGATAGTATCTCCTTCCCAGTGATATCGTGAATTTCAAAAGAATAAATCCTGCTTAATTTTCCATTTCTTACAGGATTTAAATTTTTCCCTGTGTGTCATTTTTGTGTTTAGTACAGACATCCAGTACTTCCTGAAATGTGTCATGTGTTGGGCAGCTGGACCAAATATGAATGGTCATACCTCAGCTTCTGGAAGCCTTGCCTTCCTGTATCGGGATTAGGCTGAGCATTTCTGTCTAGGCCCAATAAAACAGTGCCTGGCTCAGGGTAGGTACACCGTACAGGCAAGATGGTCAGTTAACAGTTTCCTGGGCTTGTGAGGAAACTGTAGTCTAGAGATCTCTAGAGCTATCAAGTTGGCCTTTAGGCTGATGTTGGAATTCAGTTCTACTGATGGTATGTTTGCTAGCCGCTCTATACCCACTCTAGCACTCCGAAGACAAGCTGAACAAAAGCCAGTGAGGTAAATATCCATTGTGCCAGAATCATGGAGACTTTCTGTTTATTTGATTCCAGAAAGTTAAAAGGGCCATGTGCTTGAGGCCAGCCCCTCAGGTCTGGTACCACAGAGGAGGCTGTATAGACCTTCGTGGCAGATGCTCACCCCCTTTCACCTCTGTGTCATCTGTGGTTTCCTCTACCCGTACCACTCCTTGAACACAAGATGGGTAGACGTGAGATATTGCTTACAGAGAGCTTGTGGGCTGTAAGCCGGTAACAGGGTATGTACGAGGGGCCTATCTTCAGGAGGTAGGTGTGCGTAACTGTCTATTGTAGTCCAAGCTGTTAGTAATGAAGAGAGTTTATGTCAGTAAATGGAGAACCTTTGCATGGTTGAAGCGGTGGTGATAGTAGACTGGGCTGTCTGGGAGGTTTTCGGTTCCCACTGCCTAGGAGAGTTTACGTGCACTGTCTTCCGTAAAGAGTGTCTCCAGTGGAGGTGCTGCCTCAGTGAGAGGTCAGGCTAGCGTTTGACAATCGATTTAAGTTTGTTTGGTTTTGTCTTCCAAATTTGAGAGTCTCTAATTCTGTGTGTTAGACAGAAGTTTATATCACCTTTACCTCCGGCCATAGCCAGTGTAAACAGGGAACGACATTAGAAAAATAAATGTGACCATCTTTGTCTACTTCCTTTCCTATATAACGGTAGCCTTCATTAAGTCACTTATTCAACAGGTGTTCATTAAGCTCCTACTATGGGCCAGACACTGGGACTATCATAGCAGTTTTGGCTGAACTGAAGGAAATTTCACAGCTTGGCTTATCATTAAAAACAAACAACCAGAAAATGCTGGCAGCTAACTTCCTTCCAAACTGACCACACCATCAGGTAGTTGATATCTCATTCTTTCATATATCCATTTATTTGTTTACTCATTAAATTTTTAATATGTCAAAGACTGATCTACCCTCCAACAGCAGAGTCTGAGGAGTATGTATCATTTCAGAGAACGTACCCCAACCCCCCAGATTCTATATTCTTTATACAGTTTGAAGAACAGTAAAGTAAGATATTATTTGCAAGACAGATTTCCCACTCTAAATGCTTAGCTTATGCAAAGATTGTATTACAAATTCAAAGGTACCTATTTTAAACACTTAATTTCTCACTTTTGTTACATACAGCAAAAGTGTGATGTGTAAAGGAAGTGTTAGTTGTAATTGTTTGCATTGATTAGCACATGAAAGTAGGTTGGATTGGTTAGCATGGAAGTGGTTGAGTCTTTCCAGAACACTTGATGTTTGGAAAATAAACCACCCTTCTGGAATGAGGCAGTGCCAAAAAGGAGAGAACAATTGGCCTGGGTCAGTTATGACCTGATAGAGTGTAGTACCAAACACCCACCTTTGCCTGGTTGTCTCCATTCTGACCCCTCCACCCACTACCCTTTGACTATGCACCACATGTCCTAGCATCCTGTTATACAGCATCAGACACAGTCTGCCATTTCCGCTCTTTGTAATTTCACTCATGCTCTCCTTGCATAGGAAATACTTCTCTACCTCTTATCCTACCCGTCCTTCAGTGTCTGACTCTTGTAGGCCCCCTTCATGAAGCCCCCTCCATGTTCCAGACCCGTCACATTCTCCTGAGTGTTTCATACCATTATCAAGTATACTTATTCTGTTCTTCCTGGCAACCAAGTAGTTGTTTTCAGACCCTACAGTATTACAAGCTTTTAGAGACAAACTCTAGCTTAATTATTTGAGCAAGTCCCGTAGCACCCAGGACAGCACTTTACACTGTGTAGGGCCTTAGTAAGTACTCAAGAAGCCCTGATGGGGCAGTGTTTTAGCACTCAGCTGCTAACCAAAAGATCAGAAGTTGGGACCATCAGCCACTCTGTGAGAGAAAGACATGGCAGTGAATTTCTGTAAAAAAGATTATAACCCTGGAAACCCTATAGGGTGGTTCTGTTCTATAGAGTCCTCTAAGTTGGAATAGAGTAATTGCAATGGGTTTAGTTTAGTAAGTGCCCAAGAAATGAATTAACTTAAAACTTTGGCATTAAGGAGGTAACCACATGTATTTCCCTAGTTTTCAGCAAACTAAAAAAATTGCTCGATAAACTGTCTTGCCTTGCATTCCAAATGCATGTGGGAAGTGGCTCAGAAACCCTAGGTATTCTTCCATCCACTTGTTATTGGCAACCCCATGTATGATTGGATCATACTGTTGTGATGCGTAGGTTTTTCATTGACTGACTTTTTTGGAGGTAGATCACCAGGCCTTTCTTCCTAGTCTTAGACCTGAATCTCCACCAAAACCTGTTTAACATCATATTGATGGCAAGCCTCCACTGATAGACAGGAGGTGGCTACCATGAGGTACACTGACCGGGAATCAAATTCAGGTCTCTCCCACAGAAGCCAAGAATTCTTTGACAGAGCCATCGTATTCCCTTGTCATTGCTGTTCTTTGCTGTGTACCAGTTCTGACCCCTAGCAATCCCGTGGGGTAAATCCTCTCACTTTCCTTTTCTGCCTCCATCCTCACTCCCATCCTGCAAAGGGTCACTGTGTAACAGGGACTAGAGGGGTAGGGAGGAAGTGGCTCTGAACTGCCAAAGGAATTTAGGGTTAGGTGCTTATGTGTGGGCAGTGTGCATATCTGTGCATATGTGTACACCTGCGCAGGATCACATGCTTAGGGCATGATCAGGTGTACTCTTGGGCATTGACATTCATCTGCCATCTTCTGTCATGTTGCAACTATAGAAACAGAGATGGGGTCAAGGCCAACATTTAGCTACCCAGATAGTCAGGATCAAGATCTAATTCTTTGTTTTGAGGATCCAGAAATTAGACTGCTCTTGTTAGGTGTCACTGACAGACTAGAGCTGCTCTGTAGGGTTTTCTAGGCTATACTCTTTACAGAAAGGGCCCTGGTGGTACAGTGGATACGTGCTGGGCAGCTAAGTGACAGGTCTGTAGCTCAAACCACCAACAGCTCCATTAGAGAAAAGACTTGGCAATCTGTTTCCCCAAAGATGACAGCCTAAGACATGCCATGGGGCAGTTCTACTCTGTCACGTAGGGTCGCTGTGAGTCATAACTGACTCAATAGTACACAACAACAACAACAATCTTTATGGAAGCAGATTCTCAGGTCTTTCTCCTGTGGAACTGTTGGGTGGATTCGAACCACCAGAGCTCTGTAGATTGTACTTACGTAGCCAGAATTCTCTGGCAGCTTAATAATAGAGTCACATAAACCAAGGCAAGTGTGTATTGTATATGGCCACAAATAAAATGCCCACCTACTAACTGGTGAGGAGAAACCTGCCTTCTCCTTGGATCACAATGCTCTGCCTAGGTCAGCCCTCAGAACTCTCTTGGGAATTCTTGTTGCTGGGTCCTTGGTCTCAGTGGTCTGAGCTGGGCATTGTTGGAACAGGACCAGCCTGAGGGCATTGAAGGTCATGCTAAACACTGAGCCTAGACGCTGTGTGGGAACCGGCAGATGAAGCAGATGGTTCAACCAAACACTAAACCCAGATGGACTGAAGAGAAAGGCAGAATGTGGATGAGGCCGTCAGATGACAAGTAAGGATACAAGATCAAGAGCCAAAGGATTGAGAAAGAAGAGTAGGAGGCCAGACCTAAGGGAGTGACAAGCCCAGGGAACTCACGTTGACTCTTCTTGTCGAGAACAAAGCTGGGAGGTAGGAGGGGAGCACATAATTTTGAAACAAAATTTGTTCTTTCAATAAATAAATATTTATTGGGCACCTACTATGAGCCATTGTTCTAACTATTGGCAGTACATCTGTGAACTAAATGGGCAGAACCTCTGCCTTCCCTGGAGCTTAAATTCTTTCTAGTAGGAGGAGCAGACAATAAAAACAAAAACTGAAATATGCTATAGGCTATTTTAGGGGGTAATGAAGAAAAATTGGGCAGCAGAAAAAACTTGGGCAAGGCAGTGCAAGGGAGAAAGTAGCTTGCTATTTTAAGTAGAGTGGTCAAGTAGTGAGGTCAAGGTGACATTTCAGCTAAGTCTTAAAGAAGCAAACAATTCAGTATTTATGGAAAAAGTACTTCAGGCAGAGAGAATAATAGATGCTGATGGGAATGTGCCTGATGAGTTTGAGGTACAGCAAGGTGGGCAGCATGTCTGGAAATGAGATCAGAAGAGTACTGGGACTGGATGAGGTAGTGCCCCTGGCTTGTATTCTAGTTGGAGCCGTTGGAGAGCGGTGAGCAAAGAAGTCACGTACTTTGACGTTGGTGTTAATGGAGTTACTCTAGCAGCTATTTGAAGAATAGACCGCAAGGGGGACCAACAGTAGAAATGAAGAGACTGTTTAGGAGGGAGCAATATGGATGACAGATGGCGGCGGCTTAGACCAGGTGCTGTCAGGGGAGGTGGTGAACGGTAGTCAGATTCTGGAAATGTTCAGAAGATAGAGCTCAAAGGACGGACTAATGTTTCAGTTGGGTGTTTTACAGAAAGTGACGTCAAGGATGACTCCAAAACTTTTGTCCTGAGTGACTGAAAGGTTGGAATTGCATTTGCCTTAGATGGGGAAGTCTGTAAATCGGGATTAGAAGGTTGGATGCATGTAGAGCTGGAACCTGAGATAGTCTCGATTGCATGGTGGCCTTACCCTGTAGTGGTGACTCTCCTAATTCCAGCCAAACCCACTGCTCTGGAGTGTATTCTAACTCATAATGACCTGCAGGAAAAGTGGAACTGCTCCATAGGATCTCAAAAGTAGCAATCTCTGTGCAAGCAGATTGCTACATCTTTCTGCCATGGAGGAACTGGTGTATCAGAATTGCTGACCTTTCAGTTAGCAGCTGAATGCTTTAACCATTGTCCTACCAGGGCTCCTCAACTTTCCTAATAGATGCACGGTGTCCTAGTCATCTAGTGCTGCGTGTAACAGAAATGCCACAAATGGATGTCTTATAAAAGAAGACTTTTATTCTGTTACAGTCCAGTGGGCTACAAGGTCAAATTCAGGGCATCAGCTCCAGGAGCAGGCTTTCTCTCTTGATTCTGGAGGAAGAGGAATGTCCTTGTCATCAGTCTTCCCCTGGACTGGGAGTTTCTGAAGCATAGTACCCCAGGTCCTTTCCAAAGAATGCACTCTGCACCCAGCTCTGCTTCTTTCCCTATTCTGTCTGCTAGTGTCTTTTTTATCTCAAGAGTTTACCTCAAAAAGTGCGATATAGTCTTACACACTGAGACCTGTCCCACTAACCCAGCTGCTGTGCCTCCTCCCTTATTAATGCCACAGAGGTATGGTTTACAGCAGATAGAAACATCACACAATACCAGGAATCATGGCCTAGCCAAATGACTATACATATTTCTGTGCAGACACAGTTCAATCTGTGACACACAGAAAAGGTAATGTGAGTTGGTCAGAGTGTTCTCTTCCCTGGGTATGCTAGAGACACCCTGAAAAATTCTTGGCCATCTTCTTTCCATTTAAGACTCCTTTGTCCTTCAGTTATAAATTTTCACTGTTGGTAACTACAAATTATGTGGTGGATTCTATTATGTTTGATCAACCCTAGCTTTGAAGTTTTGGCACTGACCTTCGAATTGTGAGATCCTTGTTGTTTCATGTGAGGCTGAGTTTATCTCTCAGAGAGTCACTGTGCATTTCCATTATTTTAAAAATTCTCAGAGAGTGCCTTATAATCAGCATCCTCCCTCACCCTGATGTTTTCTACACTCAGTATATGGAAAAAGCACTTACTTTTCCAGTCTACTGTTTCCCAAGGCTGTGTCTGGATTATGAAGATCTAAATTGCACGATTGTTCAATCAAGAAGGGTATGGCAGGGTATGAAGTCACCCAAATAGGTGGAAAAGGGAAAAGAGTTGTTCATGACATTATGACTTATTTTGAAAATTTTGTTACTCTTCAACATGGTTCTAAAAATTGAGAGATTGTTGTTCTTCTGCTTTAAATCTTAAATCTTTTGCCAGTATTAATTTCTTCGAAAACCATCATATGCAAGCCGGCATCCTATTTTTACTTCAAAGAGACAGATGGTTGCAACTGTGACTCTAGATAATTCAAAACAAAAAGTCTTGAATTAAAAATAATAATAACATACAGCTATCAGTAAGGTTTAAGCCTTTTAAGCCTGGCTGTGAAATCTGTCTGAATCCTGTCTCATAGCACTGACTTATCCATTCATGTACAGAATGCTGTGTGTGAGGCCAAAGTAGTAATTTTGCAGCCAAGCTTCTCACACCAGTATTTGCTTTGGAAAGGAAATTAAAAAGTTGTGCTGACAGGACAGAAAGCAAATACCCAGCTCCTAGAATGACATTGAGCATTGTGCTGACATGATCTGCACTAGGGAAAGTGGATTAATTTTTGTAAGTATATTTGCCTTCGTGTTTGTGCCTTCAAATGTACCTTAGTCTACAAAGACTGACAAGTCCATGAACTTACTTGTTCTACGTGCTGCATACCTCATTGCTGCATGTCACTGCAGTCACCCTTGTAGTACTTGCCTTGGGAAGTTATGAACTGATGCCAGCACCTAGTCCACCCTTCAGAGTGATTTTGGAACTCTTTCTGGAATGGCCATTGCACATGGTGGCAGAGTGGCACGTTCACAAACTTAATTGTCCAGTTGTCTGTGAGCAAGTTTTTAGCCAATAAACAAATAACTGTATTGGAATACGCTCCCTACTCACCTGATCTGGCCTCCAGTGACTTTTTGTTTACTTGAAGATAAAGGAAATATTGAAAGGAAGACATTTGGATGACGTTCAGGACATCAAGGATAATATGATGACAGCTCTGATGGCTGTTCCCTGAAGACTAAATTTTCAAAGCAAATACTAGTGTGAGAAGCTTGGCTCCAGAGTTACTAGTTTGTTGAATCATAGTGATATTTAACAATGGGGTATGTAACACTTTTCTAGGATGAATTCACGAGCTTAATTGGCAGGCCTTGTAGGTTGCCATGAGTCGGATCCAACTCGACGGCACTTGGCTTGGCTGTAGTTTCTCTAGAGGAACAAAACCAGGAAAGCAGAATGTTAATAGAGAGATGGGAATTTACTTCAGGGAAATGGCTCATATCATTGCAGGGTCTGCAAGCCCCAAATCTGTGGGCTGAGTGGTAGGCTGAAAACTTCTGCTGGTTCACATGGTTGCAGAGACTAATGAACCCCCAATCTAGTTTGGAGGCAGGCTGGAACTGTTCCCTGTCTCAAGGATTTGCGGGGGATGATGAATCCAAAATCTGCAGGTCAGGTGGGCAGGCTGAAGGCTGCTGCAAGCTGATACCCGAAGAACTGGAGATCAGGACTGAGAAACAGTAAACTTGGTCAGAACATCCATGTATATAGTGGAGGCAGGCCCACCTCTAGGGAAACTCCTCCTCCAGCTGGTTGCTGATGGCATCATACTGCACCGTGGAGGGGCGACTGCGGAAGTTCCGTCAGCCCAGTGTCTGCCAGACCACTGAGAATCATACCCTAGCCCAACTGACCCTCAAAAATCATCACGAAGTGTTCAGAGATTTATTTTATGATTTTTCACTTTCATGTGCTTATAGATTGTAACAAATAGAACAGAGCTTGTTTTTATCATTCTGTGGCGAAGCTTCCCCACCAGTGTTCTGCTTATCAATTACAGGTTATATTTAGACCGAGAGATTGACCTCTTGGCCCACAGGGCAAGCCTGGGTCTGTCTCCTGTGATAGTAAGCTGCCTCATGTGTCTACTTCTGTGTACTGTGCATGTCATGACATGTAAAATGTTCAATGAGAAAGGATAAATATAGAGATAGGTAGTTTTTAGAACTGATGTAGCCTAGTGTATTCCAAACTATTTTAACAGCAACTAACCACTAAAAATACGTGTATATAAGAAACCTGTCTAAGTGTGGACAACATAAAGTTTGTCCTTACCACCTGTGGTGCATTCTGATAGTTTTATACTGTTGTAACAATTGACACTTGTGACTTGTAAGAGTGATGTGGTGTAGGTGTCTGACCTCCTCTAACTTCACAAGGGGGAAGGAGAATAAAGATCCGTGACCCAAGGCTGATTCTTGTGAAGCAGAGGTCAGAGTTGCCGCTTCTGACACCAGCCATCCCTCCCATGCACTCCCTGCTTCTGTGCTCTGTTTGGTGATTCATTGCAATAGCCACACAGAACTCACAAACCATACTTATGAGGTTTATTAGAGAGATAATGTTATAATTCAGGATACAGCTTTTCACTCAGGACAACCACTTCTCAGCTCTGCCTGTGAGCTAGCCTCTCATGGGGCCTCAGCCTTTTAGCCCGTTGGCTTGGCCTCTAGACCTGACCTCTACCCTGCTCAGGGAAGTGTTGTAAAGTTCTCTAGCACTGCCAGTAAGTGCGTGGAAGTGCTGCTGGCTGAAGGCACTCACCATCTCACTCCATGGGCTGACAAGCCCACCACATCATTTCCTGGTTCTGCTGCTGCTGTTTGCCTGCCACTGCCTGTCAGTGTTTCTCATCGTCTCCATGGTTACAGCTCTCTGTTTTTCTCTGTCACCTTCTTCTAAAAGGTCCTCAGCACAGGGATACCAAGCCTAAAGGGTATACCCCACTCCTAGCAAGATGATAAAACTGCCCAATTCCCTTATTAGGGTTCCATATACCTTATTTGCATGGTTCCAGCCCCACTTGGGTAATATGCAGCTAATTTGCATTAGTAGTAAGCTATCTAGTCCCCTTAGTGAACCATAAGCACCTTTTTTGTACAGTCCTCCCAATCATTGCATGGTAGTCACATAGACTATGGCTAGAAGAGCCGTATTATGTAATTTACTGTACCACATGACTACTGAACTCATTTCATAGGCCGCCAGTGGGTTGCAACACACATCTACAAAGATTGCTGTAGTCTGTATTACACACATAAATTGCCTGGTCTTGTATTTGCTTACAAACTTGTGTTTCCATCTTGCCTACAGAGAAATTCAGACAGTTTTAAAGCATGGCATACCAGACCTTTTTCTGTAGAGTGACCAGCTTCTCCCCATTTGCCAGGGACTTGGCTGGGTTTAGCACTGAATGTTCTGTGTCCTGAGAACTGGTTCTTGGCAACCTGGGATGATCCCATACCAAACCTTTGGGATCTTATCCCTGACTACATTTCCGTTCTCGTTTTCCTCCATCTCCTTTGGCACTGAGTGCTAGATGCGTATAAAATTACCTGTCTCACAGACTGGTAATTCTTTTTCCCACCTTTCTGCTTTTATCTGTGCTTCCTCCCCTGCCTGGAATGGCCATTCACTCTATGCCTGTCTCCAGTCAGGTCTTCCTCTGTGATGGGTGGTTAAGTTACCTACTCTGTGGAGTCACCTTCCCTCGCTACCTCTTGTCAGCAAAATAGTCACCAGAGAGTGCACTGACTTATGGAAACCTTGTTAGTGCTGTCATTTAATCAACCGTCTTATTCTTTACCATCTGCAGAACCAACATTAGAAGGAAGACTGCTAAGTTAAAGTGAGTAACTGTGGCACAGAAAAAAACGAGAGAGGTGGAATATAACAATAGGGATACTAAGGCAAATTGGACGGGGTTAAGGGAGATGAGAAAAAATGAAATGATTGGCATGTGCAGTCTGTGCTGTGGAGACCTGGAAATGAATCTGGGCTCGACCCCTTATTAGTATTACAATTTTTAGTATTTGTCAAATGGAGATAAGAATGTCTATCTCAGGCTTTAAATACTTATAATCACTTCTGTCTTTCCTTATCCTCCTGGCTTCTCTCTTAATCCCTTCTGTCATCCCTGCCCTTTCTCCTCAAGAAATTAATCAGGGGCTGGAAAATCTCTGGCTACTGGAAGTTAGATATCTCTTTTACTTCTACCTGTTCTGTTATCAACCAGAATATTACACTTATAATCTAAGATAGAGCTTCTGATAACTTAAGAATTAGACCAAATCAAGACAGGATCATGCTAATCATATGGGCCTCACTATAAAAGGCAAAATAAATTAGGCGATAATAACACTAAATTCTGCACTCAAAAGTGGAATGCTGGTATGGTCTTCTGGCTGATATCTCTTAATTAAACCTCTCACCTAACTGCTTTATTTTATCTTACTCTCACGATGTTTCTATGCTTCCTATGTAATTCTGTGTAACATTCTCGCAAATTATGCCTCTTCTTCATTTTCCTTCTTTCCCTGTAATCCTCCTATCCTTGTATAGAACTGTCCTAACCAAAGAAAGAGAGAGAGGGAAACAAAGGAAGCATACATATAAGAAGAAAATAGAAATTAACTACAGATATAGAGGAAATTTAAAAATATGTTTAAGAACACACACAGCTCTAGGTGAAATAGATTTAAATAAAAATTGCCCAGTTTATCCAAGAGGGATATAAAAACTATATAAACTAATGACTATGAAAAAAATTTAAAAAAATAAATGACTAGTTATGGTAAGTAAGACTGTGGGTAAATAAGACGACTCCAACATTTGTGTGGGTTAACGCAATGAAAGCACATGTCTTGCATGTACTTGACAATGGAGTGTCTAGGTGTATTTATAGGCAAGTGTCCCCTATGTGGTGACCTAATGATTCAGCTGCTTTAACCTGGTGGCTCATTTTCACCACATGAAGACTCCACATTTGCCAAGAAAGAGGAAAGAAAACTAAAGAAACATTCAGGGACTTTTCACTGCTTTGGTCAGAAAGGGATCTGTGACTCCACTTACACTGTATTGACCCAAAGTAGACATGAAAGCTCTGCAAGGCGACTGAGAAGTCTAGTGCTGTGTGTGCATGGGGCAGGGAAATACTGAATGGGATTTCAGGAATACATCACATAGCACTGTTACTGCACACACTTGTCAAATACCATTCTTCAAGGTCTGTCAGGTCTAGTTAAATGGGTAGGTAACCCCTCCAAAAAACCTTGGTGCTAATGCACAACATAAAGAAAGATGGAAGAGTTGCACAAGTTTTTATTAAGCCATCATAATCTTGGTTCTAAAATCTGGTGATGACATAAGAAGAAGACTATAGACTATCTTACACAGGTTGTTACTAGGTGCCGTTGACCCTGTCTCAACTTGTAGAGACCCCATATACGACAGAAGGAGATACTGCCCAGTCCTGTGCCATCCTCACAATTGGTGCTGTGTTTGAGCCCATTGTTGCAGCCACTAGGTCAATCCATCTTGCTGAGGGTCTTCCTCTTCTTTTCACTGACCCTCTACTTGACGAAGCCTGATGTCCTCCTCCAGGCACTGGTCCCTCCTAATACCATGTCCAAAGTATGTGAGATGAATTCTCACTATCCTTGCTTCTAAGGAGCATTCTGTCTGCACTTCTTACAAGACAAATTTATTTGTTCTTTTGTCAGTCTCTAGTGTGTTCAATATTCGTCACCAGCACCATAATTCAAAGGCATCAATTCTTCTTCAGTTTTCCTTATTTATTGTCTAGCTTTCACTTGTGTGTGAAATGGTTGAAAGCACTGTGGTAAGGTGCATCTTAGTCCTTAATGTGACAAGTTTGCTTTTTAATATTTTAAAAGGAACTTTTGCAGCTGCACTTCTAAATAAAACCAAAAAAACCCCAAACCTGTTGCCGCCAATTTGTTTCCAGCTCATAATGACCTATAAATAGTCATGCACGAATTCTAAATAAAATGTCAGCAAGTGGATAGCTGCTGTGTATTTCAAAAACAATATGTCATGGCCATAGAATTCCTGTCAGAAGCATAAGATAGTTCAATGCCAAGGTGTATGTTTCATTTGAAAGATAAGTTCAATAAGAAAAAGCATCTTATCACCTAAAAGATGGCCTAAAAGGAAATTCAATGAAATTTAGTATTAATTCTCAAGTTTTCAAAATTCAGGTTTTAAATAAATTAGAAATGATCGTCATAAACCTAAAGTCAGTTTTATGTTTAACAATAAGACACTGAACAGCCTTCCTGGTAAAGTCAGAAACAAGGCAAGTATGTCCAAATCACTACTGTTACTTAACATTTTCTAAAATTACCAGCTAATGCAATTGATGATAAGGCAAAGTGAGAAAGATAAATGTCAGGAAAGAGTGGGTAAAATTATTGTTATTTTCAGGTTGCATGATTATATGCCTAGAAAAGCCTGGCGAGTCAACTGAAAAATTCTAAGAAACAATCAGTTCACTAAAGTGTGTAATAATAAGGTAGTGATATATAGAAACAATAATGGAAGAAAAGATTTCATTTACAGTAGTAAAAAGCTTAAAAACTGTGTATGACATAAGTGAAAAAAGTCTTTAAAAACCATACTAAATGAAATGAAAGCTTTGCTCTATGGAGGCAAATACCTTTTTTGGATAAGAAGACTTAACATGCTGTAATTATTATTTTTTTATAAATTAATCTATAATTTTAATGTAATGTCAAACAGAACACCCAAAGATCTATTTCTTTGAAATAGAAAAAGATAAAGTTAGTTTTTATAAAACCAGTTAACTAGAACCCCAACTAGCCAGCAATAGAAAACATTCATTTGGTATTTTTAAGCCATTTAAGGAGGGGGGGAAAAAGCCATAATTTGGTTCCTTTGGATCATACTAAACCAAAACCACTGCTGTTGAGTTGACTGTGACTCATAGCAACCCTATAGGACAGAGTAGAACTCCGTAGAGTTTTCAAGGAGTGCCTGGTGGATTCGAACTACTGACCTGTTGGTTAGCAGACATAGCATTTAACCACTATGCAACAAGGGTTTCCTTTGGATGATAGATGCTTAGGTAATCTAGTGAAAGCCATGGCCCTTGGCCCAGAAAAGTGGGTATAAATGTGTGTCCATAAAATTATCACAGTTTCAGAGAATTTAAGGAAATGTTGAGGCTCAATTCCATGGACCCCTAAATAAATTCCCTTTTTGTAGGTAACCCTCCATTGTTACATTCATTATTATCCTTTCACTACTGTTTTGGTGGTGGAAGATGAGATGGATGACCTTCTTTAAGAAAAGTTCTAAAGATGATACCTGATGCTGAATTTTGAATTAAGCTCTTTACATGGCAAAGTTGTTTGCCTTGGGATGTTACCTTGGCAAGTCTCTTCCTTATCCATGCCTCTCCAGTCACTGTAACTTCAAACCTTTGCTAAATCCCTAAAATTACGTAGGTTGAATTAAAACTTAATAATATTTTATGCACTTGGCGGGCTTGGCATTACATTAAATGATTTTAAGATGCAGAGATCACATATTTTAGAAGATTAAAATAGACTTTGTAAACAAGTATATTACTGATTGAGCAAATCAATTTTTATTTTTAAAATTAAAAAAATTATTCCTTGTTTTTATTAATATGTCTTCATATTACTCCCTTTATTATAGTAGTTAACATTTTTTCTCCTTGTGAGCCACAGGAATGACAGGGCAACTTGAATTTGCCTGCATTACATAGCAGGAGACAATGCCTCCTATGGCAGGTATACTAACTACTAGGGCCTTATTGAATTTTCATTGCACAAAAATTCTGGCCACATTTTTTGTGAGATAGCATAACAAGGACTCAGAACAAAAGCTAAAGCTTGTGACTTATCTACTGGTTGCTGCTGAGTCTGTTCTAACTCATGATAAGTCCACGTGTGTCGGAGTAGAACAGTGTTCCATAAAGTTTTCAGTGGCTGACTTGTTGACATAGATTGCCAGATCTTTCTTCCAAGGCATCTATAATTGGACTCGGATGTCTGAGCTTTCAGCTTAACAGGTTAGAGTGTTAGCTGTTTGCACGACTAAAGTGGGGTGTGGGTATTGTATGCCATCAAGTCCACTCTGGCCCACAATGACCCTCTCGGACAGAGTAAAACTGTTCCAGAGGGTTAGCAACCTCAGCTCTTACCTGCCTCACCACCAGGGCTTCACTAACGCTACTCATGTTCAAGGATTTGGTCTTATCAGTAATTTTAGCGATCAACCCCACAGGTTACCTGAAAGTAGTTTGTTCTTAGACAAGTTCATTTATCTTCCTAGCAACTCAGAGAAGACAGCTCCAAGTGCAGTAGATGGCTCTGTTCTAAAGCACTGATTATTTTTATATCGCTTTGAAATAGAAAGTCCCTCTATGACAGGATGCTTTATCCTCAAGTCATTTTAGTACGATATATTCAAGACTGCTGAGTTGATTGGTTGAAATAAACAATAAAAGAGGCCAATGGGAAAGGGAATCTGTAAATGTGTTGCCCTTGAGTCAGATCCTACAAAGCAGAACTGCCCCATTGGGTTTCCAGGGAACACTGGGTAGAGTCAGACTGCTAACCTTTTTGATTATCAGCTATAGTTCTTAACCACTGTGCCCCTCTTATAGAGCCAGAAACCACAGAGTAAAGATTGTAAAAGAGGCAGGAAAAAATTCTGTCAGTGTGTAGGGACTTAGGAAATGAATGAAGCAATGCTAGGATTGTGTACTTCTTGCACAGTTATACTAATGGGTGAGAAAAGGGAATTTTTCTGAAGATAAAGATTTTTTGCAAAATAAGAAGACCTCTACATTTGGTCCATTAAAATCTAGGTGTACTTGTAGTCAATGTCACTGAATTGTAAGTGCAGAAATTGTTGAATTAGTGTATGTTCTGCTGTGTACTGTATTTTTATGCAAATCACACGTACATTATATTTTTTTGTCAACTGTGCAACCCCCTTGTGTATTATTTTCGTAAGTGCATTATGTGTGTTTTATATGTGAGTACATTAATTAAATGCACACACTATTGGCAAGAAAATACAATATAGTCTCAACAACAAAATGCGTGTCTTAGTCATCTGGTACTGCTGTAACAGAAATACCACAAGTGGATGGCTTTAGAAAGACAAATGTTATTTTGCCACAGTCCAGTAGGCTAAATATCCAAATTCAAGGTGTCAGCTCCAAGGGAAGGCTTTCCCTGCTGGCTCTGGAGGAAGGTCTTTGTCATCCATGTTTCTTGGACTGGAAGCTTCTGAGGTGCGGGGACCCTGGTCCTTTCCAAAGGATGCACTTAGCTCCCGGCACTGCTTTCTTGGTGGTATGAGTTCCCCAAATCTTTGCTTGACTCTCTTTCCTTTGTGTCTCAAGAGATTGCCTCAAGGCACAGTGTAGTCTTACACATTGAGTCCAACACGACTGCTGCCCATTCTGTCTCATTAACACCGTGGAGGCAGGGTTTACTGCATAAAGGAATATTACATGACACCTGGAATCATGGCCCAGACAAATAATACACATTTCTGGGGAAGACGCAATTCAATCCATGACAGTGCTCTAATCCAATTTACTGATGAGTAGAAAGTTCCTAGCTCTGAAATGTTGAGGATTTTACTTCCTAACCGCGGTTTACCAGTTCAAAAGACGTTGGGGACTCACCGCGAAGCACTGGAGACATGGAGGTAAGTCAGACGTGTGTCTTGCCCTAGAGGAACATCTAGTCTAATGGGAGTTAAAAAAAAAAAACCACTTATGCAGAATATAGCAATGCAGTGTGGTACATGCTCCAGCAGAACTCTACAGAACTGGGAGCACCCAGTTCTGGGAGGTGCCTGGCATGCTTTCTGGAGGGGTTACAATGACTAGAGAGATGAACAGGAGCTATCAGATAATGAATGGCGAGAAGAGCATTTCTGGAATTTGCCGAGGTATGAAGTTAGAAACAAGGTGGTATGTACCAAGAAAAGATGAGGTGGGGAGTGGAGGAAAATGTGCATACAGAGAGGTGAGCAATAAAAGCATTGTATGTGTCATGAGAAAGAGTTGGGACATGTTTTGTAACTGGAACTAAAAGGAAATCCTTGAGATGTTTTAAACAGGAGAATGCTGTTTTTAGATTTGAGTGACAGGAAAGTCACAGATACAGTGTGAAGGATATGTGCTTAGAGAGCAAGGTGAGTAGCATAGAGAGAGAGAGAGAAAGACCCACTGGAGGAGTACGGCAGTGGTCAGATAAGCAATGATGAAGACCGGCAGTGGGCAGTGTGTTTGGACTGAACACAAGAGGACTGTCTTGAGAAATAAAAACCAGAACAACTAAACTCATTGCCACCGAGTCGATTCTGAGTAGAACTGCTCCATAGATTCCCAAGGAGCATTTGGTAGATTTAAACTGCTCATCTTTTGGTTAGCAGCTGTAGCACTTACCCATCATGTCACCGGGATTTCCAATAGTAGGTGGTAAAATTAGGAGGCCCTTAATATGTAATGCAAAGTGATCTAAGCATTGGGCTGCTAAATGAAAGGCTGGAGGTTCGGGTACTCTCAGAGACACCTCAGGACGAAGGACTGGTGATATACTTGCCAACTACCCACCTTCGCCACAAAGAAAATCAGCCATTGAAAACTGTATGGAACACAGCTCTACTCTGACACGTGTGAGGTCACCATGAGTCAAGATCTACTTAACGGCAACCAGTACTGGTAAAATTGGGAGGACTGGAGAAAACGGCTGTGGAGGTCTTTAGAATGTGTTCATTGCAAACCTATTGTGTGCCCAAAATGATACTGAGGCCCCACTGTGGAAACTTATGTCATGGTTTGTGGACCTGCCACCTCTTCCGTGTGCTCCTGGAGAGTGCCCCTTTGGATGGAGAAGACCCTTCCACTGGCTCTGAAGTGCTTTAGAACTTCTGGGAGCACAGATACATGGTTTCATAGTATCTAAAGCTTATATAGCACATCATATAAAGCTCATATTACAGTTTTATGGTGGAGGTAGCTTTTCTGATTTTGCTTTGTAACCTGATACCTGGTATAGGGAGGTGTCTTAGTCATCTAGTCCTGCTTTAATAGAAATACTACAAATGGATGACTGTAAAAAGAGAAATTTTATTTTGTCACTGTCCAGTAGGCTAAAGTCCAAATTCAGGTTGTCAGCTCCAAGGGAGGGCTTTCTCTGCTGGCTCTGAAGGAAGGTCTTTATCAGTCTTTCCCTGGACTGGAAGCATCATGGGTATGGGGACCTTAGTACTTTCTAAAGGGTACACTCAGCTCCCAGCACTGCTTCTTGGTAGTATGAGGTCCCCAAATCTGTCTTCCAGCTTCTTTGTTCTGTGTCACAAGAGATTGCCTCAAGGCCAAGTACAGTCTTGTACATTGAGTCCTGTTTCACCAGCACAACAGCTGCCCATCCTCCCTCATTAACATCATAGAAGCAGGGTTTATAGCCTATAGGAGCATCACACAATACCAGGAATCAAGGCCTAGCCAAACTGATGCACACATTTTTGGGGGGAACACAATCCAATCCATGACAGCAGGAGATGAATCTTTCCCATTCATTTTGACCTGAAGTAAGGAAGTGTTTCTGTGGAATCCTTTGTGCAGGTCTTTACTTCTTTCTGGCTTTGGTTTCCATGAGATATTCCCTGCAGATTCTCATGTCTTTTCTTGTGATTCTATCTTCTGGTTCCTCTTCTGCCCTGGTCTTTAGGGACTCATTGCCAAAATACTGCCCTCTAGTTGTGCAAACTGTGCCATCTTGAGCTTTACATTCTTTGAAGCATCCTACTCAACATTTTCATTTCTGAAGGACTCTTGATATCATCTGAGTATTTCTTGAGGGAAGAGACTATAAGATATGAATGATTGATTCTCTTAATCAAGGAACAATTCTGTTCCTAAAACGAAATGCGTTGAATCTCTACATTAGTAGAAAGTACTTGTTATGGATTGAATTGTGCTATGGATTAAATTGTATTTCTGTGGTAGCAGCACTAGATAGCTATGACTGCACAGTAGGGGTCAGAAATAAGACAAAATTTTCCAGAACTTTTGGCAAAGAAGACAGTGGCTTTTGTGTCCTTAAGTTTTAAGAGTTCTTATCTCTGCTCTCTTAACTCGATGAGAGGGCAGATATCCTATGGATTGATTTTTCTCCTAGCATAATGGCCCTCTGTGCTGAGCACTTGAGTCTCTCTTGTTTAATGTGCTGCAATTGCCAATGCTCAAGTTACAGCCGAATTAGTGTCATTTGGGTAGCTCAGAATCACGAAGTAGAGAAAGTAGGGCTAGACACAATACACCAGTAGAGCAACCTGAACTACAGCTCACAAACCCAACAAGGGAGGTACTGAAATTGTACGCTTAGTACAATTGCTTGATTTCCTAGTCAAGAACCTAGCCAATGTGAACAAAATGGAGACCATCCTAGAAAAATCAATGTAGATATTTTACTGGGTGTGTATTACTGTATATTTTTCTTCCAAAACAATAGTTCTTTGCTGATACAGATTGTTCATATTTTAGGTGTAACTGTTGCAGCGCTTGGAACTCTTTAGTATTGTTTTTGGTGAGGGACCTAGTTGGGAATGTCACAGGCAAAGCCTTTTCTCCTGGTGTCTGCTCTCCCATGCAGTTTGCATTTGCTACCAACAGGTTGTGATAGGGAGCGACCGCAAGCTGGAACTGGAGTAGACTCATAGGAATCCAACATAAAATCTTTTCTTTAAGGAGAGCTTGGCTTTGGCTTGGCTGGCTGGCTGCTTTTGTTTAAAATAAATACAATCCTGAATAAGTAAACCCCCAAAGCAATACAATATTAAATGATGGCAACCAAGAATAAGGAGATTTGGTGTTTTGGGTTCTGGCTCGTCACTTATTAGTTTGAACTTGGACAACTATATCTCCATTTTTCTCTGTGTGAGTAACATGCTGGTATCAATTATAAAATCTTTGGAGTTCTCATTCTGAAATGAAAATGTTTATTTGTAGTTGTAAAAATAAGCTGCATGAAAATTAAAATAACAAAAAATAAGTCTTTTTCTCCCTCCCACACTGAAAGATAAGCCTGTATTTCATAAACAATTCATTCTTAGTTCATTCTTAGCCAGCCTAAGACTCATTCAGTTTTGGTATGTGGTGGGGGGAGAAGAAGCAGAAGAAAAGATAGAAGAAAACTTATTTCCTTACTGGCTGGCTTTTGGCACGTGAGAAATCTTTCACACATGTTTCTATAAGACCTCTGCCGTAAGACCCCACTCTTCCCTAACTCTGTTTTTCCTTCTGCTGTATCTAGAGGTCTTAGCACTTCCTCCCGTTTCTAAGTCACCACCGGTTCTGGAAGACCTGACTCAAACCTGAATTTTCTGTGTTCAGTCATGTTACTACTGTGTCTCTTACTTTTTCTGTCCTTCAAAAGAAAGAATTCTAAGTCTCTCCGTTTGGGTTATTTATATAAAACACTTTGCAAAGTTATTTTAAGTAAATGTCTCTGTAGGCTATACAACCCACTCCATCTATTGGGAAGTAGGTTTAAGTCAAAGTGTGGTTCCCGGATCTCTGGGACTCTCAAGACACTTGTAGAGGGTTTGAAAGATCAAAACTATTTTCATAATAACACTAGAATGCTATTGGATTTTTTCACTGTGTTGACATTTGCAGTGATGGTGTAAAAGCAGAAGCAAGTAAAACTGTTGCCGTAGCGGGTATCAAGGCAGTGGTACAGAGCTGTGCCCGGGGGCATTGCTTCTTCACTGCCACATACTCGCAGTTCAAAGAAAAAGCCAGTTTCACTTAAGAATGTCATTCATGAAGAAGAAAAAATGATTGATCAATGATTAACGGTGTTCAGTCTCCACCCCTGAATACATGTCTTTACTGGGTGACAAATGAGAACACATAAAGTTCTACCCCTACCTACCGAAGTTTGGTGGCTGTCTCTAGGAAAAGCACTTGTGTGGCAGTTTGAGCTGCACGCTGAAGTAACTGCTATTTTCCACAAAACAAAATTTGTAGTTGAATAAAACAACTGACAGACACACCATAGTTCTTCAGACTTGGGCGTTTGGCAGACATTTTCTCCAGAATGAACTGAAGGAGCCCGTCACTTCAAGAAGGCGGATGATGGTCCTTGTTGCCAACGCTCAAGTTGGAGCTCAAAGCGAAAAAGTACAATTTTGGGAAACGTACATCTGCCACCATGAGCTTGACAGCTTTACGGTGTCTAAAGATTTTTCTGAAGAGACAGGCAGTGGTGTTACCAGATTTTATTTTTGGAAATTATATAATCAAATATGTCAACTTATGCTTAATTCAGTATTTGCCAATTACCAAAATGCTTGATGTTATAAAATCATAAATAGTTCATTCAAAGGTGAAGACTGAACAGTGCATTTTAATCTAATGGTATGAAAAGTTTATTGACATAATTTCAAATTCCACATTGTAACTAACATTAAGAAATTCACATTTTTTCAATTTTGGTTTAATATCAGAGAAAAATATCCACAGTTATCTGAACCAAAAAAAAAAAACCAAACCCCTTGCTGCAGAGTTGGTTCCAACTCCTAGCGACCCGTAGAGCTTCCAAGGAGCACCTGATGAATTTGAAGTGCTGACCTTTTGGTGAGTAGCCATAGCACTCAACCCTTAACACCACCAGGGTGTCAGCCTAAAAGGCTATAAAATTACTCCTCCTTTGTATTGCATATCTCTGTGAGGCTGAATTTTCTTCACCTACTTCAACCAAAACAGCATATCACAACAGATGGAATGCCTGATATTAAAGAGATAGGAAAAAATTGGAGAGAACTACACTCTTCTCAGTAATTTTCCTCTTGAAACATGTATTTCTCATAAGAAATTTATGTTAACAATAACAAGTTTATTGTTATAAAATTAATAAATACATAAAATTTTCTTAATTTTAACATTTCATATGATAAATTTTAATAGATGAAACCCACATATACCAAAGCTCTTTGAGGTCCTCGATGATTTTTAAGAATATGAAGAGGTAATACTACTAAACAGAGCCCTGGAAGCACAGTGGTTAAGAGCTCAGGCTGCCAGCCAAAAGGTCAGTGGCTCAAATCCACCAGGAACTCCTTAGAAACTCTGCAGGGCAGTTCTGCTGTGTCCTATATGTTGAATCAACCTAATGGCAATGGGTTTATGTTTGATTTGTTACCAAAACCTTGAGAAATGTGGATCTACAGCATAAGTAGACCAGGCTGGACATCCTTCTATTGTAAGATGGGTGTGTGTGTGTGTGTGTGTGGTTGTGGTTTCTCTCATCCTTTGGCCTCCCCACCAGAGTGGAAGGAGGCAACTGTATAAGAATCCAGGCAGGTAAAACAATACCTAGTAGCAGATGAGAGGTTTAGTGGCTGATAATGAAGATCTGACAAGAGTAATTGTTTTCAGGAAGGAAAAGAAAACTCATTTCTGCGTATTTTTTCAGTGATGTCTGACAACAGCTGGGCAGTGACTTAACCTCCTGAGATTCTGACTTCAAGCTTAAAAATACATTTGCATATGCCAGCCTTAGAAATGGAATCCCAACCCACTGCCAACTTATACAACTGAAAGGAAATAGAGATGTATATTGTTCAGAACCTAAGCTTTGGGAGTTTCTATTACTTGGCAGCTGTGTAAATGGATGTGAACCCTTTGCTTCTCCTCTTTTAGACACTTGGATCAAAATGGAACCAAACATACCATGATGATATACGCAGAAATGAAAACAGAAGATGATAGATCTCGTCGTTGGGTTCAATTAAAGCTGGAAGTATTTCTTTCTCTATGGGTGTTTGGGAAGCCCTGGTGGTGTAATGGTCAGGTGCTACATGCGTTAGTCAGAAGGTTAGTAGTTTGAATCCGCCAGACATTACTCAGAAACTCTACGGGACAGTTCTGCTCTGTCCTGTAGAGTCACTGTGAGTTAGAATTGACTTGATGGCGGTGGTCTTATGGGGGTTTGTGGACATAAAAAGTGAGAAGGAGATGCAGGGGAGGCTGGAAAGTATTGCCAGAGGAGATGTGAAATGACTTCTCTGGAATAAGTGGATACGATAGGGGAGGATGCCTACCTGGGCCAGCTCAATATGTAGCTCCCCTGGGTGGTACAAATGGTTCACACTCTCATCTTTTGGCTGAAAGGTTGGAGGTACAGGTCTACCCATAAGCACCCGGGAAGAAATGCATGATAGTCTGCTTCCACTGAAAACCTTGTGGAGCAGAGTTCTACACTGACACACTAGGGGTCGCCATGATTTGAAATTTATTCTATAGCAACTGGTTAACATTCAGCTGAAAAATTGAGAATACCTTACTACTAAGTTAAATGACAGATTTATTAACATATTTTTTTCTTTGTTATACCTCTTTTCCTATGTAACTCCCGTTTTCCCATTCTGATTAGATTGCTAATAAATCAGTAATAGGCTACACCTTTAATGTGTTTCTCACTGTAATGCGTCTGGAATGATCACAGTGAACTTTTAGTGATGACTTTGATTATTGAATCAAGATGGAATTAGTGATGGAGGAAAGAGTGGACAGGAAATAACTATAATAAAAAGGGAGGAGGAAGAGAAGGATAAGGTAAGGAGAAGGAAGAAGGAGAAATAACCTTCCCTGGATGTTTTATATTTGCCAGGCACAATACTGAGCTCTGCTTATATTGACTTACTCACTTGGCTCACTGAGCCAAAGATTTGCTGAAGTAAAAATTATCAGAATTGAGACATTTGGAATGATGGGTAGGAATGAGCTGTCGTGATGATGCTAAGCAGGGAGAAAGGTGAGCCAGGACACGAAGGGTAATCAGAAGAAGGGGGTGGAAATTTGGAAGAAGTTAAGAGGAGAGGGTGTTTGGTGTGTGTAGTCCATATTAAATAGAGTAGCTGATCTGAACTTTGGCATATCTGTTGTTGTTGTTAAATGCTGTTGGGTAGGTTTGGACTCATAGTGCCCTATCTGTGTACAACAGACAGTGACAGCGCCTGGTCCTGTATCATCTCCACAACTGCTGTTATCCATGAGCCCAGTGTTGCAGCCACTGTGTCTTACCATCTTACAGAGGGTTGTCTTAGTCATCTAGTGCCACTATAACAGAAATGCCACAAGTGGATTGCTTTAATAAAGAAAAGTGTATTTCCTCTCTGTAAAATAGGCTAAAAGTCCACATTCAGGTCATTCGCTCCAGGGAAAGGCTTTCCCTCTCTGTCAACCTTCTCATTAATCTTCCCCTAGACTACGGAGCTTCTCCACAGAGGGACACCAGGGCCAAAGGACTTGCTGTGCTCCTGGCACTGCTTCCTTGGTGGTGTGAGGTTCCCCAGTCTCTCTGTCTACTCCGTCATTTATATCCCAAGACATTATCTCAAGACACAATCCAGGCTTATATACCAAGACCCAGCACAGTGACAGAATTGCTTCCCATTCTCTCTCATTAACATCATAGAGGCAGCATTTACAACATACGGGGAAATAACATAATACCGTGAATCATGGCTCAGCCCAATTGATAACCCACATTTTTGGAGGGGGAAGGTGGGGGCACTGTTCATTCTATGACATTAGTCTTCCCCTTTTTTACCTCTGCTTTACTGAGCGCAGTGTCCCTCTCCAGGCACTGGTCCTTGATAACATGTCCAAAGTACGTGTTGTTGGTTGGCAGTAGTTTGGAAGACAAGGTAAGGAAAAGAGGTGAAATGGGATTGTGCATGCAAGAGAACATTTTCTAAGATATGGAGGGTGGGGTTAGAAAGGAAGCATTAATTGGGCAGGTATAGAGGGTGGGCATGGGAGGCACCTTAAGGAAAGGGGGAGCTCAGAGGATGGACTCCCTGAGAAGGAGAGCTGAGCAGGTAGTGCAAAAGTGCGTTAACCAACCCCCACCTGAATGGATGGAGATGGGGTGAGACGGAGCTGTGACTGTTTGTGTACCTGGGCAGGGTTAAGCCAGGAGTTAGTTCCTCATTGAGTGGTAGAGCAGACTGATGATCGAACAGAGAGGGGCCTTACACTCAGAGGTGGCTTTGCCCTTACTGCCTAGTCCCTTGTCGCTTGTAAGTGAGTTACAGTGGATTAGTGAGCACCTTTTTATGCATGTGAAGTAAGTGAGCAATAATTTGCAACAGGTAGCTCTCTGGCTCTTATTAGGTTGAAATCATCAAAATTGCCTTTGACCTACAATCATCATTTAAAAAAAAACTGCGTGATTTGATTCCAACTGTATAGGACAGAGTAGAACTGTTGCATAGAGTTTCCAAATAGTAGCCCATGGATTTGAACTGCAGGCCTTTCAGTTAGAAGCCTTAGCACTTAACCATTCTGCCACCAGGGCTTCTACATTTACTGTTAGCCATGGGATCTCTATAACACATGCCTCCCAGGGCTTTGCTCCTTGAGTTGCCTTATTTGATGGGCAGGAAGACTTAGTGGGCCAGACTGGCAAGCCTCTTGGAAAAGCTTGTGCAGTACAGTGCTGACACTGCATTTAGTGCCACTATTTAAGCAGTTTCAGTCTATGTAAAGGCCCATTGACTTACAATGTATACTTTCTATACCTTTAGTGAGGGATTCTCTTGAGATATCTTGTCCTGTGGGCTGATGCTCTGTCTCTTGGAATAGATCCAAAAAGTCAGTATGTGGAAAGTCCTCTATGGCTGTGACTTTTATTTTAGCTCCAACTCTTTTAAGAAATGAAGAGTGTGATTTGAAATGTTGCTAGATAGTATAATCTTTTTTTCTTTTTTTAAGTTCTCTGAGTGTTATTTATTTTTTTTAATTTTTGAATGTTGTCTGTGTGACAGGGAAAATTCTCCCTAAATGGCCAACATGGTTGGACATATTTGTCAATTGTTCTAAGAAAGCCTTTACCCTCTGCAGAGATCCACCAAAAATATATTGTACTTCCCACTTATGGTTGAAGTTCTTTGCAAGAAAATCATAACAGATATGAGATGTTCTTATTACATGGTTTGCTCCTTAATAACCATAGTGTATAACTGAAATCCTGGAAGATACTTTTGATGGACTGGAGTAAGGTACATAAAAATTTAGGAAATGAAGAGGAGAGGGGAAGTTGAGTGTTCCAAGAGGTTTCTGCCAGCGCCTTTCAGTGTAGATAGACACTCCCTTGCTTTAACAGTGACTTCTTGATTGTGAATTTCATTTTGATAGCAAATAAATCTCAAACATATAAACTTGACGGGCTTTCACTGGGCAAAGAGTATGTACAACTTATTAGGTGGCTTCCAGAATTAGGTTCTGATTTCCTCCAGCCAACAGTTTTACCCAGTGGTGTCGAAAATTATGGCAACCAGTATTTTTGTGGTAAACTTTACTTTGCTAGTGTGATGGCTTCTCTAGACCAGAAAGAAGTTCTCATTATTCAGTTCATACAGTCAGTTTTGCTGGTTAAACCTGCCTTCTTTAGGCAGAGTGTTTGCTCTCTGGCTGACCTTACTCACTGCTTCACTCCCTCACGTTGTCTGCTTGGCTCCTGTAGGACTTTGAATTTGTGATTCAGCTTTAAACAGTCCTTCAACAGTGGAGGACCCCAAATTTTCTATTACACAGCTTCTCAACACCTCCGTAGCGTGTTGTCTATGCATTCTCCGCCCAGAAGTCCTGCTGACAACTGTAACATGGCGTGCTGAAATTTTTTTCATTTTCTTATTCCCAATTTCATGCCATTCTCTTGGCTCTTTCTAGTTTGATTGTTACTGAATCTTTATCTTTGGCTTCCATATCTAAAAGCTAGGAAGAATTCCTTCAGCCTCCTTGACTGTGCTGTTTCTGATTCACAGTTGTCACGGATTGTATTGTGTTCCCTAAAAAATCTGTGGTGGTTGGACTAAGCAGTGATTCCTGCTGTTGTATGGTGTTCTCCTGTTTTGGAATTCTACCTTCTGTGATGTTAATGAGAGTGAATGGGTGGCAGTTGTGCCTGGTAGAGCAAAATTCAGTACCTTTGTTTTGTGCCTTTTGAGGTGGTCTGTTGGGAAGTAAACGAGAGCATCTAACAGAGACACTTGGGGGATCTCATACCATCAGAAAGAAAGCAGTGCCGGGACCTGAGGACATCCTTTGAAAGAATCGTGTGCCTCAGAAGCCTGCAGTCCGGAGGAAGATTGACAACCACGACCTTGCTTCAGTGCCAGCAGAGAAACTCTTCCCCTGGAACTGACATCCTGAATTTGGACTTTTGGCTTACTGGACTGTGACAAATAAAATTTCTCTTTTAAAAGCCATCTGCTTGTGGTATTTCTGTTAGAGCAGTACTAGATGACTAGGACAACAGTCTCTACATTCTATGTCCATCTACCATCCCAATGCAGGTGCAATTGATCCAGAATGATGTTGGCACCAGCCTCACAAAAGTTTGCCGTCTATTTTCTGCTCCTGTTTAGCAGGTGGGGACAAGAATAGGATTGAGCAAATTCCAGTGTTATCTTGTGACCTCCCTTTTCAAAAAGCTGCTGTGATTTCCTATTACTCATTCATTATACCAAACAGAACTCACTTTTCTGTTTTCCCAAGACTTCACTAGTTGTCTCCATATGTTCATTCTTAGCAACTAAAGTTTCTATTTCTTGACTTGAATTCATCCACATCTTTTATATTCAACCTGATAGTTCTGTCTTGTACAGTCTTTTGTACATCTGTATCTGTACTTCCTCTGCTAGTTGCAAACCTCAATCAATGCCAAGCTAAGTGCCGTTGAGTCAGATCCTCATTCAATAACTAGTTTAAATTTCAACTCATCCTCAAAACTCTTCCTGGTATTCAATAATCTATTGATTATTATTTTGTTCTTAATTTCCTCTGAACTTGTACGAGGAAAATCAGCAGTGTATAGTAGTTTAGAGCACGGATATACTTGAGTTTAAATTCTGCTGCATATTGGCTATGTAGCCTTAGGTCTTATGGAGCCTTATCTTAATTGTGGAAATGGCATTCATAATACTTGTGGACTCTTGAATTGTTGTGATTAAGGGATTAAATGTCGTAATGAATATAACAAGTCTGGCACTTAGTACGGAAATGCTGTATCTGCTAATCAAAAGGTCATCAGTTTGAATCCTCCAGGCACTCCTTGAAAATTCTGTGTAGCAGTTCTGCTCTGTCCTGTAGGTTTGCTATGAGTCAGAATTGACTTGATGGCGTTTGGGTTTTTGGTACTTAGTACACGCTAAGTAATCAGTAAGCATATATTTCAGATAGCATATCCAGTTGCACCACATGGCCACAGAATTGAAGTAGGCACTCTTTTAATGAAAGAATGTGGTTTTTGCTTATCATTGTACCCTTATGCCTTGTAAAGTACTTACCAAGGATTAACTATTCAGCACATGTTTGTTGAAAATGAAGACAGGGTGTGATTTGAATGAGGGATTGATTACTGTGGTCATTACTGTAATTATTTTGCAAGCCCTGGGATCAGGAATGAGTATAGTAGGAAAACAGCATACTTCTCAAATATGTGTGTTTTTCTAAAATACATGTCTGTGAATCATTGCAGGTCCTTGAGCATCTTCTGAGGGTAGTGACAGGAAGTCAGAGAAGTTTTATTGTTTTACATTCTTTGTCTTGTCTATATTGGGAGACATTATACATTCATTGTAATTGCATACAATAGTCTGCAAATGAATACTTACGACATTTATGAATAGCTGTCTGCCATGCTCCACTTCAGTCATTTGAGTCACAAGGGGTTCTTCACTTCTCAGGGTTCCTGTTGTGTAAACTTTCAGTTGGGAGCACAAAAGAGACAAGTATCGCCACTTATGATGGTGAGAGCCTCCTTCAAACTCATTCTATTTGGAAATATTTCTGGTACCACCACTCTACCAGTATTGACATCACCATTAGCATTAAGACTCGTTTGAATAAACTTTACCAGGAACTTGCCATAGCATTCTCTCTTATTATGTGAGTTCACAAGCACTCTGTGCTTTGAAAACGAAAAGTGGCAACATAAGCAATATTATATTCAGTATGCAAATGTAAGTCTGATAGAAATAGGTTTGTTCTGGAGATGAAATTAATTGTGACAGTTCAGGAGAAGTTTCACAGAAAAAGGAGATTAACATGTGAGGTCTACAGTGGCTGCCTTCCCTGACGCGTGAAATGTTAGGCACAGTGACATCTCCATGTGCCCACACTCGGTGGTGGAATGTTTACTGAATCCACAGAAATTTGAGCAGGGCATGTCTCTAAGGGATTATGACAGCCTATTTTTGTTTCTCAGTGTGGGGATGAATTGGTCCATTATCATCAAAATTGGAAGTCATGATGATGGGTCTCTTTTTTATTTTCTTTCTCATTTTTTGTTTATTTGTTGAGAAACTTGTGCAGAAAGTGCATTGCTTATTCTGTAGTAAGTTGCTATTTTTCTTTGGACCAGAATAGGCAATAATGTTCTCTTTTTTCAAATATTTGTGTATACATAAATCACGGAAGATTTTATACAAGGTTAAACCCGATTTAACTTAATTTGTTTCTCTACGTCTTTGACATAGGCTAAGTAATACAATCAGCTGTTGCCCCAAACAGCAGATTTGAAGCTAGATTTCCTTTTGAATCATCTTTGCAATGGTAATACAGAAAGTTTTATATACATATGTATTTTTGTATACTCACATTTTTCTTTCTTTTCCTTCAGGAAAACCAACATGTCTGACAAAAGTGACTTAAAAGCTGAGCTAGAGCGCAAAAAGCAGCGCTTAGCACAGATAAGAGAAGAGAAGAAGCGAAAAGAAGAGGAGAGAAAAAAAAAAGAGGTAAGCACTAGGTGTTGGGGTACTAGGGGGAAAAATGAAAATCACCTGATTTTTAGGGGACTAATCAAATGGATAAATGGAAACCCTAAACTAGTCCTTTCAAAACCCACTGCCATCAAGTCAATGCCAACTCACAGTGGCCCTGTGGGATAACTGTTCCATAGAGTTTCCAAGGAGAGCCTGGTGAATTTGAACTACTGACCTTTTGGTTAACAGATACAGCACTTAAGCAGCACACCTCCAGGGGTTCTACTAGTCCTTTTATAGACACCTACATAAGATGACTAGATTGCTACACAGAATAATAGGTCACCACTATGTGCTGTGTGCTGGTCAGTACCACTTAAAGGTGGATAACATTTGGCCCAGTGGTCCTCAAGGCCTCCAGCTTACCCTGGACTTAAACAGAACCGTGAACGTGGTCTGTGGTCCCTTAGTTGTTAAAAGTTCCTTAACCTTTCTGTGCCTTACTTTCCTATCCTTAAAATGGGAATAATAACATACTAACTTTACGGGATTATAAAGATAAATGAGTTAATTTATATTCAGCAATACCTGTTGTTGTTCTTAGGTGCTGTTGAGTCAGTTCTGACTGATAGTGACACTATACACAACAGAATGAAACACTTCCCTGGTCTTGCACCACACCCACAATCATTTTTATGCTTAACGCCACCATTGCAGCTACTGTGAATCCATCTCACTGAAGATCTTCCTCTTTAACAATGAACCTCCACTCTTCAAGCATAACATCGTTCTACAGGGACTGACCCCTCCAGACAACATGTCGAAAGTAGGTGAGATGCAGTCTCGCCATCTTTGCTTCCAGGGAGAAGTCTAGTTGTACTTCTTCCAGAACAGACCTGTTAGTACTCTTGGCGGTGCATGGTAGAGTCAGTATTCTTCTCCAACAGCACAGTTTAAAGGCATCAATTCTATGTTTTCCTTATTCATTGTGTAGCTTTCACATGCATATGAATGTAGGTAATACTTGGCAAGGGTTGTTTTGTTTTTGTTTTTAGTGATTTTTAAAAAGCAATAAGAGTATCTTAGGAGAAATAATGATGCCTGTGGATTTATGTCATTTGAGGAACCAGGGTAAATAAGAGTGCTAGCTCTGGTAAGGAGAAAGCTGCACTCCCCACCTTGGTGAGAGAGTGGATAGTATAATAGAGTCTGCTCCAGGGGCACAGAACTAGGAGATGTTAGAGCTGGAAGAAATTTTAGAGAGTTCGACACCCTGGTTACATAGTGATTAAGAGCTGTAGCAGTTAACCAAATGGTCAGCAAGTTGAATCCACCAGGCATTCCTTGGAAACTGTATGGGGCAATTCTACTCTGTCCTATAGGGTCATTGTGAGTCTGAATTGACTCAATGACAGTGGGTTTTTGGTTCCATTAACAGGCTTCTGTTTATGCCAACAAATGCAGCAGAGACCTCTAGGTGAAGTGTAGCCTAGACCTGGAATCTGCTAGACCTGCTAGACCTGGTCTAGACCTGGAATCTGAAACTATTGGCTCCCAGTAGCCTTGCTGTCATATCATGTTTTCTTCCACTATCTGAATCCAACAAATAATTTGTTTAATTCATCGATTTGTTTTGGTAGTGTAGAAATATCCCACCATCTTATTACTAAAATAAGATGCCGAGGATATATTTGGGTAGTTTTCTAAAAAGAAAATTTTGTGTACTGTGATTTGCTTGTGTGTATAGAAGCCAGATCTACTTCCCTACTAGAGTTTTTCTTTAAGGGAAAGAAAACATGTTTTTATGTCTCATAATCTAAATAAGTATTGTTTCATGCTATAAGGCTGGTGACGAAGATACCTGATATATAACAGTTATTGTTTTTCAGCAAAGTAAAACATAATTGTAGCTGCATTTTAGACTTCTGGCATCTGGCATCTCAGGGTCCCATTACACTTGGATAGATGTGACAGTTTCTTTGTCCTTGGCAGCATCCATAATGCTTTTCTATGGGAGATCTTTGCTGTTACAGACCTAGTCTTTGAGTGAGATGGAGGTGAGAATTGACAAGGAATGGCTATTCATTTCTATGCACAGCCAAAACAAGCAGTAAGTTATTATGTTTCGTTTCCTATGAACATCAACACTTACTATAGTTTTAAAGCACCTGTTAGCCTTTACTAATAACTAGTTTCCTTTTAAACTGACATTCTAATATCCAACTTAAATTTCATAGAATTGTCACAAAACACGATGCAGTATGGGAAATCTGGCTCCAAATTATGCTGTCTGCTTCAACTTTTTCATTTTGCACATTGGGGGAAAAATACAGGCAAATAAGGCTGACAGAAGCAGGCCACCTCTTTTGCTTCTAAACCAAGCATTTTTGGCTGATAGAGATTTAAGCTCTTTCCACAGTGGAAAGAGCTGTGGGAACTTGTGATGGGAGGGTGTACAGAGTGTGAAACTCCTGAACTTGTCTTGGTCTCTGTCTCGTTTTGGAATTAATATCTAATAAAGTCTTCCTTTCCCAGTCTCTAAACTGCTGGGATGCTTTAAGTCTGTGGTTACAAAGCCCTGACCCTACAGATTCAACTGCAGTAGTTACATAAAAATCACATCACAGTACAAAGTCTTGGTCCCTGTTTTAGGCTGGGGTCTCTAGGGAAGTAAATCTACTGAAGCTTATATAGATAGAGAGTGATCCCAAGGAAATGACTCACTTGGCTGTAGAGGCTGGCACATCCTAAGTCTGTGGGTCAGGCATCAGACTGGAGGCTTCTCCTGGCTCAGGCGGCTGCATGGTTTATGATCGGATGGCAAGCAGTACAGAAGGCCATTGACTCAGGTGCGAAGAGCTAGAGGTCAGATGATGATGAGTTAGATGCAGCAACCAGGACAAGCAAAAGCCAGCAAGCTTTGCCAGAAAGTCCATATATATTGGATGCAGGCCACCCCCTGAGGAAACTCTTCTCACAGCTACTTGGCTAATTGCGTCAGATCATGTTGTAGAAGTAATTACATTATATTACAAAAATGGAGGATAACCATATCATTACATAAGGGCCAAGTGTACCATTACCAGCTGCCAAACAGCTAAGGATCATGGTCCAAGCAAGTTGACACACAACCATAACTGTCACAGTCCTCCATGCTCAAGGTTTATGATTGGAAAGCTCCAAACTGGCACCAGATTTGGGGAGAGATTTTTAAGATCTATTCTAACTTTAAATCTTCTGCTTCTACAACTCAGTTACCCTCCTACCAAAAAAAAAAAAAGATCCTTTGTTTAGTTTAAGCATCTTTTATGTAGGCTATGATGCCTTGGTTTACTGTGAGTATCCTCTGCTGTAAGACAAAAGACAGTAAAACGGTGGTTAAGCAGAGATGCTTTTTAAATGGCTGGGAAACTTGGCTCTGCCCTTTACGGAGTGGTCTTGAGTGGGTATGAAACCTCTCCAGACCTCTTTTCTATTCCACAGAAAGGATAGAATAGCACTGCCTCTCTCATAGAGTTCTGTAAGGATTTAAGGAGATAATGTGGAACAATGTAACTGTTCAGTCACAAACAGTCATTATTCAGCATCTAAGATCACCTTCTAGAGTAGGCATCCTGGACCCTAATAAATGTCTAATAACACTTGCCAACCAAGGTCACTGCTGATTAGGCTATTTTTCAGAAATGCCCCATTATTAGAAGAGACTTGTAATCCAGGTTCCCTAGTTTCGTGGGTGAAACACAATGGCATAAATGGTTTTAAGTGCATGACTACTAGCTGAAAGGTTGGCTGTTTGAACCTACTTGCAGGTGCCTTGGAAGATAGCCCTGGTGATCTGCTTCTGAAAGGTCACAGCCTTGAAAACCCTAGGGAACAAAGTTCTACTATGTGCACAAGGGGTCAGGATGAGTCAGAAACATCTCAGCTGTAACCAACAATAGTTTCATGGGAAGAGTCACTGATTGGGACCAATGGTTAAGTACCCAGCTGCTAATAGAAGGACTAGATGTTCAGGTCCATTGAGAGGCACACTGGAAGAAAGATGATCTACTCCAAAGAAATCAGTCACTGAAAATCCTGTGGGGCATGGTTCTACTCTGATACACGTGGGTCACAACAGGTCGTAATCAACTCAGTGGCAACTGTGTGTTTTTTTTTTCTTTTTCTTTTTTTTAGGGTGGGTGTGTATCATGGGATTATAATATTTTGAGAGCTGAAAGACATGCAAAAGTAATTTATTCCTTCTTTTTAATTTTTTTTTATCATAATTAAGCAACAGTTTACAGTCCAAGTCAATTTTCCATATAAACCCTGAGAACCTGCCTCCACGTAACCCTACCTGCTTTCCTCATCCTGTGACAACACACTCTTCTTTTTCACTCTTCCAGTATCTACTGAAACAACACTTGTCCCCTCCTCTCCACCTTCTCCTTTCCCCTCTAAAGAAAAAGCAGTAGGACAGCCTCATGTATGTATTAAACCATAAAGCACACATACCACATACATCAGTCTGCTTCCCCAAATCCAGTCCATTCTTTGTGGGAAGTGTTGGCTTCAGTACTGGTTTTAACTCTGGGCTAGCAGCAAGTCTAGGGGCCGTGTTCTCAGGGGAACCTGAAGGTTGTCGGACCCTCGATTCTGGTCTTTTAATAGAATTCTTGATCTATGCGCCTGTATTTCTCATGCTACTTCAGAAACTCTGCATTGTGTCCCCTATTAGGGTTGTCATTGGTGGTGGCCAGGCACCATCTAGTTCTGCTAGTCTCATGCTGATGTCATCTCCCAGTCATACGCGTCCTTCTGTCTCCTTGGCTCACTTTTCCCTCATGTCTTTGATGTTCTCGGTTTTCACCTGTTCCAGGTGGGTTGGGACAAGTTGATGTTCCTCAAATGGCAGCTTGCTGGCTTTCAGAACCTCACATGCCACTCACCAATATGGGGTGCAGAAGAATATCTTAGAAAAAGGCTATATGTGTGTGTGTATATCTGTCTGTCTGTCTATCTGTATGAAACCCTGGTGCCATAGTGGTTATGTCGTATGTCTGCTAACCAAAAGGTGGCAGTTCAAATCCACCAGGTACTCCTTAGAAACTCTGTGGGACATAGAGTTTCATATATATATATATATATATTCATATATATATATATTTCATATATATATATATGAAATTCAGTCAATATTTAGCAAAACCCTACCACATAGGAGGACTTCAATAAAGGCTTGTAGAATGGATGAATGAATTCATGAATGCATAAACTAATTAGGACCTGTCATGAATTGTATTGTGTCCCCCCCAAAAAAATGTGTGTAGCTATTTGATTAGGTCATAATTCCTGGTATTGTGTGACAGTCTTAACATGTTGTAGATCTTGTGTCTGTGATGTTAATGAGGGAGGGTGGACAGTGGTTATATTGGTGGGGCAGGACTCAATCTCTGGGAATATAAAGGAAAGGGAGGCAAGCAGAGAAATGGGGATTGTATATCACTAAGAAGCAGTGACTGGAGCAGGGTGCATCCTTTAGGAAGGACCAGGGGTTCGTGTGCCTCAGAAGCTCCCAGTCCAGGGGAAGACTGACAACAAGGACATTTCTCCAGAGCCAACAGAGAAAGCCTGTCCCTAGAGCTGATGCCCTGAATTTGAACCTGTAGCCTACTGGACTGTAACAGAATCAAGTTCTCTTTGTTAAAGCCATTCACTTGTGGTATTTCTATCATGGCATCACTAGGTGAGTAAGATAGGACCAGGCTGAGAAACTAGTCCCAGACATCGTTTTTAAGCATATGGAGTTATTTTCTATAATTTTTTTGGAAGCTTCTGGTTCTGAGTCTGTAGGATACTGTGGTCAATAGGCCACTGAGTTTAAGATTTTCTAGTTTTTGTTATTGTAAAGTTAAAAATAGCCTCAAGCTTATATAGGCTTGAGTTTTATAAATTTTCTTTAAGCTTGCATTTTAAATGAAACATACACATTTAGAATAAAATCCCTTTAATCTTAGTGACATTATTTTTGCCCCCACTCTGAAAACTAGTGAGAATGAAGACCACCCAGGTTGATTGTCTCCACACAATCCAGAAAACTGTGTACATGTTATATAAAATTACCACACTTTGCTCCTTTGAATGTCAACTGCTTTTTCAGTTGTGGTATTATAGATGAAATCTGATTTTAAAATAAATATAGTGGCTACCACTTAAGACACAGGCCCAATATCATGAAAAATTGGCTTTAGTGCAACGAGGTATGTTTAGTGGGGCCACCCTGGAGTTTTGTCCTGACATTGGTCTTCTGCCAAATTGTTGGAAGGTAGGGTGGGCAGGGTTGTCCTGCTCTGTCCTCACTTGTTCTTCTAATAAAGTCTGAATTGTCTTTGGCAAATGTTCAATGATTCTCAGCTGACAAATTTTATTTCCTCTTCTGTATTGCCCTTTTCTGTCCTCTCTGGGTTACAGATGTGATTACTCCTCGTAAACAGAAATATCACTTGCTAGGAAAGGCACCTTGTGTATTTTTAATTTCTAGTACTGTGAAATCACTCTTTGTTGGGTCATTAAAACATAATAAGTTTGTATAGTAGTTACATGGGAAAAAGCAGAAGTTTTGGGACTAGGGTATTTGATAAAGGATACTTTACGTGGTTTAAGGGACTAACTGACAACAGATAGGGACTGCCTTTATTCCCAATAAACCCCAGTTAACTAAATTTGCATTTTTCATGATGACCTTTGAGTGTTGATAGTTTTCCTCAGCTTTTGCTTTGTCTAGACAGAAATTTATTTTATCTCTATTCTTATATCTATACCAGTCTATCATTGTATTACCCCTATTTTCCTATGCATTGGAAAAGAAGAAAGGCAAGGAATGAGTTTCAGAGACAATTTGCATTATGGAAGTAAAAATTTTTCTCTTCTTTTAAACCATATTTTATTGTATTTTCAGTGAAGGTTTATACAGCAGTTTAGGTTCCCATGTAACAACTTCTGCACAAGCTGCTCACCGACATCAGTTATCTGCGTCACTACTTGTGAACATTCTCACAATTTCTCTTCTGGTTGCTCTGTTTGCATTCATCTAGTTTCCCTCCCCTTTACAGTCTCATTTTTCTTTGAAAGTCACTGTTGACAGTTCAGTCTCCTATAGGTAGTTTCTTAAAGGAGCACACTATTTCAGGGTAATATTATATTTTGAGCCAATTTGTCATTTAGTGACAAGTGACCTCAGGGGTTAGCTTTGGTCCAAGGTTTGAAGATGGATACAGTTCTTTAACTGTCCATGAGGACTATGAAGACAATAGAACATTTACACATAGGAGCAAACTCTTTAACTGGCCAAGGACAGAGTGTATAATTTGAGTTTTACCTATTGTATTTTTTTGTGGGGGCATGCATGCATGTGTCTCTGTGTGTGTGTGTGTGTGTGTGTGGCTGTGTGTGCAAAGGATACTAATAATTGTGTGCATGCCAGTTTTATGACCCAGAAAGTGATTGACTGAAAAATATCGAGCAAAGGGATTTTTTATTGTTGTTATGTCTGTTGGGTGAAGAAAATTCAGACTTCTATTTGGAAGCGTAGAGGTTCATGAAGGAGAAAGTTTGGGGGGGCATGTGAGCCATATAGCTAAATGGTGTCATGAAAACAGCCCGGATTCTGGGGCCTGAGAAGGATAGGCTTGAATTCTGCCTCCCCCAGCACGTGGCTATGTGTCCCCAAGATAAGCACTTCATTTCTCCAAACCTCCTTTTCCTTATCTGGAAACTGGGACTTGGGATGTTGACCTCAAGCTGTGATAGGGATAACCAGTAACTTGCATAAAGTATGTAGTAACAGAAGTTAGCTCCCAGTTACTCTGGTGATCAGATGAGTGCTTAACCACTGTGCAACCAGGGTTCCTTTGTGCGTGCGTGCGCGTGCGCACACACACACACACACACACACACACACGACACACGACACACGACACACAAATAATAAAACAATTACAGTGACCTATAATTGGGCCCTGATGGTGCAACAGTTAAGCTCTTGACCGAAAGGCTGGTGACTGGAATACATCCAGATGCTCTGTCGGAGAAAGACCTGGTAATTCTACTGAAAAATAAAACAAACCTAACCTTTGCTGTTCAGTCAATTCTGACTCATAGCCACCTGTAGGACAGGGTAGAGCTGCTCCCTCATGTTTCTGAAGCTGTCGTCTTCACAAATCACACTGCCACATCCTTCTCCCGCGGAGCAGCTAGTGGGATGCTGGCTTCTCATGGCTTCTTATTATGTCAGTAACTGAGTACTTAAGTACTTAAGTCCTGCGCTGCCAGAGCTCAAAACAGAATGGAGTGGTTCTACTCTGTCACCTGGGGTCACTCAGTGTGAACTAGAGTTCACTTGGTGGTACCTAACAACAGCAGCAACTTAAAAGTGAATTTTCTCTGTATTGTGGAAGTAAAATTTGAAGGTGGATTTCAGGGATACTATTTTTGCACGATGTGTACCTATGCCTATTGACACATGATTTGTCTTCTGTTGTGTTTGCTGAAAGCTTAGTGGTTAACCCGTTGTCATCGAGTTAATTCCAACTTATAATGACCCTGTAACCTAAAACAACCAAACCCACTGCTGTCGAGTTGATTCTGACTGATAGTGACCCTACAGGACAGAGTAGAACTGCCGCATAGAGTTTCCAGGAAGCAGCAGGTGAATCTGAACTGCTGACCCTTTGGCTAGCAGCCTAGCTTCTTGTGATTAAACGTAGACTGAATTTCATACAAACAGATTCCAGGCTTTTCTGTCTTAGAAAAAGTGCTACATACCTCACTGCTGAATATCACCGTGGTCACTTTCGAAGTACTCCCCTTGGGAGGTTATGCACCAACGCCTGTGCCTAGTTCATTCACCCTTCAGAGCAATTTTGGAACTCTTTTTTTTTCTGGAATGGCCATCAGAACTGTCATTGTATTACCCTGGATGTCCTGAATGACATCAAAATGTCTTCCTTTCAATTTTTCCTTTATCTTTGGGTAAAAAAAAAAAAGTCATGAGAGGCAGATCAGGTGAGTAGGGAGGGTGTTCCAGTAGAGTTCTTTGTTGACTGGCTAACAGCTCACTTACAGAGAACTAGACAATTAAGTTTGTGAACTTATCACCTTGCCACCGTGTGCAGTAGCCACTCCAAGATTGCTTTTTAGGATGGGCTAGGCACTGGCATCAATGGATAGGTTCCCAAGGGGAATACTTCAAAGGTGACCACAGTGATATTTGTTAAAGTATCACTTAGAACAATTAAGTTGTGGACTTAATTGTCAAACCTCATAGGATATACATGACAGAAAGTTATGGATGGCTGCCCTCGGTTTATTCAGAAGTCTGTCTTTTTCTGTTTACTCTATATAAGTCCCATTAGGACTTCTCAGTTTCATTACTTGTAGCACTCATGTATCTGCTGTCATTCAATTAGATTTTTTGTTGGAAGAATGAATAGGCGTTAAAGATTTGTTTATTGTTAGAGTATAGAAATGGCTGTATTATGAGCGCTGGGCTGTAGCAGGAAACCCTGGTGGCATAGTAATTAAGAGCTACAGCTGCTAATTGAAAGCTTGGCAGTTAGAATCCATCAGGCGTGGACACTGTATGGGGCAGTCCTGCTCTATCCTGTTGGGTCAGTATGAGTCAGAATCATCTCAGCGGCTGTAGTTTTGGTTTTTTGGGGTCACTAGAAGTCTGGATAACTTTCCTTCTAGCTGTCATAGAGGGAGTTCATGAATGGAGTACAGCTGATGGAAATTGTGTAAGTCTGAGATTTTATAGCTGTATTATAAGGACTACCCTTTAAAAGTATATGTGCATTCATTTATTTTTTTTTATCCAACACACTTTTTATTGAGTACTTACTATGACCCAGAAGCTGAGCTACATGTGAAGATAGTTGTGGTAAACAAAGAGAAAGCTATTTTCAGGGAAACAGATCATCCATTATGGCTTAAGTCTTTGCTGTGATACCATCCATATGGGGTCCTTAAGACAAACTTTGCTTCTCTTTGCATTTTCATTTGGATTTCAGGAGTTGCTATGGTGATTAGCTTTTCTTCTCATTTCTTTTATTCCATTATTGCATGTGGTAAGTGAATGTTGATATAAATATTCCCTCTACAAACTCCTTTTTCACGTCTTAGTTTAATCTTTGCCTCTGTTACATCTGTAAACTTGGAGAATTCACTGGAGTAGTCCAGATGCTGAAGTTGGAACAGAACATGCACTTTTTGATATCTTCACTAATAGAGACTAAACTGCCATTTCAGAATTTTGGGTTACCTGAAAGTGTCTGAAGTCTGCCAGTACCCTCGTTAGCCTTCCTTGTCCTCCAGGATAGCTGTGTCCCTAGAAAAGGAGATGGAGTTCAAAGGTGAGAGTACATTTCAAGCCCAAGGAGAATAATAAGTGTTGAGCACAGCACCACATACAGAGTCCTTTACTTAGCACACAATTAATGTGTAGCTTACAGTCTGTGAGTCGAGTAAAAAGTTAAATGAACTCTTTTACTTAAGATACCATGATGTAAACTCTGCTTTGCTGCTTTGAATTGTACACAACATGCCAAGGAGATGATGCAAGGACGGTATGTGTCTGATACCTGGATAATTGTGTGATTTTTTACAAGCTTAAGATAGCTTCACTTCTGTAAACTCACAAAGCTTTGACATAAGGCAACGATGCATCAGGGATGTGGAGGAAATACCCTGTCTTCAGCAATAACTGTGTTATGAATGAAAGAAGAGGCCTGGAATGTTTAAGATGTCCTCAGAATCCCAGTCTTGACCTTCCTTAACCTGTATTTCAAATTGCTGCTGTCCTGAAAAAGAACTAAACTAGGCACAAGTTCTGGCTACAAGAAGCCTGTATACACTGTGCCTTTTAGACAGTGTTTGTGAAAATAAGTTCTCCTAAAAATGGCGTTTTATACTATAACTTTCTACATGATCTATTTCTCCTTTGAGTAAAAATGTATACTTGAAACTTATAAAAATTGGAATCAAGTAACAAAACTTACATCCGTACTGTTGACCTAACTTGATGAACATTTTAGCCCTGGTATTTGAACTGTGATAAATTTATACTTAGAGGACAAATGGTGTATTTTACAGTTACAGATATTTGTAAATTATTTTACTTTTTAGCTGGATCCCAATGATTCCCAGTTTGCACAGTTCTGACTTTAAACATGAGGTGTTAATCTTATAAACACACACTCATCAAGAAGTGACGTTATACATTCTCAGAAGGCAAAAAGGAAGTCTAAAAAAGCAGACTGATTTTTTAAAAAACACATCCCCAATCAGAAATACTTTGCCGTGATGATTTCTTCTAAAACTAAGTGTGTGAAACCTTCACACCCTGTAATAGAAAAGGAAGCGCTGGGGCGGTCATTACTAAAAGGAGCAGTTAATCTTCTTTCCATCCTTCATACGTGTGATTCTATCACACTGGGGCTTTTGCCTGGTCTTCCATACTCTGAATTGACCAGTTTCAGTTTCAGTAACATTGCCAGGTACCATTTAGTGATGTGGTTATCGTAAAACCCTGGTTTGCACTGCCTGCTGGAAAGCCAAGACTGAGATGGGGGTGAGGTGAGTAATCAAGAGGGTTTGCTGTATACTGATACACAAGAGACTGAGGGGAAGAGCTTCCTCAAAAGTCTGTCACCAGACCGGAGGCCATTACAAGGGGAAGCTACATACAGTTCCAGGGGTGAGATAATCGGGAGGAATGTGGCAGCAGTGAGCAGCAAGCCCGTCTGTGTTTCAAGGTCTTCATTTCAAGGTCTTCTCTTCAAGTGGGTGATTGGGCCAGGAGGGCCCATGCCTGGCACCATCTGGTCTCACTCACCCATTACCGTCGAGTGGAGTCCAACTCATAGTGATCTTAAAAAGAATCTTCAAGACCAGCAGTTATCAGAACTGCCTTGACTAGTCTGCTGTTCTTTGCCCAGGGCAGTAGCAAGTCATACATTTAAAGCATCACTCTTCAGAATGGAGAGGGATGTTGCGCACTCAAGAAGAGTCCTGATGCTAATGTTTTGTCTCCCATGTCATCTGCCTGCTTCAGTGTTAATCACTCTTGACACGGACCTGTACTTCTTTCAGGCTGATATGCAGCAGAAGAAAGAACCCACTCCAGATGACTCTGATCTGGATCGAAAGCGCCGAGAGACAGAGGCGCTGTTGCAAAGCATTGGCATATCACCGGAGCCGCCTCTAGGTACTTAAAAGTGCTTCCTGTTACTAACTGTGGGATATACCATGTCCTCTGTTTGCTTATCTTTTAAGTCTTTAGCTTTATTTATTTATTTATTTATTTTTAAGAAATCTTGTGGCTTACCACTCATTTGCATGATTTTTCAAATGGAGGGGGCTGGAAGAGATGGAAGGAAAGGTCATAGCCTGTTTAGCAATTTGCTGCTTGTTAACCGATTCTGTGGTCAACTTTCCCCACTGTATTACTGTTAGATTATTCTGTACTTGTTAAGTAATTTACCATAAGGGAGAGATTTTAGAATTTTTTATTAACTTGTTCTACTTTTCCATTGCCAAAGGAATGGTGAATCTGGTCATGAATTCCGCAGTCACTGCAGGCACTGGGTCATTTCAAGATGAAAACACAGTGCTCAGTGGGGAAGTTGAAGGAAATCTTAAAATGGTGGCAGATTAGCAGCTAATTAACTAATCTAAATTTATTTAACTTTATTGTACATCTTGGTTCCATTGCTAATGGGGTTTTCACCGCACCTCCCTCCTCCAACTCATTCGTTCCTAGTTAATTATTAATGACCCCATTTTATCACTGAGATTTGACTGTTGAACCATTTGTTTTATTTTTGTTCAAAGTAACTTGTATCTAATGTGTTTATTCTGTTACTTAATGATGTGTCTCATGTAATAAATCATTTTATTTTTCTTTTATCCTTGTGCTTCCTATACATTTCGTAAACATCCTAGGGTGTCTGTAAAACTACATGATACCAAATAGAGTAGGAAACATCGTAATGATACATATAAATAAATATAACAACAGGTCTTTTTTACATGGTTGATCTTAATGACATCATTGACTTTTGTATTAAAAGAAATTTTCATTTATTTCCGTAGTTAAACTAAGAATAAAATGACAAGTGTTTATATAAATATGAATAAAAAAATAGGTAATAGGCCTTCAAATGATAAAGTATTGTTGGATAGGAGTTAACATATACACACAAAACTAAAACACTATTAGAAAGCTTTTTTTTTACAAATTCAATTCTTAGGAGGTAAAACTCTGGGAACAAATAATAATAGCTATGCCTAATGTTGACAGAATAAGCCCCAGTAAAATGTTGATTATTTCGTTCAACTTCTGTATGTTTTGATGGGCTATTTGTCTGCTAGATCTTCTCTGAGGAGCTGACAAACTTTTTATACTTACCTGAAATGCGATGTAAATTAGACACTTTGCAATCAGTTGTAGTTGTATCTCAAAATAGCCTTTGAAAATTGATTGCAGTGTGAGTACTGGTTAAATATAATAGTATGTTCTGTTTTCTCTTACCCTGCATAAACCAGTAATTAAATGTTAAGAATAAAAGAGTTAAATAGTCCTAAACCATGAATAAATTCTGAACTATCCCTACATCCCTACCAAGAGGCCCTGGTGAGGGTGGGCACACTTTTCCTTTTCATCCATTTCTCTGACCTACCCTCTGACTTATCACAGAGGGTAATCAGTGAATTAATTGTGGAGCCACATGAAAATTCCTGGTTTCTTGACAGATCTGCCTTTGTGTTATAGGATTTGGACAAAATAGTTAAGCCCTTTACCCTATTAAATAAATAAAAGGAAATTGCACATGATTGAAACCAAATGGGAACCTACACTTCTGTATTGAAGTCTTTTTCTGCCCATATGGTTTTTCTGGCATGTGTGATATTAAGAACCCAGTGAATTCATTTGGACTGAAGCCATCTTGGCTATTTGGGACAGCTTCAGTCTGAAGGACATTTGGCTTGTATTGTGTCTAAAGGATAAAGGGGAAAAAATTAGCATTTTCTTTAGTTTTTTGCTTTTATTATCCTTGCTCCCAAATTTTCAGCATGCACTGACCTCAGTCTTTGAACCCATTTCCTCTGACTTCAGAATGGCAGTTTACTCATGTGCACGTGGCAACCTTTTGTGGAGCTGGCAGAGGCGAAGGGAAGCAAGTCCCCAATACAATAAACAGTACAATGGGATGACACTATTAATTAAATGTAAAAATAAAACAGTCTGGCATTTTCCTTTGTTTGGGAAGAGATCTTCAAATTACCAGGTTCAGCACTGAACCTTTCTCTGTGTGTCAATTATTTTCTTACAGTAAATGCAGTTTATATTCTGTGGACAATAGACTTCCTTCCAAAAACATACATAGTTCTCTGGCTTTTGCTGGCCGTTTGAAATCACTCAGTATCACGTATTTCATATGTTTTCAAAGTTTTATAGACACCCGTTTTATTTTTTTAATAGGTCACATCTATACTAACAAAATAAAGTGAAGAATTGGAATTATCTGGATAGTTCATATTAGAGAGATAGTTGATTTGAATTATCTGGGTAACTATTTTGATTCTTCACTTTACTTTGCTAGGGTGGACATGGCCTTAGAATCCCTTAGTTAATCCTGTTTAAATTCATTTCAAATTTTAATTTCCAAAATATGAAAAATTCACTGGATTTTCTCCCTTTTCTTTCCTTTTCATTTTATTTTTTCCTTATCCCATCTCAATCTCTCCTGGCCATATGACCACTTTACTTTGGGTCCATCTGTTTTGATTTGTCTGACACTGCTCTTCACCAGTGCAGTCGCTGCATTTCTTAACATGGGATACCTGTTATTTTCATTATTTAGTCCCAACCCCTATGTCTCCCTCTTCGAAATCAGTGAGCACTCCCAGTGAAGCTGGAAGTCAAGACTCAGGCGATCTGGGGCCATTAACAAGGTAAGAATTGCTCCTTTACAAAGATTTAATGAGTGTGAGTACTATAAAAACCCCAACCTGGAAATCTTCCCCCTCTGATCTCAGTACACTGTTAAATGTACATGCATGTTAATGCATAGTCAGTCACTTTATGTTTAAATTTATGTTGGTACTTAATTTGGTTTTGAACACTGGAAATGATAAAATTATATATCATTGTGTTAATAATACATGCTAGTGTAGCACCCCGTATTTTGTTTAACAAATAAATACACATCCATTGGCTTAGACCTAAAAGAAAGCAAGGAAGGGCCAGGGATAAACTGAACACATCTGGCCTTTTTGTTCTTCTTGTTTTTGGTTTCCATGAGAATCTTGGTGAATAGAACCCTAAGATGATAGAATCCAGAATTTAATCTTTTGAAGTCTTGTTTATTTGCTTAATAAAAATGACTGGTTTGAGAACTCAGTCCCAAAGTATTATTATTCTTATTATCAGAGTTGACTGCTTCTCTTTAGTTAGTCAATTGCTAAATTTTTGTGATACAAAGTGTACTCATAGATTGATGTAACTTCTGAAAGTGGATGTAGATATTGTTTAGTTAGATCAGAGAAAGGGCATATAAAAGGTGAAGGGGTACATGTAAGGCGAAGAGCAGAAGGAAGACATCTATTATTACAGGTGGAGTTGCAGTAACTTATTTAATCCCCCTGCCTTCACAGGACTCCCACCTGAAGGTACCCACAGGCAGGTGATGTAAATGAATGTGTGGTCTGGCATGTGGCAACTGATTAGCGAACACACTCTTTATAAAGGGCAGATGGCTTCCTCACACAACAAGCTGGTTGAGTTTATATGGCACTATGGACCCTGTTTCTCTCGTCTTCCACTTTTTACAAGAAGCTAAAAAACTCAAATATTTATCCAAAACTCAACTGAATTTTACATGTTGGTAATATTTGTTAAAAACAACTGTGGGCCACATCTGACTTACGGACTGCCAATTTGTGGTAATTGGTCTTGACTCTTAATTAAAAAAAAAAAAAGAAAGCTTTAAATAGAAGAAAAAATTATCCATGACATTACTGTTCTAGCAAATTAGCCTGTGGGTTGTTTATATGCCTTTAAATCCTATCTGTCTTGTTTCTTGTTGCCGTATGCCATATTGGAGTATAAAAAGTTTTATTTTTGTGATCTCACTTAACACGTTATCACAAACATGTTCATCCGGAGTGCCACTGTTTCCATATAGGTCTAGGAAATTTGGATTGACAAAAATGGAAATGAGCATAGTCTAGTATTAGGTAGAGCTACGGGCTTTTTAATTTTAATTTTAATTTTTGGCTTTTTGAAGCCAGGGTGGAAAACTGGACTTATCAATATTTGTCTGTTGATATGCTTTAGATTGAGTATTTTGTTTTGTGAGGGTATTTTGAAACCAGTGGACACTGCTGTCAATTTAAAAAAAAAAAAAATAGAGACTTTGTTGGGGACAAGGCTGATTTATTTTAGCAAATCACCTTTGTGATTTGGGGCAGAACACGTCTCCTCTCATTGTTTGCTTTGAACACTTCAAAAGGTCTTTGAGGGAAAAACAGTAATAATAGCACAGTTGTGTAAGATCTAACATTTCTCCAAATGTTGGCACAATGTAATCATTCCTTGGGTCTGTTGGCCTATCATTAAGTTAATATATTTCACCATTTCTGTACAGTGATGGTGTTGTGTCATTGCTGCTTAGCTTCAAGGGTTGCAGTTGGCAGCATTTAATTCTATTACTGACTTAACAGTTGATGAGAACTTTTGAAAACTTTTCTAGAGAAAGCTGACGTAAGCTGTTACTGCTCCTAGGACAGCACCAATTATTCTTTCTTGGAGAATATCACCCTTTATTTCTCTCCCTTTCTTATATGATTCTTTTTTTTTTTAACTTTGGGAATCACTTTAAAAAGATGCAGTTCACTCCCACCGCCCACGAACTCCAGCTAGCTTCATTTCTTTGTAGAAAAACTCAAGCAGGATAGAAGTCTGTAAGACTTTTCCTAAGAGCTGATTTCAGAGGAAGGCAAGAGAGCTAGCATTAATAAAAAACGAGATCAGTGTCGGAAAGACTGGGCATAGAACTTGCTTGAGGAGAATGTGTTGGAAATAGGTGAGTACATCTTGTCCTTGTTTAGGGCTTAGGAAAATTCAACCGAAATTTATGTTTTTGCTTCAATAAAATAGATATGAAAATTAAATTGCAGAAAAATGATGTCTGTTTGAAAATTCCATTTGGAATGTCTTTTTCTAAAGAAGAAAAAAAATTGAAAACAGATGTCTTTTACCTTTAATGCTTCATAAAAAGTGAAATACGGAGAAGAGCTTAGTAACTCCTTAGAACCCCATAGCCGTGAATTTGCCTGTTTGCAAGGACTATATGGTCCTTAAAAAGTGAAAGATCTTTTAGAAGATGGTTTAGACTCAAATCAGCACATCTCATTATATCCACAGGTACACATAAATTCTGTCATTAGCCAAAATTTTGAATCAAAGCTGAAGTTTTATCAGAGTCAAAATTGACAACCATTTCTAACGATCCTTGTAACTAGTTGATTTGAAAATTGGCATACTGCATATATATCTTATAGGTAAAAAGTTAAAACAGTGCTTTAAAAAAATAAGCTATGACAAACAATTGATTTTAAGAGTAATTTTTTTAAAAACATGAGTGACTAGAGAGTAGAATATATGATAATTATTCAATGATTTATCTTTTTAAGGGAAACTGTGTTGGCGTAGTGGGTTAAGTGCTATGTCAGCTAACCAAACGCTCAGCAGTTTGAATCTGCCAGACACTCCGTGGAAACTCTATGAGTTGCTATGAGTTGGTCCCAACTTGATGGCAGTGGCCTTTGCTATCTTTTTAAACTTAAATTGTCACAATTTGTTTTATATTTTTTGCTTCTGTTTTTGTAGCCTGTTTCTCATAATTTACCTTTGTAACTTTTTTCTTTTTCTCTTGACTAGTTTTTGTAGATCAAATTAATCACTGACCATTTAATGAAACTGAACAAAGAACCAGCTGTTGTACTAAAAAAAAAAAAATTAACAAAATATTTGAAAGACTAGTCTTCGTATACACATAGATGAAAAAATCATGAATACACTTAAAGCAACCAGAATCTAACAAAATATTAAAAATATATTAACTAGAATTTATTTAAAAGAATAAAAGGATATTTTAGTATTTACAGTATGTACCTATAATTCAACATATAAATTGTCAAAGGTGGAAAAATAATTCTTAACATACTTAACATTTGAGAAATTTCAGTATGTACTCTCATTTAAAAATTTTTTTTTAAAAACCAGGAATAAAACAGTATCTCCTCAATATGATAAAGAAGACTGATCTCAAACCAACAGTCAACAGCTTTAATTTACAATGAAGCATCAATACTTTATAGCCCTTGAAGAAGAATGGCTTATGTTTAGCTGGACATATACCTTTCTTTCTAAAAAAAGGATGAGTTTATTGAGGGTAGGGATGAAGTGATATTTGAAGTCATATTTGTATAGTGGGTATTCAACAAATGTTTGTTGAATGAGTAAACTGTTCCCCTTTACAGACAAGGACACTGAGAGAGAATAAATGATTTCTTCAATTTCAGACAACAAGTACCGCTGTGCTAGATTCTAACTTAGGTTAATTCCAGTATCTATAATCTATATTGCTATCCTACGTTGCCTCTAACAGTAACAGATATACAATATATGACCTACTGTATGAGGTTCTATGGGGATTAAACAAATTGCTTTTTGTAGAGCACTTGGAACTGAGCTGGCATTTGTGAGTTTTAGCTGTTACTATTTTTATACCTTCGTTCTGGGCTGGTCGTAGAACATGATGTCACTTTCAAGTTTAATAAGCAGGCCAATATCTTCATCAAAGCCATTGTGTAAAAATGTTGAACATAAGGCTAAGGGCAAGCCGTGACCCACAGGAGACCACTTTTTAGGTTGCCCAGCCAGTGGTCACTAACACTCAGATATTCAACCACAAATGAATCTGCCTAAATGATGAGTTTCCTGCTCACATTTATGCTTCTTGTTCACGAGAGGGTTTATGAGGACTTTGATGTGAGAGCTGCCTGCACTAGGACTCTTCTTCTATTTAGCTGTGATTCCTTAGGGTCCTGAGTGACAAGGCTAAGTTGGAGCCTGTATGGGCCTGCAGAAACCGAGAAAGTGTATTGATCTCCTAAAGTTCCCTGACCACCAAGGTATAGACTTCATCGTGTCCTAAACCTAATTCAGAAACTTTCAAAAAGACAAAATATCTCCACGTGATAATGCACTATGTCACCTCCTGTTGTAATAATGCCATGCTTATCCTTACATCCTTAATAAACTAGTCAGGAGGAGGGAATTCTGTTCTTTGTCTTAGATGAGAAGCCATCACTGGGGTGGGAGTAGTGGTTACCTATTGCTGTCTCTCACTCATAGAAACTCTATGGAACAGAGTAGAACTGCCCTATAGGGTTTCCAGGGAGCAGCTGGCAGATTGAAACTGCTGACCTTTTGGTTAGCAGCCACAGTGCTCCACCAGGGCTTTGTGGCTTTTTTTTTTTTTTTTAACAATTTGTGGTCTTGACACCATAACTCACAGGAGTTGATTCTTCTTTGGTATTCCTTATTCATTGTCAGGAGTTTGGGGCCATATGTTGTTGTTGCTAGATGCCGTTGAGTCGGTTCCTACTCCTAGCGACCCTGTGAACAACAGAACAAAGCACTGCCCAGTCTCGTGTCGTGTCCACACTTGTTTTTATGCCTAAGCCCATTGTTGCAACCACTGTGTCAATCCATCTCATTGAGGGTCTTCCTCTTTTTTGCTGACCCTCCACTCTACCAAGCATGATGTCCTTCTCCAGGGACTGATCTTTCCCGACAACACATCCGAAGTATGTAAGATGCAGTCTTGCCATCTTTGCTTCCAAGGAGCACTCTGGTTGTACTTCTTCCAGAAGTTTGTTTGTTTGTTTGTTCTTTTAGTGGTTCATGGTCCATTCAACATTCTTCTCCAGCACTGCAATTTAAAGGCATCGATTTTTCTTCTGTCTTCTTTGTTCGCAGTCCAGCTTTCACATGCATATAGTGCGATTGAAAATACCATGGCTTGGGTCAGGCGTGTTTTAGTCTTCAAGGTGACATCCTTACTTTTTGAATACCTTGAAGGTGTCATTTATGGCAGATTTTCCCAGTGCAGTGCATCTTTTGATTTCTTGACTGCTGCTTCTAAGGGCATTGATTGTGGACCCAAGTAAAATGAAATACTTGACAACCACAATTCTTTCCCCATTTATGACAACGTTGCTTACTGGCCCAGTTGTGAGGACTTTTGTTTTTGGATGTTGAGGTGTAATCTGTACTAAAGGCTATGACCCTTGATCTTTATCAGTAAGTGCCTCAAATCTTCATTTCCAGCAAGTAAGGTGGTGTCATCTGCATAACACAGGTGGTTAATGACTTGTCCTACTTTGGCTGCTATTCATAATGTCTTCCCTGGCTAACTCCTTTCAGAAGCAGACTGTCGGGTCCTTCTTCCTAGTCTGTCTTAGTCTGGAAGCTCAGCTGAAACTTATCTACCATAGCTGACTCTGTTGGTCCCTAAATGCCAGTGGCACAGCTTCCAGCAGCACAGCAACAGGCAAGCCTCCACTGACAGACAAGTGGGGCTGCTCGTTCCCTCCTCACCTGACAGTGTCACACTGCTTACCTGATGCTATTACCCCGCTTACCTTGTGGTGTTACCCTCTTTACCTGATGCTGTTATCTGCCTTGCCTGATGCTGTTGCCCTCCTTACCTGATGGTATTACCCTCCTTACCTGAGGAGCCATGTGAGGTGATTCAAAATACAGTGGCCTGAGTCAGGCATACCTTAATCATCAAAATGACATCCTTAACCAGCTGGATTGACCAGCTGGATTGACACAGTCTCAAGCACAGCAATGATTGTGAGGATGGTGCAGAACTGGGCAGTGTTTCTTTCTGTTATACCTAGAGTCATTATGAGTTTCAGTCATCTTGACAGCACTTAACAATAGTGTCAACATGGTCTTGATGTCCTCACTAAATTCTCGTTTTCCAATCAGCCAGGATGCTCAAGCCCTATGTATCTAATTTTTAATCCCTAATTATTACCAAAATACCCCCAACCCTCCAAACTAAAACCTGCTGTTGTGGAATCAACTTCAATTCATAGCAATCCTGTGGGACATAGTAGAACTGCCCCATAGGGCTTCCAAGGCTGTAATCTTTATAAGAGCAAACTGCCACATCTCTTTCCTGCAAATGGGCTACCTGTGAACTCTCAAATGAGGAAAGTGGATTGTCTCAAGCAATTTGTCCTTGTCAACTTGGGCTAGCTGCATGTAGTCCCCACCTTGATTCTAAGTGATCTCAGGATAAGAGAATGTGCTCCAGGCCTCATGTACCTAATGTCCAACAGAAAATCCTTGGAACTTTGATCTTTAGCCTCAGTCAGATTCCATAGAGTCTCTGGAATGACACAAAGCTCAACAAACTTTTGAATATTTTTGGTGTCAGCGTCACCGTCTTCCAAGGTGTTCTGATGAATTAGAGGCTAAAAGGAATGCAGTAAGGAGGCATTAGTAAAACTAGGAGTGCACAGTAAAACAATTCAAGACCATGAGGGAAATGGAATCAGACTATTTGAAGTTTGTATGTATACATTTTTTTAAATTATCATTTTATAGAGAGAAGTTGACAGAGTGCTACCAGGTAATGGACTCAAGAGAAGGCTGAAATCACTGATTAAAGGCTTGTTAAAAGTCAGTCTCTGTGAAAATTAAAGTAAGATTTACAATATAGGATATCCCTTTATGTAGCATATTAACTGATTAGTTCATATTTTTTGGTATCTTGTCATCCTGTGTTCAGGCAGAATGTACCATATGTATCCATATGGTTGTGATAACACAGAGAACATCTGTTTTAGCAAGAAGCTTGCAGGGATTTCTCCTAAAGAAACTCTGTTGCTTGACAGGTCCTCTGTGTAAGATTTGAGGAGGGGGCAGGGGGTAGTATATGTCCTTGCTCTGTGATGGTAATTTCTGTATTTATTTTTAATCCAACTCCGATGGACTGCCTACATGGCTTAGGGCGGCCCATATCAGCACTTCATGTTAGGGCTCTGATGTTAGGCTTCAGAAGGAAGATTTTCACACAGTAAAATAAGAAAAAAGACTTTAAAAAGTGCCAAATGTATGTATTGCACCATTCCAACTTTACGTCTGACATCGGAAAACCTTTATCATCATCACTGCCCGTCCTAAGTACAGAAGTAATTGAATCTGGGAAATGAAGCATTCAGTCATTATTAGATACTGTCCTTGCTTTACAGACATCGTTTCAGTGAATGTGAGACTGAGTGAAAGGGTGGATTTCTTAAATGTCCTTATTATTTAGCATATTACTTTCGGTGGTAGCATTTGAAAGTAGATATTTTGTGATGGCATTGACTGAAGGTCAATGTTTGGCACTAAGCCTATGGCAGTCAATACTGTTTTCTTTTGTCTGATTTGTAACTAGTGATTTGTTTGACAGAGAAGACAGGTGGATCAAAAGTTTAGAGGAGCTCAGTCATAGAGGAGGTCTGTAGTCTGTCTTCAGGCTGTTTCGCCATCTGACAAAGACAAGAGAGAACTCGAAAGGTTGAATTCTGACGTAATCGCTTCAAGAACTAACTAAAGCTAAAGCTGCCGAGGTCATTTGGTTAGAAGACGGCTGCACCTCTCTAGACCCTCAGCATAGGCCAGTGACACAGCCAACACTCATAAAATAGGCTTTCCTTCTGCAGTGTGGAAGTGGCTCTGTAAACCCTCCTGGGACTACATGTGGGGACATCAGACAGATTTTTTTTTTCTAAGTGCTATGGTGGATATTAACGTAGTCAGGTAGACCCACCTTAATTTATCTTTCTCATTTTTTTAATAAAAAACTAAAATCAATTTATGTAGAAGTTAGTTATCCCTCACATTTCAGAAAAGGCAGATAAACACAGTTTATTTGTTCATTCATTCATATATTCACTCAGTAAATAGCTGAGAACTTACGTGTGCCAGATACTCCATTAGAACACAAGGAACACATGGAATTCTAAAGAGTCCCCTTCTAGTAAGTTGAGAAATTTAATTTGAAGCCATCTAAGGAAATGTTACTTTGTAGTCACAGATCTCAAATATTTGTATTCATAAAGTTGAGCAATAGTATAATAAACCACTATTCCTAAATATCTGTAATTAATTTATAGTACCATAGTTTTACACAAATAAAGTGTGCCTTCTACTTTTGTTTCCCAGCTTTGCAGGGATTCTCCTAGAAAAATTACCTTGCTCTGTTATGAGAAGTTCTACATTTCCTTTTGGATCCAGCTTAAGTAGATTGCCCATATCAAGTTTAAACAAAAGAACAAACCCATGGCTGTCTTGGTGATTCCAAGTCATAGCAACCCTACAGGACAGAGTAGAACTGCCCCACAGAGTTTCCCAGGGAGTGCCTGGTGGATTTGAGCTGCTGACCTTTTGGTTCGTAGCCGTAGCACTTAACCACCATGCAAACAAGGTTTCCATATCAGGCTTAAGGTGGTCTATATTAGCGTGCCATGTGAGAGCTCCAATGTCAGGCAATGGAGGGAAGTAGTTTTGTAAGACTCTGAAGTATTTTTGTAAGTGCTGCAATGCCAATTATTTTTCACATGTTGCTGTTAAAAAAATAATAATAACAACATATGCCTGTGTTAGTCATCTAGTACTACTATAACAGGTGGGTGGCTTTCACAAGAGAAATTTATTCTCTCGTGGTCTAGGAGGCTACAAGTCCAAATTCAGGGAGCCGGCTCCAGGGCTAGGCTCTCTCGCTCTCTGCTGTCTCTGGAGGAAGCTCCTTGTTGTCAGGCTTCCAGTGGACTAGAAGCTTCTCAGTACAGGAATCGCAGGACATGCTCTGTTCTCAGATGTGCTTTCTTGGTAGCAGGAAAGCTCTAAGTGTCTCTGCTCATTTTTCTCTTTGGTATCTCAAAAGAGGTTGGTTTAAGACACCATCTACTCTTGTAGAATGAATCCTGCCTCATTGATGTTACTGCCACCTCATTGATGTTACTCCCATCTCATTTACCATCATAGAGACAAAATTGACCACACCTAGGAAAATCACTTCTGATGACAGGATGGTGGACAGTCACACAATACTGGGAATCATGGCCTAGCCAAAATGACACATATTTTGGGAGATACAATTCAATCCATAACAGTACTCTCAGGAAAATTCCTTGTGAGGAGAGGGCACAGTTGGCAAGCAGATGTAGAAGGCATGCATTATAAGTGCAAAAATACATTATATTCATGTGGGACAAATGCTTTGATTCATTTATGCCCTTCAAGGCCTCTTGATTGATCTTATCGAGGTACAGGTGTGCATATGTGTATGTGCGTGCAGGAAGCTTACAAAAAACTGGATGGTACAGGTGTAGGAAAAGTATAAGGATGAGGACACAGGTAAAAGCAAAGAGATTCTTCGGTCTAGACAGGGCAAGGGTGTTGGGGAGGTGACAGATAGTGACTTTTGCTTAAGGGGAACTTGTTTTAGGAACTGAAGTACAAGGTAGGGATTTTCTCACAGACACAAGGTAGAAATTCAGTTAACTAGGCTCTGTACAAAAGTTCAGAGTGAGACTAGCAGTGTATTTGGCTGATGCTCAAGTTCTTGGATTTTGTAACAGTGCACATTGCACACAGGAGATCATCGTCAGAATCTGTCTTCAGGCTGATGCAGGACTACTTTTCAGTCAAACAGACTGTAAATGGATGGTGAGAGCTGTGAAATAAGAGGTCCAAGTATTGATATTTCACTTTGGGGTAATTGAGGATAGGTATATGTAGAGAGGAAGTCATTTGAGCTGAGCTTTAAAAAATGCATATGCTTTGGATATGTTGAAATGTGAACAAGGACACTCCAGATGGTAAGAAAGGCATCAACAAAGAAAAAGGATAGAATGTAGAATGCATGTTAAGGGAGTGGTAGAAGGAATGATAAGAGTCTAGGAGTCTAGTATAACCACAGAGATAGTTGAGATCAGTGGCTATTGAATACTTGGCTGTTCATTGAATTCACTTGATATCTTATTAAAAACACACGTGCCTCAACCTTAGCTTTAAGGTGACATCTGGGACACTTCATTTTGTGTGTGTGTATGTATGTGTTTGAGGTGTGAGAACTTGTTTTAGTAACCATTAGGCTGCTAAGGAGTACTGAAGGTTTAAACTAGTACTGTGAAACTGGAGAAGCAGTGGACGGATAGACAAGTGAGACAGGGAAGGTACGCAGATGGACATATCCAACAGACAGGAAAAATGGAACTCATTGGCTATGAGGATTTTGCTCAGCAGCAATTAGGATTGGGGGTTATTTTTGCAGATGACATGTGGACGTCTGTGGAATCATCTAGAGTTAACGGGTGGCACAAATGTTTAAGTGCTGGGTTGCTAACCATAAGGTTGGCAATTCAGATCCACACATAAACGTGTCAGATGAAAGGCCACTTCCAGTTCCCAAAAGTCAACCACTGAAAACTCTCTGGAACACAATTGTGATTTGACACACATGGTATCACCATGAGTTGGAAGTGACTCAACAGCCACAGATTTGTTTGTAAGATCATCTAGAATTACAGTACAGAGGTGAGGGGAGAAGAAATAATCCTGAATGAAAAACACCTGTTTGTATGGAAGTGAAAAGAGTAAAGATCCTGTCAAAAGTCCCAGGAGGCAGGAAGGAAGAGGAACAAGAGTTTTGGAGTCAGGGAAACTAAAGGGCAGGCTAAGAAGGAGCCAATAATCACCAAAACTGGAGCACTCAAGAATGAGGAGCAAGACTTAGCCATGGGATTTGATAGTTTGGAAGTTGTTATCATCATCATCATCATAAACATCATCATCATCATCATTTGTTTTCTAATTACTATTGCTTAGGCTTTTTTATTCCCATAGGCTGAATTCCTGGGAGTAAAACTATCCCAGGAATAATGCTGTTTTTTATGGCTCTTACTGCGTGATCCCTTATTATTTTCCAAAAGAATTATGCTGATTTAAATGCATGACTCAAAATGAGAAGAAACAGCTGCAGGCATCCATTAATAACAGGAGCATGGAATGTACAAATCATGAATTTAGAAAAATTGGAAGTCACTGAAGATGAAATAGAACACATAAATTTGAGATATAGCTGAAATGGACTGATATTAGACGTCTTGAATCAGATAATCAAATGGTATACTATGATGAGAATGACTGACTGAAGGGGAATAGTGTCATATTCATCATCAAAAAGAATATTTCAAGATCTGTCCTGAAGTACAACACTGTCAGTAATAGGATAATATCCATACGCCTGTAAGAAAGACCAGTTAATACAACTGTTATTCAGATTTATGCACCAACAACTAAGGCCAAAGAAAAGAAATCGAAGACAGACCAACTTTTGCAGTCTGAAATTGATCAAACATTCATTCCAGATGCACTGATAATTATTGATGATTGGAATGTGATAGTTGGAAACAAAGAAGAGGGAGCAGTGGCTGGAAAATGTGGCCTCGGTGATAGAAGTTCTATCATGTGATAGCAATCATGTGATAGAATTTTGCAAGAATAATGCTTATTCATTACAAATGCATTTTTTCAGCAACATAAATGGTAAGTTTACACAGGGACCTCATTGGATGGAATACACATAGAAATCAAATCAGCTACATCTACGGAAAGAGATGATGGAAAAGCTCAATGTCATTAGGTAGAACAAGGCCAGGGGCCAACTGTGGAACAGACCATCAATTGTTGATATGCAAGTTCAAGTTGAAGCTGAAGAAAATTACAATAAGTCCACAAGAACCAAAGTATGACATTGAGTATAACACATTTGAATTTTAGAGATCTTCCGAAAAACAGATTTGATAGATTGAACACCAACAGCAAAAGACTAGATGCATTGTAGAATGACATTTCAAGGATATCACTCATGGAGAAAGCAAGAGATCTTTGAAAAGACAGGAAAGGAAAAAGAAAAAGACCAGACTGGATGGTCAAAAGAGAGTTTGAAGCTTGTTCTTGAGATATAGAATTGCTAAAGTGAAAGGGCAGCTCAAGAAAACAAAGTGTTATAATGAGATCTACAAAGACTTGGAGTCGGAAAACCAAAAGAGAAGAACACACTTGGCATTTCTCAAGCTGAAACAAGTATAGAACAAATTCGAGTCCCGAGTTGTAATATTGAAAGACTCTTAAAAAAACAAAACCCCAAACAGACCACACCCATTGTCATCAAGTCAATTTCAACCAATAGCAACCCTCTAAGACAGAGTAGAGCTGCCCCATAGAGTTTTAAGAGAGTGTCCGGTGGATTTGAACTGCTGTCCTTGTGGCCAGCAGCTGATCTGTTAACATAGGAGGCATTCAAAGAAAATGGAAAGAATACACAGTCACTATATCAAAGAGAATTGGTCGATGTTCAGTCATTTCCAGAAGTGGCATATGATCAAGAATGAGTGGTACTGAAAGAAGTCCTAGCTGCACTGAAGGCATTGGTGAAAAACAAGGCTCCAGAATTAGAATACCAACAGAGGTGTTTCAACAAGCAGATGCAATGCTGGACGTACTTTCTTGCCCATAGCCAAGAAACTTGGAAGACAGCTACCTGGCTGTGCCCATTCCTGAGAAAGGTGATTCAACACAATGCAGAAATTATCTAACAGTAACAACAGTATCACACACATAGCCAAGCCAAGTGCCATCACACACACAAAATTTTTCAAAGATCCCTCAAAAGTGGTTGTAGCAGTACACTGACATGGAACTGCCAGAAATTCAAGCCAGCTTCAGAAGAGGATGTTAAACAATGTCAGAAGGATCTTGGATGAAAGGAGAGAAGAGCAGAAAGATGTTTATGTGTGTTTTATTTCTATGCAAAGGCATTCGACTGTGTGAATCATAACAAATTATTGACAACACTGTGAAGAATGGGAATTCCAGGTTCGTAAGGAATGTGTACACAGACCAAGAGGCAATCATTTGACTAAAACAAGGGATTACTTCCCAAAAGTGAAGAGAACTTGAAGCAATTACTGATGAAGATCAAAGACCACAGCCTTCATTGTGAGTTACACCTTAACATAAAGAAAGCAGGTATCTTTACAACTGGACCAATAGGCAACATCATGATAAATGGAGGAAATAATTAAAATTGTCAAGGATTTCACTTTACTTGGATCCACACTAAGTAACCATGTAAGCAGCAGTCAAGAAATCAAAAGACAAAGTTTGTTGGGTAAATCTGCTATAAAAGACTTATAGCAACTATACGGCTACCAGGTGTATTGGAACACCTTCCCTTCTTACCTTTAAAGTTTTAAAAAGATGTCCTTGTGAGGACTAAGATGTACCTGACCTAATCTGTGGTATTTTCAATTAGCTCATATACATGCACAAGCTGAACAATGAATAAGGAGTCCAAAAAAAGAATTGATAACCTTGAATTATAGAGTTCACAAAGAATACTGAATATGCTATGGACTTTTGGAAAATGAGCAAGTCTGTCTTGGGGGAAATGCAGTCAGGATGTTCCTTAGAAGCAGGGATGGTGAGACATGGTCTCACATACGAGGTCTGACAGTTAAGTCTTGAACTTATTTGTTCTAAGTGCTACGTACCTCACTGCCGAATATCACTATGGTCACCTTCCAAGTACTCCACTTGGGAAGCTAGCACCCAGGACATCTTTCAAAGCAGTTTTGAAACTCTTCCTAGAATGGCCATTGTACATGGTGGTATGATGGCAAGTTCGTGAAATTAATTGTATAGTTATCTGTGAGGGACTTTTTTAGGCAGTAAACAAGTAACTGTATTGAAACACCTTCGCTCTTCACCTGATCTGGCCCCCAATGACTTCCTTCTTTACCTGAAGATAAAGGAAATATTGAAAGGAAGACTTTTTTTATTACTATTATTATGATTGAATGAAAGTGTACATTTCCATATAAATTGCATGCCCACCTATATGCAGCTCCGACTGCTCTCCCTGCCTGGTGACAGCACACTCTCCTTCTCTACTCCATACATGTCTTATCCTCCCAATAATCTCCTATCCTCTCCTCTCCACCCACTCCCCTGCCTCTAGTAAGAGGTCAGCAGTATGACATCCTATAGATGCACAGAACCATGAAGTGCACACATTATATGGTCACTCTGTGTCACCAAGTCCCAATCCATTCCTGCCCAAGAGTTGACCTTCACTGTGATTTAAGGAAGACATTTTGATGACATTCAGGACATTAGGAGTAATACGATGACAGCTCTCACAGCCATTCCACAAAGAGAGTTCTAAAATTGCTTTGAAGGGTGAACTAGGCACTGGCATCAGTGCACAGCTTCCCAAGGGGAGTACTTGGAAGATAACCATAGTGGCATTCAGCAGTGAGGCACTTTTTCTAGGATGATTTTGTGAACTTAATTGTAAATTCTTGTACCTTGGACGTGTCATCAGAGAGACCAGTCCCTGGAGAAATACATCATGATTGGTTAAATAAAAGTTAAACAAAAGAAGAGGAAGATTCCCTAAAAGGGGGATTGACACAGTGGCTGCAACAATGAACTCAAGCATAACGATGATTGTGAGGGTGGCGCAGGAGCCAGGCAGTGATTTGTTCTGTTGTAACAGGATTGTTATAACAGGAACCAACTCCACGGAACTTAACAATAACAGTAATAACACATTGGCACCAGCAAAACCTGAGTGCCTCTGTCATACTGAGTGTTAGCATTACAGATGATACAGTTCTTAACTACACTGTTTAAATGTTTATCAGAAATTCCTTTCTTTTTTTAACCAAAACCGGGAAAGGGTAAGAGCAAGGGTACCATTAAGGGAAGAATGCTAAAGCTTCCTATGAGGCCTAATAAAGATGGAAAGATGAATGGAAACCACAGCTTGATGTTGATAAAAGCTGAATAAGAAAAAATTAACCACTTCTCAGAGAACAAAGTATATGCAAAATAGACCTCATGTCTTTCTCTCCTAGATTACACTTTTCAACAGATGTAGAAATTGTTATTTTGAATTTTTACTCTGGTGGTGCAGTGGTTTTAAGGGCTTAGGTTGCCAACCAAAAGGTTGGCAGTTCGACCCTACCAGCCACTCTTTGGAAACTCTGTGAGGTAGCTCTACTGTGTCCTATAGGGTTACTATGAGTTGGAGTTGACTGAATGGCAGTAGGTTTATCCAACAAACTAACGAAGAAAATAAAATTGAGCCAATAAAACAAATTTTATAATAAGTTGGAAAGTGGTGAGTTGGTAGAAGGTTTAAAATATGAAATTCTGTTGGTCTTCTGGTAGGTTACTGCTAATTTGAGGAAACTTGTTTTTTCTAAAGCAATATGGTAAAACCATTCATCCCCAAGCAATGAAATAACTGTTACCTTTTTAGATAAACTGTCAGGGGCTACAGTGTCTGACATGCTTAGGGTTAAACAGTGAATGATTATTTTATACTCTGTGGGAGGCTTTAGTACCCAGTATTTTGCAACAAATTTGGGAAGTGTGACCTGAGTTGGCATTTCCAAAACTGCCAATCCAGACACAGGGCCGTGGAACCATGACAAGGCCCATTAGTTCAGAGTGTATAAGAAGTTATTGGGTTATTTAGGATATGTGTAAACAGCATAGGTTCCTGTGAACGAGATGAGGGGTCCTCCTTAAACCCTTAGCAGTAACTTAAGAAATCATCCAAAAAAATGATCAGAGGGGTGGAGTCAAGTGGCGGACTAAGCCCATGTCTCCTTCTATCCCTCTGGAAACCAAGACGTGAACTGACAATCAGAGCCTTCTGATCACCTAATCAGCCTCAGGTCACGGCACAGAGCTGTTAATTGGGACTTCATACCACTCAGTGAAAAACCTCCTCTCTTTCGCTGACTCCCGCTCCTGGCTAGCTCTCATGGACGGAAGGTAAACGCACCATTTTGACCTTTTTTTTTCCCTCTGTCTCGGCTGGCGGGCGGAGCTGGGTCTTGCCTGGTGGCTGGACTCAGACGCCCTGCTGGGAGTATAGGCAGGCGAAATTCCCATGTTCTGAGGCTCGGGACTCTGTTAATCCAGCTACTTTGAGCCTTTCGTTTTGTAACTGCCTCAGCGGGGTTTGTGCAGAGCTTCGCGGTCAGTGTGCGGGATGCCATGCTGGTACCGAGATTTTAGCGGGACCTCGTTCTTAGCCTGTGAGCCAGCACCCGCAAACGGGACAGCGCTTCTCCGACAGAAAAGTAGAGATTTTGCACAGTGCTGCCTACGTTGGGGGCTCTGCAACAGAAGCAGAAGAATGACTACCTCTCGGCACCTTTAGGCACCTTTAGCCCCTCTGTCCGCTGCCTGTGTGGAGGACATCTTGGATACGGTGGCCGCAGCTAGAACTAATTCTTAGCTTGGGAGCCAGAGCCTGCCCACAGGAGAGCGCTTTTCTATCACAAAACCAGTACTCGACGCAGTGTTGGCAAAGGCTAGGCCCTGTCAGCTGAGGCCACCAGAGCAGTAGCATTGCTGTATTCTGAACTAGTTTGTTATCATCTGGGGTTGGATATAGTGGCACTTATTTTGTCAGATGAGAAGAGGGACCTCTACACCTGAAAACCTAACTGACTTGTGAACTGGTCAGATACCTTTTGCTTTACATTTGAAGACAGCCTAGAGAAACATTTGCAATCCATCCTCACACTACCTCTTCGAGCTTCGATATACTCACATGGGACCCAAAAAGCAACAGACAGTTGTGGCATACAGGCAATCACTCATGGCTTCAGAAGGCTCCCAAACAAAGCAACCAAGGAGTTTTCCAGATGAAACTTTTATGAAAGCATCAGGAAGTGAATACAAATTGATTATATACAGAGCCCTTCTAGACCTTATGGAAAATGCAGCAGAACAAAGTGAAAAATTAAGCAAGTTGTTCGATCTGATGGAACAGCAGTACTCTGAAATCTAACAGATCAAGAAGAAAGTCAAAGACATAGAAACTTCCATGCAAAGCCAAGAAAACAGAATGGAACAAATGGAAAAAAGATTTTCTGACTTGGAAGACAGAGCTACTGATGCCAGCGTCTATGAGCAGAAATCAGAAAAAAGAAATAAGAAAAATGAAGAAACATTAAGAAGCATGTGGGACTCTATTAAGAGGAACAACCTTCAATTAATTGGAGTCCTTGAACAGGGTGAGACATCTGAGAACACAGAGAGTATTGTTGCTGAGCTGCTGAAAGAAAACTTCCCAGAAATCATGAAGGAAGAGAATATAGACATCTCAGATGCATATCGTACGCCACCCAATATAGATCTCAAAAGAAAGACTCCAAGACATATTATAATCAAGCTTAACAAAATGAAACATAAGCAGCAACTCTTAAAGGCAGCAAGACTCAAGGGAAAGCTAACATTCAGAGGGAAACCCTGTAGGCTCTCGTCAGATTTCTCAGCAGGAACCATGCTGACATGGAGACAGTGGCATGACACATTCAAAGTCTTGAAGGAAAAGAACTTCCAACCAAGAATTATATATCCTGCAAAACTGTCTTTCAAATACGAAAATGAAATTAAGACAGTCCCAGATAAACTGAAACTCAGAGACTTTGTAAAAACCAAACCCAAACTACAAGAAATACTGAAAGAAGTTCTTGGCTTTGGCTTAGAAGAAGAAAACCACTAACTTTATATTTTAGAATGACACACCACTCAATACTCTACTCATTTAGTGAAGGCCCCAAAGTAAATCACAGCTTTGATATGGAAAGAAGCAATCCAGTGATCATCATGAAAACTATGGTGTCATCATAATAAAAAGAGGGATGTACTACAGTTGTTATAGTCCTTCCGAATGGAGAGGAAGATGACAAGACTGGTAGTAATTAAAATTGGGTTTATAAATAGTTTATTAAGGGGGTTCATAGGGGCAGCTGTAAAGCACAACAAAGATGTATCATATCATTTCAGGAAATCTAACACACGAGTCTCAGCAACTATAAAACCAGCTCTGAAAAAGGTGAAAAATCAACTCACAGAAAAGAGTGTCCCAGAACAGACTAATAAGAACAACAGAGAAAACATCAACATAAAAATAAACATATCACAATGGCAGCAGTGAACACATACCTATCAATAATTACATTGAATGTGAATGGACTGAATGCTCCAGTAAAGAGACACCGAGTGTCATCTTGGATCAAAAGACACAACACATCCATATGTTGTCTACAAGAAACTCACTTGAGACCTAAAGACAGGAACAAACTGAAAATTAAAGGATGGAAGAATATATATCAAGCTAACAATGAACAAAGAAGAGCAGGGGTGGCAATTCTAATCTCAGACAAAATCAATTTTAATGTCAAATCCACCATCGTGGACAAAGATGGTCACTATTTATTGCTGAAAGGTTCAGTACACAAGCAAGACTTAACTATATTAAATATCTTTGCACCTAATGCCAGAGCACCTAAATATGTCGAAGAAACACTGACTACGCTCAAAAGAGTTAGATGACTCCACAATAATAGTGGGAGACTTTAACACTCCACTCTCATTACTAGACAGATCATCTAGAAAAAAGCTCAGTAAAGATACAGAAGACCTCATTGACACAATTAACCAACTAAACCTCATTGATATATACAGAACTTTCAACGCATCAGCAGACAACTACACCTTCTTCTCCAGTGCACATGGAACATTCTCCAGAATTGACCAGGTGATAGGCCATAATGCAATGCTCAACAAAATCCATACCATTGAATTACTGCAAAGCATCTTCTCAGATCATAAAGCCATCAAAGTTTAAATCAATAGCAGAAAAAACAGAGATAGAAAGTGGAACTCTTGGAAACTGAACAACATCTTGCTCAAAAAAACATGGGTTATAGAGGAAATCAAGGATGAATGAAAGAAATTCGTGGATTCCAATGAGAATGAAAACACTTCCTACCAGAACCTATGGGATACAGCCAAAGCAGTGCTCAGAGGTCTGTTTATCTCCATAAATGCACACATCTGGAAGGAAGAAAGAAACCAAATCAAGGAACTAACTCTACAGCTTGAACAAGTAGAAAGAGAACAACAGAGGAACCCCTCGGGCACCAGAAGAAAGGAGATCATAAAGATTAGAGCAGAGCTAAATGAATTAGAGAATAGAAAAACAATTGAAAAAATTGAAAAGACCAAAAACTAGTTTGTTGAAAAGATCAATAAAATTGATAAACCACTGGCTAAACTTACTAAAGAAAAGCAGGAAAGGAAACAAATAACCCAAATTAGAAATGAGAGGGGAGTTGTCACCACAGATGCAACAGAAATCAAAAATATCATAACAGAATATTATGAAAGACTGTACTCTAACCAATTTGAAAACCTAGGGGAAATGGACCAATTCCTTGACTCATACCACCTACCCAAATTATCACAACATGAGGCAGAACAACTTAATAAACCCATCACAAAGGAAGAGATTGAAAAGGTCATTAAAACACTGCCAACCAAAAAAATGATCAGAGCAGAAAAATGCAACTCTTAAAAATAAGCACATAAGCAAAACCAGGATGATATCCTAGCCAGGAACACTGGACAAAAACCTAATTGAAATAGTTAAGGATGATCATGTTGATCAGAAGGGGCTTGGTTGATCTTCCAGGGATTTAGAGAAAAGGGACTCTCCGGCAGCAATGAGGTCTGGTCTTCCTGAAAGGTGTAGATTTGGTGGTAGGAGTGAGTTGGGAGATGTGGTCATAGGCTACCAGGGACTTGATGCTTGTAAGCGCTCAGCTTCACATGTTCTGATCCCAAAGATGCTGCTGGTAATCTGGCTTCCTAGGAAGTTGGCTGTCAAAGAGAATACTTTGACAGGATTGTGTATGTGTTGCCAACACCCACCCACTGCCATCGAGTTGATTCCGACTCATAGTGACCCTATGCGACAGAGAAGAACTGCTCCATAGAGTTTCTAAGGAGTGCCTTCCAGATTTGAACTGTCAGCCTTTTGGTTAGCAGGCTTGGCACCGAACCACTACAGCACCAGATTTTCTCTAGTAGGTGTTACTTTCACAGTAAATTGATAAATGGCATTTAATTTTATGTAACATAGTCTTATTAGGCTTAGTAGACTGTTTTAGCTAGGTCCAATGAACTAAACAAACACTGATGATAATGAGTTTTATGTGTTCAAATCTTGACTGGATCTTTCAAGAACCAGATCAAATGGAACCTCAGATCTTTGCAAAGCGAAAGTGCCTCCCTGCTCTTGATTGTAAAGGAAAATAAAAGTACATCCAGTGTCTGGCTGGCTGAAATCATAACTATTGTTATTAATCTTTCTTATGGTATGTATGTAACTAATATTTATTGAAACTTTCAACTGTCAGGCCCTGAACAGATGCTAAGAACTACTTTCTTCCTTGTATGTTTTCAGAATATGAGTTAGGTAGAAATATTCGTGTGTTTCATTCTTTTAGTAAAATATAAGATCCTTAAATGGAAGTCTCATGGCTGACAGCATGTCTAAGGTTCTGCTTTTATGGAATGTTTTACTTTCTCCCTTGTACTACTAAACTGCTTACATGTGTTTTATCTCCCCATACAAACTATAGGATCCTTGAGAATTCTTTTAATTCTCTATCAAAGGATCTTCCATAAAACCAAACCCAAACCCACTGCCATCAATTAAATTCCAACTCTTATTAGGTGGTTAATACATGTTTGCTGAACAAGTAAATGAATGTTACTTTTATATTTTTAAAAAATAATCTTTCCCCTACAAGCATTGATTGGACCTTTCAAAAAATTACTAAAAAAGACCTAATTAGTGCTCAAAACTAGAATGATTTCTATATGAAAATAACTTGTGCTAGTAGATTACCTTCACATGTATTTACTTACTAGAGTTTACTAGCATATAATTTTATTTTTTCATTTTTTAAGTCAACTACTGGACAAGATTTTTGAATTGTGAAGAAGTTGTGGGGAAACCATCACTTTACTTTCAATAATAGAGTAACTGGGTGATGACATGGTTAGAAAGTTAACTCTGTTTCCTTGTTTAAAGCTAGTTATTCTAACTGGAGTAGGAAAAGCAGTAAGATAATTTAATAATCATATTTTAAAATACCAGACCTCTAGGCCTGCACTCACATTTTGCTAGGGACGAAAGTAGGATTAATGATACGCAGTGGACTGAGCCCAGGGCACAGGCCTCCCGCTCCTAGCCCCAGAAGTGGCCCTCTTAGGATGCTGCTGTCAGCAAGAAAACTTTTACACAAGTTTGCACAGAAGGATTTTTATGAATGCTTACTGTATACCCCTAGGTCATCCTTGGAAACACAAATAACCTTTGCCCTTTAATGTATTGGCTTTGTGTTCTTTTTCTAAAAAAAAAAAAATGTATGCTAATACAATCACCTCACAGATAATAATGGGAAAAAGAAAAAGACAGTAATAACACAACACACTTGAAAGCATCTTTGGCTTTACTCCTTACCTCCAGTTTCTTTTACTGAATGTGCCTGTGACCAGGAGGCAGGACTGTTAGGGAGTTCGTTACCTACATCAGCTTTGTTGTCCTGGCTGAGCTAATGCAAACCCCAGACTGCTAACTTGTGGCCTTGTTGTGGGAGGAATTGTGATACCATCACCATTTTTACTTCCTGAGGGGGCAGTGAGTTCAGGTGAGCTTCCAGATGAGAAACAGAACAGCTGGACAACCCAAGAGCTGCATTTTTCACCGAATTCATAGAAGTAGAAAGGTCAATAAAGACCATGTCCCAAGAAACCGCAAAGCAAACTGAGGGTAAAATATTCAGTCCCACTCCTTACAAGTGAACATTTTGTCAGCAAGATCCAAAGGCTGTCCGTCTGTAGCAGAACAGAGGTCTTTAAAGATAAAAGGTGTGATCTCCAGAGACACATGAACAGCAAGGTATGAATCCCTGTACTGGATTCCCTTCCTTCTTCCATTTGAACCGACGTGAAGGAGTTGATGTCCACGATGGGATGGAAGGCCTGCTTTCCTTCAGGAGAGAGAGTTCGGAGCAGTAGTTCTCACGTCTGGCTGACTTGAGAACCACCTGGACACCATTAAAAATGACCAAAGCTGGAGCCCCGCCTTGATCTGGGGGTGGCTTGGAACTCAGGTCAGGCTTGCGAAAATCACAGGCCTAAATACTGATGTATTTGAGTGTGAGTGATGCTTTCTGTATGCTGATGAACGAAAGCAGTGGTCTAGTCCATGCATCCTTTGAGAGTGGCTCAAACTGTCTTTGAAAAAGCATCACCTGAGAATTCGTTAGAAATAAAAATCCTCCGGTCCCAGTCTAGATCTATGGAATCAGAACTTCTGGTGTTGGAGACCAGCATTCTGTGTTTCAGTAAGATCCCCAAGTCATTCTGATGGACAGGAAAGTTTGAGAACCATTGATCTAAGGCAAGACCTTGCTACTCAGATGTCTGCAGATCAGCAGCATCTGCATCATCTGGAGCTTGTTAAAGCCAAGAAAAACCAAACCCTCTGCTGATGGGTCAATTCTGACTCATAGTAACTCTACAGGCAGAGTAGAACTGCCCCATAGAGTTTGCAACGAGCACCTGCAAGATTTGAACCACAAACCTTCTGCTTGGCAGTGATAGCAATTAACTACTATACCACCAGGGTTTCCTGCAGCTTGTTAGAAATGTAGAATTTCCAGCCACCCCAAACCAAAAACCAAAAACCAAACTTGCTGAGTCGATTCCTAAATCACAGCAACCCTATAGGTCTGGCAACCCCAGACCTATCAAATCAGAATCTGCATATTTTACAATTTTGAGAAACACTCGTCCAAGAAACAGTGGCCAATTAGTGTTCTCAATAGACTTCAGTTACCGTATTTTCAGAACATTCAGGTGAAGAGACAAGAGCAAAGTTAGAGCTACTCAAGAAACTGCATTCTGATTCCTTTGCTGGCAGAGCTTACATGGGATTTATCTCATAGATAGGGCACTGATTCAAAGACACATTAGCAGATACAGACTGGCTGTTGTAATAGTAAGAGTACCTAGTGCTTATCGAAAGATTCCTTTGTGGTATATAGGTGTAATTGTACTTAAACCTCTGTAGGAAATGCAAGGGAGATCATTTATTCATTAATTCAATGTATGTTATAAAGTACTGTGCGAAACACAGTTCAAGGATATTTTTATGTCAGGCTGTAGCAACCCCTCGTGTTATGAGGCTTAAGTCTAACAGAAAACAATAGTAAATCTAGAGATGTATAATAAAATCTCAGATAAACATAAGTGCTACAAAGAAAATAAAGCATACAGGAAGGTCATAAAGAGTGATAAAGTGCCGCTTGAGACAGCAGTTTGTGATGGAAGCATAGAAAGGAGCCACACAGCTATCTGGGTGAAGAGTGCCAGGCACAGAGGTTGGCACTTGAATGGGCTACGAATTACCTGAGGACCTTGTTAAGCTGTGGTGTGGAGCCAGTAGTTCTGGGCCAACCTGAGCTTCTGCATTTGCAGCAAGCTCCCGAGAGAGGCTAGTGCTATAGTCTGTGGGCCACGCTCGGAGTAAGGAAAGAAGAACCATGGTCAAGAGCTTCAACAGTATGCTCAGTGCCACACAGCTGGTAGATTGCCGAGGCAAGGTCTGAGTCTCAGGTGCGTGACTTCAAAGCCTGCGCTGTTCATCAGGACACTCTGCTATCTACCACATAACCACGTGCCTGATTCCCCTCTGACTAAGTTATGTGCAGGCAGTTTAAAGGACCTGACTGAGAAAGGTCCTTGTATGTCTTTGGTTTATAGAAGAGTTATTTATCTGAAAAATACTTAAACACAAGGGAAATTGAATACCTTGTTACAGAGACTTTGTGCTACCTCTTATGAAATGTTTAAATGATATAAGATGTAATTAATCTTTGGCATCTTAGAGGCAAATGATATTGTTGCTGACTCTCTAGGTGGAATATGTATACAGTCCTGCAGAGGTGTATCTAGGTCTGACAGGTAGGGCGTGTGTCCTGGGTGCCACTTGTCGGGTGGGGTGGGGTGGGGTGATGAGCAGTTTCTGCTGGCCTACGTGGGTTTCATTGCCAGCTGTAAGACGTTATTCCGCAATTTAACACTAATTGCCGTAAGTCCTGTTTTCTGTAGATAAAGCCTCTGCAGTCATGCCCTGCTCAGTATTCATGATACATTCTGTGGCCCTATAAAGCCTATTATAGCAAAAATTAGTAATAGCAAACAGGCACTACTTTGCTATGTACAATGTTATTATTACCGTGTGATGTGAACAATGTTTTAGTGTATCTGGAAGTGTTTCTTCAATGTACTGTGTGCAGAAAGCTGTTGCATCTGCTGTGTCCTGTACTGCAATCAGGATTTCTGAACTATCACAACTGTAATGGGACCAAGGATGTATATGCAGTCAGATGGTGACAGAAAGGGTGTTATGTAGTGCATAACTGTATACAAAAATGCCCATGAGTCTCAAAATCTCATACATTGTATTTGCAGTGACAGACGCCAGAAGTCACAGTTCTCCACCAGGCTCTGCAGTCGTGCCCCACCTGACCCAATTTCCCCAGCAGGTCCTGCTCTGGTGTTTGCATTGGGTTCTCTCCATCTCAAGTTGCCAGATGTGGGCAGGCTCGAGGGGTTTCAGCTACATGCAACAGTTTACATGCTGAAATAAGCCAGGCTTCAGATGTACTGAATTTGAATACGTGACTTTAGGTGCCATGAAGCCAGCCATAGCTCCCAGCAGCAGAGAGCCCTTGAAAGGCAAGGGCGGCAACTTGCCTTCTGTTATTTTGTGATACTAACTGGGTCTTCCTTGTACCTGGGGGTGGAGAGGGTGACTCAGTGGGGAGATGTTCCATGTGTGTATCGTTGACGGCTTTGCCTCGACGAGTGACAGAGTTGGGTTTGGTTTGTCGCCCTCCCCTTTTGTTAATTCTTTGTGTTCTCTCTCCTTTGTGCTGCACCATTAGGACCCTGCAGTGGGACACAGACCCCTCCGTGCTGCAGCTGCAGTCAGACTCAGAACTTGGGTACATGTCTGCTCTTTTGTTACCTCCTTCTATAATTTCTTTGCTATAGTTGTGTTGGAATGCTGGAGCTATTGTTACTCTTGCTGTTTCTTCCCCTTTTGTTGAACTTCCAGTTTGATCATTTTATTTCCTTTTGTTAGTTTTCCGAATACTGTTTAGCTTTGAAAAAAAGAAAGTCCCTCTTTGTGGAAAACCCCACAGAAAGGTGGCTTTGTTCTCCCTCCCCTCACTGATTCCTGTTGTTGCAAACACTCCCCTCCATGTTCCCTAAAAAGAATGCAAACCCAAACCAACATCTCTGTGTAAATGTGGGGCGATCTGCAAGTGCAACGAGGGGATGGTGGGCGGTACTTTGGACTTGAGCCCAATCCTTCTGCCTGTTTACAAACAAGCCGCCTTTGGTTACTTTTTACCTTAGGTCACTATTAAAATATTGTGTCCTTTTTGTTTCCTTTTCAATCTCTCAGTGACTCTCAGTCAACTTTTAGTTTGAATTAGTTTGAACAGATCAAGTGTCCTGGTAAATCAAAAGCCAACTTGTTTAATTCTTCCTTCCTAGGAAATCTTAACCACCTCCACCCCAAAACATGTTAGGTAATGCCTTCTACATGCTAAAGACTTTTTCAGATGGAAAGTTATGATCGTAGATTAAAAAAAAAAAAAACTTCAAAATAGAAACTACACCCACATAGAGTAAAACTACGCAGGCATTCCCTAGAACCTTAGTTTGTTTCTCTTTCAGCGCTGGAGTGAGTTATGTTCACACGTGAGGTATTTCCAGTGGCTGGCTCAGACCAGCTGGTACTCAAACTCAGAAAAGCTGATTGTGCACATCTCTTCCCAACTCTGCAGTCAATACTTGATATTGGCAGCAGGAAAGCACCAGGTGGGAGTATTTACACCACAGAAATCAGTCAACACTACAAACCAGAGCTGTCCACTCCACTTCACCTCCCATTGACTATGAAGCATTTACCGTTACACCACTGGCTACCTCATTATATAAATCACAACTTTTACTGTACTAATTCTTTAAATGGTTGTTATTTTTTTCTTTCTAAATAATGCACTAATGATTTCCAAAGTGGACTTTTGTTTATCTTTGAATTCCTGAGAGTTCCTAGGCATGTATCTCTGGGTATCTATCAGTGTCAGTGCCTATTAGAGGTGTAGAAAAAGAATGAAGAATCATTCACTTTGGTAGGTGGAATGCCTTGTGCCCCGTCCCTTTGTATATGCAAAGGTTATTGGCAGACTAACAACTCCAAACCAAGGAAGTACCTCAACACTGCAGTTCATGGGTGTGAACCCCCACATCAATAAATTCTTGACTGTCTAATAATTTAGTTCACATGTGTTACATTTGAAACTGTGTTATTTAAGTAGCCGAAAAATATGTCTCAAACAGATAAACAATGAGTGTACAGTTATGGGAGTTTTAAAGTGTAATTCTTCAAGATTCCATTGCATTAAAAAAAAAAAAAAAAAAAGAGGGAACTGGCAGTCTGCCCTATCCACTTAAATTCACATATTTTTAGATGGATTGTGGCAACTACATGCTGATGTGGAACAGTTGAGAATTTTCTCCTTTATGTCTGTTTTCCCAGCAAATACTCACTGTTGACTGTGCAGATCAAAACTTGTGACTCTTCCAGGGAGATGCCATATTTGTGTCACATTTTACTTCAGAGTAGACCCCGTGACTCAGAGAGGGGCAACGAGATATGAGACAGTTCAGGGTTTCAAAGGAACATTTAGAAAATATTTGAGAAAGGAGATCATTTTAGCCATGTTACAATTTCAAATATTGTTTTAGTGAAAATTTCCACTAGATGTTATGTGTAGACTAGTCATGTTGATTATCGAGTAACAGTTTGTGCATTTAGTCACTTGATACACGCTGGGGTTGTTTCCAGTTTAAGCCTATTACAAATGAAACCAGGATGAACATTAGCGTACAAGTCGTAAAGACATGCTTTCATTTCACTTGGGTAAATACCTGTAATTAACATGGGTAAATTAAATGGAAGGTGCATATTTAACACATTGTCAGACTTTTTTCAAAGCATTATCATTATACATTCCCATCAGTAATGTATGAGTATTTTAATTTCTTCACATTCTCGACAACACTTGGACCTATTGTTTTGTTTTAGCTATTATAAAAAGAATGCAGTGATATCTCGTTGTGATTTTACTTTGCACTTCCCTAATGCCTAATGATACTGAATTAACTCTTCGTGTGTTTGTTTTCCATCTGAATATCTTACCTACTTAAATCTTTTGCTTTTTAAAAATTGAATTATTTTCTCATTGGGTTTTGAGAGTATATTCTATACTCTGGATATAATCCTTTATCTGATATATAATTAGCAATTTTTTTCGAGTGTGAGGTTTTTTTTTCATTCTCTCAAATAGAATTTTCCGAAAGCAAAATGTTTTTTATTTTGAAAATTCTAATTTGTTTGTTTTTTCATGGAGATAATGCTTCTGATGACATAATTTCAATTTTAATGAATTCTTATAAGCTTGCTAGATACAATTCACCTATGAAAAAGTCAGGGCTTGGACTTTTGTTTGGGTAAGGTTTTAAACTACAAATTTAACAACTGTGATGTATATGGAGATAGTGAAGTCAGCAGATCTCTGGTGGCACAGTGGTTAGGAGCTCAGCTGCTAAGAGGTCAGCGGTTTGAATCCACCAGCACTCCTTAGAAACCCTATGGGGCAGTTCTGCTCTGTCCTATAGGGTTGCTATGAGTTGAAATCAACTCGACAGCAGTGTGTTTGAGTTTTTTTGTTTAGTGAGGTTATCCATACTTCTTGAGTATGCTGTATTAATTTGTGTCTTTAATATGTCCATTTCACCCCCATTGGTGACTTTACCGACCTAAAATTGTGTATAATATAACCTTATTATCTTCTTAATATGTGCAGAATCTGTAGATATGTCACCTGTCTCTTGATGTTGGTCATTTTTGCGTTCTCTACTGATTAATCTGACCAAAAATTCATCCTTTTATGGATCTTCTTAAAGAACGAGGTGTAGTTTCATTAATTTTCTCTATTTCATTAATTTCTACTCCACCTAGGGTCTCCATGAGTCAGATCTGACCTGATGGCACTTGGCTGGCTGACTTTGTTCTTTATTATTTCTTGTTTTTCCTGCCTATTTTGTGTTTAGATTGTTTCTCTTTTGGTAGTCTCTTAAAGTGGAAGCAGAGGTCATTGATTTGATACCTTTATTTATGGCTAATTGATAATGACAAAAACTTGACCTCGTATACTGCTTAGTAGGATCTTGAAATTTTCTTTTTCAACTTTCATTCAGTTTAAAATATTTTCTAATTTGCATTTAGAATTCTTGTTTAACCCGTGAATTGTTAGAAGTGTGTTGTTCAGTTTCTAAATACTTGGGAATCTTACGAGTATCCTTTTAACACTGATTTTGAGTTAATTCTCTTGTGTCAGAGAACTACTTTACATTAGTTGTGTTCTTTTAAATTTATGAGTAAAGAAACCTGGGTGACACAAGAGCTAGGTGCTCAGCTGCTCACCCGGAGATCGGTGGTTCAATCCTATCCAGTGGCAGAGGGGGAGAGAAACCTGGCAGTCTGCTCCTGGGAAGACTGCAGCCTAGAAAACCCTGTGGAGCAGTTCTGTTCTGTCACCTGGGATAGCTTGAGTCAACACTGACTGAGCAGCACCTAACAGCAACAACATTTATGATCAAGAGCAAGGCTGGGCTTGGTAAATATCCTACGTGCCCTTAAAGGGAATGTGCTTCCTGTTGTGTTGGTGGTGGAATATCCTAAAAATGTCAGCCAGGTAAAGTTTGTTGATTTTGCTGTTCAAATCTTCTATATCTTTACTGATTTTCCTGTGTGTGCCTTCTATCAGTTATTGATTGAGGGGTGTTAATGTCTCCAATTATAACTTTGAGTATTTTTATTTCTCTTTTCAATTCTATCAGTTTTTGCTTCATGTGTTTAGAAATTTTGTTATTAAGTGCTTCAACAGTTAGGATTTTTATGTCCTCTCTTGATGAATTTACTCATTTGCTATGATGAAATCACCTGAAAGTGATGGTAAAATGCATTTTAGAATCGATAAATATAGAATGAGTTCTGACTCATGAAGAAATTGGTTTTCACAGAGCCAATCAAAATTTTGTCATGAGAGAATTTGATCTCAAATATTTCTTGAGAAGCTGCTATCTTGGCAGACTTTGTTCTGTACCTGCAAGAAATTTGAGTAAGCAAGTATAAGATATTTTGTTTCACTCTAATAACTGGCTTTTTACAGGAAATAAATATTCCTTTTTTAGTCTACTAAGAGAAATTAGTATGGCCATTTAGTAAACAGGTATGTTTATATTTTGGTACTCAGTGACTCAAGAATTCTGTAATTTATGTTATAAATTATGTTACAAATTCTGTAAAAGAGTATTCATAAAAAATCATGACAGTAAAATGCCATTCCTATAAAATACTTTATATCATTATTATTGTAAGTTAAATTGGAGAACACACACTCTTGTAACTTTTTCGATGTTATTCTGCACTTTCAGCTTCCCTTGTAAAGTTGGCACCTAGTAACGGAACCTCCACCGGTGTTTTCTTTTGACTTGTCTCTTACCCCTGAAATTTTGGAAATTCTACTTGTGCTGTGAAATTTAAGGAAAATTCTTTGTCTATCCATGTTGGCTGAGCCAGAATTAGCATTTGCTTCTGTTTAGGAAAATGTAGCTGCCAAAGTAGTATCTCTACATCCATTGTAAGAAACAAATACAGTGGAAAAAGGCAAATACTTCCTGGAATGATTTTTTTGAACAGAGAGCAGTGGAAACTCATCCTTCTTAGGTAATCAGAAAAGTCAGCTCTCAAACGGCTTCTCAGAACTTGAAGGAAGACATCCTTCGTGAACAAAGATGATAAATTAAGAGCAGACAGGGACTGGACAGCCAGGCTCACTTCCTCCATGTAGTGCCCCGCCCCCTCATTCCCTCTGTAGGGTGATCATTCCCAAATCTAGGAGTCAGCCGTGAAGTACTGCACCTTGACACCTGAGTAAGCTAGAGTACAGGAATGGAAAACAAATTAATCTTTTGCAGTTTTTTCCTTACACTAATTTTTTTTTATTATCCTTTAAATGAAGGCTTACAGAACAAACTAATTTTTCGCTAAATATTACAATTTATTGTTTTATAACGATAGTTAACCCCACAACATGTCATCATTCTCCCTTCTCAACCCTGGGGGTTCCCTATTACCAGCTTTCCTGTCCCTTCTACCTTCTTGTCCCTGGGCTGGTGTGCCCCTTTAGTCTTGTTTTGTTTTATGGGGCTGTCCAGTCTTTGGCTGAAGGATGAACCGCAGGAGTGATGTCACTACTGAGCCCAAACAGTGTCTGGAGGCCGTGCTCCCAGGGTTTCTCCAGTCTCTGCCAGACCAGCAAGTCTGGTCTTTTTTGTGTTAGAATTTTGTTCTGCAGTCTTCTCCTGCTCTGTCTGGGACCCTTTGTGGTGACCTTTGTGATTTTTGAACCTCTTCTGTATGACATGTGTTTTTATAGCCTCGGTGTTGTTGTTCAGTGCTGTTGAGTTGGTTCTGACTCACAGTGACACTAGGCACAACAGAGTGAAACACTGCCCGGTCTTGCACCATGTCCATAATTGTTTTCATGCTTAGCCCTGGTGTTGTGGCCACTGTCGGTCCATCTCGTTGAGGGTCTTCCTCTTTATTGCTGACCCTGTATTACTCTGTTTTTCTAGTTGCTCTTCTTGATTCAGCATTTTCTTTTACGATTCTCAGTAGGAGCCTTCCAGGGCCATGTTTTCAGTTTTATCCTCTTTTCTGAGCTCTCATTTTATACCTCTGAAAGTTTCCAGCTGAGAAACCTCTCACAATAAACTTACACATAAAGGCATTCATGTTGTAAGCAAAACATCTTTTTCTGGATCTGCCCGTTTTTTCCAGTTAGACAACACTTTTTTTTTTTATTTTCAATTAAGTGTGAATCATTGAAGTAATATCTAATGCATGCTTTTTCCTTCGCTCTCCATATTAAATAAACTACTGCGGTATACCCTTACTTCTTTTCCAGCCTCCAAATGACAGAATTTCATTCCATTCCCAGGGCCATCACTAGGTGTGTTTCTTATCATCCTGGACTAACTCTCTGTACTTTCAGACTGTTGATCACAAATCCAGTAACCGTTTCTCTGACTGTCTCTTCAAACTGGTGCTTTGCGTGGATTCTCTGTTTATGCCCTGAACCCACCCATAACTTCCTCCTCTGCTAGTAGATCCTGTTTCAATTCCCATTTTCCTCCACACTTAGTTCCGAAGGTCTGGCCACTTCTCACACCTGGCATCTGGCCCTTGATCTGTCAAGGAGACGGATTTAGATACCAGTCTTCACACTGTTGCTGTACGAATACTTGTTACATGTTACCTGGAAGCTGTCAGTTCTTTAGCCAGCACCTTTCAGTAACACTGCATTTTCTGCAGTATAAGTTTCAAGTTTTTTTAGCCCAAGACTCAAAGCCTTCCAGCCTAGTGCCAGTGTACCTCTCTAAATGAATCTCTCATTCTCCCTGGCTCAGAACCCCTGTTCTGAAAAACTAGCCTCCCAGATATAAAATGTGAATTCAGTCTCTAGAGCTTTGCATGTGCAGAACCACCTGCCTAGCACCTCTATCCCACTTCCTTCCACTAAACTTAGTCCTGGTATCCTATAAGACTCATCACATCAGGCTTTCAGTTTTCAATGAAACTGTCTTAATTTGCCTAAACACACAGTAATCTGTCCCGTCTCATTTCTTATGTAAATCACCCAGATCTTACTATTTACTGCCTTTCATACTTACTTGCCTTTTGATATGTATTCCTTATTTTCTCGTTTTCTCTCTATTTTAAGGTTCTGACATAGTGCCTTGCTCAAAAAGTTGTTTCTGGTAGCTGATAACAGTGTTGGCCAAATTAGTGCCTTTGTCAGTTATCAAGGACACTGTGTCCTACCCACATGAAAATATTTATAAGGAAGAAATTGGCATCATGGGTACCCTTACTGTCTGAGGGGCTGATCTTTAAGAAAATCAGTGTCAGTACGAGGAAAAAATTCTCTGGCAGCTCCTTGAATGTATCCTGGGGATGAAATATCCACATGTGGATAAACAGAAATCAGAACTACCAGAATTGAGTTTGGGCCCAATGCAGACATTCTTTCATTCTTTGGCCTTGGCCTGCTTTGGCTTCTGGCCAGATAGGTGCTTGTTTCTAAGAGCTTTCTCTTCCTGGGTTCATCTGCTTGACTTTCAGCTCCCTTCCCCTGCTCCAGATATGCACACGATTGGAATGACCCTTTTTACTTTCCTGGCTTCTGAATGCCACACACCAGCTTACGATCCATGCTCCAAACTCGGCCATCTTGTCTACCCACACTCACCTCCTGCCACTAGGCTTAATCCATGAGGCAACAACCAGTATACCATCAGCATTATAATTTCTAGTCATTGAGCACTCTAAAACTGCTGTTCAGAGAAGACTAACTTACACAGTTTGTAAGCTTTGAAGGTTCTTAAATGACTCAGTGCCTTTTAATTCTAGCTTTTTGGTCTCTTGTTTAAGGTCCCAGCATTGGGATACTTGAAAAATCACTGAGAACAGGGTGGGTGTATCTTGCAGCTCTGATATGGGTGATGGGTTAGAAGAGCAACTATCCTTTCTGATGTTTATTCTTGAGGATTAGCTGATGACTTCTTCATAACAGCCATCCTACTTGGAGTTTAGCTGTCTGATGACCAGTGTTCCGATGCTACTGGGTTCTTTTATTAGGTCCATAGAGCTGTGTACAGAAAGCTTTATGCAGTTCTCTTCATTTTTCTTTAATATGGAATGCAGAAACATCAAATCTACCACATGTAATTTGCTGTGGTCTGGATCAGAGTATCAGAATATGAGCCATATCATGTCCGGCTGATGCAGGTACAGTTTGATGATGATCATACTGAAAAATGGGAGATATCTCAGGTGCTCTGCAAGCTTTCTTAATCCTGGGGATCTTTCAGGTGATGAGGTCCCTCCCTTTGACTCATCTTCCCTCAAACTGTGCTATTGCTTGAGGCCAGTGGATATCATCTACCATCGAGATTCATGACAAAGCCATTCTGTGCTCCACTGCCCAGTCTTACAGGTGAACACTGGGGGAAAATTAAGGCATGGAGAATTAGATGTCCACATGCAAAAGAATGAGGTTAGACTCCATACTTCAAACAATATACAATACTTTTTAAAAATCAAAATGGATCAGAAACTTAAATGTGAGAGTTAAACTTATAAAATGACTTACAAGAAAACATAGCGTAAGTCTTCGTGATCTTGGGTTAGGCAGTGTTCCTTAGATATGAAACCAAAAGCAAAAGCTGTCAAAGAGGGAAGAAAAAAGATAAATTGGACTTCATCAAAATTAAATGCTTTCATGCTTAAAAGATACTATGAAGAAAGTGACAACTCAGAGAATGTGAGAAAATATTTTCAAATATATCTGATATGTGTCTAGTACTCAAAATATATAAAGAACTCTTGAAACTCAACAATAAAAAGGCAAACAATCCAATTAAACAATAGAAAAAGAATTTGAAGGGATATTTATCCAAAGAAGATGTATCAATGGCCCATAAACAAGTGAAAAGCTATTCAGCATCATTAGTCTTTAGGGAAATGTGAATCAAAGCTACCGTGAGGTACTGCGCATACCCACTCGGATAGCTGTATTTAGAAAAGACAGATAATAGCAAGTATTACTGGCAAATGTGGAGAAATTAGAACTCTTGCATGTTGTTGGTATGATTGTAAAATGGTGCAACCTCTTTGGAAAACAATTTGACAGTTCCCCAAAAAGTTATACATAGTTACCATGTGATCCAGTAATTCGATTCCTATCATGCCCAAACTGAAAATATATACACGCATTAAAACTTGCATACAGATGTGCATTGCTTGTAAAAAGTGAAGCAACTCAAGTGTCCATTACCTGAAGAATATATAAAATGTGATAGTCATACAGTACAATATTATTCAGCCATAAGAAAATGAAGTTCGGATACCATGCTGCAACACACACACACACACACACACACACACACACAAACCTCAAAAACATTGTGCTAAGTGAAAGAAGTCGGACACCAGAGGTGCCATATTGTATGATCCTATGTATATGAAGTGTTCAGAATGACACATTCCAAGAGATAGATGGTAGATTAGTGATTGACACAGGTAGAGGGGAGGAGGATGGGAAGTGACTGCCAAGAGGTATGGAATTGCTTTTTGGGATGATGAAAATATTCTGAAATTAGAAAATGGTGATGGCTACCCAACTTTCTGAATATATTTAAAAGCACAAAATAGTATACTTTAAAGGAGTAGGTTTGTGTTGTGTGAATTATATCTTAATTAAAAAAAAAAAAAGACTGCATCTTTAAGTCTCTGACCAAATATCTCTGCTTTGCTTTGTTCCTTACAACCAAATCTTCACCAGAGTTCTTGACAGTCAAAATTATTTTCCCATTTAAAATGCGTTACCTTGATTCTTAAAGGCAAGTAGATTGCCGTGTCTTTAAAATCCCTTGGATTTTCTCTAGTGCTTCTCAGTAGGCATGAAACAATGCCTCTCTTTCCTAGCTTCAGGATGCAGATACAAAGGCTGAACTTGTCGCATGGTTCAAGATTTGAAAGGAATGGGGGTCTCCTAAAAAACAGAAAAGACTAGGATCTTCTGTATCGAAGGATTTTTTTCATCTACAGTAGTTCTGAAAAAAGAGTGTACAGTGTTAATATCATGATAAAATTTCAGCTAGTTATTGAAACTTCCTCCATATTTAGAATGCAAGAAAAGCTACATTATATATTTTTATCAGCATTCCAGTGATGATATGCATGTTTCTCATGCTGTTAGTAAGACAGAGGCCTTTTATTTGGGATTAAGCCTGCATAATGCTAGCTTTCTCCAGCTTTGGTAAATACCTAGACCATGCATAAATTAGGCTTCAGGTTTTATCTTCACCGGATAATAAATTGAACCAAAAACGTAACAGAGAATGGAGACAATGATTCATACAAGCAAGTAGTTTTCTTTTTGTGATCATAATGTCCAGTCAAGGACAAATGAACAGAACCTGGATAGACTGGACTATGGTAGTGGAACTTTTTGCATTCTGAACAATGTCAGATAACTTGCTCATACCTCTGGTTGCTTCCACTTTTATTCTTTATGAAGACTTGCCTTTTTTTTTTTTTTACAGAAGAAACAGTTTCAGCTTTGGTATAATATGACTTTCCTTGTTTAGCCTAGTTGACCCACCAAAAAGTTAAACATAGTTACCATATGAAGTGGAGAGGAAGCTTCCGAGACTTTTAAGGAGCATCCAGCCTCAGCCCTGGGAAGAAGGACAGTGCCAAGGCTGTGTGGCAAGGTTATTTGATTCTGTTGCCCACGCTATCTGGAATCTTCCGTGTGACTTTTAAGTTTTAGGTCTAGGGTAGACTTTAGAACCAGCCCCCTAATGTTTTGTATGCTGTCATGTCTTTTATCTTCTTACCCACTGGGGGCATTCTTGCCTCGCTGAACTTCGTGAGCTTGGTCTAGAGATGTCTTCCCCATCCAGCGGCCCTAAGGTCTTATACTGTAGGATGTGGCTGGCGGGTAAGGAGATCCAAGTTCATCCAATTAAATGATTAAATCTGTATCTCTGTACTGCAGTATCCCTAAACCAGTCATTCTCACAATTTAGTCTGCCTCAGAACCAAAGTGACGGGACTTCTTAAGACAGAGAGTACTGGGCTTTACTCCCAAGATTTTCTGACTCAGTAGGTCTCAAGTGGTACCTAAGAATTTGGTAATAGTTAATCCTAATGTGTAAGACTTTATTGGATGTTTTAAGGAATTTTTCATTGTTGTCTCACAGTCATTTAAACCACTATATGAGTTTGGCTGAGTAATTTAAGTATTAAGGTCTCTTATTTTAGAATAAATTACCAGGGAAAAAAGATTTAATAATAACAGAATGACATAGAAAGTTCATCTTGATGTATATTTCTGTATAATTCCTTCCCATTTTTCCTTCTCCACTTCTATGCTTTGTTTCTTTTCCAGGGTACAGGGATGAATTAGTAAATTTGTAGAGTCAAGGTGTAGAGACAGACATTTAAAAAAATGCTAATAACAGGTAACAGAAGTATTATATATGTATAGTCATAAAGGAATAAGAGCAAGGTAGGAGGAGTGACAAATGGCCAGAGAAGTATGCCAGAATCAGAACTGAAGAGCGAGCATGGAGTTTATAGCCTAGTTCGAAGGACTAGGACTTATAACAGCATTTATACTGTGATGCTTTTCCCTTTAGCAGAGAAGTTTAACTGTGCCCCTGAATAAAGAACTGTAACCCTGATAGACCATGAACAAAGGGAATGTGATGCATTTATACTTCTAAAGGAAGCCAGCCACGCCAAGTGCTGTCGAGAAATCAGTACCATATACTTAGGCATAGTTCTGTAATAAGTTTGTCACCTGATAAAATTTCAGAAATGTTTTAGGGAAGTTGAAAAAGGTCTATGTTATGGCATAAACTGATGGATTGTCCACCAGCTGAGACCTGGAAGGTCTAGAGCTGCTCCAGGACACCGGGCAAATAGGAAATCTGTTGCCACGCACACTTAAATGCATAGCTATCGGGTCATTTCTGACTCACAGTGATCCTATAGAAAAGAGTAGAACTGCCCCCTAGATTTTCCAAGGAGTGCCTGGTGGCATTGCTGACCTTCTGGTTAGCAGTCATAGCACTTAGACACTATGCCACCCAGGGTTTCCATAAGCAAACCTAAGGGGAACGTCTTTGTCATAAAAGGGTGTCACTTGATGTACAGTCTTTCAGCTGGGGCTAGGAGCAAGTGTGTGGTCCTCACTCACCTAGAAAACTGTGTTCTAATAATGTAAGCCAGGCGTCTTCTCCGGAGTCCACTTCAAGAATCCTGGACACATATGCTTAGACTTCTGCTATATGAGGTTGTAGGAAGCATGCCACAGTGAGTGACTAGGGCATTAAGACAAAAACAGGGGAACATGGTCAACACAGAAGTTTTTAAGTACAGGGCTCTTGTATTTAAATCTCAGTTCTGTCATTTGCTATTTTTGTGATGTTGAGCAAATTATTTAATGTAACTGAACTTAGGTTTTCTCATCTTATAAAACTGGAATTTGATATAAAATTTTACTGAGGATAAAATAAGGCAATACATGAAAAATGTGTGGCACATTGTAGGTACGTGGTAACAATAACAATAGCAAAATAAATGACAAAGAAAGCCAGAATTTAATATCAGTGCAACTTAAGCAACCCGGAGATTATATGGAAAGATACATTAATCTACCAGTGCTCTGTAGGAAATTCATTAGAAAGAGTTGCTTTAAAGTTATAAATTATTTGAGACAGATGCACACTCAAGCCAGGAGAATCAGAAGTTTATCCGTGTGGCACCTGATAAACTTGGGGCAATTTTATTATCACAATTTAACTTTTATTTATGGTTGACTGTTTGAATTAAGTTGAGACACTGAACCCACAAACACAATATCAGAGGGGAATTTGTATACAACTTTGAAAATAAAGGATCCCTGGTAGCACAGTGGTTAAGAGCTTGGCTGCTAACCAAAAGGTCAGTGCTTCTAATCAACCATCTGCTCTCTGGAAACCCTATGGGGCAGTTCTAGTGTGTCCTATAGAAATTCTGTGTATTGGAATTGACTCAACGGCAGCAGGGTTTATTTTGTTTTTAAAAGAAATTATTAAATAACTAGCAAAGAACAGATTTTGTTTTAGTGGGATAAGATTACTTATTCAAGCTAAGCTTTGAAAAACAGAAGCTTCATGGTGATTAATTAAAGGAAGAATAATGGCATTCTTCCCTTAGCAGCCAAACCTGCACCCATGCAAAGATTTTAGTGGCATGATTCTTAAATTTTATTGGCAAGGAAGATCTTCAAACCTACTTTCTTAAGGAACTGACTTCACTGGTAATTTTTATTCATGCAAATACAACCCTATTGAAGTGAGTCAGAAGGATAAATTAAAAATAAAGATGCTTGAGCCAGGAGCCACTTACTATGCTAGGCACTGAACTAAGTGCTTTATAAGTATTACTTTTCATTTATTCCCCACAACAACTCAATGACGTGTACCCATTTTCCAGATAGGAGACATAAAACTTAGAGGGTTTTTCACTTGTCTGAAGCGTTCATCTACCATTCAGCTGGTAGATGACAGAGTGGAGATTTGAACCTAGGTTCTGTTTGTGTGTGTGGCAGAACCATTTTGCTGTACTGCCTCACCAGCTGGTTCAGCATGCTCTGATGGATAGTCAGACTACAGATGAACCTCCATAGCTCACTGCCTGTAGCAAGCTGGCCCAATGAGCTAAGTCTTCAGTCTCTGTGAGGTTAGCAGGATGCCCTGAAATCCCTCCTACAGATGTAGGTACCTCTGCCTGAGCCTGGAGATCCCTGGGCCTCACACAGGAACCCATGGGAAATCTAGGGTCAAGGGTACTCTCTCTAGGCCAGATGTGGTCCCAGTTCAAAGCAGTGAGGATGTATTACCAGGCCAGATTTATTTTCTACCTCCTTTCTTGTGATGAAGTGTGGCCTACTGGGGCCTAAGAGAGACACTCTGGGCTATTCAACTGCAGGAGAGGCTATTCCTCAGGCAATCCTGGAGAGGCTAGTCTCTTTTTCTTCTTTTGTTTCAAGAAAGACACACCTCAGGAGTGAAAGCGTTTTCTTCAGACCCAAGGAAGCTTTAAAATAATGTCGTAAACATTTCTTGCTTTCAGCATTGCCTTTTACTTCCTTTGGTAATTTTATTGCTTGTGTGTTTTGTGTATTTTTCCCTAATTCTGGGTAAAGAAGTTACTTGGAAGTATTGTAGACCCAGTCTGGCTCTCTATTCAACTCCTGGCTCAGACTTCCGAGGGAATCAGACCTATTCAGCCTGGGTCTTCCTGCAGCTGGAGCCACAAGAGTTTATCTGGACTTAAGAGATAGCCACTAGGAATGATCCCTGAGCCAGCATTCAGTTTTTGCTTATATCTGCATGCGAGAATCTTAGATTTTACTGTTATTAAGCCATAGAAAAAAAGAATTTTTGTTTTCCTAGAATGTCCAGGAAAATAGTACATAGCATTTCTTGGATGTAATATGAATTCTGTGTCATTTTATTACCAATAACAGTGATAACTATATAAAATAAGGCTGTTCCATTTTCCGCTAACAATTTAAAATCATAATATGAATAAACTGTGCTTTTATTGATTGTAGAAAGTTGGAGAATGTGTATTTTGGCTAGATGGTTACCATTTTTCTGTATCTCTTATAGAAAACACACATAACCTGTGTTTACAAATTTTAAATAAATTTTGTAGTAAATAAGTACGAGAATATGTCCAATACTACACTAGTTCTATAGAACTAGAAACATTCCAGAAATGTTTTAAGATTTATAGTATGAATTATGTACATTTATATACATAATATATATATATATGACAGCACTTGACATATATATATATATATATATACACATTAGTTTTGTGGTACATAAGCATTATAAGAATCCTATGAGAAAGTACTATTATCATCTCCATTTTACAGATGAGGAAACACATAGCTGATAAGTGGTAGGAATGGAGTTCAGACTCAGGCTATGAGGATAGAACCTGTGTGTTCGCTCCCAGACTATGCTGCCTCCATGACTAGATGTTTCCTAGGTGACACAGAAGACACTACAGACCATGTACTAACTCAGAGCTCACCATGACCAACCGTCAGAGGAGTTTGGCTTCAGGGAAAGAGCACCAACCAGGACTATGGCAAACACTGCTCCAGTTCTGATTCTACCACTTCCTACTTGTACACAGCTCAGGCATACCCTTAAACTGAATCTCACTCTCCTCAGCTACAAAATGGAGATGAAGCTATCTACCTACACCCTGCACAGAGTTGTCACGAATACAGATGGTACATTGGATGTGAAAGACATCTGAAAGCACTCGAAGTACTCATAAATATTCAGAACTGATCACAGCATCATCCTGTAGATAAAAGAAGGGTAAATCAAGGAAACTCTAAAATTGCTTTAAAAAAATAATACATCCTTGATTTCAGAAGTGTTTTCTTGACATACATTCTTTCTCACAGATGCCATGTGCACAGCATTTGGGATTTCTAGAGTTTACTCCTCTCATTTACGTTCCTGTGTCCCCTTCCTATTCTGGGCCTTTCTGCTCATCTTACTACTTGGTCCCGTGATTGCATCTTGGTCTTCACAAGGTCACAGTTAGTTGTGGAATTCTGTGCTAGAACTTTATCACTGTTAACCTGCTGCCCGTTTTACTTGTCTGTACTTTAACGTAAATTCACAAGCCAATGTATGGTAGCTCCTTTTTGGGAGAAATGAGAACGCTTATACTCGTCCTTGGAATAGGATCCTGCCACTGCTACTGGTGACGTAAGTGACTCCAGTAAGGAGTTCATCTCTCTTCCTCTAGGTGTAAGTGGCTTTTTCTTTTGTCCTTTCATCTGAGAGATTTGACCCTGTATGGCAAATGACAGTTTCTTGTGTAAATTTTAATCAAGCAAAATCAGAGATGGTCGAAAGGGAGAGTCTCATGTGAGTGGGACCAAAGACCTTGGTGGAAAGGAAAGCTTCAGTCAGCAGGACTGGCATCATTCAACAAGTTAGGTCCAGAGCAGACCAAGAACCTCTTTGTCTTGACTTGCAGCCCAGGGCCAATTCTACTCTATGACCTTGGCCCTTGTATGGAAGCGCTAAGAGTGTTTAGTTTTGTTCATTTCAGTGCTTTGTATTTCTTCTGCTTTTCTGCATGGAGTGTCTTCCCTCCCTAAATGTCTGTCCTTTGTTGCTTGTAGGCGCAGATTGCATAAACTGGGTGTGTCCAAGGTTACTCAGGTGGATTTCCTGCCGAGGGAGGTAGTGTCCTACTCCAAGGAGACCCAGACTCCTCTGGCTACACATCAGTCTGAAGGTGAGCTGTGTCTTTTGGATACTTTGCATACTATCTCTGGAGAGGTTGTCGTGGAGTAACATCCTTCTTGTTGGTCACCTGACTTACCATGACAGGTAAGTATTCTCGTAGGATAAAAGCATAATCACACACCTGATGCCAGAGGGTTCTATGGCTCTGATTTTGAAAACACTGAAGCAGGAGGCTAGTGATACCCCTCCAAGGGACTGATGATCTTTAAAATGAAATTTAGTGAGAGCACACTTGGTCAGAACAGTATGGGGAAGGGGAAATCATAAAAGAACAGTGGAATGGAAGTTTTTGTGAATCTTATCAGTAAGAGGAGTATGTACGTTAAAATACATCATTTGCAGGGGTCAACAGTTACAGCCCTGCCCCCATCTCTGTAAAGAATCACTGGAACACAGCTGCACCTATTCATTTATATCTGTGGTGGCTTTGTCGCTGGTGGAACTGCATAGCAGAATAGTAGAGTGGAGTAGTTGTGACAGAAACATTAAAGCCTAAAACATGAAGTCTAAAATATTTACTTTACAGGAAAAAAAAATTACCAACCCCCAATTTATAGCTTTGCCAATTCAGGTGTTAGCATATGAGTTTCTTACCACAATTTAAAAATATTTCTCACATGAACTTTGTACAGATGAATGTAAATTGAATTCCATGCCTCTTTTATGCATACTAGAAAATGCACACACAAATCCCAGTGAATCCTAAAAATACACTAATAGAAACCAAATTGATCAATCAAAATGCTTCTTAGAACTAAAAAATTATATGGAAGCAGAATTACACAAAAGTGAAAAAGAAAGCTGTGCATACCTCAAATAGGGTAAGTGAATGATGTATTATTATAGAATACCATTGTTGCTACTGCTAAGCAAATTCTCTGTTCTCTGTTATCTTATAGCTTGTTGTGGTGAAGAGGATATTCTAATTCTGGGTTCACTATTATTATATAATAAATATTGAACGAACATGAGAATGAAAAATTATTAGAATTTCCTGCCTCATTGATGGGAAATATGTAAGTCAGTGCACTTCAGTTAAGGCAAGCTACAGGGATTTTAATTTCGGTTCCAACTATATATGACATAGCCAACATAAGCAAAGTGAAATCTGCTGAAAAGCCTTTGTGAAAATCCTTTCTCTGAGATGGTGCTGCGGGGTGATTTCAGTTAGCAGGGCCCTCATTTGTATTTTATAAGCAAACACATTGCACCCTCTGGTGGTAAAATTTTAAACCAACCATTCCAACAAACTTGACTACAGTAGATTAATTTGGCAGAAAATATAAAGTTAAAAGAACTTTTGGGAGTTCACCTGGTCTATCTTGGGCATCTAGGCAGGATAAAAAACAACTTCACCACCCAACCAAAACATTTGTTTGAGGTAATTTGCTGTCAGAAGTATTTTGAGAACTGTAACCTGAGGTATGTTTATTTAGCCTCAAAGGTGACCCATAACATAAAGTTATACAACTGAAATAGGAGGAGTGAACTTTTTTTTTTTAAACGCATGCACTTGAGATATTGGAAATGGTACAGAAATATTTACAAGGGAGGATAAATTAAAGATGAAAAGGCGTCAACCCTAAACTTTTAAACTGGAGCACATCAAAAGGCAAAGTCTGTGTGCTCTGTTTTATTACTGCTGAGAGCTCAGCAGCCCTCATTATGCTGGGGTCCAAGCAGCAGGGAGGGAGGAATGTATTTCTCAGCTGTTAGCAGAAGGCTTTTCTGTGTTGTTAACAAAACCCAGGGAGCTTTTTTTGTGGTGGTAGGTAGTTAGAGCATTCAGATTCCACAGTGCAGATTTGAACTCAAAGCCAACTGCTGGAGCTCTTGACATTAGAACAGTTCTTGATGAGTTTAGACAGGCAGAGCTTAGATCTGGGTTCGGACTCATTGTCCTCTTACCACAGGCTAGAGCTTGACCTCTGGCTGCCCAGAGCCACCTCGCCACTGAACTGTGGAGGGTGCCTCTGCTTGCCTTTCACCTGCCACATGAAGCTGGTTGGCAGGAGGAGAGCTGAGAGACAGCAGAGCTGGGTAGTCGGCAGACAGGTTCTAACACGTGTCCAACTTGGACGGGCTGCCAAGAGGGAACCTGAGGAAGAAGAATGTTTTCCTGAAGACTGCAGGCGTTCAGAGGCAGGAAACAACTACCAAATTTTATGACACAGTGGATAATATTTAAAGCTGTGATTTATAAGGTCCATTTTATCTTGTTATTGCACATAGTGTATAAAGGAATGTGGACTATTTCTTCATTCACTCTTTGGCTGTGGAAACTGGGCAGTATTCAAGCAAATGCTCTCAGAGCATCGATGCATTGAGCATCTGTGGAGTTCTTGTGCATTCAGAGTTTCTTACAGATTCCCATCTTACTTTTAGAAATGATGAGAGAAGTATGTGGACTTGCTGAAACATAAACTTCTTTCTCTAGTACACACTGTAGTGAACTCTGTCATCATAAACAAAGAACAAACTTGCTGCCATCAAGTGAATTTCAACTCCTGGTAAATTCAAACTGTTGACGTTTCACTTAGTACCCGTAGCAAGTAACCGCTGCACCACTGCTCCATTCTCTTCATAGTGGTTATTAATTTACTACCATAGTGATCTGCCATGAGAAAAATGCCAGAAGATGATTGCAACAAAGATTTAGGAATCAAGTCCCCAAGAATACTGTCCTTTCCACATTAAGGCTGTATTCTTCCTTCTCTGTTTAGGCTAGTAGTTACAGAAGAAGGCTGAGAACAGGCTACACTAATTTGGGGAACAGGATCTCTCCTGCCAACATTTTAATCAAATGCTTTTATTCCCAAGAGATGTGAACCAGAAGATAAAAAAAATTCCTCATCCGAGTGGAATTGATGGATTTCCTTCTCCACTGAAATAAATGGAGTTTCCATTTCAGCAGTCTACTTCTGGCTTGTGCCAGCTATATGGCTTAGAATTTCCTCTAGTGTAGGTCCAAATGTTTCCTCCACAGGCAGCTAGTCATAAGACGTTTCTCATGAGGTTAAGGGAGATGTGAGAAGGCAGCCGCAGTCAGCTCGTTGCTCTGGCTCAAGGGCATTGTTTGCTACAGCCCGCAATACAACCCTTGCCCCAGCCAGTGTGATGAACACTGACCTTACTGCTAGGTGGGTCAGATATACCCAACTTGTAATGCCCAGTTTGTTTGCCATGATCACATGGACAATTTTTATCTCACAGTCAGGGTCTAGTGTCTACCCAGGTCCAGTCGCAAACCATGAACTGTCTCTCAGAAGGAGAGCAGTAACACACTGAAGAGGCTATGCCATTATTTAGGTGATTGCCTGACTAGGAAGGATTCATGTGATGTGCCACGGACATTTGGGGCCTCATTGTGTCAGGTGGGCTATATTTCCAAATGAAATAGTCACTGGAAGGTAGAAGCCTTTTGAATCATTCGGCAAGTGGATTGAATAAGTACATGTAAGTGTTGGATGTATTGCTTACAAGCGTCAGAATGGCCCCCCAAGCATTTTGACTGCGTTTTAGAGGAACAGAGTATTTGTCATGTATTTTGGAATTTATCAAACCACTGTTGTTGTTCGCAGATCAGTAGGCCCTTAGAAACTTTTCTGAAGCAGAGGCCCATGTTTTTGTCGGTTCCCTCCCCCACCCCCATACCTTTCTGTGTACATATGCCTTAACGTAGTGTTAAAGGTACCTGCTACAGCTTACTCTCCAGTCTTGTAGGCCTGATGTCCTGAATGAAGGTGAGAAGACTCAGGTCTACAGAAAGAGTCAGAGGGCTGGCCCAAGCCTGAGGTAAGACGGAGAAGCAAAGAGAAAGGAGGTGGGGTCTTTGACTGTGAAGCAAAGCTTAGTGTGGAATGTGGTTTGCGGGGTATTTCTAGGCCTCCGTATTCTCCGCATTTTCCAGTATCCCATTATTTCCTAATGAGTGCCATCACTTTCACCTAAAAGACCTGGTGAGGCTAGGAATTCAGCAAGCATTACTCAGGAACCCACAGAATTTAAATTTAGTGCTTGGTTTTGGCAAGCATTTTTTGTAGACACTTTTTATGGCCAGACACAGTCCCTGAGTCCATGATTTCAGCTAAAATGCAGATATTTAATCAGCTAAAATACAGATATTTAAGCTTGTCATCCCTTCTTTAAGCTGTCCAGTCTCCCACTAGAAGCAGCCACCTCACCTAAGCATCCCTAAAGTTTTCATGCCACTCACACTGTTCAGCACCAGTGACAATCTGATCCTTTCCATCTTCCCTTTCAATGGCCACTTCTTCACAGATGGCCACAGAAGAAAAATTATTTAGCTATTTATGACATCTGACAGATTCCCATTACTGAGCTTTAACTGAATTTCTATAATCATTAGCCTCACTTAGGGTGGATAACCAATGCCAGTTCTCTGAGTGACTGTCTCCTGTTTCCAGTGTTTGTATTAGTCTGGGTTCATCATTGCCAACAATAGAATTTAACAGTATTAACTTAAACAGAATTGGGATTTGTTGGAAATATAAGAAATACTCGATAGCATTGATGAATTTTAAAAAAAAGACAATTAATTTGGAAACAGGAAGGAAGGCAGCTAAACAGCTAACAACACAGTGAGGCCATGCCATTGCGTCTGCCTGATTAGAACACAGGAGCCTCCTGGGCCTCTGGGGATCAGACAGTCACCATTCCACCCAGGACTTAACTCTGTAGGGCTGTTGACTTGAAAACCTCTGACTTGCCCTGTGTCTTGAAAGTACTCCCCTGATGTATACATATAAACCCATTGCCTTTGAGTCATTTCTGACTGATAGTGACTCCATATGACAGAGCAGAATTGTCTCGATAGAGTTTCCAAGGAGCACCTGGTGGATTCAAACTGCCGACCTTTTGGTTAGCAGATGTAACGTTTAACCTAGGCCACCAACCACTATGCCACCAGGATTTCCACACAGCTGGATGGAAGTATCCAACTAGCTAAGCCTAGTTTACATGATCTGCTGTAACTGTATGCGGCAAGGCAGAGAAATAGCTGCCTTCAGGCTGGCTTCTGTAATGTGTGGGGAATCTTTGACTCTGCTTTGATTTACTTCAGGAAATAACCCTCCAAAAATAGTATAAAGGGTTTAAGATGCTGGGTAAGCAAAATTATTTTTTTTTAAAAAATATCTACTCTGGTGTGAGAGGAAGAAGGGGGAGGGAAAAACAAAACAGTATTTATTATGTGCCTGGCACACTTACATACACTAGTGCACTGTAGTGTTGCTGTAGAATTTATTCACCTTATAAATCAGAAGTGCAGACAGAATGCAACTCCTTTATTTTCTCTGCAGCTGTCTATAGCTATTGGTTGTGTCTACTCTCTAGTCCAGTCTCTTATTTTGAAGTCTCTGTTGGTACGTTCAGTTAATCATGAGTGAAAATTCTCGATATTTTTAGAGCTTCAGTCTGACCTGCTTTTCTTCCTAAGATCATGACTAGGTGTGGATGGGAAGGAGATGAAGTTGATGTGCTTGCTTGGCCTTGATGCGGGTGAGGGGATGGGATGGACTCTGGCCTTGTGCTGGTCTTTGATAGCACGCTGGCTGACATCTACTGTGCTCTGACACTCTGTCCGTGTGCACCTAGGGACGGGGCCTCAGTGGTACAGCATGTAGCCAGTGAGCTTATGGCGTATTCTGTTGTCTTGACAGCATTCCCAGAGAGCATTGTCCGTTTCCCACTTGATAACTTGGTCTGCTCTCAGCTCTCATGCCTCCAGATCTTGAATCTATCCCCTGGCCACTGTCCAATACCCAGCCCATGCCACATGGTCCCTGTGCCCACCACAGCAGACCCCAAAGATTGGCTTTCATGCCGTGTCGTGCCTCAGAGGATAGGAGGGAGACCCAGGAGTGCTCAGCAGCACTTCTCTCTGTCATCTTAGTTCTCACAGAGACTTTGGTGAATGACATCTGTTGCATAGCGGCCTCTTCCCAGAATCAGAAACAAGGACTATGTATGGTTCTAGGGCCCCTGTGCTCATTTCTCTTTTCATTTTATCTAACACTCTACCCCTCCCAACACTTTGCCCCACAATATGAAAATTCAAATATATTTGAACTTTTTTTTCCTTCTTCCCACTAAATGCTCCTTTCCTTGCCACTATGTAGAAATAAGCTCCCTTAATTAATTTCTCTCATAGCTTTATTCTGCAGTGGACTCTCAAGTGTCTTTGGAATATCATTTCTCCTTCAGTTAAACCTAGTGCTAAACCTGCTCTTGGGCTGCAGTGTTCAGTTTCATAAGAAGAGAAATGAACCTTACCCTTTTCTCTTTTCATCCTTCTTCTCTCTTTTTATTGTACTTAAGTGAAAGTTGATGATTCAAGTCAATTTATCATAGAAAAACTTATAGAAACACTATTATATGACCATAGCTGTGTTCCCTGCAGCACACTTTTCCTCTCCACCCTGTATTTCCCCTGTCCATTCGGCCAGCCTCCTGTCCCTTTCTGCTTTTTAATATCACCTCTGGACAGGAGCTTCCCAATTAGTTGGATATATCTACTTGAGCCAAGAAGCACACCCTTCACCATTATCATTTTATGTCTTATAGTCCAGCTTAATCTTTGTCTGAAAAGTTGGCTTCAGGAATGTTTTTAGTGCTGGGCTAACAAGGGCCATGTTTTCCAGGGACCCTCCAGTCTGTCAGACCATCAGGTCTGGTCTTTTCGCTAGAGTTCAAGTTCTGCACTGTACTTTTCTCTCTTTCCTTCAGAGACTCCTTATCAGGGCATTCATTGGTGATAACCAGCCACTGTCTAGTTCTGGCCTTGTGCTGATGTAATCTCTGGTTTATGTGGCCCTTTCTCTTTTCATCCCCTCATCTTAAATTCTAGCCTCTACCAGCAAATGGATATCCTAGGAATGCACTAGGGTGAAGATCATTGTTTTCAAAACAACAGCTGGAAAAGCACATCAGTAATTTTCATATATAACCCCTTTACACACCAAAATGAAGAGGATGCGATTTTTGTCTCACCTTTCTTGATCCATGCTAAAGAAATATCAGGACTAGAAAGTATTATGGGGCATAACAGAGTTTTTGTTCCCTGGAGAATAATAATTGATATTTTGGTTAACTAAAAAGTCTATAAATGTTTCACTTCCAGCATAGTAACATGAGTAGCTTCAGTATCCAGTGAAATGGGTGAAAACTGTTTAGAAAAATCAGCTATTTAAAGTATATGGAAATATCTTAAGGGCATACAGCAAACAAAGACACATTTATTCAAGAAAACTCCTGATAACCTAGTAAGAACAGCAAGAGTCTGGTATTTGACCCCTCTCTCCATTCCTCAGTCGACAAGAAGGAAACTTTATTTCAGATGGGTGCAGCCAGGAACACATGACTCCCTCTCCTACCCGCCAGTCAATTAATTGTCGTGTCTTCCCAGCAGGGACAGACTCTCAGCATTTCTCATCCTGACCCCAGCTACTTGTTTCAGAGACTAGTTCTCAAAGAGTGTGGGCAAGAGGCAGGTGCTCCCTTCTTACCCTAGCCCCCACTCACAGGATGGAAGTTTTACCTTAGACACAGTGTGCTTAGAAAACTGGAACCCTCCCCCAAGGAAATAGCTTAAAAAGAAAATGAAAATCGTTAAAGAAGTTAAAATGCGGCATTTAAAAAGATTCACTTAATGTAAAAGAAAGCAGTAAAGGTAGAATACCTAACCAAACCGGACCCGGTTCCATCAAGTGGGTTCCAACTGATAGCAACCCCGTAGGACAAAGGAGAGCTGCCTCCTAGAGTTTCCTAGAAACACCTGGTGGGTTTGAACATCTTACCTTTTGGTTAGCAGCTGTAGCGCTTAACCACTACCGGGGTTTCCAGGTGAAGGAAAAGCACATGAGACATAGAGAAACAAAATTACAATGACAGACATGAACCTAGCTATTGTGTATCAGTGAGTGACGGGATGAGGATGGGAGTGGCCCCCTGGTGAAGCCAGACCTGGCAGAGCTCGGTCCACAGGGGTCTTAGCTGTAGAAGATAGACCTAAGAGTGCGCAAGTGCCGGTGATGGGAAGGGGCAGGCAGTACAGGTAAGCAAACTGTAAACAAAACAGATGGTGTGGTAGCCTACAAAGAGACGTTCAAGAGAGAAACACAGTGCTGGAAGAACAGTATAGTTTGCAATAGGAAAGAGCATTGAGAAAATGGTGACATTTAAAAAAAAATGAAGGGAATAGTGCCTGGTAGAATGTATGATATGTGGCTATAGCTTAATTTCAAGAACCTCTATGGTAGGTGATAATTCAAAAATAAATGACAGTATGAGGCTATCCAAGATGGGAATATGTTATATCTTAACAATCAACTAAAATTTACTGGTAGTGACCCTCAGAATTGCGGTGTTGAGTAAGATTCTGAAGTTCTAATCTACCTCATCTCAATTAGAGATGTCTTCTGTGGTCATGAACTAGGAAGTCAGCAAGCTTTTAGTTGGCAAACACTAGTGTAAACCATCTCAGAGAGTGAGGAAGAGAACAATAAAAATGTGAGTTTGCACAGTTAACATACACTGTATATATCATGGATTGAATTAGGTCTCCCAAAAAATGGTTGTAGCAATTTGCCTGGGCCCTGATTCCCAGTATTGTGTGGTTGTCTCATTTTGTGAGTTTTCTACACTATATATCTTAATCTCTACCTATGGTTAAAAGGGCAAGATTGAATTATATTAAAGAGAATTAGGGTTGAACCGTAACACCCTTACTAAGGTCATCTCCCTGATCCAGTGTAAAGGCAGTTTCCCTGGGGTGTGGCTTGCACCAGCTTTTATCCTACAAGAGATGAAAGGAAAAAGAAGCCACCAAGAGAACAGAGCCAGGAGCAGAGCTCGTCCTTTGGATGTAAGGTTCCTGCTCTGAGATGCTTCTGGAACAAGGGAAAACTGATGCATCTCAGGACTTTCCTCCAGAGCCAACAAAGAGAGAAAGCCTTTCCCTGGAGCCAGGAGCCTGAATGTAGATTTGTAGCTTACTGGACTACGGCAGAATAAACTTCTCTTTGTTAAAGCCACCCACTTTCAATATTTCTGTTATAGCTGTCCTATAGCAGCACTACAAGATACCCGTTGCTGTCAAGTCAGTTCCTACTCCTAGTGACCCTGTAGGACAGAGTAAAACTGCTCCATAAGGGTTTCCAAGGCTGTAATCTTATGCAAGTAGACTGCTACGTATTTCTCCTATGGAGCCAGTGGGTTTGAAAAATAACTTTTTGGTTAGCAGCAAAGCACTTGAATGACTATGACACCAAAAAAAGCCACCACTGTCTACTCAATTATGACTCATAGTGACCCTATAGGTCAGAGTATACTGCCCCACAGAGTTTCCAAGGAGTTCCTAGCTCCAGGGCTCCTTTATTATATATAGTCTAGGGAATAACTCTCCTGAGTACTTATTTAATGTATTCTCCAATATTCACTATTTTGCCTTGCTAGTTTTCTATAGTTTATAGCAACTAACATGAAAACCCTTAAAAAGGATCCTTATGTTTTGGGTGGTGCAAATAGTTAACAATCTCAGCTGCTAAATAATGGGTTACAGTTTCAGGTCTCCCCAGAGGCACCTTGGAAGAAAGGCCTGGAAATCTTCTTCTGAAAAATCAGTCATTGAAAACCCTATATGCAGCACAATTCTACCCCAGCATACACATGCAGATAAGACAAAAACAGTTCTAAATTGCTGTTCTTTAAATGGAGGAAATATGTGTGAATATATTGCATGTATATATATCACTATTTCAAAGAAAGATGATCCAGCAGAAATTATCAATTATCATTAATAATCACATTCATATTATCATTAATATCACATTAATATGACACGCAAGTAAAATTTTACTAAAGATAATTCAAAGTATTTGTGGCAGTTCATTGATAAGAAATTGCCAGAAATTCAAGCCAGAGGGAGAAGAGGGCATGGAACTAGGGCTGTCACTGCTGATTCACCACAAAGATGTTTACCTGTGTTTTACTGACTGTGAACAGGCATTTCACTTTGTGGATCCTAACAAATTATGGAGAACATTGCAAAGAATGGAAATTCCACAATACTTCACTGTGCTCATATGGAGCCTGTACATAGACCAAGAGGCAGTTATTGAAATAGAACAAGGGGATACTATGTGATACAAAGTCAGGAAAGGTGTGTATCAGCGTTGCATCCTTCCACTATACTTACTCTGTATGCTGAGCAAATAATCTGAAAAGATGGTCTGTATAAAGAAGAACGTGATATCAGAATTGGAGGAAGACTTGTGAACAGCCTGCAACATGCAGGTGACACAACCTTGCTTACTGAAGGGGAAGAGGGCGTGAAGCACTTACTGATAAAGATCAAAGACTACAGCCTCCTGTATGGCTTGCACCTCAATGTAAAGAAAAGAAAAATCTTAATAATTAGACCAATTGCAAAAATTTTTAAATTGTCAAGGATTAAATTCTACTTCAATCCACAGTTAATGCTCTTGGAAACAGCAGTCAAGAAATCAGATGAATCTGAGGTCTGACAATTAACTTTGTGAACTTATACAAACAACTCAGTAAGGGTTCATAACCTTGGTATATCAGCGTCTCACAGCTGTGTTCATGTCAACATGTGGCAGTGTCTTGCTGAGTGGCATTCATTATTGTTGAGTGTTTTTGAGTCCCATCATGAAAATGTCAGAGCTTGAATTAGAGCAGCCAACAAACATTAAATTTCTTGGCAAGAGTAGAAGTAAAATCAGTGACATGTTATTCCAAGTTAATGGGGATAATGCCATGAAGAAAATGGCAGTCTACAAATGGATTAAACATCTTTCTGAGCGAAGAGAAAATGTCAGTGATGTAGAGAGGTCAGGACACCCAGTAAAAAGCAGAACTGCAAAAACAGTCACTGCAGAAATTCATCAAATTGTTGTCAAAATCATGGGCTGGCTGTGGGAACCATAGCAGACAAAATAAAACATCAGTAGAGAAACAGTTAACAAAACCTTAACTGAAAATCTTGGCATGAGAAAGGTATGTGCAAAAATGGTCCCAAAGTTGCTCACTAATGAACAGAAGCAAAGGTGAGTCTAAGTTCGCCAAGACCTTTTGTAGCGGGAAGACCATATATTGTGCTGTGTTATCACTGGTGATGAAACATAGGCATACCAATTGAACCCTGAAACAAAGTGTCAAATTGCACAATTGAAGTCAGTCAATTCTCAATGACCAACAAAGTTCTGTGTTGCTAGCCTTTTTTTATTTTGGAGAGATTATTCTTTATGAATTTGTATCGGCTAGACAAACAGTTAACGAAGTTTACTATTTGGAAGTGCTGAAGATGCTATATGAAAAAGTTAGATGAAAACGACCTGAACTTTTCACCAACAACTCATGGCCCTGTGTCATGACAGTGCACCGGCTCACTTGTCACTGTGTATGAGGGAGTTTTTAGCCAGTAAACAAGTAACTGTATTGTAACACCCTACCTACTCACCTGATCTGGCCCCAAATAACTTTTTTCTTTACCCAAAGATGAAGGAAATATTGAAAGGAAGACATTTTGATGACATTCAGGACATCAAGGTAATACACTGACAGCTGTGATGGTCATTCCAGTAAAAAGAGTTCCAAAATTGCTTTGAAGGGTGGACTAGGCACTGACATCAGTGAACAGCTTTTCAAGGAGAATACTTCGAAGGTGACCATAGTGATATTCAACAATGAGGCTTGTCGGGCTTTTCCCAGGATGAGTTTGTGAACTCAGTTGTCAGACCTTGTATTTACACTGGGCAAATCTGCCACAAAAGACCTCTTTAAAGTGTTAAAAAGCAAAGATATCACTTCAGGGACTAAGGTGTGCCTGAACCAAGCCATAGTGTTTTGAGTCACCTCAATTGCATATGAAAGCTGGATAGTGATTAAGGAAAACCAAAATGAATTGATACCTTTGAATTATGGTGTTGGCAAAGAATATCAAATATTACCGTAAACTACCAGAAGAATGAACGAATCTGTCTGGAAAGAAGTACAGCCAGAATGTAGGATGACGAGACTTTGTCTCAGGAACTGTGGACATGTTGCCAGTAGGGACTAGTCCCTAAAGTAGGATATCAGGCTTGATGAAGGAGAGAGTTGGCAGAAGAGAGGGAGACCCTCAGTGAGATGGATCAGCATGGTGGCTACGAAGATGGGCTCGAGCACGGCAACAGCGTGAGGGTGGTGCATTAGTGGACAGTGTTTCCTTCCTTGGTACAGAGGGTCACTATGAGTTGGAATTGACTCAGCAGCCTAATAACAACCAATTTCCCCTCAGACAGCCAATCACAACAGTGCTCTTGCCAAAATAGGTGGTTGTGTAGTAATAATGAGCCTTGGAATGTGGGTATTTTTCCCCAGAAAAAGAGGACGGCAAGACCTACCTTATTTTTTGAAGTACTTGGATAGAGAGTTTGAACACTGTTTTTCTTGCTCTGTAGTTCATGCACAGTGTTCACCTCAGCAGAGTTGTCTAACTGCACTAAATAGTGTCCCAGCCTTCTTCAGGTGCTATAAACATTTTGGCTGCTGGAAGTCGCTCAGGTGGGCTGCTAGAGAGGCGTCTTGTGCTGTTACCAGAAGTGTCAGCCTAGGTAAATTCATGTTCATCTGGTACCATTTTCTCTTATTTTATTTTAATTCAACCCAGATCTTGTGATCTTGAACACTGGTGTAATGAGGTACATTGAAATTTGAAGAGGTGGGAATTTTTTTTCCTTGCCACCCTGACAGAGAACACACTAAGGAAACAGAATTTCCCCCTCCCTATTTTGGTAATCTTTGGCTTGGAACATCTAAGTAAGAAAATGAAAGGTTTGCCTGCATAGTTGAAATCTCTCGTCACATTATATCATCTGAAGCCTATTTGTATGCTGGGATCATTTTATTTGGTTTTGGTTAGGCATAAAAGTGTTCTGTGGTCTCTTCTTTTTTCAAGGTCTTCTGGCTTTTGGAAAATTGAGTGATTTCATCCCTGTCTGGGTTTGCTAGTGAATTCTTGTATTTTGACTCAAGTTACTTGATTAGTTATGTCAGCTGCCCAAAGTGTGCCTTTTTATTAATAGCACCTTTTATCAATTCACTGGAATTAGGGACTGTAACTATGGTCTGAGGCTGGTAACATCTTGCAATAATTTATAAATATTAGTTGAGTGGGGGAAAAAAAAGCACCACAATGCTCATTCTTGAACTTTCTCAATGTGACCTTCTGCGAGAAATTACATTTGTATCATTATTAGTTCTGACAAACTGGATTAGCTCTTGGCTGTTGTTAAGTGGTTCTATCTGTCCTCAAATCTGCTGACAAACACAACATTTTTAATGAATTTAATTAAAACTGCGTCTGGTTTATAGAGTTGCCTCCAGCCAGTTTACTATTCTTAAGTGAATACATCTCTTAACATGTAATGATGTTTTATGTGAGAGATGTTTCAAACTCCTTGGTAGGCATTTCTGTGAAATGACATGGTGGCAAAATATTAAAATTAAAAATATAGATATACTTAAGTGGGTCATGTTTACACTAACTAATGTATGCATAACTGTGTTAAATATGTTTATTAAAACTCCAGCAATATGTTAGCAATCAGAGATTAATGAGAAGTTCAAATTGGGCTGTAGTTCCAGAGATGTGGTATATATGTGTTATTCCTTGAAGTATCAAAACATAGACCTTTATGGAATTTCCTCTCAAAATTTATTTCACTTGGCCCATTAGTTTCAGTGGTTACTCCCAGATATTCTAGATATTCAGATATTCTAGATAAAGATGGTCTCAGCATCAATTTTAAATGAAGTCTTGGAAGATATCAATGATAGGACTTGGTCTAATCTATATATACATGTATAACCCACTGCTGTCAAGTTGATTCCAACTCATAGCAACCCTGTAGAGCAGAGTAGAAATGCTCCGTAGAGTTTTCAGTGAGTGCTTGGTGGATTTGAACTGCCAGCCTTTTAGTCAGCAGATGTAGCACTTAACCACTATGCCACCAGGGTTTCCGTATATATATCTCACATCAGTTGCATTTTTTAAATGTTTATTAGAAATGAATTGTTCAATAAAACTAGACGGAAAAAACCAAACTCACTGCCATCAAGTGGAGTCTGACTCATAGTGACCCTAGAGATCAGAGTAGAACTGCCCTATAGAGTTTCTGAGAAGCGCCTGGCAGATTTGAACTGCCTACTTTTTGGTTAGCAGATGTAGCGCTTAACCTGCTATGCCACTGGGCTTTCTGTCAAACTAGATGGAGAAAAGAAACTGAATAGACTTGAATTCTGATTCTGGAATTTCTTCTCTTACAGAAATGATAAAAACATGGCAGGGAAGTAATAGTCATCTGCACCTATCCCTCAAGCCGTATATTCAGTTTTTTAAATGACAGAACACTACTAAGAAAGCAATATTTTGTGTCATCTCTATTGAGCCTGTAATAAAATGTATAACAATTTTGTGGACCCCAACCGGGCCACAGTTAGGTGACTTTGTAAGATTACAGAGAACATGGTTTGGCGGAAACCAGAATGCTTGAGGTAAACGGGCAGCACCAGTGAGAAGAATCCTCACTGACGTGGAAGCTGACAGATGAGAGACAGAGAGACTCGGATCGGAGGCAGCTGGGCAGCAAGCGTGGGAACCATGACTTTCCCACAAAAAGAGAGGTGAAGTGAGGGAAAGTCATGAGAATCTGAGGTGATTTCCTGAGAAGTTATCAGTGAAAGACACAAAAAGTACAAATGATGAAGGAAGGTTAAAGTGATAACAGAGGTGCTGATGCGGCAATAGTGTCTACTACTCCACTGAACTTGAGTTGTTACCTTGGAAAACAAGGTTATAACCATCACTAGTTCACAGGGTTGTAGTAAGGGTCGAGTGATGTGATCCATGAAAAAACTTAGCACAGTACTTGGTACTTTATTAAGTGCTCGTAAATTGTAGCTTGGCTGTTACCATGGGCACATATTCTAACTGCTTGTATTGTGTTTCCAAAAGAGATTCCACATATTGAATCCATATTGCTAGATAATCGTTTCACTTCTAGAAACCGTATCTTTTTCCCAGATCTGGATGGCACATTATTTTAGAATTTTTACTAAGGTATACACCTGATGATAGCTTCTTAAAACTGCAGTAGTTTTTAAAATTATTATTTTGTTGTTGTTTTTGAGAATAACATATAGGAAATCATACAACAATTCAACCATCTATACGTGGACAGGTCAGTGACAGTGATTCAAGTCTTCCAGTTGTATATCCATTCTCATCTCCTTTTTAGAATTGCTTTATACTCACTGTCCCCTAAGATTCCTGTCTAATCTTTTGACTTGCTGTTGTCAGCTTTGTAGATAATTCTTAAAACAGCATAATGCTCAAGACAGACATTTTTTACTAGTTAAGCTAGGCTATTATTTGGTTTTAAGAAGACTTCCAGGGATATTTTTGATTTAAGGCTTAAAGATTATCTCAAGGCAATAGTTTCAGAGGTTTATCCTGCCTCCAGTGACTCTAGAAATTCTGGTGTCCAGCAGAATTTGAAATTCTGCACTCTCCCCTTTTTGGTCACAATTCTTCTATGGAATTCCTGGATCAAAATGTTTAGTGATGGTAGCTGGGCACCATCCAGTTCTTTTGCTCTGATGGCAAGCAAGGCAGTTCTCCCTGGAGGCAATGAGCTACACAGTTCATCTCCTCCTCTTTCAGCTGAATTTCCTTCTTCTTCCATTACTCCAGGCAAATAGAGGTGAGTCATTGTGCCTTGGATGGTGCTTATAAGATGTGAAAACCCTCGGCACTATGCAGCCAACTAGGAGGTAGAACAAAAGCACTAAACACACCGTTAGACCAGTTTACTGGGGTACACAAGCCTCTGAATCTGCGGTTTCAAATTTTATGGGTAGGAATTGGAATTGCTGGGTCGTATAGTAGTTTTATTTTTAGTCTTCTGAGGAACTGCCGTGCTGCTTTCCACAAAGGCTGTACCACTTTGCATCTCCACAGCAGCGAGTAAGTGTTCTAATTTCCCCACACCCGTGCCAGCACTTACTGTTTTCTCCCTGCTCCCTCCCTCCATTGCTTCCCTCCCATCCTCCTTCCATCTCTCCTTTTCTTTCCTTTCTCTCTCTCTCTCTCTCTCTCTAGTCTTAGCCATCTTAAGAATGAAGTGGTGTCTTATGGTGGCTTTGATTTGCATCTCTCTGATGGCTAATGATGTTGAGCATCTTTTCATGTGTTCAGTGGTCATTTGAATGTTCTGTTTGGTGAAATATCTATTTAAGTCCTTAGCCTGTTTTACAAATGGGCTATTTGTCTTTTTGTTGTTAAGTTGTAAAAGTTGTATATAGATAGATAGATAGATAATTAGATTCTCATTGGATGTATGGCTTCTGAAGATGTTCTCCCAGTTTGTAGCTTGTCTCTTCACTTTTTTGGTAAAGTTTTTTTGATGAGTGAAAGTTTTGTTTTTGTTTTTTTTAAATTTTTATGGGGTCCCATTTCTTAATTATGTCTTTTTCTATTTTAGATTTTGTTTTTATATTAGATAATACATTGTTAAAAGTTAGGCCCAGCAGAATTATCTCTGCATTTTCCTCAAAGAATTTTATGGTTTTAGATTGCACGTATAGGTCCTTATCTATTTTGTATCTGTTTTTGTGTGTGGTGTGAGGCATGGATCTTGTTTAATTTTTCTATATGTAGAAATCCAATTTTTTCCAGCACCACTGATTGAGGAAATTCTTTTTTTTTCCCCATCAAATGGACTTAGCACCCTTGTCAAAAATCAGTTGATCATAGATATGTGAGTTTTTTTGTCTGGACTGTCAGTACAGTTCCATTGGTTTGTGTGTCTGTTGTTATACCAGTACCAAGCTGTTAAAATTGAAATAGCTTTAAGTGTTGAAATCTCTTTAAAAATGTCACTGAGTGTCAGGAATAAGGATATTAAAGAGAACATTTCCATTCCTAGCATGTTGCTTCCTCTTTTGTCCCCTAATTTTGGGGAGATGAAAATATTCCTCTGAAGAGGAAATAAGCAGTTGAAGGTCAAATTAAGAATCCTAGTTTTAAGATTTTGGTAACACTGGTTAATGATAGCAGGAGCCTCTTGGCACAGTGATTAAACACTTGACTAGTGATTGAAAAATCAGTGGTTTCAACCGACCAGCCACTCCTTGGGAAGAAGAGTGGCAATCTGTGTCTATATAAAACTTGACAGCCTTGGAATATTTATGGGGCAATTGTATGTTGTCCTGTAGGGTTTCTAGGAAATCTAAGTGTTGTAATGGCTAAGAGCCACAGTCAGAAACCAAAAGGTTGGCAGTTCAGATCCAGCAGGAGTTCCTTGGAAACCCCACAGGGCCGTTCTGCTCTGTCTGTTAGGGTTGCTGTGTGTCAGAAATGACTTAAGAGCAACATTTTTGTTTTTGTTTTTAAATTAACAAAAGCAGCTACTCAGTACTGGTGATTCAGTGGTCAAATTCTCATCTTCCGTGAAGGGGACCTCGACTTGATTCCTGGCTACTGCTCCTCATGCACAGCTACCACTCATCTGTCAGCTGGAGGCTTGTGTGTTACTGTGATCTTAAATAGAGTTGAGTGGAGCTTACAGACTAAGACAGACTAGGAAGAAAGGCCTGGTGATCTACATCCAAAAATCTATCAGTGACAACCCTATAAATCGCAATGGTCTGACTTACAACTCCTCATAGGTGTGGTACAGGACTGGGCAGAGCTTCATCCTGCTACATGTGGGGTTGCTGTGAGCTGGGGCTGATTGGTCAGCCACTAACACCACCACCCTTTTACTGAGTTCCTACTACCTGTCCAGAAGAGTGTGACATGTTCCCATAGCAGATTGTGTCTTTCCATATTTCATAAAGAAGATAAAACTCAGAGAGCTTACCATGCTGACAAGTGGCCAAATCAGGATTCACACCTAGGGCTTTCTGATATTAAGCTTCTTTCCCTGGTGCCACTCTGTCTGAAATAAGACAGCCTCTCTCCTTTAGGTGAAAGCAAATGTCTTCCAGCTATTTTCATGGTTGTTTTATTTTGACATTAGTGAATTGACCAATTATGCTGCTTGTCTGCCTGTGCAAGGCAAAGTGAAAAGAAAAGTTGAGGAAATTCTAGATAATTGAGACAATAGGCAAAAGAGACCTCAGTATCATTGGGGGAGCTTATGGAAGAGAAGAGCAGTCATCACAAATCACGAGTTGGATACATGCCCTATATGAATGATGTGATTCTGTTTCCATGGTAACCAGACATGGAAGAGAGAGTCAATACCCCATTTCTATTTATTCAATGTGTATGTATTCAATGTATATGACAAAGCAGCTTTCAACAAAGAGTAATTCAAAGAGACAGCTCTGATCTTGTCACTCTCTTGCCTGAAAACTTTCTGTGACTTCAGATGAGTGCAGAAAGCCTTGTAAGCCTAGCAAGCCCTCCAGGGTATGATACTAACGTACTCAGCCAGTCTCGTGATTCACTTTCCCCAATTTAATCCCCATGTCTGATCTGGTGTTTCCCAACCCTGGCTACATGTTAGATTCATTTGAAGAGCATTAGAAATATTCGGATACTTGGGCTTCATCCTCGGGGTGACTGATTTAATTGGTCTAGTGGCAGTGGGATTGTCCATGCTTGAAACTGCCCAGCTCATTAGAATGAGCAACTAGGATACAGAGAATTACTACTCTTCCAGGGTTTCCTTTATGAAAGGAGATTCTGCAAATTATTTTCTTGACTCTGCTTTTTGCTAGGATTCTTCCTTTTTCCAAAAATACTTTTTCTTTCTCTTTGCCTTCTCTTCCTCTGGCCAGCTACACCTAGTAAGTCCAGCCCGTCCTTTAAGACCTATATCTAATGCCTTGAAGGCCAGTGCCACTGCTGTCGAGTCAATTCCAGCTCATCTACACCCTCCCCAAATCCCAGCCGCCGCCCAGTGGAATGGCATATCTGACTCATTTAAACTCTCATGGTGTGTCCCTATGCTCTGACTAAATCAGCTATGGAAACTGGTGGTGTAGTGGTTTAGTGCCATGTCTGCTAAGCAAAAGATCAGTCGTTCAGATCTGCCAAGTGCTCCTTGGAAACCCTATGGGGCAGTTACCCTCTGTCCTGTAACCCTGGTAGTATAGTGGTTAAGTGCTATGTCTGCTAATGAGAAGTTCAAATCTACCAGGCACTCCTTGGAAGCTCTATGGGGCAATTCTGCACTGTCCTATAGGGTCTCTATGAGTCAAAATCAGCTTGATGGCACTGGGTTTCTTTGTTTTTGGTTTCATAGGATTGCTATGAGTTCCAATTGACTGAACAGCTATGGGTTTGATAGATTTTTTAAATCTTCTTAAGCATCTATATCTCCTATCACCACCCCCTTTCACCCTTCCCTAGGAGAAAGAATTAGGTTTTATCAGTTTCATAGAGTGAATGCTTAATAAAAATAAATACATAGTCTTCAAATGTTAGGGAAAAAAGTCCTTGCAAAGGTCCTTGGAGAAAAGATTTAGAGTCATCCTGTGTTTCTGTTGATGTCTGAATAGAGTCCAAACTGGGCTCAAGGTCTATCCCACAGAGGTTTTTTTTAAGGTCTGCAAACCCCCTGATATTGTACTTAAAATGGTGTATAAGCCTAGATAGGAGCCCTGGTGACACACTGGTTAAATGCTTGGTTGCCAAACAGAAGGTTGGCAGTTCAAACCTGCCAGCTGCTGCATCTGAGAAAGATATGGCAGTCTGCTTCTGTAAAGGTTTATAGACTTGGATACCCTATGCGGCGGTTCCACTCTCCTACGGGATCACCAAGAGTCAGAACTGACTTGATGGTAACTGATTTGGTTTGGTTTTTTGATTGAGAAGCCTCGCTGCATTTTTCTTATTTGAGGTTCCATAACTTCTATCAGATTTTCCAAGGTAATCAGTGAGTTAGTAAAAGCTACTGTTTTCCAGGAGAGCTTTCCAAGGCTCAGCATACAGCAAGCAAGGACAGTGACCAGGTCACCAACAGCCTTCCAGTTCTCTTTCTGCAGTGTTAACACAGCTTTAGAATTCTCCATGTGTTTTAAGTTGAATACTCTTGTGAAAATCTCACTAGTCTTAAAGATCAAAAAATCATGGCATCTGTATTGGCTTTCCAGGGTGACTGTAACAAAGTATCACAAGCTAGGTGAGTTGTAAGAACAGAAATTTACCCTCTCACAGTTCTGGAGGTTAGGAGTCTCAGCCAAGGTGCCAGGCATCTTGACGCCTTCAGAGGGTCTGAGACACAAGCTGTGCCGTGCCTCCCTCGATCCCGGCAGTCGTTGGCATCCCTCAGCTAACAGCTCTGCCTCGTACAGTCTCTTCCTCCATCATACAACCATCTTGCTGTCTGCATGTCCCCTCTTCTGTTTTATAAGAATGCCATTTCAGTTGAGTTGAAACCCACCTACTCAGGTCATCATGAGTCAGAATTGACTTAACAGCAGTGGCTTTGGCTTACTCCAGTATGACCTCACATTTGGTAACTAATAACATCTTCAAAGAGCCTGTGTCAAACAAGGTCACCTTCTCAGAAACCAGGGGTTCAGACTTCAGCATGTCTTACTGAGGAGCACAGTTCAGCCTGTAACAGCAACCATCATTTAGGTCATTAAATATTTTTCAAAGGAAAAGTAAATCAGAATAAAGGTACTTCTGTTATTGGCTCAGGAAAAGTGTGAATTCCCAGCTTGACTAGGTGATAAAAATATCATGGCCTCAGCATTGCTCTCCCATAATTCACAGAAGGAAAAAAATGCTTGTACAAGTGAGTGTGTATGTATGCATATGTATTTTGTATGACTGTATTACCAAAATGTAATTTTGCTTAGACAAAAAAAAAAAAAAGCCAGAGATCTGGTTGTCTGCAAAAAAGAATGAAATTTGTTTTAGTGGACCACCTCTGAGATTCTCATTTTCATTATTTGCTGCTGAAATATTTAGGACTAAAACAACAATAATCAAAATATGACTTAGTAGCTGTTAGAAGTAATTTTTCTATTCCTGCGCAGAAAAATAGCCAAAAAAGCATCTGTCTTCTCAATTGAACTGACTTGTAATTCTAGAATGTATGAAGAAAAAACTGAGAGTACCTCCACCTAAACCTGTAATTTTGGTAATTCTGAAGAAATGTGACATAAGGAATTTTGCTCAGCACTCAGTTCAGCGTGGGAGATCTCCTTTCAAAAAAAATGGGAAATGCTTGAGAGAAGTAGTTGGAAGGAGCAGCAATGGAGGCTTGACCTGCATAAATGGAAACAGAACACTGGATGGTCACTGGTGAACTTAGTGGAAAGTAGTGAGCTAAAGATACAGGTGTTTGTGGCTGTTATGTGCTGTGGAGCTGATCACGACTGGTAATGACCCTATAGGACGGTAGGACAGGGTAGAATTGTCCCAAAGGATTTTCAAGGAACAACTGGTGGATTCAGACAAATTGCTATCCTTTTGCTTAGCAACCTGAGCTCTTAACCACTTCACCACCAGGGCTCCAAGGTATGTGTTAACATATATATATATATATATATACATTTCAAAACACTTGCTAAGAATGAACAGCAGACTTAACTACGTGAAAGGCCATTACACTTTACTATGAAAAAGGCTAGTATCTTTATATCAGATTTTTCAAAATACAAAACTTAAGAGATGATTATTCTTATTTTTATAAGAACTCCTTTTTTCATAAAATAATCTGTCACAGATATATTCAAACTATAGCTTACAGTGCACTAAAATTGCCAGTGATTGATTACAGTGATTCTCAGACTCTAGTGTGCATAGAATCACCTGGAGGGCTTATTAAAACCCAGGCTGCTGGGCCTCATCCTTAGTTTCTGACTTAAAAGTTTCCAGAAGAGTCTCAAGTATTTGTGCTTCTGACAAGTTCTGTCATCCAGGTGATGCTGCTGGTATGTGGGACAAAAATCTGAGCGTCTCTACCTTCTTCACATCCCTCTTGAATAGTGCATTTAGAAACAAACCTATATTACAGCAGAAGGTACAACTGCAAAGTGTTTCTTGTTAGCACTGTTAGCTGCGGCCGAGTCGGCGTCCGACTCAGCAGCCACCACAGGGAACACAGAAGGAAGCACTTCCTGGTCATGTGCCACCCAGTGATCAACTGCACATTGGATTGGTGTCATGCATGGGATTTTCATTTGTTGGTTTTCAAAGTAGTTAAACAGGCCTTTCTTTATAGTTCATTTTAGTCTGGAAATTCTGCTGAAACCTGTTTAGCATCCCAGCAACATGCTGTTTGTGGACTTCAAAAGGAAGTGATTAATAACTAAAGCAAAAATAATAAGAATGTTGACACCATGTGAAGAATGTAATCAATGTCACCGAATGTTATGTGTAGAAATTGTTGAATGGAAAGTGTTTGCTGTATATCGTTTCACCAAAAACACAGTCAGATATTTTTTTAAATGAAATGGCTATTTGGGAAGCTTATGCTATTGTTTCTACATTTGGTCTGAGAGAGAGAAATCAAAACTAGTAATAAGAGAAGCTGACTGAGAAATGCAGCCTTGACCTCTGCTTACTTTTGCTTCTGTGGGGTCCCTGGGCTGGGAGAAGATCTCTGAGCCTGTCTTTTGCTAGGGAACACTCATGGTCTCTTAGGTTGGTGCTAAGGGCAGGACAATGAGAGAGCTTCATGACATGAAGTAGTTCATAGGACCAGAGTAAAGTGGGTGGACTAGGAGAATTCCCACGTCCTTGGATATTTTATTCAGTATCTTTTGGAATGGTGTACTGAATATACAGTTTTAATCATGGACAATATGAATTGAGGGGGTTGGAACACAAATTGAGAGAGTGAGTGGAGACTGTGTTTTATTTGGCTGTTCATTCCATTCAGAAAAATCATAGTTAGATGACTTGGGGTGGATGCTTGTCCTCGTCCCTCCTTTGGTCACGTTTGCAGCTCCTTAGTCTACTTGCATTTCCTGCCTGGTGGCAGGTGCTGGGGGGTGGCACCTTTCAGTGGTGATACTTCCCACACCCCTGCACATACAATTTGAAGGATTCTGTAAGGATGTGTCAGGAAACCATGGTAGTGTAGCAGTTAAGTGCTACAGCTGCTAACCAAAAGGTCAGCAATTCAAATCCAACAGGCATTCTTCTACCCTGTCCTGTCAACTAGGAGTTGAAATCAACTTAACGGCAATGAGTTTTATTTTTTTGGTTTGTAATGAGTTGGAAAACTCTGGTGACATAGTGATTATGTGCTACAGCTGCTAACCAAAAGGTCAGCAGTTTGAATCTGTCAAGTGCTCCTTGGAAACTCTATAGGGCAGTTCTACTCTGTTCTGTAGGGTGACACAAGTCAGAATTTACTTGACAACAATGGGTTTGCGTTTTTGGTTTTTTTGGTATAATGAGTCAAAGAAGCCCTGGTGGTTCGGTGTTTAAGTGCTTGGCTGCTAACCGAAAACGTTAGCAGTTAAAACCTACTATCTGCTCCACGGGAGAGAAGACCCGTGATCTGTTCCCATAAAGATTGAAGCCTAGGTAACCCTATGGGGCATTTCTCTTCTGTCCAGTAGGGTTGCTATGAGTTGGAATTGACTCAGTGGCACACAACAACTACAAGAAATGGGTCATGGGCCCCCTCGATGATACACCTTAGTCACAGGTTTAGATAGAATGTCTAGTTTTGTAATGACTTTTGTTATAATAATTTCCTTCTAGCAGTAATATTAAGAGTAAAGCAGTACAAACACAGTCTCACAGATAAAGAGTGTGAAAAGGCCAAATAGCATTTTCATGAGTGACTCAGAAAATCATTTGCTTTTAAGTTGTTTGCTCTATGACATTGTGAGGAAAACTCCCATCTTTTTGTTAGAGCAAAAACCATATATCAAGTGCTGCCACAAAATGATTCCGCATGAGCTTTTTCAAGGTTATTTTAGTACTTTTTTTAGTTTCTTAATAACTGTATTTTGACACTCTGCTGGCACATCAGTTAAGGGGTTTGACTAACTAAAAGATCAGCAGTTCACATCTACCAGAGATTCTCTGGAAAACCTATGGGACAGTTCTACTCTGTCCTGTAGGGTTGTTATGAGTCAGAACTGACTTAGCGGCAATGGTGATGGTTCTAATTCAGCTCAGTGAATTTTGAAAAGGAAGAGTTCAAAAATAACTTTCTGGTTTTGGCTACCAAATCCAAGCATGTTTGGGAACTTGCTTGTAGCCGGCCAATTGCCAAAATAATGTTGGTTTTACTAATCTTGAAAGGCTGTGAGATTGAAAACTCAGCGGAAGAAATAGTCTGCTATGTGAAGATAATATGAGAAACATAAATAAGAGAGTATTTTGATCAGCACTTGCTGTATGGACTTGAGACTTAAAGTCTTGTTCACATACTTGTTGATTCTATTTTCTGGGGTTTTATAACCAACAAAAAGAATGGTAAGAAGGTCTATGATGAGTCTGTTTAGAAGGAAGCCTTGGTGGTGTAGTGGTTCAGTGCTACATCTGCTAACCAGGAGGCCAGCAGTTTGGATCTGCCAGGCATTGCTTGGAAACTCTGTGGAGCAGTTCTACTCTGTCCCATAGGGTTGTTATGAGTCAGAATTGACTTGCTAGCAGTGGATTTGGTCTTGTGTTTGTTTAGCAGAAATACCAACGATAATCTGCAAAAGGGGCCCAATGGTTGTCATACACCGTGGATGGTAGATGTTTGGTCCTTTTGTTTAAGAGTCTAAAAATGAGAAATATTTTACATTACTTTCAGGAATTGCCTTCAAGTTCAATGAAATTAGAAATGTTGCTTGGGTTTTGCAGACCCGTAAATTGTTTGGCTAAGTAAGGGCATGTGCCTTACTCTTGTTTCTGTGCAGGGCCCATTATATGGCTGACAGTACACGAATGCCAGCTACCAAATATTCAAATTTAGATCTCAAAAGTTGCTGAGGGTGCAAAACCTAGGGGCCTAGAAAGTACTGAGGAATGATACAGACATGTTCAAATGATTTGTCTCATTGAGCTGCCAAGGCTAGTCATGTAAATGCAGAACATAATTAATATAGACAGATGTCAAACACAGCTAAGTGGAAGGGATGGAAAACAAAATGTTAAATGAAACAGCAGTGTACTGACTGGGTTGGGACTTGGAGAATTGGGTTTGGAATCTCTTGAAGCAATCTGCCCAGTGAAGGGTTGCAGTACAATTTTTGAATTGAAATGAAATTTTCCTTGATCCTTTAGTGGATAATCATTGTGCAAACAATATAAACTTTCTGATGAAGCCTTGGGCATTTTCCTCTGATACTGCCTATAGGAAGTTTTCTAACTATTTAATATGTTGGTATTTATCACCTTGTACATTACAACTACTGTGTGACCTTGTAACTGCCTGTTGCCCTCTCATCCTTCCCATGCAAAGTATGCTTAAATATCTAAAATTATTATCCCTGTAGGCATAGGGTGAAAGAGTGTGGGTCTTCTTTCTAAATCTAGGTAGTGGCATTTTTTTCATAGATTTCTCTTTGTTATTAGTGGCAGGTGCCTTCAAGTCAGCTCCTGCTGATAATGACCCTGTGCACAACAGATTAAAACCCTGTGCAGTCCTGTGCCACCCTCTCAGTCATTACTGTGTTTGAGCCATGTTGCAGCTACTGTGTCAGTCTATCTCAGTGAGGGTCTTCGTCTTTTTCTTTGACCTTCTACTTTACAAAGCATGATATCCTTCCCCAGAGACTAGTCGTTCCTGATAACAGCTCCAAAGTATGTGAGATGAAGTCTCACCATCCTCATGTCTAAGGAGTCTGGCTGTACTTCTCCCAAGACAGATTTGTTCATTCTCCATCAGTCTGTGGAATATTTAGCATTCTTTAACAACACCGTAATTCAAATGTATCAATTTTTCTTCAGTCTTCTTTCTTCATTGTCCAGCTTTCACATGCATATGAGGCAATTGAAAATACCATGAGTTGGGTCAGGTGCACCTTGGTTCTCAAAAGACAGCTTTGTCTTTTAACACTTTGAAAAGATACTGAAGTGTTGAGAGAGAGTGAGACCAATGTAATACCCCTTTGATTTCTTCACTGCTGCTTCCATGACTATTGATTTAGGATCCAAATAAGATGAATTTCTGGACAACTTCAGTCTTTTCTTGATGATATTGCTTCTTGGTTCAGTTGTGAGGATTTTTGTTTTCTTTATACTGAAGTGTAATCTGTACTGCAAGTTGTATTCTTTGTGCTTCATCAGTAAGTGCTTCACGTCCTCTACTCTAGCAAGCAATGGTGCATAATCTGTGTATCACAGGTTATTAATAAGTCTTTCTCCACTCCTGATGCCTCATTCTTCATGTATTCCAGCTTCGTGGATTATTTGCTCAGCATACAGACAGAATGAATATGGTGAAAAGATACAACCCTGATGCCCACCTTTCCTAATTTTAAACCATGTGGTATCCTCTTGTTCTGTTCAAACAATTGTACAAGTTCCACACGATCACAGTTGAATATTCTGCAACTCCCATTCTTCACAACATAATTTGTTATAATCCACACAGTCAAATGCCTTCACATACTCAATAAAACACAATTTTAAACGTCTTGGTGGTATTTTCTGCTTTCAGTCAAAACATGAGCAATGATATCCCTCATTCTATGCCCTCTTTCAAATCCAGCGTGAATTTTTGACGGTTTCCTGTCAATGTACTGCTAAAACCATTTTCGAATTATCTTCAGCATAATTTTATCACATGTGATATTTATGGTACTATTTGATAATTTGTGAATTCTGTTGGATCACCTTTCTTTGGAATGGGCACAAATATAAATCTCTTCCAGTCAGTTGGCCAGGTAGCTGTCTTCCAAATTGACTGGCATAGATTAGTGAGTTCTTCAAGCAGCACCATTTTCTGAAACATGTCAATTGTTATTTCATCGGTCTCTTTAGCCACATTTTTGGCCAACGCCTTCCGTGCCGTTTGGATGTCTTCCCTCGGTACCATCAGTTGCTGATCACATGCTATTCCTGAGATGGTTGAATGCCAGCCAGTTCTTTTTGGTACAGTGATGCTGTATTCCTTTCATTTTCTTTTTATGATTCCTGTATCATTCAACATTTTGCCCTTAGAATCCTTCACTATTGCAACTTGAGGCTTGAATTTTTTCTTCAAGTTCTTTCAGCTTGAAAAATGCCAACTGTGTGCTTCCCTTTTGGTTTTCTAACTGTAGGCCATTGCTCATTTCGTTGTAATACTTTGCTGCCCTTTGAATTCTTCTGTTTAGCTTTTACTTCATTGTTTCTTCCTTTTGCTCTATTCTGCGGCAGTTCAAATCCACCAGACACTCCTTGGAACCTCTATGGGGCTGTTGTACTCTGTCCTACAGGACTGCTGTGAGTCAAAATTGACTCAACAGCAGTAGGTTTGCTTTTGTTTTGTTTTTATTCTACATTCAGAAGTTTCAGAGTCTCTTCTGACATTCATTTTGGTCTTTTCTTTCTTTCCTGTATTTTACTGACCTTTTGCTTCATATATGGTATCCTCCCCAAACTTTATAAATATCTAGGTAGTAATAAGAGTACTATCTTAAACCATTTACCACCTGAGGGATTCATGAGGAAAACAGGGCTGACTGGTCAGGGGAAGAACCCTGAAATCATGCCCAGCTAGAGAGGAAGGCAAAAGGAACCCTCCACTGTTTAGGAAGCCTTGGCTGTTGGACTATTTATAGCAGAAACTGTGTTGCTGCAGACAGAATGGGGTTGGCAATGGCTTGCTTACTCAAGAGGGTTGCTTTCTCAGGCAGCTCCACACATGATGTGCAGGGGCTTTAGATGGGACTGGAATAGGCAGACCATCCAGGTAGCACCGTCTTCTAAGGTTTGCTCAGTGAAGAGACTTGAACACTAAGCCAGCATCATTGTAGCTTAAATGGACGCTGCCCCCAAATGGAGCAGTGTGCCACACTTGAAATGATCACAAACATCGTGGCCAAACATAACTTACATAAACTTATGTGTTTATGTAAGTATAAACAGAGAGCATTATTAGGATCAACAAAACCCACAAGATTACTAGTAGTATTTTATCATCTCGTGTTTATTGCATACTTGCTATGCAACCACTCTGAAGTTTAGAATTTCATTGAATTCATTTAAATGCAGTGTTTCATTTAATTTTCATGGCACCCTTCTGAGTTGTACTATTACTCCCATTTTCAGATGAGATAGCTGACACAGAGAGAATAAGAATTTGTCTAAACTCAAAGAGCAGCTAAACATTTGGAGCAAGGTCCGCACGTATCACAGTCTGCCTTCAGAATTCCAAATGCTTCTCACTACATCATGCAGCTTAAAGCACACACCGGAAAGACCACTGAGAAACCGGAAGGCAAGTGGCTTATCATTTCATCATGTTGCAGCATGTTGTAGGGCCTACGAACATCATGAAACATTATCCCTACCGTCCAGGAGTCCAGAATGTCTGTCCCCTAGCTTTCTCTTCAACTCCCTTTACTTTGGATTAATCATAATGAAAAGTTGAAAAGTGAAATTTACTCTGCTTGAATCCAACTAAAAAAGTGAAGGACTGATTTTCAGATTCCTAAAACCCAACATCTGTCAAATGTTAGTAAATATTATTAGACTTCCTGACTGTATTAGTATAATATAGTGAGACTAGCAAATATGACTTAGAAATGGGAATTTTCAATCCCTGTTTGGTGCTGTGGCTTCAAACTTGTAAGACCAATATGGAAAATTTTTCTCCAGTTTTATCAATGAAGGTTGATAAACCAGGACTTTTTTCGTTAAAAAAGGAGGAACATGCCAGGGCCCGTGAAATTTCAGGAAAAAAGGAAGCCTTTAATTGGGTGAGGAAAAGTAGAATTTGAGTTATAACCTCTTCCCTGGGCCGTTTATGAGCACACAGTCATTAACATCTATCCCCAGGTTCCTGAGCAGGAAGCAGGAAAGGCAACAAACCAGAGAAAATTCTGAGCGCTCTTTGAACTTTATAGAAAGGCACTTTATAAATCCTAGGAAAATGAATTTATGTTATAAGTTGTCTAGAGTGACTCTGACTTCAAATTATTTTGAAGGTGAGGCCTGTTGGATGCACCATGTAGAAAATCGCCCCTCCTCCCCTAAAACATTGTGGCCCTTTCAGCACTGATTGGTTCTCCATTGCTCATGATTCCTTCTGGATATCCTTGCGTTTTGGCCTAGCTTAAAAGTATTAAGAAATACGCCATAAAGGGAAGGTGCCTGTTCAGACAGGAGGCCTAGAGGGCAGGAAAGAAGAATCTAGTCCTTTGTTATGAAATGGAATGAATAGTCATCCCTGAACATTGATTAAACGAGATTTTATTCAGCTGTGGATGGCCGCCACTTAATTGGCAGGCGGAGCTGCCTTCTGAGCAGATGAGTGTATTTGTGTGTGCTTTTTTTTTTTGCTTTGTGTTCCAAACCCTTACAGTTGATTTTTTTTTTTTTTTGTAATAATGATATGCTCTCAGTACTATGTCATTTTCTCTGCCCTTGTAGAGCAATAACATGCAATTAGGGAATGATGTCAGCCTATAACATTTTGGTGTAAAATTTTGGTCACACCAAAATACCAAGCTCCTTGACAAAGCTGGCAGACACATCTTTTGGCAGCAGCTGCTGGCCATGTGATTTAAAACTTCCTGTCACTATAATTGATGTGTTTTTATTCTTTCCATTTCCTGAAGCCTGATCAGAATTAAAATTGCTGTTGGAATTTCCTGTCAAAGCAACTCATTTGTTCACTGAGCTCTGCACTTTGATTGGGCATTGCCTTCAGCAATAGTCAGGTGGAGATTGCTGCGAATTATACTCTCCACGCAACTTTGATGGCCACGCACACCACATCTGCACGTGTACACAGATTGTCCATCATGTGGTAAACTTGTCCTAATGAAAACCCCACATGCAAAATGTTAATGATTTGAGTATCCAACTTGGCCACCTGCTGTGGGCTCTGGGGTTTTGTGTTAATTTAGGAAGTCCCACAGAGCTTTCCTCTGATTGTCTCACCACTGAATTGAGATTCTTGGACCAAGATCCAATTGTGTTTCTCATCTTTCTCTACTTTTTAGTTGATGTGACTAAAATTTTTGAATTTTTCTGAGCTCAACTCATAGTCCGTTCTGTGCCTCCGATGCTATCTATGTGTGTAACATCTTGGGGTCACTGTGTGTGAAGCATGAAGGCTGAGGGGTTCTGAAATGCACTGCAGAGGGCACTTGCTGGTGGAGCCCCAGTGGCACAGTGGTTACGTGGGTGGTTGCTAACTGAAACGTCAACAGTTCCAACTCACCAGGTTTTCTGTGGAGGAAAGATGTGGCTGTCTGCTTCCACAAACAGTATAGCCTTGGAAACCCTGTGGAACGGTCCTGCTATGCCCCACAGGGTGGCTGTGAGTCTGCTTCGATTCAGTGGCCATGGGTTCGGTCTTTGCGGGCACTCGTTGAAGGATCCGAGGATTCAAGATGGCTGTGGAAATTCAGGTCATGGATAAGCAGTAACAGTGGGAGGATCTGCATTCTGCTTTGTTGTTCTTAACGTTTTGTTTTTATATCTGAGAGGAAAAACATCCGTAAAGTTACTACTCCTTGCCAAGGAAAGAATCACTGACTTTCTACAGTCTACTTGAGACAGCATGAAAGGACTTATTTACTTCTAGATTGTGAGTTTGTCTTCTTTTAGTAATGATTGTGTATAGTCTGAGACAGGTAAAAGGGAAAAACATTTATTGCCTTGAAGATGTTGGTTAAATTTAATATCCTGGACCGTGAATACCGTTTTTGCTTATCCAGGTGATTAGGTTTTAAGATTTATTTTTGTGAAGTGGTAATCTCTTTGAAAAGGCAACCTAAAAAGCTACGCTGTAATCAAAGACACTTTAAAAACAACTGCTTGTTGAAAAGTAAACCTTGACTACTAACGCGCATGTTTTGTCCCCCAGGAAAGACAGACTTTTTAGTTTGATATGCTCCAAGCACCTCCTAGGTAGTCTTTTGTTTATCTTTCAAGAACGTAAACATTATGAATCTGGGACCTTGCTGTGTTCATTGCTTATCCATCCCACCAGGAAGCAAACCTGTAGATGTCAAGTCACTCATCACCCATGGCAACCCCTGTGTGTCAGACTAGAACTGTGCTTCATAGAGTTTTCAGTAGGTGATATTTTGGAAGTGGGATATCAGGTATTTCTTCAGAGATAACTCTGGATAGACTCCCACCTCCAGTTTCTCAGTCAGTAGCCAACCAAGTTAGCTCTGTGCACCACTCACCTTGGACAGTGCCTGGCAGATGGAGGTTCCTCCATTCATGTTTGTTAAATGAATGAATGAACTTCTCTAGACTTCTAATATGTTAAAAGTACTGAGGAGTGGATTGTGTTATATATGGAGACAAAGAGACTCCAAGGATTGTGACCTTGCTCTGAATAACGCCTCACAACTCTAGTTGGGTATTAGAATCACTAGTGGAGCTTTTAGAAAATACTGATGCCTGTATCCCCACCTGGGCCAATTAAATCAGAATCTTGTGTTGATCATTCCTATGCTGAAGAGACATGAAGACTGAAGATCTGCCTCCCCTCCAAAACATCCTTCAGGGGGAATCCCAGGCTCATCCCACTCCAGATTGTCTGATCTGGTCTGTTGATCCCACCAGTCCGAAGTCATCAAGGACACTTTTGCTTTTTTACCTTGATGGTCTCAGTAATACTTTTTAAAAATGTAGATGAGGACAGCGTTTGGTGGGGAGTGCCAGATCGCTCCCTCAAGCATTCTAGGATGAATGAACAAACCAATTTAAAATCACAGGTAAGGATAACCGTACATATGGAATGTGTTGGAAATCACCACTTTGATTCAATGTTCACAGTGTATTAGAATATTCAGAGTAGGGGAAAGAAGAATTATATCAGTAGATTTTTTTTTCCTTATCTTAGATAAAGCTTTGAATATTCCCCAGGTACTTCTAACTGCTCGCTGTTTTCTGACTTTCTTCTACCTCTGTGTCTCTCACCTGTTCCCCAAAGCCCTTGATTTTAGAGCAGCTGGCAAAATAGCAGGTAAATAATATGCTTATTATCATAGTAGGAGTTCGCTTGGCGCTGTCCACACAAAGAGGTGTCTGTTCCATGAAGCACTGATTTTGCCCCATGGTGGTCTGGAAAGAGCTCACACATAGTCCTGCTGCTTTCCACAGCCCCGGGCTTGGAGAATTCATCAGAAGAAGATGCTGAGGCTGTGTGTTAGGAGGCCCACCCTACTCCACGGTACTCTGTAGCTAGTGCTCAGCACGCCACTGGGAAGGAATCCTAGTCTGCGTTTTTCTCCATATTTCTTTCCCCCTTTAATTCTTGTTTCCTTCGTATGACATTCTGCTGTTCTTTGCCACAGACCACTGCAGAACAACCCATACAAGGATTCTCCCTCCTCCCTGGCTAGGGTAGAAGGCTCTTTAGAAACCACAAAGCCACATCTCCAGGGAACAGTAGCTTTATTAATACAATAATCACCATCTTCATGGCCTGGTTACAATACATACAGTGCTTTAAAAAGCAAAATAAGGACAACCTGGGGTTTGCTGGAGAAGCTGCACTTGAGGTTAGATGTGTACAGTTAAATTTGGTGTCAAGCTGAGGTCATTGCTGAGGAGATTTGGAATTGGAAATCTGTGTGGAAAATGAATGCCCCTTGGCAGTTACCCACTCACCATTAAAATTCATTTTGAGTGATATAATATCAGGTTAATACAAGAGTTTGATTCCATAACAGACTGGAGCTTTTCATGAAGTCTTGGATTACTTGGAAAGGAGGTGCTGGGGTGCTTCATCTTGATTGTCCACCTTCCACTTCTAAAAGCATTTGCAGTAAAAATTGAATACAAAAAATTGTTGTAGAAATACATACTGAGCCGTGGGATTCTCTTTGTGAATAAGATATAGGGAATGAGCTGTGCATTGGCAAAAGAGTACCATCTCATTCACACTTGGTACCAGGTCCTGCTAGAAGAAGAATCCTACTGCTGTCAAGTTGATTCTGACTCACAGTGGCCCTACAGGACAGAGTAGAACTGTCTCATTGAGTTGCCAAGCAGTGCCTGGCAGGATTTAAACTGCTGACGTTTTGGTTAGCACTTAACCAGTACTATTTAATGCTTTGTTTTCCTGATTTGAAGTTGGTGTAAAAAGAACATATTAAATATGTTTTTTTAAAAAAGATGTTTCATTTACTCTTTGGTTGTTTCTTGGATATAGAAGAGGGAGAGAAAGAAACCCAAGTCCTACAAACAAACCTGGCCTTTTCTTTTTTTAAGCAACCGTGTCAGCTTGGATGCAAATGACTGGTGACAAAGGAGTGAAAGCATGCTGGAGCCTCCGGGAAAGGCAAACTGCTGACCTGGCAGGGGCGATGTTTCCAGCTGATTGTAGGCCTAGATAACTATCCCTTTCAGCTTAAATGATGCTCTGCAGTAATTGACCAATGCCCAGTTGGGTTGGAGCAGAGTCCTTTTGGAACCTGTTCAGACCAATTTTGAGTGCCTGTGAGTACTGGGCCAAGATCAGACTGGTTTTCTGGAGCCTGAGGTATAATACAGGCTCCAGTCCAATGACCGGAGTTCTCTGAATGTTTACTAAAGTGTGTTGTTGGGTTTGTTTGCAACATTCACCATGTAAAAATTATGAATAACTAATGAATGAGAGCTATACTGTAATCTTCAGACTGAAGCTGGATATACACTAAATGACATTCCTAATGTTGTTGCTGTTAGGTGCCGTTGAGTCAGTTCTGGCTCATGGCCACCCTATGAATAACAGAACATAACACCGCCTGGTCTTGCACCGTGTGCACAATCGTTTTTGTGCTTAAGCCCGTTGTTGCGGCCACGGCATCAATCAGTTTCATCAAAGGTCTTTTTCACTGCACCTACACTCTACCAAGCACAGTGTCCTTCTCCAAGGGCGGATCCCTCCTGACAACATGTCCAAAATATGTACGACACAGTCTGGCCATCCTGGGTTCCAAAGATCTCTCTTTGTACTTCTAGAACAGATCTGTTTGTTCCTTGGCTGTCCAGAAGTTTCTATTTTGTCTTTTTCTTTTCTTTCCCACCCACCCCCAAGTTGCTCTTGAGCTGTTTTCAATATTTTGCCTTTTTATGGACTCCAAATATTCCTTTTCATATGAAACTGGCTTTACTTCCCTGATGCCACTGTGTAAGAGCTTAACTACTAAGCAAAAGGTCAGCAGTTCAAATCCACCAGCCGCTCCTTGGAAAGCCTATGGAATTGTTTCTGCCCCGTCCTGTAACATCGTTGTGATTCAGAATCAACTCAGTGGCAACGCTTGTTTTTTTTTTTGTTGTTCAGGGAGGGGGTGTTGGTACAAATGGTTCTTTGCCACTAACCAAAAAGTTAGTGATTCAGACTTACCCAGAAGAACCTCAGAGGAAATGTATGGGGATCTACTTCCAAAAAGACACAGCCATGAAAACTCAATGGAGTACATTCGTACTGTAGACACGTTGGGTCATCAGATTTCAAACTTGACTCAAAGGCAATTGGTTGGGTTTACAAAACATTTTCAAAATGTTCAGTTTTGTGCAGCAGGCTTGCTTGCTTATTGGCAGAGGCTTAGAAGGGTTAGATGAGAGCTGCTATTGCTTGAGGCTTGGCGAAACACCTGGATAATTTGCACTAAAAGTCTTTTTTAAAATCAGAAATCACTGGTGTATAGATATGGCTTCAGGCAGCAGTGAAAACTGATTTCCCTGGTGAGGCTGAAAGTTTGGCAGAGTAAGAACTGTGATCTTAAACTGGTCCTCCAGCCTTAATGTAGCCTGTGGACAGTGATCCAGTTTTCCTGAATCCAGATGTGCTGCCATGAGGTGGTTAGAATAACCAGCTCAATTTTTTATTTCTTTAGCTCCTGCCTAAAAACATTGTATTTAAGAGTGGCTGTGAAGTAACCAAAGAAAATGGGTGAAATTCAGGTGGCTGTCTTTCTTTTCCCCCAAAATAATTGTGTTTAGTACATGAGTCCAGGAAATAATTGCATGCTGACTTATCATTCTCTAACAGAATATTTTTCTCCCCTGGAGCAGAAGTGAAATGGCTAGCATGTAGAAAAATGCATGGAATATTAAACTAAAATATGTCTGTCTAGGGATCCATTTAATTACCCCTAAATAGTTCCTTTCTTTGCAAATATGAGTATGTTTATATATATTTAAATGCCCCATTTGCTACACTGGTTTTAGCTTCTTGTTTGCATCACTTCTTGTTAGCATGATGTTCCCCAGCACAAGGCAGCTGGAGAAGTGAAACGTGTGTTGAAGAATTTACGCAGTGGCCTGAGTTTCTTTCATTAAAAGAACCAAGAATAATAGGTGCATATGATAAGTTTGCTGTGTTAAGCAATATGTTATAGCTATGCTTGACAGACATCTTGTTTACATTCATGTTCTATATTGGGAAAACTATTGCATTTTAACAAACACAGCATTTTTAAAAGTAACATTTATACTGTGGCTCTGCACATGGGAACCATAGTTATCTTAAAACATGTTATGTTTTAAATCCATTTGTCTCTTCCTCCTAATGAGCTATTCCAAGTGGTTTCTCCCAAAGTAGGGTATTTGACATGTTCTTTATTAGAGCTATTGTAAAACCTGCCAAGGAAAAACCGAGCCAATAGCCTCTCACTTTATTGAAACATTGGCCTATCTATTTCAGTCTGGTTTAATTCACTTATGAAAACTTTACCCTACCTTTTCTCTGTGAAAGCAGTCTTTTTAGTTGGTTCTGTGTTTTTGTTTCTGACAGAGTACTAGCTGTTTCCAGATTGACCTTTATTAATCTTGTAGAACATTGTGGGATTGCTAATGGGCATGAGAAATACAGTCACGTCTTTAGTGTACAGAATTAAAAGAAATAACAGTAACTTGGTAGTAGTTAATCTTTCCTGCCCTTTTCCCCACTGAGAAGAAACTTGAAGCATGGAACAATTTAATATACACCTTCTCCTCGCTTATCAACTATTTGGTTATCTAACACTTCACGTTTATGACAATAGCAAAAAACCTACCATGTGACTGTTTGGTACATTAGTGAAGTTTAGCAGTAACAACACTGAGTTATGAGGTAAGAGTAACCCTGGCTTTGTTGGTTACAGTTGTGTGTCAACTTGGCTGGACCGTGATTCTCAGTGGTTCAACGCTATGCAATGATGTAACCTAGCAATTATGTAATGATATAACTTAGCAGTTATATAATGATGTAGTTAGCCTCTGTTTCACATAACACTAATTTCACTTTACAGCCTTGTCTGTGGAACCTAACCATATCGAGAAATAAGGAGAGGTTGTAATTTATGTTTAGGTAGTCAGAACATTGACAGTGAGAAAGAAGAGCACATCTACCTTCATCTTCCTCTTTTCATATTTTTTGAACTAGAATTAGAGTTCACAAAGGGCTTTGCCCTGTTGTCACCCGTAGGCTTCACACCTGTGTGGAAAAGTGCATTTTTGGATCGTGTGGCACCTTGTCGGAAACCCTACAGACATAGTGGTTAAGTGCTGTTAACCAAAATGTCAGCAGTTCAAATCTACCAGACGCTACTTGGAAACTTGATGGAGCAGTTCTACTCTATCTTATAGGGTCACTATGAGTCGACTTCTACTTGATGACAATGGGCATTCTGTGGCATCTTGGCACCTCTGAAGTATTGTTATCTACCTCATGGGGAGTAGCAGGGCTAATTACAGCTGGTTCCAACTGGCAGTAACCCATGTGAAGGCATTCAGATGAACTGAAGCTGAAGAAAACATATATACCTCTGCTAAAAGGTAGTACTACAAACAAGAAGATGGACCAGAGAAGAGATGTTAAGTTTGAGTGTTTCAGTACATAGACAACTGGCTTTCATGTGAATATTTCCTAAGAACAGAAATAGTACCGTAATATCATCATCATTCTACCACTGCCACCAAGATTCACAATTTATTAAATGCTTCCATTTTCCAGGCTTTCCTAAGTGTTTTGTATTCCTAATTTCATCTTACCTTTACAACACAGTCAAATAATTTTCTTTTTCTTTTTTATAGTCATTCCTTTTTCAGAGAAACTGAGGCTTAGGGAGGTTGCATAGTTTGTCCAAGGCCATCAGGTCAACTAGCAGGGTGAGAATTTGAATTCCTATTTATTTGACTCCAAAAAATTGGCATGGGCACCAAAGCCACCCTGGTTGCTCCTGTGAAATAACAGCCTAGGGCTGAAAGCAATTACCAAAGAGAGTCTAGAGACATAGGCCTGGAGAGCAGCAGCAGGAGCCTGAGAATCTGTCAGTAGTTTGGCCACATACATAGCTGTAGCAATCCAGGTTTCTAATCCAAGTTTTGTCTTGCTTTGCTGGAGGCATAGGTATAATTCACCTGATAACTTGGCTTCATTAAACCTTCATTTTTGGGTATATACAGGTTTATAGTGCCTCAAATTCTATAAAACCCTCGTGGTGCAGGTTCTTTGGCATAACAGGGTCCATACTACATCACTTCCAGAATACTATTAACAAGGACCTGGACAGCAGCCAGACCCAGGCTCTTGATCCCCAGTCTTTCCCTAGCCGTCTGTGCAAGATGCAGATATCAGGGTTTCAGAGCAATGTTGGATGCGCTGCTAAATAGGAGAAGAAAGACATGTTCCAAGAATACACAATAGTGAGTCAGAAATGTTGTACTCTACCTAGAGAATTCTGTAAAACAGCTGTGAAAGATACTTAGCGTTGATAAATTGGATGTGTTATTTGAAACAAAAATGGCAAGGGTCTAGGAAGTGAAGAGACACAGCATCAGCCAATAGAGATACAGGGCACGAGAGAATATTTTAGATTTACAAGTTGACTCATATTGATTGTTTTAGCCAAGAAAAAAGAAAGGAAATATACATATCGAGACTACTGGGAATATACAATACATTTATAGTAATAGTAAGATGGAATGTGATCTTGAATTCTTGAGAAACTCTTTACTGGAAATCCAAAATCCCTGAAGAGACTTTTTTAGTTCAAGTATCTGAGGACTTTTGAACTCATTCTAGAAAAAGCGCTGTATACCTAATTCCTGAATATCACTATGGTCACCTTCAAGGTACTCCCCTTGGGAAGCCATGCATTGATGCCAGTGACTAGTCCACCCATCAGAGCAATTTTGGAACTCTTTTTCTGGAATGGCCACCAGAGTTGTCATTGTATTACTCTTGGTGTCCTGAATGTTATCCGTATATCTTCCTTTCAATATTTCATTTGTCTTCAGGTAAAGAAAAAAGTTGTTAGGGGCGAGTAGAGGGGGTGTTCCAATACAGTTTTTTGTTTACTGACTAAAAACCCTTCACAGACAGACTGTACAGTTAAGTTCATGAACTTAGCACTGTCCCACTGGACACAACGACCATTGCCAAAAGAATTCCAAAATTGCTTGGAAGGGTAGACTAGGCAATGGAATAGCTTCCCAATGGGAGTACTTTGAAGGTGACCATGGTGATACTCAGCAATGAAGTATGTAGCACTAACCACTAAGTTTGCAGACTGAATTGTCAAACCTCGTATATTGATAAAAGTACTTAGTTCCTTCTTTTCGTTATATGCATATCTCCTGACATTTTCCTCTCTAATCCATCCTGTTTGATATTTCCACATTAGTTTTTCTAATGCCTGTTTTTAAAAATCATCTTCAGAACTTTGAAACTGGTATTGGATACAGTCAAAATTCCTTGTCATTGAAATTAAGATTTTTCATAAGCTAATTTCAGTTTACATTTTCAGGTACATTGCTATAGTTTCCCCATAAAAGTATCTAGTTTAAGCAAATGCATTAGTTAATTATTTCTGATCTTTATTGAAAACCTCATTTTTGCTTACAGTGCCTCTGGTACACTCTTTACTTACTGGAATAATAATTGAGTGCCAATTTGATGATAATGAGTTAGAATTATACACTGGCAGGCTGCAGACATGATACAGGTTGGTTTGAACTGAGGTCAGAAACAGCAGTTTGACTTCAAAAAATGAGTATGTGCATAAAAGCCACACATAGCACCCGAGTGGCTGAAGTCAGAGGTTGATGTGTCGCATTTGCAGAAACACTAGATCTTGGTATTCTGGACAGAGATACTGGGATGGGATCAGTCAGTACCCTGGATAGCTCCCAGGAATAAAAATCTCTGTGTGCTGCTCATGGGGTTTTTGTACTTAAGCGTTGTAGATCTTCCCATACTTTGCCATAAAAGAGCCACTTTCCCCCCAAGCTTAACAATTACAGATTCAGGAATTCCTCCTTATATTGTCTCTTCGTCCATTTGTTACATTTTCTAGGAGCTTTGTCTTTCTTGGAAACCCTGGTGGCATAGTGGTTAAGTGTTGCATCTGCTAACCAAAAAGCTGGCAGTTCATATCCACCAGGTGCTCCTTGGAAACTCTGTGGGGCACCTCTGCTCTGACCTATGGTATCACTATGAGTTGAAATTTACTGGATGAAGGTGGGTTTTGTTTTTGTTTTTTTGTTTGTTTTCTTCCTTGGGACAGGCATGGGAATTTAGGCTTTATAATAGTCCATTGTGTTTGGGATTGAGGGATGGGCTTGTAAACGACCTTCCGTAATCTTGCCAGGACTGTGGGAAGGTTAAAATGTTGTCCCCCCTTCAAAGTCGAAGGACATTCCATAATCTTGCCAGGACTGTAGGAAGGTTAAAGTGTTGTCCACCCTTCAAAGTTGAGGTCCAGTCTCATCTTTGTTGTAACCTTTCCACTGACCCTGTATAACTAGACCTCTTCCTCATTTGAACTCTACAACATTTTCGAGTTTGCACCACTCATTTCAATGGTAATGATATAATATCTTTTATCAGCTATCTTTTAATTTGCCTGTGATCTAGTTCCCAGTCGACTCATACGCTTTTCAAGGGCATGCTTCTTGTCAACAGAACTTCTCTAAGGTAGCATTCCACAAAGCTGCACTGCAGATTATTATAAGGTACAGCTCTTTTTCGTAGGAGAGAACATTTTTAAGTTTCATGACAGACATGTACAATCAAAATGTCTTTTCTGTTATGTATCATGTTTCTTTAAGTTCTATTATTTCCTAAAACCTTCTCCCTGATACATATAGTGGCAACAGGAGCCAAAGGGACTTGGGTTTCTACTTGCTTCACCACTTTAAATGTGACCTGGGACAGGTTAATACCCTTGAGCTGTTGTTTCCACATCTGTAAATGGGAAAACAACACCAACTGCCTATGAAATCCACAAAGATTACATGAAATGTTGTAGGTAAAGGTTTTGCTCCCTTGACATAGAATGAGGGGCTTCGTTCTTATTGACACCTTTTCCTGTTTTTCACACATCTGTGGCTCTTTCAATCCCTTCAAACTTCTCTGATGGCTTTTAAAACAGCATCTTTCAGGTGCTCACATGGGGACCCTGATCCTGGGAAAGAATGCATTTTTCACTTCCATTTATTCCTGAAATGTACACTATTTCTTCAGCATAAAATTTAAACTCATGGCTGCTGTATTCAACATATAACAGACCTTTAAAGTTTGTGGTTATATTTCTCATTGGGAGCAGGGGTAACATTTATCTTTATGCAGATCACAGTGAGGTGAATTTGCTCTTATTTGTAGAGAGCCACCTTATCAAACAACTTGAACACATGTAGTCCTTTAGGCCACTGAGAAACTGAAATGCATTTTCGTAACAGAGTGCCCTCAAGACACACAGTAGGCAGTCACATCTTTTCATTGTTTTCAAGGGCCTTATTCTCAGAGATTGCTAAAGGAGAAAAAAAAAAAAAGACAGAAGAAAGAAAGAAATTCCCAGTAGAATAAACCTGAACATTCACGAAAGAAAACCAAAGCATTTTTTTCCCTGGCCTCCTATCCTTTTAAACAATACCAGTCACAGAAATGTGGTTTCATAGTAATTTAAAATACAGTTTACCAAGGAATTAGACTAAAGCACTTAAGCTCTTCCAGCAGCTGTGCTTTCCCAGCTTGCTTACCAAGATCTGCCTGCAGAGCATCCCCTTTGAAATCTGCAGATCAGTCAAAGACGGGGCTGTTGATCTCGGAGCTACTTGCTTTTTCTTGCCCCATACTTCTCAGGTAATAATAACAGTGGAAAATATTTGACTGCAAGCACATATGCTCGCCCCATGTTTTAGTGTTTTAAGGAACATTATCCTGAATTTATGTGAGTACCTGAAAATGAGTTAAGGTCACCTAGTGAATGCTTTTGTAAACTGTTGTATAGTTTCCAGAATGTCTCTGCGCATTTTGGGTGGAAATGTTCAGGCTTCTGAGCTCCAGGAGATTAAGCTGGCACTCAGAGCCTTCCACCGTCTGTCTGCCTAACCTCATCGTACTTGCACATGTGAGCCATTGGCTCCAGCCAGTCTGGGTTCTCCACTCGGCTGAAGTCAGCTCACATTCCTGTTCCCTGTGTCTGTGCACTTGCTCTTCCCTACTCTTTGAATGCTATTCCTTCTACCATTTCGTTAGGCCTGCCCTACTCATTGCTCAAAGCCCAGCCCCCATCTCCTCACACGGATTTCCCCATCCTTCCCAGGGCAAAGTGATGTGCCTGTTTTCTGACTTCCGCCATAATTATACTGGTCAGGGTGGGTCCTAGCTCAGTGTCTTTTTCAACTAGAATGCAGCCCAACTAAGGAAGGAAAACGTGTCTCATTCAAGTTGTTTTTTTCCTTCCATAGTGTGTCATATACATTCCAACCTCAGTAAATGTGGATAAACAAAATTAGAAGTTACTTGAAAAGTCATAAAAGCTCAGGAAAATTGTGTTTAATTAAAAAAACAAAAGTGCAAAATAGTAGGGGTGAGAAACAAAAGGAGCCGGGCTAAAAATATATGCATTTAAGAATAATTAAACACTATATATAGAAATTTTTGTAATTGTTGAATATATTTCACTTACTTTTTATGATCCATTATCTTTATAGCTAAATAGTGAGCCCAAATGGTATTTAAATGTTGATAAATTCAGTTAAGCAGCCTATGGGTATTTCAGTTAAGATGGGCAATTCAGTTAAGAAGGGCAAAAAAAGTTCATTTTTAACCTTTTTAAAGCAACCATGCAAAGGAAGGTGGTGTTTTTGTTAACACTTTTGAAGTTTGATATAAATGTATACAGTTTGGTATATAGTTTTATAAAACAAATTAAAATATTTTTTATAAAACTGTATCATAAGGAGGAAACCCTTGTGGTGTAGTGGGTTAAATGCTACATCTGCTAACCAAAAGGTCAGCAGTTCAAACCCACCAGACGCTCCTTGGAAATTCTGTGGGGCAGTTCTGCTGCTCTGACCTCTAGGGTCACTATGAGATGGAACCAACTCAATGGCAGTGGGTTATATCATAAGGAACTGTAGTTTAGCCTGTATATGTATATTTTCTATATTATCAGTGTATAAGCAAGAACTCAGGACTTGAATAGTGATCTATAAGTAGATTTATCATCTATTCTATTACAGTTTCTAATTTCTTTTTTTGTGTGTGTGTGTGTACAGTGTTATATTCTATATATAAATATCAAACCAAAGAAGTGGCTGTTGGATTTGAACTGCAGACCTTCTGATTCGCAGTCAAGCTCTTAACAATTGCACCTATGGGGCTCCATATATAATATAAATCGAAAGCAACTCTAGTGCCATCAAGTTGATTCTGACCCACAGTGACTGCATAGACAAAGGAGAACTGCCCCACAGAGGTTCCAAGGAGTACCTGGCGGATATAAACTGCTGACCTTCTGCCTGGCACTCTTAGTACTTAACCACTACACCACTAGCGTTTCCATAAATATAAGATAGTAGATGCTAAATCTATACTCTAAAGAGCCCTGGTTGTGCAGTGGTTAAGTGTTTACATACAAACTGAAAGGCTGACAGTTCGAACCCACCAGCTGTGATGTGGGAAAAAGGTGTACCAATCTGCTTCCATAAGGATTACAGCTTTAGAAATCCTGCTGTGTCCTACAGAGTTGGTATGAGCTGGAATTGACAGTGATTTATATCATACTCTTACACATCTAATGTTTTAAAAAACATTGACAGGCACTGCTGATTAGATAATTAAAACAAATTTTAGGGAAAGCCATTGCAGCCTTCTGTATTACAAAGCCAAAAAAAAAACAAACAAACAAACAAACAAAAAGTGACACATGATGTTATTTCAAAAGTAAAGAATAAACCAAATGGTTGAACATTACTGGTTGAACAACTCTTTGACATTCTGGTTTCCTTGGCAATCTACTTGCTAATCTGTACGATTTAGGCCAGTGGTTTGGCCTCTTTTGATGGCAAGAGGTTTTCTTCACCACTCAGAAACAGAAGAACATCCACAGCCCTTGAGAGCTTATGAGCAACCCAGGAATCTAGGACTCTCTGGATGAGATTTTCCCCAGCATATGGCTTGGCAAGAATCTGCCAGGCTTAACTATGTTGTGGTATTTTTCTGTGATACACTTTCAGTGGACCAGGGCTGAGAAGCTAGCAAGAGTCAGTAGCAAAATACACCTTGTTAACTGTGATGGCAACATTTAAAGGCACAAAAGGTGACTTTTATAAAAAGACATAAATTGTGTTATAGGATAGGATAGGTAGAGATTGAGGGAAGAATTATGGGTCTATAGAAGGGGGGGGGACTCCCCAGACAGTGTCTGAAGATTTGACTGGGTCTGTTATTTGAACAGACACAAAGGGGAGGATATTATGAATGATGAAACACTGAAGACAGGCTTGGAATAAAAGCAATTCTAAATGCAAGGCAAAGAATGATAGGACAAAAGTTCACTGAATGGGGAAGAGGAGCTCAGCGACAAAGCAACGTGAGTGTGGCCATGAACTCCAAAGGAATTTCAGAAATGATTGAAAATAAAATTGGGCTGTCTTTAGTTCTAGTTCTCTGGGTAGTGCAGATGGTTTGCACTTGACTACTAACCTAAAGGTTGACTGGTCAAACCCACCTAGTAGCCGTAGGGGAGAAAGTCCTAGTGATTCTGTTACTGGGTGCCACGGAGTGAATAATGACTCATACCCACACCATGTGACAGGATAGAACCACCCAATGGAGTTTGTAGGCTCACCAGCTTTCTGTCCCTCAGGTAGGTTCAAGCCACCAACCAGGCACTTAACCATTTGTGCCACGGTTACAGCTAAGAATACTTTGTAACCATACATGGCGTCTCCATAAGTCAGAATCAAGCTGACAGCAATGTGTTTGTTTGTCTGTTTTCTTCTAGTAGCAGAGATGTTTCCTGACCACATCCTTGGATGTAAGAACCTTGTTGTTGCAGATAACATGCAAAAAAAAGGAAAGAAAAAAAAGACAATAAATGCTTGGAATCAGCTATTCATTGACTCGTATTTCACACAATGAGTGTCTTCTGTGTGGCTGGGCTGTACTGGAGTAGGGACAAGGAGGTTACATCGGTGGCAGGCTTTAAGTCTCTGGGCTCCCAGAATTTAAAAGAATTTGGAAGCCTGGACCGTGAAAGAAAGAGAGGCAAGAGAGAGATCAGAAACTGGCAGAAGGAAGGAGAAAGGGGATGAAGCTGGAGCGATTTTTGTAAAACATAAATAAATCCCATTGCTCCTCTATCTCAAATCTTCCGTGCCTTCAGCTGCCCTTGAAATCACATCCAGACTCCTTACCACATCCTTCCTGTTTTAATTCGTCCATTGTCCTCTATCATCTGCCTTAGCTGGAATCTTTTCTGTGCCTTCTAAATGCACCGAGTCCTTTCTCAGCGTGCAGTCATTCACTCACCTTACTTCACCTGAAATAGCCTATCAGTGCATCAGAGGATGACTGCCTGATTTTCATCCTTCGGCTCTCAGCTTGTCTCTACTCTCTGTAGTCACGTCTCCTCAGTCTAACACTGCACCTTCCTCCCTGGGCCTCCATCACCTCCCACCCCAGGGACTTTCGGTTACATCACCCTATTTGTCTTTTCATTGCATTCATTGTAGCTGTAATGATCTTATTTGTTTATATATTCACCTGTAAGCTCCAAGAAAGCAGGGAGTTTGTCTGTCTTGTAGCACCCAGCACAGTGCCTGCCATCTAGCAGGTGCTCAATAAATAGTTGTTGGATAAAGAATAAAGGTAGCCCACTCTGTAGTTTACCTACCCTCCTAGTGAAACATACTGATGCTCGAGTCTTGCTTATCCCTCTGAGCCTCCCCTGATGATCTTGGGCAGAGAAAGGCCCCTGACTGAATGTCTACATGACCCCAACTACATTATTGCCTCCTCAAAGTGAGCACCAAGCTGGTTGTGCTGGCAGTGTTGCTTGCTTTTTGGCTCAGCTGATAAAACTCTGTATCCAGGAGAGTTTGCTGGTTAATGTCCTTCTCCCTAGATACTGCAGCTGTTTCTGCTGTACCTTCCATGCCCTGTGTAGCCTTTGCACATCTCTCAAATTCTGGTTAACTTCATTGCCCTAATTCTAATATAACTCTGCTTCCAGACTTATTAACCGAGGAAGCTGCTGATCTGAAACCTGACAAGTAACGACAGATGTTTGACCTCACGCCCAGCACTGACCCTACGCCTGAAGGTCCCTGGGTGGTGTAAAGAGTTTATGTTCATCTACTGCTAACCTAAAGGTTGACAATTCAAGCTTACCCAGTGGCACTGCAGAAGAAAGTCCTGGTTATCTAGTTCCATAAAGATTTCAGCCAAGAAAACCCTACAGAGTAGTTCTAATCTCTAACACACGGGGTCACCGGGAGTCAGAGCCAACTGGACAGCATTGTGTTTGGTTTTTAGTTTTACCCTCCACCCAGCTACAGTTACCATCTCTGCAAGTGCAGCCCCAGGATAACTTCACACAGCGATCAGCCCTTGTTGGCTTAAGAAGCCAAGTTGTTTTTTTTTCTAATTTCAATTAAGTGAAACAATATAATCCAAATCAATATTGCATTACCACCCATCTGCAGCTCCTTTTGCTCTCCTTGCCCAGTGACAGCACACTCCTCATTTTCTTTCTGTACTTGCCACATCCTTACAGCAATCTCCTGTCCACTCCTGTCCACCCTGTCCTCTCCCATCTAGAAAGAGACCAGTAGGACAGCCTCCTATAAATGCATAGAACCATAAAGTACACACAGCACGTGTTTACATTGTGTCCCTGAGTCCAGTCCTTTTTTGTCCAAAGAGTTGACCCTCAGTCGTGTTTGCTGGACAGGGACAGCAGCATCATGCTTCTAGGGGATCCCCCAGGCCGTCGGACCATCAGTTGTGGTCCTTTAGTAGAATTCTTGAGTCACACCCTGCTTTTTCTCACGTTGCCACAGGGAGTCGTCATTGTGTGCTCCATCATGGCTGTCTTTGATGGTGGCTGGGCACCAGCTGGTTCTTCTGGTCACATATTGATACAGTCTACCGTTCACGTGAGCCCTTCTGCCTCTTGAGTTCTTTTTGCCTTGTGTCTTTGTTGTCCTTGGTGATCATCTGTCCTGGATGAGTTGGGGCCATTTGATGTACCGCAGATGGCAGCTTGCTGGTTTTTAAGACCCCAGGCACCACTCACTAATATGGGATGCAGGAGACTCTCTTAGCCATAGGCTAGTTATACCAGTTGGTCTCAATGTCCCCTGAGAGCATGGTCCCCAGATCCCACCCCTGCTACACTATCATTGCAGTATTTGGTTGAGATTAGAAGAGTTTTCAGTTTATGGTGCAGTCCGATTAAGTTGATCTACCTTCTATTGTGTGTTGTCACTGCTTTCACCTAACCGAGTTTCTATCAACTGTCTAACCTATGACCAACCTTCTCCCTCCATCCCCACCCTTGTAGCTGTCAAGGAGTCATTTATTCTGTAGATAAGTCTGTCTTTAAGTCCTTAGCTTATACAATATTTGTCCTTTTGCTGCTGACTAGTGTCACTCAGCATAATGTCTTCCAATTGAATCCAGGTTATGAGATAAGAAGCACAAAATATTTTGGGTGCAGTGAGCTCCAGGTACCATCTTTCTGCTCCTTCTGGACTCCAAATCCATTTCTGCCAGGCCTGCAGCCCTTATCACTGTGCTTTACACGGGATCACCTCATAGCTTCCAGAAATATGGCTTGAATCTAACAGCCAAGGACAGCAAATGGGAATTGCTTCTACCTTGCTTCCTTGGTATTCAGGCCATCACTTTGTCTTGATCGTTAAGTCTTGTCTTCTTATCTGCAACTCCCACCCATCTGGCCACCCTCATCCAGAGAGCAGTTGGTGTAGTAGTGTTCAAAGTATCTCTCTGACAGCACTCTATTATTCATAGCTTGTGCCACAATTTCTAATCATAAATTTATTGTTGTTGTTAGTTACCACTGAGTTGCTTCTGACTCATGGTGACCCCATGTGTGCAGAATAGAACTGCTCCATAGAGTTTTCAAGATTGTGACTTTTCTAGAAGTAAATCTCCAGGCCTGTTTTCTGAGGTGCCTCTGGTTGGGTTTGAACCACAGACTTTTCAGCTAATAGACAAGCACTCGACTGTTTGTGCCACCCAGTGATTCCTAGTCATGTCTTTGATGTGGACTTACTGACTTAGTGTCTGTCTTCTTCCGTTAGATTAGTAGCTCCAAGAGGAATTTTGTTAGTTTTCTATTGATGCTATAACAAGTTATCACAAATGTAGTGATTTTTAAATAACATAAATGTCTTTTAGTTCTAGAGATGAGAAGTCTGAGTTGAGTGTGAGTGGGCTTAGGTGATGGCCTGACTGTGCCTTTCTGCTGATCTCGGGAATAATCCTTTTTGGCTCTATCCAGCTTCTAGAGACCACCATATTTCTTTTCTTAGTGCTCCCTTCCATCTTCAAAGCGGGTGGTGGCAGGTCGAGTCTTTGTCATACTGCGTCATTCTGATGCTGACTCTTCTACATTTAAAGATTCCCTATGATTACACTGGACTTACCTAGGTAATGCAGAATAGTCTATCCTAAAGTCAGCTGATTCCGTCTGCACCCTTATTTCCTGAATGCTACAGGCATTAGGACTTGAACATCTTTCGGGGCCATTATTCTGCCTACTAGAGGGAAATTTTCAACTGGTTCACTAATTTATATTTTGCAGTTGTTATAGGGTATGACACAGAGTAAGCAATCAATGTATTGATTAGTTAACTGATCAAGGGTTAGAAAAGTTCACATCAAGTTCAACTAGAGTGCTGATGACAACAGGAATCCTGGGCTCCATCAGTTTTTGAATTTCTGATTCAGTAAGTCTGGAGTAAGGCCCTGGGATTTGTACCTAATGGTGTTATGATGCTGCTAGTTTCGGATCTCATTTTGAGAACCGCTACTCTAAAGGGAATGCGTATATAACCAGATAAGATAAATTAGGGAGAAAAAGTAACTGATGTTTCAAGGCCACTACAGGGCTTGTAAAGTGTAGCCTTCATCTCCAGGATGAGTTCCCAAGCATCCAAGTCTATGAACATATAATCCAAACTGTTCCTAAGGCTCCTCATTTAGCACTGGTCGCCTGAAAATCTTGATGCTAAGAAAGGAGAGGAAGGACATTTAGTCTGGTTTGCACTCCCTTTCCTTTGGGTGACATGGAGTCCTTACTGCTGGGGTGTGCAGTAGAGGAGGCTCAGACTGGAGAGAACCTGTTCCCCATCCTTTGATTTGCAGTGACATAAAGAGTGCATAACTGACCATGAGAGTCACCCCAGTCTGGTCATATGAAGAGTATCCCAGCAGAAGAATCTCCATCAAGGTGACTCTTTATCACTGGGGAAGGGGCTCCCCTCACCATCCACTGTATTGCCTTTCTCTTTCAGAGCAACAGCATGACATATGTCCATTTCTACAGCCTCAGGAGCACTGGCCATGATCAGGAACTAGCAGCATCCTCTGCTTTTGACTAGAACGGTTCCTTAGTGGTTGGGGGATCTCCCTGAGGGCAGGAGATCTGTTGGGCACAGAATAAGATGGACTTCCTGAGCGTTCATATTGTGGCAATGGGTTGGTTTCATGCATCCTTGAAAGTAGGTACACCCCCGTGCTCCAGAAATGACAGCCACCTTTTGCTAATTGACAGAAAAGAAGGCTGATTCTTTTGATTAATGCTTGACTTCCATTGACAAAGGTAGCCTGTTAATACTGTTATGTGGATCTCTTTGTCGTGCTCACTTATGGCAAGCCAGCATCTTTTTCATGATTTGAATCTCTGTTCAGGAGCCAGAGAATGGTTGATGGTTCTGACCTGGGTGGGAAAAAACAGATGTATGTATGGTTTAATCGTCATATTTTGGATGTTTAATCTTCACTTTTGAAATGAAGCTGAACCTTCAACCTTATTCCATAAACTAATCCTTGCTTCCAAGTTAAGGTAAATTTGAGAAAGAGGAAATCCAAGTAGTGGAAAAGAGCCTCATAGGAGATGCCAAATTTATTTTTTAAAGAAGTAGGTCGGGGCGGGGAAGACATAGACAGACCATAGATGTAATGAAATGGTATCCTTATCAATCTTTTGGATTATGAGTTTAATCTTCCATCTATTTGCTAAGAAAGCTATGGCTTCTTAGTTCAGTTGTCTAGAGTTGTGCTTCCTGATCTTTTTCACATCGAAATAGTCATATTTGTATGGCTTTCTGGGATAAATGAAGGTAGAATTCCAGGGCTGAGTGGATTAGCCATTCACAATATAAGTGACATACTAGTTGGGAAGCTCCGCTCTTGGACAGAGTTGTGTTTGATCCTCTTAAGAGTCTTTGAGCTTTGCCCTGTTTCTTGACTAAAACTACATATACTAGCCTAAACTGGCACTGGGCTGATAAAATCAAAACCAAAGCCATTGCCATTCAGGCAGTTGTAATTCATGGCCAGCCACTGTGTTACAGAGCACCAACTGAACTCCATAGGGTTTTGCTGGCTGTCATCCTTACAGAAGCGGGTCACCAGGTGTTTCCTTTGTGGTGTCACTGTGTAGGTTCTGACCACCAACTTTCAGGTAGTCAAAACACCCACAGCAGAGTCCCGTTTCTGTAGAGTCTGTTCCAATGCCTGCCTATTCCATAGAGTCTCCAAGGCTGTCAAGCTCTGTGGCAACAGACTGCTGCGTCCTTCTCCTGAGGAACCACCGGTGACTTCAAACCGCTAAACTTCTGCTGAGCTGTCAGTCACTTTAGCCACTGTGCTGCCAAGGCTGCTAGCTGAATGCAAATCATTCGTTCCACTCAGGGACATGTTGGGTTGATAGGTTATTGAAATGCCAGGCAAGAAGTCCTATCAATCCTGGAAAAACAACTCAAAGCATGTGCTATCTTACAATCGCCATATAGCATATTTTCGTTTCCACCACCCACCAGGAAGCTTTGAGCTGTTTCCAGAAGCTGAGTAAATGGGTATGCTCTTCTTTACTATGGCTTTATGATTTCCCTAAATTAGAACCTCCTCAATTGTTTATTTCATCCTTTTGCACTGTATTTATTTTTGAAGCAGTTTGTAATCTTGTTTGTGGTCTGTGGATTAAGGAAGGGAGCAAATAATTAAAAAAGAAGACTCAAAACTTATGCGTTACCCTTACTGGGTCAGCCATGTCATTTTTGTGTGCAGACAGAATATTTGTACCTTTTAATAAAATTAGTAACTGCCTAGATTGTTACTCATACTATGAAATAATGTTCCTTTTAAAATATGATGATCCTCCTGCTTTATTCCCTCATCTGCAAGATGAGAATGCTAATTATCCCTTTGAAAATATCATATGGTCAAATTAGTTAATGTTGCACAAGCATTTCAAAATGAGGATAACTAATAATTTATTAGTGGCTCTGCTGGTGTGTGTAATTTGAGAATGGAGTCTGCCATTGAGGAATTGGCATTTCTATGAATTCATGTTTTCTTTAAATTCCTTCTGTGGTCTACTTGGTGTTCTGCCGTCCAGGCACCACTCCTGCCTGCCTGTGGCATGTGGCCTTGTGGCCTTCCTGCAGCTGAGGTCTGGGAATCATATCTGCAAGGGGCAACTGCGCAAATGAAATTTTCTATCCTAGTTTTGAGAACGGATTTGCCTTTTTTTTATTTTTTGGTAAACTTAATGGGATTATTTTCGATGGCAAAATCTTGCATCATTTTAACTTTCTGCTCTGTACCCTTCAACGTACAGAGTTGGAATGTATATTTTATCTCAGTGATATTTTAAATGGGACAAGGGAGTGGACTGTGTTTTACATGTCATCGTTTCCTTTGTGTTAGTTATATATGAGGCCTGACCATTAAGTCTGCAAACTTGATTGTTCTAAGTGCTACATACCTCATTGCTGAATATCACTACAGTCACCTTTAAAGTACTCCCCTTAGAAAGCTATGCCATCATCTAGTCTATCCTTCGAAGCAGTTTGGAAACTCTTCCTGGAATGGCCATTGCGTGTGGTGGTATGGTGGCAAGTTCACAAACTTAACTGTATATTTGTCTGTGAGGGAGTTTTTAGCCAGTAAAGAAGTAACTCTGTTGAACACCCTCCCTACTCACCGAATCTGGCCCCTGATGACTTTTTTCTTTACCTGAAGATCAAGGAGATATTGAAAGGAAGACATTTTGATGACATTCAGAACATCAAGAGTAATACAACAGCTCCTATGGCCATTCCAGAAAAAGAGTTCCAAAATTGCTTTGAGGGGTGGACTAGGTTCTGGTACCAGTGCGTAGCTTACCAAGGGGAGTACTTTGAAGACAGTGGTAGTGATATTCAGCAATGAGGTATGTAGCACTTTCTCTACTATGTGTCCATGAACTTAATTGGCAACCCTTGTAATTAAGCTCTTGCTAATTCAGAAGGTGTGATGTTTTTATATAGCTATAGAGAGAGTCAAGAACAAACACATAATATATATAACATAAATATCACTCAGTATCAAAAGCTTTGCCCATATTGTTTCCAATGAGTACCTCTGGAAAATTTTTACAAATCAGGAATCTGAACATCAGAAGAGTGTCAGAAATATCCACAAAGCCGTGAAGCTATAAAGTGATATAATGCTGAGATATAAGCTGGAGTCTCTCTCTAAAAGTTTTTATGTTCTCTATTTTTTGGTTTATGAACCAGAATCTGTGAAAGATATATTTATGTTTTCTTTCTAGACACTCCTAAAAAAGCTGTTTTTCTAAACAACTTATTGAGTGTTAAGAGATGCTAAATTCTGGTGTTGTAGGGTGACCAAATTACACTCCTGTTTGCTTACGTAACTGTAAAGTTACATGGATCCACATGGGTGAAGCTTTTAAAACAGTCAAAATATAGGATTTGGTGACAAATTGCAGCCAAGTAAAATTCTTGAATTTACAGAATAGAATCCCTCCTTGCCAATAAAATAAAATCATAAAAATTCACTTTAAAGGACTACATTTATATTCTTTTAAAAATAGTATTAACAAAGTCAGATTATTTTACTTGTCTGTTTTTTAGTGAAGTTCGAATATTTATTCTGTTGAAGCCAGGGTATAACGGTGAGAAAGATTCCCCCTTCTAGCTCACAGGCAGAGAAATGAAAACTCGAGTTGGTAGTCTGTTGGCTAGTTTGTGTTTAACCAAAACAGGGAACCGACCCAAATGAGAAGAGGTTGATTTGCCTTAAAGTAAATCATTCTTATGCCTACTTGGAGAATCAGAAGGTTTCTGAAACCTTGAGTATTGATTTATCTCTAGGAGTATATGCTTAGCACTGTAACACTGTGTCTGAGCTGTCTGACAAAGAACACTTAGGAGTCATACCAGTCCCCTTATTTAAAATATTTATTTAAGAGAAGCTGCCCACAGATGGGAATGTTTCTAATTAAACATTAACTTTCTCAAGTACAAAAACATGTCTCAAAATCAAACGTTTCCCATATAGAGTCAGTTAGTTGTAGGCTTGAGGACTTCATTTTCCACTGCCAATAAACTTTTTGATTGACGAGGTTTTTTTGTGTTTTTTTTTTTTTTTTTTGCCTAAAAATTGAAACTGGAGTATGTAAGCAGAGCTTGGATGTGAGTTTGAAAACTGGCTGAAATTATGGGAATTTCAGAAAGATTACCACATGTTTATTTGTACAGTTTCCTCTGAAGGGGAAAATTTGTTTAATATTTGAATATGCTTATTTATACAAACTATAGAATAATCAGGAGACATTTGTATTGCATTAGGTGTAAGTCGATCTCCATAACTCTTTTCATAGTTTCAAGGTAAAGACTTAGGTTTTCTGTATCTTATGACAAAGTATTTACCTGATCATTTAGCTACCAGTAGTTATGGAAACAAACTTTGTCATGTATTAACGTTTAATATGTGAGTACAAAGAAACTTCCTTAGAGGATACAACCTTCCCTTGACGTGTCCTCTGGAAACCCGGGTGGCATAGTGGTTAAGTGCTCTGGCTGCTAATCAGGTCACTAGTTCAGATCCATCAAGTGCTCCTTGGAAATTCTATGGGGCAATTCTACTCTGTGCTATTGGGTTGCTGTGAGTCAGAATCGACTCGATGGTGATGGATTTTAGGGGGGATGTCTCTTAAAACTAGCTTCATTTCTTTGCCCTAATTTAGATCCTGTACACTACAGAAGAATGGCCAGTAGAGGGTGCTGCTGACTTACTTTTAGGAAAATGTGCTCATTGCGTTCAGCCCTTTCAAAAGCATACATGGACATTATTTTTATTCACTCAAAGCAATCAGAATGAGACAACTGTCTTAATTCATCAAAATTAAGCTTTTTCGTGTTTTTGTTTTTTTTTTTTTTTTTTTTTTTTTGCCATGTCTTGTTCCCCCAAGGCATCAATAAAACTGGACAATTTATTTCTTCTCACATCTGCGGAGCCCTTCACTGAGTATGGTAGTTGAGGGCAACGGGGTGTGATTATCTAATTTTTCCATCAGCTTGAGGTTCTTATGAGAAAGTTCTATTCATGGACAGCCAAAAGAAGGGGAAAATAAAAAACTGTTTACACTTTCACTTTCCAGCTGGCTGTGCCAGCTATCCCCTGACCTGGTGTGATGATGAGGAAACATCTGTGCCACCTTGGCCACCTCGGCTGTGGACTGGGGAGGGGGTGTTGTTGGTTTTGGTGGTGAGAAGTGAGTGGGAGGTGGGCACGATCAGACAGACGCAGAAGCATTCTCTTTTCTCATGCAGGCCGTTTCCCTAACTGTACAGCATCAGTGCTAAGAACTGACCTGGAGGAACGTTTGTGTCTCCATTAGCACTTCCAGTTTTTGATATGAACTACTTTAAACTGCTAAGCAAACAGTTGAAATGTCTAACCAACTCTCTCGGAGGTCTCTTTCCAAAGAAAATGCTATACCTAAGTACTGCTTCACAGGGTCGCTGTGAGTCAGAATCAGGTTGACAGCAGTGGGTTTGGGTGTTTTGTTATTCATTTATTTTTTTTTTTAGCTTAAGCGGCTGGCTAAGCACTTCCTACTCAGAAATTCTAGAACCTCCACCACTTAAATGAGTATCTTCTATTGAACTCCCCTACCCCTCCAGCCACCCAGAGACGTTTACAAGTTATTTAAGACATCGTGGTGAAACATACAATATCAAAAATAGTGTGATGATCTCGCTTGCTATTCATCTTCACGATGCCTCCGTTTGTGCAAAACTCATCCTGATAAAGTTCTTGGCGAACTCAAACTTTGTTTTTTCTCACCTGTGTGGGCATGGGGCCCTTGCCGTGCTTCATTGCTGGTAGGTGCCACTTTTGGCTGGCTTTGTAACTGGCTGGAGTCATCTGTCCTTCCCCAGAATGAAAAATGTCTTCCATTAGCGAATGGCTGTGTTCTCAAACTTTCTGCCCCTTGGCCTGGGGTGGCAGAACAGCATCAATCAAGTCTCTTAGATGAGGCCTCAGAGGACCAAGGGAAATTTGTATAATCCTGAACTGTAAACACAGGGACCAGTGCTTGAGGTTTTGGATTTGAACAACATTTAAAAATGTCTATTTGAGTATCTACACTAAACCTTTATTATAAAAAGAAGCTGAGGCCCAAGTGGCAGTCTGGGTGGCCTTTGGGAGGTCAAGCACATTTTCTGCCTCCGTCTCCCTTTCTTCAAGATGGGAAAAAAATTACTTTTCTGTTACACAGAAGAATTCAAATGAATTTGATTCCCAGTGAGAACTCCTCCAACTAGATTTTCATCAGCCAGCTTTTCTTCATGCCTTTCCACACACCTTAGGGACTGTATGATAAATTTTTTCCCCGTGAGTTTAAGGATTGCTTCGCTAGTGATCACTCCCTATTTTTATGTATTTATTTTTTGTTGCAGGCTTATAGTTTTCCTTTGGATTCTTTTCTTTTTTTTTTATTCTCTTCTGTCACCTACTCACCAAGAAAGAAAGACTGAGCTGCAACCCCCCTTTCTGAGGGTGGAAAAATAGCTTCTGGTTCAGGAAGGAAATTATGAAGGAATGGACGAAGGAAGGGGAGGAGAGGGTGAATGTGTGTGTGTGTCTCTGTGTCTGTGTCTGTGTCTGTGTGTCTGTGTGTCCGTTGGCTTTTCTGTCCTGGTTTGTTGCTCTTGGCACCTTTAAAGCGGTCAGGCTGAAGACATTCCTTAGGAGAAAGATTGACTAACTTCCTAGAGGTGAATGGAAGGTTGCTGAGACTTGAGGGGAAATTTCTGTAGAGCTGCCTTTTTGTCTCTACTCTCCTTTCTATTGCTCACTTTCCACTTGGTTAATTCTTCATTGTCGGAACACATTATTTCTATATTGTCAGGATTCAGCCTTCCATTTTTCTCTTTAGACAAGTACCAAAAACGTTTTCTTTTGTCATTAAATGGTTATCCAAGACATTCGGGGGACCACCATGAACTTTACTATTTTGATAGACAATATATCAGTACTTAAATCATGTAAGATCTTCATAACGGGTACTACTCAACAGTTTTGGTAACTCTTTTACTCTGGCCTTTAAAGACAAGGTTGGACAGAATCCAAAGAAACTGTTACTTCTCTGTAGAGTAGATAACTCAGAAATGTTCATGAAATTAAAATTTAATTATACCATGCTAATTTTTATCTGTCTAGTGAACTCAGATTATTTCTATCTAATCCTGTATAGTCATGTAAGTGTGTACATTCTTGTAAATCAACAATCAGTTCTGCATAAACACCCAAATAAGGTTTTCAGCGAGTTGCAGTATCTCAAGGAAATAAATAAGATCTAGACAAGGTATTTGATTTTTGACCCAGTGTTGATAAACATCAAACCAAAACGAAACAACACCATTGCTGTCAAATTCATAGAAATGCCATAGAACAAAGTAGAACTGTCCCACTAGATTTGCCAGGCTGTAATCCTGAAGGAAGCAGAGTCCCACTTTAGGGCAATTAGGGGGTTTCTGCTTACAACCTTTCAGTTAGCGGCTGAGCCCTTAACCACTGCTCCACCTTGGCTCCACTCTGTAAACATAGGCTTAATTAAGTTTGATTTTTAGTCTTATTTTTGTAGACATTTAAAAGTCAACGCCTTTTCCTAGCCAGCACTTCATATGAAAATATGTAAAATAAATTAAAAGAGAAAAAAATGATGACACTGTACCAGAAATAATAGGATAACCTATCCTCTTCATTCTGAGAAATAGTTGGACTCTAGCCAAGCATTTGACTGTCTCCTGACTACAGAAGAGCTCAGTCCAGTGTTCTGTCTGTGTAGTCATCATTTGCCCAATTTAAGAATCTGGTTTTGACATTTAAAACAGCACAAAATCAACATGAGAATTGGTATGTTCGTCTAATACATATTTGGGAGAAAAATACATATTTGGGGGAAAATACTGACAGCAAGAAAGTTACACATTTTAAAAAGTAATCTTTTAGGAGCTACCTTAAAGAGTTCCCAGTGGCTAAAACTGAAACAGCTGGAGGAACCAAATAAATACCATAGCACTGGATTATAAGTCAGAGGATAGAATAAATGTCATGAGTGCATACTGATGTCAATTGATTATTGAATAAATAAACAGGGAAGAATAGATAGAAGAATCCAAATAATTTTTGTAGATACTGCCTCTTCAAGGAATGTTACTAGTTACTTCTTATGCTACACATGGTAACTTCCTTCAAAAGATTAGCATGCAAGGGAAGGAAGCTAATTTTACGGTGAAGAAACCAAACACTACTTCATCCAAGCGTCATGGTTGGTATCAGCAGGGATAAGGCATGTTGATTGCATGTACCCTTAGTATGACATGATGGGAAGGACAGTTTACCTCTGTGCTCTTCTCTGCAGAACATGTGACCCCACTCTCATGATGTGAAAAACACCAATCAAATCCCAGTGGACAGTCAACCAAGTACTTGACCAGTACTCCTCAAAAGTCTCCAAAAAGAAAAAATCTGAGACACTGTCACATTTGAGAGAGAGCCTAAGGAGACATGTTATCCTGGATAGGTTTCTGGGACAGTAAAAGGACAGTAGTTAAAAATTAAAGAAATAAAGCATAGACTTTAGGTAATAATCAATGCCAATATTCATTTACTAGTTATTACAAATGAGGTTGTAATATAAGATGTTAACAATAGGAAACTGAGTGGATGGGATGTGAGAAGACTCTGCTCTCTTTGCAACTTCTCTGTGAAATTGAAACTATTCTAAAATACAATATTTCCTTTAAAAAGTAATATTTACCACATATAGTAATATTATGACATATTATCCCTATATGTCTGTATAACTGTATTTCTAATTCTTGGTTGATTTTTAAGAGATAACTGTAAATTGTATGAAAGGAAACAGATTCTCCAGGCTTTGCTATTTCATGTATTTGTTTTTTAAAGGTGCTATTTGCAGAGCTGTGAATATCATGTTTTTCTTTGCTGGTAGGAACCCTTGTGTTGAAGGGGGTAAGAGCTCAGACTGCTCACCAAAAGGTCAGCAGTTTGAATCTACATTCAGCCCTATGCGATGGTTCTTCTCTGTCCTATTAGGGTCTCTATTAGTCAGAATCAACTCAGTGGCACACAACAACTTTGCTTATAAATAGACTCAATAATCCACTTTCTGGAAAGTTTTATTAGGGGCCCAGGAGAAAATTTGCTCTCCATTTTCAGGACTAACATGACCACCCAAGAAGCACTATAATCTGAGTAACTTAGTGATGAATGGCCGTGTTAGCATAAATCAAGAATTACGTAATTTTAAATGGGTGATTTAGAAATAATAATCAAACATGCTTCTCTTTCTCTTCATGGTCTATGCTAATATATTAACTACCCTTTATAAAATCAGGTTTGTTACAGCTTTTTTTAACAAATCAAAATAGCATTCCATTTTTCTTGCATTAATAAATACAATGATTTTAAGAATATCTTTCCTTTAAGATAAAGTAATGAAATTTTTATCCAAAAATTATAACTATTCATAAGAGATAGAAAATTCATCATGGATATTGATAACCTATTAGGATGTTTTTGAAGCTTTATCACTTCAGAATTATACATAGTATGCTCTTTTGATGGTGGAGGTTCAAAAATGTTGCAAATTCCAGAACATGTTATCCATGGACTGGAGTTAGTTTTCTGAGACCTCTTTGTTTGAGGCCCAGGGTTCCACTTTCACATCCATTGTTTCCTTCATGTTTATTTCAGACCAAGGCTAACTGCTGTCACCTTTTCCCTGTCAGTGCTCAGCTACAGTTGGGGACAGATTTTTCTCCCTACGGTAGGCACACATGGGTCTGTATTTTATCATTAAAACTCTTTGAGTGATCTTTGAGGAGCCAGTGGGTTCTCCCTGATTGTTCTCTTGTCTGCAGACACCCTGGTCATCTTGCAAAATGAAATCCTAGAAGTTGAATGTGTAACATATTTGTGAGAGTGTTGCCTGACCAGTGATTCAGGAGGCCATATACACAACTGATGAGGAATATGTCATTTTCCTTCTCTAAATTGACTCCTGTCACAATATGATTGTATGGAGTTTGATCCTACCGTTGCCTTTCCTTTAGCCCAGTCAACACTTGCTGTTTGATTCTTTGAAGGAATATTCTGGTCATTTTGAAAGAAGTGAGAGTGTGCAAGTGTTTTGTGCAATTGTTATATATTATGTCTAGCTTTGAGATAAAATAATGTCCCCGTAGATTTTACTTCATCTTTTAAGCACACACAGTAATTTATAAAAATTATTCTTAACTAGAACACACTTGAATTTTCCCATGTTTAATCATTAAAAAGGCAAAACTTAATTTTATCAAGTGCAATCAAAGAATTTTTCACAGTAGCAATTAAAATACGTGAAACTGGCACTTCAGTGATATGAAATTGAAGAGCTGCTGTATTATATTTTTAATCTTCATTCAGATTAAGGGTTTTTTTTTTTCACCCCCAGGACTTTTTTAATATCAGTGGGTTGACAGGTTGTTTTAAGAATGCAAAACCCACCTTAAACATACTCTTGTATATTTTCAAATGTATTTCATACATCACTCCAAAGCGAGTAGCCTTTCTATGTCTATAAGACACAGATGCACACCTCTTTGGGAGGAGGACTGATTGGGTAGCTTGCTTTGGCAGGAGGGGACGTGTAACTGTATCAAGCTGTTTAACTAGGGAAACCCAAACCTATTTTGCTTGGTTTGCTGTTCTTGCTATACTTCATGTGTGGCATTTACAATAAGGGAATGTAAAAGCCACATATGGAGTTTGGGTCCTTCTTCTCATTCCTTCCTGTTTCTACATGGTGCAAAAGAGCTATTTTTGTGATACGCAGACATCCCCCCACTTTTATGTATAAGACAGAGAGCTGAGACATACATAGCAGATATGTAATTAAGCCGGTGGTACATTTTTCTCTCCATGTACAAACATGTGCCCTTTAGCTCCCCTCCTTGACTGTTAGGTGTGGAAGCTGAGCGAAAGCAGCACCTAGCAGAGCCAGGACTCTTGGTTTTAAGGGATGTTTAAATACTTCTAAAAGGTGGAGCTCTTTCATTCATTATTTTAGAATTTTAAAAGCTTTCTTAGTGTCTCAAAATGGAAATTGAATTCTCTGAACTTGGGCACCCGTTTTGCTGAAGACTTTTAATTTCCACATACACTTTCCTCATGACCCTATTAACAGATATTTTTTCTTTAATCTAAAGCTAGTATTTGGACTTGAAGTTTTAATTTCTTCAGTGGCCTTTTTTACCTTTTTTTGATTGTTTATACACTTAGCTTTTTGACACACCAGGCAGGACTACACATCAAGCTACAAATGCTAAATTAGTCTCTAGTTCAAGACTTTGGACTATCAATTTATTTACTTAGGGCTCATAGAAATAAGGGAAGTACTTTGACTAATAGAACTTATTTGACTAGGATTAAGTGGGATAAGAACTTTGACTTATTCGGAATGAAAACCAAATGACTATTTGGATATAGTCTATTTTACACTGTGAAATGTTCCCTGATAGCAATGTTTTTCAAAAGCAGAGAGCCCCCACCCCGTTGACCTTGTGAATTGTCATGTGCCCAGAGGAAGTAAAATGTTGGAAGAAAGCCAATGACAAAGAACTTGTGTTTTACTTGTTCTGCCATCTATGCCTCACAAGATTTTCTTGTGAAGTTTAATGAGACAGTATAAACCCTGCTTTGTAAACAGTAAAGTACTATCCACATGTAAAGTATTATTATTATTATGAGTAAATTACAGGTTTGTTATACTGAGGAAGACTGTACTCAAAGAATCATTTTTGTGGGATAGCAACATTTTATAGCTTATTTGCAAAAGTTCTCTACAGGGTTAAAACAATGGTATGTAATTATGGGGCAGCAATTTAAACTCTCCTATAATGTCTTTTAATTGCTTTGAACAAGATGCACACATTTGGAAATTACATAACATAACTGTACAAACAGCATTGGAGTATTTCAGTGAGGGGGGAGAATATAATGACATATTGCCTACTAATACATATTTTTAGATTCCAGCTATGCAAGGCAGTTACATATAGGAACCTAAGGTTGACTTGAAGGCTCTTAGTTGGTACCAAGGCACAAGAAAAAATTTTGTTTTTGCAAATTGAGCACTTTTTTGACAGATGTGTTGCTTGCCAAATTAAAGAAAAGAGGTTCACTGTTTTCATTGGGAGGGCCACAGGAAACCCTGGTGGCTTGGTGGTTAAGTGCTATGGCTGCTAACCAAAAAGTTGGCAGTTCAAATCTACCAGACGCTGCTTGGAAACTCTGTGGGACAGTTCTACTCTGTCCTTTAGGGTCACCATGAGTTAGAATTGACTCGACAGTGGTAGGTTTTGTTTACTGGGGAAGGGGGGGTTGAGAACTATTTCCCCATTGGAATATAATATCATCAAGCCTATCAAAAAACACATTGAGGGTATTGGTGAGTGGTGTCTGGGGTCTTAAAAGCTAGCAAGCTGCCATCTGAGGTAACACCAAATGGTTCCAACTCAGCGGGAACAGATGATCACCAAGGACAAAAACTACATGGGAGAAAGAGATCCCAGAAGACAGAAAGACCCACATGAATGGGTGGCTACATCAACATGTAACCAGAAGAACCAGACAGTGCCTGGCCACCACCAGTGACAACCGTGATGGGGCTCACAAAGTTGAGTCCCCATGGCAACACGAGAATAAAAAGGGGTGCACTGTGACAACTTCACTGAAAGATGGCAATTGATGGTCCAAAGGCCTGGGAGTTCCCCTGGGAGCAGGGACTCTAGACCTCATGCTGCCCCTGTTCATAAATCATTACTGAGGTCAACTTCTTGGACAGGAATGGATTGGGCTCATTGACACAGTGCAACGATATAGTGTGTGCACTTTATGGTTCTGTGCATCTATAGAATGTCATCCTACTAGCCTCGTACTAGATAGAGAGGATGGAGAAGAGGTGACAGGAGATTGCTAAGAGTATGTGACATATATAAAACAGAAACATGGAGTGTGCTGTCACTGGGCAAGGAGAGCAGTAAGAGCTGCACATAGGCGGGCATGAAAATTTAAACTGGATTGTACACTCTCACTCAATCACAATAAATAATAATAATAAAAAAACACATGAGGGTATTGACTGGGTTTATGAAGTGAGCCTAGTAGTCATGAGATACAAGCGTCTGTGCTTTACATCTTGTATTACTCTGGTAGTTTTGATCCAGATTTTGACCCCTCCTGCTGTGCTACCTATCAGGCAGGTGGGGCTATTGAACACTTAAAGTGTGACTAGTCCAAATTGACAGGTGCTATAGATATAACACATGCTTTAGGTTTCAAAGACCTGATGCAGTAAAAAAGAGGGGAAATATTTCAATTTTTTTAAGTTGGTTATGTGGAAATTATATTTTGATGTATTGGATTAAGTGAAATATTTATTAAAATTAACTTTACCTCTTTTCCTTTCTGGTTTTACAAAGTTTAAAATTATGTATGTAGCTTACCTTGTTTTTCTATTGGACACTGCTGAGCCAGATAGTAGACAGCACTGCCCCATAGAATTTCCATGGAGTGCCTGGTAGACTGGAACTACTAAGCTTTTGGTTAACACCCATAACTCCTAACCAGTATGCCACCAAGGTTTCCAGTGAAAGTGCAGTATGAGGAAACATATGGGTTCTTCTGTTTAGATGTTCACTCAATTTAAGCTAATTTTAATGGGAGACATTGATTTAGATCAAATGCTGTTCATTCCAAGATAAAGTTTGGCACTATTTAATGTACAAAACTAGTATGGCACAGTGGTTCAACTTGTGATCCCTGAAGCTGTAGTGTCTAGGTTAGAATTCTTGGCTTAACACTTCATGTAATGTAGTCTTGGGCAAGTTAATCTTTCTGTGCCTTAGTTTCTTCATTTGAAAAAACAGTAGATCGTAATAGAACCTTCCTCATAGGGTTAGCATGAGTTAAGAAACTTAGAAGAATGTCTGGTGCCAAACCACTGCCAAGTAACTGTTAGCTGTTTTCATTGAGGTTTTTTTTTTTTTTTGGCCAGTTAAATGAAAGATAGTCAAGTATCAATAAGCTCTTTTTCTTGCCTGTCTTAAAGGAAAGGAAGCTGAAGTAGGGGAACAAAAAACCTGAGTGCACACCCAGGGACCCTAAGTCATTTCCAGATACAGCAGAGACACAGTGACACAAGAGAACATTCCTCCTGTAAAAATAATTCCTGAAGTTTTCCCAACGCCAAACCACAGGCCTGCACTGATTTGTGTCAGGAGCAACTTTAGACTTCATAGGCAGGGATGGAGTCTATAACTTTGACCTATTCTAATGCAGAAGCTACCACAGGGTCACTCAGTTGACTGTAGTGGGACCTTAGCCAATCCTGTGTAATCATACGTCACCAAGGAAAAACTGTCTAGTCTGCAATGAAGAATGCAGTGTGGCATACTCTTTGGCAAATGAATGTTTCAAACCTGATTCATGGTTGCTTAAGAAGATTTCTGCTGGTATTCATAAAATGCTCTTTACTTTTTATAACATGGATTGAAATATTTGCTTTAGGATCTGCTCACCATCCCCTCTCTCTGAATACATTCATTACCAGTAAGGTTCACGTAAGTGAAAGCAAGAACTTGCCAATATGTTATCAATGCCTTCAACTTAAAAAATACATGTTTGGATTGTCACCAGAATGAAAATTTGTGTCTAATCACCTCCTTTCCACTTCCCTTTTGATGAAAATCATCAAAATGTGAGATGAAAGGATTTGCTGGGTTGTCTGAATGTTTTTCCCAGCCCTGTTGGAAATGATGGAGGCATTAGGTCTTCAACATTTCCTCTGAGAAAGCAATTCCAAAGGTTGGTGTCAACTTACAGCTTAGTAATGGACTAATACACATTATCCTGTATGCAACTCAAAATTATAGCCTGCCAGCTGTGATTCTGGAAGTTGGGAATAGATTCCTTCACAAGATTCTAAACAGAAATGGCTTTGAATGTGGTGGGCATGAGTCTGTCTAACCCTTAGAAAGGCAGCATGAATGCTGTTACATTTCTATTGAATTTTAGCATTTGGCTCTCTAGAAAATAGAAAATAGCCAAAATTTGACAAGCACTTTACAAAATCATCTGTCCCTTTGTAGATGCAGAGTAAGAGCTATGTTCACAAGTGACATTTGCATTTAAACTTGCAACAAACCTTTCTTGCTCTCTTATGCCTCTGTTATTATGCACAAAAGAATTACGTCTTATTAGATATGAAATTGGCTAGATATGAAATTGCACTTTAATTGTTTTATCTCCTCTAGTGTATTATCTGTTCCTTTTAAATAAGTGTAGCCCCGAACTCACAAAAGGAGAGCCTACATTTCTAGTACAGGTATTTAATAAGTTTAACCTCATAGAGAACTTAATTTTTAATTGTCAAAGATAGTGTCCAGAGCTGACAAGGATGTGGATGAAGGTGGGGAGGCCCCCCGATCATTATTTGGGGAAGTAGAGTTGTCCATGTTGCTGAAAGGCAGCCCAACAATATTTATCATCATAAACCTGAAAATAATGCATATAACTGAGCAGCCCCATTTTTAAAAATATACCCTGTGGGAAATAATTAAGGATGGAGAAAGACTGAAATGTTAGAATGCACAATTACAGCACTGATTATAATAGCAGAATTCTATATATATATGTATTACATGTGTATTATAACAGAATAACAGAATTCAAAAAGTCTGTGATTACTAGGGGACTTGCTATTGTTAGTTGCCACAGAGCCAAGTACAACTCCCTGTGACCCCATATGTACAGATAGTAGGATTTTCAAGGCTGTGACCTTTCAGAAGCAGATTGCCAGGACTGTCTTCTGAGCTGTCTTTGGGTAGATTCAAGTAGTACTGAGGCGTTTAACTGTTTGTGCCACTGCACACCTAGTTACATAAATTAAGGTGCACCCATACAGTGAAATACTATTTAGCCACTAAAAATGACAATTTAAAATTTAAGTGGAACAAACAGATTACAAGATTAAATCAGGTACAGTAATGTACATGAACATGAATTCATGTTGCTAAGATAATATTTTGTACATTTATATAGAAAATACAGTCATCATATCAAAATACTGGTAAGTAGTTATATCTGAAAGAATTAATGAGTTTGGAGGATTTTAAAATCTGTTTCTTCTACTTGAGTAGGAACAACAACTGGCTTCATTATCAGTTATCTGAAGCTTTATTTTGAGGATATTTTCCAGTTTTCCACATCCATCTGTATGTGGTTGTATGAATAAAAGGTACATAAAACTGTAGTGAGAATAAAACACAAGTGAAGGGCATAAAGAGGCTGCATTGTGATTCAAGCCAACGATTCTGCCTAGTAGTGTCATTGTCTTACCAGCTACGTTGTTGACCTTACCCTTTTAAAAACATAGTTACCCACCCACCTCCTCCTAAGACTCTCTCAATATAAATACCTGTCATCATTTCCGTATCATATTATTCTTAATATGATGCTCAGTGTATAGCTACACAAGGGCTGTTTTGTTCACACTACTTGGTTCATATGTTGAGGTGTTTGGGAATTGTAATTCATCCTCACATAGACTCATGGCATTTGACAATACCATGAAATTGTTTATAAATATTTCACCAGATTCACTTCCTGAACAGAGTGTTGCATTTAATAGTTCCTTTAAAAGACTACTGTATTTTATGGAATATGAATCTTCCCAAGCTAAGATGGGAAAAAAGTATTCATGTTTTATATCACGTCATGGAACCATTGCTGTCAAAGTGCTTAAAACATCTAATATAAATCAACTCTCAACTCTACAGGCATTTATATGAATTCTTCATACATAGATGTATATGTATGCACACACACACACGCATACACAACCATCACTTTATTCAATAGATATTTACGCTGCTTTCAAGAGCTTACAGTCTAGTAGGGGAGGTAAATAGTCATACAGTTCAAGGCAGGACATAACAGTAGTGCTAAGCAGGAAAGGAGGGCTGCAAAGGGAGAGAGAAGTGCCAGGTATGGGAGCAGGGGGGAGGTGGCATTTGCGTTGGGCATGGAGAGTATTATTGCATTAACTGGCAAAATCCGAATGTGAATGATGGATTAGTTTAAAACGAACTAAAAGTGTACTGGTTGATTGAGACTCCTAGTGACTCTATAGCACAGAGCAGAGCTGTGCCATGGAATTTCCAAGGTGGTGATCTTTACAGAAGCAGATGGCCACATCTTTTCCCATGCAACAGCTTGTTTGTTTGAATTGCTCACCTTTCGGATGAGAGCTGAGCACTTTAACCACTGTGCCACCAGTGCTCCTTAAAAATATATATCCTATTTAAATTACTGAAGTTGTTATTGTTGTTTACTGTATATATTGTTGTCAGCTGCTGTCTAGTTGGCCCCTGAGTTTTGGTGACCCATTCGCAACAAACCAGGTTGTGATCCTTACAGCTTTCACTGGCTGGTTTTTTGGAACCTCTTTACTGAGGAAATAACACAAGGAAGTATTGCAGCATTTAGGGAGAGGTAAGAGAGAAGTAAATAATAAATAAAGTAAAATCTTGCCAGTACCTTAATCTGGCCAAAGGGCATGTGGGTATTCTTTCTACTGTTTTTGTTTTTGCAGTTTATCCATTACTTGGAAATCCTTTCGAAAAGATAAATAAGGCTGGTTCTCAGATAAGAGGCAACAGAGGATTTTCTATCTGTATTAACTGCCTTGTGAAGACCAGAACTGATGCCAGCTGCTTTTTTATTTCCCCAAATGTGGTTCATTTCAGTCATTGTTGACTTCACCAAACCACTGCCTAATTTCACACAACCCAGCATGGTGGGCAGCGGCGTCTGTTTTACAGACATCGGAGCCTGAAATAGCAGAAGACTGTGTTGGGGGCGGGGGCGGGGGCGCCTGTGCCCTGCCCGGCCACACTGGGCCTGGTTTGAACAGTGTGCTGTCAGACCCTACACTGTGTAATCAACAGCCAGGGCAAACAGAGTGGAGATGCTGACTTACCCGCACAGAGCTTTCTGCCTCCTGTTTGAATGTTGGATGGCCTCCCCCTGCAGGATGGCACGCAGTCCTTTAGAGATACTTCCCGGATGACAACCTAGGTACTTCCCTGCCATCATGATTAAATTGTAGCTCAAGTGAAAAGATGGCAAGCCCTTTCTTCTGGTCTCCAGGTAACCCCCTCCTAGTGTTTTATTCATGTGGCTCAGACCTAAATGACTTCACATAGTTCACCTCTCGGAGCCATCTCTGTTCAAAAAGGGCATCCTCCAGAGTGCCAGAAAGATCTCATGACCTACTCCCTGGAAAACAGCCGTGGAGAAACCAATGGCACACAGGTCTGCTCAACACACACGGGGTCACCGTGTGCTGGAATTGACTTGATGGTGACTGGTACCTGGTGTGTAGTTTACAGATTCCTCAAAGCTGTGAGGGCTATGAGAGTGAGCCTGGAGAAGACACCTGCCATCTGAGTGTGTGAAGGCTGCAGCCGGAAAGAAGTGCCTCCAGTCCCCATCTTTCTCTCTTCCCAGCTCTGAGCTGCAGAAAGCAGATGTCGGCGCAGCGGGGCTGACTCTCCCTTTCAGTCTAGGGAGGGTGGAACTGAAGAGCGAGGAAGGAAGGAGGTTACCGTTCAGGCCCCTCCTGTTATCTCTGCTTGGCCTTTGCTAGGAAGCGTGGTGAGAAAAGCTACCCTTCTGACTGTAATGGGCTTGGAAACTGTCTGGCCTGCCTTCTACGTGGGCTGCAGGGAGAGTGCTCGTGCCCCTCTGCCCCAGGGACAGTGCTGTGTGCAGCTACGTATCTGCTGAATGCCCCGATGGCAGGCTTCAGAGGGAGACCCTGGTTCCAGTAGTGAATTTCCTGCCTAGTGGGTATACAACCATAGGCAGTTAGTGAACCTCACTGAGCCACAGTTTGCACATCCACCAAAAGCTGATAATATCAGTCCCCATCTCTTACAATTGTGAGGATTAAATGCCGCCAACTGTGCCTAGAAAAGTAGGAAACCTAAACAGTAGTTGTTGCTGCTGCTCTTGAGTATGACTCCAGCCTGGCTTCTTTCCTTTCTCCCACCTTTCCTTCCCCAAACGTATGAGTGTTGCAGAGACAGCAGGAGCTCACATCAAGATAATTCTCCTTTGAACTTGAGGAGCCCCTCAGTGGCACATGAATGAAGAGTACTCAGTTGTCAGAGCCGCTATGACTCCTGGTGACACCATATAGAGCCTCCAGTAGTTGAATTCAAAAGTATATCAGCAGCCTTCCTTCTGATCAACCTCAGGGTGAACTTGAACCTCCAGCCTTCAGGTTAACAGCCAGACATGTTAACTGCTGGCACTACCCAAGGAACAAATCCGTCAAGATGAGCTTTTCCTTTTTCATTGTCCAGGTGCAGCCCCCGGTGGGTGATGTTGTTTTCTAGCACCATATGCATTGGGCTGTCCCCGTCCTACTGTGCCTGCCCTAAGAGCCTGTGGTGCCCACACTCCCTTCCTTTCCCCCGGGCTGGTGGAGCTCATCCCTTGGGGCTCAGCTCAGTGTCACCTTCTGTGGACATCTCTCTCTGTGAGGGCAGAAGAAACTGCTTCTGCAGCACCTTGACCCAACTCTTGAGTAGGCTGTGTCACATAATGTGGTTTTGTTCTTAAATTCATCTCCGTTGCTTGAATTTCTGAAGGATAAATATTATCATCTTTCTCCTAGTTCTGACAGAGAACATGGCATGCACGCTGCTCTGTAAGCATTGTGTTGGGGTTATTTGTTGTTGTTTGGTAATTTCTTTGGAAGTAATACTAAACATCCAGGAAAGTACTTATTTTAGTCGTCTAGTGATGCTTTAATAGAAACACAAGTGGATGGCTTTAAAAAGGGAAGCTTTATTTGTGACAGTTGAGTAAGCCAAGGAGCCAAATTCAGAGTGTCCGCTCTAGGGGAAGGCTTTCTGTGCTCGTACTGGAGGAAGGTCCTTGTCATCAATCTTCCGGAAGACTGGATCTTCTGAGGCACAGGGACTCTGGTCCTTCCCAATCAATGCCCTCATCTGCTGGCACTCCTTTTTGGTGGTAGGAGGGCCCAGATACCTCTGCTGGCTCCTCTGCTTTATATCTCAAGAGACAGCCTCAAGGCACAAAACAAACTTACACATTGAATCTTGCTCTACCAACACAACTGCCACCCTCCCACCCTCATTAACATCATAGAGGCAGGAATTCCAGCATGGCAGAACATCACACAATACCAGGAATTATGGGCCAGCCAAATTGCTACAGATATTTTGGGGAACACAATTCAGTCCCTGACAGTACTCAGTGAGAAGTAAGTTACAGAGTGCATATACCCATGCAGCCAGCCACCATATCAAGGATCAGGATGTTAGCAGAAACCCAGAAGTCTACCTTTTAGTCTCCACTCTCCCTAAGGATAAGTGCTGTCCTCCTTCTAACATCACAAATACTAGTTTTGCCTGTTTGTTTGTTTGTTTTTTAAATGCAGTCATACAGTATGTACTCCTTGATGGCTAGTTTCTTTCATTGAGCATTAACTTGGTGAGATTCATGCATGCTGTTGTATGTAACTGCAACGCATCCATTCTCCTGGCTGCATAGTGTTCTGCTGTGTGAGTACACTACTCATTATCCGTTTTACTGCTGACAGACATTGAAGAATAACTGTTCTGTGAACTGAATTGAATACTGATATCCAGCTCTTAAGAAATATTTCCCAAGCAAAGGGTGACAGGAAAGAAGGTTAAAATCATGAATGTTCTTCCTCAAAGCCAAAACCAAACCTGATATCAATTCTGACTCATTGTAATTATAGGAAAGTGTAGAACTGCCCGATAGAGTTTCCAAGGCTGTAAATCTTTATGGAAGTAGACTGTCACGTCTGTCTTCCACGGAGTGGCTGATGAGTTCAAATCACCAAATTTTAGGTTAGCAGTCAACTGCTTCAATCGTTGCATCAGTGCTTAAAGACAGCCCTAATTTCTCACCTTTTGGAGGGAGCAGTGACTGGTGGACCCCAGCATCCACAGCTGGCAAAACCTTTATTATACGTTCTTTATTCTGCCCTCACCTGACCGATTGCTAACATCAGACAGAGAGCTTCGGTGGAAGACGGTATTCCTTGGATTCTGTTTTGCTGTTAGATATTGGCATATAAATAGTAAATGTATTTCACTAATGACTGTGGTGGCATTAATTGTAATTATTTGTCAGTCTCACTTGCTGCTGGTCTCTTAATTTCCATCATGTCTGAAAAGGTTTTTAAAGAATTTCACTAGCAGTCTTTTTTAAGTTGTTTGTCAATAAATAACGGAAAGGCTTGGCTGTTGGCATTTCAGTGCTGTTGTTTTAATGGACAACTGTCTACATGCCACCTACCAAAGAAAGGCTTTTTGGTCTCTTTTTTTGAAGAAGGCATCTAGGGTGGAGGGACGTCTGGTTGCTATGGGTGTCTGAAATTTCGTGTTTACGTTTTAAGTGGTAAGCTGAACCCTTCACCATTTGGACTCGACCTGAGTGACGTTCACATTTAGAAGTTACAGGATTGTTATTGGGTATTTCCAGCTTAAGGATGCGGCTGAGAACTGGCAGTTAATTAAAACTAGGCTGGCTTTCAATATCAGGATTATGTATCCTGTTTTTGTGGGATGTCCCTGAAGTCATCTCTGCCCTGCAGTGTGCTTTTGATGTAAAAAAAAAATATTTTAAAAAGAAATATAGCACAGGGCAGTTTGTCTTCATTTACTGCAGAGGTGGGTTACTCCATGAGCTTTCCATAGTGGGCTCCTGCCCTAGTGTTCTCCGTCCTGTAGCTCTGCACTCCCTAGGCTGCATGCACCCAGGAGAACTGAGAGGACAAGAACAAAGCCCTGGCATTTTCCTGACAGGAAGACTGCTGTACGGGACACAGGCTGGGAGGATCTTAGAAGACTTGGTCAAAATAGAGTATTGCTGCTGTAAGTGCCAGGTGAAATAGTTTCTATGCCCATTCTGCTAAGAGTTTTTAGCATGAATGGGTGTTGTACTTTATCAAATGCCTTTTTGGCATCAATGGACAAAATCAGGTGATCTTTGTCTTTTGTGTTATTTATGTCGTTAATCACATTAATTGTTTTCCTGATGTTGAACCAGCCTTGCATCCCTGGTATGAATCTCACTTGGTCATGATGGATTATTTTCTTGATATGTTGTTGTATTCTGTTGACAAGAATTTTGTTGAAGATTTTTGCATCTAATTTCATGAGTGATATCGGTCTGTAGTTCTCTGTCTTTGTTGGATATTTCCCTGGCTTAGGTATTAGGGTTATGCTGGCTTCATAGAATGAGTTTGGGAGTACTCCATCCCTTTCTATACTGTGAAATAGTTTCAATAGTATTGGGGATAACTCTTCTCTAAATGCTTGGTAGAATTCTGCCGTGAAGCCATCTGGGCCCGGACTTTTTTTGGTTGGCAGTGTTTTGATGACCTTTTCAATCTCTTCCTTTGTGATGGGTTTATTAAGTTGTTCTGCTTCATGTTGTGATAATTTGGGTAGGTGGTATGAGTCAAGGAATTGGTCCATTTCCCCTAGGTTTTCAAATTTGTTAGAGTACAGTCTTTCATAGTATTCTGTTATGATATTTTTTATTTCTATTGCATCTGTGGTGACAACTCCCTTCTCATTTCTAATTTGGGTTATTTGTTTCCTTTCCTGCTTTTCTTTAGTAAGTTTAGCCAGTGGTTTATCCATTTTGTTGATCTTTTCAAAAAACCAGCTTTTAGTCTTTTCAATTTTTTCAATTGTTTTCCTATTCTCTAATTCATTTAGCTCAGCTCTAATCTTTATGATCTCGTTTCTTCTGGTGCCTGAGGGGTTCTTCTGTTGTTCTTGTTCTACTTGTTCAAGCTGTAGAGTTAGTTCCTTGATTTGGTTTCTTTCTTCCTTCCAGATGTGTGCATTTATGGAGATAAACAGAGCTCTGAGCACTGCTTTGGCTGTATCCCATAGGTTCTGGTAGGAAGTGTTTTCGTTCTCATTGGAATCCATGAATTTCTTTAATTCATCCCTGATTTCCTCTATAACCCATGTTTTTTTGAGCAAGATGTTGTTCAGTTTCCAAGAGTTCCACTTTCTATCTCTGTTTTTTTCTGCTATTGATTTAAACTTTGATGGCTTTATGATCTGAGAAGATGCTTTGCAGTAATTCAGTGGTATGGATTTTGTTGAGCATTGCATTATGGCCTATCACCTGGTCAATTCTGGAGAATGTTCCATGTGCACTGGAGAAGAAGGTGTAGTTGTCTGCTGATGGGTGGAAAGTTCTATATATATCAATGAGGTTTAGTTGGTTAATTGTGTCAGTGAGGGCTTCTGTATCTTTACTGAGCTTTTTTCTAGATGATCTGTCTAGTAATGAGAGTGGAGTGTTAAAGTCTCCCACTATTATTGTGGAGTCATCTAACTCTCTTTTGAGCGTAGTCAGTGTTTCTTCGACACATTTAGGTGCTCTGACATTAGGTGCATAAATGTTTAATATAGTTAAGTCCTGCTTGTGTACTGAAGCTTTCAGCAATAAATAGTGTCCATCTTTGTCCACGATGGTGGATTTGACATTAAAATTGATTTTGTCTGAGATTAGAATTGCCACCCCGCTCTTCTTTGTTCATTGTTAGCTTGATATATATTCTTCCATCCTTTAATTTTCAGTTTCTTCCTGTCTTTAGGTCTCAAGTGAGTTTCTTGTAGACAGCATATGGATGGGTCGTGTCTTTTGATCCAAGATGACACTCGGTATCTCTTTACTGGAGCATTCAGTCCATTCACATTCAATGTAATTATTGATAGGTATGTGTTCACTGCTGCCATTGTGATATGTTTATTTTTATGTTGATGTTATCTCTGTTGTTCTTATTAGTCTGTTCTGCAACACTCTTTTTTGTGAGTTGATTTTTCACCTTTTTCAGAGCTGGTTTTATAGTTGTTGAGACTCGTGTGTTAGATTTCTTGAAATGGTATGATACATCTTTGTTGTGCTTTATGGCTGCCCCTATGAACCCCCTTAATAAACTATTTATAAACCCAATGTTAATTACTACCAGTCTTGTCATCTTCCTCTCCATCTGGAAGGACTATAACGACTAGTACATCCCTCTTTTTATTATGATGACACCATAGTTTTCATGATGATCACTGGATTGCTTCTTTGCAGATCAAAGCTGTGATTTACTTTGGAGCCTTCCCTAAGTGAGTAGAGTATTGAGTAGTGTGTCGTTCTAAAACATAAAGTTAGTGGTTTCGTTCTTCTAAGTCAAAGCCAAGAACTTCTTTCAGTATTTCTTGTAGTTTGGGTTTGGTTTTCACAAAGTCTCTGAGTTTCTGTTTATCTGGGAATGTCTTAATTTCATTTTCATATTTGAAAGATAGTTTTGCAGGATATATAATTCTTGGTTGGAAGTTCTTCTCCTTCAAGACTTTGAATGTGTCGTGCCACTGTCTCCGTGCCAGCATGGTTTCTGCTGAGAAATCGGACGAGAGCCTACAGGGTTTCCCTCTGAATCTTAGCTTTGCCTTGAGTCTTGCTGCCTTTAAGAGTTGCTGCTTATGTTTCATTTTGTTAAGCTTGATTATAATATGTCTTGGAGTCTTTCTTTTGAGATCTCTATTGGGTGGCGTACGATATGCATCTGAGATGTCTATATTCTCTTCCTTCATGATTTCTGGGAAGTTTTCTTTCAGCAGCTCAGCAACAATACTCTCTGTGTTCTCAGATGTCTCACCCTGTTCAGGGACTCCAATTAATCGAAGGTTGTTCCTCTTAATAGAGTCCCACCTGCTTCTTAATGTTTCTCCATTTTTCTTGTTTCTTTTTTCTGATTTCTGCTCATAGATGCTGGCCTCAGTAGCTCTGTCTTCCAAGTCAGAAATTCTTTTTTCCATTTGTTCCATTCTGTTTTCTTGGCTTTGCATGGAAGTTTCTATGTCTTTGATTTTCTTCTTGATCTGTTGGATTTCAGAGTACTGGTTTCCATCAGATCAAACAGCTTGCTTAATTTTTCATTTTGTTCTGCTGCATTTTGTATAAGGTCTAGAAGGGCTCTGTATATAATCAATTTGTATTCACTTCCTGATGCTTTTATAAAAGTTTCTTCATCTGGAAAACTCCTTGGTTGCTTTGTTTGGGAGCCTTCTGAAGCCATGAGCGATTGCTTGTATGCCACAATTGTCTGTTGCTTTTTGAGTCCCATGTGAGTATATAGAGGCTGGAAGAGGTAGTGTGAGGATGGATTGCAATTGTTTCTCTAGGCTGTCTTCAAATGTAAAGCAAAGGGTATCTCACCGGTTCACAAGTCAGTTAAGTTTTCAGGTGTGGAGGTCCCTCTTCTCATCTGACAAAGTAAGCACCACTATATCCAACCCCAGATGATTACAAACTAGTTCAGAATACAGCAATGCAACTGTCCTGTTGGCCTCTGCTGACAGAGTCTAGCCTTAGCCAACACTGCGTTGAGTACTGGTTTTGTGATAGAAAAGCTCTCTTGTGGGCAGGCTTTGGCTCCCAAGCTAAGAATTAGGTCCAGGTGCAGCCACCGTACCCAAGATGGCGTCCTCCACACAGGCAGCAGACAGAGGGGCTAAAGGTGCCGGGAGGCAGTGATTCCTCTGCTTCTGTTGCAGGGCCCCCAACGTAGGCAGCACTGTGCAAAATCACTACTTTTCTGTCGGAGAAGCGCTGTCCCGTTTGCAGGCGCTGGCTCCCAGGCTAAGAACGAGGTCCCGCTAAAATCTCGGTACCAACATGGCGTCCCGCACCCTGACCACGGAGTTCCGCACAAACCCCACTGAGGCAGCTACAAAACGAAAGGCTCAAAGTGTCTAGATTAACAGAGTCCTGAGCCTGGCTCTCAGAATATGGGAATTTCACCTGCCTGTCCCCCCAGCAGTACGTCCGAGTCCAGCCGCCAGGCAAGGCCCAGCTCCGCCCGCCAGCCGAGACCAACGAAAAAAAAGTCAAACTGGTGCGTTTACCTTCCGTCCGTGAGAGCCGGGGCTAGCCAGGAGCGGGAGTCAGCGAAACAGAGGAGGTTTTTCGTTGAGTGGTATGAAGTCCCAATTAACAGCTCTGTGCCGTGTCCTGAGGCTGATTAGGTGCTCAGAAGGCTCTGTTTGATTGTCAATTCAGGTCTTGGTTTCCAGAGGGATATAAGGAGACGTGGGCTTAGTCCGCCATCTTGACTCCGCCCCTGAAATAGTTTCTAATTATTGTTTCAAATATATATTTAAATATAGAAGTAACTCATAAATACATTCTTAAAGTAAAACAATACAGAAAAAGAGAAAACATCTCTTGTGATTCCTCCTCATTAATCTGAGCTTCCTCTTCATAGTCAGCCCCAATGACAAACCCAGTGATCATCACGTTGGTAGGTGTTGTTCTGGATCAGCATACTGTGAACCGTAGGCAAAATTCAGCCCTCCTCCCTGCTTTTATAAATAAAGTTTTATTAGAACACAGCCTGCCCATTTGTTCACATGTTATCTATGGCTGCCTTTGTGCTAAAATGGCCAAGTCAAGTAGTTACGTGGTTGCAACAGAAAACATATAGGACAAAAAGCCTAAAATATTTGTATCTGTAGACATTGAAAATATGTAATATAGGTATGAAAATTCATATTGAGCAGTTCTCAGTATAAATACAAATAGCAGTTGTCTTGTCTCCAGCAATCACAACAAAAGACGGCCCAAACTGATCAGTGACCTAAACAATTTGGAAATTCCTTCTTGATAGTGCCAGGCCATTTGTTCTTGTACCTTAAAGAATCATTAGGCAAGAAATAGACAACCTCACCAGAATTATTTGAATACATTAAAGTGACGCAGAGTGCTAATCCAGTATAAAAACATAATATTTTCTAGGGTTATAATGAAATACATTTGCTTCCAGCAACGCAAACATAGTAATTGATACTTTTTAATTAACATTTTGAGAAGATTCAGATAGCTTTAAAATTGTTGGCAAGAACTGCATTTCCACGAAGCAGTGCCTTTTACAGAAACTGGAATTTTTGTTCATGAAAGGAACACGTCTGCATCCAAACCCTCGCAGAGGTAACGTGAAGATGCACTAAGGGGACAGTGATGTGCAGTATTTTTTAAGTTCATATATAATCATGTAAACATTTAATGTTAATGAGACTCCCTGTTTTTAAGTTGTTCTTGCTATGCTTCCTACAGGCTTTTCTGCTTCACTTTTCTTAGCTAGATTTATTTTGAGCCTGGTGGTAGTAAAAGAATAACATAAAATTAAACCCGACACTCAGAACTGCTGAATTTCTAAGTCTTAAAATTCAGTCTGGGGTCACCCATTGGTGCCAGTGAAAATTTTGCCTAGAAAACAATCACAATCCATATTCCTTACAGAAGGGCAAAAGATACTCTTGTCACTGATAATTATCCTTATGTAAGTGCCAGTAATAATTGCCTGGTGGTCCTGAAACAAAGAAAACAGAGAGAAATGACTGGCACAAACTCTGCTATTCAATTTCTTGGTCTAGAATACCACGTGAAAACCAAGAAATCCTAAAAACAACCCACCATGGTTCGTCTCGGTGACAAGAAGCGGCAAAACAGCACTGGACATGTCTGTCAGATTAATAGATAGTTGCTAAGTGTTTATGACCAAAAACTCTAGTGGAGCAGTGGTTAAGTACTTTATTTGATAACCAGAGGCCAGCAATTCAAATCCCCAGGCGCTCCTTGGAAACACCATAGGGCAGTTCTAGTCTGAACTCCAGAGCCACTGTGATTTGGAATCTACTGGACAGCAGTGGCTCTTTGGCCTTAAGTGTTTCTGGAGTTCTGGTAAGTTACCCAACCAACCCTACTGCTGTCACATTGATTCCAACTCATAGTGACCCTATAAGACAGAGGAGAACTGCCCCATAGGATTTTCCAGGAGTACCTGGCGGATTCACACTGCTGACCTTTTGGTTAGCAGATACAGTACTTAACCTCTACACGCAAGGGTTCCCCTAGTAATGAACAGAGTTATTTTATAAAGCATTAAGGATACGTATTGAATCGTAGACAAGAGCTGTGTTCCTCTAAATTATAGCCTTCACTAAGAGAATCAAGACAAACAAACCACAGTCAACATCCAAGTAGGAATTTCTTCTTAGTAGGTTCATAACAACTAAGATTTCCGTTATTTAAAACCTTATCTGAATATGTGAAATGCTGAGACAACTCACTGAAAACAAGTTATATATCCACATATAAAGTAGTTTGAGAAATAAATCTTTCTCTTGACTATAGTTATGTTGTTTTGGCTTCATGAAGACAGAGAATAAATGTAAGTATGTATTATAAAACACTAAACACATAGAAAAAAGGACTGCCAGAGTAAGAAAGGGATTACCTAGTCAAAGGTTCATTTTAGTGGGGAAAAAAATTGGACTGGGCCACACAGAGTGGCCATATCGTGTGTAGTTTGTGGTTCTGTGCATCCATAGGATGTCGTCCTGCTGGCCTCTTACTAGAGGGCAGAGAGGGTGGAAAAGAGGGGACAGGAGATTGTTAAGAGGATATGACTTGTATAGAACAGAAAGGAGGAGTGTGCTGTCACTGGGCAAGTAGAGCAGTAGGAGCTGCACATAGGCAGGCAGCAAATTTAAACCAGATTGTACACTTCCATTCAATCATAATAAATAAATAAAAATAAAATAGAAAATACAGACAAAAAAAGGTTTATAAGCAAACGTAAATACAGCTTACACAATACAAATGTGGTGCTGGTAGTGTTTATGTGTGTATGTTTGCTGTTTATAGTATGTATCATATCATGTACTTAACTATGAATACATTTCCACACAACACCCACACACCCTGCGTATATACATACAGACATTGCACAGTTTTTCTTACAGTCATGTAAAGATAATATATTCCCACATTAAAAATGCTAAACATACACTATCATTTTAATGGCTGAACAGTAGCACTGTACGATACACATGAACTCTGTTGTAGCATTCCCCTTCTGTGACCAGGATTTTCCTTGTTAGGACTGGAGAGCATCTCTCCCTCCCCATGTCTGAGGACCTTCTTCAGTGTGCTCATTCGTTCCCTCTCAGGAAGACCGTAGCAGTTTGTTATGTTTTCTTACCATCCATTCTGCCAATGACATTTTTCTCTTGTTTCCATTAGCCCAGAAGGGCAAAGAACATTTTTATCTATATGAGTAAATCTTACATTTAACAAATTGGTTACAAATCTTTGTTCACTGATACTTTATTTAACAGGCTAATCTGGTAAACTACCTATTTCTCAAGTTATAAAAACATTCGCCATAGTGGTGAACATGATAAAGCTTCTGGGTCTCCAAAGACAGAATGAGATTGCTTGCGGCTAAATTGCACTATAGCTAATGCAATAAAGGATTGCTTTTCATGTGGAAAAGATAAACCGTGGGGGTAGAGAATAGTTAGCCTGTTAGGAAAAATGCAGAATAATCACATGTGACAGTTTGTAGCTTTGGCATGTAAGATTTTTCTTGTTGTAATATCTTCATTTTTGACTAAGGCAGCTTAGCCTAAGGTAGACCTCTCTTCAGACAATAAATGAACGTAGCTCTGTGACTTTCTAACTGTAGCCAAGTTATTGATTCTGTCTGCCCAGGTTTCCCACCCATGATGTGAACTGTGAGGGATGTATAGAAATCATGTAGGTCTTTTATAGGGACTTAATGAGGTTATTTACCGAAAGGTCGTTATAAGCCATAGAATGCTAACGGTGGTGCTAGTGGAGATGTGGGTGATGGTGGTGTTGGTCGCAGTAGTAATATGGGAGTAACAGCAGCAGCAGCAAAATTAGTAGCAGGAGCAGAAATTATAGTAGAAGTAGGAGAAATACAAGCAGTGGGGTAGCTCTACTAAAATATTTTAAAGCAATTTTCCTGAGGATAAAAAAATCTCAAATGCATTTATGATAGTATATTTTAAGGTACTCTAAAATCCCCTGTGAGTGAAATAATTTACATATCTATTTGGAAGTAGAAGGAAAAAAAGAGATATTTCTTTGCCCCTAAAATTTTACAGTGAACTACATGTTTATTCTATGTTTTACTAACTCTGAAAAGGGCTCTGATTTATTGTCTGTGACAGCCAATAGCAGTTTAATAAAATGGTTTTCAAAAGAAAGTAACCCTAAGAATAACGATGATTCCAGGAAACATCTCCTAACCTGGTTTCAACTGGAAGACATTATGTTGAGTGAGAGTAGTCAGCGACAAAAGGACAAATACTGTATGAGACCTCTACGATAAGATCTCAAAAACAGACTTGTGTATAGAAGAAAAGACTCTTTGACAGCTGCAAGGGAGGGGAGGGAGGGAGGGAGGGCGAGGGGGGGAGGGTTTAGTTTAGGTAGTTACTAGAAATCTAGTTGGGAGAAAGCGGTGACAGCACACATTAGGAACAAGAACAACATTAAGTGGACTTCAGCATAACTTGAGTACTCCTTCCATCTTAATACTGCAAGGATAGAGTAGCTGGGGCGGAGGCCGGGGGACCATGCTCTTAGGCGAATTCCAAGCCAATTGGCACAACTAGCGTTTTGCTAAGAGAGCTCTCTGCACCCCACATTGGTGAGTGGTGTCTGGGGTCTTAAAAGCTGCCAAGCTGCCATCCGAGGACACAGTAAATGGTCCCAACTCAGCAGGAACAGATGCTCACCGAGGGCCAAAATGACATGCGGTAAAGACAACCAAGAAGACAGACCCACAAGAGTGGGTGCCTACATCGACCTGGGACCGGAAGAACCGGATGGTGCCCGGCCACCACCAGTGATAGCCATGACGGAGCTCACAGAGAGGAGCCTCACTGGCAACACAAGAATAAAAAGAGGTGCATCATGAGATCTCCACTAAAAGACCTCAATTGATGGTCCAGCGGTTTTGGGGTTCCTCTGAGAGCATGGCCCCCTGCCCTGATGCTGCCCTTTCCCATAAATTATAACAAAGGTCCACTCTTTGGACAGGAATGGAATGGACTTGGCAATGCAGAGTAACCATATATTGGAAGCACTTTATGGTTCTATACATCTATAGGATATCATCTTACTGACCTCTGGCTGGAGGAAGGGGAGTGGACGGAGAGGAGGGGAAAGGAGACTGTTGGGAGGATGAAACATGTATGGAGCAGGGAAGAGTAGTGTGCAGTCACCGGACAGGGAGAGCAGTGGAAGCTGCATATAGGGGGGCATGTAAATTTACATGTGAATGTACATTTTCACTCAGTTATGTTAAATAAAAATTAAAAAATTAAAAAAAAAAAGAAAGAAAGTAACCCTACAAAATAACTGCATTTTTAGTCTCTGCTCAGGATTCCTAATTCTTCATAAACATTCCTTTAATTTAAATTCATACTTGTTATATTATTCTTAAATCTTGATAATAAATGAGTACATATGTGGTATTATAAATGATATAAAATAGCCATATTTAAGATTAGCCATATCATATAATAAATTTACCTTGGGATACCCTTTTGTTTTTTCTTTATTATTTTAATATATTTTATGTAATCTTGGAAAACAAAAATTTTTTTACACCAAACTCTAACCATTTTTTGTGACCAGACAGACACATAATACAAAAGAGATTAATATATATATATATATACATATATGTATATATACGGTAAAAGATGAATGGTGTAGGTGTTTGTTTTGTTGTTGCTGTTTTTAGTAAAGGATTAGGGGAGTGAGTGCTCTAAAAAGCACTAATAGATCAACACAGAACATTTGCTCCTTCTGTTTCTACTTTTAGGCAAGGAAAGATATTCTCCCTATCCTACCTAAAATAGTGTTTAGAGAAACACATAAACATTAGGATGTGAGGTAGTGAAATAGATACAGAAATAAATATAACCAAGCTCTTAAAAGCCTACCTCCTCCACAGTATCATTGCCAGAGCCCTAAAGGAGAATATGTCACACACAACCCACGATGTATTCAAACGTGTGAGCCCTAGGCCCCTAAACCCTGAGCCTCATGAGTAGATTATGTGGGCGCCATTTGAAAATAAACTGAGTGGGATCAGAAAGAGTGCTAGTCTACTTCTGTTTCTACTTTTAGATAAAGATCAATTTATTATTTCAACAAATATTTAACAAGTGTCTACTCTGATCCAAGTTGTATTCTAGATGCTAAGAATAATTCAGGGGCTAAGGCAAAGTCTCTACCCTCTCATGGAGCTTATGTCTTAGTTGGAGGAATGGGGATAGATGTACAAGAAATTGACCAAATTGATAGAGAGTATATCCAGTGTGATGGGTGCTATAGAAAAGAACAAAGTAAAGAGAATGGGGACTGTCTGGGTGTGCAGATGTTTAACATACTCAGCTGCTAATGGGAAGGTCGAAGGTTGGAATCCACCCAGAAGTGCCTTGGAAGAATGGCCTGGTGATCTACTTATGAAAAATAACTCACTGAAAACCCTGTGGAGCAAGTTCTACTGTGACACATAGTAGTCACTGTGAGTTGAAACTTATTCAGCACTAACTGCTGAGAGGAGAATACAGAGGACCAGGTAGGAGGAAGATGCTGTTTTTCATGAGATGGTCAGTAAAGGCCTCTCTGATCATTTGATGTTACAACAGAGGCCTGAAGAAAGTGAAGCCGACAGCCCTGTAGATTGTTACAAGGAATGATGATTGCAGGTGGTGCAAAGGCCCTGCTGCACAGAGCCCTTTCCGCGTCTTTGAGGGAAAGCTCACATTAACTCACTTTTCTGAGTCGCAGTGTCCTTTGTTGCCGAAATGGGGATAACAATAACACTGTAAAGGATGTCTTGTGAGGACTCGGTGAGAGGGTGTGCTCCCTAAATGTTCGGTGCATTTCTTCTGTAAATGTCTGTTTATGGTGGTCTGTATGAATGTTTTCTATAGTTTCTCTCCCTTAACAGTGATTGAACTTTTAAACACTCCTGAGTTACCAAATTATGTTACAGAAAACACGAACACAACAACCGTGTTTAGCTTTTCACGAACCACGTCACGAAGCCTGGGCCCACGTTTACTCGTCTTTCTCAGGCGGCCCGGAGCCCCCCGCTGCTGAAGTCTCCTCCTAGAGTGACAGTCCCTTGCTGAAGGTCTCTCAGATCAGCTCCCTTTCTTGTGGATAGCACCATTAGGAACCCTTGCACTCTTGCCTCACAAAAAGAAGGGGTCCCAGGGAGGGCAGGTTTTCACTGTGTCATCTATTTCCAGTTCATTCTTTCGCAGCTTACACAGGCACAGAGGCTAAAGCAACTGAAACGCTCTACACAGAAGAATAGGATAGATTTATGAGCAGGGTTTGGGCCTGAAAGAAAGAGAAAGAGAGAGTGCTAACAGAGAAAAGAGAAGAAAAAAATGCATAGCCAAGTATCATGGCCGAATGACTGAGAAACTTTTCAGACTAGAAGAGGCTAACAATTGTAACGGTTTGCATTACTCTACAGTGAATTTTCCCCATCTCTTCAAATTGTCAAGAAAGTCTAACACAAAAATAAGGACTTTGTGTGTCTCTTCTTCTCCTCCTCCCTCTTTCCCGTCTCCCTTCTCTTTCTCTTTCTCTTCTCCGTCTTCTTCTTCCTCCTGTTTTATGGTAGCAATCAAGGGAAGAGGGTAAATTCCATTTTGAGGTCAACATCAGCAAAGCAGTACATGAAGAGTGCTTTAGCCAGGAACAATAAAACTGCAGCAGAGGCAGGTAGTGGGAGCCAGAGATGTCCATCCCTCTACTCTTAGAAATTGTCCCAGATTCTTTGGGCTAATCAAGGCACTTGTATACTGACTTCCCTGGACAGGGTTACCTGTGCTGGCACCTGCGTGGGCATGACTCCGGCTTTGGCCTGCACCCCAAGAGAAGACAACGCTAAACTCCCTGGGACAGTAATGTGAAAGCAGGCTGACAGCCAACACATGAGGCCTTTGGATCTACTAGAAAATGCCTGACAGACAGGCAGGGGACATCCACATTTGTCAGTGTTCTTAAGTGAACTGAGTTTGTTCGTGTCTACCATTCAGTATGCTCTCAAGCTGCACTGTGTGGCCTTGAGATCACATTCAGAAGCGGGCACGACAGGCATGGCTGCTAACCCTCACAAGTTCACTTGCTTGTTCTTGTGTTAACCAAAGGCCTTGAGTCTACCTTTGCTTCCTTAGAATAGCAAAAGGATAGGTCTGCAGTAGCTGTCTTGGACTATATGTGACTGAGCCTATGTGTAAAATAGAAACATTATTAAAGCTAAAATTTGTTGGGTACCTAGTGTGTGTAAAAGATCCCTCTATTGTTACTCCTAAATAAGGAGGCTGAATTTAACCCAAATATAGAGTTTGGAAAAGTGGAACATGTCCAGTAGATGAAGGTTGATGGGGAATTCTGTGAGGAGAAACAGAAGTTGAAAAAGCAGCCAATTCAGCAATTCTTAGCAGCAGGTGGACAGTTAGTTACCTTTTCCAGATGCCTAATGTCTTTGTCACATTTATAGGGTGATCATGTAATTTCAGCTTTGGCTATGTAATTTCATTAATGTTTTATCTGTTATTTTAGGCAGTGAAGTCCCCTGGGCAGGGGTTGCATCTTTTCTGTCTTTGCAACTCTACTTTGCATGGGAGGGTTTGTGATCACAGGCAAGAATGGATAACGGTGCTGAAAGTCAGGAAAAATTTGGATTGGGGGGATATAAGAGAGATCGGGAAAGTGCCTACGTTGTGCGCATGGTTGACACACTTAATGCTAAACAAAAGACTGGAAGTTTGAATCCACCAGAGGCACCTTGGAAGAAATGCCTAGTGACACGCTTCCAAAAATCAGCTGCTGAAAATCCCATGGAACTCAGTTCCACTCCAACACACCGTGAGTAGCATTGACTTGATGGCACCTGGGATTTTTCGGGGAGGTAGGGAAAATGTCAAACTGAATTAAACGAAGAGGAGGATGTGGACAAGGTAAAACAGTTGGTACTAAAAGCAGGTGTTATACATCAGAAAACGTAGTTAAGTAGATCCATTCCAGGGTCTAGTCTTACAGCATGTATGTAAATCCCCTTTGGAGTTTACGCAGTTTTGCTCACAAGTGCACTAATCTTGCAAAATGCTAAGCCACCCATTTCTGTCTCTCAGTGAGGTGCGGGTGAAAGTGTTGCGTAATTCACCTTCTGGAAACCTCATTTTTAGGGAAAAGTTAATTTATTGCACATCTGAGTGTTTGGCTCTCAGTGACCATTAACCTAAACCTGACTCACCAGAGTAGCTGGCCCCTAGTGAGGAATTACTTTCTTTCCTGCAAGAGAAATTCTTGAGATTGTTGGAAAAGGAAAAAGAAATCCAAGGGTATTGTTAGAACTGGTAGATGAGGTCTGTTCATTCGCCTAGCTGGATTTCCTTTAAATGCTAAGATGAAAGTCATTCAGCAAGGAGTGCTGAGCAGTAGGGATTAAAAAGTTTTTGTTCTTATCCTTTACCACTGCCGGAAAGTATAATTAACAGGTAAATGTAATAGATGAAGATGTTTGTATCTGATTTAAAGATCTCACCCACTCTTGAGGCTCAGCCTCCATCACAACCAAAGTGGGCCTAAATCATAGAGATCCAGATGGACCTCTGTGAGTTCTCAACCACAGTGCCCTCCTGGTTTGCTTTTGACTTGAGCGTTAATAAAGGGCTTTGGATTAGTTTGCCGTTACTGTCTCATCTTGCATGTGATTTTCAGTAACCTAATCTGTAAAATACTGTAATTGAAATTGATCATCAGGAGGTAGCATATGATCAAGATCTGATGGTACTGAAGGAAGAAATCCAAGCTGCATTGAAGGCAATGAAAAAAAAAAAAAAAAACGGGGTGAAGAGGCTATAGAACTTGTCAGAAGACCAACTGAGATGTTTTAACAAACAGGTACCACACTGGAAGCACTTTCTCACCTATGCTAAGAAAATTCGAAAACAGCTTACCTGGCCAACCTGGCCACCCTACTAGAGAAATGCATATTTGCACCCACTCCTAAGACAGGTCATGCGACCAAATGCCGAAACTCTTAAACAATATCATTAATATCATACACAAGTAAAATTTTGCTGACGATAACTCAGAAAAGGTTGAAGCAATACATTGACAAGGAACTGCCGGAAATTCAACCCAGATTCAGAAGAAGATATGGAATGTGGGATATCATTGCTGATGCCAAGTACACCTTGGCTGGAAACAGAATAACAGAAAGATGTTTACCTGTGTTTTATTGACTATGCAAAGGCACTCAGTTCTGTGGATGTCTAACAAAGTCTGGATAACATTGTGAATAATGAGAATTCCAGAACACTTACCTGTGCTCGTGAGGAATCCATACATGAGGTAACAGGCAATCGGTCAAACAGAAAAAGGGCATAAATACTGTGTGGTTTCTTGTAAGAAAAGGTGTGTGGCAGGTTTGTGTCCTTTCATCGTATTTATTCAATCTGTATGCTGAGCAGATAATCTGAGAAACTGAGCTGTATGAAGAGTTACCCAACATCAGGATTTAAGGAAAGCTCATTAACAACCTGTGTTATGCAGATGACAAAGCTTGCTTGCTAACACTTAAGAGAACTCGGAGCACTTACTGTTGAAGATCAAAGACTACAACTTTCAGAATGGATTACACCTCAACACAAAGGAAGCAAAAAATCTCACAATTGGACCAGTAAGCAACATCATGATAAACAGAGAAAAGGCTGACATTGTCAAGGATTTCATTTTACTTGAGTCTGCAGTTAATGTACATAAAAGCAGTGGTCAAGAAATCAAAGTATTGCATTGGGCAAATCCACTGCAGTAGTCCTCTTTCACGTGTTAAAAAGCAAAGATGTCACACTGAGTACTAAAATGTGCCTGGCCCAAGCTGTGATGTTTTGCATCACCTTATATGTGTGTGAATGCTGGACAGTGAATAAGGAAGACGAAAGAATTGATTACTTTGAATTATGGGATTGAAGACTATTGAATATCCATGGACTGCCAAAGAAAGAACAACTTTGTCTTGGCAAAATTACAGCCAGAATGCTCCTTGAAAGCAAGCATAATAAGACTTCATCAGAAGTACTCTGGACATCGTAAGTACTCAGGAGGTGTCAGTCCCTGGAAAAGAACCTCATGCTTGGTAAAGCAGGAAATCTGCCAAAAAGAGGAAGACCCTCAATGAGGTGGATTGACACAGAGACTGTAACAGTGTGCTCAAACATAGTAATGATTGTGAGAATGCTGCAGAACAAGCAGTGTTTTGTTCTGTTGTACCCCAGACCCACTGCAATCAAGTCAAGTGTGACTCATAGCACACACTACAAGACAGAACAGAACTGCCCCATAGAGTTTCCAAGGAACACCTGGTGAATTCAAACTGCTGACCTTTTGGTGAGCAGCAGTAGCACTTAACCAGCACACTGCCAGTTTCCTTTGTTGCATATAGGGTCATTATTAGTTAGAATCAACTCAACACCTCCCTAATAACAACAAAAGTCTTTAACAGGTGGAGATCACTGTCTCTTTTCTTTCACAGAGCCACTGGTGGTTTACAACTACCAACCTCTCAACAAGCAGCCAGTTGCTTAACCACTGCCCCACCAGGGCTGTTTTACGTTTCCATAGTTACGACAAAACAAGGAATGGTTCATCTGAAAGTCGCTTTCAGATAGTCTTCACTGAATTTGACTTTTTTGAAGGTTTGCTCGGGACCTGAAAGATTCTTTTCTTTAATAACAGTCGTTGTCACAGCTTTAAATAATACATATTTCTATTAGGAAGATGTTAAGATTAAGGTACTTTATGGCACAATCCTAGGATCAGTTTCCCTACTTGTAAAATGCCTCCAGCTCACAAAGTGAGGAAGACAGCCTTTCTGTGGCACCACGGCACCACCAGCCGTTCTCCAGGGGGAGGACTCCGCGCCCCCGCAGCGCGTTTCCGCCGCGCGTGGTCTTTGTGCCGCGGAGAGCCGCGCCTCCAGAGGGTCCCTTGGAGAGGCGCTGTCCTGCTTCTCGCCCTGGCCACTTCCCCGGACGCCCAGCCAAGGGAAGGTCCGGAACTACCCCGCCCGCGCACTTTTCTTTTCCTGTGTTTCCTATGTGGTTCTCCACAGCTTCATGGAACGTATTCCTTTCAGTCTCCCTCAGAATCGTTTCTTGTCTATTATTTGCAGATGGGAAACAAAATTGACAAACAGGGAGGAATCTTTTCATTTAAGCCTTTGGTTGCCCGCTTAAATAAATATGCTGAAGTGTGTGCTCTGGGTTCCAACTAAATACAACTGATAATAAAGAATCTTCCGTAGTGTATCCTCCCTCCCTGTTTGTTTTGTTTTGTTTTCTTCTTTACTTTCATTTTCTCTCTTCATCTTTTCCTTTCCCTTGATTCTGACTCCGTCTTTTAAGGCCAGCTTTGACCTAGATTATCCACATACACTCCTTTCTTCATCACGGGGTCTGTTTGTATCTCTGACTCACAGATTTGTTCAAAATCACTGTTAGCACATTTATCACTTCTGACATAAGGTGGTAGATTTTTATATTTTTTTAGCTTGTGTCGCCCTCCCCTTGGTTACTCCGTTCCTTCAGTAATGGCGCAGAGTGACAACCAGTCATTACAGGAATCCTGAAAATGCCACTGGGAACTCAGCAACAAGGCGCACCTCAGAAATCCTAAGACTTGCATCTGAGATCAGATCCCTAGATGTTCCCCCTGCTGCCACCTCTTTTGTCACCACTTTAGAAGCAAAACTTAAGTAACATCTTTGAACTTCCTGACCTGGAGGTTCTGTCTGAAAAACTCAACCAGCCTGACAATATACCCAACCCTGCTCAGCACCTTTATGCGGCCCTGGTTTGAAGTAAACATTGTTACTGTACCAACCAAAAAACCTTTTTGTGTAAATGGAGATGTAAAATTTGTCAGTGCTAAATGATAAGCTTAAGGGAGAAACAAATGTCCCAGTGTATTTCCGCTTGACAATCCTGTTTCTCTCCTCTTTGTCATGTTTCCTCTTGTTTTGTTTTCTTTAAAACATTGCCCTTTGTCTACTCCTTTCTTCATTTTTGGAGTTAGGTGACTGTCAGAGTTCAGAGGGGAGCTAGGAATGATGGATTGTGTCACACCTTTGGGGTCTGCTTGTCCAGCGGAGCTCTGTTGAAAACCAGACTGCAAGACTCCCTTTGTCTCTTTGGAGCAGTATTATATTGGCCCAAACAGCTAATGCCCTTTGTTAAGCATAATTATGAATTACAGCAGTAGGCCAGTATCTTACTTAACAAGTTAATGCATTCATTTAGAACATACGTCTGTGTGTGTGTGTGTGTGTGTGTGTGTGTGTGTGTGTGTGTGTGTGTGTGTGTGGTTTTCTTCCCCACCTACTGTGTGCCTGGCCATTGTAGCTCTGAGGATACTGCCGAGAGCAACACAGAAAAGCATCCCTTCAACACATACTATTCACGTGTTAGAATATATTTTTATCTTCTCCTCGGTAACTGCAGTTTTTGCAACAACTAATAGCAGTTTTTACGTATTTTGGAAGTCGGACCCATGAAGTCTTAATGACTGTCAGCATCTAGTTAAGTTTTACAAGTCTGGATTTGTTTGCTGTTTGTTTGAGAAACAGACGCTGCAAAATGAAAGTGATTTTTTTTTTTTTTTTTTTTTTTTTGGTCCCTTTTGTACGCAATTAGAACAGCCTTTTGCAGGACATGCTTTACTTTCTTTTCTCCCATTCCCCGGCCCCCTAATAAAAAAAAAAGAGAGAGAGAGAGAAACATGTTAGGGTTTTCACCACCTGGTTATGGTTAGTTCTTTATTTTAAAATCTCTTTCAAAACAGATCAGACATTACACTGTTAAAAACAATTTTCACTGTAGGTATTGAATATCATACTGCGCTTGTAGTAATAACTGATAGATATCTAGAATAATCTTCAGTGTGGACTGAGACTAGAAGGAACTGCCAATCACTGAGTTTAACTTTAAACACAGATGATTTGAATTCATGTTAGCTGCCTGAGGAAGCCAAGAAGATGAAATAAGTGCTGGTTGGAGAGGAAACCTTGGTTGGAGAAAAGATGCTAAAATTACCTATGCAGTTTGCCTTTCTTGCTGGTTGCTTGAGTCACTAAATCAAGGCAAAGTTTATGAAAAGCCTGTGACTGGGGTCTCCAACTCTTCGTTCCTGCTGAGATTTTCCTATTATAAATCTGCTGTCAGAAATAAGTGCTTTACTGGTGCTTTAATTCTGTGCAGGCACAAACACCTCAGTTCAACACTTTTGCCAGACAGTCTCGACTGTCTTTAGAGCAACAAAGATCTCATTAACTTGGGACATTACAGGGGGAAGGGGTTAACATGCTCTCTGGTCGTCATTCACTGCCTTAGGAACAGTGCTGTGGACCCTGAAAGAAAACATGAACTCCTAAAGCAACAAAAGGACCAGAACACTGAGGGATGGGAGGCCGTAACAGGTGGGTGGTGGGGAGTGAGGAGGGCTTAAGGATTCAAGAGCATTATCCTTCTATAGAAAAGACAGCTTCACTTTTTAATGTTGTCCATGGCACCTCTTTTTAAATGTTGATTAGTTTTAAAAGATTTCTCCTGTTATCATTACCAGAAATCACTGTCTTCATTTCAAATGCTCAATAGCTGCGTGTGGCTTGTGGCTACTGTATTAGACAGTGCTACAAGAATATGTCCATTGCCTTAGAAAGTTCTGTTGGGCAGTGCTGCATAGACTGTGTTCCTAGGTCTCTTGGTCTCTGGCACTGTACACCTTTTTAGTGATCAGACTTTTAAAGAGTTTTTGTGTTGTGTTAGTGCCGAATGATAAAACTTAACCATGTTGTCGTTTTTAACGTTTGGACATTTCTGTTGTTTCTCTTTCCTGTTACAGATATACAGATGATTACTTTCTCTGCCATCTTTTAAAATATCTACTCAAAATGTGCTCCCCAGACTGGTATCAGTGCACAAATGCTAGTTATTGATGAAATAAGTAAATACACTGAAAGTAAGCATTTAGACATTTTTATAAGGATTTGACATTGCTGTGACACCTGATGATTCTTTTTTGTTGTGTTTTACAAAAGATTCAGTCTATGAAAAAACTGGAAATAGAAAAGAAGGAGGAAGGGAGGAAGAGATATGAAGAGACAGAGAGAGCCACGGTGAAAAGAAGGAAGGGAACGAGAGTGGGTGGGGAGGAAGGAGGGAGGGAGAGAGGGAGGGGAGGAGAGAGGGAGGAAAAGAGCTAACCCCTCACCACAGAGTTGACAAGCAAAGATGTATAAAAAATTCTTACATTGAAAACTCATGAGGCAACTTGCCTAAAAATTTCAAGCAGGACCAACTTATGTGATTGGAACAAAGGCTGAAATCAGAGTTTAGGAAGATGCCTTATAATTATTTGATATGACTATGAACATAGTTTACAGTAATTTTCTCATTTACTCTTCAGTGTATATTAAAGATGTTAATGTCAGGGACTGTTATATAAAACTAAACTCCACACTTTTATTTAACATTCTGTATCTCAAAGATCTTTGACCAAAGTAGAAGCAATAGGTACCTGTCAGTTATTGAAAAGAGTGTAGTATTTATTTTTTATACTTAGATCAGTTTGAGAAGATTGAGATTTAGCTAATAAAGGTAGCACTATTTGGAAAATATTACAATATTTGAATTGAAAAATGATCTGTTTTACTCTATCCTCGCAGAAGAGAGATGTTTCCCTGCAGCATGACCTGATACCATATGATGAGTGTGTTTAGCATTGTTCCAGTCCTATTCTGGGTTCTTAGCCACACTTCAGTGTAGTTGCCCCACAGAGACCAGGGTCTGTATGGCACATGCCTGTCAGTTGCTAAGTAAATATCATATGCTATTAATTTCTTATTTTCCAGCTTTCCTGACTAAATGCTGAACTCTCCAAAGGAAGAGACTGTACTAGTTTTTTATCTCCCTTGCCTTGTGCAATAGCTAATCAAAAAAACTTTAATAAGCTGTTAAAAGTACAAAATCTTAAACATAAAGAGAAACAATGGTTCATGCTTACCAGGGAGGGGAAAGGTGAGGATGGAAAACCACTAAATAGACAATAGAAAAGTGGTAACTGATGAAAGGGAAAGCAATACACACTACTGGGGAAGCTAGAAAGACCATCAAAGCTCCGTAGACACGTTCAAACTCCGTGAAGGAGAGAATAGCTGGGCTGAGGGCTGTGAGAACCATGATTTGGGGGAACACGTAACTCAACTGGTTTGTAAGAAACCAGTAACATGGTTTGTAAGAAAACGTTCTACATTCTACTTTGGTGAGTACTGTCTGGGGTCTTAAAGAACAGCCAGCTAGGACACTCCACTGGTCTCCTTCAGGAGCAAGGAAGAATGAAGAAAACTAAAAATAAAAGGGAAATATTAATTCTAAGGATTAATGGACCATATCTGCAATGGCCTTCAGCAGACTGAATCCTGTACAACTAGATGGTGCTTGACTACCACTACTGACTGTTGTGATAGGAATCGTAACCAAGGGACCCAGACAGAGCTAGAGAAAAGTCTAGAACAAAATTTTAACTCCAAAAGAAAGACCAGACTTGCTAACCTGACAGAGATTGCAGAAACTGTCAGAGTATGGCCCCTGGAGACCTTTTTAGCTCAGTAGTGAAGTCACTCCTGAAGTTCACCCTTCAGACAAAGACTGAACAGGCCCATAAAACAAAACAACACTAAAGGGGCATGCCAGCCCGGGGACAAGGAGGTGAAGGCAGGAGGGGACAGGAAAGTTGGTAATGGGGAACCCAGAGTTGAGAGTGTTGAACTGTTGTGGGGTTGTTAACCAATATCGTGAAACAATATATGTACTAACTGTTTATTGAGAAACTAGTTTGGTGTGTAAACTTTCTTCTAAAGTACAATAAAGAAGAAAGTACAAAAATGCTATTAAAAACATTTAATCATGAAGTCAGTCACTCAGTTCATTCAATAAGATAAATCATTTGTTTTGGCATTATTGTTTTGCATCATCTGGTGGTTCTGAATATGAGGACTGCCAATTAAATTTGTGAACACATCCTACAAAAAGTGCTACATACCTTATTGCCGAATACCACTGTAGTCACCTTCAAAGTACTCCTTTGGGAAGCTGTGTACCCATGCCAGTACCTAGGCCAACCTTCAAAGCAACTGTGGAACTCTTCTTCTGGAATGGCCATCAGAGCTGTCGTCGTATTACTCTTGATGTCCTGAATATCATTCAAATGTCTTCCTTTCAATATTTCCTTTATTTTCAGGTAAAGAAAAAAGTCACTGAGGGCCAGATCAGGTGAGTACCGAGGGTGTTCCAATACAGTTATTTGTTTACTGGCTAACAGCTCCCTCACAGACAGCTGTACAGTTAAGTTGGCAAACTTGCCACCTTGCCACTGTGCCCAGTGGCCATTCCAGAAAGAGTTCCAAAATTGCTTTGAAGGGTTGACTAGGCACTGACACTGATGCATAGTTTCCTGAACAGAATACTTCAAAAGTGACTGTAGTGATATTCAGCAATTAGGTATGTAGCACTTAGAACAATTAAGTTTGCAAACTTCGTTGTCAGACCTCATATGTTAAATTTAAACTTCAGCTTTGTTAATTTCTTATTGCATAGCCAGAAAACCCTTATATTCTGATTCTTGCTACTCTTGAGCTCTAAAAAGATAAAATTAGAGTGACATCAGCAAAATAACAGAATAGGCAGCTTCAAGCTCCTATCTGACATAGAAACATTAAAGGGAAAAAAAAAAAAAAAAACCAGAAATTGTTGAACCTAACTTTATCAGAACTCTGGAACATTGAGAGTTTTATAGCAATCAAAATAATGTTGAATCAAGGAAAGGGCAATGTGAAAAGAGTAGGAGAACTTTGTGATGCTTTTACTTGCTCTTGCTCCACTTCTTCCCTGACTTAGCATAGTCTTAAGAAGGCAGCTAGTGTTGTCAGTGTGGGCTCCTGATTCTGGAGGCAGAAGAGCAGACCTGACTCTCAGATTATTGTGTATGTCTGCACTAAACTGTCTTGGGGCTAACTGAAGGGATTATGCAAAGTGGTTGCCTCTATTTCCCTGAATTCAGAACTCATACAGCCTGGAAAAGCAGCAGTCCTTGCTCAAAATTATTGTAAGGCTAATAAATAGTCCACACATGCCTGGGGCAAAAGATCATGATTGATACACACAATGGACTGTCTGAAGTATGGGAGGAAAGGCTGAGGCGAGTTTCTTTGAGACATTAGGTCATTCAGAAACACCGAGATATGTGGCAGAAGTTAGAAAACTTCTCCCATGGCTATGTTAAGACACAAACTCAAAAAAGACCTGAGAAGACCTTTCTCTTTTATTCTACTATTGAAACAGAGATCCCATCTACAAAAACTGGGAGAGGTGGGGTTTCCTTCTCTCTCACTGTTTATTTAGATTTAGGCTCTTGGCATTGAAGGAAATCCCTGTCAACATACTAGCTTATTAGATGCCTGAAATAAAGAGGCTTTGGTGACTGTACACAATAGGAAATACAATTTTTTCAAAAATACTTTGTAAAAGTCAGTAAACAGACTGTGACAGCTTTCAACAACAATAACAGCAACAAACCCCAGCACACCTTGAGAGAAGGAAAATGGAATCTGATTTCCAGAGCAACAACATTGTAATATTCAAACCTTCAGTTTTCAACAAAACATAACAAAGCATGTCAAGAAACAGAAAAGTGTGGTCCCTTCAAAAAAATAAATAAATAAAGTGACAGAAGTTGTACCTAAAGGAGACCAGACATTGAACTTACTAGGCAAAGACTTTAAAGCATTCATCTTAATGGCTCAAAGAGCTAAAAGAAAGCATGGACAAAGAACTAAAGGAAGTCAAGAAAATGAGGTATGAACAAAATGAGACTATCAATAAAGAGATTTTTTTTTTTTTTTTTTTTTTTAAGCAGCATATAGAAATTCTGGAGCTCAAAACTAAAACAAATTAAAAATTCAGTACAGGGGTCAATGGAAGATTTGACCAGTAGAAGAAAGTATCAGCAAACTGAAAGAACAATAGAAATTATCCACTTTGAGCAGCAAAAAGAAGAAAGAATGAAGAAAAGTGAGTAGGGACTTTCACTAAGGGATCTAAGAGATGTATGAAACACTGTCAAGCATATCAATATACACATGCAGAATTCTCAGAAGAAAAAGAGAGAGGGAAAAATCCAGAAAGAACATCTGAGGAAAAAATGACTGGAAATTTTCTAAATTTGTTGAAGGACATGAATCTACACATACAAAAAAATTAATAAACACCAAGAGTCAAAAAGAGCCTCAAAGTCTCACTGATATACGTTAAATGTTAGAAGACAGTGAAGGAATTTTGACAGCAGCAAGAAAGAATAACTTCTTACAAAACCAAACAAAAAGCAGACTCACTGACATTCAATCTCTTCCTGCTCATACAACAACCCTGTAGGATAGAATAGAACTGCCCCATAGGTTTTCTAAGGGCACTTGATAGATTCAAACTGCCAACTTTTTGATTAGCAGCCATAACTCTTAACCAGTATGCCACCAGGGTTTCCCTCATGTACAAAGGATTTGAATAAGAGAAGCAATTGATATCTAATGAGAAATTATGAAAGTCAGAGGTCCGTGTGATGACATTTAAAATGCTGGGAGATGGGTACTTTCAACCAAGATGTCTATGTTCAGTAAAACCATCATTCAAAAGTGAAGGAGAAATTAAGATATTACCAGGTAAAAGAAGGTGTTTGTTATGACCAGACTGGTCCTACAAGAGATGCTAAAGGAAGTCCTTCAGATTGAAGGAAAGGATACTACCCAGCGGACTGAAGTCATACAAAGAAAAAAAGGAAAAAAATCATGGTAAAGATAACTTCATGATCAAATGTAAAGTCAGTTTTATGGTTGTTTTGGTTTGAATGTCTAGTTGTTGTCTATTTGATTTAAAAATGACAAATAAATTTTTAAAAATTATAAATTTATCTTCCTGGACTAACAATGTGTAAATATGTACTTTGTAATAACAATAATATAAAGGATCTGGGAGGTGGAGTGTAGAAATAGAGTCTTTTATATTATTGAAGTAGAATTGGTATAAATTTAAAGTGGATGGTTAAATGTTAGAATGTTAAATGTAATCCCCGGCTGGCATAGTAATCACAGAGCAAATATACATAAAAGGAAACAAGAAATGAATCAAAAGTAACATTACAAAAAAAATCAGTTAAGCACAAAAGAAGATAGTAATGGAGAAAATAAGAGACAAAAGGATACAAGGTGTACAGAAATCAAATAGTAAAATAAGTAAATTCACCCCATCAGTAATTACCTTAAAGTGGATTACATTATCCAACCAAAAGATAGAGATTGGCAGAATGGATAAAAGAACAAATGATCTAACTATATGCTGTCTACAAGAGACGTTAGATCCATGTAAACAGGCTGAAAGTGAAAGGAGGGAAATAAGTATTCTGCAGAAATAGTAATCAAAAGGAACAGGGTGGCTACACTAATCAGACAGAATAGAGTTTAAATCAAAAACTGTCACAAGACACATATATGTTGATGAAAAGTTCAGTTAATCAAGAAGATATAACAATTATAAACATATATGCAACAAATAACAGAGCACCCAAAGATATGAAGCAAACACTGACATAACTGAAGGGAGAAATAAACATTTGTGCAGTAATAATGAGAGTCTTCAATATACCACTTTCAATAATGGCAAAACATCAAGATAGGAAATCAAAGAAATAATGGATTTGAACAACACTACAAACCAACTAGACGTAACAGAAATATATAGAACATTCTTCTCAACAACAGCAGAGTACCTATACACCTCAAATGCACATGAAGCATTCTCCATATAATTCGGTATGTGTTATGAGTAAATCTTTATGGCCTTAGATTTACCAGGGGGAGTTCATATATGACACAAAAAGCATGTACAAAAGAAATAAACTGGACTTCATCAAAATTAAGACTTTCTTCATCAAGAATTTTACCAAGAAAGTGAAAAGGAAGCTATAGAATGGCAAAAAATAGTTGTAAATCGTGTATCTGATAAAGACTTAATTCCCAGAATGCATAAATAATTCCTGCTGCTCAACAGCAAAAAGACAAATAACCCAGTCTTTAAAATGGGCAAAAAACTCAAATAGGCATTTATCTGAAGGTTTGTGAATGACCAATTAGCTCATGAAAAGGTTCTCAGCACCATTAATCATTAGGAAAATGCAAATCAAAACCACCATGAGATATTCCACATCCACGAGGATAGTTATTATCAGAAAAATGGTGGGGGGAGGGAAACTGTGGTGAGAATGTAGAGAAATTAGAGCCCTACTGCATTGCAGATCAGAATATAAAATGGTACAACTGCTATGGAAAGCAATTTGTTCCTTAAAAAATTAAACAGAGAGTTACAAATTAAACAGAGTTACCACATGACCTAGAAATTCCACTGGTAGGTATATACCTGTGGTAGTCATCTAGTGCTGCTGTAACAGAAATACTGTAAATGTCTGGCTTTAAAAAGAAGTTTTATTCTGTCACAGTCCAGTAAGCTATGAGTCCAAATTCATAGCATCAGCTTCAGGGGAAGGCTTTCTCTGTTGGCACTGAAGGAAGTTCCTTGTTGTCAGTCTTCTGCTGGAGTGGGAGCTTCTGAAGTGCAGGGATTCCAGGTCTTTTCCAAATGATGAGCTCTGCTCCCAGCACAGCTTCTTGGCAGTATATGAGGTCCCCAAGTCTCTGCTTGCTACCCTGTCCTGTATATCTCAAGAGATTGTCTCAAGGCACAATAAAATCTTACAGATTGGGCTCTGCCTCACCAACACAAGTGCCACCCATTCTCCCTCATTAACATCATGCTGTTGTTGTTAGGTGCCGTCAAGTCAGTTCCAACTCACAGAGACCCTATAAACAACAGAACAAAACACTGCGGTCTTGTGCTGTGTCCACAGTCGTTTTTATGCTTAAGCCCATTGTTGTGGCCAACGTGTCAGTCCATCTCATCAAGGGTCTTACTCTTTTTCGCTGACCCTCTACTCTACCGAACATGATGTCCTTCTGCATGGACCGATTGTTCCTGACACTGTGTCCAAAGTATGTAAGATGCAGTCTTGCCGTCTTTGCTTCCAAGGAGCACTCTGGTTGTACTTCTTCCAGAACAGATCTGTTGGTTCTTTTGGTGGCCCATTGTACACTCCACATTCTTCTCCAACACTACAATTGAAAGGCATTAATTCTTCTGTCTTCTTTGTTCATAGTCCAGCTTTTGCATGCATATGATGTGATTGAAAATAACATGGCTTGGATCAGGCACATTTTAGTTTTCAAGGTGACATCCTTACTTTTGAATACTTTGGAGAGATCCTTTGTGGCAGGTTTTCTCAGTGTAGTGCATTTTTTGATTTCTTGACTGCTGCTTCCAAGGGCTATGGTTGTGGATCCGAGTAAAATGAAATCTTTGACAACCTCAGTCCTTTCTCCATTTATGACAATGTTGCTTACTGGTCCAGTTGTGAGGATTTTTGTGTTCCTGATGTTGAAGTGCAATCCCTACTGAAGACAATGGTCCATGGTCTTCATCAGTAAATGCCTCAAATCTTCTTCATTTCCAGCAAATAAGATGGTGTCGTCTGCATAATGTGTGGGTTGTTACTGTGTTAACCTCCAATCCTGATGCCTCATTCCTCTTCATGTAATCCAGCTTCTCAGATTATTTGCTCAGCATACAGGTATGGTGAAAGGATGCAACTCTGAAGCATGCCTTTCCTGACTTTAGACCATGCAGTGTCCCCTTGTTCTGTTCACGTGACTGCCTCTTGATCCATATACAGATTTCTTAAGAGCACAGTTAGGTATTCTGGAATTCCCATTCTCCGTAACGTTAGCCATAGTTTAGTATGATCCACATAGGCAAATGCTTTTGTGTAGTCGGTGAAACACAAGTAAATATTTTGCTGGTATTCTCTGCTTTCAGCCAAGATCCATCTGATATCAGCGATCATATCCCTGGTTCCACATCCTCTTCTGAACCCAGCTTGAATTTCTGGCAGTTCCTTGTCAGTATATTGTAGTAGTTGCTTTTGAATGATCTTGAGCAGAATTTCACTTGCGTGTGATATCAGCAATAATTGTTCAGTAATTTCCATGTTTGGTTGAATCTCCTTTCTTTGAAATGGTCATAAATATAGATGTCTTCCAGTCAGTTGGCCGGGTAGCTGCCCTCCAAATTTCTTGACATAGACGACTGAGTAGTTCCAGCACTGCATCTGTTTGTTGAAAACTGTCAGTTGATAGTCCATCAATTCCAGGAGCCTTGTTTTTTGCCAATGGCTTCAATGCATTTCAACTTCTTCCTTCAGTACCATTGGTTCTGGAACATATGGTACCTCTTCAAATGGCTGAACATCAACTAGTTATTTCTATTATAATGACTCTGTATGTTCCTTCCATTTCCTTTTGATGCTCTCTGAGTCATTCAATAGTTTCCCTGTACAATCCTTGACTATTGCAACTCAACGCTTGAATTTTTTCTTCAGTTCTTTCAGCTTTCACAACGTGTTCTTCCCTTCTGGTTTTCCATTCCCAGCTCTTTGCACATGATGTTATAATACTTTTTTTGTCTTCTCGAGCTGCTCTCTGAAATCTTCTGTTTAGGTCTTTTACTTTGCCATTCCTTCCTTTTGCTTTAGCTGCTCGATGTTAAAGAGCAAGCTTCAGAGTCTTCTCTGACATCCAGTTTGGTCTTTTCTTTCTTTCCTCTCTTAATGATCTCTTGCTCTCTTCATGGATGATGTCTTTGATGTCATTACACAGTTCTTCTAGTCTTCAGTCGTTAGTGATCAACACAACAAATCTGTTCTTGAGATAATCTTTAAACCATCTCAGGAGAGATATACTCAAGGTCATACTTTGGCTCTAATGGCCTTGTTCTAATTTTCTTCAGTTTCAGTTTGAATTTGCATATGAGCAATTGATGATCTGTGCCATAGTCAGCACCTGGTCTTGTTTGGATTGCTGATATGCAGCTTTTTCATCACCTTTTTCCACAGACGTAATGAGTTTGGTTCCTGTATATGCCATCTGGTGAGGTCTATGTGTACAGTTGCCTTTTGTGTTGGTTAAAAAAGGTATTTGCAATGAAAACATTATTAGTCGTGCAAAACTCTATCATGTGATCTCTGGCATTATTTCTATCACCAAGGCCATATTTTCAAACTACCAATCCTTCTTCTTTGTTTCCAACTTGTGCATTCCAGTCACCAGTAATTATCAATGCATCCTGATTGCATGTTTGATCAATTTCAGACTGCAGAAGCTGGTAAAAATCTTCAACCTCTTCATCTTTGGCCTTAGTGGTAGGTGCGTAAATTTGAATAGTAGTTGTATCAACTGGCCGTCCTTGTAGGTGTATGGATATTATCCTATCACTGATAGGATTGTACTTCAGGACAGATCTTGAAATAGAGGCAGAGATTATAACATATAGAAACATCACACAATCTTAGTAATCATGGTCTAGCCAAATTGCCAGTACGTTTGAGGGGGGGGAGCACAATTCAATCTGTGAAACTCAGTGACTTGTTTGTTTTCAGTCTCCAAGATAAGAGTATCCAGGAAGAAGATTAATTTGGGAGAGAAAAGGATAAGACGGTATTGCAGAGTGGTTAAAACTCTGAGTTCTGAAATTGGACCCAGTTTATATCTCAGTTTTGTTATGTACCAAGTACATGACTTTGCTTTGACTTGACTTCTCTAAGTCTTCATTTCAGTGGAACTAATAATAATATTTTATTATTGTGAGAGTTAAACAACATAATCGTTGGGAAAAACTATGCCTAGCATTTAGTAAAAACTAGTGAATACTAACCACAGTGTAAAAAAATCCCCTCTGAAATTTAAAGTGCAGCATCCATGATCCCGGATAGCCCAACTTCAGGGTGGGTATCTCTAACCTTTCCAGTATACTGCCATGTTGGGCTAACTGCGTATACAATAAGGTGATTGGCGTAGAGCCTGTACTCGGGGCAGTGGTATAATATGAGGATAACAAGAAAGAGAAGGGTTAGATCACATAAGATTTTACATGTAGACCAGGAGGTTTGGACTTTATCCTGGTGAGGAATGAGGAGATGCTAGGTTAAGCAGAGCAATGACATCCCAATATGCATTATAAAATAATCACTTTGACAGCAGAGTAGATAGCCAAGCCAAGTGCCGCAGAGTAGGTGGGATGAACTAATAGGAAGGGGGAAAAAAAGCCCCACCACTCTTCCATTTTCCTCCCAAGTGCATAGAAAACTCAGTTTGCCAGCTAGATGTGCTTGCTTCCAAGTAAAGACGTAAAACAGTGATTGAAGCAGAGACTTGAGTGGCTACAAGTACCTCAGAATAGGATTCCCTCCCTCATTTCCAGGTCATCCCCATAGCTGCTGATACTGTGGCTCTGGAAGGTTTTAGTTTGCTGTAGAAGGCCAATACTTGACCCTATGAAAAGCATAGAAAGAATGCCTATGCAAAGCTAGGGAAAGATGGACACAAGCAACAGAGCTCATGGGACCACGGTAGGAACCAATCCGGATTCCAAGCACTGTACAGCATCATCTACACTGAGTGATCTGATCTAATTAGTGTATCTGAAAAAAGTCTTTGAGTTTCAATAGGCACATACTTAACTTGCAAACTTCCCTGACTGTCAAGCATGGATTCGGAAAGTGAGGATTTGATAGCCTTCAGTGGCTTGGCCAGAAGCCACGTAAGTATTTTAATGACTGTATAATTTAATGACCTCATTCACAAAGAAAAAAATTTGGATTAGAGAAACGGAATAAATAAGCAAAAAGTAGTAGCAGTCTTGACAGAGGAAGCTTGCTGAGAGTATGAAGTCCAACAATTAATCCATGATCTTACTTGTTCTAAGTGCTGCATACCTCATTACTGAATACCACTACAGTCACCTTCAGAGTACTCCCCTTAGGAAGCTATGCACTGATGCCAGTGCCTAGTTTACCCTTCAGAGCAATTTTGGAACTCTTTCTAGAATGGCCATTGTGCATGCTGGCACAGTGGCAAGTTCGAAAACTTAAATGCGTAGTTGCTCGTGAGGGAGTTTTTAGCCAGTAAACAAATAACTGTATTGGAACACCCTTGATACTCACCTAATATGGCCCCCAATGACTTATTTTCTTTACCCAAAGATAAAAGAAATATTAAAAGTAAGACACTTGGATGACATTCAGGACATCAAAGGTAATACGATGACAGCTGTGATAGCCATCCCATAAAAAGAGTTCCAAAATTGCTTGCGTCAGTGCACAGCTTCCCAGGGGAGTACTTTGAAGGTGACTGTAGTGATAATTAGCAATGAGGTATGCAGCATTTTATCTAGGATGAGTTAACGAAGTTAACTGGCAATCCTCTTACGTCTGGTGATCCTCTGCTGAAACACATTTCTGCTTCAAATCTGATGGGAATGGCGATTTTCTTTGTTTCTAAGACAGTCTCGCTGCCAGCATGGAATACGTTGGGAGGACAGTGGAGAGGATGTCAGCAGGTCTGAGTTCCAGTCTTGTGCCTGCCACTTATTGGCTGTGTGAGCTCAGGAGCAACCCTCAGTTCCTGTGTGGCAACAACTCATCCATTAAGCAAAAAAGACCAAACTAGATAATTAATTAAGAGGAGAAGAAAATGTCAACAATTTCCAGTTCTAGTTTTGTGACCACTGTCCTGTGTGTGCTTTAAGCACTTCATTCCTAAATCTCATAACACTCCCATAGTTGTCCCCAAGAATCTTTTCAGCTGTGTGATTTTATGATTCTGTGTTGACCTGAAAGTTGTAGGAGTAACATGGGACGGCAGAAGATGAAGACAAAGCCTTCCTGTATAGTAGACAATAATATTCTAAAATCTTGAAGCTGCATAGATAAGTGGCCAAGGACAGGGAGGAGGTGGGCACATGTGGTCGAAAAAGTCTATTTCACTAGACCACCAATTAGATCAAATCAGTGGTGGAGTTTTTCCCTCTTTGTCTTTAATTGATCCACCTGAAAATTGCCGTGTGGCCAGGGCTAAAGCTATAATATGACAACCAGATAATGTTTGTGTTTAATCATGTCTCTGCTCTCACTGCCCAGGAAGCCCTGCCCTTTCACCTACTCTATCAAAACTAAAGAGCCTGGCCTGGCTGCCAAGCTGCCTGGCACATGTCTTCCTGCCTTACCAACCTTCCCATCCCTCACTGCCTTCTCAAACAGCTCTTCTTCTCTTACCCTTTTGTCTTAGTTGTCTAGTGTTACTATAACAGAAATACCACAAGTGGATGGCTTTATTTCCTTATAATAAAACAGGTTTAAAGTCCAAATTCTGGGCATCAGCTCCAGCGGAAGACTTTCTCTCTCTAATGGCCGTCACGTCAGTGTTCCCTTGAACAAGGAGCTTCTCCCGGGTCCACAGGACACGCTCTGCTCCCAACACTGCTTTCTTGGTACTGTGTGGGTCCCCTGGCTCTCTGCTGCCTTCTCTCTTTTAAATCTCACAAGAGACAGACTTAAGACACTATCTCATCTTGTCGATCTCATCAGTATAACTGCCACTAATTCATGTTAATACAGCCTAGTGATCAAATTTATAACACATAGGAAAATCAGTCATGCAATACTTGGAATCATGACCTAGCCAAGTTGAAGATATATTGGGGGGGGGGTAATTAAGTCCCTGATGCCCTTAAACATGTCTGCATTCTCTGCTGACTTCACACCTTCCTTCATCATGTCCCTAGGTTGATTCACCTTGTAGGTGTTAGACTTCAGGTTGAGAGCTGAGAGTACAGACAGAAGGCAACATTTAGTTTCCATGTTTGTGTGCTCTTAAAAAGGGAAAGTGTAGGATGTGATGAGAGCCTAAAACATCAGACCTAAATAGTACACATGGAAATAACCTGCCCTTTACCTGTCCTACCCTTTTTTACCTGTTCTTTAAAACCAAAGACATGCCTGAATTAAACTGTACTCAGAGCCTTGTTCTTTTTAGCCTCAACAGGGCCTAGAACTTGTCCCACACACTTTGAACCCTTATTTCATGTTCTCTTGTTTGAACTGTGCCAGGTGCTTTACAGGAGACCTGGTGGTGCATTGGTTAAGTGCTTGGCTGCTGACCGAAGGCTGGCTCTTTGAACCCATTCAGCGACTCCATGGAGAAAAACCTGTCAATCTGCTCTTGTAAAGATTACAGTCTAGAAAACTCTGTGGGACAGTTCTGTTCTGTCACATGAGGTCACTCTGAGTTGAGTATTTATATGATGGCACTCAACTGGGAAAAAAGAATGCTTTACAGTCCTTATCCCCAAGTCCTACTACAACCCAGTGCTAGCTGTCCCTATGGGTCTTCCCAGTCCTGTGTTTCTAGGATGAGTTCTAACTGGAATGCCTCTCTTTTCTGTCACATACTTTCTTCCTGCCTTGCACATTTTTGTGGTTTAGTGGGTCACTGGACAACAAGAAGCTGTAATTAGCATTATTACAATTACCCCATCATAATTCCTAATACCTTATAGCCCATTACTGTTGACAAAGCATATTCATTTCTGCTATCTCATTATTTCCCTCAAATAACTCTGCTTAGATAATAAGTAGCATCAGAATTAGTATCTCTATTTTACAGATGAGAAAATAAAACTTAAAAGAGTTAAGATATTTCTTTTGCATTGTATAACACAAAAGGTAATGAATAAGACCTGGTTTTCCTGGTTGTCTTTGGGGAAGATGGACTGAAAACTTCTGATGTGAAAATTGTCCTTGTGAGTCACACCACTGATAAGTACTTAAAGAGCTTCTTAAATACTCTTGGGACTTCAGTTGAAGCCTTCCTGACTTACAGACTGGAAAGTTAACAAAATCTGTATGTATTTTTTAATCTAGTGATTATACTCATGGAAACCATGGTCTCACAGCGGTTAAAAGCTACTTTGAATCTGCCAGATGCACCTTGGAAACTCTGTGGAGCCGTTCTCCTCAGTTCTGGGGGGTCGCTGTGAGTTGGAATCGACTCTGTGGCAGTGGATTGGGTGGATTATACTTGTAGTGGCCACTAGTGGTGTAACTTCTCACATGTACATTTTACTTTGACTTACATTTCCTAAAGCATTTAGAATCATGTTTACCATAATTGTTTACCAAACTTTCTTGACTCTAAAGAAAGTTTATGAAAGATATTACAGTACCTTAACAATGATAAGCTCAACACAGTTCTGTAACTTGAATTGCTGTGATCATCATTGATCTCTGCTTGTAATTTTTGACAGATTACTGACAAGTAGGTATTAAGTAAAGTACAACTCGTTTCATTTCAGTCCTGTGATCAAATCTTGCAGTGGCTCCCTACGTTAGTTGAAGGAGCCCTCATGGCCTAGTGGTCAAGTGCTCTGCTGCTAAGAGCTTGGCGATTTGAACCCTCCGGGGCTCCATGGGAGGAAAGGCCTGACAGTGTGCTCCTGTACAGATTACATCCTTAAAAGCCCTATAGGACACTACTACTTTGTCGAGTACATGGCTGTGAGTTGAAATCAACTCAGTGGCCCCTAACAACAATACTACTTACATTAGTTAGGATGCTATCGGTCGTAAGTAACACAGAACCCAACAAGTTCTGATGTAGGGCTGATATCAGACAAAACTTGATCCAGTGGCTAAAACTTGGACTACGCTTCTCTGTTTCCATTTCTCATGGTCGTTTTCTTAGAGACCTTGCCAGGTCTCTTCCTTCGTCAGACAAACTTCTGAGCTTCAGTAGGATTGAACCAACATAGACTATGTGCCCATCCCTGATCCAGCTCTCTGGAGAAGAGTGGAAATTATACTTTGTACTTAGACCTGAAACACATATCTTGTCTCTGGAGCCAACTGCCCTGATGCCCACATATTGCATGGAGAAGAGTAGGTATCCAACTGAAAGGTGTAGTCTGGTTACCAAGAAAAGGGACAATAGAGGTGAAGGGATCAAATAGCAAATATATATGACCCTCTTGATCATGGTCTTTAAAGTCTTCCATTATTTCCTGTGCTGAGCTGCCTGCATTCACTATGCACATCTTTTTGTTTCTGTCTATTTATATATGCTCTTCCCTCTTCTTGGAGTGATACCCTGCATTCCTGCCTCTACATCCTTTTCTAGGTCCCACCATCCATCAAGACTCAACTCTAATTAAACTGTATCGTAAATACTATCTGTCCATATTCTCTCTGCCAGAAGTTAATCTTACCCTTGTTTGAGTCAGTATCTCTCATCTCCATGCATTGTCTTTTATAATTTATATATTTATGTGCAGTTGTCATTTCTCTACCCAGATGCCAAACTCGTCGAGTTCAAGCATCTCTCTTGAGTCATCTTTGTGTCCTCTGTAGTACTTATCCTGTGCCTTGCATATAGTAAGCTCTCAAGAACATGTGTTCAATTATAGTGAATAGAAGAATGGTTATTAAAAGGAAACAATTCCAGTTGGGTAATGAGGACATCCAACATGAAATTAAAAGAGGTAAGAACAGACAAAAAATACATGACTGCATTTTCTAAACACAGAGCATTTTTCCATTCCAAATAGGACAAGAGCAGCCATTGTTTTTGTTGTCACGGTTTCATGCTCGTATTCTCACTGGGCCTTAGAAGTAAAATCTTTCTTAGCACCACTGAGGTGGTTCATCCTTTTGAGGGAATATTCAGTGCAAAATTATGAAGTTTTTGGTAAAGTGCTGATTTACTTTATTCTCCAGAGATTCAGATACTTTTGACCAACCTGGTGTTTCAACAGCTTGAAAAATGAAGCAAAGAGCCGTGTCTGTCTAGACTGACCAAAAAGTAAAAACAAGAGGCACTTTGAAATCGGTGAATCTGACCACAACTGAGAGTTGTACTTAGTCCAAGTAACTGGAAAATCAGTTTCTTGGATTAGACAAATGCTTCCCTTAAGACTCCCATACTTCTGACTTTCTTCTTTTATAATTAAATAGAAAGTTATTACATTGACAGACAAGGGGCTTTATATTTAGGTCAGTGTGAAAACCTGCCATTGAAACTGAGGGGAATAATTTAGCCCCAAATAAAGTTGTTAATACTAGGATAAAAACAAGCAAATGTGCTAACGATCTCCCCAAGTACTGGATGGTGATGAATTTTGACATGTTCCCAGATGGAAAATATATCAGTTTTCTCTAGGCTTAGGATTGGATACTGGAATGAGAAAATACTTAAATGGAAGTCAGAAAAATGAGTCAGAAGATTCTGTTTCCGTTTTCTAAAGAGTAAGAGTGCTAAACAGACAGATAATTCCCATTTCAAGAAACTACATCTGTGGTCTTTAAGGATCCATGGTAACAGGGTTTGGAGGGATCCTGACTTTCATCACAGGGACTGCCAGCACTCTGCTAGCAAGGTGGTGGAGAAGACGGGGGGTTCTCAGAATTCAGGGACTGCCTTGATACTCTTTTTTGCATTCAGTCATTTTATTATCTGAATGTATTTATTGTCTCACCGATATATGCCCAGAGAAAGGCGTGCAGGTATGTTCAAGAGAGTGTTCTAGGGAGAAGAATAACCAGAATAAGAGCCTAATAGTGTGAGTGTTATTGACAAGATCAAGACCACAGCTAGGAAGCTAGCTTGGTTAAAGGAGAACACCAAAAAGGACAGTGGTGGGACATCCAGCAAGAAATGAAAGGTACATCCTATAGGCACATCCTTACTGGAGAATCCAAGACTGTCCAAGGAGGAACCCCTGTGGTAGATGGGACCACTTCTCTATCTACACGAGATTCAGAAGCAGTTGACTTGCCATGCTACGTTTTGAAATTGTAATAGGGAAGGAAGGAGAAATTGGGTTTCATTTGACAAAATTTGGGTAGCAGCATTGTTTTTGTCTGTGTTGTAAAACAGCCTAACCACTGCCGCAGAAGAGTCTCCCAACCAGCCGTCTTTATTCTTATCTCTAAGCTTTGACTCTGGTTTGTTGCTCCCTCCTTCCTGTCACCCACTGAGACACGCTATCCTTCACGGCCTAGTTCAGGCAGCTGGAGGACAGGGTGGACATAGTTGAGACACAGTGCAATTTGGGGCCTCAAAAGTTTAAAAAACCTTCCCTTATAGTTTAGTAACTATGACCTTGAGCAATTTATTTAAGCTCTTGTAACTTCAATGTCTTCATTAATACTAACAACAATAAAATGCTCTTTAAATATAATTAAAGCATCACCATTATTCAAAGAGGGCAATTGTGTTACCACCAGCTGAGGAAATGGAAGCTCAGAAGATTAAGTACCCCAGAATTGCTACCAAAGAGCTACCCAAGGTTTTCCATCAGAATTTGAACCTGGACAGTATGCCACCAAGAACTTGTGCCTTTAATACCACGCAAGTATTCTGATTTACGAGGTATTCAAGTTACTAGGATGTCTGGTTTGGTTTTTTTTTTTTTTTAATTGGTACATCTTATCATTAGTAATATGTATGTATATATTAAGATATATCTTTTTTCAACCCTCAAAGAGTTAATGTATAAAGATACTGATGATAAAAGGCAATAATAATTTTTTTAATGAGGTATTCAACTTAAGTCAGAACCAATTTATGAAGTCAACAGAGCGTGACTTCATCATAAGCTGAGGACTACCTGTACTATTTTGCAGGATAGTGTGACTGTTGAAAGAGGATATGTGTAGAAAAGACAGAGCACAAAGTAGGCATTCAATAAATATTAGTTTCTGACAATGAGTAATTTTTTGGCTTGCACATAACATAAGAACCAACTTAAAATTACTTAAACCAAAAGAGCGTTTGCTAGCTTTTGTAAATAAAAGTCGAAGCTCTGGATTTTAGAACCATTCAGGGTTTAGTGACTGCTTAATTTTGGTTTCACACTGTTACCACTGTCATTTCTTGGCCTGCTTTATCTCTTGATTCTGTCTCAAGTTCCATGTGGTAAGTAAGCCCAGGTAGCTTCAGTGCCACGTTAGCATGACACCCAGTTCAATAGAGGACAAGTCCCCTTCCCTGATGTAGGGTAGTCACGCATCCCAGTTTGCCTAGAAAACCCTCATTCAAAGCTATCACCCTGCTTAATTGTTTAATTGCACCTCCTTTCCCTCTCTGAAGTATCTCAGTTTAGATGATAGACTGTACGGTCACTGTAGTGGTAGTACCAAGGAAAAACACTGAAATTTAGTCTCATTGGCTTTTGCCTCAGACTTCCACTTTCTCCTGGTACTTAAGAAGGATTCACTTAGCTGAGCACTAGTGGGGCACAACAGGTCTCTCAAGGAAGAATAGAGGCACTGTTATTCCAAGAAGTTGGGGTGGTGGAATCTGGGTGGCCAAAACCACAAATGTCCATTACAGTTCCCTTTTCCTCCTTTTTATTATTTGGTACAATTTAGCCCTAAATTGAGGGCCCTGGCAGTTAGAAAAACATGGGTTTGAGTCTTGGCTCTCTTGCTTCCTCTGGATCTGTGACCTTAGTCAGATCATACCCCCCTTTTAAGTCTCAGTTTGCTCGGGTGCAGAAAGAACAAATAGTGGTTGCTTCAGTTATTATGAAGATTAACTAGGTTAGTGTACATCAAACATTTGCCACATAACTATGATTCATTTAATTATTGTTTTTTCATAGCTCCTGCATTGGATGTGAGCACACAGTAGGTGGTCAGTAACAAACAGCAACTGTGACAAGCATAGGGAGTCCTGTTATAGACCATAAACCTGAATTCAATGTGGAAGTCTCTGGATGAGTTTAGACAAATGCTGCTCTTCCCTGTCCGTTCCACCCAACTACATTGGGGTCAGACCCATCAAGGTAATTTCTCTTCTGGGCAAAAGGAGACTTATACTTCTGTCTTGCTGTGTCCTTGGTCCCGACTTTGCTTTCTGAAAGAGAGAAACTCACTTAGGTCTGCAAAGGATAGCTGTCCTTCTAGATGGCCAGGCCTTTTCTCCTCCAAAACAGCTGCTGGATTATTCAAACTGCTGACTTTTCAGTTAGAAACTGTCTCAGTTATCTAGTGCTGCTGTAACAGAAACACAAGTCAATGGCTTTAACAGAAATTTATTCTTTCACAGTTTAGGAGGTTAGAGGTCTGAACTCAGGGAGCCAGCTCTTGGGGAACAATTTCTCTCTATGTCACCTCGTGGGGAAGGTCCTTGGTGCCTTTCAGCATCTGTGGGCTCAGCATCCCTTGGAGATCTCCACAGGTCTTGGCATCAGTTATCCAGGTGGAATCACTAGGCAAGAACTAGTGATTAAGGAAAAGGGCCTTCAAGCTTTGAAACTGAGTTAAGAGATTTGTGGTCCAGATGGTACGTGGAGGATGCCACTGAAAAAAATGTAATTTTTAGAACTATTGGGAAGATGAGAGATTACTGCACCATTTAAAAGTCGAAAATATTTGTTCAACACACACAGTGGGTATATACCAAATAGCCAAACTAAAGCCATTGGATCCATTTCATTTCACAGTGACCCTGAAAGACAGAACAGACCTGCTCCATAGTGTTTCCAAGGAGCACCTGATGGATTTAAACTTCTGACCTTCTGGTTAACAGCTGTAGCTCTCAACACCTACTCTGCCAGGGTTCCCACTGGGTTTACACACATATATAACCAGGAACCCTGATTGCATAGTGGTTAAGCTCACTGAAGGGTCAGCAGCTCAAACCTACCAGCTGTTCCATGGGGGAAAGGTGTGGCAGTCAGCTGTCATAAAGACAGAAACCCTATGAAGCTGCTCTATCTTATAAGGTTGCTGTGAGTCAGAATCAGTTCAACAGCAGTATTTTCTAATCCCAAGTAATCTAGAATCTGATAGGGAAAAAAAATGCATAAATATGCATAGGCATATTCTACTTACAATTAATATATAGTACATATAGTAGCAATTGATAAATGCCATAATCTTAAATATAGAAGTTTTGAATATAGAAAAAAAAGTTTTGAGAGTCCCAAGTAAAAGTACAGTGAAGATGACATGAATACAAAATACTTAAAGAGGAGGCCCTCACTGAAAGAACAGAATTTCTCTTCTGAAGTCTTCCTTTGAAGAGGGGAGTAGAAAGGGTGGAGAGGAGGGGACAGGAGGTTGTTAAAAGAATATGACATGTATAGAACAGAAATGAGGAGTGTACTGCCACTGGGCCAGGAGAGCAGTAGGAGGTGCACATAGGCTGGCATGCGAATTTAAACTGGACTATACACTTTCACTCAATCTCAATAAATGAAAAAAAGAGAGAGAGAAAGGTATTCAGGCAGTCTTGGCTCTGGGCCCTGGTGTTACGTTTCCTCTCCCTAGAATGCTTTTCCCCAGGTATCCGAGTGAGTTGATCCCTCCCTTCCCTGAGCCTTTTGTTCAAACACCAGCTCCTCAGCCAGTTTCTCTGGCTGCCTGCATAACCTTGTAACACCCCTCTGCCTTGTGCTCACCTCTTGCTTTGTTTCTCTGGCTAGCATATTCAACTGTCTCCGACTCGACGGCACTTGGTTGGCAATCTACTATATACTGAATGTGTTTATTTTACATATTATCTCTTCCCTAACACCACTAGATACAGATTCCTCAGGCAAGAATTCCTGTCTGCTTTGCTTACTGCTGTGTGCCCCACGTCTAGAGTAGTGCCTGGCACATACCAGGTACTCAACTTTTGTAAAAGAAAGGGAATAAGAGAGGCTACCAGAGAACAAATGGAAAATGAAAGTTTGGGTAGCCAACACAGAGTCACTGCAGGCAGCCTGGAGCATGTCAGGTGGTGTGGTGGGATGGTGAATAGGGTGGAGGAAATTCAGACAGGGAGCGTGTGATGGGATCCATCCTAGAGGACTTGAAGACCAGACTGAGGTATTCAGCTTTAATTTATCACATCATGATACTACCAAAGACTTTCAGACAGGAAACTGGTTCAAATAAAGTTGTATTTGAAGAGGGTTAATCCAGCAGTGTTGTTTGCAGAGGGTAGGCACAGAGAGAGGCTAAAGTAGAAACACCAGCAGGGAGACCATAGCAGTAAGCTACACGAGGCCATGGCAGCCTTTGGTCAAAGAGAAAGTGATGGAGGATGGAGAGAGAACGAGGGGCGCCCGGGAGAAGCAGATGCAAAGAGGCAGAATTGATCGGACTGGATTTTTTTAACAAAAAGAGCACGGGAAAACAGTGGACGACCTACGTGTGCGGTCAGCGAGGAGCTGCCCGTCCTCCCTAAGAACAACAGCTCTCTTCAGCTCTTTACAAGGGAAAGGAATCTTTCTAGATGGTTGTTACTTATTTTACTGTTTTTTACCGGTTAGCGTAACACAATAATCGTTATGATATCTGGAGACCTTGAGTCTTACCCTTCTGTGGGATACATCTATAGTGAAATGTGGTAGTGTCTGTGTGATCCCGTTTTCTTTCACAATCAATATTCTCACTAAGAGGAACTACAGATTTGCACGTTTGGAAGAAACTGCGGAAAGGAAGACTCGGGTGTGAAATTGTCCAGAAGCAGAAGGAAATATCAAAGGAGATTTAAGCCCTGAAAAGAAAGCTCCACCTCTTCCAAGCAGCCAAGAAAAGCATCGTAAAATATTGTAAAATGTATTGCCCAGACTGTGTGTGTGTGTGTGTGTGTGCTCACATATATCGGCAATCATATAAATATGCCTGCCACGTATAGCCATAGAGACTGTGTCCTATACAACTCAAGGAGATCCCATCCACGTCGATCACAGCCACATTCCTGTAAACTCCGGGTTCGGCCTTCTGTGTGCTCAGGTTGTACACTGTGATGTCCTGCTTACAAGAACAAAGAAAAGAGGACTGAGCAGAGATGTAGTAGGATTGCACTTAGAAACCTGGGGCACAGTGGTTAAGCACATGTCTGCTAACCAAAAGATGCGCAGTTCAACCCACTGGTCCCTCTATGGGAGAAAGGTATGGGAGTCAGCTTCCATTCAAGATGCGAATTTTGGAAACTCTGTTGGGGCATTTCTGCTGTGTCCTATAGGGTCACTATGAGTCAGAATTAACATGATGGCAGTTGGCTTAGATTTATTATTTATTTTGGGGGGAGAATGGCTCCACTATTTCAAAATGTTTCTCCTACCCAAATTTCCAAAAAGACTATAGATATTATTATCTCTAATAAGGTAGAGATTAATTTATTTGGATTGTTACTATGTAATCCCTTAAGAGGAGCCCTGGTGGTACAGTGGTTAAAGTGCTCAGGGCAAACTGAAAAGTTGGCAGTTTGAACCCACCAGCTGCTCCACAGGAAAAAAAAATGTGGAAATCTGCTTTCATGAAGATTGCAGCTTTGGAATACCTAAGGAGCAATTATATTGTGTCCTCTAGGGTCTCTGTGAGTCAAAATCGACTCAGCATCAATGTGTGTTTTGTTTCAGGATGAATTAGTTTACACAGTTGTTGTCATCTGTAGCTAAAGGACTCAGGACTTCCTGAGAGAACTGGGAGAGATAGACACCAAAAAAATGTGAAGAGATTAAGGGAATCTGGGGTATGATTTGTGACATTAAACTTGGGATATTTTGTGCACAGTTGTGTCAAGGGCTGTTTTGCTCTGAGCAACACTGAAGAAGGAAGTGTGGAGTAGATAGTAGTAACCCTTAGATGCTGAGCTAATCTAGGAAGTAGGGAGGCATTGAAGGTTATAAAAGAGGGAATTTTATGGAACTGTGAACCTGTGTGGAAACCCTGGTGGTGTAGTGGTTAAGTGCTATGTCTGCTAACCAAAAGGTTGGCAGTTCACATCCACCAGGCAGGCGCTCCTTGGAAACTCTATAGGGCAGTTCTACTCTGACCTCTAGGGTTGCTATGAATTGAACCCAACTCAGTGGCAGTGGGTTTGGTGTTTTGGGGTATGATTCCATGGAGCCTTTCCACCCTCAGACATCAGTTGCTGAAGTTTCCCACCTGCTCCTGCCTGGACTTCTTTAAGAAGGGCATTATTGCTTGCCTTGTCTCTGTCCTCCCCTGCCTGCTGACTGATTGCATCAATTCCGTTCAGTGTATCTTCCCTCCATACAATATACAAGCTTAGCTACAGGTTTCAGACACAGCTGCTCAAAAATACTCTTCTCTGGCTTCCTCTCTCATTTGGTGTATTTTCTTTCATTTCCTCCAATTTGTGATTTCTTGGGTGACTTTCCATTGGGAAGTAAACTTTCCAGGTAGTGTCATGTTGGGGCTTTTGGAGAGAACTGATGTGGCCTGGAGTGTTAACAGGAGTGCTCTGTATGATGAGAAATGTATGTTTTCTTTACTCTGGCCAGATTTTTCTAGACCAGCCAGTGAAGGGTTTGTGTGTTTTTTTTTTTTTTAAATTAACATGTAGTATATTTAACAAAGTGCTTACTGAAAATCCCACAAAATATGTCTTGCCTGCATATTTTGCAAGCTCAAGGCGCTCACCTTGGTTTGGATAAGCATTCGGTGGTGCACGTTATACTTTATTTTGGCTGCAGGGATACATATTGAGAAGGTGGCCCTCTTCAGACTCCTAGTGAAGTTGGCAAGCTGCACGCAAGGTTGGTTGAAGGATAGAGTGACTTGAGTGAGCTCTGTGCAAGAACTGTTAACTGTCTGCTGTATAAACATGTGTCAGAATTCACAATCTTATTCGTTACGTCCACTAGCAGCTGAGCTCATGCAGGTCAGACTCTCGTTGTCTTGCCTGGACTTTGGCTGTAGCCAACCTTCTAATGGGCTTCTTGACCCCAGTTGTGCCCATGTCCTTTCAGCAACTTCAGTGGAAGGCAATGTATCCAAAAAATAAAAATAAAAAAGTATGCTTTATTTCTCTCCAAGTATGTTCACTTGTAGTAGCACAGTAGCCAGCTTAATTTAGCATTTTCCTTGCTTAGAATTTTATATTTTGGAGGCTAGTTTCTATACACTTTTGCAGCCACAAATTATTTCATCAGTTCCACCATTCACAGTGTTTCACATTAGAATGGATGGTGTGTTGTAGTTTTATTACCAGTAATTGCCGTTCTCGGTGGTGTATAAAGTATTGTGCGTCTTACAATTAATGGCATGTTAGATTCTTAGTCCTGTGGCAGTTGCTTGGTGCCTCCCGTACTGGGCGGCAGCAAGATGCCCTTTGGAGTCAGGAGGGATGGAATGAAATGGCTCTTTCTGTGCTTCTCTTCCATTCTCCACCTGACCCAGAGTCAGCAGTCTTACAGGAAGGTAGAGGGGCCATAGCACCCCTCATGAAAAGCCAGGAACAGGTCAGCAATGTTCTGGCCTGGATCCCAGACTCTCTTTCCCCAGGCTTTTGTGAGCCCTGAGGGAGCTGGAACACGAGAGCCCAGAGACTCATAAAACGCCAGCCTCTCTCTTTGCAGAAGACCGCCCAGTGTTGCTTAGTGCTTGGGTGGCAAGTAGCAGACATCTCCTCTAGTGGGATTTATTCGGAGGAAATCTGGTGCTCAGAGATTCCACAGGAGGCAGAAGGAATGGGTTGAAAAAGGCCAGAAACCAGGGCAATCCAGATGTTGGGCCTCTGGAACAATCTGGCCGGGGTGGTGGACAGTGCTTCCACTACTGCTCAGAATTAACCCTGCCTGTCCCTTCGGCTTTGTCTCCCAGTTGGGAGCCTCTAGTCACAGCTGCCCATATCTTGCTTGCATCCTGGTTTCTAGGAGACGAGGAACAGGAAGATGCCTTTCCTTGAGCTTCCAGAGAGGAAAGTAGCTCTAGCACCTCACCAGTTCAGTAGTACTCCAAGGAGACCACCCAAAGACAGAAAGAAGTTTTGATATTGTATTGCCAAACAATGACAGATGTCCCACCACATTCCCTTTCAAATGTCTCAAATAGTCAGAGGATTGTGGCATTTTAAAATTGGCTATGTTAACTTCTTCCTGAACTGGAAAAGACACTAATCTTTCCTGAGCTTATACAAAATGCCAAGGCTTGTGCTGAGTATATGTGGTGACTCTATAACACGCAATTATTCATTCTTAGACCTTCAGAATGTCTTAAGGATGTACAGTGGGTACCAAAGATTATCTCAGCTAGGAGAATGAAAACTTGGTGGCATGTTAGTCAAGAGACGTGGCTGCTCACCAAAAGGTCAGCAGTTCAGATCCACCAGGCTCTCCTTGGAAACTCTGGTGCACTTCTGTTCTGTCCTGTAGGGTTGCTATGAGTCGTAGGTGGCTCAATGGCAGTGGGTTTGGTTTGTTTTGGTAAGAGACTGAAAGCAACAACCGGACATGGTAGAATTTGGGTGCTAAATAAAATAATGTGACTAAAAGATGCTATTGTTTGAAATTAACCCCATGGACTGACAGGTAATTAAGTTATACTGCTAGTTTACTTTCTTGTGTGGACTTGGGTACAAGAAACCACACATGGGTGGTAATTTTTCTTTCTTTCTTTTTTATTCTCTCCAATTGCAGAGGAAATGTAGCTGAGTATGAACTAGTATTACAAGTCATACATCAGTAGTCTATAGTGGGTCTCCATAAATCCTTTTCTTTAAAGTTACTTAACTCTTTTGAAAATGGTTTCAACAGAAGTAATTCCAATTGCACCAGAAAGGAAACCAGAGTCTTAAAGAAAAATATACTCTTCGCTGAGCAAGGCAAACATATCAGCATGGAAAGGAACAAACTGGTCTCTTGTGTTTTATTTCCTCAACAAATCCACTGAAACACTTATTTTATGTCTTAAGAAAGACTGAGAAACAAAGAATTCTGTGGCCACTAAAAATTAATGCCTACAACTGGTTTTTAACCACTTTAAAAGGACAGGTATGTTTCCTTTTTTAAAATTTGTTTCTCTGTTATTCATAGTATCTCCTCATGGGACTTTGTACATACTATGCCTGTAATAAATACTTGTTGACTAGAAGAATATTTGCAAACAAATTCTTTGGGGTCGTGTTTTCTAATTTTAAAGAATTAGATAAACTGTCATGTTCCCTCATAATTCTATGCATAAAATAATGCACTTGGTTAGTACAGACCTAGCCATTTTTACAGCCAAGCCCTTAGTGGAATTACTGTTTTTCAAACAAGTTCTCAATGATACTTTCTGTCAAGATGTTGTTAGTTTGCCTCTTATGTTTAAAATGAAAGCCCTTGTATGTGCAGAAGGTGAGAGCTTGGTACCTTTCAGTGCTGACTAATTCAAAGACATTGGTGAAACCACTTTCAGTTATGAAAAAGTAGATCAAGAAGATACATCAAGTCATTGTTCAAACTGTTGTCATGGTTTTGTTCATAGTAAACCTTGTAAGCAGATTTATTGTGGGTTATAGCTATTGGATACTTCCATATAAATAAAGACTTAGATATATTAGTTATGACAGCAATTTAAAGGTTTGTTTGCCTGGAAACTTGGGCACCTCAGTGGTCTTTTCAAAAATTTAGATGTAAAATTTTATCTCGTATATGTGACTTCGTATGTCTGTGTTAATGACAATTCCCCCTTGAAAGTGTTTCCTATTTCTTCTCACATGTATCTAGTGTAGTTATAAGTAATTAGACTGATTCTGTAATCTACACACAGACATCAAAAAAGTTCTATTTTTTAAATTTTAATATCTAAATCTCAGTGCTGTGTTTTACAACATGTCCATATTTTTAAAGTTGCCGTTCTGTCCATGAATCAGTTGCTTAATACAGTCAGAGCTTCAGGGATGGGTTTTCAGGGTTTAAATAGTTATCTGGGCATTTCAGTATGGGTTTGTACTGCATTCTGTAAGTGGTGGGTGCTGACATTTAAGATGATGTAGATCTCAGGAATTATTGTGGTAGGAAAGGGACCATCCATAGAGTCTGATCTTATGAGGTCTGTAAAGATTTGTTAAATGAATGTATGAGGGAGGAAAAAAGTGAAGTTAGTTCCTGTCAGCTTCATTTGAGCTAATGAAATCAGTAACCTACCGTGAGTACAGATAGTGTGCAGGAGGGAAGGCATTTTAGTTAAAACTGTGGAAGTTTTAATTTTTTATGTCGTTGTATTTTCTGTAGGTTTGATTTTCTTATGACTCCTTGACTCTCTCCCCATCTTCTGCGTGGTGCCTGATGATTTCCAGCGCTCCACAGTGAAAGGGAGGTTGGGAGAAGAGGAAGAAGGAGCACACATTTGCATAGGGCAGGAAGGGCATCCAGCATCTGGCGGTGGTGGCCGACTGGGTCCGTTTGTTCTTGCTCATTAAATTCACATTAATGCATAGACTGCTCTGAATGTGTAAATGCCCCTCTGGATTGGCTGCTTTCTCCCAGGCCAATGGCATTGACTTTGGGAGCCCCACCCCTGGTTGTTTACTTGCCGGTGGCATTTGACCAGGGTCAGACCTGTGTTTAACCCTTCCCTGTAGGTCAAAATCAAATTAATTTGGTGAAGATTAAATTGGAAACGAGTCATCTGTACAGCAGGTGTTCCCCATGGAAATTCTGCTCCAGGTGGAAATGTTTTAAGATCCATTCTTGGGCCATCTCAGAAGACGCTCCAGAGGTCAGGGAGTCAATTCCAAGATATCACACGTGGTTAGGGCCTGGGAGATGGGGGTAGCAGGTGCCGACTCACGAAAGCCTTCTCAGCAGATTCAGGAAACTTTCAGAGAGGCCCCTTTGGAGATAATTTATTCATATATTCATGAACATGTATCTTGGGCATTCATTGTAGACTGATTTACTCAGAAGTTGCCCTAAATGATGAGAACTTTACCCTTTACCCCTACCTCCCACCATCAACCAAAGACTTTGATTTGAAGGAAAGAAAATGTTGTGTTTTTCTCTTTCTTCTAGAGGATGAGGAAGATGAGGAAATGGTGGAGCCTAAGGTTGGCCATGATTCAGAACTTGAAAATCAAGACAAAAAGCAGGAGGTGAAAGAAGGTACAGTACGGGAGATAAACTATTACTTTTGTTTTGTTTTTGTTTTTTAAATCAAAATAAGACACTGTATTGGTAAGTAAAAATTAAACATACACCTCATATATAGGGTCGCCATATATAGAAGTTTTTCTGTGATTATTCAACTCAGTTACATTTAGCAATACAAACTAATCGTCAGAGCTGGGTTTTATTTCTTGGCTGTTCGAAGCAGATGAAATGCAAACTCTCCAGTCCTAGATCCAGTAGAATTGTACTAAATAGTGATAAAGTTCATTCCAACATCGATTTCAAATGATAGCAGTAAAAAGAGGACAAAACAAAAATATTTTGTCAGGGATCACAACAGAGGATCCCAGACAGAGGCAAAGAAAAATGTAGAACAAAATGCTAACTCAAAATGGCCCAAACAAACAAACAAAACAGATTTACAGGCTTGACAGAAACTGGAGAAATCTTGAGAGTATGAACCCCCCACCCCACATACCCATTCAGCTCAGTAATGAAGCTACTCCTCGGGTTCACCCTTCAGACAAAGATTAGACAAGCCCATAAAACCAGACTAAAGGGGCACACCAGCCCAGGGACAAAGACTAGAAGGCAGGAGGGGACAGGAAACTTGTTCATAGGGAACCCAAGGTTGCGAAGGCACAGTGTTGCTGTGTCATGGGGTTGTTAACTGATGTCATAAAACAGTATATGTGCTAACTGTTTAATGAGAAACTGGTCTATTCTGTAAACCTTCATCTAAAGTACAATAAAAAAAGAGAGAGAAAAAGTATTTTTCAATAATCTGAAGTTTCATCACATGATCTATCTAGAAACCTGAACAGTTATCATTAGTAAATGCTTTCTGTGTGCTTGGTTCCTTCCTGAGTGCTATACATGTATCCTCTACAGCTCAGAACATCATTTTGAAGCAGATTCTGTGCTTATTCCTGTTTTATGGATGGAGAAATAGGAAAAGAGATGTTTTAAAACTTACAGTTCACATGATGCCACCCTCCTAAAACAGCAGAGAGAGGGAAGGAGGATGGGAGGAAGGAGGAGGGAGGGATGACAGAGGGATGGGGAGGAAAGAAAGGGAAGTTTCAAACTAGTTCATTCCAGGTAGCCTCCTTGCTGATAATCTGCATTTCCACCACAAATACACCATCAGAATCTGCATCTCCCATGGTTATTATGTATACACAGGAATCACCTAGGAATCTTGTTAAAATGGAAGGAGAGTCTTCTGATTCAGTGTAACTAGTGTAGAAATGCAAATTCCCAGCAAGAGATCAAACTGGACAAATAGATGCAGAGCCCCAAAGTGCTACAGGTGATGTTTCCTTAAAATCTCTTCTTGTATCACTTAGAGATTCTGAGCCCATTGAAATTGCCATTCTTGGTGACAAATGGAGAGTACTTCGTGAGAACTGAGTGTAGGTGAAAAGATTCTTTCATATTTCCTGCTAAGTGTCTCAAATGTAAATCAGTATAATTGATTAAAAACTCACTGATCTTTATACTTTAGGATGGTTGTGGCATAGTGTGTGGCATGTGGCTGGCGCTAGAGATTTTGTAGGAAGGGGCCCATGTTGAGCAGATGTACGCATTTCACCCCCTTGTGATCTCGTGAGAAAAGTAATGTAGCTCAGACAACTGTTGCAGGTGATATCCTCTTACACTGAAAGCAGTTTTTACATAGAAACAATCAGTGAGTTAAGCGAGACAATTATGTTCACATTGTTAAAAATTCTCTCTAGTTAGAGATCATTTGAGAGGTATGTTTGCAGATTCCAAGAGCCCTGCTGGTGCACTGGTTAAACACGTGGCTGCTCATCAAAGGGTCAGTGGTTCAAACCCACTAGCTACTCTGTGGGAGATATAGCAGTTAGCTTCCATAGAGCTTACAGCCTAGGAAACGCTGTAGGGCCCTTCTTCTCTGTCTTAAGGGGTCCCTGTGAGTTGGAATTGACTGAGCCACAGGAGGTTTGGTCTTTGGTGTGGTGTGTGTGTTTAATTTTGTTTTGATTTGCTTCATGCAATCTCAGGTATCTATTGCCTACTGCCTTCAAGTCAGTTCTGACACATAGTGACCCTATAGCACAGAGTAGAACTTCCCCATAAAGTTTCCAAGGAGTGCCTGGTTGATTTGAACTGCTGACCTTTTGGTTAGCAAACATGGCACTTAACCACAATGACACCAGGCTTTCCAGCACCTTATCTACTAGGCAGTACAGTATAGTGATGGAAGAATGTAGGACCTGGAGCCAGACTAACTGGGTTCTGATCTTGGCTCTGCCATTTATAAGCTACGATCTTAGGGCATTTCTAGGCTGGCCTATAGGGTCAATTATGAACTGACTCACTGGCAACAAGTTTTTTTGTGTGCTTTTTAGTAAACTAATTAAACCTTTTGTGCCTCAGTTGCCCCATATGTCAAGTGGAGATAATATTTATCTCCTAAGATTTCTGTAAGAATTAAAAAGGTTAGTATGAGATAATGCTTGCCACCTAATAAATGCTGTGTAAAAGTTCCCTAAATCATTAGCAATCTTTACTGCAATGCTTGGGTCCCTACCTACGTGTCACTATACCACTGACACATACTGGCCGTGGGTATACCAGTTTTCTGTGCTCAGCTTTGTCATAAACCGCCATTGCTGTCAAGTCAATTCCAACTGATATCAAACCTATAAGACAGAGCAGAACTGCTCCCCTCGAGTTTCCAAGGAGTGCCTGATGGATTTGAACTTTTGATCTTTCGGTTAACAGCCGTAGCGCTTAACCATTATGCCACCAGGGTTCCCTGGTTTTGCCATAGCCCAAAAGAATGGGACATGGTTACCTGGGCCCCAGCTGGCGTATAAAACACTGTGATAACATCAAAAATGTGCAAAATCCTTTCAACTCTTTGGAGAACCGTCTTTAAAGGTCCTGTTTTTGTCCTTATGCTATGGTTTGATGCACTGAGCATGGTGGCCTACTGTTGATTTCTGCAGATGACTGAGGGCAGGGAAGAGATTTGGCATCCTTAAATAGGTGCAACCACAGAAGACACAAGGATTACTTTAACAGACTCTAAGTGGATTTGATGGAAGAAATTTTCACATTTAAAACTCTACTAAAAAGTCTTTTTAAAAAGTTGACAAATGTAATATCATAGATCTAGCAAGAGAAAAAAAAGTCAGAATCCGTTAAGATACACCCCCACCTCTTCACCCCCCCCCCCAACCTCCTTTTACAAAATACCTTTAAAATGCCCTGGGTGAGAAAAGAGCCAGGGTATTTTTTGTGTGTGTCTTGGCACCAATCCCCACCCCTAACCCCAGTCTCCAAATCATCTTCTCTGGCAAAGTAATGAAACTCCTTTCTTAAGTTCTGAGCAAAAACACCCTCCAGTTTTAACTGTTATGCATGCTTCGTGGAATTGATTAAAGTCATGTTAAAAGTCAAAAAGAAGTTTGAAAGAACATTTCCTGTTGCTGCCGTACCATGTGCCTTACTCTCCATTAATGGCTTTTCTGCAAATTAGCACATAATGGGTTAAAAGCATGTTTATGTTGGCATCCAACTCGCTCTGGCTCTCTTTCTTTTTTTGAAAGTAAGACAGTATTTTGCAAACTTTTTCAAGAATCTCTAGCAGATATAATCGTGGCGCCATTCACACGACGGCGTAGTGGTTAGGGCTGTGTCAGCACTTCCATTATGAACCCTGCATTGCAGGGATTTATTACTCAGCCATAAAAATTTGCTCTGGGCTGAAACTTGACATACATGGTTTCAAACCAAGGAACACGTTTTTGAGAAATCTGGCCTTTTGGAGAGTTTTTTCAAAAGGTGGTGAGAGGGAGACGTGAAACACAATCAGTGTTTGTCTGCTTTGGACATTTTTGCCCAACTGCCATCAAAATGTATTAGACATTAAATAAATGTAAGTCATATTTAATCCTGTTTTCACTTTTTATTCCCAGACAATATAGTTGAAAAACTGGTAGGTACATTTTAGCTTTTAGCCAAATTTAGGCAATTTCTGTATATCAGCATCCTGGTGTCTTCATGTTTAAAGATTCAAAACAGTAGAGTCAGAAGTCTAAGTCTTGTAAACACCAGTAAATTCATAAATTTCACATAATTTGAACTTCACATAATGCTTCAGAGAGGATGTCCTTCCTTGTTTACTTTGGTTTTACTGCTTGAAAAATGATTTCACCTTAAAGTTCTCATAAAGCCACCTCTGTAATCTGGTGCCTTCACTGAATATATGAGTTTATTTAGTATGTTTTTTAAAAAATCTTTCAGGTATAGCCTTTAAAAGTATTTTTTAATATATAATTTTTCAAATGAAGTTTAAAGCTACTTTAAATTGAAGTTTGAAGGCAGAACATTTCTGAAGTGGCTATTTTAAAAATAAATTTTAAACTAAAACTTATCTATTAAAATGATCACTGTAAGTTGTGAGCTTCATTGTAAAGTTTTCGTTTTCACTGGGGTAGCAAAAACTCACATGAACCCTAGCAAACAAAAGATACGATATGTAATAAATAGAATAAACTTTAAAAAAAAAACTGACAGTTCACATTAGAGAACTTCAAGTCTTAAAAATGCATTAAAGTATTTTTGTATGTAAAATCAAAAGAAATTAACATTTGTGTAATAAAAAGTAGACCCTAAAGTAGAATTTAAACGAGACCCTAATTTTGCAGGCCACAACAGTGTACAATTAGGCAGTATTTTAAATTTTTAATTTTATGATTCCACAACATTTTTCTTATTCTTGTTTTTTAAGCTAAATATAACTGCTAAATTTGGAAATTGTCTTATCCTTTGGATCAAATGTAAGTCATATCCATGGGTTCTGTTTTTCATAAAGAAACTTTATTTTAAAAATCTCACTTCAAATGTGCAATTTATTGCTAGTTATTAGTTATGGGCAGAAATACTCCAGGTTTGGTGTTGCCAAAACAAACAGTGGAACATTACAGTTTCCCAAACCCTTACAATTGCATTTCCTGCTTCACTAATAAGAAAAATCAAATTAATGCCCACCTTTTGCTCCGGTATATATTTTGCTATTAGTATCTACATCTCTGTGTCATAAATTTTTAAAAAATAGTTCATTATGTTCCAGGAATAGGGAAAAGTTATAGACAGATATTTCAGGAAGAATTTAAAATCTATCCTGGAATAACGCAATTCTGACTTTAATTTTTGATGCTTGTATTTTGGATCTTGTGGATCTGATTAACGTGCCAGTTTTCTTGTATGAAATACAATGTCTGGAGATGATTTGTCTCTGACTGTCGCCTTTTGGTTGTGGTTCCTGGAGACTCCATTATGTTTGCATAGGTTGTAACAACACTCATCAATTTAATATTTTTAGATTTGGGAGACTTTTTTTTATATATAATTAAGTGAAAGTATACAATGCAAATCAATTTTGCATGCCCACCTATCTGCAGCTACGTTTAGGAGACTTTTTTTAATGAAAAATTACTATGGCCCTGACATGCTCTGGGATTGGTAACTGATGTCATAAAAGAATATGTGTACTAACTGTTTAATGGGAAGCTAGTTTGTTATGTAAACCTGCATCTAAAGTGCAGTAATAAAAAAATAAATAATTACTGTGGCCCTATTTAACCCCCGAAGTTGAATTTTGTTTACAACTTAAGGGGGGAAAACCTCATCTGCACATGCATCTTATTATTTTGTGCTAACAAATCATGCCATTTGATCCCTGTTAGATATCAAAGCTTAACATAAAATACATCCTTTGTTTTGCTTCAGTAGCAATTTAATTTCAAGCCAAATATTGTATTGTCAAACATACTATCTGGAGAGGCTACCACTTCACTTGCCTGAACTTGGCCTCTGCAAATACACTTTGATCAGCCATTTACATGCCTCCTAAAGAAGAAGTCCTATGTCTTGAAAGCTGAGATCAAAGTGACAATAAGCAACAAGAAAGAAAAAAATTACAGAAAATTGCACAGATACTATTTTTTATTCAAGGTAATAGACCTGTGAGGGAAGATACGGGTGAAAGAGAAGTGGCACAAAAATATAAACAGACAATGGAAACATTTTTATGTTATTTTAAAAAAAGGAATAAAGGGAGAAGGTCCTACTTCTCGGTTTAGTTTCACGTGTCTCCACTCTTTCATTAATTTTGATTGAGGCTTGTTGTAACTAGGTGCCATTGACTTGGTTCTGACTCATAGTGACCTGTGTACAACAGAATGAAACTTGCCCGGCACTGCGTCATGTGCCATCCTCACAATAGGTCTTAGACTTGAGCTCACCGTTGCAGCCACTGTGTTAACCTATCTCAGTAAGGGTCTTCCTCTTTTTTCCTGACCCTCCTCTTTACCAAGCGTGATGTCCTTCTCCAGAGCATCACTGTTTTGAAATAAATAAAACATTCTTGATGATTTTACAATATCCTTGTGCAGTAAAGCTTGATTATTCGTTTATTTAATAGTACTAGCCAAAACAAGGAAACTCTGGTCGGTAGTGATTAAGTGCTGTGTCTACTCACCAAAAGATTGGCAGTTCAAATTCACCAGATGCTCTTTGGAAGCTCTATGGAGCAGTTCTACTCTGTCCTATAGGGTCGCTGTGAGTCGGAAGTGACCTTACAGCACTAGGTTTGTTTTTTGTAGTTTTTAACCAAAACATATTCTAGATTTTTTCCCTCCTTTTGGCTAGTTACATTCAGTAGTTTTACTGTTTCTTGAGCTTACATAAAGATGACATAATTCAGATGTCTCACTTTTAGGAGTCTTAGAAAGCAGATGGATTAGCACTTAATTGCTAGTTGTTGAATGCTTAATTATTTGCCCAGTATATATTTCTCTTTAACACCAAAACCAGACTTAAAGGTTAGGAATCATTATGCCATTTTACAGATGAAATTGTGTTTTAGAGAACTTCAGTTAATTGATTAAGCAATCAGAGCTACCAAAAAAGCAGAGTAAATGTTTGAGGTCCATTTTGTAGAGTTCCTCTTGTTATTTATGACCTCCACATATTCCTCAAGGCAACTACCCAAAATCTGAGGCAATTCATTGCCCATTTCAGCAGTTCTCAAGCCAGTGCCCAGGCAACATTGCTCAGCAGAAGTTCGTAGAGGTTCTTAGGAAAATCACAATGCATGTTAGCATATTTGCTGGTGACTTATACATGAAATATTTCTAACTATGTGTAAGGCTGCTAGAAACAAGGAAGTTAGACTTTCTGAAGCCAGCTTCTCTGCTATTGTGGATGAATTATTCTGTTCTAATGTTACCCCTGGGTAGCTGTTCTCAGGATGGGAACCAGTTAAATCAGGATCACTGTAGTTTTTCATACAAATACAGATTCTCAAGCCCCAGTCCAGACCTGCTGCATCATGGTCTGGGGAAGGGAGAGGGAGGGAGGAAGAAGACAGATGTTAAAAAGGTGCCATCCACTGCCAAGGCTCTGCAGAATGGCTTCTTGCATAGCTTAGATTTCTCTGGTCAATGGATTTGGCCATACCGTTAATCTAAGTAGCATTTCTTTGAGACATCATGCTATAAGTGACTGGATTTTAAAGGTTCTTCTGGCCATGTTTGTAGCCAGGGAGAAACCTGTGATGGTTCTGAGGATGGCTGTGGAGTGGTAAGGAAACCCTGTAGCTGATGCCACCAATGATGACACCTGCGATGTAAAGCCCTCCACTCTTGTAGGTCAACTGCTTGAGCTTCTGCCTGTACTGAAAGGCCAATCAATCAAATGTTTATTGAAGGCACTCTGCATCAAGAGTTGACCTGGGCCGGCTTCCTGAAGAACCACAGAAGTTCAGCTGACAGTTTTCTAATCTTCAGGCATTCTCAGTTTGGGGAAGTTCCTCATTACTTCTCTGCAGTTTTATGAAAAAGCTGCAAAGAACCACTATATACAACCTAATCAAGACTGAAGAGAGCTGACTTTCAGACATAATGGCATGTCACTAGTTATTTTGTCCCCTTTTTCATTATTTCAGATCTTCAAATTTGGATTAAAAAAGTTAATCGTGTTAGAAAAGTAAAGAATGAAATCAACTGTGAAGTGTTCTAGAGAGTGTTTATTCCTTGTGTCTTTTAAAAGCTGCAGTGGTCTTGAATGAAAAGGATGTAGAAGTATGTTTTAGGTTATGAGTGGAACCTATGTAACAATCATTCAGCCTTACAGAATAATCATCTAAAATAAGATGAATTTGACCAGTAGGAAAAGGTAAACTACTAACTGGGTCTTATTATAGATCTAAACCAAAACCCGCTGCCATCAAGTCGGTTCCAACTTGCAGTGACTCTAAAGGACAGAGTAGAACTGCCCCATAAAGTTTCCAGGGAACACCTGGAGAATTTGAACTGCGGAACTTTTGGTTAGCAGATTGTAGCCCTTAACCAGTAAGCCAACAGGGTTTCCTTATTGTAGATAGTTCTTAATTATTTAATGTAATGTTTTCCAATACTATCTAATATACATAGTTTTGGAGACTTCTCTATTATGTGCTATTTGAGTTTTTTTTCAGTTAAGTTCTAAAGAAAATGATATCTAGAACTGATTGCTAAAATCAGAACACATCAATTTTCATTTTTAGTCTTTTTTTTCCAGTTCATCACAATAATAACTAGACCAGGTATGAAATTTTTTGTGTAAATGCAGGAGTGGAGACATCAGCAAAATCTCATATTGTGAAATAGGGAATCATTTAGAATTGACACTAATTCTCAGTGGTTTGTTATTTTACTGTGTCTTATCACCTTTTGATAAGCTCTTACCAGTCAATCTCTTTCAAGCATTGACTTCCTCTTAAAAAGTTTTAATTGTCACTCTTTCCAATCTCTTATTTCTATTATAAGCCCCTCCAAGGGAGCTGACAGAAGAAGAGAAACAGCAGATCCTTCATTCAGAGGAATTCCTCATTTTTTTTGATCGGACAATGAGGGTAATTGAACGTGCATTGGCAGAAGACTCTGACATCTTTTTTGACTACAGTGGTCGAGACTTAGAAGAAAAAGATGGGTTAGTTTTTATATATTTTTTTTCAGTAGTGTTATAATGTATGTATTGATTCTAAATTTATTTATGGATAGACTAGACAAATCACAAATCAAACAAATCAGAGGAAGATGTAATTTCTGGATTGATGTAGCAGAACAGCTTTTATTAAGGGCTTTGGTTATAACCTCTGGCTTACAATGAAATGCTTTTGAACTTGATATCTGGGGAGCAGTCTAGCTGATAGAGCCATATGCGCACCTTCCTCCCTGACAGAGTCATGTTCATCATCGTTCTGAGAAAACGTGTTTATAAGCAACAAAAGGTGATTTGTATTATATATAGTTGATCTGTTCTTGATGTCTAAGCAACAGAAAGCTGAAGAAAACAAAGATGAGATGACAGGTCCTTACTGATGTGAGAGACAGCAAAGAAGGAATGTAATTTTTTTTTCCTCTTTTTGGTAGCTGTAAGATTATCCTTATGCCTTTTAGAGAACATATGTGCAAGGATATATTTACAGATTGGGGGGAAAAAAACATAGCATTATGTATTGGAAAGACAGTAGCTATCAACTGTATCCATGAGAGTAACAGGAGTCATTTTATGAGCCTTATAAAATATAGATATGGCTACTTTTTAGCTACCCATTTCTTTTGGCCAAGAACAGTATGTAAAGGTGAAATCACTTGCTTTTCTGATCAGACATGACCTTTTACTATTTCAGAAATTCAAATACATCTTGAAAGGACACAGTCGTGTCATCACTGAGGATGTTCAGAGTAATGTAACAGAGGTTCTGAAAACAGTTGCAAAAGGGAATGCTGTCAAATCTTGGCATCATATTTAGACCAAGACAGGAATATTTGAAATACACACGTTCTGCCATATTTTATTTTAAATGGGATCATTACTGACTGTCTGGCTTATTTGATTTCCTGGGTCCTGTTTGCCTCTGGATACCTGGCTAGGTGTTATGCTGGGTTCCTCACAGGACTTGGGTGCATGTTATCTCCTGCGTAAGTTTGCAGTGCTGGAAGTGAGAAAGATTACCAGGGGAAAAGACAGTAGTGTGTCAGCTATTCAGAGACCAAGTAACTGTTCTGAAGCCAGGTCACCGAGTCTGAACAAGAGCTATATGAGACAAGTGATGCAGGGTTGAAGACAAGGAGATGAGGAGTGAAGTGAATGAACAGAAGAAGAGTAAGCATAGGAATTCCCAAACTGAAACCTAAGCAATCTAGGCAGCTTTATATGCACTTTGCAAATAATACTCACTGTAAACACTTGGCAGTGTGGACCAATGGCATGACCAATACTCAGTGCTTCGAAGTTAGTGTGGTGGGCTGTTGAACATCAGCCAAGTAATACTGGCCAAAGTGTAATCCTCCTGGACCCAAACAGTGTTCGGGTCTGTGGCAGGAATAGCAAGCATCTGAAATGTGTTTGGCACATCCTATACTTTCCATAACACCTGTCTCATGACAGAAATAATCATTTGCTGTTGACCCAGGAGGCAACTACTACAACAAAACAAAATTTGCAGGTAAATAGAGACGTGCATTATCATCTCTGGTCTAAGGCCAATTGAGGTGCTATTGAAATTGAAGAATCCCTAAGGGTACATTTCTTGCTGCCATAGCTGACATTTCCAGTGCACAGTGGTTCAGGCCAGAGCCTCTCAGCAGGTAGAGAATGGTACAGACAGGTCAAGAGGGAATATGGAACAAATTTGGCATTTCATACCAGACTTGAAAGGACACATAAAACACAGATTAGAGAGAGATTTTTGTAAGACATAAAGGGGACTATCTTTAGATTATAAAGATCATCAGTATGATCAGAATTTGCTGCGTAAATTGATGTTTCTGCCTCAAAGAAGCATTATTTTTCCTTTTTATTGTTGCATTGTAAGCAGCGTAGTGATAAAGCTCCACTCTGAAGTATCACCTTTGTCTCTGATGTTTAAACCTTCCCAGGGATGTGCAAGCTGGAGCCAACCTTTCTTTCAATCGCCAGTTCTATGATGAGCATTGGTCCAAGCATCGAGTGGTCACGTGTATGGACTGGTCTCTCCAGGTAAGACTAATTGCAGAGATGGGACAGAGCTTCTGGGACACCCTGTAGCTGAATACAGAGAAAAGGAGAGGTTTTTTTCCCACCACTCTGGATATATATTATTCACCAACTGGCACTTTTCTACTCTAACTGTTCTCATTTTGCTGAGGTCTCAGTTTAAATTTCCCACTCAGCTATTTGTATTTATTCAGTACCTCTTGTGTACTAGGTACCCAACAGGGAATCAGACCTTGTATACATGAAACTGCTCTCATTGAGGTTGCTGCTGGTTTCCTAATTGTCAATTCCAGTGGATATTTTTAAGTTTTCATCTGCCTTGATCACTCTATCGTCAAGCTCAACTGATTACCCTGACAATCTCCTCCCCGTTTTACAATCCCCTTCTTGCAATTCTCTGATAGTTCTTTTTCTTCTACTATCCTTAGTGTTGGGGACCCTGTGCTCACATCCTAGCCTCCACACTTCTCCCCAGCATCCTTTCATGGGAGCTCTCCTTCACCCCTGTGGATTAAACCATTACATATATAGCCTGTTTATAAGCATCCCTAATCTCTCCCTTGAATTCCATTTTGCACACCATACAGAGCCACTCAGACATTCCAGAGACTCTGAATTGTGTCGAAAACATATTATTTCCACATACCTCAAACCCTTTTTTTTACTCTTCTAAGTCTGTTAAAGAGCACCACAATATACCCAAGAGCCTAAAGCAGAGTTCCCCAAATCAACACTGCCAGCTTCCTCTTTCTTACTTGCCCAGTCTTCACCAAAAATGTCCATTTCTGCACTCATGTTTTCTTCACATCCTTTTCTCTCCATCTCTTTTCATACCATCTCAATCTAAGGCCTCTCATACTCTCTTAGCGTAAGGCCTCATTATTGTACACATGTGATATTGTTAACCTTCTAACTGGTTAACTGGTCTGTTTACTCCCATGCGTATACACCTTACACAAAAACTGACTCGGAGTGGATCAAAGACCTAAATACCCAACCTGAAACAATAAAAATTATGGAAGAAAAAATAGGATCAATGATGGATGTGCCAATACACAGCTGAGACAGACTTTAAAATCTAACAAACAGAACATGAGTAACAGAAGAGAAAATAGATAAATGGGAACTACTAAGAATCAAACACTTTTGCTCATCCAAAGACTTTATTGAAAGAGTTAAAAGACCACAGAATGGAAAAAAATATTTGGCAACTACATGTCAGACTACTGTCTGATCTCCATAATCTACAAGATTCTGCAAAATATCAACAAAAAAAAGGTAAATAACCCAATTAAGTGATGGGCAAATGAAATAGGCACTTCACTAGAGAGGACATGAAAGCAGCCAAAAGATAGACAGTGCTCATGACCATTAGCTATCACAGAAATCCAAATCAGAACTACAATGAGGTACCATCTCACCCCAGCAAGGTTGGCGATGATCCAAAAAACACAAAACAACAGATGCTGGAGAGGCTGTGGAGAAATTGGAGCTCTTCTACACTGTTGGTGGGATTGCAAATTGGTACAACCTCTTTGGAAAGCAACCTGGTACTTCCTTAAAAAGCTGGAAATAAATATACCATTAGATCCAGAGATTCCACTGCTTGGAATTTATCCATCAGAAGTAAAGGCTGCCACACAAACAGACACATGCACACGAATGTTTATTGCATCACAATCCACAATAGCTAAAAGTTGGAATCAATCCAGATGCCCATCAACAGGTGAATAGATAAACAAACTATGGTACATATGCTCTGTGGAACTCTATGCTGTGATAAAAAAAACAGTGATGATTTTAGAAAACATCTCATAACATGGTTTCAACTGGAAAATATGCTGAGTGAAATCAGTCAACGGCAAAAGGACAAATATTGGGTGAGACCCCTGTTATAAGGACATAAAAATAGAATTATCTACAGAAGAAAAAAAACTCTTCGATGGCTACTAGGGTGGAGAGTTGAAGGTTTATCATAGAAGAGATAGTAGATAAGTGTTAGAAATTTTATTCATTTGCTGTAATAAAATTATTTTAAAAAATTTTCTAAAACAAAATGCAAATATGATTATTTCACTCCCTGGATTAAAAGTCCCTAGTGCCTTATATCTAAACTCTTCAGTGGGCACTCAGAGTGGAAGAAGGCATATTGGTGAATGGCCAGCTCAATCAGGGGACAATTCGCTAGATACTATGATAAACACTGGTGATGTAGTGGTTAGATGCTACATCTGCTAACTAAAAGGTCAGCAGTTCAGGTCCACTAGGCATTCCGTGGAAGCTCTATGGAGCACTTCGACTCTGTCCTGTAGGGTTACTATGAGTCAGTATCAACTCAACAGCAGTGAATGTGGTTGTTTGATTATGAAAAGCACTAGAGACCTTGGATAGTACGAAAAGTTAACATGCTAGGCTAATAACTGAAAGGTTAGTGGTTGAAGTTCACACAGAGACACCTTGGGAGAAAGTCCTGGTGATCAACTTTCAAAGTCAGTCACTGAAAATCCTGTGGAGCAGGATTCTATTGTGATGTACATGAGGTCTCCGTGACTTGGAACTGATTGAATGGCAATGTGTATGCCAAACACAGAGGGTTTAAGTCATGCGCAAAAAAGGCACACAGCATAGTTGTGATGTAGCCAGAACTTGAACCCAAGTGGATGGACTCTGAGCCTGTGCTCTTAATAACCAGACAGTGTTCCTTTCTGCAGTGACAAAGGTATAATAACAATGAGGAAAGCGGGAATGTTAGAGGCCTCAGAGGGTGTAGTAGTATTTGTGGCTAAGATAATTGCCTGGATAGAATACATCAATCAGATGGTAGAGACGTACTTAGGGAAAGTCTGATAAAGAACTTGAGTGACATGAGGGGCGGGAAGATTCCTGATCCACTGAGTCACTGAAGATCTAGGCCTTTTCCAAGAGAGGATTCGGCTGACAAGAGCTGTAAGGAGTCTGTTTTGGGAACACTTCAATGGGCCATTCGGCACGTGGCACAGCATTTCTTCTCTTTAGCAATCTGTCTGAGACTTAGAAAATGTTCCTCTTCTCAGGAGAAGGGAACTTCAACTCATGACTTCCCTTCAAAGTTGCTGATTACATTTTTAAGTCAATTTAATATGAGGTCTGACAAGTCAGAAAACTTAATTGTTCTAGGTGCTACAAACGTCATTGCTGAATATCACTACAGTCACCTTCCAAGTACTCCCCTTGGGAAGCTGTGCACCAATGCCAGTGCCTAGTCCACTCTTCAGAGCAGTTTTGGAACTCTTTCTGGAATGGCCATTGGAAATAGTAGCAAGGTGGGAAGTTTGCAAACTTGATTGTGTAGTTGTCTGTGAGGGAGTTTTTAGCCAGTAAACAAATAACCGTATTGGAACACTCTTCTTACTCACCTGATCTGCCCCCCAATGACTTTTTCTTTACCCAAAGATAAAGGAAATATTGAAAGGAAGACATTTTGATGACATTCAGGACATCAAGGGTAATACAATGACAGCTCTGATGGCCATTGTAGGGAAAAGAAAAACCAAAGCCACTGCTATCAAGTTGGATCCGACTCACAGTGACCCTATAAGTCAGAGTAGAACTGCCCAATAGAGTTTTCAAAGAGTGCGTGGCCAATTTGAACCACCACCCTTTTGGTTAACAGACACAGTGCTTAATCCACTGCACCACCAGGGTTTCCGTTGTAAGAAAGGAGTTCCAAAATTGCTTTGTAAGGGTGAACTGAGTGCTGGCATCAATGCATAGTTTCCCAAGGGAAGTACGTCAAAGGTGACCATAGTGATACTCACCACTGAGGGTATGTAGCACTGTTTCTGGGACGAGTTCATGAAATTAATTGGCAAGCTTCGTATGGTAAGCCTGGATACTTAGACACAGTATGGTTTCTGTTTTCTTTCAGGCAGTGCTTGTATTTGAAAGTGGTGGCATAGTGGTTAAGTGCCACATCTGCTAACCGGAAGGTTGGCTGTTCAAATCTGCTGGGCACTCCTTGGAATCTCTATGGAGCAGTTCTACTCTGTCCTGTAGAGTTACTATGAGTCAGAATCACCTCAGTGACACTGAGTTTTTATTTTCGTTTAGCTTAATGGTTTCTGCTTTTATTTGGAGTAATACTTTGTGTTTCTCACGTGCTAGGTACTATGCCAAGTGCTCTGAAGTCATTCACTCAATTCCTCTCATTACAACCATAGCAGCAGCCATGATTATTATTATTATCATTGTGTCTTAGGCTGGGTTTTCTAGGGAAGCAAAACTAGTAACACGTGTAGGTACAAGGAAGGATTTATAATATAGATAGATAGATATAGGAAACAGCTCATGCAATCACAGAAGCTAAATGTCCCAAGTTCTGGCACAAGCCTCACGTGGCCACGGAAGCTGAGGAACCCAAAGTCAGCAGGTCAGAGACCAGAGTTCTAGATCACTGGTTGTGTAGGTCAGTGGATCCCAAGCTGGTGGCGAGACAAAGCGGCAGAGGCTGATGAATCCAGGATCGGCAGGTCACGGAGCAGGAGCGGCAGAGGCTGGCGAACCCAGGATCGGCAGGTCACGGAGCAGGGCTCTCAAGTGCCGACTGTAAGGATTGATGAATCCAACAGCTGCTAGTTCAAGTCTAGGAACCAGACGCCGGAAGAAGGGAGCAGGAGCTCCTGGCTATGTGAGCAGACCAGCAGTAGTAGTGGAAGGTTGAGAAATGAGAGAGCTGAGGGGCGGGAAGCCACCACAAAACCTGCCCTGCCACTTAATACAGTAGCCAAATATGGAGTAGCCAAGTTGACATAATCCTGACCACCACACATTGTTATTATTATCTCCACTTTATAGTTGAAGAAACTGAGCCTTAGTAAAGCTAAGTAACTTGCTAAAAGTCAGTCATCTACCATGTTGCAGAGCAGGTAATTTGAACGCAACTCTTAGAGCACTGAGGGTGTGCACTGTTAATCACTCCCTCCCGCAAAGGGTTTATGACTCTGAAACCAAGACAACTTGCAAGTGCCAAACGCTGTGGGGAGATAGCAAGTACTTGCAGAGTTCAGTGGAGGCTGGGATCTGTGTCTTGTCATTCAGGGCTTCGTAGAAGCCTGGGATTCAGACAGATGAAGGGAGAAGAGAGTGTTCTAGGAATGCCTTCATCTCTAGGGTGATATGAAGAGCCACATTTAATCTTATTGGACAACAGGGGAGCTGAAAAGGAGTATCCTAGCACACAACTGAACTGTTATCAGTCACCAAGTGAGTGAGCATCTCATGCTCCTGAAGAGCCTGGTGATCCCAGATAGCAAAGGATACTGTGCATGATCTGATCTCGTCACAACTTTTACAAGCAGGTTTCGCCCTGCACTGCCAGCCAGCACGTGGGTGGTCTGTGAGCACTCC